>JAUAME010000011.1:25286913-26636288 GCA_030820535.1 Quercus parvula | reverse complement strand
AATTTGTAGCCAAACTTTATTCAAATGGTAATGAAAGAAGAAAGAAAGGGAGATTTTAATTCGAAGAGAGAGAGAGAGAGAGAGAGAGAGAGAGAGATTACTTAATCAAGGGCAGTTTAGTCATTTTACTCATGTGGTGGTCCTGGTGAACTTCAATTGGTTAAATGGGGCCACAAGTCATGTGCAAAACACGTGTTGACGTGCATACCTTTTTCCGTCAAAATTAATCCCAAAATAGACAGTAGGGGATACATTGTAGCAAAAGTTTCAAATTAATTAAGGTTTTTTTTTTTTTTTTTTTTTTTTGAGAACTTCAAATTAAGAAGTCAATCATATTGGGTCATGGAAAAATTGTAAATTACCATTTTATTTTCACATACCCTTTATCTTAAATGTCATTATCAAAGTCTCTTACCTACACGTACCTTCTAAAAAGTGAAGATACTTTAATTGATGCCAAGATATGTTTGTAAACTATAGGTCCAAAGCACGAGGACAAGACATGTCTCTTTCGAAAGAAGAAGATGGCAAGAAGAAGATAATGATTGCCTTACCTGAGATACTGCTGCCGACCTAAACCATTCACACTACTCATAAACGGACCCATGTCAATCAGATTTTTTTTTTTTTTTTTTTATGTGTCGATATTATATAGTATGATTATTATAAAAAATCATACTTGGCCTCCCTTTAAAATTCATATAAAAAGTTATAAAGTAGCTTCGATTTTATTTTTTTAGCGTGTTTATGTTTTTTTTATTTTAAAAAAAAAACTTGGTAACACTAATTAATTTTTTAGCCAAAAAATTTGGACATATAATAAGGTTATATGTATATAATCACATTCTTTTGATTAATTGACCATATGAAAGTCAACTACAATATTTGACTTTTCAAACTATTAAAATCGTTAAGAGTAAATTACAATTAATACCCCTTAAGATTTTGGCTAATATCAATCAAGTTTAATGGTCTCTAATTACTGTGAAAAAGACAAGAAAAACGAGTAACGGTTTAGGATTTAGGTTGGATTTAGATACCAAGTTTGTTGGTTTTGACTTTTGAAAAGTTTTGACCTAATTAATATTAGCCAAAACCTCAAATAACTATATTTTACTCAATTGTTAAATCTAGTTTTGCAATAAAATGGATTATCAAAAAATAAAAGTTTTGCAATAAAATGGAAGAAAATTTTGTAACGAATTCTTTATTTTGTGCATTAAAAAGAAAATTACTATGAAATTTAGTACAAAATCAATTATAAATTATTTTTGGGAATTAAAACAATGTCATGTCCATTTTGATAGATAATTTAATAGAAATGTAATAAAAATAGTTATTTTATGTCTTTTATTTTATTTTTATTAAGTTAGTTATAAATATATACTAATTTTTTATTTTTTATTTCCATGTATTAATTTAGATTTTAGTATATTTCTTATTCTTTAATGTAAATTTTTTTTTTTGTTAATTCTCTGGTTGCTTAAAGATAAAATCTTGGTTTCATCCTTGTCACTACTATTGCTACTAAACACTAATCCCAATCTCGTAATGAACATTTCTTTTTCCTTTCTTTTCCTTTCGGCAAAAAGGCAATTTATACTTGGGATCTATTCTAGCTAAATATTTCTCAACTATTAACAAGTATTGGAACGATGTCAATGTGACTTTTTGTCATAGTCTATCAACTATTCACGTTTAAAATACAAAAAGTGACATCAATTTTTACAAGAAAAAAAGGAATATATATAAATAAATAAATAAATAAATATGAAAAAGTTACTAGTTAAAACACACACACGTATAAACAAATAAATTATTACTTAAAACATATATATGCAACTCCCCCCCCCCCCCAAGTGATATCAAATGTTTTGGAGGCATATAGCATCACATTCGCTATAATTTGTGCTTTCTTTAACAAAATAAATATATATATATAAAATTTCCCTCCCCCCCCCCCAACCACCACCCTAATCTACTGCCACGTCAGTTGACCCAACCTTACCCACCCCATGTCGATCAACCCGCCCTAACCCACCACATCACAACCCCAACGCAAGTGTCAATAGGAATGGCAACAAGGCAGGTTTCCTACTCCCCACCCCCACCCTGCTTCCGCTATAGGGCATATTTTCTTCCCCTTTCCTATTCTAGCAAGTACTTGTCTCCTACCACACTCAATTTTGTTTATATAAAATTTATTAAAATTTGATTTAAATATATCATTCATTACATTAAAACTCATAAAGCATCTAAAAACAAATTCTAACATTACAAAACATTCTCAAAGTATACAATAAAAAATGCAAGTATTAAAAAACATAAAAACAATACAAGCATAACAATACAACAATTAAATAATTTAAATCCTAAAACATAAAAATATAAATTTCTTATAAAAGACATCATAAATTTAAAGTTTGAAAGCTAAAACACATATATATGCCTTATTAAAAATGCTATAAATTTTTTTTTTTTTTTTTAATTTTAAATCTAAACATGGCAATTGAGGGCCTTGAGGCAGGTACTCGCAATGTGAGATTAAATTGCCCTCTCTCTCTCTCTCTCTCAAACCATAAGTTTGTCTTCCTTTTATATTTATTTAGTAGGTTAATCCCTTTTTTTTTTAGTTTGGTGGATTAATGGGTACCATGGATTTGTGTTAATTATGTTAGATGTTGTGGGAATATTCTTTGTTAAATGTTATATTTTGGAATGATGAATTTTGTGTACATTATATTATATTTTGTGAAATACACATTGGATCTTTCATAGGAACCAAAACACCTTGAAATTTTTTTCGAAGCATTTTTCAAAATGCAACTAAACACCATTAAAAAAAATGTTTTATATTAAAAAATTAGGTGAAAATAATTTACAGTAAAAAAATATTTGATATCAAAATAAACACATCCTTGGGTTTTCTTTAAAAAACCTTACTTATGAGGAATTTAAATATTTTTATTTTTTTAGGGAATTTTAAATCAAATTAGTTGATCTGCACTTTGTTCGATAGGGACATGTCCATGTGTTAAGGTGGCAATTTGACATTGTAGGGTCACAAATTGTAGCCCACACCCAGATGGAAACAGGAGATGGGCCCAATAAGTCCAATATAATAAATTTGTAAGAGAGTGGGCCAAAGAATTGGGCTAATAACGAGTCTTATAACGGTTACTGAAGGTTAGGAACTTGGCCGAGGAGACTAAAACACATAAACAAGTTAAGATTTTATGTCCGAGGAGCAAGTTTTGGACTAATTGGTGGATTCAGATAAGGTCCGAGGGGTAGGATCTTAGATAAAATGTTTTCCTTTAGGTTGTATTCTTCCAAATGCTACAGTAATTATTTCTTGATGTTTCTTCTTTTTCTCTTGTGATCCCCTTCCTCTGGAGGTCTTACTCTATTATATAGTCCTTCATTGTTCGATCCTATCGTCCACTTGTCTGCCATCTAGTCTGGTACTTGAGTTTCCACTTCCTCTCTTACAGCTTTTTGATTTTCTGGGGGTAAAGGTGATTTAAAACACTGTTCAGGGGTCTTCTCCACATAAATGCGGCCAGGAAAGCTGCTGTAATGCATTTAATGCGGTGGTAGCAGCTTTTTCCCAAGATATTTCTGCATCTTTATCCCTTCCATGTGCATTGGTAATCTATCTTCACCTCTGGAACTTCCTGGAAGGTGGACTAAGGGGAAGCCGAGGCTCCTCTTACCGACATATGCCATATCCGAGGAGGGTACTCCTCTCGGATCAACCTCCCTGGATACTTACACGTTCTACTGTTAGTTACGAGGGTTCCCTATGATTTCCTCTCCTCGGACGTATTGTTGATGAAACGTTGTACCTAAGCCCACCACATGGGCCCAGGTTTTGCTCCCCCACAGACATTATATGCATATTTTTAATGATTTTATGCTTGAAGAAAAACATACAATATATGCTTCTTCTTTTTTTTTTAATGATTTTATGCTCACCGCTTTTTATCTCTCTTAAAAGTTGAGTAAAGTAAGATTTTACCCCTAAATGTAGATAGGAGGTATCCATTGAGCTATAAACTCTTTGTCATCTTTCATTTTTTTTATTTTACTAAATTACATATTTGGTCCCTAACCTTTAGATCATTTGTCAATTTGGTCCATAATCTTTCAAATGTATCAAATTGGTCTCTAACCTATTGATGTTGTATAAAAAAATGTCTCTACCATTAAGTGATGAATAAAAAATGATAACATGACTAACGGCCAAAATAAAATAATATTTTTATGCCACATGTATTGCCACGTCAACATAAACTAAAAAAAAAAAAAAAAGGTTAAGGTTAATTTTTCTAAATTGAAATAATCTTTTTCATCAATTTCATTTCTCTTTGTTTTCTCAAGAACCAAATAGTGGTTAAAAATCCAAAATTGAAAGCTTAACTTCCTTTTCTTTAATTTCCTTGCAACGAAACAAGAAAAAACCAACTTTGAAGTATAGGAAGCCTCTCTTAGAGCATTAGCATTGAAGAATGTTAATGCCATATCTAAGGCCTTTTTGGCATTTCATAGTTAAAAAACATTTGCATCAAAAAATGGTATACCTTACTATTGCAAAATTTTTTGCAATAGTGCTACAGTACAATTCTAAACTTAGAATTGTACTGTAGTACTATGCTAAAATATATATATATATATATATATATATATATTTTATTCCACCCCTTAGTTGAAAAAAAGTGATGATATGAAAGAAATAATAAAAAAAGATTAAAAAATAATATTTTAATGAAAAAGTAAAATAATAGAGTTTTTGGATGTAGGGTGTATTGTAAAATGGTATGGTATAATTGATAAAGTAACTTTTTAGGATGGTAAAATAGGATAGAGTATCATTCTTCAATGCTGATGCTCTAAATCTCCATTCCCGTGATAACTAAACCCTTGAAAAAATATTACTATTAAAACTAATTAAGGCAACCTTTTGGAAGAAGTGAAACCCAGACTATCTAACAAATTAGGTCTTGATTTTCACAAAGAAGTAGATCTAGCTTCATCAAAACTACGACTACCAGTATCACAAAGAATCAATCTAAACTAAAGCATATTTACACTATTACTCCAAATCATTCTCTCTTTATATTTTTTTAATTATTTTTTTTTACCATTGCCAAATTACGTTCTTGATGAAATAACCAATGCTATCATCCCAATCCAAATCCTTAGTCTTCTTCATTGTTGACGGCAAGGCACATGTCACGGCAGACCCACCATGCAAACCCGAAACCTCCTTTTGGACATTCCTACTCTCGCCTCCACCACAGCCTCCAATGCATTCAGTGACTCTTCATTCTAATCTTTCTTCATCTTCTTGCTCCCAAAGCTCCCTTTCTTAGCCCCAAATCACTCTCATTCCTCTTCCCTTTCTCCTTCCTATTTGAATATAAACAAGGTGGGTTGTGTTAAAGGATTCCTAAGCTTCAAAGTTGTTTGTCATTTTTGGTTGCTCTGCAAAAGAAGGAGGTTAGAGCTTTCAATTCTGGGTTTTTAACCCCTGTTTGGTTCCTAAGAAAGCAAAGGAAAATGAAATGAATGAAAAAGATAATTTCAATCCTGAAAATTAGCCTTAACACTTTTTTTTTTTTTTTTTTTTTTTAAGTTTATGCTAAAAATTAGAGTGATTCCCCTCTCCCCCAAGTGAAAGTTGAAGAAATTTATTCCATATCTATTTACACTCATAAATAGAGACAAAATGTCATTAGGTGATATGGTCGTTGACAATTGATAAGGAAATTACTCTTACTCGCAAACCTGCAAGGCTACAACTACAAGATTCAATCATTTTAAAACAATTGCCGTGGGTTAAATTCTTATTGGATTGAAAAAAAAAAAAAAAAAAGACAAGAAAACTTGGAAAATACGCTCGTCATGGATCCAGGTTGCTTTTGTGACTTCGGTTTAGGCAGTGCATGTGCCATGTACCCCGTAAAAATATAATAAAATAAAAATAAAAATAATGGGTGACATATTAACCAATTTATGTGAGACATTAAATGGAAATGGCACAATGCCTATCTATTTATGGTATCATATTGGGTAAGTGATTTTAATCCACCCTTTTGATTTGCCATTGATATTGAACACATGCTGATGCTATATCATAATACTATTAATTTGAATCTTCAATTTTTGTCGGGATTGGAATTGAATCTTTGGTTTAACTGGTCGAAGGTTGAATTTGCTAATACACAAACACTCTATTCCTCTTATCCAAAAACAGAAACTAGACGCACGTCTGGAAAGTAAATAAATGGGCCCATTGAAAATGATTAAGCAAAAGACAAAATGTATATTGAAGGTGAAGGGACCAATTGGGTAGCGTCTGGAACTGGAAGAAGAAATTGGTCAAATATATGCACGCTAAAGTCAATTAAATTGATTCTTGGTCGAATAAGCTCCTCTGCTCCTTCTTTAATAACTATACTTTTCAGTAATAATTCATCATGCTTTTACGCTAAGAACAAAATCATGCCTTGATAGAAGACGCCAACTCTGGTTGTCCCCTCTCTATCTTTTTTTTTTTTTTTTTTTTTTAAGAGAATAAAAATTAAAATAAGGAATTCTAAATACCAAAAAGAAATGAGTGGCCCATTATGCAAGATAGTATTTTTAATTAAAAAAAATCTCACATTGTGGTTGGATTCCCACCTAAATAAAACAAATTTGAATATTCTAGGAGAGCTGGATTTTTTTTTGGGGGGGGGGGGGGGGGGGGGGGGGGGCGCGGGAGAATCAGAACTAGGGAAATTGGGAACACTCGATGCTAGGAACCATGAAAACTAATAATAACAAAGGAGCCAAATCTATGAAAAATCTGTGCACTCATAGTCTTTTTATCTTCAAACTGGAACCTTGAAAACCATAAGAACTTAAGAAGAAAGCCTTGGTTAACTAATACTACGAGACTTCCAAGATGATTTTTCTTCTGCTTTTAATGCATGCTATGCATAATAACAATGCTCTCGAATGCCCATAAAAATTAGTTCTGCATTCAAATTGCATAATATTCAATAATATTAGGGGGTGGGGGGAGATCTTGGCATGAAAATCGTCAACTTCGGTGGTTTGTTCCAACCAACATACATGGAGTATTTCTATAGTATATCACATTTCTTTCTTTTGATAATTTTATCCTCCCAAAAAAAAAAAAAAAACCTTAAGAGTTGGTGTCCACATATAGGTATAAATGAAAGAAAAATGCTAACGAATGCCCTTAAAGTATTTGTTAACAATCCATTTAAGGAAAGTTTTTATGAAAAAATAATAATAATAATAATAATAATAATAATATTTTGATAACTTTTTTCATTTCCTATAAAAGTGTCAAAATTTTCTTAAAATGAATTATTAATTAATGCCCTAAAGGCACTCGTTAGCATGACCCTAAATGAAATTATCCCAAAATACCAATGTGATCTTGATCGGTTCCAAGCTCACCATATCAGAATTCTTGGGATAGCATTTGCCGTGTCAGAGTAATTTTTAAAATAATTTTTAAAAAAATCCCTCCATTTGGGTTGCTGCATATTATAGTTTCACAATTGACCTGACAATTTCAAGGAAATACACTCAATCGGCATCTATGGTACTGGTAAAGCAAAAGTGAAAATTTCCAATTTAGACCTATAAAAGTATCAACTTCTAATTTTATATTTTCACGTCATCAGCTTGATCAGCTATTTCTAATAAAAATGTTGGCTTTAGATCATCTAAGAGTTACTTGTTGGGTAAGCAACTAACTTATTATTCATTGTAAGATCTAAAAGTAAAAACTCTGCGACTCATGATTCAATCAACAATCAGGAACCTTCCTTGTTGTAGCGTCATCTTTTACCTATTAATTTGCCATATATTCTTGGATTTTCGTACCTTTTTATTTTATTTATGAATGTACGATTTTGTTCTCTTCATTCCTACGCATTGTGATACTACTAAATACCAAAAGCCTCACAAGTTCCAGGCTATGGATATCAGCATCCGAAAAAGTTTGTAAAGGGTGGGTTTCTTCAGAGTGAAAAAGCACAGATCATTCTTTATTACACTGCATAAAAATAGCACCATTGCACATGTAATTTATAACAAAGCCAACAATAATACAATTTCAATTCATGTGTTTCCAAGATGGATTGCAGATTACGCTTTCTTCCACATGGAAATCATGCGTCATCTATTTATCATACACATGAAGATGCATGCAAACTATATCGATTCTTCTTTTACAAGACATTCATTCCAAAAAATCAGTATAAAATTTTCCTATCTGCTTCAGGAAATATACTACTTTATAGGACATATTATGAAGTGATGAAAGATGACATTAGAACTAGATTTTCATCCATAAAATTCATATAAAGATCACAATTCTAGAACGTTGCAAGTTTTTTTTTCTTTTTCTTTTTTTTCCTCTTATTAGTGTTCTTTTTCTCCTAATATATTTACGTTTTTGAGAGGTTCATTTTTTTTTACCCTTTTAAAGGTCTCCATTTGGTAATTCACATCCATTTTACAATATTCTTTTAGAATTTTGCCACGATTTTTTTTTTTTTGCCATATTCTTTTAGAATTTTGCCACCTAATAAGGGAAAGTGTATCTACAGCCATTTCCCATTCCTTTTTCATTTTTTCAATTCTATTTACCATTGCATTGACGATCACAAAATATTTGAATGAAAAGTTTATACGAATTTTCATCCCCATGTTTGATTGTACATGGGATTGGTAAGGGAAAATAAAAGAGGTAGCATATATATTCTTCTACATTGACGTATTTCACAAAGGACAAAATGAAGATATCTCAAATTTTGTATCTTAGATTTCCTCAACCATGCTTTGACCAATGAATTACACGGTAGAAATTAATAGTCTTTGAAAAAGATACACATTTTAATGCATTGAATAATATAATCATGTGATTTTAATGGAGAAACCTGAAGTACATCTAAAAAATTTTGCCCTTTCACCACCCAAACAAATAAACCCGTAATTTTCTTTTGGCAAATGGCAATCAGTCCCTCGGCCTTTTAAAACATGCAACTTACACCATCAAATATTACCATGATGTCAATTTGTCCCATCCGTCATACTCCGTTACAATTTTTTTGCCATTAACCAGCCAGCCATTTTTTAATGGAAATAGAACAGGAAAAAATATATGTATGTGTATATATATATAGACAATAAAAACACACACTGAATCCATGCCCAAACCCACTCACTTCACATAAAAACCAAACTCAAATTACGACAACAACAAAAGCAAAATTAAAAGACCCATCCAAATCAACCCACCTTGTTTGATCTTGCTACTAGCAACCCAAGTCATAGCTCCCTATCACTACCTCAAATCAAAGATCCATTCTCCTAACACGCTTAATAAAAAAAATTAGCCTAAATCCCAATTTAATCAAACCACTATGCAAAGAAAAGTGAACGAATAAACAGAACAAATCCGAAGAGTGAACGAAAAAAACAGAACAAAATGAGAGAAATTTCGAGCTTGGGTTAGGTAGCAAGCAGTGGACAGATAAACAAAGATGGTGAGACAGACTCTGACTGACAATAGCTGCCATGGTAGGAATCAAAGGTCTCAACCAGAGAATCAAAGGAGTGAGATATGAGTATCCAAGCCTCTAAACATGCAAATTGAGCAATGTTGACATGTGGCGGCTAGAAAAAAACAAAGGAAGGGGGGGGGGGGGGGGGGTGGCGCTGGTGACTGGTGACTGGATTGTAAAACTTACAGCCCTGGAGTGTTGATTGGGTCATGGAGAACGTGGAGGAAGCAGTTTCCTTTTTTTTTTTCTTTTTTCTTTTCATAATTTTAATTTTTTCCTATTTCTTGTATAAAAAAAGCGGGGGCGTCATTGCAGACAGAAATGAAAATATATGTAACTAAGTACAACAAAAAGCAGCAAATTGACATCATGGTAATAGTCGAGGGTGTAAATTGCATGTTTTAAAAGTCAACGGGCCGATTTAAAAAATTCCCCGAAGTTGGAGGTTGTATCACTTGTATTTGTAATGTGCATTTTAACCCAAAAAAGAGTTTGAAAAGCACAGGAAACAATATTTTCAAGCTTTTGAGTACCTCCACCTTCATATTTTCCTTCCCATACAACCATTAGTTGTTATTACCTAGGATCCAAAGGAAATTTGTTTAAACATACTTCTAATATGATGCAATCGTGCTAGTTGAAATATCAAAATATGGGAACAATAACCAATGCATTAAATGCTTCAACTAAAAATCTCCCCTTGATTAACAGGTTAAACATGGATATGGAAAACGTTAAAGCCAAGTAACCTGTACCCTGACAAGAACCAGAGCAGGATTGATAATAATTTTGCACTCAATAGTTCCCAAATCCCAACCCAATTTCTGATGATACCTGCAAGAACAAAAGGCCAAAAGTATTTAATAATGAACTCCATTTCCCCTGTTTAAATGCTTGAAGCGCCCAAAGTTATTTACATGTGAGTTCCATTAAAAAAAAACAAAGACAATCAAACATACATAAACAAAGAAGCAGAGGAATATTTTTCAGTTTCTACTTTCCAGAATGAGACAAGTGACTTCAAAAATTTATGCAGAAAATAAAACAGATGAAAGAATATTCGATAAGAACCATATACATAGACAAATAGGGCATGACAAGAAAATTATTCATATCAGGTAGTTAAATTGTTCCTTCGTCATTACACAGTCTCAGGCTCTCAGCAATCAGATTGCGTAAGTTCAACATTTGCTGGTATTGAATTTGGATAGAATTCAGTTTGTTACCTATCAAAAAAAATTTCAAAGGATGTGATACGGATAACTATCAAGATCACTTTTGGTTCTGGCTTACATGTCAAAACTCTGGCACAGAAGTTTGGGGCATGGGCATAGTTGTCAAAACATGAATCATATCGTAAATCGATTTTTGATTTTTCCGTAATTGTATCGTATCGTAAGATACACAAATACTTAATAAAATTTATAAAAAATTATAGATATACATATATAAAGGATATATTCATTATAAATTTTGAATATATTCAACTAATGACTAATTTATTCATCACTTATGTAATAATATTTAACAAGCTAACTAAATAAATCAAACTAGCACATGTTCATAACATACGTATTCATTGCTTAAATTTAGAAGTGATAATATATTACAAATGACCCAAAAATTAATTTATTTTCATCATATTCGTCATATTGGCTAATCAACCCCATCTAAGTCAATGCTATCATCACGTCTATCATTTTGCAAATTTATTTCTTCATTATCATTAACATTTACTATCTCTTCTTGTTCTTTTTATTTTAATAATTAAAAAAAAAAATTTCTTCTTGGCATTCTAGTTTCTTGGACTTATAACAATAATGAAAAATAAATAAATAAATTATTATATTTTCAATTAATATCTTATTCATAGTATAGAAAATAAATTTGTAAATATTAAAGTGAAGTGTAAGTGTGTACTGTATAGTACAAATTTTGTAGAAGAAAGAGGGAAAAAAAACTTATGAATATGTTATTTTATTAGGTTAAATTAAGTAACCTAATAATTTTGTATTTAAAACATGTCTAACAACTTGTTAGATTGAAATACAAGTACAGATTTTCACAAAAAAATCATTTTAAAGCATTTGTCTATGTATCATACAATTCGTGAGCACATATTATATCGTACACATATTGTATCGTACAATTCATGAGCACTTACAATACGCCAATACGATATAGAACTTCTTTTACACACGATACGATACGTATCATATGATATTGACAACTATGGTTTGGGGTGAATAGTCTTAAGCTGAATCAATACATCAAAGGGGGAGAGAGAGAGAGAGAGAGAGAGAGAGAATGAACAAATGATGCCAATTTTTGTGATGATTTATGAGCAAGGTTGAGTTAGCAGGAACATGATCAATCAGTTATAAGTCTAACTGACTGAAAGAACCGTTTGAAAACTTAGCAAAACATAGTTCACATGATACTAACCTGGAAGTCAACAACATATTTAATGCTATTTAGATCTTCTATACAATAAGTTCATCTTCAAGATAGTTGTACTCAAAAGTGAATTCTGTCTTGATCCTTTGACACCTGAATAGCAATATCCATATAATGAAATATCATGGAAATCACAAATACATATTTTAACTTAAAAACGAGAGAGAGAAAGAGAGAGAAAAAGAAGCAGAGATAAAAACAAAACAAAATATAAGTAACACTTAAAACAAGTGAACAAGAGGAACAAAGTATCCCTCACATCCTAAAACCAGGTAATGTAAAATGGAACTGATAAAAAGCAAGTTACAATAGCAACACACACATATAACTATGTATAAAATCACTCCTATAAAGTCTGTAGAAATAAGAATTTCAGCTCAATAGTAGACAACCCAAATGCCATAGAAGATGTGATTATTTCTCTCTCCAAATTGTCCACATAAAACAAATAGGGCTAAAATCCAAATTGTACTGTTCCTTTGCTGTCCAAAGTCCGAAAATTCCTTGCCAACAGAGGTACACAACAACCACCTTTGGAGGTTTCACCCATTTAACCCTAAATACCGTAAAGAGACAAGACCAAAGGTCTTTAGCAACAAGACAATGAAGTAGCAAGTAATCATAATAGACTCACCACTAGACACCCATCTACCACAATGATCCACTTAACCAAGATGTCCACAGTTAGCATTCTTAGTATCCTTCACAAAGCTTGCCTGACAAAGTATAACCTTTTTTAAACCCTATTACCCCAAATACTTCTTCGAGGGAATTGCCCCATCTACTACAATGATCCACTTATAAGAAGGTAATAAGGGCAAGTCACCTTTGACAATTATAATTCCTTCCACCCAGTTGATCATTTGTCCATTCTTTCAATCACAAAATCCCCCACACTACATGGCTAATTCGAGGTGGCCGTGGCCTTTTCCATGGCTAATTCAAGGTAGTCGTGGCCTTAGAGATAAGTGTGTTCACATGGCATTCCGAGAGGCGTCCAGTCAGCATAAAATTATTGTTTTAATCTCACCATTTGCCACATCAGACTTTTCCATCCACTATTTGATGGCAAGGAATATTTTGAAACAGGAACAAAAGTTTAAGAGCCAAAATGATACATTTGAAAAGTTAAGGACCATTTTGAAACATGATGTAAAGGTTAAGGACCATTTACTTTTATATATAAAAGCAAAGGGTATAACAGTAATGTAATTATAAAATTATTCCTTTCCATTCCTTCTCATAGTACTCCCAAACAAAATTATTTACATTTCATTCATTCCCATTCCCGATACTTATTCCAATCCATCCCCTTCCTATATAATTTACCCATTCCATTCCATTCCATTATGAATTCTCAATTGAAGTTTTAGTTGGTACGCATGACTATAATACATCAAATGAAAAAATTCCAATTCTTGATCTAGGAAGGCTCAAATAGAAATAAGATTCCGAAAGCAAACCCCCCCCCCCCCGGGGCGCGAGTACCCTTCAACCCAATACAAAGTTCCTAAATTGCTACCCACTCCCGAAACTTATTCTCAAACCTCTTCCATGAGAGCCTCTTACCTCTATGGTAGTCAATTGACCCCAATCATGGCCAGTTTTTGCTCCAATAACCCACCTACACAATTGGTCCCACTCCACTACATACATCCACAACCATTTCCTAAGGAAGCTTGGTTAAGAGGAACTGTACTTCCTAACAACAAACCCCTCATTTATAACAAAGCTACAAACCACATTGCAATCCACAAAATGAAATTTAAACATGTAATCCAAAGCACAGCACAAAGGACCCTACTGAAGCTTCTTAATTCTAATAGCAACATGGACAAGCATGGTAAAAAGAGACAAACAGGTTAGAAGCTAGACAAGGTCCACAAATGATCTAAAGATTTTTATTTTAGCATCTCTAAAAGAATGTAGAAATAAAATCAGACATACATCAACAACAAAATGAAGTTTCAAACAAAAAAAGCCGAGAGGTAAGAAAGCTAAAAAGTTTGCATACCATCCATGATGTGGGTCATCACTGGCAATATGAAAATCAAAGTACACATACGTCCCCTGTTCATATTCATCTGTGGCTACTTTTGGCTCCTCGTGTCGTTGAAACCATGTGTTATATTTCCTGTGAAATCTCCAAGATTGTTTCTTCAACTCTTTCGCAGCCAAATATTGTTGATAAGTGTTCTGCAGACAATTACTGACTTGAGACCAAGCTCATAGATATGGCATCACAGGGATACTTGCATACAAACAAAAAGATACAGTTGGGTACCTACCTGTTGATAGTAAAATGCAAAGAACAGCGTATCAGTGTTGTGAACATCAAGACCTAATCGTTCCCAGAAGGCAGGATTATTAACAATTGGCGCTTGTACTTGAGGATAGCTAGGAGGAGTAATTGCAGGGTGCCTCTGTATAACGCAAAAGAATGGAAATTAGAAAATCATGTTTGAGATTATAGTCAACAGGGTTTAAAGAGATGAAGATAGTTGGGCATCCATACTGGAGTATAACTTCTTGCACGTTCCGAGTCTTTGGGTAGAGGAAGTTTATAATATGAAGCCTCAAGCATCTGCAAATTGTATGACTGATCATGTGTTCCCCCAGAGTTTACAGTTGACCCACCAAGGTTATCACCAATGGCACCAAGGTCAGAAACACTTCTTCGGCCAATAACACCAAGGCTTCCGGAAGGTTGATTAGTTTGCAAAGGTTGCCCAGGAGAGAGATCAATATCTCTTGGCACTTGAGCAGGCTCTATCAAAGAGCCAGATACCCCAGCCTGCATACAAGGATTTACATGCAGCTGAGATCATCATGACTTTTAACATTAATTTATCAAGAGACTATCACTAATATATCATACACAATTTGTTCATTAAGATAAAGAATTGGCATATAATTCAAAATAGAGTAAAGCAATGGCTGAAACGAAGGACACTGACACCAGCAGATCTCGCCTAGATGAATATTCTGATGGAAATGGGAAAAAAGATTGGCATCAATCATCTCAACTATCAAATACAGCATGCTATTGCTAGTTATTAATAGTTCACACAAATCAACCATTTGCACTTTATTGAAACAGTGCAGATAATTCATATCCAGCAACAAAAAAAAATGCCAGTCATACATACATGCATGCATGAATCACAACTATCAAATACAGCATGCTATTACTAGTCAGCTCAAATTCTCAACTATCAAACACAGCATGCTATTACTAGTTATTAGGATATCACACAAATCAATCATTTGTACTCCGTTGAAACAGAGCAGATAATTCACATATAGCAACAAAAGAAAATTCCAGTCATACCTACATGCGTACATGAATACATACAAATTGTTACAGAAGTCTCCCAAGAAAATCAGGTATAATGGTAAAGATTAATAACTGAGCAGAAGATTCTTATGGCACAGGGAAAAATTCACTTTCAACTATCACTCTCACACACAAACATAAACTTGCATACTTTTCTTTCCCCACCCTTTTGCTTTTTTTTAAGCAAGATTCAAACTAAGCCTCCCAACACTACAAAGCCATTGACACTTGTGAATAATTTGATCATAGAATTTGGGCTGCCATGTCTGTGTCCGATGTGTCAGACACCGGACACCACTGGGACACGCAAACACCTCTGGGATACAGCTGCAGGCATGTCCAAGCCTTTTTTTTTATATATATATAAATATAATGGGACATGGCCAGGGAGGTGTACTTTGGTTTTTTGGAAATTGCAGAGTATTATCCATTATTGCTCTTAAATTGATACATGCTTAACATTATATGAAAAAATAATTTCTTAAAAAAAATATTTAATGATTAATTAATATATGTATCCCCGTCATGTCGTGTCCTAATTTTTCAAAAATTTTCATATCGCTATGTCCATGTCCGTGTTTCCTAGTCGTAGATACAAAAAGCTCATCCAATAATGCAGCATATCACCACCTTTAAGCATGTCTAAATTACTCAAATAAAAGAAATATTGAACTAGGTCAGCAATCAACATAGAATCTCAACTCCATCTCAGTCGGCTTTTTTCCGTACAAGTACCATTTTTCACTTAAGCATCATCTCCTCAAAATCAATATTAATAGCATCTCTATATTTTTCCGTACCTAGACATAATTTTTTTCCCTACTCAAGACTAGAAAAACTTATACCATCTCTATATTAATAGCACCACTCAGAACACCAGTCGCAGAAAAAATTATACCTCCCCCAACTTAATGGGACTAGACAACATACATCACCAAGAATCCATGATGCGTTGACTGTTGAGTTATTCAAATACAATCTTATAGTTGATGCTTGAAACCAAATACCACTTCTATGCATACACATTTAAAAATCATGATCATTTACTTCTTTGATACCAGGTTTTAATAGGTTTTTATTATGATAGTTACTACAATTCAAGTATAAATATTCTTGCTCTACTGGGTTTATTATATTCATCATGAGCCTGGAGACCTATACTGAGAAAATATAGGGTGTCTTTCCAGTTTTTAACTAGAGGCTTATTTAAAGGAAACATACACATTAACCAACCAACCAAAGCATCACCAGTTTTTTCTGCATATCAACTGTATCTAAGAAATCAATAAAACAAGATAGACAACCAAAGATATTAATATATTATTGCTAAGCACACTAAAAGCATAATAGAAAATTTAGAGATGTTCAACATACCGGAGTATCTATAGCATGAGAGGTTTTCAAATCATCGTCATTCATGAGATTCTTTCCAAGCCCAGAACCAGTTGTAGAGTCAATGGTTGAATCATCAGGTAAATTTTGTTGTTGCTGCTGCTCCTCAACCTTCACATGGCCAACATCTGCATCATACATAAACAAACATTAATCTGTTCTACTTCTATCAGATAGTCGTAATCAATAAAGGCTAGCCATAATACCCTGCAGTGGTTGCCAATGTCACCAGTTCTTAAACCTTTCAAAAGTTATTTTTTTGTAAATAGTAAGTTAAAAAAATGTGTGCAATCTCAGCACATATGTGTACACATACGTACAAAAGAAACACTGATGCAAAGTATATGTCATGAAGGTGGGTAACATACTACAAGAAAAGAGGGAAGGCTTATTCAAAAACGAACGTGGCAAATTGGCAAGATTCCCAGTTAGAACTTGATATATGGCATGGTGGCTTGCTAGACAACGGAATGGTGATATTAGGAATGCGATCATATGTATGTTTATCTGATGTCAAGCAAACAGCCCCTCCCTGCTGGATCTTGATATATGCTCCATCCCAGATGAAGCAAAGTTTGCTTTTCAAACTATATATGGTGTGAGATACTGCTTCAAAAAATCTAAATCCTGATTTATATATAATTGGTGAGGATAGTGATGTTTCTGTTATTATTATCTGTCAAGCAACTGAAGATGGGGAGGATTCAACACTGGAACCTGAAGTAAAATTAGGATCAGTAGATTATCTGATGGGTCTATATGATATGTAATATCCCAAAGGGGATGGGGATGTTAGGTCAATTTGGAAGATTATTTGCAATGGAAACTTTGGTGTCTGTTCTTTTTATGAGGCTTTTAGAAGAACTAATCACTCGATGTTCCCAAGGAAAAGTATTTGGTGCAGTAAAGTCCCAAAGAAGGTCCTTTTTTTTTGTTTTTTTTGGGGGGGGGGGGGGGGGGGGGGGGGGGGGGTGCATGAGCTTTGGGTAAGATTTCAACAATGAATGCAAAGTCTTGTAGCTCAATGGCATTCACTAGTCACCTTTATAAGGAGAACTAGAGTTCAAATCCCCCCCACCCCAACCCACTTGTAGCAATAGAATTATCAAGAAGATATCAACAATGAATAATCTCACTAAAGGAATACAATTCTTGTGAATTTCTGAATCAGTTGAACATCTCTCCATTGCATTATTGCTAGGAAGTTGTGCTAACATAGGACACATTGAGGGATATCAAAGAACATCTATCAACCATCTAAAAAACTTCTATAATATGCAACCAATCAAAGAATGCCTATTGATATCCCTGTCCATAAAAGTCACTAACTTCCAATTTAGCACCTTTATCCACATCAGCCAAACTAGGCACTCCTTGAGACCGGACCAATGACTTCAGTAAAGCCAGCACCTTGATGTGTGGACACAATATTGGATCGTGTTTTTTTGTGGGGCATCTGGCTAGTGCTTGATCCATAGGAATTTATAGAAGAAAAAGATATTGAATTTGAGGGAAGTACAGAAGTTAGTAGGTTACACCTGGACCTAATTCAGGCTACATCAGTGCTCAAGTATAATGTGTCTACCCAAACTAATCTGTTGAGGATCCATAGCCAATCACAAAAATTTGAGACTAAACTTTGCTGTTGTGGGGTCTTGATCAATGGTGGTTTCAGCAGAATTTTGCCAAGAACGACTACTGACAGCCTATCCAAGGTTCCTTTCATGGCAGATAATTCTTCAAGCTTTGCTTCCACTGAATTCACCTTCTCACATAACTGGCTCAAAGTCCTTCTTTGTTCCTTTATAGTCTTGAGAAGCTTGTAGTCTTGAGAAAAAGCCCAAAACTAGGACTAATTCTGCATTAGTCATCATCATCTTAGATTACTAACCATTATCTTAGATGAGAAATTTTGTCAAGTGATTGCTTAAAAAAAAAGTTTATTTCAAAGATAATGGTTAGTAATCTAAGATGATGATGACTAATGCAGAATTAGTCCTAGTTTTGGGCTTTTTCTCAAGACTACAAGCTTCTCAAGACTATAAAGGAACAAAGAAGGACTTTGAGCCAGTTATGTGAGAAGGTGAATTCATTTTGGTAGGAATTTTAGCTTTCATACCAAATAGATGTAGGACAAATTAAGGGATTTTTTCTAAGTGTGGTTTTGGTGGGCTAAGGTTTAGGCAGATTTGTAGATTTTGGGGTTTAGAACCCTTTTTAAAAGAAAGGTTAGGGATCAAGAGAGAGAATATTGGATTTATGGATGAAAAGAGAAGAAAAAAAATAGAACTCAACTGGCACTTCTTGGTGTTTTCAAGTGAGGCATCCAAGTTTCAAATCCCCTATCCCCCATTGTAACTATTGAATTATAAAAAATAAAAATAGAAATCAATTTTCTATTAGACGTGAACAGTATTCGTAAATAGTACCTGAGAAAAGAAAAGGAGAAAGAAAAGAAAGGGCCAAAAAAAGAACCCTAAGGCCAACATGCCTCAATACTCAATAATTTTATTAATCAACTCTAAATTTTTTTAGTACAATAAGAAACTTATATAGACTGTACTCTTGAATTCTCCTAGTAGAACTAGAACTAGGACTTCTACTTTTGACTGCTAAACCAAACCTTAATTAAATTAAATCAAAGTCCATACATGAAGACCCATAAACTAAATAGGACTTACTTCTTATTAATAGAATTATTATTAAAAAAAAAAAAAAATTGCCACAAGTCTTTGTAGCTCAACTAGCGCCTCTTGGTGTTTCTAACAGAAATGTCTAAGGTTCAAATCCCCCCTCCCCCAACAATTAGATTATCAAAAGAACTAATTGAAGAAAACCCACAGCCCATAACTATGACTCATGCCCAACAATTGTAGAATTACTAAAATACTAACTCTAGAATAACCGAATAAAATATAAAAACCTAATAACTAACATGGATACTTATTCTTGGGCTTTCTCTAACCATGCTATGGTTGCGCCATCGTGTGGTCTTTTGCTTTCTCTTTATTTGGAGTGCAACTGATTCACAACCACCACCACAACAATATAAAACAAAAAACCAAAAAGAAGAAAAGAAATACAATAAAAGGACTAGGAAATGAAAGGTACCAGCATCTTTTGGACCACCTGACATCAATGCCTGTTGATTAGATTGCTGATGGACGTTACTTGGCTGCTGCTGTAAGTTGGCAGAAGTAACATTATTGAGACCTGGTGCCTGAACTCCAAGTCCCAGACCAGCTTGAGAAGAGACGGATGAGTTTTGGGAATTAAACTGGACACATAATTGGATGTCAAAACAATTACATCAATCGCACAAAAAAATCCAAAAAATATAGATAGTGAACATTTCAATTCAACAAAATATCCACAGTAACATACAGAAAGAGTTTGATAATCATAGGAAAGCTCAAAGGGTGCATTTATGGAGCTACTACTATAACTAAAAGATATTGAAAGTAGAAAAACTATAAAAGAAGAAATGATAACCAACACTATGCATAGAAAAGTCCATTATCATACACAGTTCATTTAACAAAGACAATATCCACTATTTTTCTTTCTTTTGATAGGCAAATACAACCACGCACTTGTATGGGATTACAACCATGGACACACCATCCACCCCTTGTTTATGGTGGAAGGAGATGTTATTTTGGTCCAAAGACATAAAAGGCACAAAACTACATTAAATCCTCTTTCCAAAAATCTGGTATATATCTATCAACAGAAATTAGACTATAAAAGGATTCATTCAGCAGACCCCCAGTCAACTGGAATTAAAGATTAATTGAATTATCCATCAAATAACACTTTTATGCACAAACAATTAGCCAAATATTTCCTCGCTCTTGCCAAACTTGAGGAGATTTTTGGGCAAAGAAACCACAATTTTAGCTCACCCTGTGTTTAAAATATACAATTATCAAAAACCGCCTCCCATTAAAAGAATAACAGAATTAAGAAAGGTGGACAAAACAAAACCACGAAAAAAAAAAAAAACAAACAAACAACTTTTTTCTTCAACATCACCTCTTTTGAACCAAAACATGTGCATATTATTACCATTATCCCCGTTTATTAACTGCTTACATATACAAAATGGAATTGATCCAGCTATAGGATGACTTGCAATATATGATGACACACCATCAGCAAAAATTGATGTATTGACATATCAAATTTCTAGATTTTTTTTTTTTTTTAAAGGGCTTGCACAGTGGCTGTTCAAAATAATTAAAATATTCCCTACACTTTAAACAATAGGGTATGTGATAAAGTGGAAAACTTAAAGCTTAACCCTCTTTTGGGTCATAGAACAATCACTGTCGGAGGAAACACAAGTCCGTATTTCGTGGGTGTATATGATATGAATGTCAAGTTGGACACCAATCTAATTTCTTACATGACATGCTGATTCTAAATTTTCTTCATACCATCTAATTAGTCACAAAACTGCAGTCTGAAAAATCTCGGTCAATACTAAATTTTCCCATGAGAAGTTTTATGTGGTTTAGAGACAAAACACAACCAAAATATTGAAAAGAACAAACAAGAAAGAGCACCTGCTGCAAGAGTGGGCTTTGCTGTTGTGCAGAAAACTGCTTATGATTTCCTCCAGAAAGAGGCGGCATGCTTAGAAGGGTACTGTGACCTTGTTGTTGCACTTGTTGAAGGCGTTGCACATATTTCTCCCGCTGATCAGGTGCAATTTCAGTTCTTCCACGAAATTGACCCTGAAAAGGAAGATAGCTTAGCTCCCATGATCATCCATGTTTTTTCCAAGAAATAACATCACACATCGCTGGAAATTTTATTGGACAATCTTATAAAGGTCATGGCACAGATGTGAACTGAAATTCTTTTGCGAAAATCAACATCAAAAGGCATAAAGAGCACTTACTTTAACCACAAAGAATGACAATAATGACCACGTAGTAAGGAATTTTTTATATTGGTAACTTTACACAAGTAGGTTTTGAACTCACAACCTTCACCTACACCCTTTCTTATGGCCCAGAGATGCCATTTGAGCTAGACCCCATTGGCACTAGGTACACACTAAAGAGGTTAGGGTTATCATAATGAAAAGCTCTACAAACAAAGCGGAGGAGAAAAAAAAAAAGATACCCAAAGTATCTTATAGTAGACAGTAATGTTGCGAATACTCATACTACTTGCAAAAACAGTTCTTTAGTAAATAATTTGGAGTATTTGGAATAATAGACCACAATTGAGCTAGCTTGAAGATTTCCTCAAACCTTAGCGGTTACCAAAGCATCAGAAAAATTATCATCCTTCGCTAATATGATGAATTCATGTCCAAATTACTATAAATGTTAAAGCATTTTGTGTGTAAGCCTTGTGAATAGTGGAATTTAGACCAAATCAATATTTAAGCATTCATTAGGATTCCTGCTTCATTTAACACATTTTTTTATGATACTAGTCACACAAAAACCCATGCATACACACACAGGTCCAAAATGGAAATTACAGACAGAACCATTACTGGTGAAACTTAGGAAGATCATAGTAAAGCGGCACCATATACGCAGAGATCCAAATGCAATGGTCCTAATAATAACTGTTAAAAAGCCTATTGTAGAACAAAAAAGCAATAGTTCCACAAACTGTTAAATTGAACAATACATATGAAAGCCTTTGCATGTACAACTATGAATTTCCAGTGAGCATAGCTACTTAGTATAAAAATCTTTTCCTTCTTCTTTTTCAAAGCTGCTGCAGTGAGACTAAAGCATAACTGAGGTATGACACAGGTCCTAACAAATTTTCTCTAAAATTATTACATCTTTTTTTATTGATCAGTAAGTTAAACGTACAGTAGCAGGTATTAAATGAACAAGAATATGTATTATATTTTTAACTACAGATATTTTCTGACAACCCCCTATTAGCCTTCCCCCAAAAAAAAAAAAAAAGTTTACAGCCAGACATCAACCACTCAAAATCAGTTCAGGTTAGACAACAGATGGGCATGACCGCTTTAATCACCTCTTATCTTACAACCTCCACTTGTACATCAATCACCAACACTACCACCACCGCCAAACAGAGGTAGAGCACAGTGACCTGTATCACCTACATTGTGACAGTAAGCGAGAGGCCCCATCCCACTTCAGGACAGGTGCACCTTAAGTGGAATACTTTCATTATATATTTTTATCTTATCTGCTTTTTTTTCTCTCATTTTCTCTTGATTTCATCTATATTTCCTTCTAACTCTGCCTAAGCCTGTGCTTAGTATCACATATTTTGTTCAGAGACAGTCTCAAGCCCAATAAAAGGAGGGTTGTGGTAGGTTGATGACTAGCATAAAATTTAGTCGCTCTATTATGAATAGACGTACTACTTGAGATGGTTTGGTAATTTTCGAAGGAGGGTAAAATTTGAAAACAAGGAGAAGGGAAAGAGTTTAATACCCTCTCAAGATAAATTTTTTTTTTTAAAAAAATGATAAATTAAACCGCAAGAAATCAAATATGATTCTTCTTTTCTTTTTTTTCTTTTTGTTGGCGGGGGTGGGGGGGTGGGTGTGGGGGTTGAGGGGTGAAGGGAGGGGAGGGGAAGAGATCTGTATAAATCGTACACAAAAACAAATTATAGATAAGCTACTCTACGAGCCCATACTCAGATAGCCATCAAAGATAAGCATTTAAAAGGTACAAAGTAACATACTGCTTCATTCTGATTCTGAAAGGTACTTCCAGTCCTCCACTGCATACCAGGGACCACAGGAGGGGAAAAGATTCTGCCACCTATAGTTACAGGATCACCAACATTACTAGTATCAATCAAGCCAGTTCCATCATTTGCCTTGGCAGCCTGAGGCAAAATAATTCTATTACTTAGTGGGGAAACCAAAGGCTGCACCATGCCACTACTCCCAAGTCTCTCATCAGCTCCTAAAATGTTTCTCTTTGCCATGTCCGAGGCTGTAGGGACTGCACCAACAGCTCCATTGGTAGGAACTACACTGCTAGGACTAAGAGGAATACTAGCTGATGGTTGGCTGGAGAGGCCACCTCTACCAATGCCCCTTACAAGTCCAGTATCAGAAAGAGATGGAGATGATCTGCGGCCAGGAAAACTATCTTCTTCCTTTGCAGCAATAGGCAGACTCAAAGGAGAAGGAGAATTGACAGGACCACTGTTCTCCATGGCACCTCGAACAGAAGCTGAACCTGGAAGGCTCACTGTAGCAGTGGAGACACTGGATAAATTATGACCTGAAACAATAGGGGTTGCATGACTCCCAACTGGTGTTGATACTGCAGAAGAACCAATTACACTATTTTTGGCAGGCGGAGTTCTTGCAACAGTATCAGAATTACTATCCTGGGAAGCTGAATCTTCAACTTGCTCCTGCACAACACCCTGCTGATTAGGCGCAGCAGTGGCCTGGAAAGGAAACCATCACCCTTATTAAATGAGGAAAACAAAAAAGTAATCACAAAAGAGAATGGGGGGTGGGGCATCAAAAAGCCATATAATTATACATATAAAAGTCCAGCTCAAATAATAAAAACTCCCATGTATGAACCAGAGTTATTCACAATAACACAATGATAATTGTTAATCCACTCAAAAGACTTCCTAACCATCCCGGTGAGAAAGGGAGGAGGAAGGACTTATATGGTATCATATGACCAAAAATCTAATTAGTATATGGTTAGATGGCACCTCCAAAATGAATATAACACATATATAGGACTATTTGACATCAAAACTGAACAAAATTCCAGCAACAATAGTCTATACAATTGAAAATCAACGAAAGGGACCCTTCAACTAGATGCACTTAACCTGCAACAACATAACCCACATTTTGTCACATATTTAAACTTAAAAGAGAAGAACACCCGCACGCAGGGGGGATGGTGTTGCTCTCTGTATAATATAAATAAATTTCTTTGTTAATTCCAATGTGAAAATTGGAAGATGTAGTGCGTTGGCCAAACTGAAACTTGAAGGAACCTACTACTAAACATGCCTTGCCTCTTTTTTTGACCATCCCACTTACGCAAATGCCCTCAAGTCTCATATGAGGAGCAAGAAAGGGGGCATTTCCACAGCTACCACTGTCCTTGAGAAACCCAAAAGAACTGCCGTCATGGCGGACTGCAGCATTACTAACATACAAGCATGCAAGTTAACTAAGTTAATAAGAAATGACCATTATCAATCAATTAATCTAAGCAGTGAAAACCAACGTATTCAATGGCAGAGCCCTGGGAAACTCCTACTAATTGGGAGCTTACAGTTTCATGCTCTATTTCATGCCCAGATGGGGGGTTCTTTTCAGCCTTCCCTCACAGTACTACTTCACTATCAATCAGCCCCACAACATTTAGCCTCAAAGGTGGCCCTCACTGATTCATATGGAATTCCACGTGCCCCATGCTACACTAGCTTATGACCTTTCTCTTTCGTGATAAGTGAAAGGAAGAACCATTTTTGTATTAAAAAAATCTCAAAAAAAAAATTTCCCATCAAACCTAATGAATAATGCTCCTGTAATCAAAACAGTGAGAGTGCAAAGCTAGACCCTTTTTTATTGGTAAGTTACACACACATCCAGCGGGTTTTAAACCCATGACTCACCCTTCACCCATTGTTGTAAGAGGAGGAAGTGCCATTTGAGTCAAAAGTCATTAATCCATACCTTCAACCATATTGGTTCAGGATTAATGTCTTTGTCAAAGATACATAGAAACACTTACAGGCACTTGAGGTGCTGATGATACCAATAATGTCTTCAAGCTAAGAACAGGTGTACCCTGCCAAAAACACAATTAAATTGGGTTTTCAGAGAACCTAATGCATCACCTCATGTCCTAAAGTTCAGAAATACTAACCAAAATGAGAGATATTTGGCAAAAAAAATGGTAGGGCACTCCATAATAGACCAGGAAATGAGTTACAATACCATAAAGAACAGAAAATTGAATTAATTGAATCTAGTACTGTCAAATCAATATGCCCTGAAATCACCCAGCCAAACTCTGCTTTTGCAGAGTTCTAGCAATCAGAAAAACCAACTCAACTTGGCCTTTACTGAAGCTTATGTAGGTATGGAAAACTCTATTACTAGTCAAAAGGCTAATGTAAAAGCATGTCGGCTTCTCCAACTAATCAACAAAATAAATAAATAAATAAAGATGTCAGCTTCTCCAAGTTAACCTATAAATCAACCTCAATTGGAAGAGATATTAAATCAATCGTTTTAAAAAATGTACATGACAACAGCTAAGAAAATATCTTTCAAACTTCAACTAGATATTAGAAATCAGAAAATACATACTGTGTGATAAAATAAAATAATAAATAATTACCTTAACAAGACTGGGAGGACCAATTGCAACCAAATCTTCAAGAGACTCCACCTTGTCTAATGGTAACGTGATGTAAAGCTCATCAACATCACTAAATTCATCAAAATCCTCCTGCCAAAAATTAAAAAAAAAAGTTAGTCAAAATAATGCTGAAATAAGAGATCTAAAAGGAAAGGTTAAACAAATATTCCTGATTAAATAGGATATCACATGGGTAAAAAATTAAAAAAAGGCATTACAAAAACTCTTGACACAGTGTATTTCATCTAAATTATACTGCTTACAATAGCAATGAGAAGGGAACAAACTTGAATATGAAGCACTACCGACCTGATTACGGTCCACATAGTCTTCCAAAAAGTCCTTAACATCATTAACCTGCTCAGGACTCAGTTCATCATTATCCAGTAGCCTCAAGATTAGTTCCAACTTCATAATATGAGCCTTGTGCCGGGTAATGGATGTCTCTAAATGTGTCTGCCATACAAAAGAACCAAAAACTGCTGAGGCTCAGGAAAAAAAACAAAACAAAACCAACAAAAAAACATTTATAAAGGATGTGTTTGTCCTACCAGTCTTGGTGGCCTAGTCTTTCCCTTCTTAACAGATAGCCCCTCCAACTCAGCTTCAAAGCTATCAATCTGAGACTCCAACTCCCCAACCTACTTAGGAACAGAATACATCACAAAATTATTTACTGAATAATATTTCAGATACATACAAAACAAGAGTAAGCAATCTGACCATGTAAAATGTAAAATTTATGTTGCCAGATCAACATATTGTAGATTTTCTAAGAAGTTGCACTTACTAAGAAGGACCAACAAAATGGTCCAAAAAGAGTACAAACAAGTAACAAAACAAACCATCGAATACATGGTGGAAAAAGCAATTCGGTGACATTTAGTACGCACCATGCACAATACATGTAAGCTAGTAATGAAACAAGTCAGTAATTATGCATGCAGCATTCACAAACACATACAAGCTAGAATTAGACATGTCATATGAATCAAAAGGCTTAATTTCATACCACATTGTTCAACCAATCCCTTGTCTCTGATTTAGCCTTCTCCCTTGGATCCTATCATCAAAAAATATAAGTGAAGTGATCTGCAGAAACTTTTCTAGTGGATTATAGAACTACTTTTTTTTATAAGTACGGAATATAGAACTACATACACATGCTTTTAATGGGTAATAACTATTTATTTCACTTTAAGATGTAAAGTACAAGGTAAACTTTTATGTAAGAAACAAGAAAATGATTTCTAGAAAAAAAACATAAGAGATGATCTTGTGAATTCAGGTAAAGATACTCCACCAGCTGCAAAAACAAACATTAACAACTACTAAGTTTAACAAAAAAGACCTGAATAATATGCTATTTGCAAACATTCTCCTATTTATCTTCCCTTCTAAAAAATGCATAACCGTGACATGAGAGGCAAAACAAGATCTACAAGTATATGTGGAAAGAAAATGTTGGAACCAAAACAATTCTCAGCCCTAGATATCTACACTATCAAATTTGCCCATGGTTAGACACTGCAGCAAAAGCAATACAGCTCCAGGAAAGGTATAGTTAATTTATTCAATGGTGCCACCTCAGCAACCACTTTCACTATCCAAAATTGCTCAAGAGGAAAGGAAGTTCTGGAGCTCTATACATACATACAGATATACATATTGAAGAGAGAGAGCGAGAATGTGTGACAAGAAGCACATGCATTGTGTCTGTCACCATCAAGCAAAAAAGAAGGCAAACTCTCATATTATGTTAGAAAAAACTGCATTAGCATATGCAAAGCTAGCAGACAAAAGTGAGCAATTTTCCTATTATTAAAATTGGACAAGACACAGGTATTTGCCGCTTGCAGATCTGTCATCACACTAGCCCAAAAAAGAAAGTTTTCAATTTGGAAAGCCACTTAAAAATCTTACAAACAGCATTTCTCAACTTTAACACAACATCAGGTCATCAGGCAAGGCATCACAAAATGTACTGCTTACAGTTTTAGGTTGTTGACCCAGTCCTTCTTTAGAAAATGCTTTTGTCTTAGTCTCCTTTTCACAGATCTTAAATCTTTCCATTTCACGCTCAATAAGTTTGCGAGCATCCACCAGAGCCTGCTCATAAGAGGCACTAACCTACGTCAACATGTATCAAAAGAAAAAGAATTAATTGTCATCTTCAAATCAAAAAGTACAAATCCATAATTGCAATATTAACATGTTTCAGATCAATATATCATAGTCTACCCAACAACAACAACAACAACAACGATATTTTGACATGTAACAAAGATTAATTGCTAGTTTGCTACTCTCACACACAACCTAGAATTATCTCATATTAAGAACTACTTGAAAATAAAATAAAAACAGGACTTAACACTCATTTTTTCAGTGTGATCAAACTTGATAAGATACATTTGAACTCATTGGTGACAACCAATACCCTATAACCTGATAAGTTATAACTTTACCCTATAACTTCTATTCTTTTCTTTTCTTTTTTGATAAGTAAGACTACTTCATGCAATCAAACAAAGTGCCTACGAACGAGGCAAGGAGCTGATCCCCCAAGCTCTCCACATCCTCGGAAGCTCCCTCCAAATACACCTCATCAAACACGTGTATTTAGGTATTTTTGAATTTCTAAAACTAAGACGTTTTTAGGTCACCTATCAACACAATGTGACAGAATTAGAAGGAATTACTAACATTGAATTAAAGTAAAATTTATAGGACTGAAATCAATAAATCATGAAGTTACAGTACTTAATTGAATTTCGAGCAAAGTTAAAGTGTGTACTTCATAAAATAGCCATAAACACAAAATTGAAAGAGAAAGAGAGAGACCTTCTTGTCCTTGATCTCGCTAGACTGAATCCATGTCTTGATTTGGTCTCTGTACCTCTGTAATTTCTTAATCTCCTTTTTCAAGTCCGCCTCGAACTTCTCCTTCTGGTTCGCATTATCCGTATCGTAAACCTAAATTTCCAACCAAAAAAATAATAATCAATCAAAAACTCGAAGCAATTGCTGCATTATTATCACAGCGCAGATTGCGTGAATCGATGACCTTGTTCCAAATACTGTCGAACACATCGACGCCTTCTTGAACCTTCTTGAGAACTCGATCTATCTCGCCCTGAAGTTTGCGGCTCGCACCCATTTCTGATTCCGAAAATTGTCCAACCAAGAATTCTCAGGCCAATTCTATCATCTAAATCGCAAAGATTGTTGTGTTGTTGTTCTTACAAGTACGATTGTGATTTCGGTTACTTTTTCTTATAGATCCTAATTCTAGGGTTTTTTTTATTAGAGTACTGTTTTTGGTTTATGGTGCTTTGGAAGTCGGAATTGGAGAGTCTGAATTGATGGATAAGTGGTGAGAATGTACATAAACGCCAGTTGTACAGGCCCAAAACAAAACTTGAAGATTTAGGCCATGTTTGGTAAGACATTTTAAGCAATATTTTGAGTATTTTAAACACATTAAAATATTTTTTCATATATTTTTTTACCCACGTGTATATTAAAAATATCTAAATAATATTATTCAAACTTCTTTACCAAACACCTCTTAATATTTGAGGTCGCACCCCTTTTTGTACTTTTCCATATTCTATCCGTCTTTCAGATCCGTTTAATTAGAGGGATGGAAAAGTGGGAGCATAGATAATATTTTATTTTCTTTCATTTTTATTTGGTTGAAAGTGGAAAAGTAAAATGATAGAAAAAATGAGTTTGAATAAAGTTACTTATATACTCTTGTTAAAGAATGATACCCAATTAAAAAAAAAAGTAACAAATAACCACAAAAAAAGAGCAATCACCCAAATTTATTAAAAATAATAAAAATCAAGTCTTAAAAAAAAAAACTATCACACTCAGGCCCTAGAAAATCAAAAGAAAAAAAAAGAATTGAAAAGAAAAAAGGGAAGAGGCAAGTTACTGCCCAACCAAAAAAAAAAGGCCAATGCCAAGGGAGAAGAAAAATAAATAAATAAAGGCATGTGTGCACATAAGCATTTTTGTCAATCAAGAAAAAATTAATCTTCACTCAGTTCTTTCTTCGTTCTAGAGAGAAAACATTTTGGTGGGTGAGAAAACATTTTGGTCAGCCTGGGGAGAAAATTAGACCCCACCATTTATTTTCCTTCCTCTCCACTCAACCAAATACACTCTAAAAAAGTTTTTCTCCCTATTTTCTCTCCAAAATTTTCCATCCATCCTATTTCACCTCCAAACAAATATACCCTCAATCTTTTTATAGCTCCTTTTTTTTTTGTGTAAAATATTTCTTTCACCAAAACTTTTTTTTTAATTTTAAAAAAAAAGTGTTACCTATATCACATTTTTACAATAAATTTTAATGGTAAGTTATTATTGGTTATAATTTGAATACACTACCGAAATTACTTGTTTATCCAGTAACGGCCAATAACAATCTACCATTTAAGATTTGTTATGAAAATTTTGTGAAAATATTGTAAACATAACATTTCTTTTTTTGGAAAATTTTTAGAAGACATAATTTTTTTTTTTTGGAATTATATTTCTTTTTCTTTTTTTTTGATAGATGGAATTATATTTCTTGATAATTTTTTTAGAAGTATATTTCTTGGTACTTGGTTAAATAAAACTTCGCTCTAAAACTTTTTTAAAAAATGATAACCCTTTCTCTTGAGATTTGAAGTAAACCAACACATTAATTATTCCGTTAATAACAGTTAGAGAATATTTCAATTTTTATAAGATTACCTTGATTGGTAAAAGCTTTTTTTGGTTAAAAATTAATTATTGTCATCAAACTTTAAAAAGTTCCAACAATAATTTTTTTGCACAACCCCAATAGAAAGCAAAGACGAAGAAGGTTTTTTTAAAAAAATAATTTGATATATACAATGGGGAGGAAGATTTGGACCTATACATTTTCGTTGAAAACAGTATAATTCGTCAATTGACCTACCAGCCTATAAAGTTCTTAACAAACAAATAAGGTATGGTTAAGTAACCATGTTTTTTTTTTTTTTTTTTTTTTGCTTCATTCCATTAGGAATTTTTAAAAAATATATATTTTTTGTTTGTTTAGAAATGACGTTTTTGAAAGAATTGCAATTTAGGTTGGGTGGTTTTGGTTTTGGATTAAAATTTAGCAAGCAAAGGCCTATAGTAATGAACAATTCTCTAGGTTTAAGGTTTATTCTCACAGTTTGGAATCAAATATATAAACTAATTATTTTTTACTTTTAGATTTTTGAGTTTTAACAATTTCTTTAATCTAATTTGGTAATGATCTTTATTTATTTATTTTTGGTTATTATTATTAATAGAATGATTAATGTGTTAATTTTCTTGAAACTTTAAGGGAGGAGAACTGGCATTTACCTTAAGTTTTGAAGTAGAGTGTCAAGGGAGGTTTTTGTAATTTACCCCAAGATTTGTACATAAATTTTTTTAATTTTCCCATATTTAATTGTGTTTGAAAATTTATAGAAAAACATTCCTTTACATATTTGGCTGATATAAAATATCACAAACTTTCCAATATTTATAAATATATTGGAAATAAAAACTTTAATTCACCTCTTTAAAATATAAATACAAACAACTAAAATCAACCTAAAGATAAGAATAATCAAAATGAAATTATTCGAACTTACTTTAATAAATCCAACCAAAATAAGTTTGTGGGATTGTCATTCCCACAAAAAATAAATTTCAAACAAAATTATTGAAAATTTACATTAATAAACTTTGATGGTGAAGTAAAAATTGGATGGTCTCCAATTCGTCCATAGTGTCATCCAAGACCAGAAAGGTCATCTAAGTGCAAAAGGGTCGACCAGCATGAAGTCACCTGGACGACCACCCAACACTTAGAGATTTTTAGAGTGAATCTATATCCAAAAGCTTATATTTTGGACCACGTTCTACTATTCCGAAATATGAGCAAAATCCTTATTCGTCACTCTAACTTCTCACTAAGTTCTTAACTTCTCACTAAGTTCTTAACTTCTAATAGAAGTTGTAGAAGTTAAGTCTGAACCTTCTAACTTCCATCCACGTTGAGAAAGTTACTAAACAAGTAATCACTCCAAAGTTCATTATAAAAGGACTCAGCCATATCAAACTAAGGGAAGTTTTCACCACTCATAAAATTATAATTCCTAAGTTTAAGAGAGAAAACTAACTTTAGCATTGGAGGGTTCTTGATCGGTTCACCCCGGTCACCTTTGATCCTGTGCTTCTTTCTTTTCAGGCCTTCCAAGCAACCACAAGCCCATTGAAGCTTAGAGCATTCAGCCTACTGATTTTCTGTACATCATTAATTGGTGTCGTCTGTGGTAAGGTTAAATTTGTGTTTTGCAATTTATCTTTCTCTGACAAAAGGCTGTATGGTCGAGACAAGGTCAATAGCCACTGGTCTGGGCCACCAAGAGAGTGGAAATGCTTCCAGCCACCCCAATTGACTCAACAATCCGCACCTACTATGCAAACACCTTCCGTCCAACAAATGTAGTCCATGGCAGAGTTAACCCATCAGAATCAAGAGTTAACTTAGGAGATCAATTAAAGAAGGCAATGTCATGAACGGTGTGTGGAAGGGCAAACTCAGAGTCAAGAAGCTAGAGAGAGAAAATGTTGAGCGTGAGAATCACTTAAAGGATACCATTTCACACAAGGTGCCACATTTGAAAAAGGAGATGGGTTAGATGAAGAGAGCCATGGACGAGAAGAAGGAAAATATGAGAAGGACGAATCATGTAGATGATATAGTTCATCGAACTGATTCCCTTTTCATAACGTCCATCAATAGTCATCCCCTGCCTTCCAAGTTCAAGACGCCTACATTGGACTCATATGATGGAACGCGTGAGCCATGTGATCACATTGCTACCTTCAAGACCACGATGCACCTTTAAGGGGTTCCATACGAGATAATGTGTAGGGCCTTCCCAACCACCCTTAAGGGACCAACACGAGTGTGGTTTAGTAAGATACCTCCAAACATCATTAGTTCCTTTGAGGAGTTGAGTAAGTTGTCTGTCAATAACTTCATTAGAGGTCAAAGGCATAAGCGCTCCTTATCCAACCTGCTGACTATAAAGCAAGGAGATAATGAAAATTTGCGGTCCTTCATCACCCGCTTCAACAGGGAAGCCTTGATGGTGGACGAGATGAATGATAAGCTGTTGTTAGTAGCCTTTCACAATGGAGTTAGTTCAGATTTATTCATCCACAAGCTCTATGATCAAGAACCATAGACCATGGCTGAACTCGTCCATTCAACCCAAAACTTCATGAATGCAGAAGATGCGATCATTGCCAAGAAGAGGAAAAGAGCAAAGCGAATGGAAACAGAGCTCCCATGTCATTTTGAACAAGGCCCTCGTCCAAAATAGACCCGGATGGGAGAGAATAATGATAGAGACAACAGGAAGGCAAGTTCATCTTCAGGACGAAGTCTGCATTACACGCCCTTGAATGTTTCGCTTAATCAAGTGTTTATGCAGATCAAGGACGACCCATCCTTGAAGTGGCCAGAGAAGATGAAGGAAGATCCTAATATGCGTAATAAGAACAAGTATTGTTGCTTCCATAGAGATCACGGACATGACACGGACGAATGCTATGACTTGAAGCAACAAAATAAGAATCTCATCAGGTAAAGAAAGTTGAAGAAGTTTCTTGGACGAGATGATAAGGATGGAAAGCTGAAAGGGAAGGTAGAAAAGTCATTGCTGCCCCTACTTGGAGAAATAAGAGTTATTGTATGAGGAACTTCAGTAGGATGATCCTTCAAGTCAAGGAAGACCTATTTGAAGGTGGTGTAGAACATCCAACTCTCTAGATGACCACCAAGGATTAAAGGGGTAGACGAGTAGGCTATCACCTTCACGGATGAGGATGCTAGAAGGGTCCATCATCCACATGACGATACAATCGTCATAACTTTGCTCATTGCAAACTACACAACTAGAAGGGTGCTAATAGATAATAGGAGTTCAGCAGATATCCTATATTATCCCGCCTTCTAGCAGATGAGGTTTGGAAGAGATCAATTTCGTCCAATGAATGCACCCTTAGTTGGATTCGGAGGAATGAAGGTACAACCAGTGGGGGCATTATTACTATACCCGTCGTGGTAGGGGCATATCCACAGCAGATAGCTAAAGAAGTGAATTTCCTCGTCGTAGATTGCTCGTCTTCCTACAATGCCATTATTGGACGACCAACTTTGAATAATTGGAAGGCAGTGACATCTACCTACCACCTATCTGTCAAGTTTCCAACAGATTATGGAATAAGACAAGTGCAAGGAGATCAATTAACAGCTAGAGAATGCTACTTAGCCATATCGACTATGGGCGAGCATATGTAAACGATGAATATAGAAGAAAGAAGGGTTGATGCAAAACCTACTAAAGTACTGGAAGACGTTCCTCTGGATAAAAGCAACCCTGAGAGGTTTACTAGAATTATAATAAGTATGGAAGAGAAGACGAAGTAAGACCTCGTCCAATTCTTAAGGAAGAGCATTAATTTTTTCGCATTGAGTCATGAAGACATACCAAGGATTGACCCAAGTATCATTACCCATCGTTTGAATGTGTATCCTTCCTCCAAGCCTGTCTGTTAGAAGAAGAGGATATTCGCTTCTAAACGAGATAATGCTATCAAGGAAGAGGTCTAGAAGTTAACCATGGCAAAGTTTATTTGGGAAGTTTATTACCCGGATTGGTTAGCTAATGTGATGATAGTCAAGAAGGCTAATGGCAAATGGAGGATGTGTGTGGACTTCACCGATTTAAACAAAGCTTGCTCCAAGTATAGCTATCCATTACCACGTATCGACCAGCTAGTAGACTCAATAGCAGGTCATAAATTGCTAAGCTTCATGGATGCATTCTCAAGTTATAACTAGATAAGGATGGATGAGGTAGATCAAGAAAAGACATCATTCATCACAAGTCAAGGCTTGTTTTGCTACAAAATAATATCCTTCAGATTGAAGAATGTGGGGGCAACCTATCAGAGGCTTGTCAATCATAAGTTCCGTTCGCTAATAGGATGGAATGTAGAAGTATACGTTGATGACATGTTGGTAAAAATCTTAGTCGAGAAGAAACATCTGGACGACCTTTAGGAAACTTTTGAAACGCTTAAACTATATAACATGAAATTGAATCCAAGCAAGTGCACCTTTGGAATTTTATCAGGGAAATTCTTAGGGTTTATGGTTTCACATAGGGGAATCGAAGTAAATCCTAATAAGATCCAAGCAATACTGAACATGTAGCCACTAAGGAATATCAAGGAAGTCCAGCCTCTCATTGGACGAGTTGCCGTCCTTAACAAGTTTGTCTCAAAAGCTACTGACAAATGTTTGCCATTTTTCAAGGTTCTTAAGCAGGCATTTGAATGGATAGACGAATGTCAGAAGGCCTTCCAAGACCTCAAGGCCTATCTCACAACAGCTCCTCTACTAAGCCTGTTTATACCAAGCAAGGAATTGTATTTATACTTAGCAGTGTCCCCACATGCAGTGAGTTCGGCATTAATTAGAGAAGAATGGAAGATACAAAAGCCTGTTTATTATACAAGCCGAGTGCTAAGGGAAGTAGAGGGACGATATCCTATGATGGAGAAGCTAGCCTTTGCACTAATAATAGCTTTTAGGAAGCTAAGGCATTACTTCCAAGCTCATGTCATCAGTGTCTTGATAGATCATCCACTCAAAAAGGCAATGAACAAGTTGGAAGCTGCAGGACGACCGATCCAATTGGCTATAAAAATTAGTGAGTTTGATATCAGGTATCAACCAAGAAATGCGATAAAGGCTCAAGCATTGGCAGATTTTGTTGCAGAATTCACTCCAAACCATGGTGATCTAGATGAGGTGGATGAAGCTAAGAGATGGGTTGTCTATGTAGATATTTTATCCACACAATATGCAAGAGGTATAAGAGTTATATTGAAATCTCCAGAAAAGGATAAGTTAAAATATGCAGCTTGTTTACAATACCAAACGACCAACAACGAAGTTGAATATGAAGTCTTCCTTAAATGGCTAGAATTGGCCAAGTCCTTAGGGGCAGGGTCAATAGTTGTCCAAGGAGACTCTTAGTTGATTATGGGTCAAGTGAATGGAACATGTGAAGCTAAAGAAGAATAGATGAAAAAGTATCTCAATAAGGTGAAGCGGCTTGTTAAGAAATTTAAGGAAGCCAGTTTTCTTCAAGTTTCAAAGGAGGAAAACATGAAAGCAAATGCCTTAGCAAAGGTAGCGTCAACAGATGGGTCGGTGGACAAGTATGATGAAGTCCAATACATGCCAAGCATAGATCTTCCAGAGGTGCAGCAGATTGAAGGAGAAGAAAACTGGATGACCCCAATAATGGCTTACCTTAAGGATGGAAGGCTTCTAGAATATAGGGACAAAGCCAGAAATCTAAGGATCAAAGCGGCTAGGTATGTCCTTATAGACAAGGTGCTATATAAAAGAGGGTTCTCTCAGCCTTACCTAAGGTGTTTAGCTCTAGACGAATCAAACTATGTATTGAGGAAAGTTCATGAAAGAGCATTCGAAAACCACTCAGGAGCAAGAGCTCTCGTCCATAAGATCATCCATGCAGATTATTATTGGCCAACCTTTTAGGTAGATGCTAAGGCTTATCTTAAGGTGTGTGATCAGTGTCAACGCTTCAGTAATATCTCTAGACAATCCTCAGAGTACATTGCTTCGATGATGGCCCCATGGCCCTTTGCACAATGAGGATTAGATATCTTGGGTCATTTTCCAATAGGAACCACGCAAATGAAGTTTTTAGTAGTGGGGATTAATTACTTCACTAAGTGGGTGGAAGCTGAACCCTTAGCAAAGATTACACAACAGAACGTTAAGAACTTCCTCTGGAAGAACATCGTTTGTCGATTTGGGGTTCCTCGAGTACTAGTGTCAGATAATGGAAGGTAGTTTGATAACACACCCTTCAGAGATTTCTGTGACCAACTTGGAATGAAGAATCATTATTCCTCACCCTCCCACCCATAAGCAAATAGACAAGCTAAAGTTGCAAATCAATCCTTATTGTAGATCATTAAGACTCGACTTAAGGGGGCAAATGAAGTATGGCTAGACAAGCTACCAGGTGTTCTATAAGCCTACAGGACGATTGTGAAAATCCTCACAAGGGAAACTCCTTTCAAACTAGCCTATGGAAGTGAAGAAGTCATATCTGCAGAAGTACACATGGCTAACCACAAGGTGATGAAGTATAAGGACGAGGAAAATGAAGAATAACTTCGTCTTAACCTTGATTTGATAGACGAGGTAAGGATGGATGCAGACAAAGAACAGCGAGGTATAAAAACCTCATGGCCAGACAATATGATACAATGGTGAAACCCAGGCGTTTCAACATTGGGGACCTTATCTTAAAAAAGGGACTCCTTAGTAACAAGAATCCCAACCCACAAAAAACTGGGGCCTAATTAGGAAGGACCCTATAGGGTTATTAATTGCAAAAAGGCGAGAATCATACTACTTGGAAGCCCAAAATGGATGAAAATTAAAGTACCCTTGGAATGTTGAGCATTTAAGAAGATATTATCAGTGAAGTATCAGCCCAGACAAGCATCATCCTAGACGAGTTTAAGTTATGTGTTACTTTCCTTATGTTTATTTTTGGTTGTTACTGGTACTACATGTTTTTCATTATTTTAATTCCCGAAAGTGCACTAGCTTCCAGCTTGTGCATTATCTATGGACAAAGTCATGATGGACGAAGTTATGATGGACGAAGTTATGAACTTAGTCCATTTGTACATAAGTATTTTCAATTCCCTGAAGGCATTAGCTTCTAAGTATGTGTCATGCTTATGGATAATGTTTATGTTATGTAAATACAGTTTGGATTTCCAATGTACATAAAGTTGTGTGAATTTTCAATCTTAATATTGTTGAAGTTCTCATTAAAGCTAATCCACAAGAAGGCTAAAGGCCCAAGATGAGCAACATCTCTGGACGCAGGGATGTAATGTCTATAAGCTTTCCTTTAAATAAGGTAAAAGCAAAGTAAAATAAACTTAAGGTATCTTCATCTAACTAATGGACGAGGCAAAGCGTGCATGCAAGAATATTCAAAATCCATGGATAGATGTAACCAGCTAAACAATCCAATCTCTGGATGAGTAAATGCTGGAAACGTCCTGCCCAAAGACGAACAATGAGTTGTCCAACCTATGGACGAAGATTAATGCAAGCTATAAGTCAAACCTACGGACAAAGAAAGTTGGCAATAGAAATTTCATTCATAAACAAGTTACACTTGTAAAATATAATGAATGGTAGGATGTTGAGCATGAAAAAGTTATCTAAACATGGACGAACTAAATGCCTTCACAAGTGGACAGATCACACTTAAAAATCATAGGATAAAACATGGACAATGTAAACAAAGGAGAATCCATTCATGCACAAAATATAATATGTTCAACAATGAATAAAGAATGAAGATGGAAATAAATATTCATTCATAAAAGTCTAAAAAAGGGTAGATGACCATCGTCCAAAAACCCTTATATTGTTTAAGCTAGTGAAGGCTATTGTATCTGTCATACGTCCATAAACTTGGACTAGAGAATTGTACTTGAATAAGTTTTAAAATAAAAGCCCAAAACAACGGGCATTCCCAATTAAATAAGAAAATATGAAAATTACTGAGATGAACCACTGGGGGCATTCTCCCCAGATTTTGGTTCGTCTTTAGTGGGCTCGGCATCGTCTTTGACAAGCTCAGTTGAAGCATCGTCCTTGATGTTGACGTCCTTGGAGCTCGTCTCAAGTAAGGAACTTTCTACTGCAGTAGGAACTTTAAAGGAGTCAAAGTCCATTTCAAGGTAGGCCTCCTTGGTATCAGAGCTAAAATCTTCATAGCCAGCAACATAATGTTGGTCAAGACGATTGGTGAAGTCGTTTGACTTCATAAAAGTTGCAATGGCTTCCTTCTTGGCACTCTCCAAGGACGAAGTGAACCCTTGACATTTCACTTCAAGGTGATTGATACAAGTTTCCTTCTTAATGGAGTCTGTCTTGAGCTCCTCTACCTGATTCATTAATTCCTTCTCTATTCCCTGAAGATAATTGAGCTCCTCGGTCAGCCTGATCCCTTCCCCCTTCTTCAAAAGAAGCTCGTCCTTTAATTCTTTGTTCTTCGTCCTAATGGCCTTAGCCTCGTCATAGAGCTCCTTGGCTTAGCTAGACCCAGTGTAAAACTTTTGTCATGGCCTAAAAAATAGATTGATGAAGGAATGTTAGAAATTTTCCTTAAATTTCTTAGAAAAATGAAATAAAAGTAATGAGAAAAATACATACCTTAAAAAGATCGTGGATGGCTGAGCAATCAAAGTCTCTCATTGACATGTCGTAACATGGCACTCACCTCTCTTTTAGAGATGATCCCTTTAAATGTCTTCTAGGCATGATCTTCGTCCAATACCAAGTTAGGAGGACGTTTGGTTAGAATTGAAGGATGAATTATATGAGGAACTTTGGCTGCAGGGGAAGTAGGATTTTCAGGCTAGACGACTAAAGGAGAAGTTTGAGGGGGCACCAAGTTCACTACCTGGTCGTCCAGGTCTACCATCGCGTCCTGAGACTTTGAAACTTTGGGAGGAGGGGTCTTATAAGATTTTTGCTTCTTATGATTGCGATGTCTTAGAAGGTTTCCAAGGTCTATGCTGCTTGAAACACTTTTCCTCTTCCCAACAGTAGCCTGAACGACAGACTTCTTGACTGTTAATGGAGTTGGCTCGTCTTGAACCTGGACATCTTCTTCTTCTTCTTCAGTGCCACTAGCCACATTCTTGCCTTTATTCTCTTTCATGATGGCTAGCCCTGTGATGAAGAAAGATAAAAGAAAAAAAAAGTGTAGAAGATGATGGGCGACACTTACTTCGACGAGTAGTCTCCTTGTGTGCAAGGTTCTCTTCAGTAAGCTCAAGACCAAGCCCCTAAACAGCAAGACAACGTAAAGTCACCAAGCTATGGAAAGACCTCTCGGGATAAGCATAAGCCCTGTCCATACGCTCCAAGTAAAACTTGTCCAAGCTTGGACGGGTAATGGCTGCACAAATGAATGACACGGTTAGACAAGAAAAGAAATAAATAAAATGGACAAAGTAAATGATGAAAGATGTACCCTCAGGAAGAAGACGACCTAGGGCACTAGTAAAAGGAGGAAATGGGGTAATATTTACATCATATGGGTCCCCAGCCCAATTTCCAGAAATGAAGAAAAATTCTTTCTTCCATGACCTATTTGAAAAACTACGACCCCTAATTAAACTAAATTTGGGGCCCTTAGATGAGAACTAGTAAAAACCAGTAGATTGTTTTATTTTTGAGGGTTTATAGCAAAAGAGGAACTCGTCCACTGTGATTGAACAGTTCTCCTCAAACACTTCACGCCATAGCACTTGCATGGCCACTATCGTCCTCCATTCATTAGGGTTGAGTTGATTTGGTCCAATACCCAACCTATGGAAGAGGTCTCTACTAAAAGAGTTAAGGAGAAATCTAAGACCTGCTAATAAATAAGTGGCATATACACCAAAACCAAAAAGAGGAGAACAACAACATTCTCTACTCTTAGGCAGACGAGGTTTGAACTTAAAAGGATTTTGGTATCTACCTACAAACGTTGTTAATTTATTCACATCTAAGATGGACACAACTTCTGGATCACAGCTATAGATAGCATTAACATCTTCCTCCTCGTCTTGAGGGGGACTAAACAACTTACCTCTTTTGGACAAGCTAGCCTCAATCCTAGAAGTTGCCCTACATTGCATCTCCTCCTGGAAGTCCTTTAAAGGAAATCTAGGGACCCCAAACAAATAATACTCTTCTTGGGAACTACTCTCGCTACTACTCTCATTACTACCACTACTACCATTTGACTTGTCTTGATACTCGTCTATCTCTCCTTTAATACTACCACTAGACGCAGACATATTTATAAGAATATATAGAATTTCCTAAAGACGAAAACCTAAGAAAGAAGAAAATAGAGTACCTGACGTGAGACTAAGGACAAGGACAAGGACAACTAGATGAGGCTCTTGGACGAGATGATAGAAAGGAAAATATCAGAAAAGTGAGAGGGTAAGAGAGAGAATGTACATATTTATAGGCCCCATGGGTGGGTCAATGAAACAATGCAGACCAACCAGAAATTGACACGTGGCATGTCCCTTCAAAAAACAAATCGACACGACGGGTTAATCAATAAGATTGTGACACATGGCGTAATATGAGACGACAAAATTCAGCCAAAACAAGAACACCACGTGCCACATCAATTGACCATTGGAGCATCGACACATGTCAAAAGTAAAACAATGAATCAAAATTCTGCTACAGTATCTAGGATGACCCTTGGACAAGGGGGCAACTGACGGTGAAGCAAAAAAACTGGATGGTCTCCAGTTCATCCATAGTGTCGTCCAAGACCAGAAAGGTCATCTAAGTGCAAGAGGGTCGTCCAACGTGAAGTCACCTGGACGACTGCCCAACACTTAAAGATTTTCAAAGTGAATCTATATCCAAAAGCTTATATTTCGGACCACATTCTACTATTCTGAAATATGAGCAAAATCCTTATTCATTGCTATAACTTCCCACTAAGTTCTTAACTTCTGATTGCAGTTGAAGAAGTTAAGTCTGAACCTTCTAACTTCTATCCATGTTGAAGAAGTTACTAAACAAGTAACCATTCCAAAGTTCACTATAAAAGGACTCAGTCATATCAAATTAAGGGAAGTTTTCACCACTCATAAAATTAGAATTCTTGAGTTTAAGAGAGAAAACTAACTTTAGCATTGGAGGGTTCTTGGCCTGTTTACCCCGGTCACCTTTGATCTTGTGCTTCTTTCTTTACAGGCCTTCCAAGCAACCACAAGCCTATTGAAGCCCGGAGCATTCAACATACTAATTTTCTGTACATCATCAAACATAATCTAAATATAAAATAAAATAAGTAAAACAATTAACAAAAACTATCAACTAAGTTTACACATTCACACACATGATCAAAAACACTTCAAACTTCCAAAATCACACTTAAAAATTGTTTTAATGCAATCTTTAAAAAACAAAGTTTGGAGGAAATTCCTAAAATTGTTAGGCATACTTGGTCATTTTAGAGGTTTTTAGTTGTATTTTTATCATTTAATCAAATCAGATGATATGATTGTAATTTGGCCTTTGCCAAAAGAGAGAGAGAGAGAGAGAGAGAGAAAAAGGAATTTTGGCCAAGAAAAAGAAAAAGTCACTTGCCAAGATTTGTATTAATTCACTCTATTAAATTATTGATCCTACTATCAGACCTACGAAGAATATTAACCTATAGATTTTCTTTTAAAATATATGTAATTTGATCAAGAATGTTTATGTTTGTCGAGAGTATTATAATACAGTGGCATGAAGAGTTGCCCATCAAGAAAGCATTTTGAGAGATACTAGGAAGATCATTCAATGCTTATTATCACTTATGTGTATGAGCATAACCATTCACACACATGAGTTAGGCCTTTTGTGTGTGGGTTAATTAAGAGAGGTGCTACATCCACAACATTTTCACAACAAATCATAGGTGATTAGTTGTTATTGGTTCAAATTTGAACCTATCACTGAGATTACTTTTTTGCCCCAACAATAATAACCCGTAACAACCTGCCACTTAGGATTTGTTATAAAAATGTTGTGAAAATGTTATGGACATAACATTTCTCGTTAATTTATAATGTTGAACCAGTATGTAATTTTCCCCTTTCTCATGTAATATAAATTTTTCCCAAAAAAAAAAAAAAAAAATCAAGATTACTATCATCTCAATCTATCCATACATGAGAACTTCTTGGATATCATTTAAAGGGGGAAAAAAGACTCAAAAAATTTTACGACAAACTTTTCAAATTCAACTAAATTTGAATTATGTTTTGTTATAAAATTTTCCTATATATAGTGCCCGTTTGGATTCAGCGTTTTCTGTTGAATCCTGCGTTGCATTTTTCCACTGTTTTTTCCCCCCCTCACTTCACGCGTTTTGCTTTAGGCCAGGGGACAATTATCACTGTAGCAACACTATAGTAGTATTGTTTATGTACTGTAACAGTACTATTCACGTATTTAAAAATATTAAAAATGGGTCCTACGACACTATTCACATATTTAAAAATTATTTTGTTATAGTGTTTTCAGTTTTCAGTTTCAGCAACAATAAGTTCAATCCCAACGGATCCATAATGTGCTAAACTCATCACTAATAGTGGAAGGATTTGTTGTAAGTTAAATAGGATTTCTAAGTCTTGTTCAGCTTTTTGGATAAGTTTAGTTTGAGCCACAAATTGGAATTTTTTAAGGCCTTTTGTATCACATTTGGCTTAAAAATTTCCAAAGCTCTTTCTTGGGGACCAAAGTAAATATTTTCCCCATTTGTAAAATATATTTTTCTTAATTACTCCATTCATAAATAATCTTCAGCTTGGCAATCAAAGATTCTCTTATCTTATGACTGATATATAATTCTATGTTCAATTCTCTTTGTTAACATGACCAAATATGTCTACACAATGTAACGAATGAAAATTAATATTTGGTTCTATTCCAAGCTGTTTGAGCTGACCAGTACAAAAATTTCTAGCTAACATAGATACTAGAATTGTCAAAGTTCTTGCTGGTATGAGAATGAGTTTGCGAATGTATAGATGGTGGTTCAAGTGAGAATTATTGTTGTAATCACATCTCAATTGCATGTATAAGGTTATTGAATGAATAAAATGAAAATATCAGCAATAAAGCATAATCCAATAAAGTTTATCAGGAATTTGAGTTGTAGTGCAAGACCAAAAGAATTAGTTAAGCCCCTTTAAAGTAGATCTTGTGCACGAAAATCCCCCACCCCCCAATAAAGACTTTTCATTAATTTGATTTTTTAGGGGCATAGAAACTTTATGATGAATATTTTATAAATGGTTATTGTGTATATGAGAGCTTCTGTAGCATACAAAGCCTTTAGTTATTGTAGTAGATTTTTTTTTGGCCTACGTTGAGCTTCTATACCACTCAAAATTTTCCATTTAAACGGTTATACTAATTAGATACCTTTGTGGATTGAATTTAATTTAATTACTTCTTGAGTGGAATTGATGAGATATTTAATTTATTTTGAAAGTGATATTATTTTATTTTATGATATCTATAAAGAAAATAAATAAAAGAAGAAGTAACATGAAGAGTTATTTTTGTGGGTTATTCATATTTAACTTTTAATCTCCTTATCAGTTAAGGAAATGATAAGAGATTAAAACCTATTTGGATTAGCCTATCTAAACAACCTTAATATGAGTTTAAGTGGGAATTAAAGTCTTGGAAGCTTATTTAAGTTTTATAAGCTTCTTAAATGCTAAAGAGAAAAGTTTTAGTAGGTTTTAAATTTCAGCCCAAGTAGGAAACAATTTTAATGTGTAAAGCTGAAAGGTAAATTAGTGTTTAATTTGTGAATCATAGAGAGAGAGAGACTATAAAATTACAAGAAACAAAATTCTACATTTGTGTGGTCATGTGGTCAGGTATATCTCTCTCTCTTAAACATTCATGGAAATAACCTACGATGCTAGAGCAGTTTAATAGATTTGCTTTAATATCCCATATGAACTCTTGAATTAGGTGATAAGCTTTTGAGTGATTAGTTGCTAGAGCTTACGCATTGGTAGTGGGACTGGTCTAATGAATCTTGTAATCTATATCATGGTCAAGTTTCTAAACTTTTGTCAATACATGGTTCAAGCTACTAGGTGCTACGGGTAAAAAATTTCTTTGTATACCTATAGTATTCTTTCTATGTCTTACGAGTAGGAAAATCATTGGATACTATATATATATATATATATATATATAATTAGGGTTAATATGATCTACAAGCATAAGCTTATTTGGAAGTCAATCTGGTACTGAGAAAATTTCTAAATGGCATAGATATCTACATATTCAGCTCATTAGAATTATTTACTAGGTATTGATTTTGGAAAATTTGATAAAGCAATTGAGTACTAAATTAGCTGTTAGTTTCAGAATAAGTTGTGAGATACAAATTTTAAGAGTAAAATTTATATTTTCATTGTTGCCTTAGAGTATCCATTCTTATTGAGTTGTCTTGTCCTTATTTAGGTTCTAGTTGACATTGATTCAGACAGTTGAAATGAAGCTTGGTTTAGCAACTAGAGGTAAGTGGACTTCAGAACATGACGTCTCTCAAGATGTGTATAATTATTTATATACATATTTGCAAAAGTGAAGTTTCAGAAACTTATACCATTGTCAATGCTTTATACACATACCTAAATTTTATTATTTCCTGTGTGTTATTTTGAAACTGTATATGTTAAGAATGACTCAAAAACTATATTTTTGAGAAAGTATTCATTATATGATATATGATTTGTATTGAAAATAATGTGATAAGGTAAGAATGTTTTCAAATGGTCAGCTAAACAATCTACAACCTTTGCCAACACAGGATTAAGTGTTGGTCTTCGGCCGAAGTAATGTTATTGTGGTGTGGTGCAGTGTTATCATTTGCTTTTCGAAACCAGTGTTATTGTTTGCTCTTTAGAGCCAGTGTTGCCTCTTTGAGGTTAGTGTTATTGTTTCCCATAGGAATCACCCACCAAGTATTTAGCAGTTTATGTCTTTGTCTGGCTAATGTTTAATGTTTTCCATATCAAACTATTGTTTTATTGTTATTGGCCTTTATTAGTGGAAAAACTATTTATTACTATAATATATTGTTTCTACCTATTTAGTCTATTTTGGCCAATAAAAGTGATTATTATTTTATTTAATGATTACAATGTTATAGTTAAATGTCTTATTTTATTTTGGCTAATGTTTTGTAAAGCTTATATTTTGTCAATGATACTATTATTTTGTTTTGAGAGACATCCTAATGTTATGTTGTTGGAAAAATACATGTTTGTATTGCATACAAGACATACGCAACAGAAAATTAACGGATCTACTTCATTCGCAATTGATAACATGTACTATGCAAATTTCAGAATTCAAGAACAAGTGAGCGTACCTTGGTGCGGTGAAATTCAAAATCAAAGATTAGAAGTACTTGAAAACACTTTAAATCTTCACTCTAATTCCACTTTATGCTCAAGAAGTGTGGTTTCTCAATCAGTTTTCAAGAAAAGAATAGGAGAGTGGCTTACACTCACATACACACCATTTCATTCCTTATGAAAAACTTTTATGAAATTCTGTACGTTTCTTTCCTTAAATTTAATTGATTATCTAATTGGACTAGCCTTTTGGGTCATTCCAATTGGGTTTTAGTATGTGGTTTGGAGTGAGACTAAAATGGAACAAATAAGAGGCTAGCTCCAATAGGTCTTGGGCTTTTCTGTTAACTCTTGACAAGTCCAAAGTTACCATTAATTATATTTAATACCACTATATAGATATAATTGCACTCTAGGCCTTATTAATAAATTATATCTCAAGACTTTATTATACATGCAACCCTTTCATAAAATATTCGTAGTAATACAAAGTCATGAATGTAGACTGCCACTTTGAAGATTACTACATCTTAATCCTTGAATACCCGGTTTAATCCTTTAAGTTATTCATCATATATTTATGAAATCCAATTTCATAAATATATACTTTAGTAACTCCTTACTAAAGTAGTTAGGCCTAACATTCTGAATAACCAAACCCATTAAACTTATTTTAAGAGAATATTTTATATCTCCATTAAGAAATTATGAATTCTGATAGGATACTAAATTTGTGCAGTCTCCAGTTCGTCCATAATGGTCGTCCATGACCAAAAGTGGACAGTGACAGGAATCATTGACAAAAGACAGTTTCCTAAGACTAAGAATAAAGTATACAGTTGACGAGGTCCTCCTTGGACGATCATTAGGTCGTCCGTGGAACTTGTCTATAGACCACAGTGAAGCCATCCATGGACGATAACGAGGAGTGGACGATTCAATCGTCCATACAACGGACGGACAAACAGACCACTTGGGAAAACCCGACATGATAGAGCGGTTAATAAATCCATGACTGTCGCCCAAAGTTCTTGGAGCAGTTGATCTCCATCAGCAGTTTCCAGCCGTTGAGGAAGTTATCTCCGAACTCCCTGGCTTCCGTGAATCTTGGGGAAGTTACCAAGAAAATAACTACCCCAAGATCCCTATATAAAGGACCGGTCTGAACCAAATGGAGGTAAGAAATCCCTTAAACACAAAATTCCAAAACATTCGAAACTCCATACTAACTTTCTCATCGGAGGGGGTTTGGCCGGTCATCTCCGGTCGCCTCTTTGACTGCGTTTTCTTCTTTGCAGGCCTTCCACCACCATCGGTAGTCTCACCGAAGCCAGATTATCCAACCCACTGATTCGAAGCGATATCAAATTCCATCTTGAGAATATATGTTTCATTAACACTAAATGTGACTGCCCAACATAATGAGACTTTAATCGTGACTTTAGATCTCACTCCTGATATATCAAAGTAATCTACACTTTATGATCAGATCCATTATTCTCTCAGGATTAAGAGTTCATGTAAATAGAAGTCATGAGATTTATTATTCATTTGATAGTCGTTAGAAGAATAATAAATCTTACAGCGGTCTGGTTCGATATGTCTTAACTCTTAAAACATATCAACATATCAAATAAAAGTCTTCACTTCCATGATCAAGACAAATCATCATAGTTGATATGTTATAGTATTTGTAGATGAAATGTCCAATTTAATCACCAACTACGAATTAAAATTTTGAGTTTACAAAGAACTTGTGATTTATATCTTCTATAACTAAATCACATAAATCACATACTATGCATTTCATGAACTATATGATAATGTCCAAATATTCATGTTACCATTATTTTAGATAATAATTAAACAACTTTATTAATTATAACATTAAGTCATATATAGTATCATACAATAGGATTTAAGGGCATTAATCCCAACATATGTAATCTCTTATTGAGTTAGAAGCTCACCCCTCTTTCTCCACCCTTTCAGATTAGAGCAGTGGAATGTCTTTTGGTGGTTGATCAATGGAGCCATAGATTGAAGACTTTTTTTAGAGCTATGTTAGTCAGTGGCGGAGCTAGGATCTGACTTAAGGGGGGCAAAAATTACATTTGACATCACATTTACACATGTGCAAGCGAACACACACACACACACACACACACACACAGTATTTGAGATCAATTTGCAAAATAACAATTCATTCATATGTATATTAAGCATGTTTGAATGCAAGAAAATTCAAAATAAAATAACATATTCATTATATTATTTATCTATTAGGGGATTATTTACATAAAAAATCATTTTGAAATTGTAATTATAAAAAATGTTATATCATGAGGGTTTTGGTTTTGGTTTAAAAAATTATCTTATTTATTAACTATTTATTTATATAATTTTAAATGCATTTATAGTATTATATAATATAATAGAAGAAATATTAATAAATTTTTTTGGAGGGGCCAGGGGGGGCAAGTGCCCCCCCTCGACCCTCCCTAGCTCCGCCCCTGATGTTAGTTGATGGACTATTTTATTATCTTTTCTTAGGATAGTGAGTTTGACATTTGTGAAACTCTTTGAGATTGTATTTGAAGACTTTATTGTTAAAGCTTTTATGTTTTTATGGATTTTATAGGAAAGAGTTTGATGGTTTGGAGTTTATTTGTGGATATTTAACTATGCTCTGTTCTGTTATATTACTATTGATTATTTATAAGACAGGTTGTGCATCTAAATTTTTGGTATGCGTTTGCGGTGTTACACCTTTGTGGATTGATCCATTTGTTCAATGGTTGGATTTATTATGCCCCTCACTCATTCTCATTAAAGTTATCCATAATCATAATAATGGAAACAAAATAGAATTATGTAAAGGGATGTCAATGTGCCTCTCAATTTCTTTAAAATGTTTTAGGGATCTACATCTTCCAATTTACATTATGTGGTTGGCCTAAACTAATATGTTGATGATTCATAGCTGACCCTAGAATTTGAGACTAAAGCTTTGTAGTTGGTGCAATATTTAGGGTTCGTTTGGTACATATGTTTAAAAACTGAAAATTGTTGTTTGAAAATATTTGTGAAAATACGTGTGGGTGAAAAAATGTATTAAAATACGTGAAATGTTGTTTAAAAACTAAAAATGGTTGCTTAAAAACACAAACCAAACTCCTCCTTAAAGGTTACAAATATTCTTTAGAGTGAGTAGGGGCCTGTTTGGTATGTGTGTTTAAAAACTGAAAATTGTTGTTTAAAAATATTTGTGGAAGTACGTGTGGGTGAAAAAGTGTATTGAAATGCGTGAAATGTTGTTTAAAAACTGAAAATGGTTGTTTGAAAACACAAACCAAACACCCCCTAGATAACTAGGATCGGGAGTAAAGAGCAAATCTTTTCAGATGCACTTTGGGAACATGCACAAAAAAAAAAAAAAAAAATTCTCCTTGGCCACTTTTATATTTAAATAAACCATTTTATAATTTTTATTGGCTAACTTTTTATCATTTATTCTAAATTTATATTTTTAAATTAATATAAAAGAAAAGTCTTCGAATATGCAAAAGATGCTAAAATAAGTAAAATAAACATTTGCATTATGTTTAAAAATATTTTTTATTAAAAAAAAAACCCCTTCTAAATACAAGGGGCAGCGACTTGCTCGTACCTCCCTAACTAGTCTTAAAAAACAAGCAAACTCGTCTAAACAAAAAAGAAAAAAAGAAGTAAACAAACAACATCCCGTTGCGGTTATAGTCTGATGATAAGTTTTGACCCGTTTCACCCGACCCGTCTGGCAATTGTCGCCGCCAATTTGATTTGTGGCCTATTAAAATTATAGCTTCCCTAGTCTTCAACCCAACCTGGTTTTCTACACATGCACGAGAATGACTAGTGTTTTCGATTATTTATTATATAATCAGGCCAACTCGCCCCTCCATAATTGAAGAACACCGCCTGTGTCAAATGGGAAAAAATAAAAATTCAACGGAAGCTCTTTGGAGATTCGAGGACTCTCTCTTTTCCTGAATGAAGGAGGAGAGGAGAGGAGAGTAACAATCCAAGAGCACATTCACGTTGGATTGGGGACAAGTAGGTATTTCTGATTTCTTTTTAGCTAGGGGTAGAGTTTTGGAGATTGAGTTAATCAATATTGTTATTTGAGATATTTTCGTCAGTAATCTAATAAAGTTAGTTAAGGGTAAGAGTTAGAGTGGACTTAAAATTTTTTATTTTATTTTGTTACCATGTCTCTATAGTAAGGCAAAATTTGCTCCATAGCACAATTTTAGGAGAATAGCACACTGACAAAGTTATTTAGTTATATAGTGCAATTCCAAACAGTATACACTCATATTGATTGGAACTTACTAGAGTTCCAGCCCAAACTCGAGTTCTAAAAAATGTGCTACTTAACTAAATAACTTTGTTTGTGTGCTTTATTATTATTATTTTTTTCCTTCTAAAAACGTGCTATTTGGCAAATTTTGCCCTATAGCAACTTATATAGTGTAAACTCTTTTTGAAACTCGATTTTCTGAAAGCTGAGGTTCAACGGGAACTCGATTTTGCCAAAATCAAATTCTATGCAATTAAGTGGAACTTGTGAGAAAATGAATTTCCACGTTTGCCACATATTACTGAATTACATTGCATAAAACTTAACTTTGGCGAATTTGAGTTCTTTGAACCCAATTTTGAGAAAGTCAAGCTCTAAAAAGAGTACATAACTAAATAAGTTGCGATAAAGGATTTTTAACAAAATAATTTTCAAAAACTGAATATTTCATTTTAAAAAAACCAGTTAGAGTGTTTTTTTTTTTTTTTTTTTTGGTTAGAGTACTATGAAAAACATTTATTTAAGTAGGAATATGTTTTTAGAATTAGAATATCTCCTAGGGAAGTTGTGAGAGGATATGGACTTATTTGTTGCCATTATACAAAACTTGGGAGAGTGTCATTTCAACTATAGTATGGTTTCATCTATAGTATGGTAGAGTTCTATTTTGTGAAAACTTAATGGAGGTTGGTGTGATTTTATAATTTACTCAAAAAGAAAACTAGGGTTTCTTACTATAAGTATATATATGTTATTTCTCTCTAAGAAATTTGAAGAATATCTATGAGCAAAAATGTTTACTAATACTTGAATATCTTTTGATAATGTTTTAGATAAACATGTTTACCAATGCTTAAATTTCTTTTAGTAATATTTTAGATGTTTTATTTTTTATCCACTTGGCTCGATTTGATTGGATCAAAATGAGGCATGGGAAGACAAATAGATGGATTTGGATTTTAAAAAAAAAAAAAAAAAAAATATATATATATATATATATATATATATATATATATAAATTGAATGGGTGGAATTCCGAAAAGTTAGTAAGATTTTTGAGATGGATTTGGAAAATGTACTTTGTTTGTTTTGGCGGAAAAGGTTTTCTATGGAATTTTTTTTTTTTTTTTTTGTTTGATTAATGAGTTGTTTTCCTATATTTGGTTGCTTCAATGAAAACGATCCTAGAAATATTATATGTTGTTTGGCTTGCATAGAAATTTTTTAGTAGTGGTGACAAAGGTGGTTGTGGTGGTGGTGGTTGTGCTAGAGGTGGGGTGAGGGTGGTGGTGATGGCAGTGGAGGTGGTGGTGGGTGTTGACATTGATGTTGTAATTCAAAGGAATAAAGGGTTGAGGCTTAGAAGTGGAAAACGTTTTCCACCTCTTATAATTGTTTTCTGTTGACAATAAAAAAACATTTTTTGCTATACCAAACACAAAAAATATGGAAATTTTTTTTTTTTTTTCAAAAAACATGGTAAACTAATTAAGGGTTTTGGGTCTGGGAATGCCTACACCTTTGCCATTCCTAATCTTGAACAAGAGCGACGAAGGCATTTTGCTTGTGTGCTATGAACTCTCATTGAAATATGAGATAATAGAAGTAAATTGTGCTGGAGCTATCAAAGTCATATAGTTATGAATTTGATCTATATTGTCAGTGCAACTTATTCGAATTTGTTCCATTGATTTTTCTAGGCAAGCTGGCCTGAACAAGAGAGCAGCAGATATCTTGCTAGCCACACCCTTCCGATGCAAATTTAATGGTGACTTTTGTATCACCATCTTGTCACATCTACTTGTCACACTCGCTGGCTTCAGATCCTTTCAGCTCCAGCTGAAACCATTCAAGTCGAATTGTTTGCAACTGGCAGCAGCATCATTTTCATCATGTGCATTTAGGTCCAGTTTGGCTGAAAAGTATGGTATTCTGTATCCTTGACTAATTTTCTCATTTTCAAGTTTAACTGATTCTGCCCTGTTGTTGCTTCGGTCTAGGAAACTGTCATCTGAGTCCCTTCCTTTAAATCTTGTTGCAGAATAGCTGTTGCTGCCGTTCCCTTTTTCTCCTACAAGTCCTATGCTCATGGATAAGTTGCTGGAGTTTCTTTCTACAGGGAACATTCTTCTTTCTGCATCTTTACCTATTGAGGAGTGAAACATCCTGTCTTTCAGGTCATCTGACCACCTGAGTTCTGTCTTTTGGAGCATGGGGTCCTCACATATCTCTTTTTGCTCCAAGGGTGCACCTCCAGAATAAGGTCCCATCCCCATCCCCATTCCCATCCCCCTGTTGTGTATTTCTTGATCCCTCTGAGATCCTTCACAGGATGTCAGGCAGCTATCCATTGAACAATCATTGGGCTGGTTTGCTTGTGTTTGCTGTGGGGGGCACAACCCCTGTAATTCTTTCAGCTCTGAAAAGGCTGAATTCAGGCATTGATTGGATACTTTGGAAACCAAATCAGAGAGCTGCATTTTGGCAGCTTCGAGACCCACAGTACCTATGTTCTGTCTTCCCAGTGTCTCCTGGGCTTTTTCCAGCACTGACTGCAGGTATTTTCCTTGAGCCTCTATCCGGAGCTGTAAGTGTCTCTGCACCTGGTTTAATTCACAACCCATAGTCAGAATTCTGCTAATTCTTCCTTTTACAAGATGATCTTAGCAATATAACTGTGTGCCTTTTCCAACTAACAACCAAATTAAAGATATTAGATCCTGACCATGTATGCACATATTTCCAGAACATTAATCATGTAAAAAGTAGTGTTTTTGAAAATTTTATATCCATCAGTTGTTCTAAGGAATGTGATCAAATATTTGTGCACATGAACTTCCAAAAGTCAGTTGTGAGTTTTTGACATCTCTTGACCGCATAATTCAAAGTTTAATGTTCATAATATAGTGCCTGGTTCTTTTCCAGTATGTTTGTTTCAGAAAACATTTACTTTATTGGTACTAAAAGCAAATATTACAGTGGTACATGGAAAACTTGATGCATGCATAATTCAATTTGTTTGCTGTATAATATGCCTTTTCTTTTCCTTTTCTTTCTTCTTCTTCCTTTTTTTTTTCTTTCCCCCTATAATAATGTTTGGGAAGAAGTGAGGAATTCAGCTGTAATTTAAAAAAAAAAAAAAAAAAAATCTTGTTCATCATTGTGTTGTTAACATAATTTTGGACATGTAAATAGCTGTTGATGGTGCTTTCATTTTCTGGAAAGAAATTTCAATCAGATGTATATATACAGAAATTTCAAGTATCTTCTACCTCAAGTTGCTCATGTAGCCTTCTCTGCACTTCAAGTTGCATCTGTAGTGCTTCATTCATGTGTAAGTTTCTGGAATTAGGAGTTTTATGTTAGCATGAGATGTGGACAGTAAAGCTGATTTAAATCAATAGATATATAAATAAGTGAACGGAAAGAACATGACAGGCTATCAGGTTTCATACTTGTTTGTCTGGGGTCCAATGCTTAAATTGTCTAAAGTTGTTCCATTTGCTTCAGATACTCTGTCACACCCCAGTCCAGCTATACCTATATGCAATGATTCTAATTTTATTCTTCACATTAGATGCTTAAATAAAAAATTTTACATCACATATATAATTGCCTGTAAATACTTGCTAGTGTTTAGAAAAAATCTTATGAGATTCTTCTCTTACCGGTTTTGGTGACCCCACTATTAGCTTGTCCATGCAAATTCTTACTGAGCCTGTACTTCTGCTTGCCACAAGGTAGAGTTAGAAATTAGTATAAATGGTTTTAGTTTATAACTAACTTCATCCCTTAGCCCTGAAGAAACACCCCAAATTGGTTAAAGTGTCTGTCTAACTTGTATTTGCACATTTGACTCTTCTCCTACCTAGGTCTCCTTTGGTTATCAGTTACAGAATGACACAAGATGACAAGATTTGAAACTTTTGTCATAAATGAAGTTATATAGTCACACCTTTTTCTTTTTTAAAGAGAAGGTGAACTAGGGAAACTTGTGTGTTACTGTAACTGTTGTCTAATGAACTGGAGACGTAAGATGACCTAACTCCAGTAGTCATTTAAACTTCTATAACAATCATTGGTTACTATAGATATCTTACCTGAAGATGACTCTTTAGGTGGTACAAGGTGAGTCCTGGAATCCCCATAAGTTTCATGACTGTTTTTGGAGTAGCCTCTGCATTGAAAGAATGATATGGGAATTAGATGAAGTTTGATAATCTATAATTCCTGTATTTCACGATCCCTATATTATTGTATACAACACTCACTGTCTGCTCCTCCTAGCTGATTAACTGCTTCTATGAACCGCTCGTGAAGATCTGGTGTCCATTTAAGTCTAGGCTTAGCATCAGTTGAGAGAACAAGTCCCGAATCTCCAGGACCATTCCCACCTTGCAGGAATAAATGCCTCTCAGGAGGAATTGACATTCTTGAAGAAGAGTGGACGTTCTTTCCTTGATGTTGGTGATGATGGTACATCTTCTGTTCTTAAAACAAAAACTTGGCATAAGTTTATCCTGATTTAGGGGAGCTAACTATCAAACTATTGTGCTTAAGATCAGTTCTGTTTTTACCTGATGTGTGCTTTCTTTTTTTCCCCCTGATCCAAATTGCTGGCCCTTGAAATTTGGAATTTGATGATACTATATTCTTCTGGTACAAGCTGATGTCTTGATACTTGGATAAATAGAACTACTTACGATTGCTCTTGCTTATCTGCTTTCTCCTTCATCTACTCCTCACAAACCAAAGGTATGCCCAAGCATGGCCTTTTATAAAAGAGAATTGCGCATGGGGGCTGGGGGCCAGGCAATTGAGGTTGTGAAGCATAGAATCTTGGACAGAGATAGCCAATGGAATACCGCTTCAATTCAATATTCACAGTGACTTGAAAAGAGATATTGTCCTTCCTACTTTGCTAAATGTGGGCCCTGTTCTCTATCTCCACTTTCCATTCTCAGATGTTGCTACCCATTTGAATTCCTCCGGAGTAGGACTTTATGTTACACCTCACACCTTGCATTAGGTATCAGCACTGATGCACCAAAGTTTTTTTTTGTTGTGCATTCGTATTAGTCCGTCTGGCAAAGGCAAGAATCTTATTCTGAGAATTAAGAGGGGAATTTTATAACTTGGATCAGGGAATCCACGATTGTTGTTGTCTTGAGACCTTCAAAGCCTACCTTTCACCTTCTACTCATGGAAGATTCTTAGAACTATTATATCTTTGTTTCTCACCTTGGTGTTAGAAAGCCTTTTCCATGTCAATGTACATAGTAAATTAGTTCTCTTGTAAATCGGTTTTAGTTGAATGTTATTGGTATTAAAGGATGCAGATGGAGACACATATCAGGTTTTTTTTAGAGAATGTAGAAGAAGATTCTGTTGACTGGTGCACCTTCAAGCTATGGAATTAGATACATAAGAAAAAAGTTTTGATGGAAAGATGCTCCGTGAAGATTGTCTGGAGGCAAGGAATGGAATAAGGAATACATTCCATTTTGTCTCCTTCAGTAAGTTTGGTACTTATTCAGCCCGCAAATTATAATATTTAAGGAAGAGGGTGCCAAACTTTTTCATTCTTGAATTGGCATAAGACATCAGGTCCCGCACCAACGAATCCTAAGCAATTGGGACCCGGTAAAAATAAAAATAAAAAGAAGAATTGTACTTGCTTCCATACTTGTATTTGATGATAACCATGACAAGTCATGGCTTGAAGAGGACCACTTGCCTTGGCCTTGACTCCTGCCTTGGCTTGGAGATTCTCTTGTATGAATCTATGAACTTTTCTTGCTGTGTGTATTGCACTTGTTAATATAAGCTACTTAGGCATGTATGTGTGGTTTTAAGTAACTGGAAGAATGTACAATTAGATAAATGATCATGCTTAGTAAGTTTTACATTTTTTTTTTACATAAATTTGTGCATACAATGCGTGGAAGATATACATACATACAAAGAGACATTTACTTATACATCCAAAAGTTCAAACTCCCTCACAATTTGTTATGCTATCCTGTCTGCATGCTCGGATACATTCATATATGCATATGATAAACATACTTGTCTCAGCATCTAGTTTAAAGACTTTTCTTGCATAGAAAATGCTATGTCAACTACAACATTTGAGCAAAATGTGAAAAATATGTTGTTCTTCTTGATTTGCATTCCATATGCCGTGCATGTGTCAACTGCAAGTGCATTATTCTAATGCTGTCTTAGTGCATTGAAGGATCTGGTCTTATATGTTGATAATCAGGATTTATACTAGACCTATTTAAAATACAAAGAATAATATCTCTATGATCAACAGCTAATGTGGAATAAATTCGTATATAACTTATTTATACCAGATCAGCTAAATCACCATCAAATACTAAACAGATTTTACAAACTTATTCATGAATGAGGACATAGCTGATATGCAGATACCTACTTAACAAGCACCCAGATATGACTTAAATGAGCAATTGCTAATTAACACATAAATTGTAAGAGCTCATTAGAGAGAGAGAGAGAGAGAGAAAAGGAAAGGGAAAGATAAAAATTCCTATTCCTTGAACAATATCTTCAGATTAGCTCCAACTGGTCTTTCTTAGAAAGATCGTTGATTCTGATTTAACAGTATATTTAATGCAGTTGGAGAGAATCTATAAAAGACTTTAGGTAAAGTGCTAAAGCAAAAATTCCTAAATAGTTTGCTGGCATGTGGATAGGAATAAATTGCACAAGAGGCTGGATTTGGTACTGTGCCATATACAGCTTTAAATTGCTCCCAGTATATGAACTATATGTCTCATCACCTAGGCAGAGATTCTCATGAATATTGTTCACACAATAAATATTGCATTTCATTGGTTGCCATTTTATTGCATTTTTAGATTTAAAAAAAAATAAAAATTATAATGGTGTGGTAGCGTACGGAATATGACAAATTTAAAATTTAATTGTGTTATGTTCCGAATTGGGAAGTATACATTGGCAGAGCTTCAAAGATGTTGTATATGACTGTAATAGTAGCCATTAAGCAAACAAAATATTTGTCATGAAAATAAGGTTCAAGGGCAAGTTGGTAATTGAGAGATGTCAAAAGTTACATGAAACCATGTTTTAGGGCTGTGTGAGAAAGAAAGCCCATGAGTTATGAAGAGAGCATTGATTATCTTACACTTATTAACGTACCCTTTGTACTCACCATAGTATCCCAGTTATGAAAGTATGAACATTGTTTTTGTATGTATAGATCATACATCAGTGAGTGTTAAACAATATTTTCCATTATGAGTAGAATAGTATTAGATGAGATGTTCCTTTATTAAAGCTAAGGTTACCAGCGCACATTCTTACTGTAGTGGTTATTTCACAAGTATAAATGTTTGTGAGATGTAGGGGGCAAGGGTCAGGGTTCAAGTCTCCAAGAGTGAGTTTCACACACATATACACTTAGATTAGGCTAGAGTAGAAATACTATCTTGTAAAAAAAAAAAAAAAAAAGCTAGGTTTTTTATTTTTTATTTTTTTTTATTTTTTAATTTCACATTTTTTTTCAAGGTATAACTGCATTTTTTAAGTCCAATAAACCAATGAAAAAAAACTCTCCCAAACAATATGAGTACAATAAATATTTAGTACAATAATGAAAAGGGAAATTAAAAATTTTTGACTTCTTGTTTGGAGAGATTGGTGATCAATGGGATGTTTTAATGTGGAACCAACTGAAAAGGGAAATTAAAAATTTTTGACTTCTTGTTTGGAGAGATTGGTGATCAATGGGATGTTTTAATGTGGAACCAACCGAAAATAGAATATACATAGTGCTAAAACTCTTTCATTTCATGTCTCTTGAGGACCCAATGATATTTCTAATAGTAGTACATGTAAAGTACTCAGCACTCACCTTTCCCTGATGTTGCCAAAATGCCCTTGCGTCCTTCAAATCTGTGTCTTTTTAAAAAAAAAAAAAATTTACTTTTGAGCAGTATAAGCAAATAGTATGCTTTTTTACTATTGTTATCTGACTTCTGTTACCACCAAATGTTATTCACTTATTCTCTTCTTTGTAGCAGAGGCACAAGTTTTTGTTCTTGTACTTACATTTCCTTTTATGGATTTTTTTTTATTAATATAAATTTACTTTAGAGGACTTGAAGAAGCTCCCAAAAAGAGAAGCACATCATTTATGAGAATCATATTTATGGACTAGTCAATCATAAGCAAGAGCTCTGTTAAGAAGCTTATTGGTTGTGACTTGTTGACCACACATGTTGGCGGTGGCTCAATTAGAAAGTGAGAAATGACCACGGAATGCTATTCCTTGTGAAATTAAAAAAAAAAAAAGTTGAGGCAGAAAAAAAGTTCTATATAGATTCCATTGGAATAGGCCATAAGGAATCTAAGAATCTTAACTCAAAATAAAGCCAATAGGTCATATTCTCAAGCCAAGAATTAGTTATTCTCGTCTACCCAAAGCCACAAAAAATGGGTTCTTTTGTTCCCACCCAGCTTTTCCCCCTTTAGCTAATTTAGTTAGATGCCTCTCAACATTCATCATGACGGCTGTGCCCTCGAATTTAATGTTATTCTTTCAGAATATTTCCATGTTTAGAGGGCGCTTAGGCTTCATTATTATTATGAGATATGGACGTACTTATTAGACCCACACCCATCTTCTTGATTGGAGCCACTGCCAAACCCAATGTTTTCTTTTGTGAACTATGTACTCAAGTTATATTTCTAATTGTTCTAAAAAAACAAATTATATTTCTAAGTTCTTTAAAAAAAAAAATTATATTTCTAATTACTTTCTATTTTTCCTTATACTTCGTTTGGGAGTTTATAAAGGAATGAAATGAGTAAATCATAAAGAAATAGAAATGAATGGAATATATTTAAGTAATAGAATATAATGGAAAAGAAAGTGATGGAATGGAATGAAGTAATCTTGTTTGGATGTTTTAAAATAAAAGAATGAAAATGAATTGAGTGTAGTAAGTAACTTTATTTGAGTGTAAACTAAAAGGAATGTAGTAGAACCATTTTATAACAATATTATTATTATAGCCCTATTTAAAAATAAATAACTGAATGTTTGAAGAAAATTTAGGAGTTTTATTGAAAAGTTTATTTAACTTAATTCTATTCCTTCCTATTTCTCCTAATTTTTGGAGGAATGAAAATTTGAGATTTTATGGGAAAATGGAAAAATGAGTGTTTTCTTAAACTCATTACATTCCCTTCATTAAAACTAGCAAACAAGAGAATGGAAGGAATATTTTAAAATGATTCTTTTCATTATATTCTTTTCTTTTCTCCCAAATGGAGTGTAATTAATTATTTCTTTAATAAGTTTTTTTTTTAATTTTTAATTCCATAATTACAATGAGATAGGGAGTATTTGAACCTTGGATGTTTCTAAAATACTAGGAGGTGCCAACTAGTTAAACTACAAAACTCTTGGCACTTTAATAAGTTAAAATTTCGTATCAAGTGCACAGAACTTTCATGAGATCTAGAAGAGATAATTGGTAGACAACCTATCATCAATTTTTGGAAAGACAATTCCAAAGCTCAAATCTGTAATTACATATTACTTGAATAGAGGGCATTTGTCATTGGTCTAAGGTTCGACCTCTTCCTTAATAAGCTAAAGGAACTTTATTATATTAATATTAAAAATGTTGTGTACTAACCTGCACTTTGCTTAAGGGCAAAACTATCATATTTCATAATTAAAATTCACTGTTTAAAATTTTTAAATAAAGTTTATTTTAAAATATTAATTATGAATTTTTCTTCTTATTGCAAGTGTTTTGGTGCTTGATAAATTTTGTATTTTATTCTAAATTTATCAGTTATTTTTTGCTAACCGTGATTAAACTTTTGTAAAGAGATTCTTATATAAATTTATAATATCTTTTTATGAATATAAAATATTAATTATTGAGCTCTCTTTATGCATGATTATGCATGTCTTGTATAAAGATAGCTTTAAAGTATAATTATTTCATTTTTCACCAAAATTTGTAATGATAAAATCCTTAAATTACTTGAAATATATGAAGTCAATGTTCAAATAAAGCAAATATGATAAATCACAAATGAGATTGAATTTAGCTTAGGATAATTACATTCCCCCTCTCTTGAGGTTTAGAGGAATGACACTCCACCCCAAACTTGAATGATAAATATATTATATATAAATTTTTTTCTTTTGTTTTTTAATATAAATTTTTAACATTTTCTAATGAATACTTAATTTTTACCTGATAATATAGTTCGACTGGTGGCCTGGCCTAAGTCCTAACTATTGCCTATTGTGGAACTAGCAACTAAGAGCATCTCTAATAGATAATCTAAAGCCAAAATTCTCTATGAGCAAAAATATCTTTAAAAAAGAATAAATAAGAAATAAATATTTAAATGGGATATAAAAAAGATAGAAAGTCTTTAAAAGATTGTATTTGAAAAAGTAAGTAAGCAAATGAAAAAATAACTTTTACTCTCCAATATTTTAGGTGAGAAAATGCCTATACACCACTGGAGATGTTGTAAACCCATACTGACTTAAGCTTCACTACTTTAGTTGAGGTATAATAATATTGGCATGACTTGTTTTTCTTGATATGTAAAATGATGTATTATGATTCTTTAAAGTTCGTAGGATAATATGCAATTATTGAATTCTAAAAAAATTTATCCATTCATTTTTAAATGAGAGGATTAAATATTTCCACTTCATCAATAAGTTAAATGAATATCCAAATAATATTATTGTTGTTTGTTTAAAAATTAATAAAATGACAAAATATGATTCAGTCGTTCGAAAAGGAAATGATATAGGGATTTTAAGAACTTTATAATGAAGTTATCCTGGGAATTGAAGTTGTTTTTAGTCCTAGTAGGACTCGTGCGAATTGATGTTTACTACTCTTGTTATGTTATGGCGTTATTTAGATGATGCAAAGTTTCATCGTTGTTGATGTCATCTTTCATCACCTTTCTTTCTTTTTTCTTTTTTTTCTTAAAAAAAAAAAAATTGATGAATTCATTTGTTTTAGACTTTTAGTCTTCTCTTATAAGCAAGCAATTCAAGTGGATCATATTCCTTCAAATTTTTTCCACTTTGAAAATTTCCCTTTTTGATTTAAGTATCAAATTATAACGTTTTAATCCAAAGTTATGCTTGTTAGCTATCGATAAAATTCAAGGATTTATAAAAAAAACATGTTCTTATAAAAGCTTGATTCGGCCTTAAAAGGATGAGTTTCGGCCTACCATATAGAGACGATAGCTAGAATTAGGTTAGAATTCCTACTACTCTTTCCCATATCAATTACATATTTTATAAGAGAGGAGTTATATGTTTGTTATTAAAAAAAGAAAAGAAAAAAAAGGCCATTCTAATTTTTCCTAGAAAGTCAAGTGCATCCCTCAAGGAGGAATCATTGGGTTGAAACCGAATTCATCATTTTTCTTATTTGGGAGAAGAGATTAGAGGGAATTGAATATAGAGAAAAGAATTTTTAAGGAATATTCTTTTCAATTTTTTCATTTGAGAATTTAATAAAAAGGTATTCCATTTCTTTCCTTCTCCATTCTTTTCTATTCATATCTTTATATATGGCCTAAAGAAGAGTTTAAGAATAATCTCACAATGCTATAAAATTATGTGGGAGGAAAAACACTTCCAGGAGAAGAAAATGACAGTGCCATAGTTCAGAGAGAGAGAGAGAGAGAGAGAGAGAGAGCAATAAAACCTAAAGAATAGGTTTTATGATAGTGTGTTAAATAAGTCACCGAGTTGGTCAAATAATAATTAAATAATGAGTTAGCTTATTAAGGAGGCTAATCTCCAACGAACACTAACAGTTACACGCATGAGATTGGGTGGAGCATGCATGTGTGATATAGATACAATGCAAGTTCACACTAGACCTCATATTTTAAGATATCAACTGAGGTTTAAGATATTTACAAGAAGAAGCTCATTCCAAATCAATGTGTAACTCACAATAAAAATCAAAATGTTTGGAACATACTCACACCAACAAGAGATGCCATTAGAATAATAGGTCTTAAAAAAAGAGAAAAAAGAAGCTGTGTTTGCAAGCAGAACGGTTTTATAATCTAATAATTGTATTTGTAAATGATTTTTGTTAAAGTTTATTTGTGTTTTCTACTTTATTTTATTTGTCTATATTCTTGAAAATTGACATATCTCTAGTCTCTAATTGTTAACGCAACTCTTGTAATCCAACTATTAAAGTGATACCGTTAAGCTCATTAAAAAAAAGGAAAAAGTGATAGGCCGGCCGATTAGTTTAGTGGGTAGCAGGGTTAGGTTGTGGAAATTGCACGTACATTCTAGTAGCTAGTGCTCTCGGGTGCATGTCGCTTTGACCAAAAAGGGTAGCAAAATGGAGAACCCAGTTTGAATGTTGATGTTATAGACAATGGTGAAGCATGAAGCACAAACCAAACATAACTTTTAGTATCCAAAATTTTTTAATTATTGAGGATCTGTTTTTGGGTGTTTGGGTTCACTTTTGTTCCTAGGAGAATGAGGGCTTGTACATAAAGGTCACCCTTCCCTTCCCTTCCCTTCCCCTCCCAAACCATCCATTTCATGTGTATTCCTGAAATAATTCCCTGATAAGTACTACAGATAATGGTGCTAACTTTTTTTCGCAAGCAATCGATAAGCTACTTTATTTCGACACATTCTTTCTTCTATAACCTTTTTCAAAGAGCCCAAGGTGTCTATTTCATGCATATATGCTCAACCATTTTCATTTGTGGGATACCCAAGTTGTTAAACATGAACGAACATACTAGGTCCAGACTCCATAGTACTAACTGGTCCAAATTCGTTTTCTAAACTCTTCTCTCCATCCATTCCTTTTTCGAACTAAGAAAAAGTTTTCCTCCAAAAGTTTCCTTTCCGTTTCGGTAAATAAGAAAACAAAAAAAAAAGAAGGGAAACTTAGGCTAGAAAGCACGGGCTGTTTGTTCTCTTGCAAATTTATTCGGCCTTGTTTGTTAGTTGCATCAACTTGTTAGTCCAATGTCTTTTTTTTTTTTTTAATGTCATTATTTATTTGTCACTGTTGTTAAGAAAAAAAAAAAAAAACGAAAAAGAGAAAAACAAACAGATGATTGCAATTTGTAAGAATCACAATAAAGACGTTTTTTATGTCGTTGTTTGTGATGTTTCTGGGGGAGGGGGGTTTGAATGTACAGTGTGTCTTAAGTCTTATGTCATGATGATCCAAGTCCATATTTCGGGTGTGTTTGGGTACCGCTTATTTTTTTGAAACTAAAAACTTATTGTTGAAAATACTGTAGATAAAAATAAAATTTAGTTGAAATAGTACAACGGGCCCATAAATAGTACCAAAAAGTGCAATGAGACTTATGAATAGTAGCAAAAATAAGCTGAATAGTAAAATAATTTTAATTTACTATCCCAATCCAAACGCATACCTTGTGAATGTTTGGCAAAAATGATTTTTGAAAGCTTATTTTTTAGTTCAACTTATTTTGCCTACTAACCATGGACCCTACTGCACTTTTTGGTACTATTTTTGGGTCTTACTGTACTATTTCTGCTAACTTTTACCTTTATCTACAGTACTTTTAGCAAAAAGTTTTCAGTTTCAGTAAAATAAGTGGATCCCAAATAGATCCCTCATTTGCAATTATAGAATTAGATGAGTGAATAAAGGTTGACGCAAGAAGAGTGATGGAAATAAAATAAAAAATTCTATTAATAGTTATAAAGAAGAAATATAAAATGGGAATAAAATAGAGGGGAGTAGAATAAAGTTGGTAAAAAATTGTAGTTAATTTCGGGCAAACTCTATTTTACTATTCTCTACTCCATTTATAAGGGCGAGCTTTAGCTATTAGGTCCAAAAGATGAATGGATTAAAGCCTAAAGAGCTCAATACAATATATTTGTAGAGAGTAGGCTAAAAAGTTAGGCTTCGACGAAGTGGATGATGCCCCTAATGGGTTAAGGACGGTAAGAGAGCAAGGAAAAACAATAAATAGACAAATTTGATGCACAGAAGTTCTTCCTCGACAATGTTTGAGGAGAGTAGTTCTTGAATATATTTCTCTTAGCTTTGATTACAATTACTTTTCTTAACACTACAGTGTTTTCTCTACAGATTTTGTGTCCCTCTGCCCTTTGGAGGGTCTCTTATATTATATAGCTCCCTTCACGCAATCTTAACCCTCAATTTGTTGATTGTCTAGTTCACCACACGAGCGTTTGTTCCATCAGTCACCTTCCCAAACCCCTTGTGAGTTGCGGCAGCCAAGACAGCACTGTTCATGAGTCTTCTCCACATAAATGCAATCAGGAAGTTTGGTGGGATGCATTGAATGTGGGGGTAGCCACCATCCCTTCAGTTATGTCAGGGCTAATCCCCTCTCCATAACTTTTTCTCAACAGCAGGACCTCCTCTGGCAGCATGCCACTGACGCGGCCTTACTGTCCGAGTGTGTGGCCTCCTCGACACGATAATGGGCTTCTCGGCCATGGATACGACATGGGGCACAGGTACTTTATTTGAATTCTTGCGCTCCACACCATTCTATTCAAACTAGCCTTTAATGAATAGCTTACTTGAGGAGAAGGGTTTACTCAAGTCTCTAATGATTTACTTAGATGAAAAAATTCTAGAATTACAACCAATTTTACACAAAATTTCGCAATTATTTGAAGCTAATTGTGAGTGGTAGAAAAAAAAAGGTGGTGGGTTCATTAAAAGTGACATGCTACTATATAGGATAGTTGTGAAAATGGGTGTGAAATTAGTCGTAATTCTAAAATAACTCGTAGTTAAATACTCATTTAACTATGGATACCGCTCACTAATTAACTAGAGAATTTCTCACTCTTTCAAGAGAACCTCACAATGTTTACAACAAAAAATAATTCAACCTCAACTCTCTTATCTTCCTCCCATATGGAAGACTTATATAGTAAGGTAAATTGAATGAACTTTTTTTTAGAAATCTTTTATTTAAACTTGATATTTTTACAACTCCATGAAATTTATTTATTATTTTAATTTTTTTCAAATATTCTAATTTTTTAATGAATAAAAAGACTTTATTGGAGAGCGTTGTGCAAGTATCACCCCTTGACTCAAATCAATAACAAATTAACAGTAAAACTAGAAATTAATAACAACCACACATAATAAGAACACTAGTATTCACATGGTTGGGCAAATTGCCTACATCCATGAGTGGCAATAGAGAAAGATTTTACTATAAAAAATAGGTAGATATAATAGTGCACACAAACACTCTCAAGAAACCTAAAATCCAAATACATCCTAGCACTTTCTCACAAAGACACAAGATTAGTGGCTACCTTTCTATTCTTTACGTGGCTGCTATAGGTTTTTGGAATACTACCTATTGGTGCACATAACAACATATATAGGTATATGTTAAGTCAGCTAGTGTGGGTTTCCTTCTTCAAATTGTATTTTATCACTAATGTGGCTGGGCTTGGCAATTTAAGCCTCACAGGCCCACGTTAACAAATCTTCACATTGGCTTGAATTGATCAAGCTACATGAGCAAAACACCTCCATTGCCCCCACCTTGGCCCCTAAGGGCTATCATGAGCTGCAAACACCAATCAAGTCCAAGTAGTGCTTGAACTTATCTATTGGAACTAGCTTTGTCAATAGATCAAAGACATTCTCACTAGTGTGAATCTTCGACAAAGAAATATCACCAGACAAAACTCATTCTCTGATCTTATGATACCACACAACAATATGCTTTGTTATTGCACGATATACTCGATTTTTCGCCAAATGAATTGCACTCTAACTATCACAATATAGCACCATGCTATTTTGCTTGAAACCAAGCTCATTAATTAGTCCACTAAGGCAAATGGCTTCTTTTCTTGCCTCTGTCATTGCCATTGAAGGAACAAGAGAGTAGAAGCTTGAAAGCAAATCTCTCATTCCATTTGCCTTGTTATCCAATGGGACATTTTTCAATCCCCATTTTCGCTTTGATATCCTTGTATGATACTTTCTTTAGTTTTGTTGCTTTGAGAGTGTGATTTTTTCGACCCCCTCACATGGATACATGTGAAAATTTTTAAACAAATTTTAGCTTCTTTTTTTTAATAAATGCCATGGGTCATCCACTTTGATTTCCAGTCAACATAAACATGTTGTTTTAATCTTTTCAGGTGTTACCTCAAACTTTTCCATCCACTACTTAATGGAAAGGACTATTTTGACACAAAACAAAATGTTAAGAACTAAAATGGCACGTTTAAATGGTTAAGGACTAAAATGACATTCACTCTGCCATCTAGTTAGCATAAACATTTTATTTTATTGTTTTTTTTTTTTTACTTAGCAATAATAATTAGTCTTTTTGTTATAATATTATTGGACATATGATTAGATTGCAAACACAAATTTTATTTGATTTGTTGATTATGAGTAAGTCAACTACAATATTAAGAACATTGAATTCCATTTTGATAGTAATTGCATTGTAATGTAATAAGAAACTACCATTTTTCTTTTCATTTGTTAATATTAAAAGGATGCTAATTTGGATATTCAAGAATTTTTTGTGTTTATGTTTTAGCCACTCAATTGAAATCATAGCTCTAGCACTGTTTAAAACCATATAGTTACTGAATTAGTCTAGCAAAAAGTACCTGATTAAAATCACCCATGCACATTAATTTTAGGGCTCTTTTTGGTATTTAGCATCAATTTCTAACAATTTCATTAGTTTTCAAGTTTTTGAAACTATTTTGTAAACTAGCATTTCAAGTCTTTGAGACTTGAGTTCGGTGACAAAACTTGAGCCTTTAACACTCGAGTTCCAGTGCTGGCACACAGCTGATGTGGAACAATTTATCCACATGGAGTTGAAGTCTCTTAAACTTGAGTTCTATAGAGTGAATAAGGAGAAAAAAGATCTGAAGAAGAAGAAGAAGAAGATTTGGATTTTTTCCATGTGGATTTTTTCTTTTACATCAAATTACCACCACTTGCAACTTGAATCTTAGAGATTCGAGTTCCATCATTGAACTCGAGATTCAGAGCATCAAGATGCTAGTTTACTAGATAGTTTTGCAAACTTGAAAACTAACTAAAATTTTCCAAAAATAATATTAAATGCCAAAAAAAAAATCCGTTAATTTTTATAATTGTGTTTTAAGTTGCTTAGCAATTTTGATAGAAGATTATTAAAGAAGTAAAAATGCAAACAATATGATATAGTTTTGATCAACTTATTTGGGGAAAAAATTGTAATTAATTTTATGAAAGAGGGTCTAATCTTAAACTCTTGTGACTTAGATTTTAGTATTTATTATGATGTTTTTATGCATGTGACTTAAAAATACATTGCACCTTTTCATGTTAATTATGTTAATCATTATAGTTTGCCAGAAAAGTTGGTAGTAGTGGATAAATTTATCAGAAAAGACTAGGTGATGGACTAAAGTGTGCATGAGTATCTTAACCCCTCATGCACGCTTTAGTCCATCACCCTTATTCCCAAAACCCCCTTTCTTGATGAAGTAACACACTTTAGACCCATTAGTCTTTGTAATGTGATATACAAGACCATCTCTAAAATCCTTGTTAACAGATTAAAGCCTTTCATGGACAGTCTTATTTCTCCCTTTTAGAATGCATTTATAAAAGATAGGAGTATTTCTGACAATATTCTTATTGCTCATGAAATCATGAACATTCTTAGGAAGAAAAAGGGTAGAAAAGGTAGCTTTGAAGCATTAAAAATTGATATGAAAAAGGCTTATTATAGGGTAAGTTAGAATTTTCTTAGGGCTGTTTTGACTGCCGTGAACTTTAGTCAACAATGGATTAATTGGCTGATGGAATGTGTGACTTCAGTACAATACACTCTCCTTGTTAATGGCAGTAGGTCTAAATCCTTCAAGCCTTGTAAGGGGTTGAGATAGGGTGATCCTCTTTCTCCTTACCTCTTTCTCATGTGTGCGAATGTTTTGTCATTGTCTTTACAAAAGGCTGAATATGACAAGCTAACCAATGAAGTTAAAGTTGGTAGGAGTGGCTGTACTTTTACACATTTGTTGTTTGCTGATGACTCTTTGTTTTTCTTCAAAAAAGACAATAAATCAATAGCAAACTTAAAGAAAATTTTGAATTGGTACTGTAAGATCTCTGGGCAGGACATTAATTTTGGGAAATCTAACCTTTATTGCTCTCCAAACATGCCTCTGTCTGAACAAGAAGATTTGGCTAGACAACTTCATGTTAATTTGGTTCAACATCCCAGCAAGTATCTTGGTATTAATTTTAAGCTTAGGAGAAATAGAGTGGCTGACTTCCAATTCCTGGTGGACAAGCTTCAATCCAAGCTTGAAGGATGGAAAGCAAATCTATTATCTCAAGCTAGGAGAACCACTTTAATAAATTCTGTACTTCAAACCCTCCCTCTCTATACCTTCTCTTGTTTTAAGGTTCTAGAAACAATTTGTAGGAGGGTGGATTCTATAGCTAGGGCATTCTGGTGGGGTCATGCACCTGGGGTTAAGAAATTGCAATCTCTTAAATGGAGTAAGATATGTTGTCCTAAGTCTTGGGGGGGGGGGGGGGGTTGTTTAGGTCTCAGAAGATTTAGTCTTTTGAATCAGGCTATGCTGGCTAAACAATATTGGAGATTATGCCATAATCCTAATTACTTAATTGCAAGAACTTTCAAGGCAAAGTACTATCCTAGGGGATCCATCCATACCTACTCTCCTAAACCACATCAATCTTGGGTTTGGAGGAACATCATTAAATTTGATAATCCAAATCTTAAGGAAGGAAGATGGTGGGTGAATAAGGGTTTAGACATTCCTTTAAGGGATAATGAGTGGTTTAGGTGTAAACCTAATATGTTGAACATTCCCTTCATAACTGATGGTTCTGTAGTTGACCTAATTAATCAAGAGAATCATTCGTGGAATGCAGATTTAGTGCGAACCTATTACTCTTTTCCTATCTGTGAGGAGATTATGAAAATTCCCTTGCCAAAAACTAATGCTGGAGGTGACAAACTATTGTGGAAGCACTCAAAGAGTGGGGACTTTGAGGTCAAAACAGCATATAGGCTTCTCCTTAAGGACTGCTTGGCTTCTTCTACTAATTGTCATAGGGTGAATTTGGTTGAAAGTAAAATTTAGGCATTGATTTGGAAGATAAAGCTTCCATAGAAAATTTTTACCTTTATTTGGAAATTATTGCATGATCGTCTTCCAACTTTGCAACTTTTAAAAACCAGGGTATCTCTAATGCTGGGCTATGTCCAATGTGCAAAACTATGAGGAGGAATCAGCTTCTCATTTGTTTTTATTGTGCCCTTTTGCTAGAGCTTGTTGGCATGGTTCATCTTTGGCTGTTTATATCTCTGATTTTTGTGACATATCTATACAACAATGGTTAATTAATCTGATTAATGCTCTTAACTGGAATGAAGAAGGATCTTTTGAATATATGCAGTCCATCTTTACCACATTGTGGACCATTTGGCTCTATAGGAACACGGCCATGGAAGTAATCCTAAAAGCCCAAACTTTGTCTTGCAGGTACAAGGAGGTCTTCTTCAGCCAACCTAGTCCCCTTGTTAGAAGAAGCAGGCCAAGCAATGAACCCAGCAATGTCATTGGACAGTGGCAGCTCCTAATTAAAATTGCAGGGACTAGAAACTCGAGGCTCAATAGGAGTGCTTGGGCTTTTGAAGCTAAAGATCAGGAAGGAGTTATTAGATTCTATGGTGTTCATAGTAGCAGCGCTAGTACAATTAAAGGAGCTGTGCATGAGACTTTGATGGAAGCTATCTTCACAGTCAGGAATCATGTTTTTCAACAGATCCTTATTTTGACCAACAGTAAGGACCTAATTTAGCTTGTTAGTAATTCTAAGAAACTAGCTTGGCATGAGAGGTCTCTCATTGCTGACCTGGATGGACTGGTTTGTAAGCTGTTAGAGGTTCCTAGGATTGTACTTGATTTTGTTTATAATGCTGTAGCTATGGCAGTTAGAATGCCAATACATTACAGTTGGGCTGATCCAACTTCTTTTGTAAATTGATAACTTTGTATCTTCCTTTTGTGATATCAAAAAAAAAAAAAAAAAAAAAAAAAACCCTCAAAGAGAGCTACATAATTATCAATTTTCAAAAAACCACTAATGAATTTCTTCCCTAAAATTATTTGGACATGACATAGAATTATATTGTACCAGAATACCCACTGGGAAATGACAATAACTTTTTCCCCCCTCTGGAAACCTATCACGCATCAAACTTTTTAATGCATTTTCTTAAAGTGAACATATTTTTTTAATAAAAAACATCTATGTAGATTGAATAATCTATGGGTAACTATTGCAACATATAATTACAATGACACATTAGTAATTCACTATAGTGAAAAGGTAACAAAAGTTGTTGCCACAACAATCATCAATGGTTTGCCATTAACTATTAAAACACACGATCAACCCTGAAATTTAAAAAGTATGTTACACTTAACACCTTACCATAAATTTTGCTGTTAAGTTTGAATGAATTTAATATTAAAAAACCAATTTACCCCAATGCAATAACCATCGATCACATTTGCCACTTTAGACTAACAAAATGGTGTTTTGAGTAGGTGGATTATTGATTGAGTTGTTAGCCTGAGTTATAGAGGTTGATGAAAAGGAGGACTTATTTAGCTTTAATACCATGAAAGGAAATCGATGAAAGATTCAAATGAGAAACTAGTGGATTTGAGAGAATTCAATGGATGACAAAGAATTAGAAAAATTGTATTTTCTTCACTAATGATCTGATGTACATATACAGGTATTTCCACTCACTCTAGGCTTAGATTAGATCAAACTAAATTATGCTCTGTTAGAACTGATTAGAATAGAGTAACAGAAAATAAAACAAACTCCAACGGCTTGTTATAGTGTTAATCTTGTTTGGAATGAGGGATAATTTGAGTTTTCAATGTTAAATTCCATTATACTTAACATCAAAATAGACGGCAAAGAGACATTGAAATAGAATTATAACTTTAAAAGGTCAATTGTGCATTTCGATTATTGGAGTTACGAAAATTGGGGTGAAAGCTTTCGATTATTAGAGTCAAAAAGTGTAATTTTTAGCCCCTTAAGGTTTCTCAATTCTCATGGTAACCTACCTGCATGATATCTGATGCCAAAAGACAAAACTGTTTGAATATATAAAGCTTTTCAACAGAATGCGATGACCTGAACTATAAAAAAGCTCTAAAAACTTTTTTTTTTTTTTTATTTTAAATTTTTGGTTATACATTTTACAAATGACGTTCGACTAACGTATGTGTGTTCTTAGCAACAAGCAAATTTGAAGCCTTCATGCAGAATAAGCGAAAAAATAGAAATCAATTTTCATTCAAAAAGCCAAATTCTAATAGAAGCTTGCGAGCTTGCTCTCCTCAATATTTTCCTACCCAACTCTTCAATCCTCATGCCTGGAATTTCTTTCCTCCACTTGCAAAAAATCAAGGCTTCTTGCATCTAATAACTCCACACTTTTCCTTTCTTCTTAAATAAGTCTCAAGCCACAGTTAGAGCAATTACATCAGTTGATGTATAATTGTGCAAAATGGAAAAAAGGGCTAATTTTACACAATTTGAGCAAAAAAAAACCCACATCAGTGGGTGCAAAATTGTGCATTTATGCACAATTGTTACAGTAACCGTGCATATATGCACGGTTACTGTAACTTATGCATTTAATATTTTATTAGTTTTTTCTCTCTCTCTTGTCTCTGCTCTCACTCTCACTCTCACCGGACTCTCTCTTGTCACTGCTCTTACCTCACCTCACTACCCCTTTTCCTCATTTGCTCTCACTCTCACCACTGTCACCAGTCAAACCATGCCTCCATTGCCGTCGGTCAAACCATACCTTCACTGTCGCCGATTCTGAGCTTCATCACCTTTTCGCCGATTTTCTTTGTCGGCGTCGGGATTCTGAGATTCTGGTCGGAACCCACTGAAGCGACATGAAGATGCGATGAACGACGTGATGAATGAGTGCTTCGCCAATCAACCTTCGCAGCCGCAGCAGAGGAGGATCAACCTTCGGAACCCACTAAAGTGACGAGGCGATGAACGACGTGATGAACGAGTGCTTCGTCGGAGCTAAAATCTTAAGGTTTGTGTGGTGGTGGTTTGGGTCTATGAGAGAGAGAGAGTTGTTCTGAGGGAGATGGGTTTGGGTTTCGGTGCTTTTAGAATTTCAGATTGGGTCTGTGAGAGAAAAGTGGTGAGGGAGAGAATAATAAAAAATGATAAAAGGATGAATATTTTATTGAATAAATGTGTAGAATAGATAAACTGATGTGGGTATTTTGTAAAAATAAGTGTGTAAAATAGAAAAAATAGTTTTTTTTTTGGTGCAAAATAGAAGGCAAATTTGCATCAACTGATGTAATTGCTCTTTAGTTTCTTCATAATTTTAAACCCAAGCCCCCCCCCCCCCTAATTTATTATGCCTTGGAGTAAATTAAATATAAGTACCACTGAGTTTTGTAGGGGACATCTTTTGGTGTTTCTAAAAGAGTATTTAGGCTAAGAGCATCTCCAGCAGCTTATTTAAATTTTTGTACTATTTGGACAGTGAACAGTGATATTTAGTTTTTACCTACCTATTTTTTCAAATACACTTTCCAACAGATTTTCTATCATTTTCTCCATCTCATTTAAATATTATTTCTTTATTAATTCATTATTCATTATTTATTCTTTTTTTAACAATTACACATCTTCCAATATTTTTTTTATTATTCAATAGCAGATTATTATAATAATAAAAAAATTTGAAGTGTAAATAGTAAACGCTACACTACTTGTAGAGAAGCACGGTAACAATTCTAATCTAAAAAATGGAGATGGAGAGACGGTTGTTGGAGTGGATTTTTAGGGTGATTTCCCTCTAAAATTAGCTTTAAAGAAGCGGAGATGCTCTAAGGGTTTTATAGTTCATTTTGTTGACATTTTCAAGTGGAGATTTGGGGTTCCCAACCATTAAAAATAAAACACCTACTGGCACCGGCACCGGCACTGGTGTGTGTGATTCCAATTTTGGGCCTTACTAACCATATTATGGCCCAATTTCTGACTGAGGCCATCGGCATCAATTATTTCTCTTTCTGCTACCTCTTGATCATCCCTCCCTCTGCTTCAAACTTCGAACTTCAAAATTCATGTTCCAATGCAGAGACAAACTTTGGGCAAGACTAGAGAGAGATTTATATATATGTTTTCGGCTACGTACCAGTATCATTGCCATTTTCCATCATCCACCTAATATGTGTCATTAGCAGTTAGTTTTGTTTGTTTCCAAATTCAGTTTCAGTTCCTGAATGAAGGAAAATAATTTGCTGTTGAGGTTGATGAGAAGGCGGAATCTTCCTCCCAGGCAGGCCTCTACCATTAATCTCCAACTCCAACTCCAACTCCATCATAATAGCAATAGTAATAGTAATAGTAATGCTAACCCACAACGACAATTACGGCATTTGGTCTCTCTCTTACTCAAACACCCATCGAACACTCAAGCAACCCAACAAGTCCACTCTCACTTCATCACCTCTGGCTTACTACACCACCACTCTACCTCCCATACCTTTCTCTTCAACACTTTGCTCCGCTGCTATTCCCTCACCCAATTCCCTCTACACGCTTTCCTTCTCTACAAGCACCTCAACTCTCTTATTCTTTCCTTTGACAGCTTCACCTATACTTTCCTTCTCCACAATTTTGCCAACTTTATGTCCACCCTCTCTGCATTTCAACTCCATGCTGTCATTTTCAAAGTGGGTTTTCAATCCCATGTTTACGTACAAACTGCTCTGGTGCACGTGTATGCTGTTTGTGGTTGTTTGGTTGATGCCATGCATGCGTTTGATGAAATGCCTGAGAGGAACATTGTCACTTGGAATGTCTTGATCACCGGTTTGACGAAGTGGGGTCAGCTCCAAATTGCTCGTTCTCTCTTTGATCAGATGCCAACTCGGACTGTTGTGTCCTGGACTGGTATTATTGATGGCTATACACGTATGAATCGGCCTAATGAAGCTTTGGCTTTGTTTCAAAGAATGGTGGTTATTGACGGTTTAGAACCCACTGAAATTACACTTCTGGCCATTTTTCCGGCCATTTCAAATCTCGGGGCTCTAAAGTTATGCCAATCATGTCACGCTTATGGAGAGAAAAAAGGATTTAATTCATCTGATATACGTGTCACAAATTCCCTCATTGACTCGTATGCAAAATGTGGGTGCATAAAGAGTGCATCAAGATTCTTTGAGGAGGTATCTGCCCAGAGGAAAAATTTGGTGTCCTGGACATCTATAATCTCTGGTTTTGCAATGCATGGTTTAGGAAAAGAAGCATTAGATAGTTTTGAAACGATGGAGCAAGTTGGTCTGAGGCCAAATCGGGTGACTTTTTTGAGTGTTTTAAATGCTTGTAGTCATGCAGGACTCGTTGAGGAGGGGCTCATATTTTTTAACAAGATGGTAAATGAGTGCAAACTTGTGCCAGATATCAAGCACTATGGTTGTTTAATAGATATGCTGGGGAGGGCAGGGAGGTTAGATGAAGCAGAGAAGATGGCATTAGAAATACCTGCTGAGATTCTTAATGTTGTGATTTGGAGGACGCTTTTGGGTGCTTGTAGCTTTCATGGTAATGCTGAGATGGGCGAGAGGGTAACCATGAAGATATTGGAGATGGAGAGGGCATACGGAGGGGATTATGTGCTCATGTCCAACATCTTTGCAGGTGTTGGAAAGTTCGGAGATGCTGAGAGGTTAAGAAAAATGATGGATGAGAGGAATGTCTTAAAAGTTGCAGGCCACAGTTTGGTCTAACTGAAGGAAAAAATGGGTGATAATGGTCTGTACAGATTCTGCCTGTAGCTTTAAAAGTTGGGGGCAATACAGAAGAAATCATATGTGAGGAATCTTCAGAAGATGTACTAAATGTTTATAGCGTCCCAGATTAGCATTACACAGAAACCTTTTTTTTTTTTGATAGATAATAAAACTTTTATTGAAAAAAAATTGAACATTATGTTCACGATGGTGAACATTTTGAACAATGAAACAAATACAAGCATTACACAGAAACCTAAAAGATATATCAGGTCATTACCTTTTCTCATAAGCCTGAAGCACAAGACACAAGTATGTTTACTGTTTATTTCATTTAGTAAATTTTTTCCAAGATGTCAGAGACAAAGAAGAAAGATCATTTGGTGTAAAAACTATTTGATTCTTACTTATCAAAAAACAAAGGGATGATTGCAGAAAGAGCAATTTGTTTAACACATTGAACCCCTTTTGTGTGTATCTGTTGATAGTTAAATTGTGTGGCTTTCCCCTCTCTATTGTAATATATTTGTGTCTCTCATGGCTAATTGAGTGACTTTTTGTGGTCATGTTGCCCCTATGTTTTGTGCAGGATGCTTATGTCTCTTATAATGTAATGACTTATGGGGAAAGCTGATTTTGTGTGTACTGTTGTGGAGTTTTAGGCTAGTATTAATGCGGAAATAGATTAGAAAATAAAAAATCAGAAAAGCAATTACATGTGGTGTGCATGACTCTGTTTTGTGTTGATTTTCCTGTTGGCAGGTCTATGGGCATAGAGTGCCACTATTTGAAACTATTGGGAATTCTTTTAGAATCAGAGAGGGAGAGAGCTTAGGATCATAGGTTAAAAAAGCCAAAATTTTACCCTATGTTTGGATGGAGGGAGATTGAGGCAGAGGAAATATAATTGTTTTTAGACACACTATGAATTACATTTTTAAACTTTTAGCACTACTTCAAAAGTATATTAAATAAAAGGCATAAATACACTTGACTCTATAATTTTGAACAATTGATAAGGCGGTCACTTAAGTCCTTCCATCCATTACTGCGAAACTTCCTAAACTGACATTGCTTCACATGTTATGCATTAAAAAAATAATTATAGAGATTATTTTATTAACTTAAACCAAACAAATGACAACTTTTAATCTTAGTGGACTAAAATGACAATTGATTAACGTTAATAAACTAAATGAAAATTGATCAAAGTTATAGATTGTAAAGTGTATTTTAGCCTAAATAAAATCTCTATTTAGATAATCTAGTCGGATTGTAAGTTGGACATAACATGAGCCTTGGATGCGAGATTAACATGTCATGGTAGCCAGAAACTGAGTGTTGCAAGCCTCAGGCTTCTTGAAATTCAAGGTTACAAATCAAGGTTGTGCATTTTCCTTGTTTCTTGGCTCCCAAAACCTTGCACAGTCCCGAATTTAAGGTTGTGCCTCTTAATCATCTATGTAATCAATAATAGATATCTATCCAGTAAAACTATGAGGTGTGAGCCTCATAGTGGAATAGTTTAACTTTAAGGTTGTGCCTCTTCCAGCTTCCTTAGCCTTGGCTCCCAAACCTTGCACAGATACAAACACACACATGCACACTCACAAAAGAGGTGTGTGAGACTCCTTAAGACTTGACATTTACTCAATCATAATGGAATCGATTAACTTTGATATGATTTCTATCCCAACATGAAGGAGGTTTTTCTTTTTTAAGATTAAAGCAATGTGTCATTTCACAGTCACCTTCATGATAGTTTGTAATATTGTATCAGTTATACAACAGTTAAGGATAGTGGAATACATTTACCAAAAGAGAAAGTAGAAACTTGGGGGCCAGTGACAAAACCAGGGGCAATATTGGAAAAGTAACTACAGAACTAACATCTCCCTCCCACAAATTTTATTTTTCTATGTACTTTGTTCCTACTGCATGGGGAATCTAGCATCTTAAATATTTCTTCTTCTCTCCTTTCTTTTGTCTAATATTGTTCTTCCCTTTTTGTGTGTGTGTGTGTGTGTGGACGGGGGATGTATTGATGCATTAATCTCATTAAATGCTTTCTCATGCATCTGCATGTTGGGGTGAAAGTGTGACCCAAATTCTATGTCCTAAGTTAATCCTTTCTCATCCCTTAAATTTAGGTTATGGAAGAAATTCAAAGACTTACTGCCTTACTGGATATTCTATTTTCAGGTAGTGAATGATGCTGGGATGGCCCTCATGGAAGTTTAAAGGTACTGGAATCATATTTTCAATGACATTAATAAGTGGGTTGTTTGGGATACGATGGATCTAATTCCAAAGTTTCTCAAAATCTTCTCTTGGTTTCATGGGCCATTTTTATCAGTCAAGATCCTATTTGATATATGTCCAACTTTTTTATGGGTTCTAATAAAATTCATATCAGCTTGATGGTGTTAAAACATAGCCAAAATTCTCTCTGTTTTGTTATAATAACTGTGTTTGTTTGTGAGTTAGTTTTGTTTTTTTTTTTCTCCTGGTCTTTTTTGATGGATATGTTTTGATCACCTACCAGCTGACTCAAGCAGAAATGATTTGTTATTTGAAAGGATGCATAAGATCATCACTAGGAACTTTGCTCAAGAGAGAAACTTCTTGGTAAGTATAACTTTTATTTTCATAGGTCAAGCTTATGCTTGTAGTAAAGCTTTTTGAGTTTAAAGGCATGTAAAGGAGTGTGTAACAGAGTGCTTACTTATGTGGGTAATGGCTATAGCTTGTCCATTGCCCACTGAAACTTGTCCCGGACTCCATATATCCTGGATTGCCCAATTGTAGAGATTGGCAATAAGGTGGTCAGTGGCGCCACTATTAGTTAACCAAGGGTCATTACCCTGTGCAGCAAAGGATCAAGTGACTGACCGTTGCAGCCAGTTTATCAGGTGAATGATTGCCTTGATAGGCAAAGTTCATCTTGTGATGGCAATCAATGGCTAAGTGGCCTGACTTACCACAGTCCTAGCACACTGGCCTAGATGATTCTGATTTGTTCTGTTTATCCAAACGAAAAATATGTTCCTGATATGTTCTGCTTGAATTGGTTGTGTGCACTTTTTGATTGAGTGAACTGATTGTGTTTTTGACCTTGATTGTTGTTGGAACGACCTCTTCGTCTAGTGTTATATCAGTTGCCTTCGCCTCTATTCAATCCTTGATTAAATTGAAATTGAGTGTGAGGATAGTTTTCTGATTTCATAGAAGCAATCGTAGCCACAGTGCAAGGATCTTTGTGCAGTTCAGATGATCACCTTAGTGGGTGTTTTTGAGCATTTTGGAGCGTATGAAATTCCTTTTGTTAAATAGTAGTGTGTGAAATTCTTCAAAATTAAGTGGTCAATTTCTAGTTCAAATGGTAGAACAGAATGGACCAAACTCTCTTGGAAGGCCCTTAAGGGCCACATATAAGAGCTCCTCATCATCAAGAAAAACTGAGACTGCAGCCTCTTACTTCTTTGATCTTTTGCGTATATACATAGACCAAGTCATTTTCCTTTCTGATATTGTGCATTTCTTCTTTCAGATCAAGCACATGTGATAAGGAGATGGATGAATATCTGATATCAAGAATTTGCCAAACTCCTTGATCAGATTTCTGACCCATAGTCAAGGGTAAAACTGATGGTCCCAAAGTAGGGTTGATGAAGGTAAGTAAGGCTTTGTCATTGACCTGCCATTTTTATAATTTGGATTGACTTCACTAGTGAGAATTCTTGCACTACCTTGAAGATATTGACTACAACACTCAAGAATAATGAAGCCCATCATAGAATAGGTATTGAGAACAATAGTGATTTGGTGCTTCCACACAACATAATTGGTATGATCAAGCTTAACAGTCTTTCATATTTGCCATGTTGTAGTGGTTGATGAAAAGGAGGCCATATTTGGCTTTTAATACGATGAAAGAAAATTGATGAAAGATCTAATGAGAAACCAGTGGATTTGAGAGAATTCAATGGATGAAAAAGAATAAGAAAAATTGTATTTTCATCACTAATGATCTGATGTACATATACAGGTATTTTCACACTCACCCTAGGTTAGACTATATCAAACTAACTTATGCTCTGATATAACTATTTAGAATAGAGTAACAGAAAATAAAACAAACTCCAACCGCTTGTAACAGTGTTAATCTTGTTATTGACTCGGCTAAACTTACTAGTAGGAAACTGAACGACTTGTAGCTTAGTATACACAGAGTTGGAAAAGCCAATGGTGGGCTACATGTCGTTCTAGCAAATGCTACATATCGTTGGCAATGAGGCTTCAAAATGGATGGTTCTGATTCTTCTGAACCTTCATCCTCAACCTATTTTGATTGAAAACATAATTAAAAAAAATAAAAGTGTGTATATAATATATATTGATTTATTTATATAATCTTATAAAAAAACAACATAAGTATATACTAAATTGGAAAGTAATAGTGGGTTTCAGTTAGCTTAACCGGTAAAATCTCGTTATAAAAAAAGAATATAATAAATGAAATAGGATAAGTCATTTTTTTGGTTCCAAATTTTTCATTCAAAATTGTAATATACCCATATGCATGTCCGTCTATGGTTTTTTTCTCCATTTTTTATAATCATAAACTTAACGAGTTGTGTAAGTATCCGTCCCATATATGTTACTTCCCCTGTATTACTAACTATGAACCAAAGCAATTCCAAAATGCACCAAACTAGGGTTTTTTGTGTGTAGATAAAAAGGTTTATGATTTTGATCCAAAAGCCTTGTTTTGGTGTTTTTACACATCTGGTTAATCAATGAACCCCAACTTCATCACATTTCTTCGCGCATCATTATCACACAGTGAGGAATTTTTTCTTATTTACGATTGCCATTGTCAAATGAAGCATTGTCCTTTGTCCCCCTCCCCCCCTTTTCTGTATGAGGTAAAACTTTGCAACAATTTTAAGATGTAGGTTAAGGATTCTAATATAAGATATAACAAAGTGAAAAACCATTAATTTTAATGATTTTTTCGACAAATTTTTTACAATATATGCATGTCAATCATTCAAATTGAAGTGAAAAAAAAAAGGAGCAATTTACCTCATCAATATTATTATTATTTGATGAATGCCATTTTCCATTCAAACCGAATTCTATTCCGACATATATTATATAAATAAATAAACGCTCGATTTGAAAATTCTGTAAAAATTATAAGATGTTTACTTATATTGTTTATTGATTTTTTTGATTTTTTGTTATAATTATTTTGTAAATAATCATATTCCTTGTCACCATTTTGTAGCACTAGCACTATTCTCTCTAAATATACTCATTTTGATCACACTTTTGAATCATACATTAAATAGTTTTGTCTACAGGTAGATGATTTACATAACCTTTGGGAGGCTCATAGATAGAAATGCCCACTCCCACACAAGTGCTACTATGTGCCCTTGTTATGTGGATCGATTACTTCTTGTTGTCTACATGCTTCAACCTTTTCGATGGTTGCTGACTTGTATCGCACTCCTATTATTTTCTTTAATTCTACATCAACTTAAGAGTTTTTCAAAAAAAAAAAAAACAAATTCGATAATTTACTGTTCATATTTTACAAATCTCAACATTAAAGAGTTTCTTCATTTAAAACTTTATATCACAAAAGTTCTACGACTAATTAAACTCCATATAAATTTTTTCTTCCCATATTCATGTCAGATGGGAAGGGAGGAGAGAGCTCTTTATAAAAATTATCAAATGGGTAAAATTTTTATTAAAGAGCTTTATAAGTACCTTAACACTTTTTTCCACTTTCTATGTCTAATACATCCATTATATATACTAAAGATGCATGGGCATTATTTATGTTATCTTTTCTCTTTGAACATCTTTTTTATAGAAATTATATGCTTGTCATTGTGCATGCCTTGCTCAATCAGTATCTATAAATCTGCTTTGTCATTCTAGAATATATGCATGGTTTAGGTGTCGCATGCCTAAAGGGGAAGCATTAGGCATAAGGGTTTAATAATATAGCAATGCTTCAATTGAACGCATTCCATAAAGGCTAACACACACTCTCTCTCTCTCTCTCTGGTAAAGAATGAAAGAATATGCTTTCAACTCAATCTAGTAAGCTACTTATTAAACCTTGAAATTAACGTACAAATTCAAATATATATGCTCTATACTCTTATTAAACCTTGAAATTGAGTGGAGTTTGAAGTATACTTTTGTGTTAGAACCTCTTTCCTTCTCCTTTGTGTTAGTTGTGTGTATGTGTGTTTGTTTTTCCAAAAAAAAATGGTACTACTTATTGTCTGAAAAAAAAAAAAACATTACATATTAATAAGATGGGAAAACTCTTTTGTGTAGTTGTTAAAATCAATCTTCAGGCGAGGGGGTGCAGCCAACTCACCAACTTGCCAAAGCCAACCCAACCCAACCCAATCCAACCCGCCGGCTTGGGTCGGTTTTTAGGGGTTGGTGGGTTGGGTTGGGTTATGCAAAATTTTTAAATAGTGGGTCGGGTTAGGTTCAGGTCATAACAATCACAAACCCACTTAACCCTGCCGACCCCACCTATATATTTAAATTTTAAATTATATATATTTAAAAATATATTATATAATTAAAAAAAATTATCTTATATTTTTCTCCTATTTGGCTTTTCCTATATAAAACTCAATTACCTTGCAAACCCTAACAATCTAATTTCTCTCTTTGCCGCCTCCCACTCTCCCACTCCACTCCTTTTTGTTTATAATTGAGTTGTGATACTAGTTCATGCATATTTTGTTTATTAACTCAGGTGGTAAGTGGGATATATTTTTTTCTGTTCAATTTATAATAATAGTAATAAATAAATAAAAAAACTGTTCAATCCATGGGTTCAACCCAATCCATGTGGATTGGGTTAGGTTGATTTTTTTTAACCCAAATGGTAGGTTGGGTAAAAAAATCTCCTCAATTGAGTCAACTCGATCCAACCCGATCCATGCACATCTTTAATTCAGGTAGCCTAATTGGTAAGAAACTAAACCAACAAATTTCAAGACTTCGGTTTGAGTCTCAACAACTAGCTGTGTGTTTGTGCTCCTTCTATCCTATCTCCATCCTAAACGGTTGACTTAACTTAACTGAGTGGGAGTATGGGGTCCTGCCTAAGAACGGTTAGGGTATGATTACAGCCAAGTAGAAAATACACACCGATCACCCCCCTAATCATTTCTTTTTTACCCAAAAAAAAAAAATAGTTGTTAAATATATCTCACAAAATAGTAATTGAGAGCTTTAGTTATGGAAAGCTATGGAAAACTTTAGTTGTTAAATATATCTCACAAAATAGTTATGGAAAGCTAGAGTTTTGAAGCTTTTGCCCTCAAGCTTCTATTCATTCAGCATTTGTGTTGGTAAATTAAGTCAAAACACTTTTTTATAATGTAATTGAGTATTAGTTTTTAGTGTCAATAAATTGTCTAAGAAGTTCACTTGAAGATACAAGAAAGCTGCTCGAAGTTTTGCTTAAAACAGTGCCAAATTTGCTGTCTCGACACCAACTCAACACAAGCCGATTGATTGAGAATCTTGAATTCTTAGTTTCATTTTTGATGACATGGCAATCTTGATATTTGTACACTAGGGTTTTTGGATTACTTAAATGGTACATTTTAGAGCTGTCATCATTAGAGATCTGAGAGAACTCATGTGTGACCTCATAGTGAGAGATTCCATGATCCAGGAGCACATTATACTAAAGAACTAGTTGTGATCTTGTTTGCCTAGGGTTTTGCACCAAGCTAAGTTTTTAGAGCTACAAAGTCCAGTGTTGGTCATTTAAAAATTGTTGCACCTTCAACCTTCATCAATCAAACTGTGATTGTATGAAGTGAATCACAAATTGGATATTTGTGAACCAAATAGATTCACCGTTCACGTGAAGAACTAGTTGTGATCTTGTTTGCCTAGGGTTTTGCACCAAGCTAAGTTTTTAGAGCTACAAAGTCCAGTGTTGGTCATTTAAAAATTGTTGCACCTTCAACCTTCATCAATCAAACTGTGATTGTATGAAGTGAATCACAAATTGGATATTTGTGAACCAAATAGATTCACCGTTCACGTGAAGAGTAGTCTAATTGAGTTGGAGTTGCACCCAATAGTTCAAAAGGTTCTGCTATAGGTCGCAATTTTGGGATTTGGAATATTCCTTATTGTTGTAACTTCAATCTTCATAATGAATTCTTCAAAGTAATGATGACTTTTAGATATCACCTGTTGAGGTTTTTCCTGTTAGAGTTTTCCCTATAGTCACCAGATCTTTCGTGTCTTAAAATTTATTTTTCCCTCCATTAAACTCTACATTGACAATGTAGTTGTGCATTAATTAATTGAATTGAACCTTTGCATAAAATGAATTTAATTATGTAACTTAGGTAATTGCTTAATTCAGTTGAGGTCATACCTAAACCCAACAAAAATAGTGAAATATTGGTAATGTCATATAACTTTTTATTAAAAGTGATGATACACAAAATTGTCAGTAAGTCAATTATCTACATGCTTGCCAATTAGGGTACCTAAAGAATAAAGGAATTAGAAACCTACAGAAAGCACCGATGGGGTGCCGGCCAAAGGCCCTTTGCAGGTTAAGTCAATGATAGAAGAATTTTCAATAACTCAGAAGTGTCTAAGCTAGAAATTTCACGTACCTTAAGGAATAGGAAACTTGGTGCTTATATAGTGGTATAGAGCTGACTAAGATCCCTTAAATGTAGGATCTTTCCTTGTAAAGAAGATATGGAGTTAAATCCCCGAGGTCGTAGGACTTTACTTCCCATACTGGGAGGATACGAATATGTAGTAGGGTTTTTGGATGTGGTGTGCAAATTTTTTCCATATAGGGTGACATGAGTGGAAAACATGCAAAAGGCTATGGGACTAAGTGCACCCACTCGTTAGTATGCAAATTAACCCATTGGGTGCTCTCAGTCTTGACGACGGAGGTATGTGCAATATTGTGTGACCGATGGGTCTCAAGGAGACTGAAGGAGCTGTTTGTCTTGACGGGTCTCAAGGATATTGATGGAGCTATTTGTCTAGACAGGTAAAGAAGAGTTAGAAATTTTTCTCGGTCAAAAATACCCCTATCAAAAAGAAATCCCATGCCCATAAAACAACAACAATAATAAACATTACCATCAATTTAATTATTTAAATTTAATAATTATTATCTTAAAAAAAAATTATAACACTTTATATTATCTTTTTTTGTCATTTCTCACATTTTGGTTATCAGAGTATTAGACGAGTGTAACAGTTTCAAAAAATTTAATAATGGTAAATTGTCGAATGCTAATACCTTTTTTTTGTTTTTGAAAAAAAAAAAAAGCTCTTTGTGAATAAAACTATATAACCAAGTGCCTGCTGTGGAACCAACGGAACTAGGCTCGGCTCAACAAGCCTTTCTGCCCATCGGACCAAATTGAAGCTCAGGGGAAGGAAAAATTAGAGGAGTTCACTGCCACCATCCCAGCCAAACCAGTAACAGTACCACGACAGAGAACGAAATGGAAGCCACCTGATGCGAGAAGTTTCAAAATTAATTTCGACGGCGCGATCTTCAAGCAGGAAAATAAGAGCAGGATTGGGGTGGTTATTCGGGATCACACGGGGGCTGTTATGGCCTCTCTTGCTCAAACCTTTGCACCTGCTCTTCAGCCGACTGAAATTGAAGCAATTGCAGCTGCTCGGGCATTGGAGTTTGGAGGGGAAATTGGCATATCAGAGGCTATACTTGAAGGTGACTCAGAATTGATAATAAACTCTCTCTGAGGTGGTTACTCAATTGCTTCAGTACAACCTCTGCTTCAGGATGCCATGGTTTTTTCAAATTGTTATGAAAAATTGCTTTACTCTCATTGTAGAAGAGATGGCAATAGATTAGCACATAGTCTAGCAAGATATTCTATTAATGCCTCAAGCTATGTAGTTTGGATGGAGGGAATTCCTAATCCATTATTCACTATTGTTGAACAAGATGTAGCCAATTTGGCAAGCTAAAAAATTTTCAATAAATATCAGGCCGGTTTCTCAAAAAAAAAAAAAAGTGCCTGCTTGGAATTATTGTAGGATGTAGAATTTTAAGTTGTTGAACTTTAGTAGTAGAGCTTTTGTGATATAAAACTTAAACAAAAAATACTTTTTAGAGCTTTAAGTGTTTGACAAATTATAGTGAACTAGCATTTAACCCATGCAAAGGCATGAATGTATTAAAAATTAAAAATAATTTTTATTATAAAAATATAAATAATTAGTGAAATTATTTTAAAAATAGCATGTAAGACATGCATACATATGGGTACATTTAAAAATAAACACAATTTTTATCATAAAAATATAAATAATTAGTCAAATTATTGTTTTTTAAATGTAAACGTAATTAGTCACATACTAAAATTCTGGCCTAAATTTAATACTACTTATGATTTTTTTTTTCTAATTTTTAATAAGATAGAACGTGTGGTGATCTTCGTTGAGTATATGTGATTGCTTTTTTTTTTTAAAATTTTTTTTTTTTTATAATTCATTAATATTAGATTCTTAGTATTTTGTACATATTAACTCACTTAATACAAAGATTAAAAAACTTACGTGAACATATAACACAAAGTTAAGGGGATAATTATAATATGGTCTCCACATAAATTTAGATACATGGCACAAAAATGAATTATAATATCAAATTTTAATTGAACTTTTTCTAAGTTTTACCTATTAATATATATGTAAATTGCATTTTAAAACTTTAGATTTATAAAGTATAAATAGTAAATTCAAAGGTTTTTTTCTAAAAGAAAGGATCTATTTTTTCTTGGAGAATCGCAAAGGATCTATTTGGTATTACTATAGATAGTAGATATTTAGTTGTAGGGTTTAAGGCCCTATTCAGTATTGTTGTAGGAAGTATAGTTTTAGCTGTTTTTGAAATAAAGAGTTTTAAGTTTTAACTATAAAGAGCTTTAGTTCTAGAGCATTTGGCAAACTACAATAATAAAGTATTTTGCAACTGTTATCCCCGTTTGGTAACCAAATTAATAAAATAAAGTTTTAGATGTGAGCAATGACAAAAGAGAACATAATAAAAATGATTTGTTTTTCCATTTTTAACTAGAGTAATCCAATTAACAACTAGAGTTTATCACATTAAAAGAAAAAAAAAACTAATATATTTAATTAATTGATATTATTAATTATTGTGGAATTAAACTTAAGAGTCACATTATGAAACTTTAGGAGAAAGAATTGAACCCAAGTTAAGACATGAAATGACAATATCATGGAATAAATTTGGTTTTATATCCAATACAATCAACAATGGAAGCTATTTTCTTACTTAGACATTGTACATAATACCACAAAGGCATGGGAGAATGCGTAAGTGGCTAAATCTGGACTCGACACATAGAGCAGCTGTGAGGGAAGGGAGAATAGATGTTGGCTAGAAGAGCTTGTCTTGGTTCGTGCTAAAAGCATGACTACCTTGGGAAAGAAGTAAGATATACACCTGACATGGTACTCAAGCATTCACAAAAAGGGAGATAGTGACATTCTAAGGTCAGATGTTATGAGGACACCCCTTATTGGCTGAGTGCACCATGAGTCACCTTAGGAACACGTATACCAATCACAGTACTCCTGATATCCCTCTCAATGTCCAAGACTTGTCTCCCAAGCAGTGGCAAAGCTACCTACCTACGGGTTCTAGTGCCACGTTGGTGCAATTCTTATCATCCCTTAGTCAGCAGATAATATCACAGCTGTAAAAAGATCCAAAAGAGAGAATCTGATGACTTGACACTTGTCCTTGTAATCAGCCATGTTCTTTAGAGTATAAAAGGAACATGTAGCTGTGCTATTAGGGCAAGAACCTAACCAGATATTTTGAGATGAAAGTAAAGAGTTGGTAGGAGAGAAAGACAACTTCATTGTAAACTAATCTCTTTCCCATACATAATACAAGTTGAGCCGAGCAAGAATGTTGTGTTCTTGCTCAAATAGTGGCTTTTTATCCCTTCTCTAGGGTTTTTCACGTACATTTGGTGTTGTTTTGTTAATCAGTTTCTTCTTCTTGTTTAAATGTGTGTCTTTTTCATGTCTTACCATGGCTTTATTTATTTCTTGTCCGAGCATCATGTCAAAGCTTGCATCTCATCGAGCTTTCTCATGTAAATGTACTGTTAGGTAACTTATTTCACTCCTATAAATAAACTAAAATCTAACTTGCACATACATTTTTGGCTACTCCACTAGGGATCTCTGGTTATTTTCCTCTTTAAGGGTATTTTGTTGAGTTGTATACCTCTATTTGTAGTCACTTCCTCCATGCCTCCAAGGAAAAAGATGGTTACTGGGACGTTGATTGGTGTGGTTGAGAACCATCGGTCAGAACCAAGTGCAGACCATATATCCATGCATTCTGAAGGTGCAGAATCCTCGGGAGAGACTGGTCATCATGAGACTAGGGGAATTATGGCTACCATCGAAGATCTTCAACGTTCTCAGGCTGCCATATGGGTAGCGTTTCAGTCCTTATGTCAGGAGACAGTTATACCTCAGGTTCCTCAAGGTCCTCAGGGGTCTTCTTATCTGACTAGGGAAGATATACATGCTATTCTATTTGAAGCTAAGAAGATGGAAAGTGCTGTTTATGTTGATACTATGCCTCTTTATCCTGAAGAAATAACTGGGAAACCTTACCCTGCCAACTATACACCTCCTATATTCCCTAAGTATGATGGCATAACAGGGAACACTAGAGAGCATATCAGGCGGTATGTAGACGCACTGATAGCTCACTCTCATGACCATGAGCCGAGTTCAGAAAGTTCTCGAAGTCCTTAGAAGGCCGAGCTTTTACTTGGTGTGGGTTCTTTTTTTTTTTTACAGCACACAGGCCCAAGTAGAAATAAGGATCCTGGGCCTTGTGCTTAAGTTTAATGGACTGGGCTTGGTTCACCGCAGCTAAGTTGGGTTGATTTCGAACCAGGTTGTGCACAAAACATGGATTCTACAATACATATATACTAAAACATAGAAACTATATATGTATTGCACAGTAAGGAACAGTAAAGACTAATATAAGTAAAGGGAAAATGAAGTAAAACGTTAGGGATCCTCAAGATAATAATAAATACTTCATTATTTTGTTAAGTTTTTCAATACATTATGCTCTTATTGCACTAGGATATATCACAAGGTCCAAATAAGTTCAAAAATCACAGACTTAGATAGCTCTTTTAGGCTTTCAAGACTTGTGAGGTTTGAATTCAAGTGTATTCTCTAATGTCTGTCTTAGGATCCCCAGCGGTGTTTTCCCTCTTTCCTCTCTTTTTGAACTCTGAAGGAGTTTTCTAAAGGATCTTTTCTCTCTGATTCACTATTACTGAATGATTTTTACTGTTTGCTCCTCCTTCTTTTATAGTGCCCTCTTAGGGTTTTTGGTGTACCACTGATTCCCTCTATTTGCTGCCTTAGGTACCAGAACCAATGTTGTGTTAGCAACATTGGTGGTTGATCCCTTTCTTATTTTCTCACTATTTCCCCCTTTTAAAGTGCCCTATCCAAAAGTTCCTAGTTGACCTTTCTCTTCTAGGAGGTCCTAAGGGCTGACTTCTAATTCTTCTTTTCCCAAAACTTCTAGATGCTACTTTTCAAACCCAATTTTTGGCTGCTTTACCTTTTGTCATTTTCTTTAAATGGGCAGATTCTTTTCTATCAGGTTGAAAAATCTCTAGCCACCTTCCTTCATGGTCCGTCTCTCTGGGTTCCCCGAGGTATCAGACATTTTTTCATGAAGTACTGGTTCCTAGGTCCTCTGCCTTTTTCTGCATCATTGGGTGGCTGGTGGGACATATCTGCTCTTGTTCTTTGTGTTCTTGGGCATGCTCCCTTGAGTTGTCTCAGTCCCAACCTGGCCTCCTGCTGCATATCCCAAGGATCCCAAGTTTCTAGGAATCCCTAAGTATTCTGGTTCATCTTTCTCTCTGTGTTCTCCAACAATTTTATCTCTTAAGGGCTGGGCTGAACTTCTTTTTTTCTTTGTTTCATAAGGCCCAAAGCTTGCCCATTCATGGGTTTGGGTCCCTTCCTATTTATTTTAGTGAATTTGGGTCTTACCATTTCCTTGAAAGCCCAAATGGTTCTTATATTTCAATTTTTGTATTGTTTTGGGTTTTGATACAATATTGTGATATTTTGGACCTTAACACTTGGCACACTAGTCTTACACCAGGGTCAGTTCTAAGTTGGAACGATTTGGCAACACAATTCATGAAAAAGTTCTTTACTTTGGAGGAAAAGCGCACATTGTCAGATCTATAACATGAAAAGCAAAGGGTGTCTAAGGGATTGCTAGAGTATATTCGCAGGTTTCGAGATCTCTCTTTGTTATGTTATGAACCTGTGGAAGAAGAAAGGCTGGTGGATGTTTGTATCGCGGGTATGCTGTATGAATATCGGCCTTACTTAGAGAATCTTTAGATCTCTAGTTTTACAAGACTTGTAGAAGCTGCAAGAAGAACAAGCATGTCCATAAGGAAGCCTTCAAAAGGTTCAACTTCACAAGCCGTGAGTCCTAGACAACCATGGAGGAGAGTGATAGGCCAATAATGTATTGACCTCTTTGGTAACTTAATCAATTAATTAGCCAAGTGAATTAGTTAGACTTAGTTACATGCAATAAGCGTGATAGCACAAACAAATCACTAACTAAGTTAAATGCAATAGAAAATAAATTTGATATAGGTGATTTGTTTACGAATGGGGAAAACTACCGAGGCAAAACCCACGAGGTGAATTTAAGGTCACCACTCTCGAGAATCCACTATTACCAAAACAAGCGGTTACAAGTAAAAGGAATCCTAGTACCTAATACTAACCTACAATTGAACCCTTACCTCAATACCCAATTGGACTTGCAATGTATTGACAATCTTTCCTTTCAATGCACGGCTCCCAGTATTTGACTAATCAATTGATGCACGGATCCAAGTATGTGACTAACACACCAACTTGAGGAAGATGTTGGTTGCAAAGTTCTTCAGTTTATCCAGCGAGGAAGATTAAGAAGCTTCTTGGTTACAAAACCCTTGGTGCAAAGACGCAGCAGCTTCTACAAGGAATATGATGAACTAGGGCAAATTCTGTCTCCGGTCACAATTTGCATGCATAATCAATTTGCATCGAGTTGCATCACTTTGCATCGAGTTAACCTTTGACAGCACTTAAAATAATCCTTATATATGTCTAGGGTTGTGAGAAAAGAAACCCTACACAAATAACATGGATATGCGTGAAATCAGATTTGGAAATTTGAATTTCGTAATTCTCGACAGATACAACTTCTGTCGAGTTGCTGTCAAGCATCAATATTAAACCTCGATGGATATGAATTTATTGAGCTATCTATCGAGTTTTAATGAACAACACTTCTTCACTTGTTTCTTAGACATATTTGCATAGCTTCTAGTTTCAATACTAAACTTGAACTCTTGTTCCTTGATGTAATAAACCCATCATAGATCTACCCAATTACAAGTAAAGTGTGTTTTGTCAAAGGATTAGCCAATTTACATAGCATATGTCTCTAACAATATCCACATATGTCCTAACAATCTCCCACTTTTGGCAATCCGTGACAAAACCATAACAAACAAATGAAGCATGAGAGAAATCTTAAATCACTAAACTCATAATCATTTGTCGAATACAATAAAATCTAATCCTAACATAAAATCTTGAAAAACTTTGCAAGAAGAGAGTTCATGGCATGATAGATTTTGACAACCTGGCTTTCTAAAACACTTTAAACAAAGCTCATCAAGGCATTTTAGTGTGAAACAAAAATAAAGGATTGCATACATAAAGAAACGTGTGTATAAAGAGAGAAATGAAACAACATATGGAGATATAGGTGAGAAATAACATACATCATCATATATATAAATGAGAAATAAATACAATGTATGTCATAACAAAATGGTCACAAGACCGGTGTACAAGAGGATAAAGTAAGTAAAGATAAAAGAAAAGAAAAAGTACATATAATTCTTACTACATCCCTGAAAATATGTAGATACTCCCTCTAACAAAAATGTCTTATGCTAACTTTTCCCTTAAAAACATGACTACTCTCATCATCTTAAAACTACATCCCCTTTTTGTCAATGACAAAGGGTAAGTCACTAAGAGTTTGTCATCTCTTCATCACTGGAAGAGCTAGCATCCTCATCTTCATCCTCATCACCATCAGCAGCATCCTTATCCTCAGAAGCCTCTGGAGAAGCGGCGAAACCACCTAGGTGAGCCTATTGTCGTGCAATACGACCGACACGAGTGTTCACTTGACATAACTCATCGCTGAGAGTGTCAAGGCAAGCATCCATGCACTGAAGCTACGCTGTAATGGCCTCGAGAGTCACACCACCACCTGAAGAAGAAGGAGTAGAGGTGGAAGGAATGGTAGGGGCTGGAGGATCCGTCGTCTCGGTTCGCGGCCGCTTTGGTCGAATTTGGGCCTCGCTTTGCCGAACAGAAGCTGCGTTGATGGCACCCATGATAATGTAGAAAGGAGAAACAGGAATTGCAATAGAAAAATGGCAAAGGATTCATGTGATAGCCGAAGGAAAAATGAGCTTATCATGAGTCACTGTATCCCTATAGACATCTATGATAGAGATAATGAAATGAGTGGGAATGTCTATGGAGAGGTCCTCTAAGAGGGATAATAAAAATCGAGCACGAGGCTTAGTGATGGAGTTATAGTGAGACAGTGGAGTAAGACCAACTGTCATCACCATGTTAAGGAATCTCAGACCTTTTGCAAAGCATGAGCATGGGGTGTTTTGACGTTCACCTCATATAGAAGGTGTCTCACAAAAGTAAGATAGAAGCTCATCTTTGGACATAGTCCTCAAACGTTGACAGTTGAGGTAAACAAGATGCGATACCCTCAGGACATGTAGTATCTTGGATATAAGATCTAGAGTGACTACGATAAGTGTACCTCTGAATGTCGTGACAAATCGAGGCACAGAGGTATCGATTCTGTGCATGTTGGAGTAAAACTCCTATGTGAACATAGTGGAACACCTCAAGGGTATCTCACAAAGAGATTCCCATCCCTAAGTGTAAATGACATCGAGAAGAGGAGTATCGAAAAAGTCCAATAGAATCACATGGCGCTTTGGATGAATGCCATGTTTAGAAAAGTTCTTCGAGAAATCCTGATGGGCCTTCTCATCACAGAATCGAACGTGAAGAGGGGGAACGGGAGGATCAAAAGAAGATGATGACTTAGAAAGAAAAGGGTTTCGGATCGGAGTAGATTTGCGCTTGGGTGCCATACGCAGTCTATCCAAGAGAAAGAGACAGGAAACAAAATTAAAACCCAAAACAAAAAGATAGAAAAGAAAGGGTATGTATGCCTGAAATATGCATGAACATGTGACGCGCTAAAAGAAAATTGCATCATGGGTTTAACCCAATCCGAACCTAGCAACACATGATTTTCAACAAACAAACACACATCTAAATGTATGAAACATTGTGGAAATGCTAATGGAATGCAATGCATGATCATATAGCATCAAATAAACAACACCCAACCCAAAACTGTCACAAAATCTCAAAAATTTTCAAAAACCCCAAAAGTTTCAAAGAAAACCCAAAAACCTAGGTCTAATGCATGAAATGCACGAAAAAAGAGGGTTTAGAAGTCCATACCTTAAGATTAAGGCTTGTTTAGGTTGAAATCTTGTAGGGAATGGATATTTTAGAGAGAGGAGAGTGTTTGGAGGGATAGAAAAAGAATTTATGTTGAGAGAGAAATGAAAAAGTGAATTTGATTTCGCGTTGAAGGTATTTAAAGAAGTCGCATCTCGATGGATCGAGGATCTGTCGAGCACTAAATCTCCACAGATATGAATCTGTCAAGGTGCTGTCGAGAATCTGTTGACGGCAAAAGTTCCTCAATGGATTGAGATTTCTATTGAGAATCTATCGGCCAGACATAAAGTTTCTTGATGGATCGAGAAACTATTGAGACAAAGTCCAAAAGCTCGATAGATCGAATATGGAATAAGATCTATCGAGAAAAGAAATCCAAGGGGCTCGATAGATAGGAATCTGTCGAGTAGCTGTTGAGAAGCTATCGAGCTTGATAAAATGGAGTTTTTCAAAGAGAGGAAAAACGCAAAGAGATGAATGCAAGCAAGCAAGCTACTTAAACATAGATCCAATCAACATAATAAGCTCTAAAAAAAAAAAACATCTCACAACAAAAACAATGCAAAGCATTCATAGATCCAAAACACACACTGTTTTTGTATTTTATTTATTTTTCAAATTTTTTTTTTTTTATGAAAAACAAAATAAAACAAAACTGAAAACAAACAGATAAAAAACATGTTAAACAAAGCATATCATAAAACCAGACTGACTCAAAAACAAGAAAGCAAACCACACAAGTAATGCATAAACCAAAAGAAAGGGGGGGAGAGAGAAAAAGTGACTAAATCACTTTAAGCCTTTTTCCTTCCACACCTTGGAAGAACCTTTCCATTGACCAAACCTTTGATCTAGTGGTGAAGGAGAAGAGTTGAAGTCATTCAAGTTCGAAAAGAACATGAGGGCCTTAAGAAGATCTCTAAGAGGAGCAAAAGAGGATGGAAACTGATTCTGGTTTCCAGACGAGATCATACTGTTACTTTGTTGAGTGGCTAACCACTTGTAGCAATTTGGACGATTATGCCCTGAAGCTCCATAGTGATGACAGAGATGCAGCTTTTTCGGTTGAGACTATTTGTTATTAACCTTCTTAGTCCTAGGGTTTCTAGTCTCTTTCTTTTCAACCTTAAGGGGTTCTCCTAGATTAGATTTGCCATTGTCTACGTTCTTGCTAGCTATTTCAGTTTTAGTTTCATTGTTCTCAGAATTAATATTATTAGTAGGTGAGACAAACACAATGGTACTAGAAGAAGCAATATTAGGAGAAGAGAAATCATACCCCAAACTAGTTCTATTAGAAGCAAATTTCTGAAAGCTAAGAATCTCATCGAGCTTTGCATTGGACGTCCTCTCCAATTGAGCTCTAACCTGTAATAGTTCTACTTCAAGCTTCTTTGTCTTTTCAGCAAGGAAGTTGTTCTCGAACCGCAAAGCTCCAATGGTTTGATTGGCTTCATCAACCTTGGTAGAGAGCTCCTCCCGATCTAGCTCTACATCATTTAGCTTCTTGGTGGCCAGCTTGTAAAGTTTCTCATGCTTCTCGAAAAATCTTGTACAACTTAGCATAGGCTGTATAAATGTCATCTTGTTCATCCATTTTTTCAAACTTAGACTTTACCAAGTCCTCTTCTTCATCTACCTCTTCAACAATCCCCTCAGTAGGATTCACTGTGGCAATGAAGGCATTCAAGATTCCCTCGTCATCATTGTCATCTGAATCATCCTCAGGCTCAGTGTCACTCAAGGTAGTAGCAAGGGCCTTGCTTTTTCCAATAGTCTTGAGATATGTTGGACATTCTTGTTTCATATGTCCAAAACCTTGACATCCGAAACACTTTGGTCCGGAGGGAACACTGTGTTGACCACCTTCCTTAGCATTCTTCTTCCCTCTATCTTGGCTCTTGAAATGAGAAGTACTAGATTGCTTAGGGTCCTTATAAAATCCTTTCGCATTGGCATTCTTCATGAACTTCTTGAATTGACTAGTGATGTAGGATTTCGTTTTGGAATCTTCATCATTGGAAGACTCATTTGTATCACTGTTTTTGGCCTTCAATGCCATGCTCTTACTCTTACTCAATTTCCCGATCTTAGTCAAACCCAATTCATAGGTTCACAAGTTGCCAACTAGCTCTGTCAAAGGAATTTTGTCAATATCCTTTGATTCTTCAATAACAGTGATCTTGGCATGGAATCTCTCAGGTAGAGATTTGAGTACCTTTCTTACAACCTTGGGTTCGGGAATGGTTTCCCCAAGATTAAAGGCAGAGTTAACAATGTCCTTTAGCTTGGCATAGAACTCGTCAAATGACTCATCATCCTACATCTTAATCTCTTTAAAGTTAGTAGTAAGCCTTTGAAGCTTTGAATCCTTGACCGCTTTAGTCCCTTTATAGGTTGTTTGGAGGATAGTCTATGCTTTCTTAGAAATTTCAGTAGAGGATATCTTCTTAAACTCCTCATTTGTAACCACACTGAATAAAACATTCAATACTGTAGTGTTGAAGTTCACTGCTTTGATCTTGGCATCATCCCAATTAGTTGGCGCTTCCTTTGGCTTAGTCCAGCCAATCTCTACAGCTTGCCACACCTTCTCATCTAAAGACAACAAGAAAGTTCTCATGCATACTTTCCAGTATACATAGTTAGTGCCATTAAATAAAGGAGGTATGATTAGAGATTGTCTTCTATGCATGACAAATATGGGTCAATAGATCACATAACAAAGATTAACCCTAATCAGAGTGTGCCTACTCTGATACCACTTGATAGGCCAAGAATGTATTGACCCCTTTGGTAACTTAATCAATTAATTAGCCAAGTGAATTAATTAGATTCAATTATATGCAATAAGTGTGGTAGCACAAACAAATCACCAACTAAGTTAAGTGCAGCGGAAAATAAATTTGTCACGGGTGATTTGTTTACGAATGAAGAAAATTACCAAGGCAAAATCCACCGGGTGAATTTAAGGTTACCACTCCTGAGAATCCACTATTATCAAAACAAGCGGTTACAAGTAAAAGGAATCTCAGTACCTAATACCAGCCTACAGTTGAACTCTTACCCCAATACCCAATTGGACTGTAATGTAGTTACAATCTCTCTTTTTAATGCACCACTCCCAGTACGTGACTAACCAAAGACGCAACAATTTCTACAAGGAATATGATGAACTAGGGCAAATTTTGTCCCCGGTCACAATTTGCGTGCATAATCAATTTGCATTAAGTTGCATCACTTTGCATTACCTTTGATGGCCCTTAAAATAATCCTTATATATGTTTAAGGTTGTAAGAAAAGAAACCTTACACAAATAATATGGATATGCATGAAATCAGATTTGAAAAATTTGAATTTCATAATTCTCCATAGATACAGCTTCTGTCGAGCTATTGTCGAGCATTAGCATTAAACCTCGATGGATATGGATTTGTTGAGCTTTAATGAACAACACTTCTTCACTTATTTTTTAGACAGATTTGTATGGCTTCAAGACTAAACTTGAACTCTTGTTCCTTGAAGTAATAAACTCATCCTAGATCTACCCAATAAAGTGTGTTTTGTTAAAAGATTAGCCAATTTACATAACATATGTCTCTAACAATATCCGCATATGTCCTAAAAGAAAGAAACAAGAAGGTGGAGGTTGCTGTGACAGAAGAACCTAAGAAGGTGACCAAAGGAAAGAAGAGGGACAGAGGTGGTATTACCCTTCCTTTTATTGTATTCACTGAAAAGTTGTATTGCATCCTAGAAGCTAGGGTGAAAGATGGTGTGGTGACATTGCTTGAATATAAGCATGAACCTACGGAGGAGGGAAAACAAAATCCACTTTATTGTAGGTATCACAGGCGATGTGACCACCATACTATAGATTGCTATGCTTTGAGGAATATTTTCCATGATAGGTTAGCCAAGGGAGATTTGGTTATCAAAGTTGGGAAGAGAGCTGATCCAAGGATGCGTAGACCAGAGGTGGCAATGACTTTCTTCATAGGTCGTAAGGATCCTATGGAAGAAGAAGCAGAGAACATGGCTAGCAGTAGCTTAGCACCGCCACCATTGGTAGATGAAGAAATGGTGACCAAAATCCAGCAAGAGGATAAAATACATTCCTTTCTTGAAGGAATAGGTCTTAGACCGATGGCTAGAAAAGAAGCAGCCTTAGCCTTTATCAGGGATGGAGAGGAATTATGAAGTGGCCGTTGTTGAAGGAAACTTAATGCAAGTATCATACTAAGAAGTAAAGCATTCAGTCACCTTTTCTAATAAAGATCTAGTCAATCAAGTTGTTGATGACGATGGACCTTATATATTACTGCCTTCTTGGGAGCATTTCAAATAAAAAAGGGCATTGGTAGATACTGGTGCATCTACTAATATTCTACCTCTCCTAACTTTTGATGCCTTGGGGATTTCGAGGGAAAGAATTATTCCTAAGCCAATGCAGGTGGCAGGAATAGGTGCCTTGCAACAGAATACTCTTGGGCATGTGTCTTTGGGCCTTAAGGTTGGGCCAATTCGGGCACTTACTCTCTTTCATGTGATGGAAGGCAATACATCTGGCTAAAGGTGTATAAAGCAATGGCTTCCACATATCAACAATGTGTGAAGGCCATTTGGAGGAACAAGCAGGTAGTCATTGAGGCCATCAAGATGCCTTTTGATAGAGCAGAACTTCATTTTGCTGAGGTAGCTTTATATCAAGAGTATGGCCTGAAGGTGAGAATAAAATTCTTCCTTTCAATCCTATTGCTTTGCAAGCAGAAGAAGAAGATGACAGTGAAGTAGTAGAACCTAAAAGGCCTTCCAAGATAAGAAGAGTTACCGGGCCTGATGGCTGGGTGATATATGAGTTCTGACGGTTAATAAAAGGGGATGAGGAGGATGGTGAGCCTAATTCCCTTAATCCGATACAACAGTTAAAAGAAATTCATGTAGCTAAGGAGTTATGAAAAAAGCCCATGAGTGCATGAATGATGTCGTTAAGAATGCCCAGGAAGAACTTATTGAGTTCAATCTGGGTGATGAAGAAAAAGGTGAAAAAATGATGAAGATTAGCAAGAATCTATAAAAAAGAAAGGAAAATTGGTAGCTTTGCTGAAAGAATACAAGGATGTTTTTGCTTGGAGTTATCAGGAAATGCTTGGTTTGAGTCCAAATTTGGTAACGACATAAGTTAAAAGTGGATCCTAATGCCAAACCTGTGAAGCAGCCGCCAAGGAAATATCATTTGGATGTGGCAGAAAAGATAAAGCTTGAGGTACAGAAGCTTTCGAAGGCAGGATTCATTGAAGAGAATAAGTGCCCGAGTTGGTTAGCTAACATAGTTCTAATAAAGAAGAAAAATGGCTAGATAAGGATCTGTGTAGATTTTCGGGATCTTAATAAAGCCTATCCAAAGGATGAGTTCCCACTTCCCAATGTTGATATCCTGGTAGATGCAGTGGTTGCACATGAGCTTTTTTCTTTTATGGATGGTTATAGTAGGTATAATCAGATTCTTATGGACCTAGTAGATGCTCTGAAAACTGCTTTCAGGACACCTTTTGGAAATTATTTCTATAGGGTGATGCCTTTTGGATTGAAGAATACAGGTGCAACATATCAAAGAACTATGACTTTGATCTTTGGTGATATGCTTCATAAGCAGGTGGAGGATTACGTTGATGATCTTGTGGTGAAAGCAAAGAATCCTGTTGAACACTTGATGCAACTGAGACTTGTCTTTGAAAGATGCAGGGAACACAACTTGAGGATGAATCCCTCCATGTGTGTCTTTGGGGTATCTTCAGGGAAGTTCTTAGGATTTCTTGTTTATCATAAGGGGATTGATTTGGACCCCACAAAGGTTAAAGCAATAACTACTCTCAGTCCTCTAAAGGAGTTGAGAAGTTTTGTGGGAAAGATTTCTTATTTAAGGAGATTCATTCCAAGCCTAGCTGAGATCTTAAAGCCTCTCATGGAGCAGATAAAGAAAAGAGTAACCTTTGTATGGTGTGATCAATGCCAAAAGGCGTTCAAGAAGATTCAGATGATATTGGCGGATCCTTATACCATGGTGGCCCTTATACCTGGGAAACCCTTGCTATTGTACATAGCTAATACGGAGCAATGTTATCTTAGGAGCAGGAAGGAGTAGAGAAACTAGTGTACTATATTAGCAAGCTTATGAAGGGACCAGAGTTAAGATACTCAACTGCCGAGAAAGTATGTTTATCTTTAGCTTTTGCTGTGACGAAGTTCAATCATTACTTTCTAGGGCATCATGTGTAGCTGGTGACTAAGAGTAATCCTGTGAAATATCTTTTGACATGTCTTTAGTTATCAGGAAGAATGGCGCGATTAGCCATCTTGACATCATGCCTTGATATCAAATGCATATGGCCAATCGCCATCAAAGGCTAGGTAGTAGTTGATTTGCTGGCTAAATTTCCTAGAACAAGTGATTTTTTCACCTCCCCTATAGGAAATTATGGTAATAGCGGAGCAGGAATTGTCAATGTATTTTGATGGGTCATCTACGTTTCAAGGGGGAAGGATAGAAGTAGTTTTAAGGTCACCAGGGGAGGAGCATACGTTTGCCTATAAACTGCACTTCCCTTGCTCTAACAATGAAGCAGGATATGAAGCCTTGTTGATAGGGTTGAAGGCTGCTAGAAGATTAGGCATAAAAAGGTTGAAGGTGTTTGGTGACTCTAAGTTGGTGATAAAATAGGATGAGGGAACTTACGGAGTAAAGAATCCTAGCTTGGTTGCTTACAGAGTTGTAGTGTAGAGGATTATGGAACACTTTATTTTCATAGAGTACAAGGTGGTCAACAGAGGTGAAAATAAGCTTGCTGACTCGCTAGCTACTTTAGTCACTAAGTCTGTATTGAAGAAAGAAAAGATGACACTCCGAGTTGAGAAGCAACCTAGTTTAGTTCAAGATGAGTTATGTTTCCCTCAAGATTGGTGCGAACCCTTGTTAAAAGCAATGACTTAAAGGAAGTATGTTAGGCCAAAATTACTAGCAAATATGAAAGATTTCCTCAGGATCAATAGAGGTTTGTTTCTCAAGGGAGCAGAAGGTTTGCTGATGAAGTGTGTCTCAAGGCAAGAAGGACTGACCATGTTACATAGATTGCACTATGATGTTTGTGGTGTAAATCTCGATGTCAGTAATAGAGAGCAATAGAGAACAAGTTGCTCTCAAATTAGGAGAAACTAATGAGAGCAATGGATCAGACTCTATCAAGGAGCTTTCACCCTCTTGTTCCTTGGAAGTAGCTTCTGTTAAATCTTCTTTCTCTTGGAGATTTTAGGCATACACCTGATTCGAATCCCCATTTTCAGTGTTAGACTCGGTTTCTTCATTAGAAGTCATTTCTTGTACAGAAACCTCTGGGGTTGAAGAAGTGACTTTTGCTTTGGGTTGAGCTTGGGGAACAGAGCTTGTAACCTATCAATTGTTAGAAATAGAGATAAGGAGAAAAGTTACTTGAGTCTAGGGATAAAATAAGAGATTACAAGAAATAGTCATTATAGAGAAAAAAGTGTACCTTGGGCTTCTTGATTGAAGGGGTTTTTGCATTCGTCTTTCTCTTGGTGCTTGAAGGTTTGGCTTTTGAAAGAGGCTTCAAAGTCAAATCTCCCTGAAAGATAGGTGGGATATCCACTTGTTAGGCACCACTCTCTCCAAAATTCCTAACACGTTCTCTATTATCAAACCACCATGACTTAAACCTGGGTGAAGACAATCCATTTCTGGTGAAGGAAGTAAAGAGGATTTCAGGGTTTGATACCAAAATCTTGATGAGATTTTCCTTCTTAAAGGCCAAAGAGGCCACTACAACAAGTAAAGCTAAAGTAGAGAGATGTCCCAGTATGCCTTGGTTAAAACCAAATTGGCTAGCAAACCTATAGGCGTTGTGGGTTTGAGTTTCATATTCCTCTTAAAGGCATGCCTGAAGATGAGTGGAAAAAGCACAAGCAACAAAAGAATGTTCTTCTTCAGACCAGGGAGTATCTCTATAACGGGAAACAAAGATATTTTCTAGGGAAGTGAACAATGAAGGAAGTCCACCCTCTAAAGCAGAGTAAGGTCTGGCTATCCAATCAGTAGGGTCATCTAACATTTTGCTAAGAAAATTGTTTGAAGATACTGCCATTTTGTTCCAATGCCAAGATTGTGGCAGACCTTGGGGTGATGGCAGACTGGTTTTATGGGAGCTTAACGCTCTAGGGACGGAGCATAATTCCTAAAGTGTTCCCATAACCATATTTGTAAAAAACCAACGAGTACGAAAGTTTCAATTTGAAATCTACCCTAGAAGCGTTGCAAGTCAAGGGTAAAATGATCTAAGTGAGAATATAAAGTTCCTAGAAAATATAAGGCAAAGGGAAAGATTGTCCTTTAGCTAATTTAACGGCTAAAGAGAAATGTCTACTTAGAATCTTTTCATTAGGATATCCCTCAAATGGACGGTGAGAAAGTAAAAAGGCAATAAAGGCTTCAAGTTCATAAGAACTAGAGTTACCTTCTCCAACAATGAAGTGAGTGCCTTCCTTCAGGGAGTCTCCATTGGCTTCCTCATCCACGCCATCAACATATTCTCTCCAAAAATATTTGATCCATCCCCAGAAGTTGGCTCTGGAACTTTTGTCTTCGCCAACATTGGTATCTTCTGGTATTTCATCACTGTGGGCTTTCCTTTTCTTTGCCGCTTTCAAAATTGGCTTCTTCAAAGTTTTCTTCATTGCATCCTCAAGGAACTTCACAGCTTTAGACTTATCAGGGGATAAAGAAATGTTGACTACTTCACCATCTCTGAACAGAGGAAGTCTCAATATCTCGTATACATCCTCTAGAGATAAAGAGATTTCTTGACACCTTGTGAAGAATGTGTGAGTAATGGAGTTCCAACGGTATAAAAGAGAAAGTAAACTCTCACTGTCCTTGCTAATCTTTAAATTGAGAATACAAGAATGGTCTCCACGAGCTTTGCTTTTTGCAGGATCTCCATGAAAGGAGGATGAGCCAACACTCTTCGACACCAGCTTCTCCAACCTCTGGAAACCGAAGTGTGAGATTTGAAAACTACGTCTATGATAGGGGCAAAATCTCCCCCGCAAGTGCTGAGCCTTGGTGTGTGTTTCAATTCTAGGTCCATAGTTAGAAGATCATCGGGTTCCCCATATGCTGTGTAGGGAGGATCTTCAGAACAAAAAGTTAAGTCCCAATCGAAACTTTTATCAAATAGGTAATCTTCAAAGAATGGAGAGATGATCCACTGTTCATCTATGGAAGGATTTTCATCTCCTCCTAGAAGGGGGTTGTTACCTTTTGAAGCAGAAGGTTTTGCAAATTTAGCAGAATTGGATCGTAGACCACGTTTTACACCCATGATTTGATTCGGGAGAAGAACTCTGGTTTTTGGGTTGAAGAAGGAAAAGAAGAAGATAAAGGAAAAAAGGAGAAAAATAAGGAAGGAAACATTTGTTTTTCCTTTATAGTTTGAGAAGTTAGTATTTTCCCTCCGAAAGAGATTGATTCAAAAAGGGATACATCTTTTCAAAATTGACACGTGTCAGCATAGGGAAGAAACTAAATTTTTAACAGAGAATGGCAATTGATGGTGCTAAAATCAAGAAAACCGTCTTTATAGTCCAAGGGAAAAGGCGCAACCTTTCACTAACAGGTATGGTTTAATTTGTTGCATTTCACATTTTATTAACTGACATGTTTATCCTTATGTGTTGTGCAGGAATTTAGTACATGATAAAATAAACATACAATATAACATGGAAGAGAAACAGTAAACATATTATAAATAAATTCCCTTTCTTTTATATATTTTTGTGTTTAAAGTTTTCCTACAAAACAAAAAAGAGTGATTTACATGATTTGGCCCTTATGGCCTATCACCTCTTTTCTAACTAACAAAAAGAACACAAAATTTATATCCAAAAATAAGAAAGATAAAGTTTTCTTTACAACTTAAGCCAAAAGATGGCTAAACAAAACAAACATTAAAAAAAAAAAAAAAAATAGCAACAACAACAACAAAAAGAAAAAAAACATCAGCAGGTTCAATGGTGAGCAACTTAAGGATACCTTGGCGCATAGGTGTCCATGTCCAAGGTTTTTAAACTCAGACCGGATCGTACGGTCTGACCGGGAAAACCTCGAACTGCTCATTTTTTGCGGTTCTTTTAGCCTTAAGAACCGTTCTATGGGAAAAAAGCAAGGACCCGTGCGAATCGCGGTCAGACCTCACGGTTCTGAGAACCTTGATCGGACCACTTCTCATAGTTCCCTACTTCCCTTTGAATGTGAACCTTTCAAAAAAAAAAAAAGCAACGAAATGGACATTATAGACCGTGCACGGGTTTTCCGGTCAGACCTGGGCTTTTTGTTTGAAAATATTCATTGAAAACTTACTAGAAGTTTTGAATCTTTCATCGTCGAGAGGGTCATCTTGTTCGCTAGAAGCCGAAAGTAGCAGATCTTGTTTGCTAAATAGATGTTTTGGGGGAGATTTTGCTCGAATCTGTTTTGGAAGAAAGAGAGAAGAGTTTGCTCAGATCAGTTCTGGAAGAGAGAGGGGCCAGTGTGAAAGAAAACAAGAAGCGTGTGAGGTAAAGAAAGAAAAGACTAGCCTAGTGGTAGTGTACTAGTGGAGCGGGCAGGGGTCTGATGGTTTTACGAGGATGGGGAATACTAGCATGGGGAAGAGAGTTTGTCTGGGAAAATGGTAAATTAAATGCATGAGTGGTCATTTTCTTTAATGTAATTATTTTTATATTTAATTTTAAAAGTTAAACTTCTTAAATGTTAAACTTTTTAATTTAATATATTAAGATAAACTTTAAAGTAATATTTTAAACTTGGAAGTGCTGCATCTCTGTATCTTTTTTGACTGAAAGAGGTAAAATTGGTATATTAAATTAACAAAATAGTACAAAAGTGAAAGGGGCCTGAGCCATGCAGGCCTACATCCTAGCCTGGGCATCAGGACAAGACAAGCGAACCATTGCCAAAAGCAAAGAATACAATAAAAAAAAGGCAAAAAAACTGCCATGAAAGCACTAAACCATTCGTTGGTTGGCCATTAAAGATTAGTATTTATTGCATCTTTATATTTATTTGTACTATTTTAGTAAAATATTTTTTTTGTAATAATTTTATATATTTATTTATATTTAAAATAATTATTAAATTAATTATGATGTCATCAGTTTGACCTTAAAAGCCTTAAACCTCTCTCTTTTACAGTTCAATGAACGGTCCAGGTCTGAAAACCTTGTCCGTGTCATCCCAGAGTCCTCTTAGGGATAATCTGGAGCCAGATACTCCATCTTTTCTCCTTCATCATCATCATCATCCTCTTCTTCCTCCTCGCCTTCATCATCCCCTGAGTTAGAGCCATCAGAAGAGCCCTCAGAAGAGCTGTCAGAGGAATCTTCCTCCTTGGAGTCAGAGAGCCCTAAAGCGCTAGACTCAGAGCTTGATCGACCAAGCCTTCGCCTTCTCCTATGGCGAGCGGGAGCATTTAAGAATGTAGTAGTCTTGCCTCCTCAGCTTCCTCTTCGGCCTTCAACCGAAGTTCCTTGGAGTCCTCCTTTTCATCATTGCTCTAGTTAAAAGGAGCAACCTCCTCAGGAATGAAGGTTTGAGGAGGTAAAGGGTGAATGGGGGAAAGGGAGAGAAGGGTGCAGAAGGCTTGGTGGTGGGAAAGGAGTGTAATCAATGGAAGCACTCTTAAAGGAGCCTGAGGAGTGCTATGGGGAGTTGGAACCATCAGAAGAAGAGTTTGAAATTTTTTGTGGAGGTTAAGGTTTTCTTTGGAAGAAAAATCAGAAAAATACAAAAGGAATGAAGTTTGAAGAAGAAACATTCCCTATTTAAGTCTTCAACTACAATTAAGTGAAGAAATATGGCATTTATGAGGAGTAATATCTGTCTGCCAAAGCACAAGAAATGAAGAGACACCAAAACGGCCAGGAGCACCCTTTTGAGCCACGTGTCCATTTTGAACATCGCAGGGCATGATTGTTGGAGTGTTAATACCTGAACCAATGTGACTGTCAAAGGCCTTTGCCATTAAATGCCATTGACAATTAGGGGGCTAATGTACATAACACCACTAAGGCATGGGAGAATGCGTAAATGGCTGAATTTGGACTCTACACATGGAGCAGCTGTGAGGGAAAGGAGAATATGTGTTGGCTAAGAGAGCTTGTCTTGGTCCCTGCTAAAGGTGTGACTACCTTAGGAAGGAAGTAAGATTTACACCTGACATGATACTCAAGCATTCACAAAAAGGGAGACAGTGATTTTCTAAGGTTAGAGCCTATGAGGACACCCTTTATTGGCTGAGTGCACCATGAGTCACCTTAGGAACACGTGTACCAATCACGGTACTCTTGATGTCCCTCTTAATGTCCAAGACTTGTCTCCTAAGCAGTGGCAAAGCTATCTACCTATAGGTCCCAATGCTACGTTGGCGCAATTCTTATCCCTTAATTAGCAGATAATATCACAGCTATGAAAAGATCCAAAAGAGAGAATATGATGACTTGACACTTGTCCTTGTAATCAGCCATGTTCCTTAGAGTATAAAAGGAATATGTAGCTGTGCTATTAGGGCAAGAACCCAACTAGATATTTTGAGATGAAAGTAGAGAGTTGGTAGGGGAGAAAGGAAACTTCATTGTAAACTGATCTCTTTCCCATACCTAATACAAGCTGAGCCGAGCAAGAATGTTGTGTTTTTGCTCAAATCGTGATTTTTTTATCCATTCTCTAGGGTTTTCCACATACATCTTGTGTTGTTTTATTAATCAGTTTCTTTTTCTTGTTTAAATGTGTCCTTTTCATGTCCTACCATGGCTTTCTTTATTTCTTGTTCGAGCATCATGTCAAAGCTTGCATTTGATTGAGCTTTCTCATGTAAATGTACTGATAGGTAACTTATTTCACTCTTATAAATAAACTCAAATCTAACTTGCACGTATAGACATCTAATGGAAAAATATAGAGAAGTAAAGATCTTCATATGGTCTTATTGACCTAAAGCAATTATATGATATGACTCTTAGTGAGGCTATGTCATTGGTTATGAAAAATAATTGAGTACCTCTAAAGTATATTAAGTTGATTAAGGATATGTATGATGGAATTTTAACTACTATGAGAACAATTGGAGGCATCACAAGTGAGTTTTCTATTTCCTGTTACTATAGGTTTGCATCAAGGGTTAACATTGAATTCATATCTCGTTACACCAGTGATGTATGAGATCACTAAATTGATTCAAGAAGAAGTCCCTTGGTGTTTTTTTGTTTTGGTTTTTTTTTTTTTTTTTTTTTTATAGTTTTAATGGATAAAATTTGAAGAAGAATTAATACCAAGTTAGAAATTTGATGAGACACTATAAAATTTAGAAGCTTTAGATTTTGTTTTTGAGAGAGTTTTAACCTATGGCGTCTGCTCCTGATGATAATTCTTTATTACTAGACCAAGACACTAGTCAGTTTTTTGTGTAGATGAGGATTGAATCCCATATCTTTTATTCAACCATCAGAGACTTTACTAGTTGAGCTAATTGGAATCCACTAAAAGCTTTAGATTAAGTAGGACTAAAACAAAGTATATGAAATGTAAGTTTAATGAAAGTAGAAATGGAGATGAAGGGGTGGTAAGGACTTGTGGTTAAGAGATACTAAAGAGTGAGAGCTTCTGATACCTTGGTTCTTGGATCAATAATTCATAAAATATAGAAAGATTGAAAATGATATGAATCAGAGGATAAGATCAGGGTGGATGAAGTGAAGAAGTGCATTAAGAGTATTGTGTGGTTGTAGAATACCTATTAAATTTAAGGGAAATTTTTATAAGATCAGCCATGCTCTATGCTATTGATTGTTGGGTTAAAAGGCAATGTATTTATGAAATGATTGTAATTCAAATGAGAATTTTTAAGCTAGATAAATGGAAATACACAAAAAGAATAGATTTGAAATGAGGAAATCTGCTTAAAGATATGTGTAACCCTCTTGGATGAAAAGATGAGGGAGAGTCCCCTAGATGATTTGTTCACAAGAGAGTGATTGATACACTAATAAAAAAAGAGTGAATTAAGAAAGTAGAAAGTAAAAAAATGACAATTGAATTAAGAAAGTGATAGAAAGTATAGCTTTGGATAAAATAGAATGAAAGAAAAGAATACGTGTCTAACTTAGACTAATATATTGAAGATCCATAGTCAACCTAAAAAATTGAGAGGTGCTATGTTCACATCATTTTCATAACATTTTTACAACAAATCATAGGTGGTTAGTTGTTATTGGTTCAAATTTGAACCTATCATGGAGATTACTTTTTTGCCTCAACAATAACAATAAATAAAAACCTGTCACTTAGGATTTGTTATGAAAATGTTGTGGACATAGCATTTAAAAAAAAAAAATTGAGATTAAAATTTTGTTATTGCTATTGTATTAGTCTTAATAATAATAAGAAGAGTGTGTTATCTCTCTTAAGGACATTGAATATCATTTTAAAATAAGTATGGACATAACTTAAATGATTTATTATATGATATAATTATCATATCCCATTTATAATTTTATTTATTTATATATTCATTAATTTTAATCTCATTATCCCAAAACACTCTTCTCTCTCTCTTGGCAGTCTCACTGTCAACCTTGTCTCTCTCATCTCTATCTCATTAGGGTTAGAAATTAGAGAAATTATTGTTTACTCCTAGAGTACTATAAATGTGTACTCTCTCTTCATATGAATGATGGGTTCTATTAATTAAATTCATGATAGGATCCACCATTCATATAAAAGGAGGAAGTACGCATTTATAGTATTTCGGGAATACCTAATAATTTTCTTAGAAATTAAAATCAGACTATCAACATTGTCTCTCTCATCTCTATCTCATTAGGGTAAAAAATTATAATCATCTTATTAGGGTTATTAGGGATGACAAAACCTCCATCATATCAGGTGTCTTGGGCGGAAAACAATTTTTTGTTTGTTTGTTTTTTTATAATAGAAAATGTACAATTCATTAGCCCTAGAGCGTAGCATTAGGGTATTCAATGTCTTGTAGTTGTGTGACAATATCATTCTCAAACCATGACGGAAATCCGGCTGTACCACAGTATGCCATTTAATTTTTTTTGATTTCTAGAATAATGAAGGGGCCACTAAACCTTAGCATTGGGTGAAGTGCAAGGAACCTATAAACATTTTGATGGAAAAAAGAAAAGAAAAAAAAAGAATGGAGATATTCAAGTTTCTAACTAAGAAACTTCTGTGGTTTATTTGAATACTCTACTATATTTTTCTAGGGCTAGCTAGAGTTAACTTAAAAGCTTTTTCAGACCATTTTCACAAATCTAGCTTTGATTATTATTCTAAAGAAATTTCTGCTTTATCCACCTATTAGTATGTGTTCACACTGTCCGATAGGGACAAAATTTTCACATTGTACGAATTTCAAGCCTATGGTCTAACAGAGAAGTGGTCATTTACATGTTTGGTCCGACCAATATTATAGGGGAGGGGACACATTCTTTGGGAAAAATAGAGAAAACCCACTAAGGTAGGAAATCTCAACAAAACAAAAAGTTTAGAAAAAGAAGAAAATATTATTATGGGCGGAGACTTTTTTTTTTTTTGAGGGGATATTATGGGCTGAGACTTTAAAAAAATATTTGATTTATTTTTTCCACTAAAGTTGTTATTAGTATTGAATGCCAATTTTGAATAAGAAAATCGAATTATTAATGTATAAAAAGAGTATATTCTAGGACATATACCTCTTTCCTTGTAGTTCAAATTTGCTTGGGTCTTAAGCAAATATTAATAACAAAACCGAAAGCACAAAGGAAAAGACTATAACGCACGGAACGAGAAAAAGTCGAGGAACCGTCCTTATATAAATATACACATAGGTCATTGTGAGAAGCCGTAAAACCCTTAACAGAAAACTCAAAAACCCTTTGAGCCTTTGTTTTTACGTAGTTGATAGCATAGCATAATGGAGAAGATTCTTGGAGTTGATGGGTCTGAGAGCAAGAGAAAGACTAAGATTGTGTGCACTTTGGGACCTTCTTCTCGGTCTGTCGATATGTTGGAGAAGCTTTTGAGAGCTGGGATGAACGTGGCTCGTTTCAACTTCTCTCATGGTACTCATGCTTACCATCAGGAGACTCTTGATAATCTCAGGACTGCCATGGACAACACTGGCATTCTCTGTGCTGTCATGTTGGATACTAAGGTTCTTATTCATTATATAAGCCTTCTTTTCGGTTTTCTCTTTAAAGCTTTTTTTCTTTCTTTCTATTTGTTGGTATTTTTTTTCATTAATAATTTCTTCTATGTAGAGATTCTCATAGACTGTATTGGTTGCTCTTAGAATCAGTTCCTATTTGTTCATCGATAGTGTGCATAAAATAGATTGGTTTTTGGTTGTTATACTGTTGGATTGTATTTATTTATAACTAAAAATTGTTGTTAATATAATATGTTGAAAGCAATTCAAGATGCTACATTTTTCTGGCCGGAGAACAAGAGAGCGATTTAATTCAAGATGAAGTTTTTTCAATTTTGAAAGTACGCATTTATTTTTGGTGTTAATTTTTTGTTCATGAAAACTTTTGTTTTCTTTTATTAAAAAAATTGGTCATAAGAAGCAACTGAAACATTTAATTTAATATATATATAGTGCTATGAATTGTAAAAACAGATCCTTAAAGGATGAGCATTAAATGTTGCCGTTCATGTGCTCCGGAGTGGCATCTAACTTTTTTGAGGAATAAAGTTGTAGGTTTTGCTTTGAAAGATCCTTTACATTGATGCTAATTTGTGGTCTTTCTTCTTTGTCCTCCTTTAAGATCATCTAATTTTATTCATTGGGGATTGGATCCATGATCAATATCTCACCACCCATTAGCACATAGGATATTTGTTTTTAAGATTTCATTACTTGATTACAAATTGGTATTTGTCCTGTTCAACAAGTAATTGTTTTGGAAACCAATTACTTGATTCTTTTCCTTTTCCAAACAAAAATTCTAATAAGCACATAGGCTTCTTGGTATTCTGCTTTTGTAGATTTCATTTAGAATACAAATCGGTTATGATATGAGGTACTTGTTTGACATTTTTGTTTCTGGTAAGTTGACTGACAATGTGGTTTTCTTATATTTGAAATTTTTCAGGGTCCTGAGATTCGAACCGGATTTTTGAAGGAATCCAAACCAATACAACTCCAACAAGGTCAAGAGATTACCATCACTACTGACTATAGCATAAAAGGTGATGAGAATCTGATAAGTATGAGCTACATGAAGTTGGCTGAGCATGTGAAGCCACAAAGTATTATTCTGTGTGCTGATGGGACTATTTCCCTTACTGTTCTGGCTTGTGACAAGGAACAGGGTTTGGTCCGTTGTCGGTGTGAGAACTCTGCTCTTCTTGGTGAGAGGAAGAATGTGAATCTTCCTGGGGTAGTTGTTGATCTGCCAACCTTAACTGAGAAAGACATAGAAGATATTTTGGGTTGGGGAGTTCCAAATAAGATTGATATGATTGCCTTGTCTTTTGTTCGTAAAGGTTCTGACCTTGCTGAGGCCAGAAAAGTGCTAGGACCACATGCAAAGAATATCATTCTCATGTCAAAGGTATGTTTAATTATTAGAGAATTTGTTGGAAAGTAGAACTAAGTTGTGTTTATCTTGCGTCACAAACTAGAACAGTTAAAATTATACTCAGCTTTATGTCACCACTCAATATTGAGTGTAGTGTAACATTTATACAACTGAAATCAGGTTCTATATGTATGCATTCTTTTCAGAAGTTTCTGTTATATCCATTAAATGTTTTGTTATTTTTTTGTAGGTTGAGAATCAAGAAGGTGTTGCTAATTTTGATGAAATTCTAGCAAGCTCAGATGCATTTATGGTGGCACGGGGTGACCTGGGAATGGAAATTCCAATTGAAAAGATATTCCTAGCTCAGAAAGTGATGATAATGAAGGCCAACATGCTAGGAAAACCAGTGGTGACAGCCACTCAGATGTTGGAGTCCATGACCAAATCTCCCCGCCCTACCCGAGCTGAAGCCACTGATGTTGCTAATGCAGTTCTTGATGGTACTGACTGTGTGATGCTTAGTGGAGAAACTGCCGCAGGGGCCTATCCTGAAATTGCTGTTCAGACCATGTCTAGAATTTGCGCAGAGGCAGAGAATTTTATAAACTATGGGGATCTTTTTAAGAGAATAATGGAAACTGCACCAATGCCTATGAGCCCAATAGAGAGTCTGGCTTCTTCAGCAGTGAGGACAGCCCATTCCATTAAAGCTGCTCTGATTGTTGTCCTAACCAAAGGAGGAAGCACGGCAAAGCTGGTGGCTAAGCACAGGCCAAGCATGCCAATTTTGTCAGTGGTGGTTCCAGAGATAACAACTGATTCTTTTGAGTGGTCATGCAGTGATGCAGCTCCAGCAAGGCATAGCCTTATTTATCGGGGTCTAATGCCTGTTTTGAGCGCAGGATCTGCAAGAGCTTCTAATGCAGAGTCAACCAATGAAACCATAGAGTTGGCCCTCCAACATGCCAAGGCCAAGGAACTTTGCAAGCCTGGAGACTCAGTTGTGGTGTTGCATAAAGTAGACACTGCTTCTGTTATCAAGATCTTGTCTGTTAATTGATATGTTGTGGGATGTTTGAGTTAATGGTCATCTAAATTTTGCAGCTTCTAATTTTGTCAGCTTTTCTTTGGGTTTATTTAAGGTTAGAACGGTTGTTTTGAGTATTCACATTGGATTTTGGAGAGAATATGAGGGATTAATGACTATAGATGTTTTGGATTTTGGTGAGAATATTAGAGATTAATGAATTGATATTTTAGGTGCACTGCGCCCACAATTTTGTCAATGTATTGGTTTTTTTTTCTTTTCTTATTTTATTGTCTCATATTTCCTTGTCTATACATGCATCATATTCAGCTTCTCTGAATTGATTAGGCAAATAGGAGGGCCTGTCCCAAATGGAAATCAGGATTTCTGTATGCTCTCTTCCAACGAAGCTGGATTAATCCTGTGGAAAAAAGAATATAAAACTTCACAAATACTAAGGACTTGAAAAAGGTTAAACTTGCCATGATTCTTCCTATATGAACGGAAGCTAAAATTAAGCTATTTGAAAAACTGGGGTCTAAACTCTAGAGTCCAAATCTAGACAGAACAGGCCACCAACTTGGTAAGTTAAAACAAAATAGACATTACTGTGAACAAGTTATCAGAAGGAAGGAATAGCATGTTACATAAGGAAAGCCTAGCATAGAAATGCTGCAATTAGAGAGCAAAGAGGAGGATGTGCAAAGTAAAGAACAGTCTTCCAGCTCAAGAAGATCCAGTTCCACGGTTTTCATATGCATATTGATTTCGTCCACTATGTTTAGTCTCCATTTTAAAAAATATCGTGACTTTCTACCTTTTATTACACACATGTCAATGCACACACCTTTACACAAGCAAAAAAAGCAATTGAAATTTATGACTTGAAGTCACGATTGTGTAAAGGTTTGTGCATTATTGTGTGAGCAATAAGTTGTTGCCGATCATAAAATGCTTAGCTTGTCCAATAATTAGTTAGTGTTGGAAAGTTGACTATGGTTAAATGATGCCATATTTATTCTTTTAAAAGGTTACCATCGGTAGAAAATACTTCTAAATATAATGCTTTATATACATGTTTTTATTTTTTAAAAGAAAAAAAAAAGTAAGAAATTAAATGAAATTAATCTTTTAGATTTTACATCAACTATTTTTTGTTATTATAAATTATGCTATTATTAAATTGTGGGGGGCCAAGACTTGGGCTTCTGTGTTGGGCTTAAAACCCCATTTACTAACAATAACACGTCTGAGGAGGAGAAAATGTTGGGAAATGCCCCATAGTAGGTGGTCGTACAGAGAAATGTTGAAAGACACTAGTCCGAGAGGGTCATCCTCCTCGAACTTGACGAATGTCAGTCAAGTGAACTTCGCCTTGACTTAGGTAACCTTCCAGGAAATTCCAGCAACGAAGATTGACTTCAGGTGCGCAAGGAAATGATAAGAACACGGAAATATCTTGGGGAAAAAGCTGCTACCACCGCTTTAAATATACTACAACAGCTTTCCTGGCCGCATTAATGTGAAGAAGACCTCTGAACAGTGTTTTCAACCACTATCGCCCACAGAAAATTAGAAAAGCTACTCAGGAGGACAAAGACTTGAGGGCAGGGTTGGATGATAAACAAGTGGACGGTGGGAATGAATGGAGAGGACTATATAATAGAGGAAAACCTTCATAAGTTGGCCTCCCGAAAAATATTAAGGAGAGAGATTGAAGAAGATTTACTGTAGCACTGGGAAGAACAAACCATCTGAAATTGCCAATCCATCCAAAAACTTACTCCTCGGACTTAAATTCAACCTTTGATTATGTGTCTTTTCCTCTTAAGACAGACTTAAAACCCCGATTAACTGTTAGAAAACCCATTACCAGCCCAGTTCTTTCACCCACTCTCTTACAAATTTATTGTATTGGGCTTATTGGGCCCATATCCTATTCCTTTTGGGTTTGTGCTACAATTTGTGACCCTACAATTGGCGCCGTCTGTGGTAAGAACTAGTGCTTGTGAGGATTATAATGGTTATGGCGGGTTCAGGACCACACCAAACTAGTCCACCCCATGCAGAATCAGCTAACATCCATCAGTAGGGTGAGCTCCATAACCTCGAGCACGGAAATCATATGGATAACCAGCAGGAGGGCAGCTCGCAGACGCTCCATGCCGGTGGAAGTGGTTATCGACGAAGGAGTCATTTAGTGCATGAGCAAGCTGATGAAAAGGATTTGCAACGAGAAATTGATGATCTAAAAAAGAAACTTCGTCGTGCACAACGAAAACAAACCCCTTCCAGCTCTGATGTTTCTTCCAATGACGACGGAGATCCCAATTACAGAAAACGCTCAGAAACTCCACCTAGTGAGTCCTATTCCTATGAGGAGGAACATTCTCGCAAGAGGAGACGAATGAATCCATCTGGGAGGGGGGTAGGAACTAATGTCATGAAGAAAGCTCTAAGCCAAATTTCTAAGTCCCCCTTTACTCGGGGAATAGAGAAGGCAAAGCTTCCCAGGCGTTTCCATCAACCCACGTTTACCATGTATAACGAACGTACAGATCCTGTGGAGCATGTAAGCCAGTTCAAACAAAAGATGGCGGTCCATTCTCAGGACGAGGCCTTGTTGTGCAGAATATTTCCCTCCAACTTAGGACCGATGCCGATGAGATGGTTTGATGGGTTAAGAACGAATTCCATCAGTTCTTTCAAGAAGCTTACCCAATCATTCTGTTCCTAGTTCATTACGTGCAGTAGGGTTCCTCAGCCCTTAGATTCTTTGTTGTTTATGACAATGAGGGAAGGGGAATTTGTGAAGGCATATGCTGAAAGGTATTGGGAGATGTTCAATGAGATTTATGACAATTTTGATGAAGTTGCTATTAGAACTTTCAAGGTCGGCCTCCTATCCGAACATGGTTTGAGAAAATCCTTGACAGGTAAGTCTGTCACCAGTTTGCGACAATTAATGGATAGAGTTTACAAGTATAAAAGGATAGAAGACGATCAACAACAGGGAAAAGGGAAATCTAAGGTTGTCCCTCAAGAAAGAAGAGATTTTAGGTCGGACAGATACAACAATAACCGGCCAAGAAGGGATTATGTAGAGCAGCCAGGGTCAAATAACAATCAAGTGGTCGGGGCTGTATTCCGAGAACCAGTGCATCAAGTATTGGAAAAAATCAAGAACGAGTCCTTCTTCAAATGGCCCAATAAGATGGTAGGAAATCCTGAAAACCGAAACCGAAACCTCTACTGTCAATATCATCGGGATCATGGCCATACAACAAAGGATTGTAGGAGTTTATGGGATCACTTGAACCAACTTGCCCAAGAAGGAAAATTGAAGTAGCTGCTGCACCATTCTAGCAGGCTCGATGGACAGACCACTTCTCGGTCTGAGAGAGAAACTCCTTCAAGACCCCTTCTGGGAACTATCAACGTTATTTTCACAGCACCTGGCAGAACAGGATCATGCCCGTCTAGAGTAATGTCTGTGGCTTGCTTGCCTTCTGAGGACACTAGTCGCGAGTCGAAGAGAGCTAGACTAGAGCGGCCCCTGGTCATGGGGTTCTCGGACGAGGACAAGATTGGAACTATTCAGCCTCATAATGATGCCTTAGTGATCACCCTCCGAATTTGAGGTTATGATGTGAAGAGAGTAATGGTGGATCAAGGTAGCGTGGCCGAGATAATGTACCCTGACCTTTACAAGGGGTTGAATTTAAGAGTCGAAGATCTGACGCCTTACAGTTCTCCCCTAGTGAGTTTTGAAGGGAAGGTTATTATCCCGAAGGGACAGATCAGGTTGCCTGTGCAGATTGGTTCGGAGACGGTGGAGGTAGACTTTATCGTGGTCGATGCATATTCTCCTTATACAGCAATTGTTGCCAGACCTTGGCTTCATACTTTAGAAGCAGTTTCTTCCACTTTGCATCAGAAGATCAAGTACCCATCCGAAGGACAGATCGAAGATATATTGGGTGATCAAACCATGGCGAGGCAATGCATGGTTGTAGCCATCCGGCATAGGCCCGAAACTGAACCTGTGACTCTCATGGAGAAAGAGTTATAGCAGTTAAAACCCCCAATGTTATCCATGAGGAGGTAGAATGTGAAGATCTTGTGAAAATTACAATAGGAGACGATCCGGAGAAGTTTTTTCAAGTCGGATCCCAGCTACCTCAACAAGAGAGGGAGGAGCTGATAGAGTTTGTTAAACAGAACATTAACATCTTTGCCTGGAATACTTACGAGGCTCCAGGGGTGGATCCAGAATTCATCTGCCATCATTTAAATGTTAATCCATTAGTAACCCCCAAAAAGCAGCTCCTTCGTCGTCCATCCAAAGAGCATGCAGAAACAGTCTGAGAGGAGATAGCGAAACTCAAGCAGGCTGGGGCTATCAAGGAGGTCTTCTATCCTGAATGGTTAGCAAACACGGTAGTAGTAAAGAAGAAGAGTGGGAAATGGCGAGTGTGCGTTGATTTCACGGATTTGAATTAGGCTTGCCCTAAAGATCCATTCCCCATGCCTAAGATCGATCAGCTGGTAGACGCTACTGTCGGCCATCCTCGGATGAGTTTCTTGGACGCTTTTCAGGGTTATCATCAGATACCTTTGGCCTTGGATGATTAAGAAAAAACTTCTTTTGTTACTCCTATTGGGAATTATCACTACAAAGTAATGCCATTTGGTTTGAAGAATGCAGGATCCACATATCAGAGGATGATGACGAGGATGTTTGAGTCACTATTGGGGAAAAACATCGAGATTTATATAGATGATATGGTGGTGAAGAGCAAAGTGGTTTCGGAGCATCTAGGAGACCTTCGAGTTATCTTTGAAATTCTTAGAAGCTACAAACTGCGCTTAAATGCTTCCAAGTGTTCATTTGGTGTAGGGTCGGGCAAATTCTTAGGTTACATGGTCACTCACAAGGGAATTGAAGTTAACCTTGACCAAATTAAAGCTATTAACAATTTGCGAACTCCTCGGAATCCCAAAGAAGTGCAGAAACTAACCGGAATGGCCGCTGCTTTAAACATGTTCATATCTCGATCAGTAGATAGATGCAGACCTTTCTTTCTACTGATCAACAAATGGAAGAATTTTGAGTGGACAGAAGAATGTGCCAGAGCATTCCAGCAACTCAAGGAATATCTAGCTCAGCCGCCAATCATGTCTAGTCCTGAGCCAGATGAAGTTCTTTTCGCCTATATTGTTGTAGCCCCGTATGCAGTAAGTTTGGTGCTGATACGAGTTGATAATGGCATACAACGACCAGTTTATTACTTGAGTAAGTCGTTGCACGAAACTGAAGTGCGTTATCTACCACTGGAGAAAGCTATCCTGGCAGTAGTGCTTGGCACATGTAAGTTACCTCACTACTTCCAAGCACATACAGTGGTCGTTCTTATACAGCTCCCGCTCAAAACCATACTCCGAAGTGCTGACTACATAGGAAGAATAGCCAAGTGGGGTACAATTCTAGGAGCTTTCGATATCAAGTACATGCCCCGTACCTCCGTAAAAGGACAAGTCCTCGCAGACTTGGTGGCTGAATTCACCGAACCTGAGATAGAAGAATTACCGTCAAATGAAAACATGGATGAAAAGTTGGTTGGTACGATCTCCCAATATTGCCTTCCGACATGAGAGGTACATGTAGACAGAGCATCAAATCAAAAAGGCTCAGGGGTTGGATTAGTACTAATGTCTCCTAAGAAGGTTGTCATTGAGAAATCTTTAAGGTTAGATTTTTCAACCACGAATAACGAAGATGAGTATGAAACTTTGTTGGAAGGAATGGTTATGGTCCAAAGAATGGGAGGAAAGTTTATAAAACTCTTCTCGGACTCAAGGCTGGTTGTTGGTCAAGTAAAAGGAGAATTCGAAGCGAAAGATGAGAGGATGCAGGGGTATCTTAGCCAAGTTAAATGTATGCAATCAAAATTTGACTCCTTTGACTTGCTACATGTTCCTAGAAGTGGTAATGCGCACGCAGACTCTTTGGCCATGCTTGCAACCTCCTCGGCACAGGACTTGCCTTGAGTAATCCTTGTTGAGGACTTGTACAAACCCTCAAGGACAGGAGACACGGTTCAAATTAATCAGATCAGAGCAGGGCCGTGCTGGATGGATTCCATCATACAATTCCTGAAGGAGGATATGCTGCCTGAGGAAAAAATTGAAGCTGACAAGATATGAAGAAAGGCTACTAGTTATTAGTTATCGAAGGACCATAAACTATATAAGCGTTCCTTTTCAGGATCTTATCTGTTATGTGTTCATCCCGAACAGACCGAGTCATTTCTAGAAGAGATGCATAAGGGAATCTGTGGAAGCCACACTGGAGGCAGATCCTTAGCACATAGGGCTATCACCCAAGGTTACTGGTGGCCGAATATGCAGAGAGAGGCTTTGGAGTATGTCAAAAAGTGTGACCAGTGCCAACGGTTCGCACCGAGCATACACCAACCAGGGGGAATCCTAAATCCGTTATCTAGCTCGTGGCCATTTGCTCAGTGGGGTTTAGATATTGTGGGACCATTTCCTAAAGCAGTGGGAAACAAGAAATATCTACTGGTTGGCACAGACTATTTTACGAAGTTGGTTGAAGCAGAGCCTCTAGCCAACATCAGAGATGTAGATGCAAAAAGATTCGTCTGGAAGAACATCGTTACTCGGTTTGGAGTTCCTCACGTGCTCATCTCGGACAATGGTCTTTAGTTCGATAGTAAGATGTTCAGAAAATACTGTGGCGAGCTGGGGATTACTAATAGGTATTCTACTCTGGCTTACCCCCAAGGGAATGGGCAGGCTGAAGCTGTAAATAAAGTCATAGTAAGTGGGTTGAAGAAAAGATTAGATGATGCGAAAGATAAATGGGTGGAGGAATTACCACACGTACTCTGGACGTATAGGACCACGCCTCGTAGGTCTACTGGAGAGACCCCTTTCTCATTGACTTATGGAGCTGAGGCTGTCATCCCTTTAGAGACTGGCTTCCCGATGACAAGAACTAGTTCGTTCAATCTAAAAGATAATGAGGAGCAACTAACAAGAAATTTGGACTTGATTGAAGAAAAGAGAGAAGAAGCGATGGTTCAGCTGGCTTATTATCGGCAAAAACTGAAGCAAGGTTATGATGCCAATGTAAAGTTAAGGCCTTTAACTCTTGGTGACCTGGTACTGCGTAAAGTTGTGGGAACGGCAAAGAATCCAGCTTAGGGAAAACTAGGGCCGAATTGGGAAGGACCTTATCATATCACCTCCAAAGCTGGCATTAGAGCATATTTTTTAGAAGATCTGGATGAACATGTAGTACCACGTCCTTGGAATGTAAATAACCTAAAGAGGTATTATTATTAATAAGTGTTTATTTGATCAATATGTGTTCTTTATATAAAATGTTTATGCTGTTCTTTCCCAGTTCTACTAAGTGTTTAAACTTAAATCCAATCATGTCTGGAGTACTCGGACCAGATGGTTTGGGTTAGTTAACACTCTTTCCCAGTTCTACTAAGTGTTTAAACTTAAATCCAATCAAGCCTGGAGTCCTCGGACCAGATGGTTTGGGTTAGTTAACACTCTTTCCCAGTTCTACTAAGTGTTTAAACTTAAATCCAATCATGCCTGGAGTCCTCGGACCAGATGGTTTGGGTTAGTTAACACTTTTTCCCAGTTCTACTAAGTGTTTAAACTTAAATTCAATCATGCCTGGAGTCCTCGGACCAAATGATTTGGGTTAGTTAACACTCTTTCCCAATTTTACTAAGTGTTTAAACTTAAATCCAATCATGCCTGGAGTCCTCGGACAAAATGATTTGGGTTAGTTAACACTCTTTCCCAATTTTATTAAGTGTTTAAACTTAAATCCAATCATGCCTAGAGTCCTCGGACTAGATGATTTGGGTTAGTTAACACTCGTTCTCAGTTCTATTAAGTATTTAAATTTAAATTCAATCATGACTGAAGTCCTCGGAACAGATGATTTGGGTTAGTTAACACTCATTCTAAGTTTCTTTAAGTATTTAAATTTAAACCTAAGCATATTACTTAAAATTCCCATTTGAGTTAGTTGTATTTATTGTTACCTTGTTACTATTGAAGATGCTTATTCAATTTATGCGTTGACCCAAGTTTTGAACTTTTTTAGTTAGACTTATCTTATAATATGCTCTATTTGCCTAGTATAACCATACATACTATTCAAATTAAAGGAAGATGGCATTAGAACAGTTCTCCATTATTTATCATGACTTATGAAGTAAAAGGGGCATATTTTCATTAATAATAAAAGTGTAGTACATTTCCTTAACAAAAAGAAGATACAGAAACAGTAAACAAAGAAAATAAAGATACTACAAAAACTAATATCCTAAGCTTGTGCCTTGGGAGTCCCTGGATCAGCAGCTTGCTCAGACTGAGAGATAGTGGTGTCTGAGGCCTTGCCCTTGCCCTTACCCTTATCCTTGCTCTTATCCTTACCCTGGGGAGCTTTAACTTCTTTCCCTTGGCCAGCATCTTGGTGAGAATCCGTTGGAACTTCCACAGGGGCAGGAGGGACTTGATCTGCTATGGGCACCTCAGACATTTGGGTAGGATGTTCTGGGGGAGGAGAGCCAGGACCTGGGAGCTCACGGATGTCCGAGTCATAGTATATGCTCTCAGGTCGCCTCAGGTTGGAATCAACAGGGATTCCAGCGACATCAAGGGCTTTACCCCAAGTGATATCGCAGTAATCCCTGGCTACAGTAGAGAACTCCTCTATGAGTCTACTTTGACTCTCCTGTACCCCCAAGTCATACGCAGCCTGCTTCTCGGCCTCAATTGCCTCATTGAGTAGTTGGGCAGCCTCCTTGGCCTTGCGAAGTTCTTCGCGAAGCTCTGTCACCATCAGTTTCTCTGTTGCCAGATTTATTTCAGAATAGTGCAGTTCCTTGCGCACTTCTTCAAATTGCCTTTCCGTTGTCTTCAGGCCTGCCTCGGCATTATCTCTCGCCCTAACAGCTTCTTTCAGCTGCTCGGCCATTTTAGCTTGTTTTTCTTTTAGGGAGCCTAGCTGCGCCTCTACTTCGGCTCGAGCGTCCAGGGCAAGCCTGGTCTTGCCACGGGCGTTCTTTACCCACTCCTCGGCCACAAAAACTTGCTGTGTGACCGAAAAAAAAAAAACAAGAGGTATGTCACTTTTGCTATAAAATGCAAGGAAATAAAGATGTATCAATGAAGAATAATGAATAGAGTCACTTACCATAGCCAGGTCCCTTTTAAGGGATATGAAGAGTTCAGGATGGTTGAAGGCCCTATAGGCCTCCATGTCCTATGGGAGGAGGAAAGGCTGCTCCAGAGCCTCGGCCACCAAACCAGCGTGCCCCTCGCGATAATGCCTGAGGGTGGCATCATATGTGATTGGCATACCATCCACCTCCAACACGGGCAACCAAGTACGAGTGGGCCGGCGTACTTGGGCCACCGGAAGCTCCTCTCGGCTATACACAGAGTTGGACCTTCTGTTCCTGTAGTCCTGTGATTGCCTGGGCTGTTTACTTCCTTTAGAAGGGCCCAACTTTCCCTCTTTAGCCGTTTCAATATGCCTTTTCTTCCTTAGATCAGGGTTGGGTTTCAGCCCAAGATCAGCAGGAATCTGAGGAGGAGGAGGAGGATTTACTAAGGGCTTGGACTTGTTCTTCTCTTTAGGAGAGGGCGCCTTATTCCTGTTCTTCATAAGTTCCCTTAAACTTGGACTTGTCTTGGGGGCCATTGCTTCCTTCTCGTCTGAAGAGTCACCAATGTAGGTTATTATCTGGGCAAGAGTCTGAACACACGAGTACTCGTCTGCTCCTTCTTCAGCCTCCGATATAACGATGGCTTCCCCTTCAAACTGGAATCTGTCAATTTCCTCTTCAAGAGAAGAAGAGGAAGCAGCTCCTTCCCCGACGATAGCCTGTCTGAGGGGTACTTGTTGTAGTGGCTGGGTGGCAAATGGTATTCCTTGTGGAATAGGGTGGTCAATGGGTGGAAGATCGTGCGAAGTGAGGAAACCTGGCCGAGAGACGTCTATGCGAGCCAAGCGGTAGTCATCTGCTCAGATAGAGTTGCCAACGTCCAAGAAAGACCTGGAAATTGACTCAAAGTCTAAAATCAAGTGAACGACACGAAGTTATCCGTTGTCGTTCACAAAAATCTAAGACCTTAGCAGATAGTTAAGTGCTGATACGTTGATTAAACTGAGCTTGGGGTTGGTATACGTTTTATCTGTCAGACAAAAGAATCAAACAGTTAGAAACTTCGATAAAAAAAAAAAAAAAAAAACGAATGAATGAAAATGAGACTCAGGTACAATAAAGTAGAGCCAAGGACAAATTCCTTAAATCTAATGTTAGAAATCCTAGATCTAAGTTACTCCACCTAGCTCTCCTAGCTTTGTTGGGCAAGGAAGGCTGTCACTCCAAGGGCCTAATATGGTGAGGAAGTCATCTTTCATCCCTTTGTTAGACTTGGGGAGGCATGAGATGAGCTTGACAACATTGGATCGGGACTTAAGGTAATATCCCGCCTGAGTTTCTATGTGGCCTTCATATAAATGAGCTACATCATATCAGGTCAGCCCCAATCCTAAATGTCAGTCCAAAGCGTCAATCGATCCTAAAACCCTAAAGAAGTTAGGTGCGCATTGTTGAGGGCAGAGCCTATGGGCACGTAGGTAGTCCCTTGTAATCCTACCCATGGGGATGGTCATGCCTCCTTCTATGAATGCAATCATTGGGATTATAACTTCTCCTACTTCTCGGTCAAATGCCAATCCCTCTATGGAACAATATCGTATCGATACTTTCTAGGGGATGTGGTATTTTTCTTTGAATAATTCTATCAAAGCTGGAGTCTTCACTAAGCGTTCGAATCTACCCATTCTGAGTTTGCAGATGAGAAAATGAAGAGCCGAGGAGGTTATTCGAGGAGATAAATGGAGTTTGGAGAACGAAACTTACGTAGATTAGGATGCGAACTGATCTTCGTATCTCTTGAGGATCTTTGAAGTCTCTTTTTTGAAGATATGATGAACAATCTAATGAGTAAGGAGTTTAGAGGTTTGAATGCTCTGAAATTACAAACTGTGATGAAAAAAGAAAGAAATGGTGTTCAGAAGCCTTTATAGAAGAAACTGAAAACGAGGGGGATGTTATCCCGCTCAAATATTGGAGAAAAAATCTGGACCGTTGGATTAGAACCCCACCGTTGGATGTCTGGAGCGTAACGTAGCCCAAAGTATTTAATGACGCTTCGCGAGTTCCGAAGCGTCAAAAACAATTGTGAGGTGACGGAAATGACCCTTCCACGTGCATATGTTTGAATATCTTTATGGTTTTAAATGTAATTATGTATACACAAGTCAAAATTATACTTTTTCTCCTCGGGTGTGAGGGAAAAATTAAAATTTTGAGGGGCTATTGTGGGGGGCCAAGACTTGGGCTTCTGCGTTGGGCTTAAATCCCCATTTACTAACAATAACACATCCGAGGAGGAGAAAATGTTGGGAAAGGCCCCACAGTAGGTGGTCGTACAGAGAAATGTTGAAAGGCACTAGTCCGAGAGGGTCATCCTCCTCGGAACTGACGAATGTCAGTCAAGTGAACTTCGCCTTGACTTAGGTAACCTTCCAGGAAATTCCAGCAACGAAGATTGACTTTAGGTGTGCAAGGAAAGGATAAGAACACGGAAATATCTTGGGGAAAAAGCTGCTACCACCGCATTAAATGCACTACAGCAGCTTTCCTGGCCGCATTAATGTGGAGAAGATCTCTGAACAGTGTTTTCAACCACTATCGCCCATAGAAAATCAGAAAAGCTGCTCAGGAGGACAGAGACTTGAGGGCAGGGTTGGATGATAAACAAGTGGACGGTGGGAATGAATGGAGAGGACTATATAATAGAGGAAAACCTCCATAAGTTGGCCCCCCAAAAAATATTAAGGAGAGAGATTGAAGAAGATTTACTGTAGCACTAGGAAGAACAAACCATCTGAAATAGCCAATCCATCCAAAAACTTACTCCTCGGACTTAAATTCAACATTTGATTATGTGTCTTTTTCTCCTCGGACAGACTTAAAACCCCGATTAACTGTTAGAAAACCCATTACCAGCCCAGTTCTTTCACCTACTCTCTTACAAATTTATTGTATTGGGCTTATTGGGCCCATATCCTATTCCTTTTGGGTTTGGGCTACAATTTGTGACCCTACATAAATAATTATTAATAAATTATTGTACAAAATACATCAACCTTGCTTGAAGTTTCACAAAATGACACTTCCCTAAACATTTCAAGAAATGATATTCATCCTTTGAAGTTTATTTAAATGCAATAAATAAGTCCATGTCCTCTCACACAATTACTTTCATATAATAAAAAAAAAAATCATTTTTAAAAAAGCTTACTCAAACTATGGATGAAATTATACTCCAAATATTAAGGTTTATTGATGCATGACACTCTATTCTTGAGTTTTGTATAATTTTGTAGGAATCTTATTTAAAGATGAAATTTTCCTATTGGAAAGCCATAATGTGAGAGGGCATAGATTTATCTATTATATCTATATAAACTTCAAAAAGAGTGACAGTGATATGTAGGGGAATCTAGGGCCCGTTTGGTAACAGTATTTAAGTATTATTGTTCAGTTTTCAGTGTTGTGGAAATACATGTTTCAATTTTCCATGCCCTCTCACACAATTACTTTCATAAAAAAAATTTCATTTTTAAAAAAGCTTACTCAAACTATGGATGAAATTATAATCCACATATTTAGGTTTATTGAGGCATGATACTCTATTCTTGAGTTTTGTATAATTTTGTAGGAATTTTATTTAAAGATGAAATTTTCCTATTGGAAAGCCATAATGTGAGAGGGTATAAAATTATCTATTATATTTATACAAACCTCAAAAAGAGTGCCAGTGTGACAATTCTTGAAATATGTAGGGAAATCTAATTTTGTGAAATCTCAATAAATGTTTTTTTTTTTTTTTTTTAAGTAAGAAATCTCAATAAATGTTGGTTACTCAAAATTATTTATAACATCACCACTTTGAACAATGAGTAAATCCAAGCTAGACCTAAAACTAGAGATCACTCATTTTTATTGGTTGCTTTTTCACTCTAGTTTTTTAAATATAGAAAAAAAAAATGTTTTTGTTCCTAAATCTTGCATGAATTTCTTTTTCATCCCAAACTTTAAAAAAAGATTTTTTTTTTTGTTCCTGAACTTTTATAAAAACATTTTTCAATAATTTATGGGCAAAAATAAGGATAAAAGTGAACTTTTTTTTAATAGTTTAAGAATGAAAAATAATCTTAAAAAAAAAAAATTCAAGGACAAAATGTATAACATTTTCAATAGTTTCAGAATTAAATAATTTATAACAAATTTAGAGATGAAAAATAAAATTCATCCTAATTTTAAAGGTGAAAACCAAAATTGATGCTATTTAGGGACAAAAACAATAGGGTAGCCTTTAAATAAGACCAATTCAGTAATATAAATCATTTTTCATAATGTAAGTATAATAGTACAGTGAACTCTTCATTTATTACTAAATTCTATTAACAAATTTATTTGGAAAAAACCTATTAAAAATTATTTAGTTATTTATATCTTAATTTATAGAATAATATATATATATATAAATCCCTTAATTTTTTTTTTTTTTTACTTCAATACTACTACATAAAATTTTAGAATTTTTTTTTCCCTTGCAAATTCCCTTGTAACATGAAATTACTTATACAAGGAATGCATCCAACCCACACTAACCCTACCAAACTGATCCAACACAACCCAACCTGATGCCTTGGGTTGGGTTTTCTAGGGATTGAGATGAGTTGGAATTTTATTTTAAGCCTCAAGTTGGATTGAGTTCAGGACCTTAGGTTGATAGTTCTTTCAACCATAGCTGTCAGTATCGTACGATACACGATACATATCGTATTGTGTGAAAAAGTTTCATATCGTATTGGCGTATTGTAAGTGCTCATGAATCGTACGATACAATGTGCGTATCATATAAATCGTATTGTATCATAAAATTGTATGTATCGTACGATACATAGACAAATGCTTTAAAATGAGTTTTGTTTTTGGTTAAAATTTATACTTTTATTTGAATCTAACAAGTTGTTAAACTTGTTTTTAACAATAAATTATTAATTTAGTTAATTTAGCCTACTAAAATAACATATTCATAAGTTTTTTTCCCCTTCCTCTTACAATTGGACTACACAATACACACTTACCTTTCACTTTAATATTTTAAAATTTTTTTTATCGTTATTGTTATAAGTCCAAGAAACTAGAATGCCAAAAAAAAAAAAATATATAAAAAAATTATTAAAATAAAAATAACAAGAAGAGATAGTAAATGTTAATGATGAATAACGATGAAGAAAATTTTAATGAAGAAATAAATTTGCAAAATTATAAACATGATGATAGCGTTAACTTAGATGGGGTTGATTAGATAATTTGATGAATATGATGAAAATAAATTATTATTTTTGGGTAATTTGTAACATATTATTACTTTGAATTTAAGTAGTTTGAATGTGTATATTATAAACACATGCTAGTTTGAAATATTATTATATAAGCGATGAATAAATTAGTCATTGGTTGAATATATACAAAATTTATAATAAATATACCCTTTATATATGTATATTTATAATTTTTTTATAAATTTTATTAAGTGTTTGTATATCTTACGATATATGATACGATATGGTACATGATATTCAAAAATTAAAAATTGATTCACGTTTTGAAAAGTATGCTTTCAACTCACCTAACCCATCAAATATAGAAGTTTATTTTATTACACTTATTTTAATTTATTTTATATTTTGGTATTTTGAGAATTGGAATTGGTTAATTTGTAAACTTGCAACATATTATATGAACTGTAATATCTTCTTATAAAGAAAAAAAAAAAAAAAAAAAGTACTCCTAAAATCGATGGCAAACTTTCATGGGTATAGTGGGAATTTCGTAATTATAGAAAAGGGCAAAGATGGGAAAAGTAGAACTATAAAAGAAAGCAGAAACCCTAGAACAGAGATTACCAAACTACTTGATCTTATCTGAGCCGAAAGGTGAAGGTGACTATGGGTGTAAGGACGCAGCTTAGGGGGTCTCTTCTAATCTCTCAAATCTCTAAATCAGTAAGAGCCACCCCTCCTCCTCATCCGTAGGGGTTGCTGGCGGCTCTGTTTTTCTGGAAAAAGAGTTAAAAGAGTGAAAGAGCCCTTTTTGCTGGCAATGTCTCTTATCAATTTCACTTTCACCCTTTTGTGATGAAGACTGCCTGCAGTCTGAGCCCACCCCACTTCGATTTTTTCAATCGAGAGGGCTGTGATGGCTTCGCGGGCTTCCCAATCCTATATTTGTTGGTTTTTTTTTTTAGTTCTTTCTTTTTCATTAAATTGAAGCATATTATTTGTTTTTTTTTTTTCAAGGAAAATAAGAATCTAATCGCGAGGTTTATTTTTTGGATAAAAGGAAATATGGGGTTTGATTGCAATGGGAAATTATCTTTGGAACTTTGAGGGGTTTTGTTGGGTTAGCGTTTTGAACTTCGAAAACTTTGTATTTTGAAAAAAAAAAAAGAAAAAAAAGAAAGAGGCAATTTTAAAAGTTGAGTTTTGAAAACACGTTTTTTTTTTTTTTGATGTTTGTGTTTTCATTCAAAATTGCTTTTTTTCTCCACTAAATCGCATTGCTAAATCAACCTGATTTTGATTGATTGATTAGCGGGTAGATTATGGTGGTATATGAATGTTTCAGTCTATGGAAGTGTTCTGTATTTGTTCTGTTGTAGTTTAAACTTGGTATTTGAAGTGTTAATTCATTGTCTCTTTGTTCGTTTAAGAATAAGTAAAGTTGTGATTACTGCTAGCATCTATTCTTTTGCAATTTATTATTATTATTTTTGATTGATATTATTTTGCAAGTCAGCAAGAGAAAATGGAATTAACAACAGCTGGTCCATAGGGTGGAGCGGAAGGTATGAATGTGAATGTGATGATGTATATTGAAGAATAAAGGGGTGCTTGAAAATGGCAAGACCGATGTTTCCTGTGGAGTGAGATCAAATGTAGGGTGTGTTTACTTGAATTCCCTTGTATTCTATGTATATGTTAGTTCTAAATTCGTGAAGTTATATCGTATTCATATATGGTTTATTTTTCTTTTGGGACAAGGTTTTGTAATGGATAAAGGAAGAAACAGAGGAAAGAAATGTATCTATTTTTTTGTCTTTTTTTCCCTTCCCTTTTTAAGGGATTATTTTTTCTTTATAAATCACTGAAGGATCAATGCTATGAAATGTGTGTGTATATGTATATTCTGTTTGATTCAAATAAATTTTGATATATAGAAAATAAACTTTGGTAGCATGAATCATGTTATTATAAGTAAAATGCATAGTCTTGATTGTTAGGAAAAAATGCCCTCACACCTCTTGAACTTTCAATTACTTGTCAAGACACCCAACTTTTATAATGGCCAATTTATTCAATAAACTATTCATTGCTGCCAAATCAATACATTAATTAGTCTCTCATTAGTATTCTAACAGAACAATCAAGTGTACTTCAAAAAACCAAATCTAACCCATCAACTTGATGGTAGAGGAGAGAGAAACCTTGGGGTCAGGTTTAGAGAGAGAGAGAGAGAGAGAGAGCCCATCAAACCAGACCAACCATTTGTCTCACCAAAGCCAGAGTTTGTGTCCTGCCGTCGTCCAAATCCTATGCAAGTCCGTTAGGCCAGAGTAGAAACTCACCCAACACAAAATGCAAAATCAAATCAATATCAACACAAAACACACCTATCTGCATGATCAAATCAACATCAACCAAATGGTAGAAACCCAATTAAAAGTGAAAAAAAAAATTAGAAGGAAAGACAACCATGAGCACTAGCATTGGAGATTTTAAGTACCTATTTTACAATTTCAAATATTATTTTATCTATTTTATCAACTCATTTTATAACTCACTCTACATCCTAATTTCTATATTTACATACACTGCATTAAAATAATATAAACTACCCAATTAGATAATAATATAATATAATCAACAATTCACTCCTCTCTCTCCATTAAACCCACAGCCAGCAGTCACCAGATCATCGCCACCTCCAGCAACCACCTTCCACTAAAACTTAGCCCAATCACAGCACTAGCCACTACCACCACCAAACCACAACAACCCACAAATTAATAGCCACCACCACTACATCACTGACACACCACAAATCCAAAAATTTCAACAAAATTTCCGTAGTCGCGAGCCATAAACAATGACTAAGGTACATACCTATTGCCACTGCCAAATCACCAGTTGAGATTCATACCTAAACCCACTGCTGAGCCATAAACAACCATTGAGATCCATACCCTTTAGTTTTGCTGAGCCACAAACACACCACCTAAACCAACCCAACAACCACTGAGGCCCACCACAGAAGCCAACCTAGCCACCATCGAATCCAACCAAGCCAACCCATTGAATCCAATCGACCCATGACGAGCCACCACGACCACCTCACCCACGACGAGCCACAAGTCCACACCAGTCCATAACGATCTGAATCCTACCCACCCAAAGCCTCCACGTTGATCTGTGCCGCGCCAATCTGAAGCTCAAAAGCTAATATTGAGAGAGAGGAAAAGCTTTCAAGGTGAGGGGAAGGAAGGAGAGAGTGTGGGAGAAAGAGAGAAACTCTGAAATTGAGAGGAAAAGAGAGTGCGATTAAAAAATAATTTTTTTCTTTACAATCCCATGAACTGTGAGGTTGCATACAACCTCACTGTAGCTGGGATGTAAAATTTTTTAGGTTTAGATACTCGGATAGAGCATAAATTTAAGACTGTAGTTGCTAAAATAGCAACCGGGGGGGTGTTTACACCCTTCAATGCTAGTGCTCCAGAGCTTATGATTGAAGTAAACATAGGTCTAACGTAATACTTGAAATTCCAAATAAAATGCAAAGTCAACACCAATCTCATCAAATACCTCATCTACATGACTATCTCCTTTAGAGCTTACAGCCTTTTTTTTTTTTTAAAGAGAGCTTACAACCAATTGAACCCAAGTCTTGCCACCACCACCACCACCACCACCACCACCACCACCAACAACAACAACAACAACAACAACAAAAATAAATAAATAAATAAATAAAGAAAAAGAAAAAGAAAAAAAGAAGCTGAATTGAAAATGCTAAAATCAGTAATAGCATCCAAGGAGGACAGCGAGCTTGTTGGAAAACCTTGCTCAAACTTGGCACCATGTATCTCGAACTGCCTTCTAATCTCATTGTCTTTCAAAACCCTCTGCATCCCACCTAATAAATTAAGATTTTTTTTTTTTGCAATTTAACACCAAAATGCTAACAATTTTGTTAGTTAACATCATTTCCAAACTATTTAGAAAACTAACATCTTGAGTTTGTTAGACTCGAGTTCACTATAGCAACTCAAGTCTACTATAGCAACTTGAGTCTCAGAGACTCGAGTTCAATGTGCTGGTAGTGGAAATTTTTTCCACGTGGAACTCGAGTCTTTAAGACTCAAGTTCCCTTAGCAAAACCCATAAAACACACGCACATCTTCTCTCAAAAACCCAACTCTCATTTTCTCTCAGCAAACCCCAAAACCCAGCTCTCATCTTCTCTCAAGAAACCCAAAAAACAAGAACTAAAAGCTTAAAGAAGAGCATAAACTAACAACGGTGGAAAATTAAAAATAGAGAGAAAAAAATAAATTCTTAGATAATTTTAATTTTGAATTGTAAATAGGAGGCAAAGCTTAAACGAAGAGCTTAGAGTAATAGTGGTGGATAAATGGAAAACGGATAGAAAGGGAAAGAGAGATTGTATCGGAGATGAAAAACTGAATAAATATGAATCAAACGAATTGAAATGAAATCCTCACTACCTCCATTCTTGAAGAGTGAAAAATTCCTTGGACTTCATCTCAGTCTGTAGAGGAAGCACTGTTTCGTTGGAGACAAAAACGCCATCGCCACTAATGTCATTTTCACCAAAACCATCGTAACCTTTATCGAATGCCTTCTTTCTTCTTCACTCGAGTTCCGCGTGGATAATTTTTTCCTCATCAGCTTGGGACTCGAGTGTTATAGGGTTGATTTGTACATTGAACTCAAGTCTTTAGACTTGAGATGCTAGTTTCCTAAATATTTTCGAAAACCTACTAACTAATGAAATCGTTCCTAAAATGATGTTAAATGGTAAAAAAATCCTAATATATCATCCTTGTTTGAGACCATGGCCCCCAGCTTAAAATGATTCACCACCAACATGGCATTATAGTATTGGTCACCCATAATGGGCCATGCCAAGAGTGGGACCCCACACACAATTGCCTTTACAGTAGAGTTCAAACCACAACGAGATACAAATCTACCTGTTGATGGATGACTTAATATCAACAACTGAGGTGCCCATCCATCACCCGTGTATTATCAAACCCTTCTTCCCTACTTTCCCATCCAACCCATTATTAGGAAAATAATCAGATTTTTTTTGGATGACCCATATTATCAAACCCTTCTTTAATTGAACTTATTTTTCATAAACACAACAGAACAAAGCTGTTTTTGAGGTGAGTTGAGTTGAGTTGAGCGTACTAAAATTTGGTTTGGTTTGATAGGCTCCAACTCCGGTGAGACAACGAATGGCTGGTTTGGTTCAATGGGCTCTCTCCCTCTCTCTCTCTAAATTTGACCCCAAGGTTTCTCTCTCCTCTACCATCGGGTTTATGGATTAGATTTAGTTTTTTGAAGTGAATGTGAGTCTCACATTATTGTTCTGTTAGTATTCTAATGAGAGATTAACTAATGTATTGATTTGGCAACTATGAATAGTTTATGGAGTAAATTGGCCAGTGTAAAAGTTTAGGAGGTGTCTTGGTGCAGTGGTCACTCTACAAGTATAAATGCTTGTGGGGTGTGGGGTGTGTGGGGCAAGGGTTGAGGTTCAAGTCTCAAGAGGGATATTCACACACATATACACTTAGATTAGGCTAGAGTGGAAATTCTATCTTATATCAGAAAAAAAAAAAAAAAAAAAAAGTTTAAGAGGTCTTGACCAGTAGTTGAAAGTTTAGGGGGTGTCAGGGCATTTTTCCCTGATTGTTATTATCTTGAAACAGCCACGGTATAAAACAAATCAATCACCACATCTTGGTTGTCATTTTGTTGTAGCTCAAGCTATAATTTCATTAAAAAAAATTTTATTGGATATGAATTTTAATAAACTCTTGGATTATATTTTCTTTTGTATCCTTCATATTTAAATTTCAAGTTTTTGTAGTCTAAATTATGCATAAAAATAAATAGATAGATCGAATATTAAACAAAATTTAATTGACATGAAATTTTATGTGTTACGAACATTAAAAAGAAAGAAGAAGCAATCCTACTGATATTTTTAAAATACATAATCTTGTTAATTTTTTAAATAGGAGTCTTAGCCTTAGGCTACAATCAAATTTGTGGCCAAACTTTGTGTTATTGAACCTAAATTAACAACTATAATCAACTGCCACAACTAGGGTTATTTAGCACTGCCCTTGCAGGCAAAACTATTTTTACATTGCACTTCAGTTTTGCGGTCATGTGTGTAGTGTAGTGTATAAAATGTTGTTTGGTCAGTTTTGGGATGATAATTGGCCTGTTTTGTAGTCACATGTGAGGTGTGATGTACAAGATGTTGTTTGGTCAATTTTGGGATGGTAATTGGCCACGATAACCTAAAAAAATATACCCCAAAAAATATATCATCCCAACATCGGGAGGATATTTTCAAAATTTATCAAACTCATATGCAAATTTAAGGAAATCTTTCAAAATTTATCAATTTTTAAGGATATTTTAGGGTCCAAGCCCATATCTCTAACTTTCAAAACCTATTTTGTTTGTATTTCTAGCTATAATAAATTTAAAAATAAAAAAAAAACATTTAGGTCTAAGAAAAATTTCATACTATTGATTTTTTTGGCCTAAAATTGCAAAGGAAACTTACAAAGAGAATCAATTTAAGAGGAGCAATTAGTCCAATCCACAATTAAAGAAAGTAAATCGTACCACACTGCCAATTCGACTACTAAAAACACTGGTTTTTGGAACACCTACAGTGCAGCTTGGTTTCCCAAAAATAGTACAGACTTTCCAATCAAATATACAAAGTTTCCCATAACATATACAGACTTTCCCATAACATATACAGACTCTCCAACAAATTATATAGACTTTCGCACAAAATATGTAGACGTTCTCATAGTGTACAGATATTCTCAAAAATATACAGACTTCCCATAGAATTTAAATACTTTCTCACAAAATATACAGTTTTCTCTCAAATGTACAAAATTTCCCATAAAATATACAAATTTTCTCATAAAATGTACAGACATTTCCCTATCCATAGTGTATAGATTTTCCTACAAAATATACAGACTCCCCCATCACTTATATTACAGATTTTCCCACAAAATATACAAACATTCCCAAAAAATATACATGCTTTCCATAAAATATACACAATTTATCACAAAATGTACAGATTTTTCCCATATAACATTTAGAATCTATAAAATGTACATTTTTTTTTTACGAAATGTATAGACTTTCCCACAAAATTTCTTATAAAATGTACAAACTTTCCTATAAAATATACAAATTTTCCTACAAAATGTACAAACTTTCCCACAAAGTGTACAAATTTTCCCATAAAATATACAGATTTTCCCATTAGTTATACAAACTTTCTTATAAAGTATATAAACTTTCTCACAAAGTGTACATACTATTGCACAAAATATACATGCTTCTAATACAATATACAAATTTTCCCCAAAACATATAAACTTTCCCTTAAAAGGCGTAGATTTCCCATAAAGAGGTACAAACTTTCCCATTGTGTGTATAGACTTTACTATAAAATATATAGACTTCCCCTCTAATATATAGGCTTTTCCACAAAGGCTGTGTTTGGTTCATGTAAAATATTTTCTAGAAAATATGTATTTTTTGGAAAGGAAAATATTTTCAAGTGTTTTGGTGTATTATGAAAATTTTTCTAGAAAATATTTTCATGTGTTTGGGTGTATTCTGAAAATGCTATTTTCCACCACCACCTACACAAAACCTACCACCACACAACAGGAAAACCACCAAAACACCACCATCCACACCACCACAACAACAACAAAAAAAATCAGAGATCAAAGGGAGAAAGTAAAAAATCAAAATCACAAGAACGAGATCGATAACGGTGCGACTCACCGGTGCGATCGGCGCGGTGCGACTCGCGATTTGTGGGTTCGCGGTTCGATCGTGGGTTCATGGGTTCGCCGTTCGTGGGTCGTGGGTTCGCTATTCGTGGGTTTGCCATTCATGGGTTCGCTGTTCGTGGGTCATGGGTTCGCTGTTCATGGGCTCGTGGGTTCGCCATTCGTGGGTTCGACGATCTCCGATTGACGATCTCGCCGGTGGTGCAACAATCTCAACTTTCTGGGTTCGCGATCTCTTTCTCTCTGTTTGCGCATGAGTCCTTTCTCTCTCTCTTTCTCTCTTTGCGCGTCTCCGGAAATGATTTGAAGTGAAAATTTGGGCTGAAAATCATTTCCGTTGGTTTTGGCTTATTTTACGGTCAAACTGAAAATATTTTCAGTTTGACCCAATTTACCATCCCAACCAAACATGCTATTTTCCGGAAAATGATTTCCGAATTTCGTTTTCAGTCAAAACAAACGGACCCAAAATGTGCATATTTTTCCAGAAAACAGTAGACTTTTCCACAAAGTGTATAGACATTCACACAAAATATATAGACCTTCAGCAAAATACACACAATTTTTGACAAAATGTACTTACTTTCCCATAGAAAGTACAATCTTTCCCACTATGTGTAAAGTTAAAATCGCATAAGGTGAATGTGTAAAATCAATTTAGGAGTTAAAAAAATAATAATAAAAAAAAGAATGATGATGTGACCAATGACATGGCGAATGAGGTGACGCAACAGAAATATAACAACATTAAATTGCTCAAGATGAATATATATATATATATATAGACAATATATTTTTTTATTTTTTATTTTTTATTTTTGGGGGTTGCAATATAAGTTGCTTAAAATTTGTCTATTTAATTTTTTTAAATAAACAAGTAGGCTAAAGTGTCATAGGAATTACCTTTCAATATGAAAGGCAAAATGAGGACAACTCCCTTCTAGAATTTGACCAAAACTTTGTGCTGATAATGTGTTATATATATATAAAAAAAAAAAAAAAAAAAAAATTAGCAAGAAGACAAGAAAAAGAAACAAGAGAATAAGATAATATGTAGAACTTAATTTTCAAGTGGCCATCTATGCTATAATAGTAGTGGCTGTTTTAGAATTTTTTTTTTTTCTAAGGTGGTCATTAAGAAACTTAAATTATACAAAATATAATAAGAAGAGAACTTGAATATATTAGCATCACACACACACACACACACAAAAAAAAAATACAAATATATGAAATTTTACAATTTTTTTCTACAAAAAAAATTAAAAAGCAAAAAGACACTGATGAGAAATTAAGTGAGAACTGAGAATGCTAAAATGAGAGTATTAAAGTGAAAGAGTCTGAAATGATGATAGAGAAGAGAAAAATTGAGAAAGTGAGAGAGAGCAATGAATGATATATGCTGCGATTGCGAGCAAAGCTGCTGAGGATACTCACGACCACAATTTCTTTTTTGGTACTATTTTTCAGGACAATTAAATTAGGGATTATCTAATTATTTTTATGGAATGGGTTGAATGAGTTATGAATATGAATGATTATGAGTTTTTATTTTTTATTTTTGAATGAGCTCTTGTTGAATATTTTGTTCATTTTTTGTTGTTTGGCCTAATTTTGTTGTTTTTAAGGCTATTTTTATGCTTTTTGGGCTAATTTTTATTGTTATTTGAATATTTTTTTTTAAGAAGTTAAGGATTATGTTTAGGGGATCAAGATTATTTTTGTGAAGGATAATGTTTAACTTCAAAATTGATTGTAGCCTTAGGCTACAACCTTACTCAATATCTTTATATTGGAGGTCAATTTTGATAAATTTACCATTAAATTACATTTTTTTCTTGTATCCTCTATGCTTGCAAATTTTTTAGAAAATTAAAGATCAATAGCTATGTTATCAATAAATTGTTTAAATTGCAAGTTTTTATAGTTTAAAATTATGCATAAAATATAAGCATATAAATCATATAGTAAATAATATCCAATTGACATAAAATTCGACATGTATATTAACAGCATAAAGAATATGCAATTCAATGGTTAGATTTTTAAAATATGTAGTAATGTTAATTTTATTGAGTAAGATTGTTGTTTTAGGCTATAACCAATTTTGTAGCTAAATTTTGTCCTTTTGAGAGAAATGCTAGGGACATAACAAAATATCACAACATTTCCAATATTAGCATATAAAAAATATAATTAAAAACTAAAATAAATTTATGTGTGAGTTGTCATGCTAATTTGTAATGTTGAAAAATTGTTGTGATATTTTATTGTGTTCCTAGCATTATTCTTATTTTTATTAAACTCAAATTCTTGAAATTATCAAGTTCAGTGTACTCAATATTATTTTAGGATAAATAAACATGTTAATTTAAATATAATTATGTATATAATTTTTTTATAAATTTAAATATATTTTTAAATAATTTGAAATCATTGAAGTTTTCTCAAGGAACAACTTGGTGGTAGAACATTAAATAGAAAAGCTACAAAGAGCCAAAAAGTCTTTGCTTGAGATTACACAGCAATAATGCCGTGTAATGCAAAATGGACCGCCCAATGTTCCTTTTTACAGGCTGAACATTATTGGACTTTGAGCAGCTTGAATTGTAAAATGCTAGTAATTTAGTAATAGACTATACAATTTTTGTTATGATTCATGCAGCAAGTTGTTTTCATATGGCGAGTTAAGTAGTGATTGATGGGTCACGTCTGTGAATTGTGGCAAAAGTTTTGTAATTTATTACGGTCATCGTTGGCTTGAATTTGGTTTCTACTTTCTACCTAATCATCAACCTTGAGTTACCATTATCCATTTCAGTCTCTCGTGTTATCCAACCAATTTCCATTTCCAAATTCCAAGTATGGCGTGGGCTCTTGTTTCTACTATCAAGGACCAGCTTAGTTCTTTCATTACTTCAGAGTTCATGGCGATTGCAAATGTCAAGGAAGAAGTCCAAAAGCTTGAAAGTAAGGCAATTCTCAACGATGCAGAGAAAAGGCAAGTAAAGAAGGAAGCTGTAAAGCTCTGGTTAGATAAGCTCAAAGACATATCCTATGAGATGGACGATGTATTGGACGAGTGGAACACTGTCATGATCAAAGCTGAGGTTGAGAAACAAGAAAAACAGGAAGAAGAAAAAGAAAATGCTGAAACTAGCACTGCTAAGAAGAGGAAGGTATGGCCCTTCATCACCTACTTTTTTTTTTTTTTTTTGGTTTCTCACAGTATTTTCTCAAAACTTTCAACCAGAGACTAATCATTGTTCGCAATGAGGGGGCCCATAACAGGGTAAATCGCTGGCCCATGGAGTTTTTTTCAAAGTGCTGGTGCTTGGACTTGAATTAGGGAGCTTCTAGTGAAACCCAAGACAGCCATTTCGAGACCGAGTGCCCAACCACTCGGCCAACCCCGCTGGGTTCCTCATCGCCTACTTCAATTCTCAGTTTCTAATACTTTTCAGCATCATGATATTGCTCATATGATAAAAGAACCAAACAAAAAATTAGATGAGATTGATAGAGGGAGAGATGTACAAGTTTGTATTTACTAGGGGCAATGAAGAAGTTGAGAGACCAAGAACTACTTCCTTTGTTGATGTGTTTGAAATTTTGGGGCGTGATAAAATTAGGGATAATCTAGTGAGTATCCTATTGGGCAAGGGTAGTGAAGAAGAAAGAAAACCTCATGTCATCTCTTTAGTGGGTATGAGTGGCATTGGAAAAACAACTCTTACCCAACTAGTCTATAATTATCGTCTGGTGAAGGCCAATTTTGACAAAAGAATTTGGATTTGTGTTTCTAAACCTTTTGATCAGTGTACAATTGCCAAAGCGATCCTTGAAGCTTTAGGAGGCCGTGACACCAAGATTACTGAATTGCAAATCTTATTGGAAAAAATTTGTGAATTGATTGAGGAAAATAATTTTTTCCTTGTCTTTGATGATGTGTGGATTAAAGATTGTGCAATGTGGAAGCCATTTAGAGATGCGCTCAAATATTGTGGTTCCCAAAGTAGTAGATTTTTGGTGACCACATGTAAATATAAAGTTGCAGAGATGATGGAAAGTGCATGCATTACCAATTTGGGGATATTGTCTAAAGAAGATTGTTGGTTGGTGTTTAGTAAAATAGCATTTTATGGTAAGAATTATGAGGAGCGTAACCAACTAGAAGACATTGGCATGGAAATAACGAAGAAGTGTAAAGGCTTGCCACTTATTGCAAAGACACTAGGAAGTGTATTGCGCTTCAAGAGGAGTAGAGAACAATGGGAGATGGTTTTGTGTAGTAGTTTGTGGGGAATGGAAGATGTTGAAAGGGGTCTTTTTGCACCGTTGTTACTAGGTTATTATGATTTACCTTCACGATTGAAACAATGTTTCTCATGTTATGCTTTCTTACCAAAAAATTATGTCTTTTATATTGATAACTTGATCTCTATGTGGATGGCACAAGGATATATTGACTCAAAAGAAAATATGGATATGGAAATCATAGCAAGAGAAGACTTTGAAAATTTAGCCATGTGTTCTTTCTTCAAAGATTTTGAGAAAGATGAGGATGATGTCAAGATAATAAATTACAAAATGCATGACATAGTGCATGACTTTGCGCAATTAATGTAAAAAACTGAATGCTTCACAATCAATAGTCATATGGAGTTAGGATCATATTATAAAAATGTTCGCCATTTGTAGTTAAAAATTCTTAGAGTAGCCAAATTTCCTAAGTCCATTTATAGTGCAAAAAATCTATGTAGCCTCATTTTTGAATATCAAAGTGATTATAACTTGTCTAATTTATTCCAGCATTTTAGATGTTTAAGAATGAAGAGGGTAAAAGTATGGATGACGGATCCATCTAAATAAGCTTGATGGTTCAGAATCAATGGGTTGATGGTGAACGGATCCAATGTGCACGGACACAAGGTGGACGGATCTAGGAGGCCACGTGGCATCCACCTGGTTTAAATAGTCTCCAAGGAATCCTAAATGGAAACAACTTGTGCCACACGATTAACACTAGCTCATAGAGTTCTAATATGGGTAGAATCCTAATAAAAGGAGGATCCCACGATATACGCCCATTAATTGTGGTTCCCTATAAGGAAACGCCTTCCTATGCAAGATACGGAGTTCGGTTCTACACTACTATAAAAACCCAAAGGCTCTCAGAAAGCAAGGTATGCATAATTCACCCTAACTCTGGCACTCTAGAGTTGTAGAAAAGTTTTCTGACTTAACCTTCGGAGAGTCCTTGGCCGGTATCACACCGGTACTTTTTTAGGGTTTTCTTTGGTGTTGTTTTGCAGGAATCGTTTTAAGCACGTAGGTATCGTGTGGCTTACTGACGATTTTCGTCATCATCAGTTGACAACGTTTGTAAGAAACTGCGACTTGTAAGCCATACAAACGCTTCCTGGACAAAGAGTTACACGGTACTCACTCGCTCAATGGCAATCACCAACAACGTTCAGGGAGACGAACCAAGCGCAACTGCCCTCGAGAGATAGGTTCAGACTTTCGTCGCAACCGTGAAGCGTCTCACTTAGCAAAACCACAATCTGGAAGAGCAGCTGCGTTAAAGGAACGCGGAGCACAACACTCAGGAGGAGGACCAAGAAGGTACCAATGCTAAACGAAGAGACTAAGAAGGGCCGAAAGGTAGTGACGCCCCAAGCAAACCAGAACGACAAGACATGAGCCGTCCATCCATCACTGATACGGCCCCACCCCACATTTTTGCAGAGATGCAGATGATGAAAGAACCGATTGACTTTATTATGAACGTTCTCAGAGGGCAAGTGTCCAGCGACCTCGATGATTTGGTCCACCAAACCGATTCACCATTCACCATGTCTGTCAACTCCTTCCCCCTACCGCAGAAGTTCCGCATGCCGCAGATAGAAAGCTACAACGGAGCCAAGGACCCTCTAGATCATTTGGAATCCTTCAAGATCCTGATGCACCTTCAAGAAGTGGCAGATGAGATCATGTGTAGGGCCTTCCCACCACACTAAAAGGTCCCGCAAGAATTTGGTTTAGCAGGTTGACGCCCAACTCCATCAGTACTTTCAAGGAGCTAAGCGCCCAGTTCGCTTCACACTTTATCGGGGGACATAGATATAAGAAGTCTACCGCATGCTTAATGAGCATTAGGCAACGGGAGGAAGAGACGTTGAGGTCTTATATAGCCCGCTTCAACAAGGATGCACTCTCGATTGACGAAGCTGACGACAAGATACTCGTGGCAGCCTTCACGAATGGGCTGCAAAAGGGTAAGTTTTTATTCTCCTTATACAAGAATGACCCAAAAACCATGTCAGATGTACTTTACAGGGCCACCAAATATATGAATGCTGAAGATGTGTTGCTAGCCCGTGAGGAGAAGCCCAAGAAGAGAGAAAGGCAAGAGGAAGCCCGGCAGGATAGGGGTTGAAAGATGGCAAGAATGGGAGACAAAAGAGACGATCGACACTCCAAACCCCCAAGGAGGTTCACAAACTTCACCCCCCTGAATACCTCGATTGATCAAGTCCTGATGCAGATCAAAGACGAAAGGGCCTTTACATTTCTCGGCAAATTGAAGGGAGATCCCAGCAAGAGATCCAGGGATAAATGTTGCCATTTCCACCGAGATCACGATCATGACACATCTGAATGCTATGACTTGAAGCAGTAGATAGAGGCCCTCATTAGGCAAGGGAAACTGCAAAAATTCGTCAGCAAGAAAGGAACAGAACAAAACCAAGGAGCGCCCGCCCGGAGAGAAAACGAGTGACCCAAGCCACCCTTGGAAGACATAACGATAATCGTAAGGGGCAGTACTTCTTCCAGTTCCTCCAAGAAGGCACGTAAGACATACCTACGGATGGTTCAAAATTTTTAATTGATAGGGCATGCCCCAAAGATGGCGTGGATCGACAATCCCGTAATCGGGTTCATAGAGGAAGATGCTTGGCGTCTTCACCGCCCACATGATGATGCACTCGTAGTCAGTATACGGGTAGGAGACTATAACACCCACAAGGTGCTAGTAGACAACGGGAGCTTCGTTGATATCTTGTATTATCCAGCCTTTTAGCAGATGAGAATAGAGAAAGAACGATTGATCCCAACCAACATCCCACTCGTAGGATTTGGAGGGACAAAAGTGTATCCATTGGGTGCGGTCACCTTACCAGTGACGGTCGGAGATTATCCTCAACTAATCACAAAGGACATTACCTTCCTAGTCGTTGACTGCTTGTCTGCGTATAACGCCATATTAGGGCGTCCTACTTTGAATTCACGGAAGGCTGTAACATCAACCTACCATTTGATGATCAAGTTTCCTACTGAATATGGGGTAGGAGAAGTAAGAGGGGATCAAATGGCAGCGTGTGAATGCTACATTGCCATACTAGAGATGGATGATCACCAGCAAACCATGTTCATAGAAGAACAATGAACAATAGCGGAGCCGGTGGAAGAACTAGAAGAAGTGACCTTTGATGACTCAAGGCCCGAACGGACGACTAGAATGGGTACGTTGGCTAGTCAGCTAGTACGTCAAGCGCTCATGACATTTCTAAGAGAAAATCAGGACGTATTCACCTGGAGTCAAGAGAACATGCTAGGGATTGACCCCTCAATCGTAGTTCACAGGTTGAATGTGTCACCCTCATTCTCTCCCGTCCGACAGAAAAAACGAGTGTTCGCTTAAGAGCGAGACAAAGCCATAGCTGAGGAGGTTCGAAAGTTATTGGAAGCAGATTTCATTCAAGAAGTGTACTATCCTGATTGGTTGGCAAACGTGGTTATGGTGAAAAAGGCCAATGGAAAGTGGAGGATATTTGTAGACTTCACGGACCTCAATAGAGCTTGCCTTAAGGATAGTTACCCGATCCCATGGATAGATAATTTGGTAGACTCGACCGCGAAACATCAGCTTCTGAGCTTCATGGATGCGTTTTCAGGATATAACCAGATCAAAATAGAGGAGGCTAATCAAGAAATGACTTCTTTTATTACCAACCAAGGACTCTTCTGTTACAAAGTAATGCCATTTGGCCTAAAAAATGCAGGCATGACATATTAGAGGCTCATGAACAAGATGTTTGCACAACAAATTGGGAGAAATGTCCAGGTTTATGTTGATGAAATGCTAGTGAAAAGCTTATGAGAAGACGATCACTTGATCGACCTCCAAGAGACCTTCGACACCCTCCGAGCGTACAACATAAAATTAAATCCGAATAAATGTGTGTTTGGGGTTATTGCGAGAAAATTCTTGGGAATCATGGTATCCCAAAGGGGTATCGAGGTCAATCCAGAGAAAATACGGGCTATAGTGGAGCTAGTCCCATCGAAGACGGTCAAGGAGGTGCAAAGCCTGAATGGCAAGATAGCAGCACTAAACAGGTTCGTCTCAAGGGCGACGGATAAATGCCTACCTTTCTTCCGCGTATTGAAGAGATCGTTTGAGTGGACGGACAAATGCCAATAGACATTTGAAAATCTAAAGTTGTATCTTTTGTCTCCTCTATTACCCAGCCCATCCAAGTCAGGGGAAGAGCTCTATCTATACTTAGCCGTCTCGTAAGCCATTGTTAATGCGGCTTTGGTAAGATAAGAGGATGGGTTACAGAGACCTGTTTACTTTACAAGCCGAGCATTTCGAGGAGCAGAAGAAAGGTACCCTTAGATGTAAAAGTTGACTTCACATTGGTTATCGCGGCATGAAAACTCAAGCCGTATTTTCAAGCACATACTATTGTTGTCCTAACGGATAAGCCTCTAAGAAAAGCTATGAGTAGACCCGAGGCTGCGGGACAGATGGCATTATGGGCAGTTGAGCTAAGTGAGTTTGATATATAGTACCATCCACGCACAGTTAGAAAGGGACAAGTAGTGGCTGACTTCATTGCCGAACTCACCCTTATGGAAAGCCAGGGGGCGGAAGAGATCCCACAATGGAGCATCCATACGAACGGATCCTCCAATAAAAAAGCAAGAGGTGTTGACGTGGTACTCTACACTCTAGAGGGAGATAGGATTGAGTGCATGATCCTTCTGGACTTTCCTACGACTAATAATGAAGTAGAATATGAAGCTTCGATAGCAGGACTGGACCTCACGAACACAGCAAGGGCTTAAAACATGATCGTACACTAAGATTCCCAAGTCGTAACCAGTCAGATTAATGGCAGCTATGGGTGCAAGAATGAAAGGATGAAGAAGTACCACGAGGAGGTGAAGGGTCGAATTGGCAGTCTCCGAGTTAAATTCGTCTAAATCCCAAGGGAGGAGAACGAGTATGCCAATCGACTAGCTAAGGCTGCCTCAACCGAACACATGCTCGTCCCCAATCAGGTATTATCTTTCATCCAAGTCTCATCACTTATAGATGATGGTACAAATATGCAGGAGATAGGTTCTAAAAGCAACTGGACCATGCCATTAGTGTCTTACCTAAAGAATGGCATGCTATCGGACGGGAAAGACGGCACAAGGAAATTAAAGGTCCAAGCGTTGCGATTTGTTATAATAAAGGACGTCTTGTACAAAAGAGGTTTCTCCCACCTGTACCTAAAATGTTTAGGCCCCAAAGAAGCGGAGTACATCATGAGAGAAGTTCACGAGGGGATCTGCGGAAACCACTCGGGGGCACAATCATTATTGCATAAGTTGATTCGAGCGGGATACTACTGGCCCACCATGCAGAAGGACGTGCAAGATTATGTCATAGCCTGTGACAAGTGTCAAAGGTTCAACAATGCCATCAGAGAACCGTCCGAGGAACTCACCCCTATGACGGCCCTATGGCCATTCGCTCAATGGGGGTTAGATATCATGGACCCCTTCCCAACACCGATTAGGCAACTGAAGTTCCTAGTAGTCGACATCGATTACTTCACAAAATGGGTAAAAGTAGAAGACTTAGCCATCATCACAGAAAAGAATATACGAAGCTTTGTATGGAAGAACATAGTTTGTAGATACAGTATACCCAGAGTGCTTGATTCAGAAAACAGAAAGCCATTCGACAACGACGCTTTTAGAGATTTCTGCTCACAATTAGGAATCAAAAACCACTACTCGTCGCCCGCCCACCCGCAGGCCGATGGATAGGTTGAAGTCAAGAACTAATCCTTACTTAAAATTATCAAGACTCAACTCGAGGGGGCAAAGGGTAAAAGGCAAAGCGTACTACAGGCTTATAGAATGACAGTTAGAACACCTACAGGAGAGACGCCGTTCCAGCTAGCATATGGAAGCGAAGTGGTCATCCCAGCCGAAGTCGAACTCACAAGCTACAGGGTGGACAATCATGACGAAGGGAGGAATGACGAGGCTATGCGTTTGCAGCTCGATTTACTGGACGAGGTAAGGACAACAGCTAAACAAAGGCTCGGATGTTATTAAGACCTCATGGCCAAACATTACAACTCTAGGGTCAAACACAGAAACCTCCAGGTCGAAGACCTCATCTTGAGGAAGGTAATGGGCGCCGCCCGAGACCCTGCCCAAGGGAAGCTCAGCCCCAACTGGGAAGAACCTTACAGAATTACGTCATGGCAAAGAAAATGCACCCACTACCTTGAGACACTAGATGGACGAAAGCTGCACCATCCATAGAACACCGAGCACCTAAGGAAGTACTACCAATAGAGATGATAGGGTGGAAAGCAACATCCACCAGATTTCCAGTTTACTTTTAGTTAATTTTGGCTACATTTTCCAATTTTTTAGTTTACTATTTAGACAATTTATTTTTGCTACAATGATTTTTAAGAATCTTTTTAAGCTTCTCCATAGAGAATTACTCTTCTACGAATGAATGGTTTATATAATAAGAGTATTCAGATATGCCTAGTGAGTTTTTTCTACGAAATTTTATCAAGTCCATAAAGTGGACGAATTCATCCAAGAAGGATGATATATTATTGAGTCCATATAATTGACGAATTCACCCGTGAAGGATGGAATAATTAAGATCCACAAGATGGATGATTCATCCCAAGAGGGTGAAAATATTGTTAAATCCAACAAATGGACAAGTCTATTATTATTAATAGACAAATTTATTACGAAGTCCAATAAAATGGATGGGTTCATCCCAGAAGGATGAAATATTCAAGTGGATGAGTGCATCCTCAAAGGATGAAATATTTTGAAGTCCACGAAAAGGACAAGTTATTGTTTAAGTCCTTAAATCCGATGGATTCATCCAAGAAGGATGCGTAATTAGTAGGTACACAAAAGGGATAGATTCATCCGAGAAGGATAAAAAATCAGTCCCTATAATGGACGGATTCATCCAAGAAAGATGAAACGTTATCCAGTCCACAAAATAGACGGGATCATACAAGTCACAATAGTGAACAGGATCATTTGTGGCAGACAGGTCTAGGACACATCAAAATTGAAATGGACAGCCTTAAGCCCATATAGTGGACGGATCCGTCAAAATAGTTGACCATCTATAAGATGGGTATAAAAGCTTGTTAAATTAAACGTTCACAAGATAGACGGGTTTAACAGAATGGACCCTTTATAATGAATAAACTATAAAGCTAGCAATGACGGATAAAAAAGTAGAACCATCACGTAAAAAGCCTTTAAGGAAAATGTTTACATGCTACCAATGACAGATAAGTTTAAAATTACTTAAAACATACAACGGTAGATGTCTACACACAGAAAACAATGGATAGATTAATACTGTTCTCCAAGATCTTTACATTAGAGGGAAAAAAAAAAAAAAAAAAAAACCTAATTCTGAACGGGGGTATTTTGCTCTTTCTCCACTTGGACGTTAGGGTGACGGGTGTTGTCCTCAACTTGAGCTACCTCTCCATCGCTAGGAGCATCATCAGCAAATAACTTGTCCATGCTCTCGGAGTGGATGGGCTGAACTAAAGTCTGGGCTTGAGCATCAATATTGATATTAGATAAGTCCAAGTCCGGATGAGAAGCTTTGACTTGACGGAGGCAGTTGTTAAAGCCTTTAGCAAATGAATCTCCCAGCTCTGCTAGAAGGGCATTGGAGTCACGATACTCACGTATCGCTTCCTCCTTTGCCTGACGAAGCCGATCCTTGGCATCACTAATTTCTTTCTGCCAGGACCTGCCTCAATAGCTCCGTTTGCTTTTCTAGCTCACCTTGAGCCTCCTCTGACAGAGCAAGTTTCTTTTCCTGGACCACCTTCCAAGACTTCAATTCATTAAGCTCGTCCTCCGTCGAGTTTGCCTTCGCTTGTAGATGGTCCAACGACGTCTCATGGTTGAGGCAACGGTCCATCAACCCCTTCATCATTAACATTGCCTAAAGATGGAAGGGTTAGTAACCAGACAAGTTGACGGAAAGGAAAAAGAAAGTAGACGGGCTTCGTTACTTGAGTAATGCAAAAGAGACCCGTCTCCGCCACAGCCTCGGTTGCGTGGTTACTCAAGTCCTCATAATCATCAGCAGTGATAATGGATGAGAGTTGCTTCAAAGCATACTTGGAGTCCTCACGAAGGAGGACAGACACTTTTTCAGCAGTGGGAGTAGAACCCGTCATAAGCCCTTTTCCCTTTTCCCTTTTCTGGGCCAGGCTTAGTGACCGTCTTCTTGACCTCAGCTTTTAACCCCACGACTGGTTCAAGGACTACTTTAGGCCTTTTTGGAAGATGGTCAGCCTTCTCCTGTTGTTTCCTCTTGGTGGACGGGTTGGCTGAGCCCATCTCCTTAGGGTTTGACCCTTATTCTATTTCTGCAATGCAGCCTGTTGCTTAATATAGGCCCTTCTCTTGGCAACGTCCATCTCTGTATAAAGGTGGACAGATGTTACAAGTTATATATATATATATATATATATTATAGAAAAAATAGAATTGGCAGACAGACTCACATTGATGAACTTGAGCGTCGTATCGACGGGCGGCTACTGTTGGTTCTGGCTCGTCACAATACCAGTGGAGGGTGTCTAGCATGACCAACTTTGCCCACGTCTTCTCCTCTAACTTGGTTTTTCTAAAAATCCTTTCCAAAAAACTCCACTCCTCTAGAGAAACTTATGGACGGTCCTGAACTGTAAAAGAAGATGGTTAGTAACGTATTAATTAAAAACTATTGACTGAATATGGACGAATTCATACCAAACAGGGGCAATATGCCCCATGTTTTATCGACGGGCATATGCTTAGTGTCACCAGGATGACACATCCATTTGTCCCATTCCATGAAAAAATACCGACTCTTCCAATTCCTATTGGAGTCAGGGGTCTCATACACGAGCCTCAACAACAAGCTCCTAGGCACAAAGCTATACATGCCTTTTGACTAAGCAATCTCATCTGGACAGTAACAGTGAAAGAATTCTTTCACCGTCAGCCTCCATACTCCATCAGACATGGCCCCATACAAGACCTCCATGCCGAGGAAGACCCTCCAGGCATTCGGGGAGATCTGGGTGATGGCCAAACCTAGATACTGAAGGAGTTTACGGTGGAGTGAACTTAGGGGGAATCTAAGCCCTGCCTTCAGCATCTGTTCCCTAAGTGTTAGACGGAGGGGTATGTTGTTGGGTATTTGATACTTCTCCCTAAGTGTTTTAAAGTGAGATTCTTTAACTGTAGAGGTAAAGTCATTGACCGTCCATATAGGTAACATGATGAACTCTCTGAGTCCATCAAGACCTATGACAAATTGGATTAGGGGCTCAGCATCATCTACATCGTCATCACTTTATGGCCTATCCATCTCCAAACCCTCATCCCTTAAGGTAGGAGAAGTGGCGGACGGACTCCTCTCTTCACTTAAAGTGTCAGGTCTTTTTAACCTAACAGGAACACTTCATCGTAGCCCGCCCCATCGCGGAAAAACGACTGGTTACTCGACACATTAGACATCTGCCACCTACACGTGACGGTAAACCTTAAGACACTAACGTATCTAAAATGTATGACGACGGTAGGAAGCCTAAAAAGATAAGAAATTTGAGCAGAAGGAGAAAGGTACTTACCAGTTGAAGATGAGTAGCAACAAAGTGTAGATGACGGATGAATTAGGTGAACGGTATACTCATTTGTCAAAGATGATAGTAGTGCTCTGATCATAAAAATTTCTATAGAAGTAAGAAGTGAGGATTACAGAGGCAGGCTTATATAGAGGGAACAGCACGGAAGACAAAGGGACGCTTCGTACCACGAGATGAACCACTAGATGAATGCCACATATCCTTTTGGCATTAATGACCCTAGGCTAGCCTGTTAGGCAAGGTATGTTTCTCAAGAGACAAATTGAATCATCACTCCATGGATCCGTCCATTCAGTGATCATGGACCCATGGAGTGAGGGGGCAAATAAAGAGGGTAAAAGTATGGATGACGGATCCATCTAAATAAGCTTGATGGTTTAGAATCAATGGGCTGATGGTGAATGGATCCAATGTGCGCGGACACAAGGTGGACGGATCTAGGAGGCCATGTGGCATCCACCTGGTTTAAATGGTCCACAAGGAATCATAAATGGAAACATCTTGTGCCACACGATTAACACTAACTCATAGAGTCCCAATATGGGTAGAATCCTAATAAGAGGAGGATCCTATGATATACGCCCATTAATTGTGGTTCCCTATAAGGAAACGCCTTCCTATGCAAGATATGGAGTTCGGTTCTACACTACTATAAAAACCCAAAATCTCTCAGAAAGTAAGGTACGCATAATTCACCCCAACTTTGACACTCTAGAGTTGTAGAAAAGTTTTCTGACTTAACCTTCAGAAAGTCCTTGGCTGGTACCACATCAGTACTCTCTTAGGGTTTTCTTTGGTGTTGTTTCGTAGGAATCGTTTCGAGCACGTAGGTATTGTGTGGCTTACTGATGATTTTCAGCATCATCAAAGAACATTAAGCTTGTATTGTCAAGGTGATATGTTAAAGGAACTTCCAAATGCGGTGGAAAATTTCATACATTTAAGATATCTTGATTTGATTAATTATTGTGGAGATAGGTTGCCTGAAACCAAATGTAATCTATGCAATTTACAATTTTTGAAGATTATAATTTGAAGCAACATGTTTGGAAAATTACCCCAGGGCATGGGTAAACTTATTAACCTAAGACATTTTTTTTTTGGTATTTCAACTACTCAAGGTTAGATTCAGAGTTTCCAAGAGGGTTTGGGAGATTGATTTCTCTTAGAACAACAAGTCATATCCTTGTTAGTGGTAAGGATGATATCAAAGGATGTAAACTAAGAGAATTAAAAAAATTGAACCACCTTCAAGGGACTCTTCAAATAAAAGGCCTCGGAACATGGTAGATGCATAGGCCTTCGTACTTTGTCCCTAAGGTTTATCGAATGGGATTTTTAGGATACAAGAAGGGAGAATGATGTATTAGTTCTAAATGCCTTAGAACCACCTTCATGCTTGGAAGATTTACGCATTGAATGGTACAATGGCACCACAATGTTTCCTGATTAATGTCATTGACCAAATTGAAAACGCTTACTCTGGATGGGTGCCTAAATTTAGAGCGTTTACCACCTCTTGAAAAGCTTTTGTTCCTAGAATCTTTAGCTATGGAGAACTTTTTTTCATTCAAAAAGGTGGGTGTTGAATTTTTGGGAATAGATTCAGAAAAGAAGAAAGACCTACTAATAGTATTCCCAAATTTGAAATCTCTCACATTTGAATATTTTCATGAGTGGGAAGAATGGAATGGGATTGGAGGAGAAGAAGAGGAAGAAGAAAAATGTATTGTTACTATAATGCCAAGTCTTCAATACTTGAAAATCTGCTACTATCCAAAGTTAAAGTTGGTGCCAAACTTCCTTCTTGCAACTCCTTTACAAAAATTGTAGATCAAATACAGTCCAATTATCAGCAAACATTGCGAAAGAGGGACAAGAGAGGACTAGCGCAAGATTTCCAACATCCCAAACATCCAGATTAATGACGAGTATGTGCAAAGAGATGGTTATGAAGTTAACTTAGAGGTAACTTCTTCTCCTGGGGCTTCTTCTTTTATTTTGAAAATAAAAAATATATATATCTCAATTAAACATACTGATTGATTACAAAATTTTCCGAATAGACGGTCAGGAATTTAACCTAGAGGTAATAACTTCTTCTACTTCATCTGCTCCATTTATTAGACCAACATGCTAATTATCATCCTACTCATCTCTCAAGATTCCCTTGAAAATTAAACATATTGATCACGACTTTGGCAAATAATTTTATCAAATTTAGGCCAAAATCACAAGACAATGACACCAACGGTTCAATCTTACCTACTATATGTATTAAACAGCAAATTCTGACGCTTAATTTATAAGAGTCTAGCATTTTCTCATATCAATTATAAGCTCAATGTAAATTTTGAAGTTCTTTAATGCATTAATAAGATATCTTAGTTTCTTAATATCGTTAAATTTTATTGAGTGACTCTGTGAACTGATTGAAGTATGTGGCCTAATGAAGTATGTTTTGTGGGAAATCAAATTTTTGTGATGAATATCTAGGGAAGTATGTTTTGTGAAGAATCAAAGTTTTACACGTTGATGCACATTTGAGAAAGGTTCACAGAAGCGGGCCCTCTTATCATTTTATAATGGAAGCAAGGATGTGCATCGTGGAACATATCTTGTGTAATCCATATTATATGGTGGTAGATGAAAGGTGAGCTAGGTAATTGACCAGTTTTCAACTTATGTAACTTCCAGCCTCATGTTTTAGGGTTCGAAATTAGTTTGCTAATTTTCATTGTTTGCTGTTATACATTTAGGGGAATGATGAATACCAAGGTGTGCGGATTTGATTTCTCATCTTAGTGATTGTAGATGGAAGAGGGGAAGAGTGGAGGGGATGTGATGAAAAGTGTTTGCTTTTCTTTTTACCGTTGGTAGTTAGTCATCAATGCGTGCAAGGAAAAAAGAAGAAGAAGAAGGCAATGAAGCCATATTACTATTGTTTCCTGTGAGCAGTTCAATTCTGATTCACCAATAGGTAAATTTATATTCTTCTTTTTCTTCTTCGGATGCTATTGCATTTGCTTTTTAAATCATGGACAGCTGCTTTTATATCCAACCCTTAAGGGCCTTGGAATGTTTTGGTCTCATTCAATCAGACCATCGTGCAAAATGTTCTGATCTCATTTGATCTCATTCAGTCTTAATGTCAAGTACAAAAGCCCCATTACTTATAATTAAAAAAAAAAAATGGTGCAAAGATTCTGCAACAAGCTTAATTTTTAATCTTGTTTTCTTAGTAGTCCATTTGATTTGGTTACATCTGAAAATCTATAATTTTGTGTGCTTGAATACTTTTTTTCATTCAACGTATGACTTTTATTAATGAGATGATTTCTCCCAATTCTTGTAGTCATGGGCTATTGCCCTGCACTCACATTCAAAATCCAGCCTGTCTTCAGATTTATTAAATGATATTAGATTGCTAGTGTATACTTTTTGTGATCCAAATCCTCTAGAATTCACGATAAGTGGGCCCTAGTGAGGTAAATTGCTGGCCCAGAGGGTTTTTTTTAAAGTGCAAGCATCCAAACTCGAACTAAGGAACACACTCAGTCGAACTTGAGACAAGCACTTTAAGACCAAGTACCCAACCACTCCACCAACCCACTTTGATTTTAATCTTAACTTTTCATTTTATAATAAATGGTTCAAATGATGCCATATCATTAATTCACTAATAAAAAAAACCCTTAAAATATGAATGATACATCAGGAAAAAAAAAAGTTACACTTCAAATTTTAAATCATTAATTAATTTTAGACTTCCAATATATATATAAAACCCAAATTTCTATCACGTTTCTCTTCTCTCTGTTCTCAAGGCCGACACCATGGTGTTTCACGATCTCATATAAGGGAACGAATCACATCTGAGTTTTCTATTCCGGCATTAGAACGAATAAAGATTGCAAAGCAAAATTTGCAAACCCAAATGAAGATTGTAAAACAAAACTAATTTGTTAAGATTAAGGGTGCCAAGGAAAACACCATTTTGGTTACAATGGTAGAAGTACTTGGTCATAGAAAAGACAAAGTTCAAAGTAGAGAACTAAAACATTGTCAACCACAAAGTAACCAAGGACGTTGTGGGGCACCAAGCTTCGCTACTATTGATCTAGCTTTGAAAACCACCAAGAGAAAAATTAGATATTAAGGGTTTATTTGAAATATACTTATTTTGTTGAAATTGAAAACTTTTTACTAAAAGTACTATAGATAAAAATAAAAGTTAGCTGAAATAGTACAGTAAGACCAATGAATAGTTCAAAAGGTTCAATGTGGCCATAAATATTATTAAAAATAAGTTCAACAGTAAAATAAGCTAACTTTTTAATTTTTTCCAAACATACACTAAAAGAGTTTCTAGAACTTCCGCCATTAAAGATATGGAAGTTAGTGATAACGCAAAGTATCCTGGGGTTCTAAATCCTCTAGAGTTTTTAGGTATTCTACCACGTAGAGTTCCTTTAATCTTGACAATTTTTTTTTATTGGATATGAATTTAAAAAATCTAACAATCTGATTGCATGTTCTTATTATATCCTTCATACTTGCAAAATTTCAAGAATATCAACAATTAATAGTTATGTCATTCATCGAAATGTTTAAATTTAAATTTCTGTGGTTTAAAATTATGCATAAAAAATAAATTAATTGATCTAATAGTAAAATATCATCCAATTTGAACGAAACTTGACATGTGTGTTAAGAACATTAAAAACACGCAATCTAATAGTTAAATTTTTAAAATTCACATGTAATAAAAAGATATAGGATAAATTTGAAAGGTTTCTCTCCAAACTAGTCTTATATTTTATTACTCTATATACAAATTTTCTTAAAGAAGAATAAATTATTGCATTAGCAATTTGAGCTTCTTTCATCACTCATGCTTCTTTATCTATTTATTTATTTTAGTCTTTTATTTTACTTTTATAAGCTTTGACTGTGACCTTTTAAAAGATATTAATAAAATATTAGTTTTATCACACGCGTTTTACATATGCTATTTGACTTTTTTTTTATAAGTGTTTTTTTTATAGGAACTTGGGGTAGGTTTATTTATTTATTTATTTATTTTTATATATATTTTAAGGCCATGGGGTATTTTTTTTAATAGGAACCTGGGTAGTTTTGGACCTTTTGGTTGTGTACATGGGTAGTGGGAAGTTTAATAGAACATGGGATAGTTTTATAAACAATGGTAGTTTTTTTTATCAATTTACGATTTTAATCTTATTTTTATGTTTTAGGAATAAGGATAAATTAATTAAATTATGGGTGTTTTTGTAATAAAAAAGACAATAATTAACTTTTTGAATCTTCTTAATATCTATGGATATATATGAATAATTTTAATTTTTCTTGTAGAAATAAAGTTTGCATATAAAAGAAATGATGGTCCATTAATTATTATATAATTGAAAAAAAAATACATAAAAAAAATCTATGAAATAAGAATAAGAAATTAATAGAAAAAAATTTCAAATTTTAAATGGGAAGAGGGAGGGGACAAAGCAAATTACTATGAAACACTAAACTTAGTCATTTTTGGGTGGGCCATAATGTTTTTTATGCCTCTTGGGGGCACATGTGTCCATTTGGATTGTTCTTACGCTCTAGATGGTGATTGTTCACAACCACCATCAACTCTTCATTTAACCCTCTAGTTGCTGTGACAGGTGTAGCCAATCTAAAAGCTTACAAAATATCCAGGTCTTCATGACTAGTTTCTTCAACTTTTTGCAATCTTTCGGTAATTGGTTTATTCAGCGAAAAAAAAAAAAAAAAAAACTTTTTGTAATTGGTTCAAACTGTAGACTTTATGTTTTAGGGAGGGAGCTCAGTCCAAAGTTCAAACTGTAGATTGATGTAGGATAATACCATAAACTTCCAGCCAGATTAGTGGTTTTGCGCCTTGAAAATCGGAACGAAAGAAGGCGGTGTTTCTGTCGCTTTTGAAATTCTGGACCACATGAGAAAAAGAAAGAATAGGATGGATAAAAAGAAAAGTTATTAGGTGGGGAAAAAAAGGATAAATAAACCGATAAGGTTGCGTGTGTGAAAGGTGAGGCATCAACGTGGCCTATCCATGTGTCCACTTTGAAGAGGACCTCTTTTCTGTTACCACAGGATGAAAAGGACCTGTGATTTGATTTATTTATTCTACGTCATTGCTTATGAAACGTCTACCACAGCAAATCAAATTATTTGTAATTTACTGCACATCACTTTACAGATATAAATATTTGTGAAAAATAAAGTTCAAAATTCAAGTATTTAAAAGAAAGGACCACACACACAAATAATTTCAGTGAAATATATTTATATCAATAATAATTGGATATAAAAGAGTAAATAAAGAGTTCTTTTAACACCTATTTAACAAAATATATTTATATTTTATTAGTATTCTCTACTTCATTCTGAGATGGACAAACTATTTGGTAATCAAGATTAATTTAATAAATTTAAAGGCGAGTTTAGTAATTTAAAGTTTTTTGTCATTTTGAAGTCCGTTATGGATTTTTAAATTTTAACAAAATAATTGAGGCAAGTTGCATGTATTTATCTCCGTTATTTTATATCCCAAAATCTCATTAAATATAACCTCTTAAGAGAACATATCATTTTTAGCAATGTTATTTTAGATTTTCATTACCTCATCTCGTTCTTTTGACGTGAATGAATCATTCTTCTCTCATTAGTACACTTACACTTTCTTCTGCACAGGATCAGCCCATCTCAAGAAACGCCACCTCATCTTTTTATCAATAAAAGTCACACTTATCTTTAACTGGATTTTTTAAAATCATATTACAAATTTTCTAGTATTTCCAATTATCTATCTTTACATTCTTATTTCAAACATGTTCTTATTAATCCATCATTTAATAGCATATAACATAGCTATTCTTATAGGAGTTTTATGAAATTTCCATTTAGTTTAATAAGTATTGTACAGTTAAACAATGCATTTTATACTCCACTTTATTTACCTTGCTCTTATCCTATGTTAATACCCTTTTAACCACTCTTGGTCCCAAATATTTGAAAGCATGTTAGTGTACCTTGGCCATTTTCTTTGTTTCTAAGGCTCCGTTTGTTTTGACTGAAAATCATTTTCGAAAATCATTTTCCGGAAAATAAGGCGTTTGGTTGGTATGTAAAATTCGGTCAAACTGAAAATGATTTCAATTTGACCGAAAATTCAACCAAAAACAACTGAAAATGATTTCAGTCGTTATTTTCACTTCAAAGCTTTTCCTCCTCTCTCTCACACGCACGAGTCTCTCACACACGCACTGCCTCTGTCAAACCTTCACTGCTCCAACCCACACACCGAGCCAAACGGAACAATCCACACCGACGCACCACGATCGCGATCTCGCCGGTCACCGGAACTGCGCCGATCGACGTCGATCACGATCGCGATCGCGCCGATCGGCGTCGATCGCGATCATCGAAATCGGCGAGATTGCGATCGCGATCTCGCGCGAAGCGTCGATCGACGCTTCGCGCGATCGCGATCTCGCGATCGAGATCGCGATCGCGATCTCACCGAGAAAATATGCTATCCTTCTGGGTTTTATTTGAGTTTTTAGGAATGAATGACATTATGTGTTTGTTTGGTAGCTGAGAAAATGTGAGAAAATGTGAGCAACAAGTAAAAAATGTGTTTTCTATGGTATTTTCAAGAATACAACCAAACATCAGAAAATATTTTCCGAAAATTTTTTTGAAATGCAACCAAACACATGAAAACATTTTCTTTTCCGGAAAATAGCATTTCCGGAAAATATCTATTTTCCGAAAATGCTTTTACACGAACCAAACGCGGCCTAAATATGACAAATTACAACTTACACACATATGGTTTAAAATTTGACATTTTCTCTAACTGAAGTTTAAATTGTTTACGTGTGGTTTAAAATATCTCATGATGCAAGTATTTTGCTCTGTTCTTTTTTATTTTATTTGAACTTGTAATTTTTATGTTTTGTGTGTTTTTAGAAATGAGAGAAGTGAAACAAAATTACATATTTAGCCTATTATTAACAAATTTAGGTTACGAAACTTTAACTAAGTAAACCTCAAATAGATAAAGTGTCAAATTTCAAACCACATAAACAACTTAAATTCTAGCAAATCTACACGCAACTTACCCTAAAATCTACACGCAACTTACCCTACTAAATAATAAGGATTTTATTAATGTGTGCCCTAAGGGCACACATTAAGTAAACCAATTTTGAAAAAAGTTTATTGGGAATTGAAAAAGTTTTGACAACTTTTTCAATTCTCAATAAAACTTTTCCAAAAATGGATTTGTTTAACCGGACCCAAATAATAATAGCATCTATTTGAAATTGACCCAAAATTTAAATAACAAACGTAAACCACAGATCCACTAGAAATCACTGGAAAAGAAAGAGGCAGCATTAATTAATACCACAAATCCACTGCATTCAACAGAAAAGACAAGGAAATCTCCACTGATAAAAAGAGAGATCTTCTATATCAAAATAGAAGGATGAGCTTTTTTACAATCACAAAGAGGGCTTTCCTCGCACATAAAAGAGCAACCCAGCACACAAATGGTTGCTCTGTAAACTCACTAGGGAACCGGCAGGCTAGGATCCAAAAAATAAATCCTAAGGCCTGCAACTCCATAAGAAAAAACAAGCGTACAGTATGACTTCGGCTTTACTAGTATGTTCACGCCTATAACATGGGGATTTTACATGAAAATGGTTCTGTACAAAGGAGAAAAGGGAAGAGAATTGGGGATGGTGGAAAGTGGAAACCGAGCACATCATCTCCCAGCAGTTACCAGGGTCTTATCCTCAACGCCTTGAGCAGACTTTAAGATAGTTGAAGGAAGAGAAAGCAGAAGAGGGTCTGAGTTTGAATGAGATGGTGCTGTTTCTGGGATGATCTCTTCGTGTGGAGGGACAAGTGGTGGTTGAACTGGTTTTGGTGTGTAGTTGAAAGACAGATCTTTGTTAGCAGACAATGCAAGGAGCTCTTTCTCCTCGAGCCCTTTTGTTGGTCCAAGACTGCAACGATCCGGCGTCTGCTTGGCCAATGCATCTTTAAATTTCTTTATCTGTGATATTAATGACATTATCAGCATTGAGAACAAGCAGTACAATTTACAAATGTACAAATGTTATTTGCAAATAATGTGAGATCAACCAGTGTAATCTGGTGACATACAAGAATAGTTGTATTATTGGGTGGAAATTATATCTTTTAATTCACTGAACTAAAACTAGTCTGTCTTAAAGAGGAAATAATGTGCCCCAATAAGTAAAACAGATAAAGATAATGCAAACCATAATTAATTCAATTTCTAATTCAAATCCAATAGTAGATGGATAAACCTAGCGAGATTGTGGTTAAAGGAGTAATTTTAAAAGAAGGAACATTCTTTTTTAATTATTCGAAAGTGTTACAAAATGTGGGAGAGGCGATTCAAATCCTGGTTCTCCCAATAAAGGAAAGAAAGCTATGCCACTAAGTTATAAGGCCCTTGAAATAAAAGAGTTGGAACATAACTTATAGAAAAAACTAGCATATCCCCAGATTGAAAATAAGTTCATGCCCATGGGTACTTGAAATAAACACAATTTTTAATTCAAAATCATTTGTGGATGAAAGAACTTCGGTTTTGTATGAAAACACAGACCTACTTGTAGTGGAAAACACTGAATTTGTTAAGCCCTGGATTATTGGAAAATGGAAAGAATTGAGCTAAACAGGATAATTAACCCAGCAAATAAAACATGTGCACTTGTATCAGCTAGAAAACTAAAAGGATATGAAAACTGACCGTGGCATTAGTACAGCTAAAGCTGCATAGACGACCATGAGCGCCTCTGTAGAATCGGAAGAAGGGCAGAACATGGACATTAAGGCTATAGCACATGGACTTGTGCTCCTCATAGTTCACCTGAATGAACTGCACCTCTGGATTCATCTCTGCGAATTGACATATCTGCCACATACATGATATAACAATCAAGTCAATTGGGTTTTGAATGTAATAAGTCCCTAAATGAAAGAGAGAGAAGTGAAGGAGTACCTTGGGATGGAGAGCTTTGCAACCACCACAGCCTGGGGAGAAGAAATCCACAACAAGAAGTTTATCCCCTGCGTTCAATAGGGAGTCCACAAGTTCTTGTGCAGAGGTCACCTCTTTCATGTTTGGTTGAAGACCCTTTTCCCACCATTTTTGAATTTTCCCAATCCGATAGCCTGTCTGTATATCCCATACAGAAAAAATTGAAACACAAGAACAAAAAACCATTAATTTCCCTACAAAAAAAAAACAATCATGGGCATTCAAGAAATCTCTCAACATTCAGATCTTTGAAAGGTAATAATATATACATAACGTTAAATATCAATTACATGGCATAAATTTTCTATTACTAATTGAATTGACAGATTCCAAGAAAAAAAAAATTCAAGCAGATACGTGATACCGTGGAAAGCAAAAGAAGGTATAAAGAGAAATGGGGATCTGAGAAATACCAACCTGAGCCTTAATTGAAGATTGAAATCGGAAATTTCCTCTCTTGGGCAAGGCTTTGTTTTCCTGAAGAACAATTCTTTTGCCATAAAAATCACTGCTTGATCTCAGGGCCTGTGATTTCAGCTTCAGAGGCTGGAACCACCTCACAGAAGAAGATGATTTGTAATTACGGCTCTTTGGGAAAACAACAGAAAACCCATCTTGTTGACTATGATGACACGATGAAAACAGATTCGTTTTGCTCAGTACCTCCATCATTGGTTCTAATTCTTGTTCTTTAGATTCCAAAGAAAACCCAGAAAACGGAAATGAATTCCCAAGTCAGAGAATTAATTGATTGAGTGAAAGAAACTTGCTTTCTCTTCAAGTAAAGTATAGTAATTTCCGGGAAAGCCGCAAAGGGTAGAAAAAGAGAGTCTGAAACTTCAAGTCAAGGAGACAAAAATAAATAAATAAATAAAGAAAACGGATAATTATAAAAAACAGGAACCAAAAACAGAAACAGAAACAGTTCGTTGTTCCAGAATGTTGCGCATGAATTGAGGATCGTTGATGAGGTGAATCCAACGGTTGGAGAATGAGTGAATGTGAATACAAAGCGGTGATGTGGTGAGCTGTGACATTGGATAAGGCATGCCCTTAACTTTATGTTTATGGTGCCAGGATTTATGGTGGATTAGAGGTGCACGTGAACTACGCACTTTTAAACAAGTGTCAATATTTTGAATTGCCTTAGCTTGGCAACCGACAATACAATCCCACCTCTCCTTGCCTATTCGAACCTCGGTCCATTTATCCCTCAAGCTTTTAAAGTTTGGGAAAGTACCAACTCCCTTGGGAGCAGCGGTTTATTTTATCCTTGATACGAGGAAATTTGATAGAGAGAGAAAAAAAAAGAAATAGGATATTGGTTTTTTTTTTAATTTGGTTCCGAATTTGTAAGTACCACTTTTTTTTTTTTTTTTTTTTTTTTTTGGAATAAAGTTTTACTATATTTGAATTTATAAATTAATGTATCATGAATCATAAATAAATAGGCAATTCAAATATTTAGTTATAAATAAGGTAGTTGAAACTCACCAATCACGCACATTGTCACATAAATTAATCTGTTACAAATCATATTAATTTGTAAATTTTATATAGTAAAATTTATAATACTTTTAATATTTTCTTTTGATGAGAGGCAATTTTCTTGCCACCTCATCTTTTCATATGTCACATCATCGCACACGTGCAATCCGTTCACAACATTTTCACAGTAAATTGTTACTAGTTTTAATTTGAACCTACTATTAAAATTATATTTTTACTTACTAGTAACAATCAGTAATAACCTATTACTTAGAATTTATTGTAAAAATGAAGAAACTTAGTATTTCTTGAAATTTTATGAATTTGGTGAAAAAATGGAATAATTCCGATAAGACTAGGGTCAGCTCAAGTATTTATGGGCCTAAGGTGACAATTTTAATGGGACCTTTTTTATATATTATTTCTTGATCATTTGTGAGGTTTTCACCTAAATTTTCTGTTATTGTTTATTGCTATTATATTTTAGATTCAATTAATTTTTCCATATTTTAAATTAGTTTTTCATATTAAAATACATATTTTCTTGTAGACATTTGTAGTAAAAAAATTTCAAATAAAAGAAACATAGTCTATAATATAAAAAAATATAATCATAATAAAATATTTTTGTGGGGAGCAAAAACTTGGGCCCTTGCATTGGGCTTAAGCCCCACGTTTTATCAATAATACGTCCGAGGAGAAGAAATCATAGGGAAACCTCGTAACTAATATTAGAGCATGTAAGTGTCCAGGGATATTGATCTGAGAGGATAATCCTCCTCGGATCTGACATATGTCGATGAGGTGGGCCTCGTCTCCCCCTAGTTCACCTTCCAGGAAGTTCCAGCGGTGAAAATAGACTACAAATGTACACGGAAGGGATAAGGATGCAGAAATATCTTGGGAAAAAGCTGCTACCACCGCATTAAATGCATTACAGCAGCTTTCCTGGCCGCATTAATGTGGAGAAGACCTCTGAACAGTGTTTTCGACCACCTTTACCCCCAGAAAATCAAAAAGCTGTGAGAGTGGAGACAGAAACTCAAGTACCAGGCTAGATGGTAGACAAGTGGACGGTAGGATCGAACAAAGAATGACTATATAATGGAGTAAAACCTCCAGAAGAAGGGAATCACGAGAGAAAAAGAAAGAACATCAAGGAAGAGTTACTTTAGCATTTGGAAGAACATCATCTGAAACAACCGTTTTATCTAAGAACCTACCCCTCGGACATTACTCGAAATAACCAATTCATCCCAAACTTGCTCCTCGGACTAGAGATCATCACTTGCTTGTGTGTTTTATTCTCCTCGGACAAACTCATAACCTCCATTAATTGTTGTAAGACCCTTTATCAGCCCAATTCTTTCGCCCACTCTCTTACAAATTTATTGTATTGGGCTTATTGGGCCCATCCCCTGTTTCTACCTGGGTTTGGGTTACGATTTGTGACCCTACAATTGGCGTCGTCTGTGGGAAGAATTAGTGCTAGGGAAGAATTAGTGCTAGTGAAGGTTTACAACAGCTATGGCGGGTTCAGGACCACAGCAGACTAGCCTATTTCATGCAGAGTCAGGAAACGTCAATCAACAAGGCGAACTCCACGACCTTGAACAGGAAAATCACGTAGATAACCAACGAGAGCGCAGCTCGCAAACCATCCGTGCTGATAGAAGTGGCTATCGACGAAGGGGCCATCTGGTGCATGAGCACGCTGATGAAAAGGATTTGCAACGAGAAATAGAGGACTTGAAAAAGAAACTTCGTCGAGCACAGCGAAACCAAACCCCTTCAAGTTCTGATGTCTCTTCCAACGATGAAGGAGAGGACAGTTACAGGGAATTTTCAGAAACTCCACTCAGTGAATCCTATTCCTATGAAGAGGAACACTCTCACAAGAGGGGGAGAAAGAGTTCGTCTAGAAGGGGAGTGGGAACCAAGGTCATGAAGAGGGCTCTGGACCAAATTTCTAAGTCCCTCTTTACTCGGGGAATAGAAAAGGCAAAGCTTCCCAGACGTTTTCACCAGCCTACGTTTTCCATGTACAACGGACGTACCGATCCTGTAGAACATGTAAGCCAATTCAAACAAAAGATGGCGGTTTACTCTCAGGACGAAGCTTTGTTGTGTAGAGTGTTTCCCTCTAGCCTGGGACTGATGCCAATGAGATGGTTCGACGGGTTGAGAGCTAATTCCATCAGTTCCTTTAAGAAGCTCACTCAATCATTCTGCTCCCGGTTTATCACATGCAGCAGAGTTCCTCAACCCCTAGATTCTCTGTTGTCAATGACAATGAGGGAAGGAAAGTCTGTGAGGTCATATGTCGAGAGGTATTGGGAGATGTTTAACGAGATTGATGGGGATTTTGATGAGGTCACTGTCAGAACCTTTAAGGTTGGGCTTCCTTCCGAGCATGGTCTGAGAAAGTCCTTGATAGGAAAACTGGTCACCAGCTTGCAACAACTAATAGATAGAGTGGATAAGTATAAAAGGATAGAAGATGATCAACAACAGCAACAATAAGGAAAAGGGAAAGCTAAGCTTGTCCCTCAAGAAATGAGAGAATTTAGGCCAGACAGGTATAATAATAACTGACCGAGAAGGGATTACACTGAGCAGCAGATATCCAGTAACAGCCAGGTAGTCGGAGCTGTATTCCGAGAGCCCGTGCACCAAGTCCTGGAAAAGGTTAAAAATGAGCCCTTCTTTAAATGGCCCAATAAGATGATGGGAAACCTTGAAAAGAGAAACCGAAATCTCTATTGTCAATATCATAGAGACCATGGACACACTACTGAGGACTGTAGAAGTTTATGGGATCACCTTGACCAACTTGTCCGAGAGGGTAAATTGAAACAGCTGTTGCATCATTCCAGCAGTTTGGGTGGTCAGACTGATACTCGACCAGAAAGGGAGAATCCTCCAAGACCCCCTCTTGGAACTATTAACGTTATCTTTGCGGCGCCTGGCAGAACAGGGTCATGCCCCTCCAGAGTAATGTCTGTGGCTCGCCTGTACCCTGAGGATGATTCCCACGAGCCGAAGAGAGCTAAGTTAAATCGATCCCTAGTCATGGGATTCTCGGACGAGGACAAGATCGGAACTGTTCAACCTCATGATGATGCTTTAGTGATTACCCTCCGAATCGGAGGCTATGATGTAAAGAGAGTGATGGTGGATCAAGGCAGTGTAGCCGAGATCATGTATCCTGACCTCTTCAAGGGGCTAAACTTAAAAAATGAAGATCTGACGCCTTACAATTCCCCTCTAGTAAGTTTTGAGGGGAAGATTATTATCCTGAAGGGACAAGTCAGACTACCAGTGCAAGCCGGATCGGAGATAGTGGAGGTCGATTTTATAGTGGTGGATGCTTATTCCCCTTATACGGCAATCGTTGCTAGACCTTGGCTTCATACTTTAGGGGCAGTCTCTTCCACCCTACATCAGAAAATCAAATACCCATCTGGAGGCAAGATAGAAGAGATACTGGGTGATCAAACCATGGCCCGGCAATGCATGATAGCAGCAATCCGACACAAGCCTGAAGCAGAATCTGAGACTCAGAAAGAGGAGTTATAGCAGTTAAAACCTCCAATGTTATCTAGTGATGGGTTATCCGAGGAAGTGAAGTGTGAGGATCTTGTAAAAGTCGCAATAGGAGATGACCCGGAGAAATTTTTTCAAGTCGGATCTCAACTACCTCAGCAAAAGAGGGAGGAATTGGTAGATTTCCTTAAACGAAACATCGATGTCTTTGCATGGAATGCTTATGAGGCCCTAGGAGTGGATCCAGACTTCATTTGTCACCATTTGAATGTTAATCCGATGATGGCCCCCAAGAAGCAGCTCCCTCGTCGGCCATCTAAAGAGCATGCAGAAGCAGTCCGTCAGGAAGTGACGAAGCTCAAAAAGGCAGGGGCTATCAAGGAGGTCTTCTATCCCGAGTGGTTGGCAAACACTGTAGTGGTCAAGAAAAAGACTGGGAAGTGGCGAGTATGTGTTGATTTCACAGATCCGAATAAAGCCTGCCCTAAAGATCCATTCCCCATGCCCAAAATCGATCAGCTGGTAGACGCCACAGTCGGCCATCCTCAGATGAGTTTCTTGGACGCGTTTCAGGGTTATCATCAGATACCTTTAGCATTGGACGATCAAGAAAAAACTGCTTTTGTTACGCCAGTGGGGAACTACCACTACAAAGTGATGCCTTTTGGTTTGAAAAATGCAGGTTCCACTTATCAGAGAATGATGACGAGGATGTTCGAATCACTACTAGGAAAAAATATGGAGATTTACATAGATGATATGGTAGTGAAAAGCAAAAAGGTATCCGAACACCTGGGAGACCTCCAAGTTGTCTTCGAAATTCTCAGAAGCTATAAACTACGTTTAAACGCTTCCAAATGCTCATTTGGTGTAGGGTCGGGCAAATTCTTGGGTTACATGGTTACTCATAGGGGAATTGAAGTCAATCCTGACCAGATTAAGGCCATCACCAATATGCGAACTCCTCGGAACCCAAAAGAGGTGCAAAAACTAACTGGAATGGCCGCTGCTTTGAATAGATTCATATCTCGATCGGCAGACAGGTGCCGACCTTTCTTCCTATTGATTAATAAATGGAAGGGCTTTGAGTGGTCGACGGAATGTGACGTAGCCTTTCAGCAACTCAAAGACTATCTAGCTCGGCCCCCGGTCATGTTGAGTCCAGAGCCAGATGAGGTTCTTTTTGCCTATATTGCAGTGGCCTCCTACGCAGTAAGCTTGGTGTTGATAAGAGTAGATAACGGCGTACAGCGGCCAGTGTACTACGTGAGTAAATCGTTGCACGAGGCGGAAGTGCGCTACCTTCCACTGGAAAAAGCCATCTTGGCAGTGGTGCTTGGCACACGCAAGCTGCCTCACTATTTCCAAGCACATACGGTGATTGTTCTTACACAACTCCCACTAAAGACCGTGCTTAAAAGTGCAGATTACACGGGAAGGATAGCTAAGTGGGGTACAATCCTGGGAGCTTTTGACATCAAGTACATGCCTCGTACCTCAGTAAAGGGACAGGTACTCGCCGACTTGGTGGCAGAATTCACCGAACCTGAAGCGGATGGATTACTAGCACAAGGGGAAAAGGATGAAAAACTGGTTGGTAGTATCTCCCAATGTTTCCCTCCGACGTGGGAAGTGCATGTAGATGGAGCATCAAATCAAAAAGGTGCAGGGGTTGGATTAGTACTAACGTCCTTCGAGATGGTTACCATTGAAAAGTCTCTGAGGTTAGACTTTCCCGCCACGAATAACGAAGCGGAGTATGAAGCTTTGTTAGAAGGGATGGCTATGGTCCTAAGGATGGGAGGAAAGTCCATAAAACTCTTCTCGGATTCAAGGCTAGTTGTTGGTCAAGTCAAAGGGGAATTCGAAGCCAAGGACGAAAGAATGCGAGGTTATCTTAGCCAAGTTAAGATTATGCAGATGGAATTCGAATCTTTTAGCTTGCTACATGTCCCAAGAAGTGGCAACGCGCATGCGGACTCTTTGGCCACGCTTGCAACCTCCTCGGCACAGAACTTGCCTCGCATAATCCTCGTTGAGGACCTGCATCGACCCTCGACAACAGCGAACGTAGTTCAAATCAATCAAGTGAGAATGGGGCCAAGTTGGATGGATCTTGTCATGCAATTCTTAAAGGAAGATATTCTACCCGAAGAGAAAATCGAAGCTGACAGAATAAGAAAGAAAGCTACTAGTTATTGGCTGTTGGAGGATAGCAAGCTATATAGGCGTTCCTTTTTTGGGCCTTATTTGCTATGTGTTCATCCTGATCAAACTGAATTACTGTTGGAAGAGATGCATGAGGGAATCTGTGGAAGCCATACTGGAGGCAGGTCCTTAGCACATAGGGTCATTACACAAGGTTATTGGTGGCCGAACATGCAGAGAGAAGCTTTGGAATATGTCAAAAAGTGTGATCAATGCCAGCGGTACTCACCGAGTATACACCAGCCAGGGGGGGTCCTCAATCCATTATCTAGTCCATGGCCATTCGCTCAATGGGGCTTAGATATCGTCGGACCATTTCCTAAAGCTGTGGGAAACAAGAAATATCTCATAGTCGGCACTGATTATTTTACAAAGTGGGTTGAAGCAGAGCCTCTAGCCAATATCCGAGATGTGGATGCGAAAAGATTCGTCTAGAAAAGCATCGTTACGCGGTTCGGCGTTCCTCATGTACTCGTCTCAGATAATGGACTCCAATTTGATAGCAAGATGTTCAGAAATTATTGTGGCGAGCTGGGGATTACTAACAGATATTCTACTCCGGCTTACCCTCAAGGGAATGGACAAGCTGAAGCTGTGAATAAAGTCATACTAAGTGGATTGAAGAAAAGATTGGATGATGCAAAAGGCAGATGGGTGGAAGAGCTTCCGCATGTGCTCTGGACGTACAGGACCACGCCTCGCAGGTCCACCGGAGAGACCCCTTTTTCTATGACTTACGGAGCTGAAGCAGTCATCCCTCTGAAATATGGGTTCCCGACGACGAGAACAAGTTCATTCAATCCAAAAGACAACGATGAAAACCTGGCAAGAGGTCTAGACTTGATTGATGAAAAAAGGGAAAACGCGATGGTTCAATTGGCCCATTATCAACAGAAGCTGAAGCGAGGTTATGACGCCCATGTAAAGACAAGACCTTTGGCCCCAGGTGACCTGGTGCTGCGAAAAGTTGTGGGCTCGGCAAAAAACCCAGCGTGGGGAAAATTAGGGCCGAATTGGGAAGGACCATATCGTATCACCTCCAACGCTGGTACTGGAGCGTATTTCTTGGAAGACCTGGACGGACTCGTAGTACCCCGCCCTTGGAATGTCAATAACTTGAAAAGGTATTATTATTAATAAATGTGTATTTGATCAATATTTGTTCTATATGTGAAATGTGTATGTCACTCTCGCCATTCTATCAGGTGTTTAAACTTAAATCCAATCATGCATGAGTCCTCGGACCAGATGATCTGGGTTAGTTAACACTCTCGCCGTTCTATGAGGTGTTTAAACTTAAATCCAATCATGCATGAGTCCTCAGACCAGATGATCTGGGTTAGTTAACACACTCGCCGTTCTATCAGGTGTTTAAACTTAAATCCAATCATGCATGAGTCCTTGGACCAGATGATTTGGGTTAGTTAACACTCTCGCCGTTCTATGAGGTGTTTAAACTTAAATCCAATCATGCATGAGTCCTCGGACCAGATGATCTGGGTTAGTTAACACTCTCGCCGTTCTATCAGGTGTTTAAACTTAAATCCAATCATGCATGAGTCCTCGGACCAGATGACCTGGGTTAGTTAACACTCTCGCCGTTCTATGAGGTGTTTAAACTTAAATCCAATCATGCATGAGTCCTCGGACCAGATGACCTCGGTTAGTTAACACTCTCGCCGTTCTATGAGGTGTTTAAACTTAAATCCAATCATGCATGAGTCCTCGGACCAGATGATCTGGGTTAGTTAACACTCTCGACGTCCTATCAGGTGTTTAAACTTAAATCCAATCATGACTGGAGACCTCTGACCAGATGATTTGGGTTAGTTAACACTTGTTCTAATTTCCTTTCAAGTATTCAAACATAGATATAAGTGTATGATTCAAATTTCTTGTCAAGTTTGGTTATATTTATTTGGTTCGTATGTTAACCCAATTTCCAGAACTTCTTAATCAAATTAGTCATTCATATAACACAAGTAAAAGAAAAAATGAAATGATAGCAGAAGGATTCACCATTACTTGCCATAACACGTAAAACAAAAGGAATATATCTTCATTAATAATTAGAACACAGTACAAGTCTTTAAAACGGTAAACATAGAAAAAAAAAAAAAAAACAATACTGAAATAAATATCCTAAGCCTTTGTCTTGGGAGCTTGGTGGTCAGCTACCTGTTCGGACTGCGAAGGGGCAGCATCTGAAGCCTTACCCTGGGAGGCCTCAACTCTTTCCCCTCGACCAGCGTCTTGGTGGGAAGCTGTTGGGACTTCCACAGGAGCAGGAAGAGCTTAATTTGTTGCAGGAGCTTCAGATACTGGGGCTGGCTGCTCTGGGGGAGGAGAGTCAGAACCTGGGAGCGCCTGGATATCAGGATCATAATATATGCTCTCAGGCCGCCTAAGGCTAGAATCAGCAGGGACTCCAGCGGCATCAAGGGCTTTTTCCCAAGTAATGTCGCAGTAGTCCCTGGCGACGGAAGAAAATTCTTCAGTCAGCCTGCTCTGAGTCTCTTGCACCTCCAGAGTATACGAGGCCTGCTTCTCGGCCTCAGCTGCCTCCTTCAGAAGTTGTGCAGCTTCCTTGGCCTTGCGAAGCTCTTCGCGTAGCTCTTTCACCACCTGCCTTTCTGTTGCCAGATTGATTTCGCAGAGGTGTAATTCGCTGCGAAGAGTTTCAGCCTGCTTCTCAGTCGTCTTTAAGCCAGCTTCAGCACTGGCCTTATCCTGGAGAGCTTTCTTCACCTGCTCAGCCATCTGTTTTTGTTGGTCTTTCAACGCATTTAGATGAGCCTCTACAGTCTCTCGGGCGTCATGGGCAGCCCTCGTCTCATCACGAGAGTTCTTCACCCACTCCTCAGCCACGTAAACTTGTTGCGTGACTTGTCATGCACAGTGAAGAAGTGGCTTAGATTTAAGAAATAATACGCAAGTAAACAAAAATGAAAAAAGAATGAACAGAATTACTTACCATAGCCAAGTCCCTTTTTAGGGAAAGAAATAGGTCAGGATGATTGAAACTCCTGTAGGCCGCCAGGTCTGCAGGTAGGAGGAGGGGCTATTGCAGAGCCTCAGCCATCCGGCCTGCATGACCACCACGAAAGTGCCTAAGTGAGGCATCCATCGCGATGGGCGCACCGTCAACCTCCAGTACTGGTGACCAAGTTCGTGGTGACCGACGTACTTAGCCCGCCGGCTGCTCCTCTCGGCTGTCCACAGAGTGGGACCTCTTACTCCTGTGTTCCTGCGCCTGTCTGGCCTGCTTGTTTCCTTTTGATGGGCCCAACTCCCCCTCCTCAGCAGGCTCTACTGGCCTTTTTCTCCTCAGATCTGGGTTAGGTTTTAGCCCGAGGTCAGCAGGCACCTGGGGTGGAGGGGGAGGAGGATTTGCGGATTGCTTTGACTTGTTTTTCTCTTGAGGGAATGGCGCCTTATTCCTAGTCCGCATCAGCTCCTTCAGACTAAGACCAGTCTTGGGGGCCATTTCTTCCTCCTCGTCTGATGTATCAGCAATGTATGTTACTACCTGAGCAGGAGTTTGTACACACGACTGCTCGTCCTCCCTTTCTTCGGCCTCCGACACAAGGATCGTCTCTTCAAATCTGAATTTGTCAATCTCTTGTTCAAGGGAGGAAGAGGAAGCTGTGCCTTCTCGGAGGATGGCCTCCCCAAGAGGTACTTCACGTAACGGTTGGGCAACGATAGGTATCCCCTGAAGGATGGGATGGTCCACAGGAGGAAGATCGTATGGGGCGAGAAAGTTTGGCCGAGATACGTCTATGCGCGCCAAACGGTGGTCTCCTGCTCGGATGGAATTGCCGACATCTAAAAATGACCGTGAAATTGGCTCAAAATCCAAGATAAGGTGAACTGCCCGAAGCTGCCCGTCGTTATTCACAAAAATTTCCGATCTGAGCAGATAGTTCAATGCTGGAACATTGATTAGGCTAAGCTTGGGGTTGGTGAAAAGTTTATCTGTCAAGCAAACAAATCACACAGTTAAGAGCCTCGGCAACAAAAAAAAAAAAAAAAAAATATATATATATATATATATATATATATATATATAAAATAACTAAACAAATAAATGTAAATGTATTAAAACAGTATCTAAGCACTATAAAGAGAAGCCAAGTACTCCTCAATTCCAAAGTTAGAAATCCTAAATCTAGGTTGCTCCACCTGGTTCCCCATCTTGGTTGGGCAGGCTAAGCCGTCACTCCATGGCCCCGACAAAATAAGGAAGTCGTCTTTCATCCCCTTGTTAGATTTGGGGAGGCAGGAAATCAGTTTGACCACGCTGTTACGGGACTTAAGGTAAAAGCCTGCGCGAGACTCTATATGGCCTTCATATAGATGGGCGACGTCGTGCCAAGTCAATCCTAGCCCCAGGTGTCAGTCCAATGCGTCGATTGATCCTAGGACTCTAAAGAAGTTGGGGGCACACTGGTGAGGGCAGAGTCTATGGTCACGAAGATAATCCCGTGTAATCCTACCCATGGGGATGGTCATGCCCCCTTCTATGAAGGCAATCATAGGGATTACCACCTCTCCTACTTTCCGATCAAACTCCACCCCCTCTGTTGTGCAGTGACGTACCACCACCTCCTGCGGAATGTGGTACTTTTCTTTGAATAGCTCTATCAGGGCCGGAGTGCTTACTAAACGCTCAAATCTACCCATTGTTAGTCTCTGGAATGTGGAGTGGTTAGCCGAGGAGGTTAGCTGAGGATACAGTAGAAGTTCGGAGTGCGAAACTTACGTGAGGTTGAGTACGGACTGGTCTTCTTGCCTCTGGAAGATCGTTAAACTCTCTCTCTTGTGAAGGTATGAGGGATGCCTGAATACAAACGCTCTGAAGTTGCAAACTCTGATAAGAAATGGAAAAAATAACGTCTGAAGGTTTTTATAGTTGGGGCGAAAGAAAGGAGACACAATCCCGCCCAAATATTGAAAATGAGATCTGGACCGTTGGATTTGTATTCCACCGTTGGATATCTGGAGCGAAACGCAGTCCTAAGCGTTTAATGATGATTGTGCGAGTTCCCAAGCGTCAGAAGCTCTCGCGAAATGGCGGAAATGACCCTTACACGTGCCTGAGTTTAAATATCATTATGGACTACATCGTAATTATGGGTATACATCAAAATCATAATTTTTCTCCTCGGATAAGAGGGAAAAATTAGAATTTTTAGGGGCTATTATGGGGGAGCAAAAACTTGGGCCCTTGCATTGGGCTTAAGCCCCACGTTTTATCAATAATACGTCCGAGGAGAAGAAATCATAGGGAAACCTCGTAACTAATATTAGAGCATGTAAGTGTCTAGGGATATTGATCCGAGAGGATAATCCTCCTCGGATCTGACATATGTCGGTGAGGTGGGCCTCGTCTCCCCCTAGTTCACCTTCCAGGAAGTTCCAGCGGTGAAGATAGACTACAAATGTACACGGAAGGGATAAGGATGCAGAAATATCTTGGGAAAAAGCTGCTACCACCGCATTAAATGCATTACAGCAGCTTTCCTGGCCGCATTAATGTGGAGAAGACCTCTGAACAGTGTTTTCGACCACCTTTACCCCCAGAAAATCAAAAAGCTGTGAGAGTGGAGAAAGAAACTCAAGTACCAGGCTAGATGGTAGACAAGTGGACGGTAGGATCGAACAAAGAAGGACTATATAATGGAGTAAAACCTCTAGAAGAAGGGAATCACGAGAGAAAAAGAAAGAACATCAAGGAAGAGTTACTGTAGCATCTAGAAGAACATCATCTGAAACAACCGTTTTATCTAAGAACCTACCCCTCGGACATTACTCGAAATAACCAATTCATCCCAAACTTGCTCCTCGGACTAGAGATCATCACTTGCTTGTGTGTTTTATTCTCCTCGGACAAACTCATAACCTCCATTAATTGTTGTAAGACCCTTTATCAGCCCAATTCTTTCGCCCACTCTCTTACAAATTTATTGTATTGGGCTTATTGGGCCCATCCCCTGTTTCTACCTGGGTTTGGGCTACGATTTGTGACCCTACAATTTTCTATATTAAAATATAGAAAATAATAAAATAATATGAAAAGTAGAACAATAAAACATGATTTATAAAGAAGACACTATTGAAGCCTTACTTATTTGGAGAAGATCACCTCCAGTTTCCTCCCATTTTAAAATAGATGAGTGACATGTGTAAAAACAATGATCCAACAGTTATAAGCAATTTATGTTTTCAAAAATAAAAGCAAAAGCAAACCTTTTTTTGAGATAAAAGTGCAGGAAGAAGGCATAGGTTCTTCGGATTCGGAGCAACAGTTAATGGTAGTCTTCGACAGCATGTGGATTGACAGCCAAACTTCAAGCCACGCATGAAGGCGCGTGAGGCTGAAGATGGAGGTCGGCTTCTTGGGTTTTGCATGTTAGAGGCCAAAGAAGAGATCCGTAGCGTTGGTTTTGTGAACCACCAATCAACGGGGAATCTATGATGGCAAGTGGGTCAATGGCCACCACGAGTGGTGGTACGTGTCTCCAAAAATGGAGATCAGACTCTTGGGTTTTGCATATTGGAGGCCAAAGAAGAGATTTGCGGCATTGGTTTTGCAAAATGATTGAGAAAAACTAACAGATCTCAAGGGAGGCTCATACTCGATGGTGTGACGGCAGTGATTTTTTATAGTAGCGATACAAAGGCAGAGAGGCCTTGTGGAGGTGGTGAAGGTAGCGATAGTCTTGAATTGAACGATGGTATGTTTGGTAGATCAATTTGGCTCTAGAGATGGTGAAGGGAGCGATAAGAGAGATGAAAAATATTGGGTTTTTCCTAACCGTTGGATCATTTTATATACATGTGTCACTTATCGATTTTAAAATAGAAGAAAACTGAAGGTGATTCTTTTCCTTATTTATCAATGGGGTCATCTAATCCTCTCAACCTGCAAAAAGAAAAAGAAAAAGAAAAAACATAATATATTAGTTAGTTCTAATCGAACAAATAAGATGAAGACTTCTATAAAAAATAAAGCATAACAAAAAATGAGAAACAATTAAAAAATTAAACTAAAATAAAGTGTCTAACGACTTTTCTTTAGTGATCAAATCTGTCCGTTAAAATAAAAAAAAATAAAAAAAAGGTTAGATAAGTCTAGAATGTGCCGTACAGTAACACAATAAAGAAAAGGCATGGTCTATGCCTTTTCATTCATCTCCTTTTCTTTAGTGCTCAAATCTGTCCCATTTTTTCTGCTGACAGAGCTTGTAACTGCTGACAGATTTTTTCTGCATGTTTAATGACAAGTTCTTTCCGGTTTTTCAAAAAAAAAAAAAAAAATCTGTCCGTTAAAAAGAGAGGGGGAAAAAAATGAAAAGAGAAAAGAAAAGAAAGGCTAGATAAGTCTAGAATGTGCCGTATAGTGACACAATCAAGGAAAGGCAAGGCCCATGCCTTTTCATTCCTCTCCTTTACCAAATACGAAACTAAACAATAAACAAGCACCTAACCTACCAGTAAAGAGAAAAAAAAAAAAAAAAAGGTGTAGGTAAACCATGCTACCCAAGAAAGATAAAGAAGTTTTTGGAGTTTGATGATGCCAAAAATCATCAGTAAGTCACATAGTCCTTACGTGCTTAAGACAATACTTGCACAACATAGAACAAGAAGACCTTAGGAGAATACCGATATGGTATCGGCCAAAGACCCTTCGAAGTTTAAATTAGAAATCTTTTCACAACTTTAGAGTATCAGAGGTAGGGTGAATTATGCGTACCTTGTTTTCTGAAGGCTTTGGATTTTTATAGTAGTGTAGAGCCGACCTTCGTTTCTTGCATAGGAAGGCGTTTCCTTACTAGGAAGATTACCATAAATGCACATATATTGTGGGATCCTTCTCATGTTGGGATTCTTTTCATATTGGGATTTCATTGACTAGGGTTAATCATGGGACGCAAGTTGTTTCCATTTAGGATTCCTTGGAGGCCACTTAAGCCATGTGGATACCACGTGGCCTTGAGATTCGTCCACCTCATGTCCGTGTATCTCAGATCCGTCCATGTAGAGAAACTAACCGTCCACATAATCTAGTACCGTCAGATCTATTAAGATGGATTTGTCATCCCTAATTTTATACTCATCAACTACCCCCTCACTCCATGGGTCTGTCACCTCCTTTGGACGGACCTGTGGAATGAGGGTTTGATTCGTCTCCTGAGAAATGTGCACAGTGATCGGTGCAAAACTGTAAGTGCACAGTATCGTAGTTTTATAGTAAAGTGATGAGAAGAGTATCGTCCTCAGGAATTTGTAACTTACTTTTGACAAATACCAAAATTATGCTAATCTCGATTTTATCTAGAGAAGTCACTAAAGTTTCTGTAATTGGAATTCAAAATAAAATCAATTTAAATAAAAGATACGCAAAGGAAAAGAAAGATGTTGCTTGAAAATCAACTTAATAAGAAAGAAACTTCTAGGAAATCGATTTCACCTAATTCCTTACTATGCTTTACTCATCTAGCTAATTGAATTTAATTCTCTCTGTTTGTTAGCAATCTCCAAACTCTTCCAAAAGCCTCTTTCAACAGTCAATTGGAAACATTCTTGTTCATCATTTTACACAAGAGTATGCAATTTAATAAACCAAGAAAGCATTAAGACCAATGATTTTAATACTACATAGGTTCATACAAGTCTTTCGATCTCTATATTTACCTATGCTGAAATATTCAAGATCTATCCTATAACTCCCTCTTTCGACAGCAAATCACAAGATCAAAATCATCTAATTAATGGCCAGTTAATTAGAAACAATAAGTTCAAAATAAATTAGACAAACATGAAGAGAATTAATTCAAATTACCATAGAAAAGCAAGCATAGTTCGGAATTAGATTACATCGTTTTCCTAGAATAAAGAAAATATAATTCATGCTAAAAATTAAATTCAACATAAACGAATTCACCATCATTTTTCTGAAGAGATTCAAAGGAAAATAAATGCTGAAAATATATCTCGTCTCAGTCCTCCCAGTTCAGCCTCTATCTTTCAGTTTCAGCACCTCTGCCTTTCAGTTTCAACACCTCTCTCTTTTCTGTTTCAGCCCTTCAGCACCTCACTTTTTTTTTTCCTTGTTTCAGCGTTTTTCTGCTTTTTTCTTTTCTGGTTCAGCGCCTCCTTTCTTTCTCTTTCAGCGCCTCCCCTTTTTCTTTTCTTTAGCTCACGTGTTGCCCTTTTTTTTCAGCCCAAAAACATTTTTCAGCCCAAAACCATTTTTCTGTTTAGCCCAAAACCTTTTTCAGTTCAGCCCAAAACCTTTTTCTTTTGCTGCTTCACGTCTCTTTATTTGAGTAAATCTTCATTTTCTTTAAATCTGAAATAAAATTTAAATAAAAATAATGAAGTCTAAAATCAACAAAAAATAGATAAAATTAGACTAAAGTTTAAAGTTGAGAAGTGATAAATTATGCTAAATTATGCAAGTCATCACACAGATTGACAGGCTAGCCTAGGATCATTAATGTCATAGGGGGCACGTGTCGTTTTTTCAGTGGTTCATCTCTTGGAACGAAATGTCTCTTCCTCTTCCGTGCCGTTCTCTCTATATAAACCTGTTTTTTCACTTCTCATTCTTTACTTTCTTCAGTGAATTCACGATCAGAGCACTATCGTCTCCCTTGATAAACCAGCATACCATCCACTCGGTGCGCCTATCATCTACATTTCTCTTGTTGCTCATCTTCAACTGATAAGTACTTTTCACCTTTCTGTTGAATTCCCTTGCTATTTTTTAAGACTTATGCACACCCGTCGTCTAGGTAGATCCATCAATGTCTTAGGGTTTACCCGTCGTGTGTAGGTGACAGATGTCTAGTGTGTCAAGTAACCAATCGTGTGTCTGCGAGGGAGCGGGCTACGATGACGTGTTCCCGTTAGGTCAGAACGACCCTAGCACCTCAAGTGAAGAAAGGAATTCGTCGGCCACCTCACCTTCCACAAAGGATGAGGATTTGGACACGGATAGGTTAGAGGGTGATTCTACTGATGGCCTAGTTGGTGCTGAACCCCCAACCCAATCCGTCATAGGTCCCGATGGACTTAGGGAGTTTATAATACTTCCCTTGTGGACGGTTAACAACTTCATTTCTACCATCAAAGAGTCGCACTTCAAAACGCTTAGGGAGAAGTACCAAATACCCGTCCACATACCCCTCCGACTACCCTACAAATCGGAGAAGTGTTACTACGAGGGTGTCAAAGGCATCAGAATCTATGAGCAAATGCTAAAGGTAGGGCTCAGATTCCCACTGAGCGCTCTCCACCGTCATCTCCTCCAATACTTAGGGTTGGCCATCACCCAAATTGCCCCAAACGCCTGAAGGGTTTTCTTTGGCGCAGAGGTTTTGTATGGGGCCATGTCCAAAGGGGCACGTAGGTTGACGGTGAAAGAGTTCTTTCACTGCTACCGTCTGACTGAGAATGTCAAGTCCAAAGGCATGTATAGTTTTATGCCTAGGAGCCCGTTGCTAAGGCTTGTGTGTGATACCCTAACTTAAATAGGAACTGGAAGAGTCGCTACTTTTTTATGGAAGGGGACAAATGGATGTGTCACCTTGGTGACCAAGAGTGCATGCCCATCGACAAGACATGGGGTATAATGCCCCCATCTGGTATGCATCTGTCTGTATTTAGGTGTTTAATTGTGCTATCTTTAATTGTTACTTTAACTGTCTTCCTATTGCAGCTCGGGACCGTCCTTAAGTCACACTTGAAGAGTGGAGTTTTTTGGAATTTTTTTTAATAAAACCAAGCTGTCAGAGAGGACGTGGGCAAAACTAGTCAACTTAGATACCCTTCATTGGTACTATGACGAACTAGAACCCATAAAAGCTGCTCGTCACTATGACCGTCGAATTCGCCAATGTAAGTCTGTCGCCTAGTACGTTGGTTTCTTTCTTTGCTTTTTAAATTATTCAACTCATTTTATTCGTTCTCCTTTGTGCAAAAATGGAAGACAGTAAAAGGAGGGCCTACATCAAGTAGCAGGCTACAAAGAAAAAACAAGACGAGAGTCAACCATTTAAAGGGACGGGTTTGGCCAACCCAACGTCCAAGAGGAAACCATCAGAGAAGACTAGCCGTCTTTCTAAAAGGCCCAAGGTGACTCCCGATCCAATTGTCGGGTTAAAGGCTGAACCTAAGAAGACGGTAACTCCATTCAGGAAAGGGACTCATGACGGGTCATGTCCCCGTTACTGAAAAACCACTTGTCCTCCTTCGAGAGGATTCAAAGTATGCGCTGAAGCAGCTCTCGTCTATAATCACAGCTGCTGACTACGAGGACTTAAGTAACCACGCAAAAGAAGCTATGGAGGAGACAGGTCTTTTTAGCATTGCGCAGGTAACTGTGTCCGTCTCTTTTCTCTTTCTCTTTCCTCTAACTTTCTTGGTAACTAACCCCTCTTTTGTTTCCAGGCAATGGTAATGATGAAAGGGTTGATAGGCTGTTGCCTGAACCACGAGACGACATTGGATCATGTCAGGGCAAAGGCACAATTGATGGAGGCAGAGCTGGGGGAGTTGAAAGCCTGGAGGACGGTCCGGGAAAAGAAGCTTGCCTTGTAAGAGCAAGTCCAGGGTGAGATGGAGAAGCAGACAGAGGTGCTGTAGCAAGTCCTTCAAGACAAGGTAAAAGAGATCAAAGCCATCAAGGACTAGCTCGGTCAGGCAAAGGAAGATGTGATACGGGAGTATCGTGACTCCGAAGCGTATCTGACGGAGCTCGGCGGCACTTATGCAGACAACTTCGATGATTGCCTCCATCAAGTCAAGGCTTCTTTTCCTAAACTGGACTTGTCACATGTTTTAATTGATGCCCAAGCTCAGACCTCAGCTCAGCCTGTCCACTCCAAAAGCACTGACGAACTATTTGCTGATGATGCCCTTGCTAACGATCCTCGTGGTGACGGAGAGTCCACTCCTATTGAAGGCAAAACCCAATCCGTCGAGGGTGATACCCGTCAACCTGAAGACGTTTAGATTATGGAAGAGAAGGATGAAGACGTCCCCCCCCATCCAGCAGTAGTTTTTTCTATTTACTTTGCTAAAATGTAAATTTTTTTAAGAACAGTATTTACGTTTAATTCATCTGTGGCTTTTTATGTTCAGACATCTCCCTTTGTGGGCTTTTTTAGTATATTGATCATTCATTTTTTAAATGTTCGTCTACTTTGGTCTTTATTCTTGTAGATGAGTCCATTTAGTTTATGGTTACATGAATATAACAAAGTGGTTGGGACGGATCCATCTGCCTTGTAGGTTCAAACGTATTTGAATTTGTTCACCATGTGGGCTTATGTCCTCTCATTGGGGCGATTCCGCCCACTTTATGGATTGATTCTGTCCGCTTCATAAGCCAGTTAAATATAATCCTTTTTTAAGTTGTGTCTGTCCACTTTGTGGGCCTAGATGAACCTTTGGACGTGATTTTATTTCAATGTGCGGTTGCACCCGTCCACTTTATGGAGCTCATAAATTTTCAAATCACCCTTAAGTAATGAATCCGTGTTCTTATGAACTCGGAAACTTGAATCCGTCCATTTTTGCGGATTTAATAACCTAAACCCATTCACTTTGTGGGCTTATTATTACTCATCCAGAGGATGAAACCCGTCCTTTTTGTAGACTTGACAACTTGAGCTTGTCCACTTTATGAACTTATCACTAGTCATCCTTTAAGGATGAAGCCTGTCCACTTTGTGGACTTGATAGTTTGAATCCGTCCACTTGATGGCCTTATCATTAGTCATTTTTTTAGGATGAAACTCGTCCACTTTGTGGACTTGATAATTTGAATCCCTCCACTTGATGGACTTATCATTAGTCATCCTTTAGGATGAAATTCATCCACTTTGTTTATTTGATAATTTGAATCCGTCAACTTGATGGACTTATCATTAGTCATCCTTTAGGATGAAACTCATCTACTTTGTGGATTTGATAATTTGAATCTGTCCACTTGATGGACTTATCATTAGTCATCCTTTGAGGATGAAACTCGTTCACTTTATGGACTTGATTTTGTAGAAATGTAGATATAAATATGTGGAATTTCTAAATAACTTCTCTTATTATGGTAATCATGCGTAAAAATTGTTCTCAAAAGATAAAAAAAACCTGCCCTTGGGCTTAAAAGAAACTATAGATAATAAAAATTAAAACTAAAAGGAAATAAACTAGTAATGAAAAGTGTCATTGCTCGTCTACTTATAGTACTTCTTTAGGTGCTTTGTGTTCCATGGGTGATGCAACTCTTGCCCGTCCAGTGTCTCCAGGTGGTAGGTTCCCTTCCTATGCCACGATGCAACTCTGTATGGTCATTCCCAGCTAGGCCTTAGCTTCCTCTAGGAGGTGTCCTTTGTGGTGCCCATTACCTTTCTCAGGACAAGATCTCCAACCTGGAAGTCCCTGTGTCTGACCTTGGAGTTGTAGTGCCTGGCCATGAGATTTTGGTACCATGCTAACCTCTGCTCAGCTGTTGCTCTTACTTCGTCCACCAATCAAGCTGCAAGCGCATAACTTCATCATTTTTGCTTTCGTCATGGTTCCCTACTTTGTAACTTGTAAGTCCTACTTCAGTCGGGATAACTGCCTCGCTTCTGTATGCTAGCCGAAACAGGGTCTCCCCTGTAGGCGTCCTTGCCGTTGTCTTGTACGCCCACAAAACACTTAGTAGTTCGTCCGACCATATACCCTTTGCCCCCTCAAGCCAAGTCTTAATGATTTTGAGTAAGGATCGGTTCGTGGCCTCAACTTGTCCGTTGGCCTGTAGGTAGGCGGGCGAGTGATGAGTAGTGGTTCTTGTCCCTAGTTGTGAGCAAAAATATCTGAATGCGTCGTTGTCGAATTGCTTCCTATTGTCCGAGACCAGAACCCTAGGTATACCGTACTTGCAAATGATGTTCCTCCACACGAAACTTCGTACATTCTTCTCAATGATGGTGGCTAAGGCTTCCGCTTCTACCCACTTGGTGAAGTAGTCTATACCGATTACCAGGAACTTCAACTGTCTAACCGCCGTTGGAAACGAGCCCATGATATCCAATCTCCATTGAGTGAACGGCCAAAAGGCCATCATTAGGGTGAGTTCCTCTGTCAGTTGCCTAATAAGGTTGCCAAATCTTTGACACTTGTCGCAAGCTTTGACGTATGCATGGGCATCTTTTGCATGGTTGGCCAGTAGTATCTTGCCCGGATTAGTTTGTGCACCAATGACCATGATCCAGAGTGGTTTCCACAGACTCTTTTGTGGACCTCTCTCATTGCATAGTTTACCTCCTCAAGGACAGGGCACCTCAGGTACGGTTGGGAGAAGCCCCTCTTATACAGAATGTCTTTAACCAAAATGAAGCGAGCTGCTTGAACCTTTATCATCCTTGCAGCCTCTTTGTCGTCTGGTAGTACGCCGTCCTTCAGGTAGGAGGCTATTGGTGTCGTTCAATAGTTCTCAGAACTTATCTCCTGTACACTGGTACCGTCTATTAATGATGAGATTTGAACGAAGGACAATACCTGACCGGGGATGACCATGTGCTCTGCTGAAGCAGCTTTAGCAAGTCAGTCGGCATACTCGTTCTCTTTCCTTGGGATTTGAACAAACTTTACTTGGAGACTGCTAACTCGATCCTTTACCTTCTCGAGGTACTTCTTCATCCTTTCATTCTTGCATTCATAGTTGCCATTAACCTAACTGGTTATTACTTGAGAATTGCAGTATAAGACCAAATTTTCAGCTCCTGCTGCCTGGCAAGGTCCAGCCCTGCTATCAAGGCTTCGTACTCTACTTCGTTATTGGTTGTAGGGAAGTCCAAACGAACCATGCATTCGATCTTATCTCCTTCCGGGCTGTGGAGTACCACACCAGCTCCACCTGCTTGCCTATTAGAGGATTCATTGTGTGAATGCTCCATTATGGGATCTCTTCTACCCTTTAGCCTTCTACGAGAGTGAATTCTGCAATAAAGTCAGCTACTACTTGCCCCTTTATGGTCGTGCGCGGTCGATACTGTATATCGAATTCACTCAACTCAACTGCTCATAACGCCATTCGTCTTGTAACTTCAGGACTACTCATAGCTTTACACAAAGGCTTATCCGTCAAGACGACCATAGTGTGTGCCTAGAAATACGGCTTGAGCTTCTGTGCCGCAGTTACTAATGCGAAAGCGAGCTTTTCCATTATGGGGTACTTCTTTTCCACTCCTCGGAGTACTCAACTTGTGAAATATATGGGCTTCTGCACCCTATCCTCTTCTCTGACCAAAGTCGCGCTGACAGCGATCGAAAAGATGGCTAGATATAGGAATAGTTCTTCCCCTGGTTAAGACGAGCTTAGTAATGGCGGAGAAGAAAGATATGTCTTCAGATCTTCAAACGCTTGTTAACATTTGGTCGTCCATTCAAACGACTTCTTCAACATGCAGAAGAAAGGTAGGCACTTATCCGTTGCTCTTGAGACGAACCTGTTTAATGCAGCTACCTTGCCATTCAAGCTCTGTACCTCCTTGACCGTCTTTGGCAGAGCTAACTCCATTATGGCCTGTATCTTTTATGGGTTGACCTCAATACCCCTTTAGGATACCATGAATCCTAAGAACTTTTCTGCTGTCACCCCGAGCACATACTTGTTTGGATTCAGTTTCATGTTGTACGACCGAAGGATATCGAATGTCTCTTAGAGGTCGCTCAAGTGGTTGTCCTCCCGTATGCTTTTTACCAGTATTTCTTCCACATAAACTTGCATATTCCTTCCAATCTGATGCGCAAACATTTTATTCATCAGATTTTGGTACATGGCGCCCGCGTTCTTGAGCCCAAATGGTCATCACCTTGTAGTAAAAGAGACCCTGATTGGTTACAAATGAAGTCTTCTCCTGATCCGCCTCATTCAGTTTGATCTAGTTGTAACCAGAGAATGCATCCATGAAGCATAGCAACTGATGTCTTGCAGTTGAGTCTACCAAGGTGTCAATCCGTGGGAAAGGATAGCTATCCTTGGGTTAGGCCCTATTTAGGTCCGTGAAATCTACGCACATCCTCCAATTTCCGTTGGCTTTCTTGACCATCACTACGTTCTTCAACCAATCTGGGTAGTACACTTCTTGAATAAAGCCTACTTCTAGTGATTTATGAACCTCATCAGCTATAGATTTGTCCCTCTCTTGTGCGAACACCCGCTTTATCTGCCGGACGAGAGAGAAAGTGGGTGATACGTTCAAATTGTGGACTATGATTAACAGATCAATTCCTAGCACGTCTTCACGACTCCAAGTGAACACGTCCTGGTTTTCTTTTAGAAACGTCGTGAGTGCTTGATGTACTAGCTGGCTGGCTGGCTAAAGTGCCTATCCTCATTGTTCGTTAAGGCCTAGAATCATCAAGGAGTACTTCTTCCAATCCTTCCACTGGTTCTGCTACCATCCTCTGTTCTTCTATACACATAGTCTGTAAATGATCGTCCATCTCTAGCATGGCAATGTAGCATTTGCGTGCTGCCACTTGATCCCCTCTTACTTCTCTCACTTCGTACTCAGTGGGAAACTTGATCATCAAATGGTAGGTTGAGGTCATGGCCTTCCATGAGTTCAAAGTAGGACGACCCAATATAGCATTGTACGCAGACGAACAATCAACAACTAGGAATGTGACATCTTTGGTGATCTGCTAAGGGTAATCTTCGACCGTTATCAGCAGGGTGACCGCTCCTAGGGGATGTACCCTTTTTCCTTCAAATCCTACGAGTGGCGCGTTGGTTGGAATCATTTGTTCTCTCCCTATCCTCATCTGCTGAAATGTCGAGTAGTATAGGATATCAGTTGGGCTCCCGTTGTCTACAAGAACTCGGTGGGTGTTGTAATCCCCTATACATATGCTAACTACAAGTGCATAGTCGTGCGGGTGATGGAGATGTCGAGCATCTTCCTTCGTGAACCCAATTACGGCGTTGTCAATTCGTGCCATTTGTAGGATATACCCTCTTAGTTGGACATTCTAAACCATCCGGACGTAAGTCTTGCGGGCCTTCTTGGAAGAACTAGAAGCCGCGCTGCCCCCTATAATCATCCTTATGTCTCCCAATAGTGGCCTAGGGCACTTGTTTTCTCTTCAGGGGGGCTATCCTTGAGGCTATTCTATTGCTTCCTTACCGATGAACCTTTGCAACCTTCCTTGCCTAATAAGAGCTTCTATCTGCTGCTTCAAGTCATAGCATTCGGATGTGTTATGGCCGTGATCGCGGTGGAAACGGCAGTACTTGTCTCAGACCTCTTATTGGGGTCTCTCTTCAGCTTGCCAGGGAATGTCATGTCTCCTTTGTCTTTGATTTGCATTAGAACTTGATCAATGGGGGTGTTTAGAAGGGTAAAGCTTATGAACCTTTTGGTTGGAGGCTTGGAGAGCCTATCTTCCCTTCTATCTCCTGTCTTGGCCATCTTCCACCATCTGTCTTATTGTGATTCCTCCTATCTTTCTCTCTTCTTGGGCTTCTCTTCGGAAGCCAGCAGCGTGTCTTCTGCCTTCATATATTTAGTAGCCCAGTAGATCACATTCGACATGGTCTTCGGGTCATTCTTATATAAGGAAAATAGAAACTTACCCTTCTGTAGCCCATTAGTGAACGTGGCAACGAGTATCTTATCATCAGCATCATTGATTGAGAGTGCCTCCTTGTTAAAGCAGGCTATGTAAGACCTCAGCATCTCATCCTCCCGTTGCTTAATGCTCATTAAGCATGCAATAGATTTCTTATACTTGTGCCCCCTAATAAAGTGTGAGGCAAACTGGGGGCTCAACTCCTTAAAGTTACCAATGGAATTGGATGTCAACCTGCTAAACCAAATCCTCACAGGGCCCTTCAGCGTAGTGGGGAAGGCCCTGCACATAATCTCGTTTGTCACTCCTTGCAGGTGCATCAAAGTCTTGAAGGACTTTGGGTGATCTAGGGGGTCCTTTGATCCGTCGTAGCTTTCTACCTGAGGCATACAGAACTTTGGTGGTAGAGGGAACGACGTGATGGATGCAGTGAATGGTGAATTAGTTTGATGGACCAAGTCATCGAGGTCATTAGATACCCGTCCTCTGAGAGTGCTCATCATGAAGTCCATCCGTTCCTTTATCATCTGCATCTCCGCAACTATGTGAGGGGGGAGCCGTATCTATGGCGAATGGTCGGTTGGTATCCTGTCACTCTTGTCTGCTTGGGGAATTACTACCTTCCAACCCCTATTGATTTCTATTTTCAACACTAGTTCCTTCCTGATCCTCCTCCTGGGTGTTAACTGTTGCATTCTTCTGGTGCAGCTGCTCCTCTAGGTCATGATTTTGCTTAGTGAGGTGTTCCACTGCTACTGCAAGGGTTTGAACTAGTCTTTCTAGGGCAGTGGTGCGCGATTCATCACCCTAATTGTTAGTGGTTGTTGCCATTGAACGAGTGAGTACCACGCAACTTTTTGTCTGGGATGTTGGTAGGTATGGCTTATCTCCGAGCGTTCCCACTGACGGTGCCAACTGATGATGCCAAAAATCGTTAGTAAGTCACACAGTCCTCATGTGCTCAAGACAATACTTGCACAACACAGAACAAGAAGACCTTAGGGGAGTACCGGTGTGGCACCGGCCAAAGACCCTTCGAAGGTTAAGTTAGAAATCTTTTCACAACTCTAGAGTGCCAGAGCTGCGGTGAATTATGCGTACCTTGTTTTCTGAGGGCTTTGGTTTTTTATAGTAGTGTAGAGCCAACCTTCGTTTCTTGTGTAGGAAGGCGTTTCCTTACTAGGAAGATTATCATAAATGCACATTTATTGCGGGATCCTTCTCATGTTAGGATTCTTTTCATATTGGGATTCCATTGACTAGGGTTAATCGTGGGACGCAAGTTGTTTCCATTTAGGATTCCTTGGAGGCCACTTAAGCCATATGGATACCATATGGCCCTGAGATCCGTCCACCTCATGTCCGTGTATCTGGGATCCGTCCATGTAGAGAAACTAACCGTCCACATAATCTAGTATCGTTAGGTCTATTAAAATGGATCTGTCATACCTAATTTTATACTCATCAGAGCTAAAATGCTCTGACCATTGATTCAAGGAGACGTTAGATATTTTGGTTGATTATGGGAGATTATTTCAAAAATTCAAATTTTATTTTAGAGTTTTGGAGAGAGTTATGAGATTGTTCTATATTTTTAGTCTGTGCAGGAGCATAGACTAAATTTTGGTGCTTAATTAATGCATAGACAAGATAATTATTATTCTAAATAAAAATTCTATTTTTTTTATTGGTTAGAATATATTTTTTTTATTTTAAAGAATCCATTGATTAATATATGGGCTTATATTTTATATTTTTGAGTAATACTTGGAGCTTCTTATATTTGGGGCCATAGGCAATGGCCTTAGATGCCTAGTGAGTGGAGCCGACTCTAAACCCGACTCATTGAAATAGTAGACGTTGGCAAAATTTGTTCTATACACAGAAAAAGTTATTTAGTTATGTAGTACATACATTTTTTGAACTTAAGTTTATTAAACTTGAGTTCTAATTCAAACTTGAGTTCCAAGTAGTATGGGTTCCAAGTATTCCACTGCTCTGCTTTATGGATTTTTTTTTTTTTTTTTCTTGTTGGTTTTAGGAACAATTGCTGCTTTCTTAATTTGTTGGTATGAATGACCTGCGACTAATATTTGCTATCTTGTAAAAAAATAAATTAGTATCCTTATTTTACACATATTCTTTCAAAATATAAAGAGAACATACAAAAAGACACAAAATATAGAAGAAGACACAGAGATTCAAAGGGGGTGTAAGAAGATTATTATGGAAGTTGGTTGAGAATGTAGAGAGCTAACAATACATACAATATTACTGGAAGATGTGAAATACAACAAGATATTATATACAACAAACTTACTGATATTATTAAATTGAAAAGAGTTGTTACATATGACATAGGAATTTTACATAAGGAGGAAGGAAGGGAGGAGTTCTGAAACTCTAAGGCTCTATATCCCCTTCTTCATACACTAATCTTCTATTTATAGAACCCGGAACTCAAACTACAATTCAACATATTTTACAAGCAATTATTTTGCCGACAACACAGTAGAGTGCATGGGCTTGACAAAGCATCATAATGCCTTCTGGTAGGAGTTGTCGGAAATGATAAAAGTTGAACTTGATAAAAGCTAGGGGCAATGATAAAAGTTGCTACCAAACGGAGGAGTGAATGGTACCAATAGATAAAGATGCAATCTTCGTCCTTTTTTATTTATTTTTAAGTGTTGAACACAATTAGTCTCATCCATCTCTTCCTTGGAACCAATCATCATCAATATCCAGATCTGGGTCATGATTGTCATAATAAGGGTCATTATTTATGAAATGATGGGCAGCTAGCAAAGGATTTGGTAATTTTCAAGCATCAACATGTGGCAATTGCTGGTGATAGACTTCTGGAGTACTTGGACCTGAGTCATTCGGGTTTTGAATTCCTATGTTGAGTGTTTATGTCCACTTGGGTGGTTTTTGACAACATGACCAAAAGGGGTCCACATGCACATGGAGAGAATTATTTGGATTAGTGAGCCAATGAACTTCTGGCAGGTGGAAAATTCCTTATGCTTGAAAATCATATTTTGAATTAAAATTGACAACGATGGATCTTATAGTAATTCTGTGTCCAAATCTTGGATGAGCTTCAATGGTATATCGTTTCCAATCTCCATCATGAGCATCATTTTTGAGGATTTCAAACCAGAAATTTTCAAAATATCTATTATTGTTGGGGAAAAGTAGCTTGTAAAATCTTGGTTCAAAATGGATGCACAAATAATACTCATTAAGCAGATACCAAATGTAAAGGTAATGGAAAACAGTCCAATTGGATATCCAAAAAGCAAAAGGTGTTTTCCATGGCTAGTCAAGGTCAAAATAGATGGCTAGAAAATGGTTGTAATTTTGTTTAAGGTAATCATGGAGGATTCTGATGATTCTTTTGGATTTGGCTTCAAGGGTTAAGGTTTTTATGTGGTCTCTTATATCTGAGGGAAGGCTTTCTATCATATCAGTTATGGCATATGAATGTGAAGATGAGAATGGATCTGTGATAGGGTATACACACAAAGGTGAAGAAATGACTGTAGTATTAATGGTTGGGGATTTTCTAGAAAGATAGCCAGTAATCAAATTATCTTTTCCTTTGATATGCCTGACTTGAAAAGACCACTGTGAAAACCAATTTGACCATCTGAGCAGCTGAGGATGAGGGAGCATCTTTCTTTTTAACTGAAGAATTTTTGGAAAAGAAGACATATCCATTTCAACTAGAAAATTATGCCTAAGGAGATGAAATTGGAACTTTTCAATTCCATTCTTTACTGCAAGTATTTCTTTAAACGTGGAATGGTAATGGAACTCTGAGGTCTTAAATGCACCACTTTTATATCCATAAATATTTCTTTTTCCATTAGTTTCTTCAAAAAGAGCTGCTGCCCAGTATTCATCACTAGCATCTGTTTATAGTACACGCTTGCCTAGTCCTGGAATTTGCAATGGAGGAAGCCTTTCTGCCAATTTTTTCAATTGCTGAACAGCTTCTATATGGGTTGAATCCCATTCTGGAGGTTCTTCTTCAAGAGTTGAGCTAGAAAATTTCTATACTTGGAAATCTTTGGTATGTGATGATGCCGTAAATATCACCAGTGAGCCACACGATACTTACACACTCAAAACAGCACCTGCACAATAAAGAAAGAGGACCTAGCAGAGAGCACCAATGTGGTGCCGGCCGAATACCCTCCAAAAGTCAAGTTAGAACTATTCTCACAACTCTAGAGTGTTAGAGAAGGGTAAATTATGCGCACCTTGATTTGTGAGAGTATTGGGGCTTTTATAATAGTGTGAGGTTGACATTTCTTTCTTGGTGTAGAAGTCTTTTCCTTATGGGAATCCTCTTGAATCATCCCAAACGTGATGAACAAGACATTTCCTTATAGAGAAAATCTTCATTAGTACGCGTATCTTTCAGAATCCTCTTTGTGTTAGGATTCCAATTATCTTGGGGTCTAAGTGTGTGTCACAAGTATTTCAACACTGTTCTGGTGCGAGTTGGGCTCTCGTCCTCTATCGGCCCATGGATTGCGGAACTGTCAGGCCCATTTCATGGAGATCCGTCAACCTAGAGTTTTACCCTCTTCAGTATGAAATCAGACATATAATTAACAATTCCAAGAAATTGTTGTTTCTGTTTGGCAGTAGAAAGCTTGTCTAGAAACTCTTTAAGAGACGTAGCAATATGTGGCTATAGAGTATACTTTCCATCTGAAATAGTCATCCCCAAAAACTCTATTGATGTTTGCCCAATAACCATTTTTTTCTCTAAGACCATAATTCCTTAGGATTTCACTAAATTGTAAAATTCAGCAAGCAATTTTTCATGAGAATCTGTTTCTTTTGAAAAGAGGAGAATATCATCTACATAGATCAATGCATTTGCCAAGAGAGGTTGAAACAAGGTCACCATTGCTTTTTGGAACTGAGATGGAGCATTTTTTATTCCAAAGGGCATAACCGTCCACTGATAATGATGATCTAGGATGCAAAATGGTGTTTTGTATCTGTCTTTCGGATGGATTCCTAACTGCCAAAATCCTTCTTTAAGATCAAACTTCGAGAACACTTTTGCATTTGAAAGATGCTGGAAAATAGCACTTTTGTTTGGCAAAGGAAACTTATCATCTGCTAGAAAATGATTGAAATCTTGGTAGTTGATTACCAATCTGAGTATTCCTCGGATTTGCTCAGCATGCTTGTTAACATAAAATGCTTCACAAGCCCACGGGGAAGAAGTGGGTTCAATGAGTCCTTCAGTGAGGAGTGTGGAGATCTCTTGTTTGGCTAGAGCTAAATGTTCTGGATTCATTCCTCTATGGCTAGCTTTTGTAGGATTGACATCTTCATTCTTTTTAAAGGAAAGGTGTATGAAAAAGTCCGGGTTCATCCATAAAGGATTTGGATTTTTTTGTAAGAACTCAGAATGGCTATTTGCACAACAATCTTTAATGATCTGGAATCTTAGGGAATCATAAGGATCAACAATAAACAAGTGAGGAAATTGAGTCCAAGTAAGGAGATGTTGTTTATGTGAAAGTCCTTTTGATGACCATCTAAAGCTAGGTATTTGGTAAAGGATATCAAAACCTATAAGAAGGTCTCTACCAGTTAGAGGTGATCCAAGAACCTGATGTTTTATGGTGAAGGTTGGGAAAATTCTGATGAGTATAGGTTTGCTCTTCTTTTTTTTTTTCTTTTTTTTTTTTGGTGATTGGGAATGTTTCTCAATTTGCTGTACGGAACATCTGGTAATGAGGTAACCAGAATTCTTCAAGTAAAATTTTGGGATGAATGATTGTTGCCACTACTCTGGTATCAAAAAGGGCAATGACAAGGGTAGGTTTGGAATATGTGTCAAGGAGAATGTGGGCTTGGGCAATAGGGATGAGGCTTGCCGAAGAGACTAAAGCAGGCTGAGAAGTATAGATGGCTTGAATTTTTGGATCTGAGGCTGCTGATTCAGAATATGAGTCTTCTTCTATTGTAGAGCATCCCATGGCTACTAGTGCTTAAGGAGAATATTCGTCATCTAACGAATAGAGTGATTCTACATCAGAAAAAGGAGTATCTTCTGCATGAATCTGTGCTTGCTCAAAAAGCTTTGCTACCTTTTCTCTCTTTGGGCAATTTTTTGCAAAATGTCCTGGTTTTCTGCATACAATGCAGACTTTGGAAGTCTTTCCTTTGGACTGCTTTTTCTTGAGGAATCTCCATTTCTTTTTCCTGAAAAACCTTTTCTTTAGTTCTGCCTAGAATCTCTTTTTTAAAGAATACTTCCTGAAGTGGCTTCTCTTTTTTATCGAACAATCACAACTTTTTTTCATGACATTTTATCTATAAATCTTTCCTCTTGCAGTTGTCCTTGAGTTTATTGTGAATCTTCTCCATTTCTAAAAGGAATTTCCTTTGATTGCAGAGCTTTTCCAAGGCAATAAGCATATGCTGATAAATTTCTCCCAATGAGGCTTAATTCAAAGTTATTCTTTGGATATTCATCATGCGAAGGGTTTCATCTCATAATGGTTCTGGAAGAGAATTGAGAAAAGTCCGCTTAATATTCACATCATCCATGCCATTGATGGTATAAAATTGCCTTGACATCCGATCAAAGTGTCTTTCTAAATCTTTCCTTTCAAACGAACAAGATTTCATGGCAAGAAATTCTTCTCGTGCAACTTTTGTGTAGTGTGTTGGTGCCTCAAGGAATTCATTATGAATAATTGTAAAGAAATCTTCCAATGTTTGAGAATGGGCTACATGCCTTTGTCAAAATTCTCCTAAGGAAATCCACCACTCTCTTAGTCTTCCTGTAAGCCTTGCAACAAATTTAGCAATTACTTGGGCAATTGTGGAATTTGGAACATGGAGTTCAATAGTACACCATGAGTACATGTCAAAAAAAATTTCATGCCACTTGGAAGGAGGAGCATCATCAATAGTGAATAATGCTTCGAATCTGTCATTGATGAATAGGTGAGACGAGTTTGGTTGTCAGGAACAAAAGGTGGAGGTGGAAAAATTGGTGGTGGAGGTGGAGGATGAAGAACATCATCTTCTTCTACTGTTGGTTGGTCATCTTGTTGATACATAAATATTCAATCAAGACCAAGATTAGAAAGATCCAAATCAGTATCAGCAATGATTGGGAGCACAGGCGGGTTATTTGAGTCTTCTAGAGTGATGTCTTTTAGGAAAGATGAAATTGGGTTTGGAGGATTAGGATCTATGGTCAACGTGTTCATATCTGGGGGTTTGGAGGATGCACCAACAATTGGATCTGAGTGTTGGGATAATGGGTATTTATCAAGGGAGGGTTTATTTTGTGATTGGCTTTGAGTCTCTGTTTTGGGTTGGATTGGATATGTTATGGCTGGAAAGATTCCACTACTCTTGAGAGGGTTATGATCAAGATGTATTATGGTTAAGGGTTGAAAGTTTTGACTTGTGGAATTGGATAAGAATGGAGAGGTTAAGGGTATAGACAAATCTTTGTATAGCGACTATTTGGATTGGTGGGGGGTATAGACAAACATTGGACAAGCCTGTGTTTCTGTCTTCTGAGATTTCTCTACAAACTGGAGTTGTGACAACAACTGTTTTCTTTCTTTTTCTGTTTGTCCCAAAAGGGGGAATGAAACTAACATATCTTTGACTGTGATTGCAATTGTTGCAAGCTCTTGTTCTACTTTCTTGATTTTCTTCTTCAAATCATTAGTAAGAGATTCGGATGATGAAAAAGTCTGTGTGACGGCTTTTGCCAATTTTTGCTGATCGTCAAGAATCTTTAAAAGAGCTTGATTTTGGGCCACAACATTCTCTGCTTGCCAATTTAAAGCCGCCTCTGCTGACGAAACTTGTTTTCGAGTTCCATCTGAATTAGTTCCAACAAGAGTTTTGATCTTCCAAACATGTCTTTTGTTGGCCTAGAGGTGGTCAAAGTTTTCTAGTGAAGGAAAATCTTGATCATAAGAGGATGAAGGTCTGTCAATAGTGTAGCAAGGTAAAGGGTTTTGTGTTTGAGTTTGTGTGAAAGGAGGAGGATGATATTTATGTAATTGAGGGATGATATTCTGGTAATATGGAATCAATGGAGGTTTGGGCTCATGTTTAGAATCTTGTTTAGGCTTGGGTTCTTTGCATGGAGAAGGAGAAGACTGGGGTTTCTATTTTTTGGTTCTGGGATAAAAGACATAATAGTCAAATTTTCCAGAAGGTTCTCCCAAGAGATCTACTTCAGGATCACCAGCTTCATATCTTTCTTTCAAGCTTTGCTAGAAAGAGTTTTTCTTTCTTCTTCTTGGTTGATCATCATTGCATTCATCACAATCACAAATATCCCACCATATATGGCCAAAGGATGATTTTCCTTCATAACAAGGTTTTCCATCTTCACAGAATGCTTTAATTATAAGACCTTTTTCAGCAACATATGGGGTTGCAACATTGCCATATGGATTGGAAAGACTGTTATATCATTCTTTTGTGGTGGAGCCTTCAGGAATCTTGTCTCTACTTCTCCATTTTCTTTCATGATAAAGAAAGGATTATTGGACTGGATCGACTGAACTACTTGATGAAGTGACTCGTACTTCATGATCCATGATTCTGGGAAAAGGGAAGTCATCTGGTCCCTTGTAAGCTATCTAGGGATAAATGTACACATCGAAGTTAATCCCAGATCAACTTGAATAAGCAATGCATCATTAGTTTGAGCCATTTCTGGGACTACTACGTCAAAGGCATGATTTTGGAGCCTATAAGCAAGCTGATAATGGAGTGTAACTACATAAGTATCTTGTACTTGAGAAGCTCCAGTAATTTGAACTTGAACTTTGAAAGCATCACAAAGATTGAGATCTTTTAAAGGCATATTGAAATTTGGGAATAATGTGACAAAAACAGTTCCAGCATTCAGAGTTGTCTGGACAATACCAATAACTGCATGTTGATACTCCAAAAATCTGGAGTCAAGAAGTGCCATTCTAGAAACTGCAAGGAGTCCTTTTCTTCCATGGAAAGTTAATGCCAACCTTACAGCACCAAAGTGGAGATGAGTACACCCTTGCTTTTGCCATGACTAACAAATTCCCTAGGAAGGGAAAGAGTAATGAAGTTTTCACCATCATTTGCTGGAATATTGAACTAGTCAAACTTAGAGGCTTAAACATATTCTTTTACAGTAGAAGGATGAGAAGGACCAATATATTTTTTTTTATGGTTTTTTTGAAAGAGAATTGGGGTTTATTAAATATAGTGTTGGGATTCACAATAGGGAAATCAGTAATAGGGATTTTACTATCTTCTAGCACATGGGAAATTTCATATAAATATTCTAGTCTGTTTCCTGTGGATTTACGAAGGGAAGGGTCAAAAGGGAATTTAGAGATATCACTCACTGTAGAAGATGTGGTAGTCATAATAGTTTTCAACTGAAAGAGTTGTTTTCCACACACCAAACAAGACCACACTACCAACTTTTGGCTAAAACGTCCACAAGGTGACTTTGGAAAACTAGCTTCTTACTTAAAAACGGACTCCTTAGTGTTTTACTTGATTATGTAGTCTAGTGTTCTAATGTGATTGATACATAGGATCCACTTATTGTGGCAATTGTAAATCATAGAGCATACTAATCAAGACAATAATCAAAGTATACTAATCAAAGGAGATGAAAACGTGATATGGCTTCGATACCAAATATTGTTAATTATCTGTCTGATTTCATACCAAAGATTTCCAAGTACAGAAATTGTCTAGCTCAACTCTTGAAGAAGAACCCCCCCCCCCCCCCCCCGCCCCCCATAATGGGATTCAACCCATACAGAAGCAGTTTAGCAATTGAAAAAATTGGCAAAAAGGCTTCCTCCATTGCAAATTCTAGGACCAGGCAAGCATGTACTACAAATAGATGCTAGTGATGAATATAGGGCAGCAGCTCTTTTTGAAGAAACTGATGGAAAAAAGAATATTTGTGAATATAAAAGTGGTGCATTTAAGACCTTAGAGCTACATTACCATTCCACGTTTAAAGAAATACTTGCAGTAAAGAATGGAATTGAAAAGTTCCAATTTCATCTCCTAGGGCATAATTTTATAGTTGAAATGAATATGTCTTCTTTTTCAAAAATGCTTCAATTCAAAAGAAAAATGCTCCCTCATCCTCAACTACTCAGATGGTCAAATTGGTTTTCACAGTGGTCTTTTCAAGTCGGGCATATCAAAGGAAAAGATAAGTTGATTACTAACAATCTTTCTATTTTTTTCTTTTTTCTTTTTTCTTTTTCTTTGTGTGGTCTTAGCTGTGTTGTTTCTCACCATTGCCTCTATCTCTATGCCAATTTGGTTGAGGTGGGGTTTATGGGTTTCTCATCTCATCTCCCATGACATAAGGTGAAATAGATCTCTCTTTAAATGAATAGCTTGTTACACCACGATGGCAAGTTGCTGGTCTCTTGTTGCCTGACTTATTGGTTCTTATAAAGAGGTGTACCATACTCTACCAACTTTTGCTTATTCTGGCTTCTTTGAATTTGTAGTTGTCTTGCAATATTCACCTCTTATTGGCTGCATATGTGAAGCTGTAATTCAGTCAACAGTACGAGTCCATGCATCAACATTGTAATCTGTAAGACAACTTCAAATTCAGCTGTCTGGTTCCTTATCAGCTCTACGTGTGTGGTGGCTAGGGATCATCTTAGTGACGTCGTTAAGAGTGTGGGGTTCTCCTCATGAGCTCTGCTGCTCCCCTCTCCAAGCCGAATCAGCTGCACTCCTCTGAGCAGTTAGATTAGCTGCTCAAGAGAGTTGGCATCAAGTTGTGTTTGAAGGTGTCACTAAAGCCTCTGTTTTTTACTCCCTTGGCTCCTTTGATTTCATCCCTGATTGGTCTATTAATTAGCACCTCCATTAGTAACATTCGTTGTTTAGCTGTTTCTTTTGCTGCCTTTAGTTTAGTTGGGTCCAGAGAAACTGCAATTCTGCAGCCCATGTAGCTGCTAGACTTGCTTTTAAGCTCTTGTGATTCTGCTTCAATAAAGTCAACCTCCCAAGTTCCACCTCATATTGAGTATGCTTGTAAGGTGGAGTACCTAGCTTATTATTCCTTTTATTTATGTTTTAATGTTATTGAAGTTTAGCAGGAAAAATAAAAAAACAGTACGAGTCCATGCCTTGTAGACATACTTTTGACTAACTTTTGAGGTTCTATGGTTATATATAGACTTTTGACTATTTGTTGACTTTCTATTTTATATACCAACCTGTGCATATATTAAGAGCTATAAACTGAGCTTATAGTTCTGACATTACAGTATTAAACATTAACTACAATAAAATAGACTGGAAGTAATTTTTGGTTGTTAGAGGTAGAGATTGTCCTCTCACACAATACTGAGATAAGTGATACTTGAAGGCGGTTGACTAAACTTTTATGGATATCTTCATTGGATGTACGATACTTTTCAATGTTGGTTTTGCCTTGTCCTTAAATCTCTTGAAGCGGAAGTTCATCTTTTTATTTTATCATATTGACGGGTAGAGTAATATGTTTCTCATCTTTATTTGTTGCATCAGCTTTTTGATTAACTCGAGTGTCCCATATTGGTGTACATGGGGAGGAAAAGTCTGAAAATTCTCCTCTCAAAACTAACATAGACCTAAATACCTAATAAATGTTATATCATTCGTCATGATTTTTTTTTTTATTCTTTAAGCCATTGGACCTCCAACTTCTATTATGCTTTATTGTATTTGTTATTTAGTTAAAATACATTGTTAGTTCTTAAAATTTATAAAATGTGCATTTTTGGTTCATAAAGTTTCAAATAAGCCTTATTAATTAGTCTTGGAGTTTTAAAAATTAGTCACTGATTTTTTAGTTAATTGTCATGCCAATGTGGTTAAGAGATTAAGGGTCATTGGTTTTTAGGGGAAATGATAACGCATTTTTATAGATAAAAAAAGTCCATAACTCAACAAAGGAAAACTTCTTCCAATTAGTTTTTCATGAAAAGGGAAAGACCAAGTGGAGTAAGGAGCAAACAAGTCAGATTGATGAAGTTTAGGTCAGATTGATGAAGTTTAGGTCTGTTTGGGATCGATTATTTTACTGAAACTGAAAACTTTTTGCTTAAAGTATTGTAGATAAAGGTAAAAGTTAATTGAAATAATACAGTGGGATCTATAAATAATACCAAAAAGTACAATGAGCCTATAAATAATAACAAAAATAAATTAAATAGTAAAATAAGTTGGTTTTTTTAGCTAAAGTCAAACGCAGGTAGAGTCAAACGCACGTTAAATGGGTTGCAATGCCAACTATCATGGTAAAATAAATTGAGTAAAATTTTTTTTCCTCTAGGAAGTTCCTAGATCCATTACCTAAGATTGTAGGTATGAAATTTATTAATCATTTTTTAAGTACATTTTGGAATCTCCTAAGGACCGTTTGCAAGGCCCAAAAAATCTTTTTGAATAAATTAATAGGGTTTGTCATTTATCCATTTGAGTTTGCTTATGATAGCTCGACCAATTGATCAATGAAGAAAAACCTCCATTTAAAGGTTCCTGGTAGAAATCCACATAATTTCTGGATCTCTTGCCTTTCTGTTGATTCAAGCAAGAGTGAGCATGGAAGTTGAAGAATTTGCAGCACAAATAAAGGCAGTAGATGAACAAGTTCAAGAACAATTGAAGCCATCTTAAAATTTACAAGTCTAAACTCTAAAGTTGAAAGATGATGCTCATATAAGAAGCTTGAGGTTTGAAGAATGTGATTTGGTTTTATTCGTATACGAGCTCAAGCAAAGAAAGTTTGGTGTTTGCCAAGTATTGAATAAGTTGAGACCAAACAGATTTTGCATTGAGCTGCCAAAAGGATTCTCAATATTCCAACTTTAATTGTGAGTAATCTCTATCCTTATTGTGGAGATGAAGAGAAAATAACATCAAAGCCAGTAAACATGTGATGAGATCTTCCTAGTTCGCCACAGAGTCGATTAATGTGCTAGATGTATGATCTATCACTGCTAAACGTAATCACTACTAGATGTAGAACAAACACTAAAAACATTTGGTGCACTTACAAGAATAACCGAATTTATGCATGGATCTCAAGTGAAGAACTAAATAAATTGGATAACATGTTTTTAAAGGGATTTGACTTCAAAATCAAAGTCAAGTTCTTTACAAGAAGGGTTGAATGATGCAGGAACATTGTGTCAGCTTATGTGGCAGCCATAATTTAGCTTGTGTCCTTTTTTATTTTATTTTATTTTATTCTCATTAACATGTGGTCAAAGGGGTTGAGCCTACACTCTGTTTGTTTTGACATTAAAGTTTTCTAGAAAATAAGTCATTTTCCAAGAAGTTTTTTTTTTTTTTAAAGTAAAACTATCTCATTTTCTTAAGTTTTTTGGTAGCAACCTTAAATATGTTGGAAAACAATCTTCTAACTTCCCTTATTTAGTTTGCCATAAGATAGAGTTGTTTTCCAAAAAATAAATAGTGGAAAACAATCTCTAAGAAATAAGTCATAATTTTTATGATAACCAAAGATAATTTTCCTTTTGACTCATTTTTTATGATGCTAACAAATATTGGAAAACGCAGAAAACTATCTTCACATAAAGTTTTCCATCTAAACAAATGGAGCGTTAGTACGATGATAAGTGTCTTTCACCAAAAGTAATAGGTTGCAGGTACGAGTCCAAGTATCAACCTCTCCAATAAATTGGGATAAGGTTGTTTATCATAACCTCTCCAAAACCCCCCACAAAAGTGGGAGATTTGGGCCCAAGGTAAGATCTTTTTTTTAATATCTGGTCGAAGTTAATTAAGAAGTATTAATGGTAATTGTATAGCCTAGTTTATGAGCATTTTAGGAGTTGCGTATTGATTGTCTAGTAAATTATTTAAGTAGTTGAGTGACATTGATGAGTAGTAGTGTTAAGTGGCATTTACCCCAAGTAAATGGCATCCTCAAACTATCCTCCTTCCCTTGGTTGAATGTTTTGGATTTGACCATCGTCACGGGTCTAGGTTTGAACTTGAAAAGTCATTGGAGCTTTGACAATGTCTGTTTAGTTTTAATTAGGATAGAAAAGGTACAGATTTAAATTGTTTAGAACCCAAATTTGAAAGAAGAAGAAGAAGAAGAAGAAGAAGAAGAAAAAAGAGGATGTAAAGTTGAAACTGAATATGTTCAATTTGATGAAGATATATACATTATTGGATTGTAAACTGGCAAAACGTACTTGGCTTAGTGGGTTGTTAAAGTATATGAGTTTTATTTTATGTACTTATCCTCGTTGGTTAAAAACAGATTCTGAACATATTTTTCACTTGCTAACTCTTTTGGTGTTGTTGTACCATCTTTGGATCTTCTTATTTTTTATTGCAAGACACTCTTGGATAGATAATGGATCGTACATCCACATCATGTCTACTGAGAGGCTAATGAAGTTGTAGAGAGGCTTGCAAAGAGGGGACCGGAGTAGGATCACCTGCTTGAAGAATATTATTAATTTACAAATTTTGTAAATTGTCAATACATATGGGACTTGTGGCAACTAGATACTCTAAGGGAATGCAATTTGGGCCTTTTTGTTAATAGCCATTGGTATGTGGTGGCTTATGGACATACAATGTGATAGGCCAAAAACAAATTGACTCCTTCTGATAAATTAATTGATTAATTAGCCAAGTTTATTAATTAATCAAATTAACAAGCAAATGCATGGTAGCACAAACAAATCACCAATAAACTAAGTATGCAGCGGAAAATAAATTGACATGGTGATTTGTTTACGAATGGGAAAAACCAACACGGCAAAAACCCCACCAGATGATTTTAAGGTTACCACTCCCGAGAATCCACTATTATCAAAACAAGTGGTTACAAGTAAAGGAATCTCAGTACCTTATATCAACCTACAGTTGAACATTTACTCTAATATCCAATTGGACTTGTTCTGTGGTGACAATCTCTCCTTTTAATGCATGGCTTCCAGTACGTGACTAACCAATTGCGTAGATTCCAGTACGCGACTTCAATCACCAACTAGAGAAGGTTGTTGGCTACAAAGTTCTTCAGTTCATCACATAATAAAGATCAAAAAGCTCATTGGTTACAAAACCCTACGATGCACAAACACAGCAACTTCTTCACAAGAAAGATGAACTAGGGCAAATTCTGTCTCCGGTCACAATTTGCTTGAACAAACTTTGCTCAACACTTGTGCAACTTATGCAACTTGTGTCACCTTTGACGGCCCTTAAAATAATCATTTTATATATTTAGGGTTGTGAGAAAAGAAAGCTCAAACATACAATCACGGATTGAATGAAAAACAGTTCTAAAAAATTGAACTTCATAAACCTCAACAAATACCTATCTATCGAGCTGCTGTCGAGCCACGGGCTGGAGTAGCTCTTCAAGTCTCGATAAATGCCAGCTGTTAAGCTTTAATGACAGGCACTTTTTAGACTTGAATCTTGGACAAACTTGCATGACTTTAATACCTGAACTTGAAACAAGATTTTTTGAAGTATTAAATACATCCTAGATCTACCCAAATACAAGTAAAGTGCGTTTTGTCAAAAGATTAGTTAATTACATAAAATAGTGACATATGTTCCTAACAAGTAAATCACATATGTCCTAACACAATGTTGTACTAACATTCATGTTTATTAAATAATACCCCATTTTTCCTCCCCCCCCCCCCCCCACACACAAATATATATAGATAGATAGATATATTTGCTTTTGATAAGAGTAGTGTTATAGTTACTACAAGTTTACTATATTGAATTTATTAATTGATGTGTCACCCACTGTTTTAAAAATCGGTCTGAACTAGCCGGTTCAACCAGAAACTGGGCACTAGTTCATTTTGGTAAAATGCCCCAAAATCAAATAAACTTGGTTGAATCGAGAATCGAGGCATAACTGGTTCTTTGACCGTACCGATTTTTTAAAATAATCGTGTTAATGTGTCATTAATCATAGGAATAGAAAGGCAATACAAATATTGTCACCCACTGTTTTAAAAATCGGTATGAACCGGCCAGTTCAACCAGAAACTAGGCACTAGTTCATTTTGGTAAAATGCCCCAAAATTAAATAAACTTGGTTGAATTGAGAATCGTGGCATAACCGGTTCTTTGACCGTACCGATTTTTTAAAATCATCGTGTTAATGTGTCACTAATCATAGGAATAGAAAGGCAATACAAATATTTTCAAAGGATTTTTTTTTTTTCCCCTTTTTCTCTCGGTTTTGTGACTAGAAAGGACTCCTTTTATTTATGCGCAAATATAGGTATATCACTTAGGTACTTTTTTTGTTTCTTTCTTAAAATCCATACACGTAGCTAATTAACTAAAAATACAATTTTATCTTGTTAAAAAGAAAAAAGAAAAAAAAGGCACATGATTGAAATTTATTGTGCTCCAAGCTTCTAGCCCCTTCCAGGCTCTTCTATTTAGTAACCCTATATATAGTACTAGCCTCTGAGTACACGCTCACGCCTGTGCTCAGAGGCTTTTCTATTTTTGGGTAAATTTTAATAATTTAAATCCATTATAATTTAGGATTACTACATATTCGAATCATAAAAAAGAAACCTAAGTGTGTTATGAAAATCTGATGAGTATTATGTGTTTGTTGTTGAAGTGACAAAAAATCTATTTCAATTAGAAATAACAATAGAGAGAAATGTAGAGGTGGAAAGAAAAACAGTTTTTTTTTTTAATTTGGTAAAAAATTAGGAGTTTTTAAACTACTAATTTTATATGTCTAACCCTATTGTTTAGGTTTTAGTAGTGGATTAATGGCTGTGAAGTTATTTTGTAGTGGATTGTTGAGAATTATAGGATTGTCCTCAAAATTTGTCCAAGTGTAGGGGTATTTTGGAACAAAAAAAATCTGGTCTAAACATGAAAAATTCCTTAAATAGTAGTATAGATATGTGAGGAAGTTTTATTGTACATGCTTCTTTTTTATGAGAAATTCTATTCAGAAAATGTGGGGAAGGTATATACGTGGGAAGTTTTTTAAGCTATTGAGTAGAAGTACGAATTTATATTAACATAGAAGTAGGAATGGGAAGGTAGAAGTAGGAGTTTATTAAAAGGAGGAAGGCATTTCAACATAGAAGTATGAATTTATTATTTTTGTCAATTTACTATTTTAACCCAATTTTTAAGTTGTTGGTTAATTAATTTAAGGTTATTTTTTACAGGAAAAAAAGCAATAACTAACTTTCTGAATCCTCTTAATATATACAGATAAGTAGATAACTATATATTGAGGGCTCTTCTTACCGTTTCCTCAAGAGAAATGATATGTCTACAATATTTTTACAACAAATCTTAAATGGCAGATTGTTGTTGGTTGTTATTGTTGGAGCAAAAAAATAATCTTAGTATTAGATTCAAATTTGTTGGGGCAAAAAAGTAATCTTGGTGTTAGGTTCTTTTTTTTTTTTTTTTTTTTTTTTGGTAAAAAAAAAAACCAATAACAACTAATCACCTATGATTTGTTGTAAAAATGTTGTGGACGTATCACCTCTTTTTCGTCAAAGCTCTTCATTCCATTGCAAACAGAAACGGCGCTAGGCTCTCGGAACTCTTTCAGCCTGACTAACTTTTGAGGTTCTATGGTTATATATAGACACGCTTTTGATTATTTGTTGACTTTCTATTTTATATACTAACCTGTGCATATATTAAGAGCTATAAACTGAGCTTATAGTTTTGACATTACAGTATTAAACATTAACTGCAATAAAATAGATTGGAAGTAATTTTTGGTTGTTGGAGGTATAGATTGTCCTCTCACACAATAATGAGATAAGTGATACTCGAAGGTGGTTGACTAAACTTTTATGGATATCTTCATTGGATGTACAATACTTTTCAATGTTGGTTTTGTCTTGTCCTTAAATCTCTTGAAGCGGAAGTTCATCTTTTTATTTTATCATATTTTTAACTGAAGGACGAGTAGAGTAATATGTTTCTCATCTTTATTTGTTGCATCGGCTCTCTGATTAACTCGAGTGTCCCATATTGGTGTACATGGGGAGGAAAAATCTAAAAATTCTCCTCTCAAAACTAATATAGACCTAAATACCTAATAAATGTTATATCATTCGTCATGATTTTTAATTTATTCTTTAAGCCATTGGACCTCCAACTTCTATTATTCTTTATTGTATTTGTTATTTAGTTAAAATACATTGTTAGTTCTTAAAATTTATCAAATGTGTATTTTTGGTTCATAAAGTTTCAAATAAGCCTTATTAGCAGCACCAAAAAAAAGAAAAAAGCCTTATTAGTCCTGGAGTTTTAAAAATTAGTCACTGATTTTTTAGTTAATTGTCGTGCCAATGTGGTTAAGAGATTAAGGATCATTGGTATTTTGGAGAAATGATAACGCATTTTTATAGATAAAAAAAATCCATAACCCAACAAGGAAAACTTTTTCCAGTTAGTTTTTCATGAAAAGGGAAAAACCAAGTGGAGTAAGGAGCAAACAAGTCAGATTGATGAAGTTTAGGTCAGATTGATGAAGTTAAGTTCTGTTTGGAATCGCTTATTTTACTGAAACTTGAAACCTTTTGCTGAAAGTATTCTAAATAAAGGTAAAAATTAGTTGAAATAGTACAGTGATACCCATGAATAGTATCAAAAAGTACAATGGGGCTCATAAATAGTAGCAAAAATAAACTGAATAGTAAAATAAGCTGATTTTTTAAGCTAAAGTCAAACACACGTCAAATGAGTTGCAAAATATATACCCTTATCTGATTTTTTCAGGGTCACATCAACTTGGTATGACTAGTAAAAACTAAAAAATAAAAATAGAGCTTGACAATATAGTCTGTGCTTACCAATAAAATAACATATGTTAGTATTTTATAGGAAAAGGGTTAGAACTGGGAAAGAAACAGAAGAATGGGCTTTACCCAGAATCAAGTCCAATCCAACATAGAGTGCTCTCACCCTCCAACTTAACAGGAAATATTCACAGAATCTTCAAGCAGCCGAACCTAAGATTGTTGGTATCATAAAGACAAATGACTAAATAAGAACTAACCCAGATCATATGCAAAGATTCTAACAGAACCACTATCACGTCGCCTTTTTAACCTCCACTATGCTTCGGCTTTGAGACTTTGTTAAGTAATGTTGATCAAAGTTTTCAAACTTAACAGGATGCAATTGTCCCAGTTAGAATGAGCACGCAAATAAATCTGAGTTAAATATTTTCTCCTTAATTCTTTTAGTTTTTATCTTATGATAAGTGGAATTCTTTATCTCTCTATTTTCCCTCTGTCTGCCTTCTAATTCAATTGTGAATTTTGTATCAATTATATCCCTTTTATATATACACACACATACAAAGGAAAGAAAATGAGATTTTAACATAACGACTAAACTTAACTCAAAAGTCATTTTAAGGAAGGGTTAGACAAGTAATACTATACACAACGCACTCTCTTAAGTAACACTAGACAATTACCATTTTATCAAATATAATACATATAATCAAACTTTTATTTTTAAACTAAGGTGTAGTAGCAAAAAAAGGGAAAACACACACACCGAATACAAGGGGAAAAAAAGGCAAGCAGTTAATAATATTTTGCAAACTCAGTTTTTTAAGGGTTTCCACCTTATTGCAAAGGAGAGAGGATGGAAAATGAAATACAAAATTAGTTCTTATGAAATCCGATCCTAAAACATTATTATACTTGTCGTTATCCTCTTTTGACTTCATTTGGATCTAAGGAATTTTTTTTTTTTTTTTTGGGTGATATAAGGAAGTGATGTCTCTTAGCGTTTAGTTAGACTATTTCACTCTCTGTCCATAAGACACTCTTGAAACTATATGGTTCGATAATATAATAGTTTAACCTGGGACTTTTTGACCATATCAATGAACCCATCACACAAATACCCTTGTAGGAGTATTTAAGGAGGGAGTTGATAAACGATAGTTAGAAATTAAACCCGAGATAAGTTACGAATTTCCAAAAAAAAAAAGAAAAATATTGAGGATTCTGGCTGTGGGGACATGGGCCCAGATTCCCGAATTGGGCTTTGGCCTTGTCCGAGTACATTGAATAGACCGAGGAGGAGCAAGTAGTTATTGGAGGTCCCAATTTGAAATCTAATTATTAAGGAACAGATGGAAGGTGGTTCGAGGATGAACTCCTCCTCGGATATGATACATGCAGCTTAAGTATCTATTCCCGCAACTAGAGTGATCCTCCAGGAAACTCCATTGATAGAGACGTGCCCCTTGAACATACGAGAAGGAAGGAAACCCAAAAATATCTAAGGAAAAGCTGCTACCACCGCATTAAATGCACAACAGCTACTTTTCTGACTGCATTTATGTGGAGAAGACCTCTAAACAGTACTACCTAGGCTACCACAACTCACAGAAAACCAGAAAATGTGTCTAATGGGACAGGTACTCAAGTGAAGGCTCAAATGATCAACAAGTGTAGGATGAAAATGATCCAAAGGGAGCTATATAATGTGAGAGATCCCCCTGAAAGGGGAGAGGGAAAAACTCGAAAAGGAGGACTGTAGCGATCTAATCTGTACTTGTACTAAGTTTCAATTGATTTATACGAATGTAAACCTCCTCGGACGAGGAATCTATTCATATTTGTGTCAGTTGTTTTATTCGAATTATCTCTTAAACTCATACTAATCATTTTTCAGCTCATTAGGGCCCAGTTCTTCAACCCACTCTCTACAAATTTATTGTCGTGGGCTCATTGGGTCAACACACCCCATACTTTGGGTTTGGGCCGCAAACAGAGACCTTACACTGGCAAAGGAAATTAAACAAAGGAAAATGATTTTTATAAATATCACCTTGAATTTGATGTAAGTGTTAATTTGGGTTTTCCATTTTTTGATTTGAAAATTAATTCTCTAGGCATTAGTTAGTGACAAATCAAACCTCCATAGGAATGTTTAATTATTTATTGGTTTCGTTATAGTCCTATACTCCTATGATTTTTTTTTTTTTTTTTTTTTTTTGAGAAGGTATACTCATATGAGTTTAATCATGTGATGTATATATAAATTTTATGATCGGATAGATTAAAATAATGAAAAAGAATACATGTGGTGGTCTATTTGGTTGTTGACTTGTTGCATATAATATCTGTCAAAACTTTAATAATTTTATATTAATAATAATAACAATATTGTCTATATCACGTAATTAAAATCATGAAATTGTTCTTCTAAAAAAAAGCATCAAATTGTAACAGAAAACACTAATAAAGGTTTGGTTTATCATAATGTGAAAGTGTTAATTGTTGGGGGAAAAAATGAAATCCACTTGCAAACAACCCATAATTATAGAAAGAAAGAAAACTTCCTTATTTTTATAGGTCGCAAGGATGCCCTCTCTACTTAGTACTATTTATTTATCTAAAAAAACAAAAATGGAAAGAAAGAAAACTTCAAAAGTGGGCTTTTTCCACGTGGTCCAGCCCATCCGTCCTCTTTTTTCTGTGTGTCTGTTACTGTACCAAAGATTCATTCAGAATAAGAGGTATCTCTTGTCTGATTGTTCTGACTTACAAAACTCTTAGTTTAGCTTCTCCATATATTGGTAGACCAAAGTTACTGATCACCTCTGCAGAGACTGAGAATCTCATTGTAAAAAAAACTAAAAGTACTAGGGAGAATCATTCACTGTACTGGCAGACCAGCCTCTCAATTTAAAAATATGCTTCAGCTTCAGCTTCAGCTACATCTTCCCCACCTTTCCACCAGTTTAAGCTCAATCACATATCCAAGATTCAACCACCATGACAGCAACTTTCATCATCATAGGCTTAGGCTTAGCACACAACTTCTTCATACACCCCCTAGTTACAGGTCTACTCTAACCCCCAGAACCCACAATCTCATTCTCAGCCACATTGCAAGCTGCACAACTCACAATGATAATACTGTTGCAGAAGATTTTGATGTTAACTTCCAGCATCAGAAATCTCGACAGGTTGAACAGCAACAAGAAGGTACTCACGAAAAGAATTTCTGGGGTGCTGTTAGTTTGATTATTGGCACAGCAGTGGGGCCAGGAATGCTGAGTTTGCCTGCTGCTACCATTAAATCAGGTTCATTTCCCTCCACCATTGTCATTCTCCTATCATGGCTCTATGTGGTCTCTTCAATCATTCTTGTTGCCGAACTCAGCTTTGCAGCCATGGAAGAAGATGGGGTTGAAGAGGTGAGCTTTACTAGTCTTGCAACAAAGACTTTAGGAAGCCGTTTCGGTACTTTTGTTGCAATTGTCTATGCCTCCTTGAGTTTTTCATTGTTAGTAGCTTGTGTTTCGGGTATTGGTTCACTTGTCTCTCAGTGGTTTCCATGGATGAATCTTGTGATGGCTCATGCCTTGTTTCCTCTAGCTGTTGTAACTGTGATTCTTTTCTTTCCCTTTAAGGCCATCGATGCTGCGAATCGTTTTTTATGTGTCATCATGCTTTTTTCCATTACTGCACTTGTGGCTATAGGTTTATCTGTGGCTAGAAAGGACTTACTAGGTTCCTTTGGTTATGCTTCGTGGGGGTTCTCGTCCATTTTGCCTGCTATTCCGGTTACTGTACTCACATTGGGGTTTCATGTTGTCACTCCTTTCATATGTAAGATTGCTGGGAACACTGTAAAGGAGGCTCGCAAGGCTATACTAGTAGGTGGGGCTGTTCCACTAGTCATGGTTTTGTCCTGGAATTTGATTGTTTTGGGACTTGCTGGGACCAACAGAGCAGACCCAATATCCCTTTTGCTTTCTGTTAACCCCTCTGCTTTACCTGCAGTTCAAGGCTTTGCCTTCACTGCCTTGGCGACTAGTTTGATTGGATATGCTGTAAGCTTCCCAAAACAGCTTATTGATACCTTGGAGTTGATTTTTGGGAAAGTCAATTCAGGAAAACAGATTAGCTCTAATTCACAGATGGGTTCTAATGCAGATGGAATTGGGAGAGTTGGTATTGTTGTTTATTCAGGAAGGCCTAACCTTGGAAATGTAGGGAAGGTTTCTTATATAGGTACAGGTTGTATTGCTGCATCAGAAGCTAAATTGAAACCAAGCATGATTGGATTTGATTCATTCAAGATCTTCGAGATGATAATTGTACTTGGTGCTCCAGTTCTTATAACATCTTTCTTCCGTTCCACGTTTACAAGAGCTCTTGATTTTGCAGGGGTTTATGCTAACTGTTTTCTGTTTGGCATACTCCCTCCTGCAATGGCTTACATACAGCAATCTAGGAAAAAACTCAGGTGTGACCAAAGATTTAATCTTAAGCTATTTGTTACACAAAATCAAGATAAAGCAAATAAGTAGAGTAAATTACACATGAACCACTGTGATGATTCTTGGCTGACATAGAAAGCCTTAGTATGCCTGCCATTTTGTTTTACATGTTTATTGGTTAAGTTTCATCTAGATCCAGTCACAAGACACAAAGCCAAAGAGGATAATGTAAACACTAGTTCCCAGGTCGAGACAAATTTTCTCCCCATTCATCCATATTCTCTACTCCTTTAAATGCTACTATCTCTAGCTTAATATCATTTTGAATTGTCATGCTTGAAATAACAAAATTTACTTACCTTCCAAATTCCTCCAATATGACACAAGGCTTTGGAGTTTGGAATCTAGAAAAACTGTTTTCAGATTTGGCTTAAAAGAGCTAAATGTTTGGTATTTGTCTGGTAATGTTGCAGATTGTATTGACTATTTTGGTCAATGAAATCTTGATCTGCTTTTTCTTAGCTCAACTAATTATTTGAGAGCCTAAAAGACATTGAGTTTTTCTAATGTTGTAATTCATGATCTTAAAAACGGTGTGCTGGAATGTCAAGTGTTTTTCTCTACATAATAGAATAAATTGACTAATCTACATGAGAAATCAGTAGCAAGATCTCCCACATTTCCATGTTCCATTACCTACTTTGATGCCATTCAGAGAATAGTTAGATAACTCTTCAAAACAATTTCTAGTATGCAGACCTGATTGCATACAAATAATTTTTATTCATTTGTCTATTCTAAATTAACTTTCAACAGTGTCTAATTTTCATGCTCGGATTTTGCAGGTCATCTATCTTGCTAGGGGGAGATGGTACACTCCTTTTACTTTTCAGCATTGCTGTCATTTTGGGGATTTGGCATTAGAAGACCCTCGCTAGATTAACAGCAATATAATGCCTTCACAACAGACTAAAGGCAAGAGGAAGAAGATATTCTTTGTTAAAAATTGTATTCAACAAGATTTAAGAGACTCATTGTACCCTTCACACCTTTTCCTGACACCATTGCTTCACAGGTTCTTACCCAAAAAGTTCATGTTTCTCAAGGAATAGTTCTATTTCAATCCATAGTGTGAGGAATTCAATTTAAAGTCCTTCAAATTAATTGTTCCAAATAGCAATAGGATAAAAACATTGTGCAACTTGAACTTAACCTAGTGAGTGCCTAAGGGCCAAAATAGGAAATTAGCACCGTTTGCCAAACAATATAATTTGTAGGCACTGTTTTCAAACTATATTTTTTACTAGCATCTCGAGTCTAAGAGACTCGATTTAGGGGCTATAAATCGAGTCTCAAAGACTTGATTTTCATGGTCTGATCACGTCTGATGTGGCATTTTTTCCACGTGGCGTACACCTGAAAATCGAGTCTCTAAGACTCGATTTACAAACCAAAAAAATTTTTAGTCTCAGGTCTCTCATCTTGCCATTCCCAGAAATACCAAAAAAAAAAAAAAAATCCCAGAGAGAAACTTGGGTCTCGCGTGGCTTGGGTCGCACGAACAAAGACCCAAACCAAGAAATAGAGATCCAAACCCAAAAACGAAGAACCAAACACGTTTGGCACCAGATTAGAGCTACTGGCATGGAACAATAGTAGTGGTGGTGATGTGAAGCTCGAAAATCCCTAGCCAAATGTCTCCATGGCACTGATTTGAGAAGAGAGTGGAAGATGGTAGAGGAAAAAATGGGTTTCGACCATGAAAGAATTTGCAGTTAGTTGTAATGGATGACATCAACGAGGACATTCTATTATTATTTTTATTAGGTGTTCTACCCACGTTAACTTTGAGGAATTTTCTTACTTCACGATACGGAAGTTTAGATTTTATGTATATAAATCGAGTCTCTAAGACTTAATTTCCAGATGGTTGCCACGTGGAAAAAATGCCACATCAAAGACTCGATTTATAGACCCTAAATCGAGTCTCTTAGACTCGAGATGCTAGTAAAAAATATAGTTTGAAAACATGGCCTACTAATTATAATGTTTGGCAAACGGTGCTAATTTCCTATTTTGCCCGTGCCTAAGTCATTGAAACGTTATACTGCTTCATTTTCGGTTCACAATTTTATTATATAGAATTTGGAACTGATTGTGTAAACTCTTATATGTTGGACTTAAGAGTGTGTTATTGAAACAATATACTGCAAGATGTTTTTATGATGATTTTTTTAAGTCTAGTTGAGTGTGATTTTAAAAGTAAATTTTCGCCTGAAGGGAAAAGGGTAAGGGGAATAGAGATTTCATATGGGACCTTTTGCTTCATCAAGTATGGTCTCCAAACCAATTGTGCTAGCTTTGCAGTTAAGGAGTCAAGAGCATTAATTCAAGGAAATATATTACTATTTTGAGGCCGAACAGCCCAACTGTCTGAATGAACGAAGATGAGTAGATTTATTTAAAAGCTATAATTCCTTAAAACACACAGTTAATACATCTAGTTAATTACAACGCCATATTTCCTTTTGCGTCTGTGTGCTATCTTGAGCTAATGCCTCGGTTTATAACCCCACAGCATCAACAATCATACTGTTGTAAGGAATAAGAGATTCAACTTCAGTTTTGCTTCGTTATGTCTCTGTAAATAAAACGCATAATAAAAACCATGTGAACATGGTTAACAGTATATGATTCCTACGTTCTCATTGTATGGCCAAGAGAGGGGGAAGATTAATGTTCATGGTAGATTTTTCTTATATTATTAATCTTCATTTTTAATATGAAGTTCCACCATAAAGAGGCAATATCCATGATGCACAATATTTCTGGTCTGGCGTGTTAACATTATAATTGAAGTGCACAACTAACATATCTAATCGAATTGTACAAGTTGGGATAAGTATGAGCATTAAATAAGCTAAAGTCAAAGCCACCTGGTACAGAAAACTTATTTGTTGATTGGCAAGTTGCATTTAATGAGTTTTGAATTCACACCATTGCCTTCTATCCTAATCTTACGAGGGAGGAAAGTAGGAAGTACCATTTGATCTGAAGCCCATCGAAATGTTCTATCATTCCATCGCTTTCTTGTACTCAGATTAATGAAACAGTATGGATTCCTGTGAAGGAACCTTAGAGTTGACAACAGTAACTGTAACACTGACAATGATATAAGAATAAAACATTGAAAACACCTAGATATGTATCTTCAAAGTCCTTTGTAGCAGGATTCTGTCCAACTTAGCTGCCCCATTGGTAGAATTGTTGACATTTTTCTCTTCCACAGCCACAGGATGCAACTACTTCCACCAAACAAGTTTTGAAAATGCAATTTGTTTTCCAAAAGCTCTGTTTCTTGTGGTCTACAGCATCAGCAGATCCTCTGCAAACCATTGGTCAAGAACGTGCCATGATTTGAACCACATATCAGTTGTTCATATTGCCAACTGAGGAGCAAATGATCATATTATAAAAATTTAAGCCCATGCTCAACCCCCAACATTATTGATACCAGCTGGTAGGTGGATTTTCTTCCAGCTAGCTTAACAATCCACACAGAACAAACCATGGAGCAGTGGTATAAGGAGCTTACTCCACTTGCAGCACATTTATTTAGTTTGCTTTCGTAGCTGCTGGATTCCGACCAAACTGGATTATCATTGGCTTGCCTTTGAAGACATATCCATTGACTAGATTCTGCAACCAAAGGTTTTAATAGCATGATCATTACAACTTAAGCACAAGGCGAGATAATTACAAGAAAAATAGAGAAATTTAATTTAGTTGCACGTACAGTTGTACATGCTACTCTCAATTAGTTAAAGGTTCAAAACTAAGCCATTCTCACAAACCTAGTGAATCAGCAATGCCAACCATCATGGTAAAATAAATTTGAGTAAAATTTTTTCCCTCTAGGAAGTTCCTAGATCCATTACTTAAAGATTGTAGGTATGAAATTTATTAATCATTTTTGAAGTACATTTTGGAATCTCCTAAGGACCGTTTGCAAGGCCCAAAAAATCTTTTTGAATAAATTAATAGGATTTGTCATTTATCCAGTCGAGTTTGCTTATGATAGCTCGACCAATTGATCAATGAAGAAAAACCTCCATTTGAAGGTGCCTGGTAGAAATCCACATAATTTCTGGATCTCTTGCCTTTTTGTTGATTCAAGCAAGAGTGAGCATGGAAGTCGAAGAATTTGCAGCACAAATAAAGGCAGTATATGAACAAGTTCAAGAACAATTGAAGCCATCTTAAAATTTACAAGTCTAAAGTTGAAAGATGGTGCTCTTATAAGAAGCTTGAGGTTTGAAGAATGTGATTTGGTTTTATTCAAATATGAGCTCAAGCAAAGAAAGTTTGGTCTATGCCAAGTATTGAATAAGTTGAGACCAAACACATTTTGCATTGAGCTACCAAAAGGATTCTCAATAGTCCAACTTTAATTGTGAGTAATCTCTATCCTTATTGTGGAGATGAAGAGAAAATAACGTCAAAGCCAGTAAACATGTGATGAGATCTTTCTAGTTCGCCACAGAGTCGATTAATGTGCTAGATGTATGATCTATCACTGCTAAACGTAATCACTACTAGATGTAGAACAAACACTTAAAACATTTGGTGCACTTACAAGAATAACCGAATTTATGCATGGATCTCAAGTGAAGAACTAAATAAATTGGATAACATGTTTTTAAAGGGATTTGACTTCAAAATCAAAGTCAAGTTCTTTACAAGAAGGGTTGAATGATGCAGGAAAATTGTGTCAGCTTATGTGGCAGCCATAATTTAGCTTGTGTCCTTTTTTATTTTATTTTATTTTATTCTCATTAACATGTGGTCAAAGGGGTTGAGTCTACACTCTCTTTGTTTTGACATTAAAGTTTTCTAGAAAATGAATCATTTTCCAAAAAGTTTTTTTTATAAAACTATCTCATTTTATTAAGTTTGGTAGCAACCTTAAATGTATTGGAAAACGACCTCCTAACTTCCCTTATTTAGTTTGCCATGAGATAGAGTTGTTTTCCAAAAAATAAATAGTGGAAAACAATCTCTAAAAAATATATAGTCAAAATTTTTATGTTGACCAAAGATAATTTTTCTTTTTGACTCATTTTTTATGATGCTAACAAATATTGAAAAACACAGAAAATTATCTTCACACAATTTTTCCATCTAAACAAATGGAGCGTTAGTGCGATGATAAGTGCCTTTCACCAAAAGTAACAGGTTGCAGGTACGAGTCCAGGTATCAACCTCTCCAATAAATTGGGGTAAGGTTGCCTATCATAACCTCTCCCAAACCCCACAAAAGTAAGAGATTTAGGCCCAGGGTAAGACCTTTTTTTTAATATCTGGTCAAAGTTATTTAAGAAGTATTGATGGTAATTGTATAGCCTAGTTTATGAGCATTTTAGGAGTTGCGTATTGATTGTCTAGTAAATTATTTAAGTAGTTGAGTGACATTGATGAGTGGCAGTGTTAAGTGGCATTTACCCCAAGTAAATGGCATCCTCAAACTATCCTCCTTCCCTTGGTTGAATGTTTTGGATTTGACCATCATCACGGGTCTAGGTTTACATCAACATCAACTTTTTTTTTGTGGGGGGGGGGGGGTGGGGGGGGTTGTTATAAATTAGTGAATGCCATAGTAGATGTGCTCAGCTTAATATATGAATGTCAAAATGTCTTAGGAATTCCAGTAATTGAACAAAATAATGCCCATCAACTCTCCTAAAAACATAACGATTAAAATGGGATTTTTATATTAGAAAATACAAAATATGGCTCTAATTATATTAAACAATAGTTCTGATACTATGTTAGAGAAGAAAAGACAGCTAAGAAAATAAAGAAGGCAAAGAGAGAAAGAGAATGAGAGAGACATTCAATGCAGAAAGCCTTTGATGGCTATATTTTTACTATTTAGCTCCTTGTATTACAATGAATCCATTTATGCGTATTTAATATTTATAATAGGCTAAGTCCTAGATTAACAATACTTGAACTACAAGTAGAATTAGGATTACCTATGATTACTTTGCTTGTATTCCATGTAGCATTAAATACAATGAACCTGCATTAAGGTTATTTAACAGACTTGTGCCGTTGACAGCTTGACTAGGATTGAGTCTTTACATCTTCAACACTAGTGAATAACCCCATGTATAAACATTTAATAACAATCATAATTATACACAAATATGAGTTCAAAGTATACCTATTATAAGTGTCGCAAATTACACCTTTTTTAAGCCATGAATTTCTAAAATGTGTAATGGTTTCTCTTTTTTTTTTTTTTTTTTGATAGGTGAAATGTGTAATGGTTTCTCATTATATATATGAAAATCTAATTGAATTTGGACTCTTTAGTTTTTGCACCCAATAATTCACTTGCCACAAAAAATTTAAAAATTAGATGCAACACATGACGCAAAATTAAACTCTAGTTGAGATCCAATTTAGAATCTAATTAGATTTAGACTTTTCAATTTTCGCACTTAATAATTCACTTGACACAAAAATTTAAAAATTAGATGGGACGTGGCACAAAATTGGACTCCAATTTAAAATCTAATTGGATTTTTTCTCAACTTTGGCTTTAATTATATATATATATATATAGATTTTAGATCAAATTGGCAAACTCAAAGGATGTTTCTTTTGAATTCAAGAGAATAGAATTATGGTATTATTGCGTTTACATTTTTTTAGTGTGGAATGCAAGTGCATTTTAATTACTCAAAATGGGATCCTAGACAAGCAATTACTATATCAACATGATATAAATTTATAGTTACTTCTTCACGCAATAATATCATAGGAAATGGAAAATAGGAATTAAGGACCCCGGAAACAAAATGTACAAAATTGGACTCCAATTTAGAATCTAATTGGATTTTTTCTCAGCTTTGGCTTTAATTATATATATAGATTTGAGATCAGATTGGCAAACCCAAAGGATGTTTCTTTTGAATTCAAGAGAATAGAATTATGGTATTATTGCATTTGCATTTTAATTACTCAAAATGGGATCCTAGACAAGCAATTACTATATCAACATGATATAAATTATAGCTACTTCTTCACGCAATAAGATCATAGGATATGGAAAATAGGAATTAAGGACCCCGGAAACAGAATGTACTATATGCACAAGCTAACATGCTCTAGAAAACAGAGATGCATGTCAGATTGCATTCTGTAAGATACATACCAATGCACGATGGGCAACTTCAGCTGATGGAAATGTCACAAAAGCTTGACCTCTCATTCTTCCTTCCTGAAATTCAATTACAACCACATTTAAGTTCAAAATTGCACAACTATGCTACAACTGGTACAACTTGTTCCCTACAACTAAGGTTAAAACTCTGGTTAGTGTAACATCGGATCACAGTCCTATTTTGATCCTCCCTGATGGGATTAATGTTAAACCTCAACGTCCCTGGCGGTTTGAGCAAATGTGGCTAGAAGAGCAAGGTTGTCATGAAACAGTTAAGAAGGCTTGGAAAGCTATTGTTGCGGATCCTCCTATGCCAAAAGTTATGTTGAATGTTGATGAGTGTAAATCCCAGCTGCGTGTGTGGAGTAAGAAGTCTTTTGGTAATGTTGTCAACACCTTGTCTGAGAAAAGAAAGAGTCTTAAAATAGCGGAAGACTCTGCGTCGAAAGGTGGGAATGTCGATTTTTTTCTTCAGTTAAAAGCTGAGGTTGCCGAGTTGTTAAGGGTTGAAGAAAAAATGTGGCAGCAGCGAAGTCATGTTCATTGGATGGTTTCGGGTGATCAAAACTCTAGCTATTTCCATAATCGTGCATCACAGCGATTCCGTCGTAATAGCATTACTGAACTCAAAGATTCTCAAGGGAGATTAGCATCTAGTGAAGAGGAGGTTTCGGGGATGATTGTTGACTATTATAAAAATTTGTTTACTACTTCAAACCCCCACAACATTGAAGAAGTAGTTCAATTCACAAAACAGGTGGTGTCCAACGAAATGAATAATTGTTTAACCAGAGACTTCTCAAAGGTTGAAGTGGAGATTGCTTTGAAGCAAATGGCTCCTTTAAAAGCACCGGGTCCTGACGGTATGCCGCCAATCTTTTTCCAACATTATTGGGAAAGCATAGGAGATGATGTAGTCCAAGCTGTGGTGTCCTGCCTTAATTCAAACTCCGTGGAGCCAGGTTTGAATCATACATTTATCACTCTTATTCCTAAGGTGAAGAGTCCCGAGTTGGTTTCTGAATTTCGGCCCATTGCTCTTTGTAACATATTATATAAACTTGTTTCAAAAGTGTTGGCAAACAGATTGAAAAAAGTATTACCCCATATTATTTCGGAATCTCAGAGTGCTTTTCAATCGGACAAAGCTATTACTGATAATATTTTGGTGGCCTTCGAGACCTTACACCATATGAGGAGGAGAAAAACGGGGAAAATGGGTCACTTGGCATTGAAATTGGACATGAGTAAAGCGTATGACCGATTAGAATGGGTTTTTCTTCAAAGAACTATGGAGAAGATGGGCTTTAACTCGAAGTGGATAAGGTGGATTATGATGTGTATCAAATCAGTATCCTATTCGATTTTAGTTAATGGCAAACCAAAAGGTCATTTTGCGCCCACCCGGGGCATCCGTCAAGGTGATCCTCTTTCACCTTATCTGTTTCTGATTTGTTCCGAAGGTTTGAATGGGCTAATTGAGCATGCTGTGGCCGATAAGCATTTAGAGGGTGTCTCTCTTTGTAGAAAGGGTCCAAAAATCTCTCACCTCTTTTTTGCTGATGATAGCCTTTTGTTTTGCCGAGCAAGAGTAGGGGACGTGGAAAAAATTCAAGATATTTTGGGAAAATATGAGCGAGCATCGGGGCAAAAAATTAACTCGGACAAAACTACTCTTTTTTTCAGCAACAACACCTCAAATGATACCAAAGATGAAATAAGAAACTTGCTTGGGGTTGCCGAAATAAAGGAGTATGAAAGATACTTGGGTTTACCGACAGTGGTTGGTAGAAAAAAGAAGGCGAGCCTAAATTTCATAAAAGATAGGGTTTGGGGTAAGCTTCAAGGGTGGAAAGAGAAGTTATTGTCGCAAGCCGGAAAAGAAGTTCTCTTGAAGGTGGTTGTTCAAGCCATTCCGACGTTTGCAATGAGTTGTTTTCGGTTGCCTACTGGTCTGTGCCAAGACATTGAGATGCTCATCCGAAAATTTTGGTGGGGGCAAAGGGGTGATAGGAGGAAAATTCATTGGGCTAAATGGGAGGTCTTATGTCAATCCAAGAGTGAAGGGGGGTTGGGATTCAAAGATCTTTGCAAATTTAACAAAGCGATGTTGGCAAAGCAAGTGTGGAAGTTGATTCATGAAAAGGAGTCTCTATTTTATAGAGTGTTTAAAGCAAAGTATTTTCCAAATTGCTCTATTTTGGATGCTAAATCATCTTCGGGTTCTTTCGCTTGGAAGAGTATATTGTGGTCTAAGGATTTAATTGAAAAAGGTTCCATTTGGAGAATTGGGTGTGGTAATTCAGTCAGGATTTACAGAGATGCTTGGCTCCCTTGTCCTGAAGGCCGAATCTCCTCTCCAGCAAGTCATCTTGCCCCGGAATCTACTGTTGATGCTCTGATAAGCCCTACAACAGGTTGGTGGAATACTAACCTTATCGACTTGTGCTTTTATCCCCCTGAAGCTTATCTCATCAAATCTCTACCCTTAAGCTCGCTCCCACAACCTGACTCGGTAGTCTGGAGACCTGAAAAATCAGGATGTTATTCTGTGAAGTCAGGATACAAAATTCTCTGCGAGACTGACACAATTCGCCCACGAGTCACGGACTCTCAAAAGTGTCTCTGGAAAAACATCTGGAAGCTGAAGGTTCCTGGAAAAATCAAACATTTTCTCTGGAAGGCATGCACAAATTCGCTGCCAACTAAAGAAAATTTACTGAAGCGTAAAATTCTTCAAGAACCGGACTGTCCTCGCTGCATCAGTGAGCCGGAGTCAGCTGTACACGCTATCTGGAGTTGTGGACGTATTAAAGTGGCATGGGATATTGATTTTCATTGGGTGGACAGGAGCTCAACGTCCTCTGAATCTTTCTCGGAGGTTTTCCAGAAAATCTGCAGCAATCCGGCATTAGTACCTCTATTTGCTGTTACGGCATGGTCTATTTGGTATCAAAGAAATAAATTACGCCTGAACGATAACCCACTGCCTCTCCAAAATATCGCCGGCTTTGCAAAAAACTATCTCAGCAAATTCAGGAGCCTAGAAAAATCCCATCCACATGGTCGCAGCTCTATCATTCGCAGATGGTACCCTCCCACAGCAGGTGCAGTCAAGACAAATTACGACGGAGCAATGTTTAATGAGTCAGAAAAGGCTGGAATTGGAGTGGTAATCCGGGACAGCGAAGGGCAAGTGTTAGCAGCCCTATCCGAGCAGATAGTTAAACCCCCATCGGTGGAAATCCTTGAGCTCCTCGCTGCTCGACGAGCTGTTAAATTTTCTGCAGAATTGGGCTATGCACAGCTTGTTTGCGAGGGCGATTCTGAATCGGTGGTTAACTCTCTAAGGGGATCGGGCATGGAAAACTCTTGGGGAGGGCACATCATCAAGGAAATTTTATCACAATCAAACTCTTTTTTGAGTATTTCTTTCGCTCATGTAGGTAGGCAAGGCAATGCGGTAGCACACGCCTTGGCTCAACGAGCGAGAAACTCTTTAACCTCTCAAATCTGGTCGGAGGATGTTCCACCAGATTTAATGTCTTTTGTATTGGATGACTTTCCTTTTTCTTGATTAATATATCAGCAAGTTTCATTTCTCAAAAAAAAAAAAAATGCTACAACTTTCTTGAAAATTTCAATCAATCCCAAAAGTAATACAAAATGTCATGTTCACAGACTTGCTTCCATTCAATGAAACATCCCTAGTAAAAAAGGCTTCGCTTAATGCTTTCACAATCATAAACATAAAATTGTTGCCATCTATTTCTAAATAACATACTTGTTAAATGGAACATTCAGTTCAGTTAGTGTATAAATTTTCGAGCCATGTCGCATGGAGAGATCCATTCGTTTTGGCAGGGAAAGTGTCCAATCAATGTGTTCAAGTCAAGCCTGGGAGGTTGTGACCAAGATCAGCTTGACACTTGAGCACTACAAATACAAGTTCAAATCAATCTACACATTCAATCCCAGGTCAAGGGGTGGCCTTGCAACCTACTTCATCTCAGTAATGAACAGTCACTGTCAACTTTTAGAGACAGATTTGTTATTTACATTGATGTGTCATTTACAACATCATCATTGGAGGGGGTAGGGAGCTTGGCAATATTTTTTCTTTGATAAGTAATAAATTTTATTAATGAGAAGAACTAGCCCCTCTCAAAAAAAAAACAGTCCTTATAACTGAAATGAAAAGAGAGTCAATAAAATCAAATAATAAAATGGATCTCGCTATGCCAAAAGCTTTGTAACTCAATTAGTACTTCCTAGTGTTTTTAATGGAGACGTCTAGGGTTCAAATCCCCTTCCCACAAATATTGAATTATATAAAAAAATAAGATAAAATAAATTAAAAAGAAGAAAGGATCTTGATTTGACCCGTTATTTGAGCCCATTCAAACTAAGCTCTTACCTAAGAAAATTTTATATTACCATGAACTGAAAGTCCCACATCTTCAAAGGTAGCGTTGGTTCCATAGTGTCCAAATTAAGCAAAGGGAGGTGAAATTCCTAACACTAGAGGGTGTTTACCAAACCAATTCACCCACTCACTTAGGAGCTCACAGTTTTAGGCATTACCCAATGGACCCCAAACACAGAAAGTAAAACTCCATAATTCATCTGTTGTGTCACAATGCAACACCATTCCACCATAGGAATTCCTCTCTTCACAGGAGTGTCACACGTTCATCTTTTCCCCATGTTGGGTCCACACGGAAAAAGCAACTCTTTTTTTGGGCCTAAACACGCCAAATGCTTTTCCAGGGGAAATCCCCATCATTAAACCTCTCGAAGCCTCATAACAAGACCTAACATCAAACCATCCTTTACCATCAAATTCCATCTCATATGGTCACCATTGGGAGAACTTCAATTTTTCTGGACCATCTCTAACAGCAAACTAACATGTAGGGGTAATTAAAAACTTAGGATAAAATTTGTTATCTTTTTGGTCTAATGAAATGTGAAAATATTGTTCTCTTGGGAATCTCAGGAATGTGAGTAGCAAATCAAACTTGGGAACTCTAGATTCCCAGAAATCTGATTCCAAGAACCCAGAATTCTGCTTCAAGGGAATCCCAGATTCCCCAAACCAAATGGGCTCTTAAGAGAATTTACATTGGTCTATGTTCCTCAGTCATATTCATGTCATAATTTTAGATCATAGAATCAAGTCTTGAATAAGGCTATCATAACTGCGGTGTTCAAATAAGTAAACAAAAACTGCTAACTAACAAATTTTTATGGATCTAATGCTTTCTAATGGGGTTTTTGTTTTTTTATAAAAAGAAAGCAATCCCTTCTAATGGTTTTAATAAGTAAAAGATAAGCAACCTTTGTTTCTCCTGTAACTCAAGAATTACAATTTTCATAAGTGATTCCAAAATAACTACGTACTTTTGATAATTCAATAATTGGGGAAGGGGGATTTAAATCCTAGATAAGTCTTTTGGAAACACCAGGAGGTAAGTACTTGGAACTAAAAATATCTTGATTCAAAACTAAAACAACAATCTAGTCTAGAGACCTCACCTGCATAAGCTTTACACTAAGACCAGATTTAGCTGCATCAATGCTTCCAAATAATGATCCTGGACACAGATAAGTTATAGTTAACCAGAACTGTTTTTTAATAACATTGTGCAATGACTAGAAGTATCACACTCAGCATTAATGTTTGAGGCATTAAAAATATTTAAAGAATAATCAATTCTCAAAGTATAATCACATGATACCCTTTTTTTTACCAAAAAAGCTTTAAAGTTGCTAGATAGAAAATATGTATCATTGAACAAAAAAATAATGAATTTCAGATAAATTAGCAATAATCAATGCTTGTGATCTCACCAAATATAAAGTAGAAGTCATCAGCAATCATGTCCTTTGCCAAGTTCTTTATATACAACACTGACGCAGGATTCCCAGCTGCATAATTCTATCAAAATCCAAAAGAGCTTCATATCAATCATTCAATTGAGTAAATATTTGCATGTGAACAGCATCTCAATCTAGTTACATGCATTTTTTATATTCATCTTTTTTTTAAATAACAGATATTTAAGATTAGTACAAGCTAGCCAGCTCTTGAAATCTATATGGCCAACCCACCCTCAAAATCACAGAAATTGTTATGTCCAAAGAGAAACAAAAACCCATTAGTTATTTATTTATGTTTTGTGGTTTGTGGTTTAAAATGATCTACTATGATATCTGTCCATTTTAAAGGTGGCTAAAGACTAACCTAAGTTAGAAGTTCTAATACCAAGGCAGCAAGAACTGCAAAACAGCTTTATTATGGGAAAACAGCAAGAAATATGTTGAATTGCTGATGACATTCATACATGCTTGCTTGTACAACTACAAAATGCATATGAATAAAAGAGGAAAAGGTTGTACAAAGCCAGAGATTGACAGCATATTCAAACAATGTCAATAATATATATATATATATATAATGGTCAAAACTTATAAAGAGAAAAGATTGCAATATTATAAGATAGGATAGTAGAACACCATAACCAACCATACTAAGGATAAGTGTTAGAACATGGAAAAGCTTTTAAATTACAGTCATGTTCATTGTTCAGCAATGTCAATACATACACATCAATAATGTGACTAACTTTTGAAAAGTTACATAACACTTTAATCCAACAAGCAAATAGATAAGCTCAACAAACAATTCTTTTCTTCTTTTTCCTTTTTCTAGGTACAAAGAACAGGTAAATTTTGTTAGTGATTACAGTTTAGTCTTTACTTTTAATATCAACAGTACCTTAAACATTGGTAGTGATAAAATTTCCTCTGGAGGCAACTTTCCACTCTCTAATTCTTCTGGGGTTGCATAGGATTTAATATCTGAACCTTCTTTGTCAGGCTCCTCTAATTCTTCTGCTGTGCTTTCATCCCTATGTTCATTCTGAATCACTTTTGGAGCAATTTTGATCTGCAACACAACTAAGAAAAGGATATCAAAAAATCTGATAGATGAGAGATTCTCCTACAATAATCAATCACAGAAAGAAAATGACCTGTAACACAGGGTTCTTCTTTTTAATCATTGGAATTTCTTTTGGAACCAAGGTGGCAGGTTTGACTCCAATAGCCTCATGAGCGACATCTTTATCAACTGCAGGGCCCACAATTGCTTCTTGCCTGAGACGCTTTCGACCAGATTTTTTTACTGCTGAAGCTCCAACAGAATAGGCTTTCACATCAATTTCCTAAAAACATGTAACAGTACCACAGAACAATTAGAATCTACAAATATTTAATAACAGGATCAAAAGAGAACTGAAGGATTTCCCTCAAGGCTCTGTCTGTTTCAATGTACTTTCGTAGATATATTCATCTGCAAAGGTAATAATTGAATAAATATTGTACATTTCCCTGTTGTTGTAATTACATTTCCACCAAACATTTTATAAAAATGCAGTGTTCAACAAAATATAGCTGAAAAAAACATCTGCAAAAATTTTCATGTTGGACAATTAAAAGAAAATGACAATGAATTTAAATGTTGTTTGAAGAAAAATGGTCAAAAGGTTTACATGCTTCTAATTCCAAACCCCTAGAGAATATATATATACACACACACACATAACAATAACAACAAAGCCTTAGTTCCAAAATTTTGGGGTTGGCTATGGATCCTCAACTTATTATTTGCAGAAACTTTGTGTTGCACATTCTATTATTCATGATTTTGGTATTTTTTGAACTATCCTGAATATATTAGATACTTATTATATTACTTTGTGATTATCTTTTTTAATTTTTTATTAAAACTGTGGTTCAATCAGTAACCCAATGATCCAAAACCTACATAGGGTCAAATGGTTCATGTCAAATATAAGATCTTCCTTTCTGACTTAGGATACTCATTGAACAAGACAACAATAGCAACTTCTAGCATAATCAACTGAGAGGCCTGGCTACCTCGAATTAGTCACAAAACTTGTGGTTGTACTCTGTTGTTATGGGGGGTTCAATTTTCTTTTTTGTTGAATCTAAGACTTTCGAATTCTCAGTCGAGGAGGGAGGTACGTATTTCATGCTACGCATTTTTGAGCAAAGTCGGGATTCTCTCCGATCAGTTTTCATGGGTAGAGGAAGCGCTTAAGTGTTTGCTAGCAATTGTGGAGGATTTGATGTCTAATAAAACTCCTGGTAACTTTGCACGAACCTTTAGGGATGATGAGAAAGTTTTTATTTTGCAATTGGGTTCCAATTCACACGGCAGTTTTTTAATGATCTCGAAACTCATCCATGGCCGTCGGAATGGATTTCTCGTGGTGCCAGAAGGGAAAGCTGGTAGTGGGTGGCGAAGTTTTGGATTTCATCTAAGGAAAGCAATTGCACCTGGGACACTTGCCACCAAACAGCCTTTTAACTCTGTCCTGAAACCGATAGTGGAGAATCACAAAACTTTTCTGCGGGCAGCGGCGGAGGGTGATCAGAGAGAGGATAGTGGTAGCAGAAAAGGAAAGCAATTAATGCCAGAGTTTCAAATTTCGACCGAATCAAATTTGAGCAATAAAAGCCACGATATACGCGATTTGAATGCTGGGAAGAAACAAGCAATGTCTAAGGCTAAATTATCAGTTGAGATTACAGAGAGCAACAGCGGTGTCAATGATTCACTTTTATCGTTGGATGTTAGCCTGAGATTAGAACGTGGGCCAGATGGTGAGTGGGAGGTAAAATGGTCCAAAGTCAAGGAAGTGGGCCGCATAGAAAAACCCAAAGAAAAAAACTTTAAGCCCGAAGTTAAAAGCCATTTTAAACCCACAGCTCCCTTCAATGCAAAGCCCAAACTTAATCCCAAGCCCATCACAGTCTGGCGGCCCAAACCATTGCAAACACATCAAAATGGGGAGACCCACCCAGGTGACTTGACTTCTGCTTCGAAGAACTCAGTCAGAGATCCTCACAGAGGCGATGTGGATTCTAACTCGGAACTACTTCAAGCTGACTCCCAAAGCTTGTTGAGGCTAGCCCAGTCGATGAAAGCCTCCGACGGTGCCGGTATTGACCTTGTCGGCGCCGATGAGCCCGATAATGAGATTCTCGGCTCCGATGAGTCCGATACAGCGTTTCTCAGCTCCGATGAGCCTGATGAGTCCGATGTGTCAGCAAAAACCTCCGATGGTGAAGAGAAATTGCACCGAGACATCCGTTTGATACTTCAGGAAAATTCTGGCAATGTTAGCAAGAAGTGGGGGAAGAGCAAACCCAATTGGCCTTGGTCCCCTTGAAGTGTTCAGATGTTGTGGAGGTGTCATCAGCCCAAGTTGATGAGAATGAAGTACTTGTGGAGGATTGGGTCTCAGACACTTGTTCAGAGTCTTTTGAGCTACCTATTGTAGGGGGTTTGTCGCCTCTAAGTGTGGAACCACTGGCCATTTCTCTACCCTTGGCAATGGAAAGGCAGGAAGTGTTGGGTGTGGAGAATCCAGTGTGGGGAGAAGCTTACTCTGAGTGGTTCCAAAGCAGATTTAAAGGGTTTGAAAACTTCCTGGGCACATCCCTAAAAGGTTTGGAAAATCAAGCAACCACCTTTTTATTAGCTGTTGAGGCTGAATTACACCATAGGGCTGCTTTGGAAAAAAAAGCACGTGATTTGAAGAGTTCTGGAGTGAAAGGTATTAGAGAGCTGAAGGGTCTTTTTAGCTCAATTAATTATGGTTCTACTTCAACTAGGCGTAGTGGTATTAATAGGGAGCGGGCTCTTTCTGTTCCTAAATGACTCTGAAGATGATTTCTTGGAATGTCAGAGGATTGAATAAGGTTGGGAAGAGACTTTAGATTCGTAATTTGTTGCGTGCATGGAAACCTGATATTGTCTGTTTGCAGGAGACTAAACTTGAATGGATTACTAAAGGAATAGTCAGAAGTATATGGAGCTGTCCATATGTTGACTGGTTGTATTTGGGTTCAGAAGGTGCTTCTGGAGGTATTGTATTGATGTGGGATCGGAGGGCAGTGGAAAAGGTGGAAGAAGCAATAGGGCGCTTTTCTGTTTCATGCAGATTTAAAAACGTAGGTGATCAATTTGAGTGGGCTTTTACAGGTTTATATGGGCCCAATTCGAACAAGAGGCGTAGGAAGATGTGGGAGGAGCTGACAAGGCTGATTAGTTGGTGGGATGTGCCATGGTGCCTAGGAGGTGACTTTAATATAATTTGCTTCCCATCAGAAAGATTAGGGGCTACAACTTGTACTCGGGCTATGTATGAATTTTCGGATTTTATCACTCTTCATGGGCTGATGGATATACCTATGGAAGGAGGCCTTTATACTTGGTCCAACAATTCCTCTGCCTCTAGAATAGATTGGTTTCTTTTCTCTCTGCTTTTGGCGGATCATTTCACTCTATTTGCACAGAGAAGGTTGTCTAAGGTACTTTCAAACCACTACCCAATTCTGTTGGAGGGGGGGAGTCATCGGAGAGGTAGAACTCCTTTTCGTTTTGAAAATATGTGGTTGAAGGCGGAGAATTTTGTTGATAAAGTGAAAACCTAGGCATCTTATTTGTTCCAAGGCAATCCGAGTTTTATACTAGCTAAGAAGTTGGTAGCCTTGAAGTTGGACCTAAAAAAATGGAACGAAGCGGAGTTTGGCAATGTCACTTTAAAGAAACAGCAGTTATGGAACAAATTGAATGACTTGGATGTTAGAGAGGAGACTCAACCTTTAACAGCTAAGGAGAAGTTAGAACAAGTTAATCTTCGTACTGAGATTGAAAAGCTTACTCTTTTAGAAGAGATTAGTTGGAGGCAGAAATCTAAGATGCTACACTTGAGGGAGGGGGACGCAAGTACAAAATTTTTTCATAGAATAGCTAATTCCAATAGAATAAATAACGGTATTGAGAGCCTTATGGTTGATGGAACCTTGTCTTCTGATCAAGGTATGATTGCTGATTGTATTACTCAATTCTTTATGAATTTATACTCGGAGCAGCAAGTTGTTCGACCTTTTCCAGAAGTCTTGGTATTTCCTAGGATATCCGGTGATAATGCTAATTGGTTAGATAGACCCTTTGAGGAGGCAGAAATTTTTGATGTCATACAGAATTTTAATGGTGACAAAGCACCTGGACCTGATGGGTTTCCAATGGCCTTCTTCCAAGCATGTTGGGGTATTCTCAAAACTGATCTTATGGCTGTTTTTCACCATTTTTTTGCTAAAGGTCAGTTTGAGAAAAGCTTGAATGCAATGTTCATCACTCTCATCCCTAAAACAAATCTAGCAATTGAAGTCAAGGATTTTCGCCCCATTAGTCTTGTTGGGGGGATTTATAAAATCATTGCTAAGGTCTTAGCCACTAGACTTCGCACGGTCATGGAAATATAATTTCTCCTTCTCAAAATGCTTTTGTGAGGAACAGGCAAATTCTTGACCCTGTGCTTATTGCTAACGAATGCCTTGACAGTAGAGTGAAAACTGGTTTGCCAAGGATACTTTGCAAATTAGATGTTGAGAAGGCTTTTGATCATGTCAACTAGGGTTTTCTTATGCAGTTACTAGAACGGAGTGGGTTCTCTACTAAATGGAGGCAGTGGATTTTCTTTTGTATATCCACAGTTCACTTCTCTATCTTGATAAATGGCACTCCTTGTGGGTTTTTTGAGAACTCCAGGGGGTTGAGACAAGGTGACCCATTATCCCCTTTGTTGTTTGTCTTGGTGATGGAAGCCCTTGGAAGAATGTTGGATAAGGCTGTCCATGATGGTCACATGTCAGGCTTTGGTGTAGGTCATTTAGAGGGAAGATCTTTGGAGGTGTCACATCTGCTCTTTGCGGACAACACTTTAATTTTTTGTGATACTGATTTGGATCAGGTTTTGTTTCTCCGTATGATTCTCATTTGGTTTGAGGCGGTTTCTGGTCTAAAGATAAATTTGGGCAAGTCAAAGCTGGTTCCTGTTGGTATGGTGCATAATATTGACTTATTGTTGTATGTCCTTGGTTGTAAACAAGGAACCCCTCCAATGAAATATTTAGGCCTTCCTTTGGGAGCTAAATGCAAGGATAAGACAATTTGGAACCCAATTCTAGAGAAGATAGAACGGAGATTAGCAGGATGGAAACATTTGTACTTATCCAAGGGAGGTAGAGTCACTTTAATTAAAAGCACTCTATCTAATTTACCCACTTATTTTCTATCTTTTTTTCCTATTCCTGCTTCTATGGCTAACCGAATTGAGAAACTTCAAAGGGATTTTTTATGGGGTGGCATTGGTGATAAACCAAAATTCCATTTGGTTAAATGGGCTACTGTTTGCACTCCCATTGCTTCGGGTTGTTTGGGGATAAGAAAGGTAAGACTTTTAATGAAGCTCTGCTTGGGAAGTGGCTATGGAGATTTGGGATGGAGAAGGCTGCCTTTTGGAGACAAGTGATAGCCGTGAAATATGGTTGTGAATGGGGTAGTTGGTGTACTAGGCCTACTAATGCCCCATATGGTGTTGGCTTGTGGAAAAATATTAGTCGGGGATGGCCTACTTTCTCTCGCCACATTCTATATGACATTGGGGATGGGTCTAGGGTGAAATTTTGGCAAGACCGTTGGTGTGGTGAAACATCTCTTGCAGTCAGCTATCCTGAATTGTTTAGATTTAGCCAAGATCAAGAGGTTAGTGTGGCTGAGGTTATGAAGTTTAATAACGGAATCCTGTTTTGGGATATAAGTTTCTTTAGGGGTGAGCATGCTCGGGAATTAGTGGCATTGGCCAATTTCATGGATACCATATATGGTGTGTCGGTTAGAGGGCTTGGTGAGGATAATATGTGCTGAAAATCTATTAGAGAGAAAGGCTTCACGGTTAGGGATTATTACAATCTCTTAGTGGGCTCTAATGACTATTGCTATCCTTGGAAAAGCATTTGGAAGCAGAAGATTCCTTCTCAAGTAGCTTTCTTTGTTTGGACTGTTGCTCTAGGGAAATGCTTAAAAATTGACAATTTACGAAGAAGGAAGGTTTGGATATTAGACTGGTGCTACATGTGCAAGTGTAATGGGGTATCAGTTGATCATCTTTTTCTTCATTGTCCAGTTGCAATGGATATGTGGGCTATGGAGTTCGGGTTGTTTGGAGTGAGCTGGTTTATGCCACAATCTGTAGTGGGGCTTCTAGCATGTTGGCAAGGCAGTTTTGGCCGTCATCGAAATAGGTATATATGGCTTATGGTTCCCCATTGCTTATTGTGGTGCCTTTGGAGGGAGAGAAATAATCGGTGCTTTAAAGATAAGGAAAGATCCATATCAGACTTGAAGCTATTTTTCTTTAGAACTTTAATGGATTGGTTGGCTGCACTGCGGAACCAATCCTTTTCATCCTTTATTGTTTTCTTAGATTCTTGTAATTTTTGTTCTTGATTGTTTAACCCCTTGTACACTCCCTGTGTACTAGGGTGTTCCATTTTTTTTTGAGATCAATAAACTTTTACTTATCAAAAAAAAACTTATTAGTTAGGGTCACATGTATTCTTTTCTTCCATTCTATTCTATCTAAAGTCATACATTTTGTTACTTCCTTAATTGACATGTTAGTTTTTATTACTTATATAAATAATATGTGGCCCCATATCTTTAATCAGTGCGAGAGATTACCTCATCTGAAGATTCCATTTCTGACTCATCACTGGACAGATCTGCCGCATGAGGCTTTGCAGATACAGGAGGTGGTGGTGGTGGTGGCGGTGCAGGTACCAAAGGAGGAAGGGGTGGAGTGGGGAGAGCCATACGAAATGGAGCTGGGATATTCATTTTGTTCATCAAGTGCAACACCTACAATTAAAAGGATTGGTCATAAACTATATGACCCAATATGCTCGTGTATTTGCCTAGATAAGAATGACGCAAATAGCATAACTAAAGGAGCTGAATGAGGGTAAAACCAGAAAATTTTCCAACTAGTATTGCATAGGATTGGAGACAACCTGTGTATAAAAGCGAGGAACGGCAATAAGAGCGTTTACAATGTTGGTAAGTATATTTCCATCCGGTGGAGGGTAAGCATACCTGTAACACAAGCTTTATTAAACTAGGCATAAACTGATTTATGTCATCCAAAGATGGTTTTAAAAGAAACAACCACAAGTTAGACAACATAGACAAGCAACTTTTCAGTCAAATTCACAGTCTGGATGACAAGTTTAGGAACACAAGTTTCAAGATAGTTATGTATTCAATAACACAAGAACCCAATTAGTATTCTCTTTCACTTTGGTTGATTGAAGTGATAAACTGAATTGCTTATTGAACTGAAATTTCACATAGAACCCACAAGTCCAAACATTTTGTGCATCCCTAAATTGTTGTGCCATGCTTCCAATGCAGAAAATTTAAGGAGAATTCATAGGAGAGATATAAAGGAGATTGATATAGGCCAACCATTTTTTTTTTTTTTTGATGACCTGGAACCTCACCAAGGCAAGGCCCTTTGGACCCACCCCTAGGTAGTAAATTGCAGATACACAACTCCACCCACCAGAATCATGTATTAGGTAATCCAGGGGGACTCCTAATGGGAATCAAACCCAGGATGTCGAGGTCTACAACTCATCCCAAGCCTCCAACCACTAGGCTGCACCCTGATAGGTTAGGCCCACCATTTATTATATTTTGAAGAAATTACATAACAAGGCCCAGAGTTTATACCATATTCAATTTAGGTCTTTGGTTTTTAATTTTTTCAATTAAAGTCCCAAATTTATTAAATCATTTCAATTTGAAGCCTTAGTTCAGCTTCATTATTTATTTTTGTATTTATGGGCAGTAACGTAGAAGAGCAAAGTGGGAATCATTGGTTAAACTCAGCATTTCACCTAGGACTCATTCATAAATCAATTTGGCAATCATTGACCAGAGAGGATATAGAGAGAAAGCTTAGCTTAGAGTGAGAAAGTGATTGCCAAATTCTAAATTGGTTACTTAGATGAAAAACAAAGTTTTATCAAAGTTTCCTCTTTTCCTCGACTTCATAGTCTCCATTACTGTCAGGGTAACATGAAATGAATAATGTTGATGGAGGGCTTCAAATTTAAATCGCTTCATAAGTTTAGGACTTTGATTGACAAAAAGAAAAACCTACGACTTAATCTGAAGCACGGTTTAAATTTTGGGCCTTTTATGTAATTTGTTCAGATATTTTATACATCACAATTTGTAAGGGAAAAATGAGAGAGGAATGTTTAACAAGTGAAATGAAAATGCTTACTCAAGGTAAGGAGGGAATGGATAGTCGACACCAAGCCTTGGGGCAATGGGTTCAGCAGAAGGTATTGAACGTTGAGTCTTATCTTTGGTGAGAGTAGCATCCTTGACCAAAGATGATGGTGGTACAAAATCATTGTCATTTCGAGCTTCACTTGATTGAAGTTTGTTATCAAGGTTTGGCTTATTACTACTAGCTCTCTCCACTGATAACACTTTACCAAGAAACCTCAACCTGACCAAACCATAACATGGCAATAATGCCTACTTTAAATTTATACAATGAAGGAAACATATGCAAAGGATACAATAAAAAGACTTTAAAAACGAAAAATAAAAATAAAAATAAAAACCAGAAATACCCATTTATGATTTAACTAATAACACTTTACCAAGAAACCTCAACCTGACCAAACCATAACAAGGCAATGCCTACTTAAATATATACAACGAAGGCACATATGCGAATGATACATGTAGACTTTAAAAACGAGAAAAGGAAAATATAAATATATACAACTACCCATTTAACTGACGTTGAGCCTGGTAAGCCAATGCTTCATTGTTGAAATCCAGAAACGCACAGTTTCTTAATCTGCAGAAAATAATTGAATTCTTTGGATTAATAAAGAAAAAGGGCAATTGGGTTTTTTTCAAAAGAAAAAGAAAGAAGGGGGTACCTTGGAGAAGAGCAAGGTCGGACTGAAGAAGCACCATAGTGGGAGAAGAGTCTGGAGAGGGTATCATGAGGAATAGCTTCAGGAAGGTGACGAATCAAAAGGGCAATCATTGCTTCTGAGTCTGAGGGTTTTGATGCTATTGCTTCAAACCCCAACTGCTGCTGCTGCATCATCATCATCTGCGTCTCAATCTGAGTCTATGAGGGACTGAAACAAACAATAAACGTAAGTAAGAACGACAACAAAGGTTTTACAAAACTAAGAAGACAACATATTATTTATTAGCTAAATTCCATTAACCACCCCTGAGGATTGAACTAATACCAGTCAGGTCCAACACATTTTAAAACTAACCAAATTGGTCCATAAGCCCAACTTAGTTCCTAACACCGTTAGCCCACCAATTAGTGATTTTCTTCCTCCCTCAGACTTTGTCTCTTTCTCTTCTCCACACCCACAAAAAACCCAGATTTCTAACGCCAATCCAAACCAAAACCCAAATCCTCTAACACCGACCTAACAAAAACCGATAAATCACCACAAACCGCCACAGCAAAGACGAAAAGAGAGGAAAAATCAACGAACCCATCACCACAAAGACGAAGATAGAGAGGAGAAGAGAGTGAAAATAGTGATTAGAGATAAGAGACAAGAAACAATTGCGTCTTCAAACCTGGAAACGATTGCGTTCTCCAACCTGTCAAGTCTGAGAGAGAGAGATAGAGAGAGAGACAGAGAGGAAGAAAATCACTAACGGGTGGGCTAACGGTGTGAGGAACTAAGTTGGGCTTATGGACCAATTTAGTTAGTTTTAAAATATCTTGGACTTTACTGGTATTAGCCCAAAACTCAGAGGTGGTTAATGGAATTTACCATATTTTTTACTTAGGAGCTTGCTGTTGAGTTGTTGGGCTGATGAATAAAGGTTCAGAGCTTTGGAACTATGAAAATCTAGGCCCATTGGAGCCTGCGATATTTTCATCTGAAGCCCAAAAAAACTGAATCCACAACCTACATCTTCCTCAACATCTCCTTCTATTTAGGGTAGCAAAAACGGATCCAAACCCATTAATCCACCCTATGGATCTATTATAAATAAGCCTTTTTTTTTTTCTTTTTTTTTGAAAGAGAAATAAGCCTTTAAATTTAATAAACAAAAACAGAATAAAGTTCAATACATTATAAATAAGTAATAAAGTGCCTAATTAGAGTTAGCTCTATTTATTACCACGAATTACTCAATGGGTATTTATTTATAAAATAAAAAAATAAAAAATAAAAAATTACTCAATGGGTAACTGTAATTAAAGGTGACAATATTTGGCATGAGCCGTGAGAACGAGATAGATTTTTACATGTTAATATTCACTCTAAACATAATAAAAGGGTCAATTATGGATTGGCCTATATAATATGCAATCAACATGAATTGACACAATTAATTATTTGTGTCAAAATGAATCAACCCATTTTGACATAACTTGTTTAACTCATATAATTAAATACTTTTTCTAGGCTAGTAAAATACCTTTTTATCCAACCCACATATGAATTATTTTATAAAAAAAAATTAAATAAAAAAATTAAGGGTTAAAATTGAAATTTTGACAAACCCAAAAACCCATAAGCTTCTATCCAAACAATTGGGGCATGTTTGGTAAGGAATTCCAAAAAAAAAAATGTTTGGTAGGAGATTTCATTTAAGAGTATTTGAATTACGTTTCTCATTTTAGGATATTTGAACATTGAATTTAGAAAACTCCTCCTACTAATTTTCAATTTTCAAATAACATTACTCAATGACACTTTTGTAAATACTTAGAGAAGTGTAGGACCCATAAATTTGACAAAACTAAAACTCTTTCTCTTTCACGATGTGGTATATCTTGTACTCGGCATATATGCCGAGTACAGGATATACAAAATCCTCTTTCACCTTCCCTTCATATCTCTCCCTTCTCTCTCTCTCTCTCTCTCTCTCTCTCTCTCTCTCTCTGATTCTCAAAGGAAAAAAAAAAAAAAAAAAAAAAAGCTCTCTCACTGATTCATCCTCTTTCTATTTCTCCCACTGGATTCATCTCTCTCCCTCATCACCGACTCTAATCTCTCTCTCCTTATCTCTATGAAATTTCCCTTGTTTTATTTGGTTGATATGGCTATTGTGTGGGTTTTGATTTAGGGTTTGGGGTTTATTTTGAAAATCCTAAATAGAAGCTAAGGATAGAAGATAGGTTGAGGTATTTGAATTCAAATAAATTATAACAATTAGAATCAAATATATTATAGTCATGGCCTTGGTAGCATAATGGTCATTGACAAATTGAAGTTTGGAATAGGAGATTGGCAATTGGGAGAAAGAAGAAGAAGAAGAAGAAAGGGAGAGTAGTTGGTTCGTGTGGGAGTTTTTTGTCTCTTTAAATAAAAAATAGTTTATTCATTGTTCATATCAGAATAAGTACAACTAAAAAAAAAAAAAAAAAAAAACACATACTCATACCAAATACACATTTATGTTTTTTCACATTTTAAAATATGTTAGTTGAAACATGGTATCAAACATATTTTTTACATTATGAATACTTTAAGCACGTGTTTTCACAAACACTTTTTAAACAATAATTTTCACATCATTTTGAATAACAATACTCGAAAACCGCTACCAAACAAGCCCTTAAAATAAGTTCATTTCTCACATTTTAGCTATAACACCACTCTCTCTTCTTTCTATCCAAAACTAATCTAATAAAACTTAAAAGTTTTTCTCATAATTTTTTAATTACCTCACAAAAACTTAGATCTCTCATACTCACACACAAACAAATCAAAATTGATGTTGGCGCATCAATTTTGTCCTCTCTCTCTCTCTCTCTCCTTGTCTCCCTCCTTTGCAATTAGCCAACAAAAAAGAGAATTCAAGTAGCCAAATGTCACGTCATTATGAAATAAAAATAAAAATACAATTAATATCCCCAAACAAAGATGTTTTATGTCTCAAATAATACAAATTGAGTCTAAAACGTAGCATGTTAAATTATAAAAAAATTTATAAAAAAAAAGTGAAAATGAATTTAAGTCTAGATCCAATTAAAAGGCAAAGACCTAAAGTACCATGAGTGATTGTCATTAAGATCATTAAGTAAACCCTGAGTAAAACCCAATTTATAATGTACATTTAATATAACTTCATCTTAAAGTACCAAACCTGTTCCTCAGCACAAGCTTGTCTAACAGGTTGTTATTATGCATGAGTTTGGGATGAGCTAAATTTTTCAGCTTATCTCCACTTTCAGCTTAATTTTTGTTACTATTATGGGTCTCACTACACTTTTAATACTATTCATGGGTCCTACTATATTATTCAACTTATTTTTTAACATTTTTCCTATATTTTCAGTAAAAAGTTTTCAATTTTAGCTAAATAAGTTTTTTCAAACGGACACTATAAGAGAAGGTTAGGAATGGAGGAGGTAACAAGGATAAATGATTCTACCAAAAATAAATAAAAACACCAAGGATAGATTTTTTTATTTTATTTTTTATTTTTTTAGGGAGAACCAAGGATAGATGTTAGTTGCTGGAAAAATGAAGTGAGCTTCTACCTTTATATAACCATTCAAGTGATTAATAAGATCATATTTTCATTAATGTAAAAAATTAACTTTTAAGTATTAATGATCAACTATGCAACCACCGCACACTATTTGTACGATGGTCACTCCACAAGTATTAATGCTTGTAAGGTGTGAGGGGGCAAGGGACAGGGTTCAAGTCTCTAGGAGGGAGTTTTCACACACATATATACTTAGATTATGTTAGAGTAAAATTTCTATCTTGTATCAAAAAAAAAAAAATGATCAACTATGCGAATTAAACCATGGTATAAATATTTTATTACTATCTTCACATCTTTTGGTTAGTCGTGTTTAGAACATCAAACATTTTTCTTTTTTAATTTTATAGTTCAATAGTTAAGGTGGGGAGATTTAAATCTTAAATATTTCTACTGAAAATTTTAAAATGTATCAATTGAGTTGCAAGGTTCACTACAAAAAACTAGGGCTATCCAAGCGTTTTTAAACCACTAGAATAGCCCTAAAAAGCGTTGGTATAGGCCAAAAACACCTATTCTAGTGCTTTTTTTCCTGGCGCTTTCTACCACTCCGCAATGAGTGTGGCAATAGGTTTGCTTGACCTACACCAGTGCTTTTTCAAACCACTGGTATAGGTCCCAGCGGTTTTGAGACCCTATTCCAATGTTTTTTTTTTGTGTTGGGACATTCTTCATCAGTAGTTTCAAGACCTATATCGGAGCTTTTTCAAAATGAAAACCGCCGATATAGGTGTATCTATAATAGCGATTTTAAAACCACCCCTACAGGGTATTTACGGAAATAGAAAAACAACCTATACCAGCGGTTTTAAATCATTGTAATAGGTATTGTCTATGCCTACACAATTCAAAAGCGTTGGTATGGTCATTTAAGGATATAAAAATAAGTCCTATACCAGCACTTTTAAAACACCGTAATAGGCTATATATCAACGGTTTTAGAAATGGCACTCTAGGTTATTTAAGGAAATAGAATTGCATCCTATTGCAGCGCTTTTAAAAGCGCTGTAAGAGGTCCTACCTATATCAATAGTTTTAGAACTACCACTATAGGGTGATCAATGAAACTATTGAAATACCATATTCCAGCAGTAAAAAAGCACTATGTTAAAGTCTAAAAAATTATAACACCAAGGCCTAAAATAGCAAAGTGGGTGAACCCCATATAAAAGGGTTGAGCTCACCACAAGAGAAAAAGATTGACCAAGTCCATTAAAAAAGATTTGAAACCCAGAACCCACGAAAGGACAGGCCTTAGGGCCCATGAAATGGAGGGAATAAAGGAAAAAAGCCCAGCCTGTCAAGATCAGAAAATCAAAGAAAGTCCAGTGGGAAGAACTAGGCCGGGATACCCAGAGGCTGCTAGGAGCTCGGGATCCTCGGGACGTGCAACATAGCTAAGATGAGATTGAGACAGTTCAAAAAGAGCACCAAGAAACACAAAGAACAGTACGTCCTTCTCAATCATACAGTGATGCAGAAAGGAACCAGAAAGTTTGGAGAATACAATTCATGAATAAAGGGCCAGTACCTCAGGAAACCCATTAAGAAGAACTATAAAGAGAAGTAACCGGGAAAACCTTCAACCTGGCAGGAATGGATTCGGCTCACCTGGGAAAAATGACAAAAAGAATAACGGTCAAAAAGTTGAGTCTAAGAAAAGTAAGGATTAGAAGCCTTGAAGGAAGAAAGATTGGAGGTCAGCCCTCAAAAGACACCCTAGAATGGAAAGTCAGTAAGAAACTTTTAGGGAAACAGCACCAAAAGAAAAAAAAAAAAAAACTACTATGAGAAACAAGGAAAAAACCAGTCATCAGAGTGGCTGGCACAACATGGGCTCTTGTACCCAGGAGAGTAGAGGAGGAGAATCAATGGTACCTTGGAACCCCAGAATGATGCTATAAAAGGGAGAAGCAGCCAACATTGAAGGGGCATTCAGAAATAGTGAATCATAACAGAATTATTAAGAAAACTCTGTCAAAACTCAAAGAAAGTAGTAAAAGAAAGAGAAATATTGTTCGGTATCCCAAAACAGCCACTATAGAACATACTTGGATTCAAAAGAATTTAAACTTTACAAGTTTTAGAGGCTTAGATAGCCATCTAAGTCTGTAATTTTTTAACTTATTTTAACCTTGTAACACATCTTAGTGAGTACATTGTGATTTACAACTAAAGAAAATAATGAAACATTTCACAGTATTTTAAGGATCTTTAACAATATATTCGTTTCTTTCTTTATTACATTGTTCCTTTACTGTTTCTTACTGTTCAATACATATATATTCTTGCTAGTATGTATGTATTGTAGAATTTATGCTCTGTGCACTACTTGGTTTTGTAAACAGCTCATTTAGCTATGGTGAACCAAGCCCAGTCCCTTTAAAAAACAACTCAAAGGCCCAGGGTCTTTGCTTCAACTTGGGCCTAGACACTATCCAAAAAGGGACCCTCACACACTGTTAAAGGTTTTTTTTTTTTTCTCAAGCACATGTTATACATATTTTCCAAGCACTTGTAATGTAATCAAAATGCAATACCACTTTAAACCAACGAACCAATTATATTTAATAACACCATATCAATAAATATATACAAAATAATACATTCCAAATGTCTAGAATGTTATGCACAAAATAATACATCCTAAATGTGTAGAATGTTATGGACAAATTAATACATTCCAACTGTGTAGAATAATATGCACAAAAGAATACATTCCATTTGTCTAAAATTTTATAATAAAGTTTCCAACTATGACATATATCAAAGTTTGAAACTATATAATAAATATCAAAACGTGACACTAGTTACTCCAAAATAAGGCCCACATTCTACTTGTCATCGCCTAATGCCTGTCATCGGATGATAAATGTTGATCACAGGGGAATGGACATCCACTGCCAAATCATTATCACCATCCTACGAATTAATAAACACACAATGAATTAGTGTATTTAACAACAAGGTTAGTAGCTGAATGACACAATATCACTAGTCTATAACCAATTGAACACATTACATAATTACATGAATAGTGTGGCAAATTTAGTTGAACACATCAAACTTTGCAAGGAATCAAACTCACATCAAAAGAACTAACTGAACTTTGCATGGAATCAAACTCACAGCAAACTTTGGCAAGAATTAAACTCGCATCAAACTTCTCCGTCTCCTATTTCTCAATGCAACACAGTGAAAAATACTTGCCAAGTATCACATATTTTTGCTTTGAACGTGGTTTCTATGCTATTAATATGCTTAATAATTTGGTAGCACTATATATATTTCTATGCTATATATGCTATCAATGCCGATGGTGCAATTTGTTATATTTTGGGCAATCCACCTATATCTCAATATTGCTACAAGTCCAAGTTATAAAAAAATGCGGCAAATGGAATTCAAACTTTTTACCTGAGACATAGTAAACATTGGTTTTAGTTGAGAAAACTTTTTCCTCATTACCATCACTTCAATTTTCAAGGATTTAACACAACGGCATTTCTCCCTCATCTCAACTACTTTAGCAGTCAGCTCTTTAACCCTCTGGTTTGTTGCGGTGGATGTTGGTGGTGGCGTATAGTCTTCCATGTTCCTCGTATGAGTGTTAGATGGGGTTGGTCCAAAGCCTACCCCCCCGGACACAGCCACCTTTCTCTGCACCCATGACTTGTGCAAAGGCATCATCAGGCTGCCATAAAACGCCTCCCTCACCGGCCTCACCCTAAAATTGTGATCTTGATGCCAATAGCTCTCTCATCTTTGCCTAATACTCACAAATAAACAAGACAACATATTAGCAACGATTACACTAACACATTTGACAACATGAGTAATGTATAATATCTCTCCATGTACCGTCTATATAATACTTACAATGTTTGCTTCCACTTTTGTTGTCACAGTAGTACCATCCTTGTGTGAATACATCACTTCATAAAGCTCTACTCTCTCTATTTGCCTTCCTTTCCTTTTTTCCTATAACATGTTCATTACATTCAGTAAATTAGAGGAATGGTGTTGAAATACATTTTGTTCTACTTTAAAATGCAAAATAATTTAAGTTTTGTTATTTGTTTGCATGTTACTAATATATAAAATTTTGTTTTTACAAAGAGACCCACTGTCTGGGCGTAGCTTCTGGATCCATAAGTATGCATCTCCTCTTGCTTCTTACGCCTTTCTTTGTTAACTCTAGACAATTCCTACAAACATTTCAACAAAGTTACTACCAATTACAACAATAGGCTAATATGTGAAATTGATTGGCATCAACCTTTGGCGGCTTTAGTTAGAGTAACTCTTCCTTACTAACGCCCTTCATGCAGTACTTCTCCTTTAAATATGCTTTGTGGCTCCTTCACATTTTCCCAATCCGTGACAAAGCCCACTTCCTCTACTTGACAGGTTCGATGCGGTTTATAGGAATTATCCATCGCTCCTACCATGTGTAAAGTTGAGTTAACACACGTCACATTTTCAACATAATAATAAACTTGCATAATGCTTAGAAAAAGTAATAAAGAAACATCTTTCAATGTTGATTTTTAGTCTAATACTTGAACAACTACCTAACACAGATTCTTGTATTGTTGCGACATTATAAAGGCTAACGAACATAATTAATTAGACACATGGTTGACATTCTAGACAATGTTCCCAACCACCTTGCCCAAGATCCAGCATTTTTTCCAATTGACTGACCCACTTTATTTACTTCCAATAAGAGTTTTTTTCCCAGGGAAAGATGCCAAATGTCATCAAACCTGTTAGACCCACGTTTTTTACATACGTTATCCGCTCTAGCTGTGGGTGCGCCCTCAGTATCTAATACACCACTAACAAGTTGTATCAAATTACAATGATACCAAGACAATGAATTGTTAACAAAATCATCAATATATTCAAATGGTTCTTTGACCGCATCAAAGTTTCTAGCTGAAAGTTTTCAACTATCTTTAAAGGTGATCAAACTAGCCATTAGGTTTCCAATCATTTTAGCATGACAAAACTTGTGAATTTCATTTAAAAATGTCCATATTTGAAGATATAAATAAAAATAGATAACTAACAAAAAGAGGATCCTGTAAACATTATTATACTTTATTAGAGCATTAGCAGTGAATGTTCAAAAACTCCTAATTTGCTATTTTATAGCATCAAATCACAAAAATTAACATTATTCGGAAGTGTATTTCTAAAAAATCTTACAACCTAGTTACAGTAAGGTTCTACTTCTACAACCTTACTGTAGCAAGTTGCATCATTTAAAATTAATATATCGTCTTCTCTCTTCGTCTCTTCCTCCTCTCTTTCTCTCTCCTATGATTCCTATCTCTTCCCCTTCTCTCTTCGATCTCTTCTCTATTCTCTCTCTCACAGCTACCCAAGGTCCCAAATCCAACCTTCTCTCTGCCTCTCATTGCTCATTGCAGGTGGTCCTCCTCTCTTGTATTATGGCTTTGTGATTTGAATTTGGTGGTGCTATTAGGTAGGTTTTTTTATTTGTTTTTGGGTGGCTCACAATGGTGGTGGTGGGGGCTGTGATGGTGGATTTTGGTCCCGGTGTGGTGGTGGGTTTTAGTACTAATGTGGTGTGGGTTTTTAGCGGTGGTTGTAGTGGGTTTGTAGGTTTTGTTGGTGGAGGTGGTGGTGGGTTGTATGGGTTTTGTTCTCGGTGGTGGGGGTGGGTTTTTTTCACAGTGGTGGTGGTGGGCTTGATGGGTTTTGTTGGTGGAGGTGGTGTTGGGTTTTATGGGTTTTGTTGGCAGAAGGGGTGGAGGCAGTGGGTTTTTTTTCATGGTGATGGTGGTGGGTTTTTTTGACAATTGTGTTAGTTTGAGAGGAAGAGAGAGGTGGGTAGTTTGTAGAGTGGATGTTGGATTTTTTGGCCAGATGTGTGGGTTTGAGAGAAGGAGAGAGAAATAGAAAGAGAAATGAATGAATAAATGAATAGAATAATAAATAATAAATGTGATGTTGGGTGAATTGTAAAATGATGTGGTAAAAAAAAAAAAGGTTTTTAGAGTGGAAGATGGGTTTTTTATAGATTCCTGAATACATAAGCCTTTTCAAACTAGTATTTAGCCAAATATTTAGCTAAACCCACTTAAAAGGTGTGTATATCAGCCTCAATAAACTAGTGTGGACAAGTCTTCATTGCTACATCAAAAAATTAATTTTTTTATTCATTTTTTCACCTAATTCTTTTTCTTGGTTCAAATCTCGCATCTCTTTTCTCTCTTTCATGCAAGTAATTCTTAGGTACTCTCGAAACACAGAAAATGGTGTTCCATTTTTTCACATTCATAGTGGGTCCACTTATTAAATTCATAAGAGGATGGAGTACAATTTCTCAGTACTCCGGGAGTACTCCCTAAAAATTTCCTCTTTAATGCACCCACCTCTCTCTCTCTCTCTCTCTCTCTCTTTCTCTCTCTCTCTCACACACACACACACATGCACTCATCCACATAGATAACAGGCAGTAGTAGTTAGGTTTGGCTGGTGGAAAATGGTGGTTGGATCACAAATTGTGGTGGGCAACTGTGGCGGAATTGTGATTTTGGGTTTTGCTTGGGTTGCAATTTAGGTTTTCTGTGCAAACTAGTGTGGCTCATGATGGGGATGCTACACTTGAGAAAAGAATAAAAGAAAATGTTGTGAAGAAGATACAACTAGTCTTCCATCATCATTTACTTGTCAAAGAACCATAAAAATTGTAGCTACAATATGATATGTGAGAAAATAATAGGAGATGCAAACGATTGATTTCATGGGGCATAAGATGATTGAAAGTTCAAATAGTGCAAAACACTATAGCTTGTTTAGACTCCCAAATTTTAATTGTGGCTTGATTAATTTTAATCTAAGATGCAGAATATACGTGATTAACACCACTCTCTCTTCTTTCTATCCAAAACTAATCTAATAAAACTTAAAAGTTTTTCTCATAATTTTTTAATTACCTCACAAAAACTTAGATCTCTCATACTCACACACAAACAAATCAAGATTGATGTTGGGGCATCAATTTTGTCCTCTCTCTCTCTCTCCCTCTCTCCCTACTTTGCAATTAGCCAACAAAAAAGAGAATTCAAGTAGCCAAATGTCACGTCATTATGAAATAAAAATAAAAATACAATTAATATCCCCAAACAAAGATGTTTTATGTCTCAAATAATACAAATTGAGTCTAAAACGTAGCATGTTAAATTATAAAAAAATAAAAAAAGTGAAATGAATTTAAGTCTGGATCCAATTAAAAGGCAAAGACTTAAAGTACCATGAGTGATTGTCATTAAGATCATTAAGTAAACCCTGAGTAAAACCCAATTTATAATGTACATTTAATATAACTTCATCTTAAAGTACCAAACCTGTTCCTCAGCACAAGCTTGTCTAACATGTTGTTATTATGCATGCATTTGGGATGAGCTAAATTTTTCATCTTATCTCCCACTTTCAGCTTAATTTTTGTTACTATTCATGGGTCTCACTACACTTTTAATACTATTCATGGGTCCCACTATATTATTCAACTTATTTTTTAACATTTTTCCTATATTTTCAGTAAAAAGTTTTCAATTTTAGCTAAATAAGTTTTTCCAAATGGACACTATAAGAGAAGGTTAGGAATGGAGGAGGTAACAATGATAAATGATTCTACCAAAAATAAATAAAAACACTAAGGATAGATTTTTTTTTTTTTTTTAGGGAGAACCAAGGATAGATGTTGGTTGCTGGAAAAATGAAGTGAGCTTCTACCTTTATATAATCATTCAAGTGATTAATAAGATCATATTTTCATTAATGTAAAAAATTAACTTTTAAGTATTAATGGTCAACTATGCGACCACCGCACATTATTTGTGCGATGGTCACTCCACAAGTATTAGTGCTTGTAGGGTGTGAGGGGGCAAGGGACAGGGTTCAAGTCTCTAGAAGGGAGTTTTCACACACATATACACTTAGATTATGTTAGAGTAGAATTTCTATCTTGTATAAAAAAAAATGATCAACTATGCAAATTAAATCATGGTATAAATATTTTATTACTATCTTCACATCTTTTGGTTAGTAGTGTTTAGAACATCAAACATTTTTCTTTTTTAATTTTATAATTCAGTAGTTAAGGTGGGGAGATTTAAATCTTAAATATTTCTGCTAAAAATTTTAAAATGTTACAATTGAGTTGCAAGGTTCACTACAAAAAACTATGGCTATCCAAACATTTTTAAACCACTAGAATAGCCCTAAAAAGCGTTGGTATAGGCCAAAAACACCTATTCCAGTGCATTTTTTCCTGGCGCTTTCTACCACTCCGCAATGAGTGTGGCAATAGGTCTACCTGACCTACACCAGTGCTTTTTCAAACCACTGGTATAGGTCCTAGCGATTTTGAGACCCTATTCCGATGCTTTTTTTTTTTTTTTTTGTTGGGACATTCTTCATCAGTAGTTTCAAGACCTGTATCGGAGCTTGTTCAAATTGAAAACCGCCGGTATAGGTGTATCTATAATATTGATTTTAAAATCACCCCTACAGGGTATTTACGAAAATAGAAAAACAACCTATACCAGCGGTTTTAAACCGTTGTAATAGGTATTGCCTATGCCTACACAATTCAAAAGCGTTGGTATGGTCATTTAAGGATATAGAAATAAGTCCTATACCAGCACTTTTAAAACACCGTAATATGCTATATATCAACGGTTTTAGAAATGCCACTCTAGGTTATTTAAGGAAATAGAATTGCATCCTATTGCAGCGCTTTTAAAAGCGTTGTAATAGGTCCTACCTATATCAATAGTTTTAGAACTACAACTACAGGGTGATCAATGAAACTATTGAAATACCCTATTCCAGCAGTAAAAAAGCACTATGTTAAGGTCTAAAAAATTATAATACCAAGGCCTAAAATAGCACAGTGGGTGAACCCCATATAAAAGGGTTGAGCTCACCACAAGAGAAAAAGATGGCCCAAGTCCATTAAAAGAGATTTGAAACCCATAACCCACGAAAGTACAGGCCTTAGGGCCCATGAAATGGAGGGAAGAAAGGAAAAAAGCCCAACTTGTCAAGATCAGAAAATCAAAGAAAGTCCAGTGGGAAGAACTGGGCTGGGATACCCAGAGGCTGCTAGGAGCTTGGGATCCTCGGGACGTGCCAACTTAGCTAAGATGAGATTGAGATAGTTCAAAAAGAGCACCAAGAAACACAAAGAACAAAGAATAGATACGTCCTTCTCAATCATACAGTGATGCAGAAAGGAACCAGAAAGTTTGGAGAATACAATTCATGAACAAAGGGCCGGTACGTCGGGCAACCCATTAAGAAGAACTATAAAGAGAAGTAACTGAGAAAACCTTCAACCTGGCAGGAATGGATTCGGCTCACCTGGGAAAAATGACAAAAAGAATAACAGCCAAAAAGTTGAGTCTAAGAAAGCTAAGGATTAGAAGCCTTGAAGGAAGAAAGATTTGAGGTCAGCCCTCAAAAGACACCCTAGAATGGAAAGTCAGCAATAAACTTTTAGGGAAACAGCACCAAAAAAAAAAAAAAAGGATAATTACAGCAAACCCCCCTGAGGTTTGGCCCGTTTGCGCTTTGTCCACTCATGGTTTAAAACTTATCACTTTGCCCCTCTGTACTTCAATCCATTACCCCTCCCCCCCCCCCCCCCCCCATTGCCCACCTGACTCTCAGACGTTAGAAAAACACCATTTTATTCCGAATTAGAACATAACACGGATCAAACAACGAAAATCCACTATCTTTTCCTCACGAGCCCTAGAAACGTGAAAATCCTTGTAACATCTACTATTGACATAGTGTTGCTAGTGTAAACCTAGACGAGCAACGGGTTGTTCGAGGGACTAAAATCCTGGTAAGAAATCAGTTCACTGTTTGGGTTTTTACTTTCGCTTGTGGTTGTTTTATTGTTTTTTGAGTAATCAATCAATGGTCAATGTTACATGTAATGGAATGAGAATATTGGTTGTGTTTGTTGATGTTTATGAAAAATGTGACCACCTGTTCTTTGGATTTGTGTTTGTTTATGGGCATTTTGTCTGTCGTGGTCATTGTGTCTCACAGTGGACCCAAGTTTGTTTTAGGTTTAAATTTTAGTGTTTGCATGTGCTATTTAGTAAGATAGAATCAAAAGCAAAGTTGAAAATGTGGTCCCTCTGTGTGTGTTGCATCCCAAAAGCAAAACAGAAATATGCAACTGTTTTACTCTTTTGTTGTTTACAATTCTTTAATTGTTAATTGTATACGTGTCAAATGGTAATTTGTTATTGCAGATGGATGATGAGGAAGTGAAATTGGAGGTACATTATGGGGGTGATTTTCTATGGAACCCTAGTTTAGAATACTTTGGTGGGGAAGTTGAAATAGTGTATAAGGATCCTGATTTGCTTAGTTACTTTGAAATAAAATCTATATGTGAGGAATTAGGGATTGATGAACCGTGTAGGGTTCATTATTTAAGTCCTGGGGGGCAACTTGGAGCAAAACTTAAGACTTATAGAAGATGATCAAGATGTGGTACACATGTGCAAGTCTAATGAGAGAGGGCTAAGTGACACCATCATACTATATGTGGAGAGTGGTGATACTCCACTTGCAGTTGAAGTTCCTGATGGTGGAGGGGTTGGTGTAGGAGCTGGTGCAGGGGCTAGTGTAGGGGGTGGTGCAGGGGCTGGTACAGGGGGTGATGGTTTGGAGGAGAAGTTTGATTGGTTGAATGAAGGTCTGGAAGGAGAAGACTTTGCTGATGACATTTTTGGTGAGTCTTCTCCACCTCACACAGTTCCAACCACTGATACACCTCATCCAAACACTAATACACCTAATCCAAACACTAATACACCTCAACCAAACACAGATGCACCTGGCCCAAGCAATGTTCCTCCTCCAAACATAGATTTAGATGAAGAGTGGGCTGAATCAGTTTTGGAGGATGATATTGCAAGTGTGAATAGCTCTGATGATGAAGAGGGGCCTGGCAATTTGGAGTTCAATGAGAGGACTAATATGGGAAATGTTAGGTTGGCAAAAGGGATGAAGTTCCCAAACTCCCAGGTGTTTAGGAAGGCTTTGAGGGAGTATGTGATTCAGCATCACATTGATGTTAAGTGGAAGTTGAAAGAGAAGAAGAAAATTTTTGTATCTTATAAGAACAATTGTGGATGGAGGATTTATGCCTCAATGGTGACTGGAGAGTGCACATTTGAGATCAACACACTTTATCCCAAGTGTACCTACCCCCTAACATTTGAAAATGGGCAAGTTACATCAGCCTATGTGGCAAAGAGGTATTTGGAGGATTTTGGTAAGAATCCTAATTGGGAGGTCTCAGGTGTTAAGCACCATGTGATGCAAAAGATTTCAATTGATTTAAGTCTTAGTCAGGTGTATAGATCAAGGAAGGCAGCTAGAGGGCTGATTATTGGGAATGAAGAGGCTTAGTATGGCCTACTTAGAGATTATGCAGAAATGATATTAAAGACAGATGTAGGAAGTATGGTGATTCTACAAACAGAGATGGAAAATGAAAATGCAGAGCCCAAGTTTAAAAGGATGTACATTAGGTATAATGCTCAGAAGGTTGGCTTTCTAGGTGGTTGTAGACCCTTTATTGGGCTGGATGGATGCCACTTTAAGGGTAGGTTTAGTGGGCAATTACTGTCTGCCACTGCCAAGGTTGAAAATGACAATATATTCTCAGTGGCAATGGTTGTGGTTGAGCAAGAGAATAAGGATAGCCGGACCTGGTTCTTGGAGCAGTTTGCAGATGACATTGGCAGGCCAAAGGAGCTCAATCTGGTATTCATCAGTGACAGGCAAAAGGTATTATCATCTAACTCATGACTTATTACATGCTTACCTTCATTACATTGAATGCTTACTTATTTGCTTACTTACGTACTTGCTTACTTGATTGCAGGGCCTTCTACCTGCAATGGAGACTCTATTCCCAACTGTGGAGCACAGGTATTATGTGAAGCATATATACAACAACTTCAAGGTTAACCACAAGGGCATGGAGTTGAAGAGTGTACTGTAGAGATGTGCTAGCACAACATCAGCTAGGGAATTTGAGAGGGGGATGGAGCATCTTAAGAGTTTGGATGAAGAAGTTTGGAAGTACCTGGCTGATATAGAGCCTGCACAGTGGACCAGATCCCACTTTTCTTCAAAAGTTTTGACAGATTATATGGTAAACAATCCGAGTGAGAGTTTTAACTCTATGATTGTGAAAGCTGGAGACAAGCCTATCTTATCAATGCTGGAGTGGATCAAAGTTAGGCTTATGAGCAGACTGTATATAAAGAATACCGGCATAGAAAAGTATGGTGGCAACTTGTGTCCAAGCATACAAAAAAAGTTGGAGCAGTTAAAATTAGAGTGTAAGGGTTTCTGTGCAATACCTTTTGGGAAGTTTGTGTATGAGGTTGACAATGAGAGAGAAAGGCATGTGGTAGACTTGGTAAATAGGACATGCAGTTGTAGAGTATGGGACTTGACAGGAATCCCCTGCAAGCATGGAGTTGCAGCCATTTTTGTGAATTGTGAGAAGCCAGAAGATTACACCCATCCATGCTACTACAAGGATGCTTATGTAGAGACATATAAGACACCTACACCTCCCATGCCTAGCCAGTCTAAGTGGATGTCAAGTGGCCAACCCAAGTCTGTTGCACCTGTAGTCTCTATAAGCCACCAGGCAGGCCACCCATGAAGAGGAAAAGAGATGCTGATGAGCCAAACCCTTATAAGGTGTCTAGAGCAAATAGGGCAGTGAGGTGTGGAAGATGTCAACAGGAATGGCACAATGCAATGGGAGGTAAGGCCAATGTCACTGATGAGACACCATGGGAGAAGAGGCAAAGGGAAATCTGTAAGTTTTTAGCCTTTTTTTTTTATGCAAATGCAAAATGCCAATAACTGACATTGTAAAAACATGCTCATATTTGGTTACAGGGAAGTGGAAGGCCTTCTACACACAGAGAAGGATCCCAGGCCCCATCTTCATCACAAACTCAATCCTCAGCTCAGCCCCCACCAACACATCAGCCTTACACTATGGCCTCATCCTCATCCAACCAGGCAGCAGGGTCACAGCCACAAGCTCCAGCTCTAGCTCCACAGCCACAAGCTCCATGTTGAGGACCACCAGCTCCATGGTCACAGAAACCAAGTTAATGGCACTCTTCAAACTTCAGGTATATAGTTAGAGAAGCTCTTTGGTTCTCTTCAACCCAGCCAGCACCACACACCCTGCAGAAACATGGGACAGTAGAACACTATCATCACAGGTACTATAGTGTTAGGTTCATTGTTTTATTCATAAAACTGTGATACTGGTAGCTAACATGTGAATTCTTGTACTTTGTAGCCTACAAGAACACCTGCTACCAGAGGAGCTACTTTGAGAGGAAGCTGTGATGCAGCTAGGGCTCAGAAATGTAGAACAAGAGGTGGAAAGGCCAGATGTGGTGGGAGAGGCAGGGGCAAGGGCAATAAATGAAGACTTTTATTGCTATGTATAATGTATTAGGGTTATGTAGTGTTAGGGTTTTATGTATTTTGAAGACAATGGCAGGGCAGACAATGGCCAGCAAACACTTTTTGTATTTTTTTAAGTTTTGTAAACATTAAGCAGCTGCAACTGTTTTGGTTGTTGTATCAAATGCCTTATATTTACTGGTGGTTGATGAAAAACTATTCAATGACACCTAAAAATATGTATACAATTTCCCAACTTAATGACAGGTGTTCAGAATTATTATTCTGTTATATGAGTTATTATTATATGAGTTTGTTTATGTGTGCAGGGTGTATGTGTTGTCTTTTCTTGCAAGTTGACAGATTGTCATGCACTTTAAATTCACTTTCAACACAATTGTCTTCACACAATGCACTTTATGCACAAACCAACACAGCTTACAACATCCAACAAAACACCAACAGCTCACAGCTCACAAGTAGCCAATTCACTTTAAATAAAAATACCAACAGCATCTAACATAAATAACACTTTATCTTAAAAAAGGTTATATTATTAAGTGGCTTCATAGTTCTATTACACCAACACCAATAGCAAAATTCTTTCATAGTTCTATTACAATAGAGGACTAGCTTATATTACAACCTATTAGGCAGACTCAATCTCATCATTCCAACATTCTCACTTGAGCCAAAACATGAAAACAACATAACCAAAATAAAATAAAAAAACCATGACAGAATTAGTGCAATTCTGCACTTTCTCTCTTGCTCTAAAGCTCTCATTGCTATCTCCTTGGCTTGAACAGAGGAAGCTCAAAACTTTCTCTCCCTTTCAATGGCTTTTGCTACCTTGTCTTGAGCAATTTCTGCCATTTGGGTAGCTTTTGCTGTTGCTTGGGTAGCTTCTCTTTCCCTTTCATGTGCAAGTTGCAGCTCACTCTGCAGTAAATTCAGTTTTTGTTGCACCAAATGGGCAGCTTCATTCCCACGCATACAAGTGAGATTATCAATCCATTTAAAGAAAAGGCACTTGGGACCAACCTATTCATAAATTGAATTGAACACATCACATTCCAATCTCACGTGAATCAACTAGATTAAATAAAAAGTATACTTACCTTATATCGACTACAACCAAGAAACCTTCTCCCAAAATTATCCACTGTCAGACTTGTTCTCAGCACACAAGTCTCATATGTACACATATGCCCACTTGAACCTGAGTAATTTCCACTTGAAGAAGACATCGATTATTAAAGCTACCATCAAAACTTGAAACCTTAGCTCAGAACCATAAAGCAGAAATGTCGTAGCAGAAATGTCGTACCTGGTGATGATCTATCTTCGAATATTCAATGCCTCAAGACAACCAAAGTCAGAACCTCACCCTTACATGAAAGCACGATCAGAAAAATCAAAACCCCAGCTCAGTTATAACGATTTTCGCGTTTCTAGGGCTCGTGAGGAAAAGAGAGTGGATTTTCGTTATTTGATCCGTGTTATGTTCTAATTTGGAATATAATTGTGTTTTTTTAACGTCTGAGGGTCAGGTGGGCAATGGGGGGGTAACGGATTGAAGTACAGGGGGGCAAAGTGATATGTTTTAAACCACGGGTAGGCAAAACGCAAACGGGCCAAACCTCAGGGGGGTTTGCTGTAATTATCCAAAAAAAAAAACTATGAGAAACAAGGAAAGAACCAGTCATCAGAGTGGCTGGCACAACATGGGCTCTTGTACCCAGGGGAGCAGAGGAGGAGAATCAGTGGTACCTCGAAACCCCAGAAAGACGCTATAAAAGGGAGAAGCAGCCAACATTGAAGGGGCATTCAGAAATAGTGAATCATAACAGAATTATTAAGAAAACTCTGTCAAAACTCAAAGAAAGTAGCAAAAGAAAGAGAAACATCGTCTGGTATCCTAAAACAGCCACTATAAAACATACTTAGATTCAAAAGGATTCAAATTTTGCAAGTCTTAGAGGTTTAGATAGCCATCTAAATCTGTAATTTTTGAACTTATTTTAACCTTGTAACACATCTTAGTGAGTATATTGTGATTTACAACTAAAGAAAGTAATGAAACATTTCACAGTATTTTAAGGATCTTTAACAATATATTTGTTTCTCTCTTTATTACATTGTTCCTTTACTGTTTCTTGCTGTTCAATACATATATATATTCTTGCTAGTATGTACGTATTGTAGGATTTATGCTCTATGCACTACTTGGTTTTGTAAACAGCTCATTTAGCTATGGTGAACTAAGCCCAGTCTCTTTAAACAACAACTCAAAGGCCCAGGGTCTTTGCTTCAACTTGGGCCTAGACACTGTCCAAAAAGGGACCCTCACACACTGTTAAAGGTTTTTTTTTTCCCAAGCACCTGTAATACATATTTTCCAAGCACCTATAATGTAATCAAAATGTAATTCCAAATCCTAAATACAATACCACTTTAAACCAATGAACCAATTATATTTAATAACATCATATCAATAAATATATACAAAATAATACATTCCAAATGTCTAGAATGTTATGCACAAAATAATACATCCTAGATGTGTAGAATGTTATGGACAAAATAATACATTCCAACTGTGTAGAATAATATGCACAAAAGAATACATTCCATTTGTCTAAAATGTTATAATAAAGTTTCAACTATGACATTTATCAAAGTTTGAAACTTTATAATAAATATCAAAACGTAACACTAGTTACTCCAAAATAAGGCCCACATTCTAATTGTCATCGCCTAATGCCTGTCATCGGATGATAAATGTTGATCACAGGAGAATGGACATCCACTACCAAATCATTATCACCATCCTACGAATTAATAAACACACAATGAATTAGTGTATTTAACAACAACGTTAGTAGCTGAATGACACGATATCACTAGTCTATAACCAATTGAACACATTACATAACTACATGAATAGTGTGGCAAATTTAGTTGAACACATCAAACTTTGCCAGGAATCAAACTCACAGCAAACTTTGGCAAGAATTAAACTCGCATCAAACTTCTCCGTCTCCTATTTCTTAATGCAACACAGTGAAAAATACTTGCCAAATATCACATATTTTTGCTTTGAACGTGGTTTTTATGCTATCAATATGCTTAATAATTTGGCAGCACTATATATATTTCTATGCTATATATGCTATCAATGCCGGTGGTGCAATTTGTTATATTTTGTGCAATCCACCTATATCTCAATATTGCTACAAGTCCAAATTATAAAAAATATGGCAAATAGAATTCAAACTTTTTACCTGAGAGATAGTAAACATTGGTTTTAGTTGAGAAAACATTTTCCTCATTACCATCACTTTAATTTTCAAGGATTTAACACAACGGCATTTCTCCCTCATCTCAACTACTTCAGCAGTCAGCTCCTTAACCCTCTGGTTTGTTGCAGTGGATGTTGGTGGTGGCGTATAGTCTTCCATGTTCCTCGTATGAGTGTTAGATGGGGTTGGTCCAAAACCTACCCCCCCTGACACTGCCACCTTTCTCTGCACCCATGACTTGTGCAAAGGCATCATCAGGCCAACATAAAACGCCTCCCTCACCGGCCTCACCTTACAGTTGTGATCCTGATGACAATAGCTCTCTCATCTTTGCCTAATACTCACAAATAAACAAGACAACATATTAGCAACGATAACACTAACACATTTGACAACATGAGTAATGTATAATATCTCTCCATGTACCGTCTATATAATACTTACAATATTTGCTTCCACTTTTGTTGTCACAGTAGTACCATCCTTGTGTGAATGCACCACTTCATAAAGCTCTGCTCTCTCTATTTGCCTTCCTTTCCTTTTTTTCCTATAACATGTTCATTTACATTCAGTAAATTAGAGCAATGGTGTTGAAATACATTTTGTTCTACTTTAAAATGCAAAATAATTTAAGTTTTGTTATTTGTTTGCATGTTACTAATATATAAAATTTTGTTTTTACAAAGAGACCCATCGTCTGGGCATAGCTTCTGGATCCACAAGTATGCATCTCCTCCTGCTTCTTACGTCGTTCTTTGTTAACTCTAGACAATTCCTACAAACATTTCAACAAAGTTACTACCAATTACAACAATAGGCTAATATGTGAAATTGATTGGCATTAACCTTTGGCGGCTTTAGTTAGAGTAACTCTTCCTTACTAACGCCATTCATGCAGTACTTCTCCTTTAAATATGCTTTGTGGCTCCTTCACATTTTCCCAATCCGTGACAAAGCCCACTTCCTCTACTTGGTAGGTTCGATGCGGTTTGTAGGAATTATCCATCGCTCCTACCATGTGTAAAGTTGAGTTAACACACGTTACATTTTCAACATAATAATAAACTTGCATAATGCTTAGAAAAAGTAATAAAGAAATGTCTTTCAATGTTGCTTTTTAGTCTAATACCTGAACAACTACCTAACACAGATTCTTGTATTGTTGCGACACTATAAAGGCTAACGAACATAATTAATTAGACATATGGTTGACATTCTAGACAATGTTCCCAACCACCTTGCCCAAGATCCAGCATTTTTTCCAATTGGCTGACCCGCTTTATTTACTTCCAATAAGAGTTTTTTCCCCAGGGGAAGATGCCAAATGTCATCAAACCTATTAGGTCCACGTTTTTTACATACATTGTCCGCTATAGTTGTGGGTGCGCCCTCAGTATCTTATATACCACCAACAAGTTGTATCAAATTACAATGATACCAAGACAATGAATTGTCAACAAAATCATCAATATATTCAAATGGTTCTTTGACCGCATCAATGTTTTGGTTGAAAGTTTTCAACTATCTTTAAAGGTGATCAAACTGGCCATTAGGTTTCCAATCATTTCTGCATGACAAAACTTGTGAATTTCATTTAAAAATGTCCATATTTGAATATATAAATAAAAATAGATAACCAACAAAAAGAGGATTCTGTAAACATTATTATACTTTATTAGAGCATTAGCAGTGAAAGTTCTAAAACTCCCAATTTGCTGTTTTATAGCATCAAATCACAAAAATTAACATTATTCGAAATTGTATTTCTAAAAAATCTTACAACCTAATTACAGTAAGGTTCTACTTCTACAACCTTACTATAGCAAGTTGCATAATTTAAAATTAATATATCGTCTTCTCTCTTCGTCTCTTCCTCCTCCTTTTCTCTCTCCTATGGTTCCTATCTCTTCCCCCTCTCTCTTCGATCTCTTATCTATTCTCTCTCTCACAGCTACCCAAGGTCCCAAAACCAACCTTCTCTCTGCCTCTCATTGCTCATTGCAGGTGGTCCTCCTCTCTTGTATTATGGCTTTGCGATTTGAATTTGGTGGTGCTATTAGGCAGTTTTTTTTTTTTTTTTTTTTTTTGGGTGGCTCACAATGGTGGTGGTAGGGGCTGTGATGGTGGATTTTGGTCCCGGTGTGGTGGTGGGCTTTGGTACTAATGTGGTGGTGGGTTTTTAGCAGTGGTTGTAGTGGGTTTGTAGGTTTTGTTGGTGGAGGGGGTGGTGGGTTGTATGGGTTTTGTTCCCGGTGGTGGGGGTGGGTTTTTTTCACAGTGGTGGTGGTGGGCTTTATGGGTTTTGTTGGTGGAGGTGGTGTTGGGTTTTATGGGTTTTATTGGCAGAAGGGGTGGAGGGGTGGGTTTTTTTTCGTGGTGATGGTGGTGGGTTTTTTTGCCAATTGTGTTAGTTTGAGAGGAAGAAAGAGGTGGGTAGTTTGTAGAGTGGATGTTGGATTTTTTGGCCAGATGTGTGGGTTTGAGAGAAAGAGAGAGAAATAGAAAGAGAAATGAATGAATAAATGAATAGAATAATAAATAATAAATGTGATGTTGGGTGAATTGTAAAATGATGTGGTGAAAAAAAAAAAAAGGTTTTTAGAGTGGAAGATGGGTTTTTTATAGACTCCTGAATACATAAGCCTTTTCAAACTATTATTTAGCCAAATATTTAGCTAAACCCACTTAAAAGGTGTGTATATCAGCCTCAATAAACTAGTGTGGACAAGTCTTCATTGCTACATCAAAAAATTAATTTTTTTATTCATTTTTTCACCTAATTCTTTCTCTTGGTTCAAATCTCGCATCTCTTTTCTCTTTTTTATGCAAGTAATTCTTAGGTACTCTCGAAACACAGAAAATGGTGTTCCATTTTTTCACATTCATGGTGGGTCCACTTATTAAATTCATAAGAGGATGGAGTACAATTTCTCAGTACTCCGGGAGTACTCCCTAAAAATTTTCTCTTTAATGCACCCACCTCTCTCTCTCTCTCTTTCTCTCTCTCTATCTCTATCTCTCTCTCTCTCTCTCTCTCACACACACACACACACACATGCACTCATCCACATAGATGACAGGTAGTAGTAGATAGGTTTGGGTGGTGGAAAATGGTGGTTGGATCACAAATTTTGGTGGGCAACGGTGGCGGAATTGTGATTTTGGGTTTTGCTTGGGTTGCAATTTAGGTTTTCTGTGCAAACTAGTGTGGCTTATGATGGGGATGCTACACTTGAGAACAAAATAAAAGAAAATGTTGTGAAGAAGATACAACTAGTCTTCCATCGTCATTTACTTGTCAAAGAACCATAAAAATTGTAGCTACAATATGATATGTGAGAAAATAATAGGAGATGCAAATGATTGATTTCATGGGGCATAAGATGATTGAAAGCTCAAATAGTGCAAAATACTATAGCTTGTTTAGACTCCCAAATCTTAATTGTGGCTTGATTAATTTTAATCTAAGATGCAGAATATACGTGATTAACAAATTAATTAATCTAAGCTCTCAACAATTGCATAGATGAACAAATAAGTGCAATGATAAAATAGAAAGGGCAGTGGGTAAAAAAATAGCAAACCCAAGATAACACAGCGATGTGTTATCAAAGAGGAAACCGAAAAACTCGGCAAAAAATCTCTCTGTGACCTTTCAAGTCGAAATGTTTTACTAGTGAATAAGTTGGAGTACAAGGATACTAAAAAGACCCTCCAAGTCTAATCTATACAAATTACTGAAGCCCTCCAAGCTCTAGCTACCAACGGAATTCTCGGAGTCTTGTATTCACTAGCTTCCCAGATCCCCAATACTGTCCGATTGCATTTGCCAACCCTCACCGGCTTTTTTTGGCAAATACCCAATGCTTTCTAAGTTCCAAAACACTCTCTACACTCTGAATATATGTGAGTTGTTTTTGGGTACAAATATCATCTCAAGGTATAACAATTGGAGAGGGGAGAAGAAGAGACTACAAGGATTTCTCTCTTAAGGATGAATAGCTCTCTCTAAGAAGGTGGGTGTGTTGTAGAAACCTTTTTAGGGTTTTCTTTTGAATAGCCAATTTTCAGTTTTGTGGGCAATGAGGGTATATATAGTATGAGTAAAAGGTATAAGAGTTACACTTAAAATCATCCAGGCAGAGAGTTTTGTGGGTCACTTACTGGTTAGCCAAGTCGCGAAGTGACTTGTGAAATATAGTCTGGCACTTGACTCTTTAGCTTCCAACATGTGCTTTTCATGTGACCTTTCACGGGTCGTCCACTCGTGAGTTAGTCTTGAGCAAGTCACAAACTTCATTGTCTTGACCAATCTTTACAAACTTAATACTAAACTCATTATAATAAATCCCACAAAATACAAGGAAATAAATTAATGCAATTACAATACCTTTTGTCATAGAATAAATCTAACATAAATGTTATGTGAAAAACCATAATTTAGCAATGATAAAATATAAAAACCCATTTTTATTTGAACAGGGAAGAAGGCTTTCTAGGAAATTTTGTTTTTCCTAGTGAAAGTCAATTAAATCTTTTGTGAATTTTTGCAATGTGATTGAAAGAAAGAAAGAAAAAGCTGAAGTAAAGGAAAAATTTATGGAAAATTTCGAATGGATTTTGACATTTGCTGGGTTGTGCGGTATTCCCAGTGGGTGTGCTGGTTGTCCTCAGTGAATGTGGAATTTGGGATTAAAAATGTGAATGTTAGAAAATAATACTAGTATTCAATTTTAAGTAGTATTGAGGCCGATGTATGTATATGAAAAATGTAGAGAGTTAAACTAAAAAAAGTAGAATTTTTTTGGGTTACTTTAGCTAAAATATTTAGTAGACTAATGTGAATTCTCTAAATATTTGGAAAATAGATGGTTGTCAATAGATTGAGAAAAAACCAAGAGTCTTGTAATTTTTAGTGATATGTTATATTTTTGTTTGTTAGGAGAATCATAGTTTGAATTCTACCCTTCTCAATACTGTAATTATTGAATTATAATTTTTTTTATTAAGAAAAACGAATATCTTGATGGAGAAATTTAATAAAATTTTCTCAGTAATTTTAGTAAAAAAAAAAACTTTTATTGCCTAGGATTTTTTTAATATTTTTTACAAGAAAAAGTTTATAGACTTAACAAAATGTCAAAATATTTTTGCAACACTTATTTTTAGTTGTTGTGGATTTTGATATAATTTTTTATTATTTAATTTTGATCAATCGGTTGATACTTCAACTATTGTAAAAATGTTGTGATATTTTTGTTGGGCTCATATAATAACTCTTTTTACAAAGAACTTCCCAGTACTTACAATGTCTCTATCAGCGTACCTTTAGTCAAATATTTCTAGATATCATTCTCAGCTTTTATGATCACAAAACCAAGATCTCACAAAATCTAAATGAAATTAAAACAGTGAGTATAAAACTTCTTTAGAACTTTAAATCGCCTTATCAGTAAACTATAAATCATCAAGATAGGTTGCCAATACTAATATTTCTTATATCAATTAATTGATCATGTTCCTTCTTGAAAAATATTTTTGGCTCCTGTCAGTATTCACCTCTCCATTTTCTTTGTGGAAACAGTCCATCAAACCATCTAATTTCACATGAGTTCTAATATTTTAAGAACTTTTGTCCCCCTTTCCTTTTGGTGCACAAGGAACAATTTCCCGAATTCAAAAGGGTTTTGTTCTATTGCTTTAAATAACTTGTCTTGTTGTTGAATCCAGAAAGTGTGCATGCAAGATGGTCATGAAAGTAAAAGTGGGCATCAATGACAACCAGAAACACATGGAAAACCTATAATATTCTCCACTCTCCATGTGTCTACGGAATAATTTTCTCTGGAAAAATGTCATATATATATATTTCCCATGTAATTTCAAACTTTCAATAATGTAAAGCTTCAATAAGAAACCTGTTCCCAAGGAAAGTGCTATGAAGTTTCATATAAGAAATTGGGGGGGAATCGAGAAGGTCGGTTCGTACTGTCGGTTTTTCTGTCCTGAGTTTATTGGAAATATGCTGATGCTGTTATGAGTAGACGGCATGCATGCATGTATATCAATTAACATGCAATATTCTAGAACAGGGTTTAAGTGGAAATTAACAATATTATTGTAATGCTTTTCACTTTGATTTTAATGTGAGGTATATCTGATTCACACTACACTTTTGATTTAGGCAGGTATATATGCGATCACTCTTTGTCAAACAACAGCTCATGTATTAGGTTAAAGTTTGATCAAAAGTCAATGTGAGTAACAACTTATGGGAAATTTCCATTCATTCCCTTTCACAAGTATTCACTGTACGTAATTAATATATGACTCCAGTTCGATCGAATATTCATTACTTTACTTTACTTTACACATTGATAAAGAATTAAAGTGGAAAGATTTCCATTCCACGAGACATTCACCCAATTTTTACGTGTCTCCGTATTCCACTCTCTTTTTCTATTGTTTATGATATTTTCTTTCTTTTTTAAAAAAAGAATATTATATTATATATTATTGTACCTTCTAACTTTAATCTAATATTCAATTCAATATTTTATTTTATTTTTTTAGTGGCGTAATGTTCAATTTAGTTGTTTTGTTTAGTTCTATCTAATCTTACCGTTAATTTAGTATTTTCACTTTCTAAAATAATATCGTTTTAGATGAACTTAATAGAGCAAATTGAAAAGAAGTGGACGAAATGATTACATTAAAAATGAATGAAAGTTATAGAAGTAAAAATGAAAATAGTGAAACTTAAAAGATTGAATTGAAACTCTAATATCAATTACCTTAGGAGAATAGTTTGGCTTCTTGGCTTATACAACATTAAGTCAACCTCTTGAGGTTTATTTATTTTTAATTGTTAAAAAAGTTAACAAAAGTATATTTATACTTCAAAATTTGAGGTTTAAAATATTGTAGTTAATAAGTAAATAAATTAAAATTTTAAAAGCAAAAAGATCACATATCCAATATCATGTGTAACATGTGCATCCGGACACATTTGGCATGCAACCCAAAATGGTTTCCTTAGTCCAAATTTGTAACATTTGGGCAAATAAGCAAACAGTACATACATGTGCCATATGAAGGCAAAGTTGAACAATTATATGAACTGTGCAATTTTGAACATATTAGAGAAAATGTGATCGACGTGTATTCACGTATCATATATATATAAAATATTATATTAGTATTGTAGCAACAAAAAAAGTGAGTGACACATACTCATAGTGTTGTTAGGTGTAAAGTTATTAACTAAAAGTCAAATTTTCAATTAAAATGATGTTCTACTATGTGTATCATGTTCTCATCAAGGAATGCTTTGATTAAATTTTTTCACTCTTTAAAAGTAGTTGACTACTATTGATTCAGTTTTAGGATTGTTGGACGCAACTACCATTTTGATGGGGGCGGTTGATTCTTATTAATTACAGACATTACCTGATGGTAAATAACACTATTGCCTTTTCTTTGCACCTACTAAACCAAGTGACTTCTTGTGATGTGTGTGTGTGTTTTGGATGAGAGATCTCACCGTTACCTTGGATATTGCAGTATATTATTAATACATTTTTTATAATTAATTAATTTTTTTATTTGAGAAACACACACACATATATATATATATAGGAGAAGGGGATGAGATAAGGGAATACACCCACACGCCAACACCAAAACTGCATGCGGCAGTTAGTGTTGTGGAGCAAGTGATAAACCCTTTCTCAATATCACACCTTACCTTTGTGAGATGACTTGACAACACTGAGTATCTTTTTTTATTTGAGAAACACATACACACACACATATATATAAGGGAAGAATAAATTATTCAAACATTAATTCTCTTAATAAAGGAAAACAAGTTATGTCACTGAACAATAAGTTGTGTATCCAAGAGTTGGGCCCTTTTGGATTACTGTAAGTTTCTTTAAAAAACCTTCTCCCCTCTCCCTGTGTGTGCGTGTTAAAAATATTTAGTATTCTAAAAAAAAAAACTCTTAACATATTATTAATATTTTCACTCAAATTAAGAATGAAATAAGGTCAAATAGTGGGTTCTAATTAGTTAAACTTGTAAAACTTCTTGTCGAATGAGAAATTTAGAGTTCGAATTTTGTTTATATACACCAAAAATCAATTGGTGTCTTAACCTAATAATAAAGTACAACTATCATGGAGCAAACATTAAAAATTTAAATTCTACCCTATCTGTCAAAAATAGAGTCAAATAAGAACAATTCGTCTTCTAATTGTTTGGTTTCTTTGGCGAACTACGTAAGTTACTTACTTTTGCCTCATAAGTGAAAATAGAATAATAACAAGTAAAATTATGAGGCTTCAAAAGTTTATATGACAAAATATTATGAGATTAACCAAGAGTAGAATGTCTTTAGTTTTTTTATATTGTACAAGTTATGTTACTAAGGTAAAAAGACTTTTGACCCCCATCTCCAACTGTATAGTTAAAAGCTACCAGACTTTCGACGTACTATTAATATTGTTCACCCAAACTAAAAATATTATAGGGTAAAAACCAAAACAAAAACAATGTTGCGATGTTTTAACTATTTTTTTTTTAATTAATTGTTTGGTTTCTTTGCTAATTAAATAAACTAGTCGCTAACTCGTGTGATGCACAGAATAATTAAATAAATATTAAAACTATCCAGTTTTACTTGAAGGTACTATAACTTGAAAATGATAACAAAAAACTTATGCTACATGAATGCAATTCATGTATAGTTAAACTCTTTAACATAAAAGTGCTCTTACATTTGCTTTGATATGTATAGAAGATAAAAGGATTACTATATAGTGACTTCTTAAAATTAAGTCTGACATCTACCTAACCCATTGTGACTCCAAAAGTTCTTACATGTAGGCATTTTGAACAATCCTTTTTATATGAGATTAGTGAAAAATGTTCAAATCATCATCATTATATGTGAGGATACACCGATAAAGTGGTAATGATATAGAAGATGGACGAAAAACTTTTTCAAATTAGTCAATGAATATAGACCTAGAAAAGTAAATCTAGAAGGCATAATGTCCTCATATTGTAATAAGAAGAGTAATGTTATGATAATTGGTGAATGTCAAATGATTGTGGTGGAACTCAGGAAACTAATTTATAGGTTGAAAGTTTCAACTCTCATATTTTCAATTAAGAGGCCATATTTAATTTAAAAATTGCATAAGAAATTTTAGAGCATACTTTTTTTTATAGGAATTTTAGAGCAAACCTTATTTTGGGTTCTTGCATCTATTGGACCTAATTTTCAAAAATTTTATTTCCTACCCAACACTGCAAGTTTGATTACAGAGAAGAAATGTGTACTTTTTTTTTTTTTTTTTTTTAGAGAATAAACGGTTGAACATGTACCCCATTTATGATAGAAAACTGTTAATTTTAAAAAGGTAAAGGGAAAAACAAAGTGAACATGAAATAAATGGAAGTGGAACATGCTATTATGTCTAAACTGCCGTTTAGATCATCAACCCAAATTGAAGCTTAATCCTATTTATAGAGAAGATGATATAATAATCCTCAATTTCAAACCAAATTTTCAGTGCATAATATCACTAATTTTGAAAAATAAACATGCATATTAGACAAAACTTGATGTCAAAAAAGATTCTTAAACCCAAAAAGCTTTGTCCTTTAAATTTGCACTAACGGCTCTCAATTACTAGATAAAAAGGACTGCCAAAGCTTCTATTAAAAGAGTAAGAGAAAAAGAAATTACTCGGTTAAAAACTATAGTGAAGGAAGAAAATATTTAAATTTGAGCTTCCAAATTACAACACAAATTTCAGTCAATTGTCAAAACAAGGACTCTGCCCTCATTCATACAAACAACAAATAAAACAATAATAAAACAATGAGTTAGGCCTCGTTTGGAAGGAGAGAATGGAATTGAATGGAAATGAATGAAAAGAATAATTTAAAAAAATTCTTCCTTTCCCTTTTTGGGAGTTTTAATAGAGGACCCTTGTTTGATAGTTTAAGTGGGAGGAAGTGAAATTGGTAGGAGGGAACGCTCATTTCTCTTTATTCCCTCAAAATCTCAAATTTTCATTCTCCCCGAAATTGGGAGCAATGGGAGGGAATGAAATTAGATTTAATGAATTTTTTACTAAAACTCCCAAAATACCGCTATATATTCAACAATTTATTTTAAAATAGGGGTCTAATAATAATATTGTCATAAAATGATTCAGTTTCATTCACTCCATGTTACTCCAAAACAAAATTATTTACATTTCATTCATTTTCATTCATTTATTTTAAAACATTTAATCAAGGTTACTTAATTCTATTTCATTTTTTTCCATTCATTTTCCTTACTTAAATATATTCCATTCTTTTATGAACTCCCAAACGAAACCTTAGTCTCTATTTGCAACCACCTAAGAATGACTTAGTATGATATGAAACTGGATCAGCCAACAGTGCTTTTGCCATTCTCATGATCTTGCTGGAGTGTACCTGAATGTGTTCAAAGCAATATTTGTTTCTTGCGTAAACACCCACAATTCGAACTCCTTCTTTGTAAGCCTTTGCCGCACCTCACTACATTATTGCAAAACATCTGAATGCACTAACAATAAAAGGGTTAGACATTGGGCGGCTCAAAATTGGTTGAATTGGCATCATTGGCTTGGTGGGTATACTAACAATGGGGTGGTTTTATGCATATGTACTTTTTTAGTTTAGGATTTTCATAGATCAAATTTTGTAGTCGGGGTTTTCAAAACTTGTGTGAAGGGGTTAGTTTAAAAATTAAAAATTTTAAAAATAGGTGAAAAATTGTGAGGCCTCAAAAGCTTATGTGTCAAATTTTACGTCTTCAGTTTTATAGTATATATAGATTACTTACTATTAAGAGTCTTATAACTAAATTAGCTGACATCTCCTGATATTTTCAATAAATACATCAAAATTTTGAATCTTATTACCCATTGTAACTATTGAATAATAAAAAACAAAATAAAAAAACTCTTACTTTTTCGGTTAATCCAAAGCAAACCAGTGAAAATGGAAAAGGTAAATTCTGCCGTCAAAACTCTATTGAAGTCGGTGTCGGTAAAAAAAAAAAATTAAAATTTTGAGAGATGGCTAGGTAAGTAGTGCATGCCGTCAAAATCCTATAGAAGTCGGTGTTGGTAAAAAAAAAAAAAAAAGGTTGAGATGGGAAAGATGACAAGAAGATGAGGTGAGCCGTTATAGGCTTATAGGCAAAGCAGCAGCAAAGACTTTGGTTCATTTTCAATTTTCATATATGTAGAGAGAGACAGCGATGTGCAAAAGGATTATGATAAGGTGGGGCTTTCTTATTGGTTGGTGCGCCACCTCCACACCCGTGTTTTCATGCAACAAATCAGGCCTTTCCAATTTCTCTACAAGACTCATTTTTATACAGTATAGTTTAGTTTTTGCTTAACATCAATCATCACTACTTTGTAATTTCTTTCTTTCAAGTTTAAACAATTGTGAAATAAGCCTTTTAAAATAGACGGTTAACTTTCCCGCAAGTATGTTCTCCTTATAGGACGCTTTGCTTTGAATGGAAAGTAAAGCCTTTAATGGAAACAATATATGCATATATATATATATATATATATATTGGAGCATTTCACTCGCATTCACATGAACCTTTCTTCTCTTCCAATAACCGATACCCTTATCCCAAAACCCCCGCCACCTCTACCGTGCTTTCTCTCTCTCTCTCTCTCTCTCTCTCTACATATATATATATATATATATATATAAAGTAAAACAACCCCAGATCGATGAAGAAAAAGAGAGAACAATAGATAGGGATAGATAAAGAATGAGAAAGTATGCAAAATCAGGTGGACCCTTAATAATGATCAGCTTAAGCATTAAGAATTTAGATACTGCTTGAAAAGGATCTTTTTGATTAGTTATTATAGAGATAGATATTAATAAGCACATCAGCTATTGATCCGATAAGATAACACGTAAGATTAATTTACTAGCTAACAGCTCAGCTGAGCTCATCATCATATATATGATTATAATCAAAAGATGTTTGTTTAGTTGGGCACACATGCAATAATTAAGTTCCGTTTGGGCAAAAGATTTTTTAACGCTCTTCAAGGTCACTATGATTGCAATAGTTACTGTTTTTAAATTGCTTGATTACGCCTGCCCAAGATGGATCTTCTGCACGGATTCAGGGAATGATCCTCAGAATACGTACTTTCAGGGAATATGATTCACGTGAGTTATGGTCTTATTTCTTTGGTTAATTCCTTTTTTGAAATTACTATGTCAACAGTACTTCTTTTTCATTTATACTAAAAATCTTATTTACACACTTTTTATTGCATTTTTTATACACGCTTTCTTTTAAAATCGCGCTTTAATAATGTGGCAGTATGTTTATATATAATGAGTATATAATAAAGAGTGTGTGACTATTACTTTCCTTCATTAATTCAATAGTCTTGCAAAACAACATTAAAAAGAATAAGGAGGTTCTTTTGTGCTTCAATAGCATAGTACAAATGCAGTAAATTTAAGTATGTACATGGACAATTTGCAGTACTTCTAAATTTTTCATGGGAAACCAATTATATATATGTTGGTACAACAATAATGCAGACCCTAAGAACCTCTGGAACACCACAAATTTGAAAGTTTTTCGTGTATAGGAAATTCAAAGCATGAAATGATACGTCGCTCTTTTCATCAAACACTCATTAATTTGTGGCCTTAATAAAACCACTTGGAGTAGTGCCTTAAGCCATGCCTTGATGAAAACACAGAAAAATACAGCTCACCTTATTATCGTTGGATTATTTTCCCATTTCCAAAATATCGAAGTTCCAAGGACAAAATATAAATGCGTTTGTGCCTAGATATTTCTAATTGTTGAAAAGTACAGAAGTAATCATCTTAATTTCTTGTACAAAATAAAATTGGCAAAAGTTATTATAAATAGCTACGAAGTTTTTTTTTTTTTTTTTTTTTTTTTTTTTTTTTTTTGTGTGTGAATGGAAAAATGTTTTTTCATTAAAAAATAAATAAATATATTAAGACAACCACCCAAAAAAAATAAAGTGGACTATTAATTAGAGACGGAGGGAATAGGTTATACTGATCTCCATATATTCTGTATATAGTGATTGATGAAGATTCTTTATCATTTTTTCATATAGAGCAAATGACTGATTAATATGATATGAAATTGGAGCGGCGTTTTTATATTTATATATATATATATATATATATATATATATTAACCCTAATGTACCGAAATGTTAATAAAAAATAAAAATTCAAGACTATTAGCTGGAGCCTATCGGAAGATCGGTGTAATATGACTTTGAATGAATAATCACAATATCACATAGATTTTTAAATACACAAAAAAGAAAAAAAGAACCCCAAATCCACTAATATAAAGAAAGAATAGATGTACATGAGAGCATTATGTTCATGAAACCTTTCCTTGGTATGATCTGTATATCAATAAAAATGCAATGCGAAAGGTTTGGACATCATGAATCTATACAGTATCTATGTGTACAGCAAGAACCATTTTTTTTCCCGACTAATTTAATTAACCTAGTAGAAAAGACTGGTATTTGAGATAAAAACAATACTATAACCTAAGAATTAAAAAGCAGCGCAGCTATAAATTGCTCCATGCTTGATTTGTAGCTAACTTGTATTTGTCAGTAGTCCCAATTAAAGCGATCGAAATCTGCAATGGGGCCAAGTGATGGACCCTCAATAAGGTCATCATAAGATCTGTCATCTTGTTGCTTTGAAACCAAAGACGAAATCTCAGCATTCATGTCTGCAGTGCTAAGTCCTGTATCTTGTGACTGGCTCACCATAGACATGGACTGATTTGATGAGAACTGCTCCACCTTGCACTGCCTCTCTAAAATACCTTGTTCATTGACTCCAAATCCATAGTTGCTGCTTGGGATTGATGAACTAGTACCGGTACTCCTCCCTTGGTGCAAATAGCCAGATTGGATTGGATTGGCCGGGAAGTTGAAAGGATATTGATTTGGAACCTGAGTTTGAGGATATAAACCCTGGTTTGGAATTGGGTTATGGTAGGAAGTGTTTGTGGGCATTTGAAACATCTTCTGGTCTTGCTGCTTTAGCTGCTGTTGCTGATGCTGATGGTCATTTGAGAAGTAAGAGGAGGATCCTTTGAATGGGAAGTTGTTACTGTCAACATAGCCAGACTTGTTGGTGTCTGAAAATGAAGGATCCATGAGAGGTGGGAGAGAAGAAATATCCAACAGATCATCCCCAAAAGAGTTAATCCTCAATAGCCCATCTGGGGTTGAGGACTTTTTGATCCCACTATTGTTCTTGTGGAAAATTCTGCAGACAACCCATTCATCCTGTAATAAAACACAATTAATATCATTCAATTTACTGTCTTTAACTAATTAGATAAGAGGTATTCCTCACAGTTTACCAAATAATAATCAAAAGTCAATACAATTGGGACCCCACGAAAAAAAAGTTTCAACCAACAGAAAAAATAAAGCTAGCAGATCATGAAGATGGAGAATAGTCATGATGTGATGACAATAAAATCTCAACTTTCTTTTGCAGAATCCAAAGTGAGATAATAATATACACGTTACCTTTGCAGTCTTGGGGAGGTTGTAGTAGGAGAATTTGCCTTCAAGTCTGTACTCGTGCATGACCCAGTTTGTTTTCTCTCCTTTTGGAGCTCTCCCTTTGTAGAACACAAGGGTCTTCTTCATCCCAACAAGGCAGCCTTTGCCTTTGTATATCTCTTTATCCTTTCCTGTGGCTTTCCAATATCCAGATTCAGTTGCTCGATTCGTTCGCATCCCTGTTGGATATTTCCTATCCCTCTGGCAAAAGAAGTACCACTCTTTCTCTCCCATCTTCGCTTTCTCTGCAAAACCATGCCAAGATTAATTCACTAGAACGATATTCCAAAAACAAAAATAATTAACATATATATATATATATATAACCCTTCATATGAATATAAATATATAGCATACCACTGATATCTCCTGTTGTTTCCAACAGATTCGAAAAGAGAATATATGTAGCATACAAATTATGAAAGAAAGAAGAAGAAGAAAAAACTTACTTGGCAAGTCCCATGGTTCACACTTATTGAGATCAGCTTCACCAATAGCACTTGCACTGAAATTGCTATTCACCACCTTCTCGGTAAGATAACAAGTTATAATCTCCTCATCCGTGGGGTGAAATCGAAAGCCCGGAGGCAAATCGATGAGCTCCTCTCCTTTGTTAACCACGATTGCTTCTTCCATGAATAAAATCTACAGCTGGTACTCGATTTCTATAAATATATAAGGATTCAAAGAATATATAAATCAAATCTACTAGTATTCTCAAAAAAAAAAAACCCAACAAGCTATATATATATATATATATATCACAAGCCTACACACCAGCAAAAAAAAAAATATAAAAGGCAAGGCTGCTAGAAAGAAAAACTGAAAGAAGACTACAAGAAAAGAAGGAGAGGAAAGAAGATAGGATTTATGGGAAAGGGAGTTTGTACTTGAAAAGGAGAAAAATGAAAAAAGAGCAGTTAAGAAAGTAGACCAAAGGGGAAAAGGTGAGCTTAAATAGAGGAGCTTCTTTAACAGCTCATTCATACGATCCGTGGGCTGCAAGACACTTACCAGGGAAGCCTTAGAGAGAGAGAGGATTTGTTTTTGTGTTTTGTGTCTTTGTATTTTTTTATTTTTTTATTATTATTTGAGTGTCCTATCTGGGTGGTTTCTAAACCATCTACCCTGTTTGAAAAGAACGAGAAAATGAAAAAGGAAATGATAAAATAAGAAGCTTTCTATGTAGTAGGGGGACCCATGTTTCTTTCCAGAACACCTTTTATTTCTCATTTAAATAACAACTTTATCCGCTATAGCTTAAACCTAACTTCAAAGAATTTCATTGCATGTTTCATTTACATAAATTAATTACAAAGTCTCTGTTCAAAGTTTAAGAAACTTTCTTTCTTTCTTTGCTTTTATAATCCTTCTAGCTGCTTTGTAATAAGTTCTCATCCACGCATATGTTCAAATTTTTTTTTTTTATTATTAAATCTTTCTGAGGTTCACCAGCTTTAGATGGTTAAGTCTTTGGCTTGGCTCAGCTAGTCAATATGCATCTTCGATAAATATATGCAGCATGACTAGTCATATATATTCTGCTAAGAAAATTTTTACATTAAGCCGATTGATTCCCCATTAATGCAGATTAAAAGGGCTACCCATTAAAGCGAATCTAGGGGCCATTGCATTGACACTTAAAAGTCAAAAGAAAATGGAAAAAAATTAATCATTTTTTTTTTCTTTTTTAGAACAATGGAAAATATTAGCTGGCTGGCATGTAAAAGTCTTACCAATGAAAAAAATATTTAAAACTTGACAACTGTTTTCACCGTTTATTTCTCTATCAATATAGAATTTAAACAAATCTTATTATTGTCCAAGGCGCATGCAGGTCCCTTATGTTTTATCTATAAGAATATAAATAAAATTTAATACTATATGGGAAATACGGTGAACATGATCACATGTAACACAATTTTAACTCTAGTTTAAAAAATTGACAATTATTAGTTAGTTTACATTATAAATGAAACAAATATAATAATATTATACACATTTGCATAATGTGTATAATATTGTATATATTTATTTAATCTAAAATGTAAATCTTATGTGAATAGTACAATATAAACTAATAATTTTTTTTTTTTAAAATATTGTTATGTGTAATTATCTGCTAAAATTGTTGGTTAAAAAAAAGGTTGTCATTTTCAATTTGTCATCTACTAATTTTATTTTCACTACATAAAATAAAAGATATCCAAGGGACTAGTTCGGGGAGTATTGTTGAGGCAACTTTGGCAACTTCCATGAAGTTTCTATGAAAATCTCTAAAATAAATTTTAGTTAAACCCTATTTGGCGGAAAACAGATATTGACAATATATGGCCCTTCCCCACTAAATATAAATAAGCCATTAGGTGTTCCATTAAATCCTAGCGTTGTAGCATAAATAGTCCATTAAGCAGGCCAAGTGGCCAATCATCCCCCCACAAAAAACAAAAAAAAAACAAAAGCTTAACATTAAAGAGTAAAGACAACTGTATCACAGGCCTTCGAGCCAGGTCACGTTTAGATGTCTTATTGCTAGCTTTTTTTTTTTTTTTGGAGAAACATGTCTTATTGCTAGCTTGATAGAACATATATTCTGATAAAAATAAAAAATCTAACTTTGGCTTAAAAGTTGAACCAATTCTAGAAGCGATATGGTTTTTTTTTTTTTTTTTTTTTAAATAATTTTTTTATTACACCAACATTCCACAAAGGTAACATGCTAAAAAGTGCTTCTGCTTCCCAGCTAGTGAAGAATATTAATTATTATTATTTTTCTGATAATGTTGTACTTCCTTTTTATGATAATGATTATTCTTCATCTCTATATATCCCATTATGCATATTATTTATTCTACAATAATTATTTTTAATAAAAAAAAAAGGGTTTTGATAATGTATTAAAACTATATATATATAAGTCAAATAAATTAAGTTTAAGTTGGACCAAACTAATCTAAAAAATCTATTGTAGGATATTTTTAGTTGGAGCTACCAGTATTGATCTGAAAATTAAGCAAGAGAGTACAAATACATACTATTATTTTGTGGTGTAAAACCCAAGCTACGTAACTGGGTTTTGCCGTGCCGCACATGCTCCCTCATTCAACAACAACTCAAAAGAACAAGTGGGGAGGAAATAAAAAAACTCAGGCATAGTCATAAACATAGAACGCGAAGGTCGATCGGAGGGAGAGAAAGTAAACATTTCGGCGCTGACTCAGAAAATGAAGCCGGCTTTTTAAACTGTTTCTAACACACTTCACACAGAGAGAGAGAGAGAAAGAAGAATAGAACCGTCTCTAACACAACCACCTTTGTTTTTTTTTGTAACTTTCTATGTACTGTGTTTGTCACCAAATTGAATATGCCAAACTATAGTTTAAACCAATCATCTTTCAATAGTGGCGCGTCCTTCTCAATTACTTACTACTACTCTTCATTAAATTGATGTATTCTAATTCTAGATTCAAACCGGATTGTAAATTTAAATTATATTGTCCTGTTAACGGATGTTTTTAGAATATTTGTTAATATATTATTTTATAAAAATTATACTTTTCCAAAAAAAAAAAAAAAATCATTTGATTTACAAATGGTCAAAAAATCTCGATTGAATTCAAACACTTTGTTGCATTAAATTAATTTCAACCACTTAGTTACTTCGACAAATACAAGATAAATAGTAATTGTTTTTAATGATAATTAAATTCAATCACATGTTTTGATTAAGCATAAGTTTGACATGAGTTTAGTTAGCTTTTTGTTTAAAGTATGTTAAATTATATTTATACTTTGAAATTACAAGAAAAAAAAAAGATTTTAAAAAATTATACATAAAAAAGTAAAAGCTGAAAAAAAAAAAAAAAAAAAAGATTGCGTAAAACGCAAACTAATTAGATTAATAGTATATTGTTATCATTGAGGAATTCAAATTAATACCAAATTGTATTGACATTAATTAGCATTTGGATGTTTGTGAATTGTGTGAGTTGAGGTGGATAACGATAACTTAACTGAAACCTCTACACAAGGGCTGGGTGCTGAGAATATGCTTATGCGCTCGCATCTCAGTGACCAAGTTATTCCATAATTGAGTTTTAGCCTTTATTATTTTATCTTTGTTTTTCTGTCCTAGTATTCTATGCTATTCTTCCGATAATATTATTTACTAATATAATAGGTGAAAAAAAAATACTTAAATAAAAAGAGTAGGACGTGAGATACGGAATGAATCTCGCTAGTTTAAAATAATTGGAAAATAATGAAAATCAAGTTTTAATTAATTATTTAATTAATTAACAAACGCGTGGACCACCACCTAATCATAACAGGACATTACTCAATACCCAATTAGCAAAAAATTAATTGGAAAAGAAGCCTTGAGAAAGTGTTTTACATTACTAATAAGCTTAATTAGTCCCCTTGATTCTCTCTGTTTCCTCTCTTCAAAAATGTTGACTTTTGCTCAACGAAACTGCAAAGCAAAAATAGCCCAAAGGCTCATCATCCCCAATTGCTGACGATTTCTGATGAATCACCACACCACATTTTGGCAAGTCTCATATTATTATATTTCATCATGAGGTTGGCCACTTGGCTTACAAAACTTAGCACCATATACATGTATACGTCATGTATGAGACAATAGCACCCAAAATACAAGCCGCTCGATTGTTATGGTGTTGGAATCCATTGATAAATCTCAGCCATTGATATGAAGATTTCATGATGTCACTCAATTATTTAATAAGAATACTAATCCGTCCGTGGATATAACATTTTCACACTCAATTTCATAATTTAAAATAATTTAATAAATTTGAGTCATTTAATTGAAAACCCGCAATGTTACTCAATTATTGAATATGAATACATTTACAAACCAATGTGCCTATGCATACGATATTTTCACACCCAGTTTTAGAACTTTAAGTAATTTGACAAATCTAAGCTATTTGATGATTTTGAAGAATGTGATGTCACTTAATTATTGAATAACAACACCATCTTTATTTCGCCTACGGATATAACATTTTCACACATTTTTTTCTTTTCTTTTCTTTTGATAATAATAATATTCTTAGACTTAATTTCACAATTTGTTGATTTATGCGATTGCGAGTGTCTAACGAAAAGTGATGAGTCGCGTAAGGCAAAATTTACCCACCACTTATGGTCAAACATGACACATCAATTAGGTGTGTGATTGGTTTTATCTCTCAAATTATTCTCGTTAGACTACAATACACCTTATTAGCTTAAAGTATCACATCATTGGTAATGTTATTTAACTTTACATAATGTTCTTAATCCTAATAATTAATAGGATAATGTTGACTTTTAAGACTATAATCACGTGGCGGCAGCTAATATTGATAGAGTAAACACGCAGAATTAGCAGCATGCGAAGGTGTAGGTCCCAGGATTGAAGCTCCCAACACTGTTTCATGGGTTGAGACAGTTGGCTGCAATTCAGACAGATAGGATTATTTATCATTTTTTTCATTAGCTAAGGCAAGCCTCATGGCAAGCACAAGCCACCTAAGCTTTGATTAACAAAAAAAAAAGGTTCTAAATTTGTTCCTAATCTCAAAATTTTCTTTTCGTTAATTAATGGGCAATAGCTAATTAAAAAAAAAGGGATCCTGATTCGTTAAAAGTCAAGAAATTTGACTTTTTCTTATTGGAGTCGGTAATGGTATAAGAGTTGTATTCATACTCTGCTTTCTATAGTTTCTATACTAATAACGTCCCCCACCTTCTCTCTCTCTCTCAAATTCACACTCCATATATAATTCGTTCAGATTTCAGAGTACTGACTGCGCCTAACTGCGCGTGCGCTTCCCATTCCCCAATATCAAACTTAACGGCCTCACCAGCGCCAAAAAAAGACATTAATTCTTGGGAGGCACTATAATAAGGGGAGGCAGTGATTAAGGTTAAATTTTTTTTTTTTAATTGTAATCGACCAACTTTTTAGTGCAATCATGCTTGATTCAGTTTTAAAAGTTTATTTATATGAATTTATTGCTTTTTAATGCCTAATCACACTGGTTAGCAAATTCTTTAAATTAAATAGCGAACTTATATATCTCGATACTTGCCTTTAATGGTTCAACTTAAACCACCCTTTTGTAAAAAAAATAAAAATAAAAATAAAAATAAAGAAAAAAAGAAACTAGATAGGTGATAACATCATTTTAGAACGTATTTACTATTAAGCTGTGTTTGGTTTGATGGAAATTAATTTATAAAAAATATTTTTCTTATTTGCAGGTGTTTTAAGCAATTGAAATTGTTGGTCAACTAAAAATTGTTTTCCAGTTGACTATAAAATAGAGCACTTCTACCTATCAAAAAAAAAATAGAGCACTTCTAGAGAAAAATGGTTTATACTTCATTTGCCATAAAAATTTGTGTCTCACCCAAAACTCATTGACCAAATCTCCACCTCCATCCCCACCTGACCGCCCCCCACTATCAACCACCTAATCATCACTCCACCAACGTCCTCGATCTCCAGTCGCCAACCACGGTTGCTGATTGCCCATCATGACCTTTTTTAATCTAAAATTATTATTATATATGTGCTTAGGAGATGAGAAAATATTGAAAAGTAGTAGAAAATATGTTTTCCATAATATTTTCAAATTCACGACCCTACACTTGAAAACACTTAATTTATACCATACTAATTCTAATCTATCATATGTACTTTTTTTTTCTTTCTTATAAAAATAAGTAAAGTTCAAAATGGAATCTAAGTGTGTATTGTAGAAATTGATGTGAAGAACACAAATTCAATTAACAACTACCAAAACAGAAACAAAAAAACAAAAAATCTATCAACAACCATAGATCAGAGTTTTTATAGAAGAAATTGATGTGAAACCGCTATATCTGTATTGAAAATAAAAATTTATAAACTTTGTTTGTTTAAAATATTACACGTACTCATTTATTACTCCCCATAATAATAAGTTGACCATTGTGGACAACTTACTTGGAACGATAACAATATCCTTGAAGATTGATTAAAAAAATCATAAGTTAAAAAAAAAAAAAAATGATATAAGAGAATTATAATTCAGTAAAAAAAAAAAGAAAAAAAAAGAAAAAAAAGGAGATCTTGTGTTTCAAGGGAATTATAATTCTTAATTCTTAGAAAATATAAATGTTCTCAAACCAACAAATAAACTTTCACACATAGTTAGAAATTAACAATTCTCAACTTGAATTTTATATTGCAAAACCCACGTTCAAAATTCAAATGGTCATGGTCCTCATGGATATTGTAGGGTCATAATTTGAGCTTCTAGTATAACAGAGATACGGACTTGAGCCCAAAAATGCCCAAACAATCAATTTATAGAGAATGAATTGGAAACCTGAGCTTTTACGAATTAGATGATCGCCCGTTGGATTTTGGTGGTTAGGGAAAGAAAGACAACCAAATTTTACTTAGGGAAGACGTTCTTAGATTTCATCCGAGGAGATTCATTCATAAATATTGCATGTAAACTTTGTTACAAGTCTGGCACCCAGGTCCTTCCCCTGGGGCTCCTCTTTTTTTTCCCTTCCCCTCTATTTTATACTATCTTCCTTTCATTTCCACCATCCACGTGTAGATTTAGATTAATAATGCTGATACTTGTCCCATTAGCCCTTCCCTAAAGTCTTTGGGAGTGTTGTAAAGGCTGAAAAGCACGGTTCAGTTAGTTGCAGAGTATTTAATATGATAGTAGAAGCTTTCTCTTAGATATTTTCATGCCTTCCTTTGTCCCATTCCTTCTTAATACTTATCCTCTTCCATGGAATGGTTCGGAGTGTCGCTCTTAATGACGAGCCATACCTTTTGCCCTTAGCCTTGTTTAGCCGAGGAGGGGTTCTTCCTTGAACCACTCCAGAGGTGGCTCTGATCGGATTTCACTTCTTCATTTACTAACATAGACCTTTATGGTAGCGTTTTCCCGTCCTCAAGTTAGTTAGAGTCCTTGGATTGGACCCTTAACCCAACATATACATAAATATGAGCTCCCTGGCCTTTTACCCCCACAGATATATTTTGACAATGAATTTGTTTTTTTTAATTTTATATTTAGGTAAATGTAAAAGAATTTGTGAGCATGCTATATGTAAGAAGGGAAAAGCTAACAGATGTACTAAGAACATTAATTTATGAAATATTTTTTAAAACTAATTTTTATGAAAAAAGAAAAAAAAAATACTGAATTTTTTTCACAACTTTTTATGTTTCCTATAAAAGTGATATCAAAATTATCCTAAAATGGTAAATTAATAAATTTTCTAGGGCAGACCTTATAAGAAAAGGACAAAATGAGAGGAAAAAAAAACAAAACAAAATGAAGTCATGAACATGCATGACTAAAACCTGAGAGAGATATAAGTTTTTTTTTTGAGGGGAGAGAGAGATATAAGTAAAAAGCAATAACCTAACAAAAGTGATTTTTTCCTTCCATCAGTCATGTTCCAAGTCATTTTATCTTGGATTCTCAAATAATAAAAATATCTTGGGTTTAATTGTTAATTAATAGATCTAGACTCTAAGCTAAGTCATACATGATCATAGGCTGTTACATTCAAAGACTTTGCATATCACTGTAACTATAATATTATTTAGAAAATATATGACTGAAAGAGTCTCTTCTTCTGTCTCTTATGGCTGCGCTGCAGTTGAAAGGTTCGGGTGTACACACTACACATTGTAAAATAAATCTAATCTGCAACAACAGAATTTCTTATTTATTTTCTAATAGCTCCATGACTTTCTCTAAGAAGATGAGATTAATTTTTATATAATCTTACATCCAATGCCTGCAAATTAAAATATTAAATAAGACTGCTTCTTTGATCTCAGATTCTGCATAAACAGCAAGGTTGCTTCAATTTGGGTACCAGCTGGTGCAAATGTATCTACTAACTATTCCTAAATCATATATTGAAAACATATATACAAAACCATAGGTAAGGGTTGCAACTTGCAAGTAATTAGCCAAATCAAATTTAACCAACCGCAACTATAGTCTATATACATGAGTTACAAACAAATACGAAGTCCACGTACTGACAAAATAAGGCTATGTATTTTGAGCACAACTAGAAGGGAAAGAAAGCTTAATTATTTCTCTTCCTCCCTTTCTTTGAGAGAAATATTTACCTAGAACTGTGATTTTATTTATTTATTTTGGTTTTGGGTTTGATAGTTACTGGCGATATTCCATTAAGACAAACTCGAGCTACAAAGGGATCCGCATAATGGCTACACACAGTTGCCACCTAAAACCTCAATTTCTCAATTAAAGTATCCTTCCAAAAATTTATCTCATGTGTCACCAATCAATCAAGACTAAATTTCAAACATCGTTTATTGTTTCATACGAAGGGAATCAATGAAGTAGATAAGGATAACTGGATTAGCAATTAACCGCGTACCTACTTCAGTTATTAATATTTCTATTCTAACGCTAGAGCGTTTGTTTTTTCGTTAGTGCTCAGTGCTCAACTGTGACTTGAATTGATTGTTCATTCATGGGATGGGTTGAATAAATTTCGCCAGTTCGGCTTGCAGGCTGACTAAATTCTTTACAAATTAGGATTCAATTTCTTTGTATAATAATATTACTTATATGCATATATATATATATATATATATATATATATATATATATATATATATATATATATCTCCGGCCTCTTGTTACTTTTTGCAATACGACCACAATATATTTGTTTAGAGAAAACAGGAATTTTCTTCTAGTTTATTTTTGTTGAGAGAGTTATTTGGTTATATTTAAGATTTGGGTTTTACGAAAATATCTTTGTGCCATTATTGTAATTTTTTTGATTTTTTAGTGATTCTTATTGCCTCCACAAATGTAAGTTATTGTCAAACCACATAAATCTTTAGTATTACTCTTGGGTGTGTAATTGTGTCTCTAATTATTTTGTTTGTGAAATCTTTCAAAAGCCCATAATAGTGTTCAAAATAAATTTTGTGGGGGAGTGAAATTTGGAGGTCATTTTGCGAAAAAAAAAAAAAAAACTATTATTAGAACCAAACTTTGCTATTTAAATATTTAGAATTATTAGAGATTTTGTTATTTGATTTTTGGTTTGACTATTAGGGAGAAAGATCTCAGGTGAATCCTCTATCAACCCAAACAGTTAAGACCAATGCCTAATGCCAAAATTGTGGTAGAAAAGCAGGCCAGCGCAAGGCCTAGGCAACTTAGGCCTAGGCCTAAGGCCCCACCACAAAAAAAATTTACCCTTTACAAAAAAGGTCTCGTGTCTTTGTAAAAGATCCAAAATTATATAAAAATATGAATTTTTTCAAATTGTTGTGCACTTTTTATTATTAGTGATATTAGGGATATCACAAATTTTATTATAAATTTACAAACCGACATGTTACCAATTACAAAAAAGTATTTTAAATATTCATTAATTAAATTATTGAAACTCATCATTCACTATTATTGTCACATTATATTGTGAACATTTTATAGTACCTTTAGCATTTTCCTTTTTTATTTCTAACAAGGCTTAAAAAAAAAAATTGCAAATGTGTTAGATCATCAATGATGATTAATCTCCCCTAATAGTTTGAAACTTTAATATTAGTAAACTAATCTACTACAAAACCACACATCAATTAATATCATAGATTATAAATGTAATTAACTATGTATTGTTATATATCCAAGATAAATTAATTTTATTTTTAAAAAAAAAATCTTTTTGTTAAATTAATTTTAAGATAAATTAATTTTATTTAAAAAAAAAAATTCTTTTTGTTAAATTAATTTTTCAATTGTGATATTTAATTCTCTATATGAAATTAACCTTAATTTTAGTTAGTATTATTCATTAAATTATGTATTTAATGCATCAAATTGACCTCAATTTGATTAATATTAAATAATTTAATTTAATTAATATTTATATATAAAAGGCCCCACATATATTTTTCGCCTTAGGCTCCAAATTAGGTTGGGCCGGCCCTGAAGAAAAGTTGATGGAATGAGCAACTTCATGTAACATAGTGGTGTTTTGACAGTTAGGGACAAGTATAATAATAAGAACTTTGGTAGGAGAGACGTATCTTGATCTAAATCAATAATAACCACCAGTAAAAAAGTTGGGAAATTTAGTGATGCCTTGACATTTAGGGATATGTATGTTAATAATAAGTTTGGAATAGGAGAATGATATTTTTATCTACATCAAGAGTAGTCGCTAATTAGAAAGTTGGAGAAGATAAGTGTGCCTATTGTCACAACAAGTCGCCTTGAAAGAAAGATTGTTTTGTTTCGAAAAATAAGGAGAAGGACTCCAAGGCAAATGTAGCACAAAGTAGTGATAGTGATTCTAACTTAGCATTGAATGGTTCACAATTTTGTTTGTCAATCAAATAAGTAAATTATAACTTATACCTATCACATGTGTCCAAATATGGAATGACTTTACAACTTCAAGAAGTTTCATGGTGGTTTAGTCTACATGGGTCATGATAAAACCTGTAATATTTTTGAGATAGGTAAAACCAAATTGAAATTGCAACATGGGGTGATTCGTTCTCTCATTGAATTTCTCATTCACCATCTGAGAGAACTATCCTTGAAGCATTTCAACAAAGGGCTAGGCTTTGGCTTGAGAGTGAAGGAATTGAGATTGCAATATGTACTAAACTTGAAGAAGAATTTCATCTCAACGAGTTTTTAGGTTCCCAGTGCTTCAATGTTGTTATGGAAAATGGGACTATGAAAAAAAGTAAGATTAGGGGTCTATTTGGATATCATTTATTGCTGAAAATTAAAAATACTGTAGTAAAATAATTTTTAAATATGTAAATAATGCTGTGAGACCCAGTTTTAAAATTGTTTTTGCTGAAAAAAAGTATTTGCGGGTCCCTTAAACAGTGCACATGACTCACTAAAAAATGCACCTGCTGGGAAACGCGCAAAACGCTTTCCAAACTCACACTAGGTGCATTGGTAATTTGGTAGTGATGAGGGCCACATGTCAAAGTAACTTTTATTTCCTTAAACGAAGTACATTAACAGGTAGAGCAGCCATAGTTATTGCTAAAATTGGGAGGTTGCTTCAAACACAACTTCAATATACACACAAATATGTGAATGGTTCGAAAAGTCTCATTTTCATATTTAGTTACGTTTCATATTATCGTGTGAATGATTCGAAATTAGATCATAGAGCCAAAAGATTAAAACCTATTTTATTGGGCTTTTAGTTCGGGTGTGAAAGGATATAGGTTTTGGTGTCCGGAGACAAAGTGGGTAATTTTTAGTAGTGGAGATGTTATATCTAACAAATTTGAAATGATAAACTGTATTAATAAGGCATAGTTGATAGTGACTATGGTCATGATTGACCACAATTGTTCTTTGATCTTTCTCTCTCAGGCAATGCAACTTCTGGTCGAAACTTCTTTTGATCTGTCACTTGTCCAACAAGATATTGAGCGAAATTTAACTCGTATACTTAAAAGACTTGCTGGCAGTGGCACACCCTTTTTATGCACTAAACAAGTTGGCTAATGTGGGAGCAATCCAGCAATATTGGGGTTATAGTTTTTGAACTTCGGCCATTGTTTTTGTTTACTTTTTTTGTCATGGGATGGGATGGGATGTGTTGGAAATTCCCACCCTTCGTGGTGGGCCTGGTGGCCCAATTTTGTAATTATTTAATGTTAATAATAGTATTTATCTCAGTTCAACTTTAAAAAAAAGGAAAAAGATAATTTTATGTTACTGACTACGTACAAGTCAGGTGAATAGGTTTACAATGGGTTTTTTTGCTTGAAATGAAATGAGTATTTCATGGTAAAAGGTTTTATTTTTTGGATGTTACGCTGGACAATATGTCATTTAAAATTTTAAATCATGACATTACATGCAACTTTTGACTTGTACTGATTTTTAATCTATCAAAATCCTTTAATCTAAACCAATAAATAGATCCCTTTCAAATAAAGAAAATACTAACTCTCATAGGCTGGCCCTGCTAGTTCTCTAAGTACCAATTTAGAAGAAATTATTGTCAATAGTTTATTGAAAATAAAATGGATAAAAGTTCATTTATATATACTTGGAACTTGGAAGAAGTAAAGTTTAAAAAAAATTATATATAAATTAAATAAGCTGAATAAACAGCTTAATTTTATTCTACCGCTCATCCAAACAAAGCCTAAGGATGATTTTTTTTTTTTTTTTTTTTATATATAAATTTTTTAACACAAGTTAGAGAAAAAGTACATTCTTAACCCAGAACGCGAAATTAAACAAATGAAAATTCGTTATAATTTCTTCCTTAACAATCCTTTTCCATGCAGTTAATCCTCAAGAATTATAAATTGAACAAAAAAATTGCTTTCTAGAAGAAAAACAAAAGGTAGGTGACATAGTAAATCATGACATCAACATAAATTAATTGGACTTAATTCTTTGGTTTTAGCTTTCTACGTGATTACGTAAGATAGTATAAATGAGAGCAGGAATTTGATGCAGATGTTTTCTACATATTGGAGTAGTTATCATATTCATAATGATCGATATTAATAATAATTTATGAATATAAAGTAACAGCAGTAGTACATAGTTTCACACATAGTGAACACAATAGCAACACAAACACACACTCGCAACCAAAAGCAGCAGATTCCAAACTCATATTCTTATAATCACAATACAGCTTCAAGGGCATGGCAACAGCACTGCAAGCAAATCCTGCATTTAGCACCAAAGCGGGAAAAAAAAAATTAGAAAGTGGATAGTAAAAACAATGAAGAAGAGAATAAGACTTCTCAGCCGATGAGACACATGAAGCAGAATAGATAAGGCTCAATTTCTCAAACTACAAACATTTGGGGAGGGTCTTTTGTTATTAGAATTTCTTGACATTGTAGATAATACTAGAGATTCAAGCAAGATCATAGAAGCAATTAAAGTTTCACAAGATGGAAGAAAACACAACCGGAATGAATGTCATTTTCCTAGCTTTTAATCCATTAAGACTAAAGAAACTTACAGTAGGGGATGATCTTCCATCGCTGGTTATCCCCTTTGTTCCATTCCCACAGTACTATAGTGGTACCATCATGCACACCTCCAGATTTCTTATCTCCGTGAAAAGCATCCACATTAAGACGAATGTTATTCACCATTCTTACAGTTCTGAAACCATCACCCAAGTCCTTGCCCTGAGTCCACAGGATAGACTCATCAAGAACATCAGCATTATAAGGTATCAGTTGCACCTGCAAACAGATTAGGACAAAATTGATGTTGAGAAAAAAAAAAAAAGTAATACCACAATTTGAACATGAACAAATACAAGCAGAAAATGGAAGAGAATATCATGAGGGTGTTTTTTTTTTTTTTTTCATAAGCTCAATCCTGAAATTGTCTATTTGTGATGCTCATGTCAAGGAACACATCCCATTATATGTAGGGACTCATCTGTAAATCCCAAATGCATTACTTTAAAGTTGAATCTCCAATTAATAGTTCTCACACATAAAATTTAAAGCTAAGGAGGTAGTAAATCAGATGAAAGTTAAAAATCAAAGAACTTTATTTTATATTTGAGCCAAATTTTACAAATAGGGGGCCGCAGCTGAACCCAACAGACAAATTGGGTGCATGAGCGTGCCAGAGAACTCGTGAATAAGCATGTCCTCATGGCCGCTGTGTATGTGCTTATGGTCATGAGCTTCAATTATAGAAGTATATGAATTGCCACGACAAACACAGGGAGCATATGATATATACAACCATGGAGATACAACAATTATAGTAGTATAAGAATTGCCGAAACCAACACAGGACACATGATATATACAAACATGGTGACACAACAATTATAGAAGTATAAGAATTGCCGAAACCAACACAGGACACATGATATATACAAACATGAAACATGGTGACAACAATTATAGAAGTATAAGAATTGCTGAAACCAACACAGGACACATACGATATACACAAACATGGTTATACAACAATTCTCAAAAAATTAGGATACACTACCAGGGACACTTAAATTGATTAATAAATAAATAAACATATATTGTATATAAATCAGATAAAATCAATTTACTAGATCAAAACAGCATCAAAAGGTTTAAAATATATAATAAATATGTCACAACTTTGGTCCCCAAACATTTAGAAGATAACAATTTAGTTCTTCAATAATCAAATCTTCCCATCCATGGCTAACAGCATGTTGAATGGAAGGATGAATGAATAATGAGGTCTTTTTTAACTGACGTGGCACTATTAAACACTTTTAAATAATACTAAATTTTTTTTTTTTTGGATCCTCATGTCCTTCCTCTCTTCCACAACAACACCCCCCCACCCCCCCCCCCCCCCCCGCGCGGGGAACACATATCTCTCTCAGATGCTGGAAAGCTTCCCTCATACACAAATACTCAGGCAGAACTAATCAGCTTTCTGTGTCTCAAGAATAAACAGAGTTAAACCATACTATATTGTGCTATACATTAGAGTTTCAAACTTCCATAACCAAGTAAACTGCTTTACTAATTTATCCTACTTCACAGAAATTGATATTGAATACAAACACAATGTTTCTTGATTCTCAGCACGTGAAGTTAACGAATTTTTTCTAAAGAAGATGATATATCATAAGGAGAAGAAACCATTAGGACCATTTACACAAAAATAGAATAAAATGAGAAGAACACCACAGACTGGAAAGAGTAGTAGGCTCTTGAACCAAAAATGCGAAAACTTTGAAAAAGAATATCTAAATCTTCGTCCAACATTGAAAGGGGAAACTGCTTATCTGTTTAAAACAAATTCACCCCCACACCCATCCACTCTTAAAATCTATAGGGACATGAAACAAAGAACCTCACTCCCTAAAGTCTTTTATTGTACACAACTGAAAGACCAAAAATGCAAGATGAGCACAAATTATAGATTCTCAGTTTGGATTGATAATAAAAAAATCAACATAAATTTCAGCTTCAAAAATGGTATTAGCCTAAATCATGTTTATTCATGCACCATCAACCTCTTTTCTTTTTTAATTTTCATACACAGACCATACCTTTTCTTGTGACAACATGAGCATAAAATAGAAAAAAGAGCCAATGATGCTCTAGTTTGACAATTAGCATGGTAGACAGTTTGATCTAATACTGAAGATGCAAAAAAGCAAATGCATTTTGTTTTTCAAATACATGTAACCAAACTTTGACATATATCTAGTGTCACCAAATTCAGGTAAAGAAAGCAAAACCATATATATCTACAAAGGAAAAGTAGAACAAGTCAACAACTACTTGAATTTCAAATACAATAACATCTTACAGGATGAGAAGCTCCAATAGAGTGCTTAATAGCCTGACCAGTGGCCTTGTTAACCAAAGCAAAGCAGGGAAACCCCTCTTCATCCTTCACTCTTGTGCTGTACTTTTCATCTTTGTACCAGTGCTGTAAACCAAACACTCACAGAAACACATAATAAACAACAAACCCACATGGAAAAAAAGTAAAGAAAAACAACCAGATCAAAGGAAAAAAAAAAAAAAAAAAAACCTGGAATTCATCGGATGGATCAGATGGGGTAAGAATGACATGGCCATCTCTGTTTGTGAGTGAGAAATTGGGTTCAGCCTTAGAGAAGATCTTGTAAGTGGGTTTGTTGTAAAGATCAGAGGTGGGATTTTGTGGGGTTTGATGGTGAAGGAAGGAAGGTAAATGTGGACGATGGGAATGGTGGGTTTCAGCTTCAACTTCAGAGGGGTTCACATCATAGGCAACATGTTCCACATGAGTAGAAGAGGAATAAATTGGAGGTGGTGGTGCTGATTCTGATGGATAAGCAGAGTAGCCATATTCTTGGGGAGGTGGTGGCGCGTGGTAGGTGTGGGAAAGGTGAGTTGGTGGTGGAGGTGGCAGTTCATCTTCTTGGTAATAGGAGTGTGGTCGAGGTGGTGGTGGTGGAGGTGGAAGTTCATCTTCTTGGTAATAAGAGTGTGGTCGCGGTGGTGGTGGAAGTTCATCTTCTTGGTAATAAGAGTGTGGTCGTGGTGGTGGTGGTGGTTGGTCATCGAAGCCAGGTATGGTGGTTCTTCCAGGAGGTGGGTAATTGTAGTTATCTTCTCTTTTTTCTTCATAATTATCATCATCATCATCATCTCTCTGTTTGTGGTGATGGGAGTGAGAGTGGGAGTGATGACCAGATGGGAACTCCATGATCTGATCTGATGTATTGTTGTCTTCGCCAACTTTCTGTGTTTTTACTTTTTATATACCGATTCGATATCTCTCAAATTCTTAGGCCTGTTTTGGTATACCTCTCAAGTTCTTAGGACTTATTTGGTATACAACCTTAAAAACTCATATTTTTAATTTTTAAATAATATTACACATATTACTACACAATTTTTTTTAACATTAATTTTTAACCAAAGGCGGTTAACTCTTAAAGACTAGGATAAAAAGAAACTAATAAGGAAGCAACCTTTTGCTATCACACTTACCTTTCTTTCCTCCATCTAATTTCTTAAATGGAAAATAAAAGCTGGGACCCGATTTTAGTCAGAAATAATTGGAATTGGATACCCAAATACAATTATTAAATAAACAACATTATTACTCATTAGGAAAAAAATTAAATTACTATAGTCTAACAATTACTAAAAGGTTTCTTATCATTAAAAATAAATAATAGGTTATATAAGTTTAGCAAAATAATAATAATAATAGGTTATATAAATAAAAAAATTACTATAGTAGTAAAGATTGAGAGGGTATTACACCTAATCCGATAGTATTGGATGGCTAAGATTGAAATTTGAAAAAGACAACCTTTTCAACTTTCAATCTCATCCATTAAATTAAAAAAGTGTAAAAAAATTATTAAAAAGTTAAAGTTAAAAAATAGTACAATAAAAATTGACGTGAGAGTTAGTAGATGTAATGGTGCAATACCTAGGATATAGCACCGAATCCAAATCCATAAAAGTAACTTCCACTTGATTTCACTAAGTGATACTCCCCCAGATGTTTCAAAATGTAACATTCTCTTTTATATATTCCTTAAGATTTGCATCAAATACAATATTCATGTTAATCAATTGTTATTTATCATTTAATCCATAAACATATATTTTATGCATTATTTTAAACTATAAAAACTTGAATTTAGATAATTGATTGATAACGTGACTATTAATATTTAACCATCTTGAAATTTTGCAAATATGAAGAATGCACAAAGATAATATAATACAATGGCTGATTTGTTAAAATTCGTATTTAATTAAAAAATATTGAGTGATGTAACGTTGCTTAAAGTTACATGAGGTGTAACTTGAACTCAACATATATATATATATATATATATATATATATATTTTAATAGGGAAAGCTGAGAGAAAATCCAATTAGATTTCAAATTGAAATTTAATTAGAGTCTAATTTTGTGCCACGTGTCCCATCTAATCTAAATTTTTAAATTTTTGTATCAATTGCGTTAATTTAGTGTAATAATTGGATTTCAATTTGAGTTTAATTTTGCGTCATGTGTTCCATTTAATCCAAGTTTTTAAATTTTTGTGTCAAATGAGTTAATTTTTGCACCACCTAATGCTGGTACCTTGAAAATTAACTTCGATGGTGTTGTTTTTGAAGATTTGGGAGTAGTAGGCATTGGTGTTGTGGTCCGTAATTCCTTCAGTGAAGTTCTAGCAACCTTATCCAAGATCATTCCAATGCCATCCTCCATAGTGGCTTTGGAAACTATTGTAGCTTGAAGGGCAGTCCTTTTCCTCCAAGAACTCAACTTGCATGATTCAACTTTGGAAGGAGATTCAGAAACATCGTTTTTGGCGATTAAAAATCAGTGTTTTCATCACCTAACTGTGGGTCATATAATTAAAGACATCATGTCTTCAGTTAGTTCTTTCTAGTATTTCTCTTTCTCTCATATATGTCGGCAAGGCAACACTTTGGCACATGCTCTAACCCAAAGAGTGAGACTTTCTTTTCTTGTTATAGTTTGGATGGAATCTATTCCTCCTAACATTTATAAGGTTTTTGTTTTGGATTTCCTAGCAATAAAATAATTGGGCCTGTTTTTTGGCATGTTTCTAAATTTAAAAAAAAAAAAAAAAAAAAAAAAAAAAAGGTGTAGAAAACGAAGAGTCCAATATAAATAAACTATAAAAGACCTAATCATATATCTAACTCTATATATAAAATTAGAGGAAGAGATAGTTTGAATGATTTTATATTTATGAGTTTTTTTTTTTTTTTGGTATACCTAGAAACAATTCAAATTTATAAGTTATTTATGTAATATACCATGATTATGTATCATCCATTACTAACTAAGTAATAATTCAATTAGAATCAAAATTAGATTTTGCTTTTGTTAACTTTTTATACAAATTAAATTGTTTAGATTTTTGTTGTTATTTTTTCTCTGAACTAATGAGCATTTTTTTATTATTTATATATATATATATATATATATATATATATATATATATATATATATATAGTTTCTATTCATATATTTTGTATGCGAAGATATTGACTGTAACATATTGTAATTGAGCTGAACGTTCCCATGCACCCATCTTGATTCAATTTAGGAAACACTATTTGACCAATTTATTATTTTATTTTGTGTTGTATTTAGTAGAATTTCACGGACAATAATTACGAATTGATTTTGTATATGTAGTATCCAATAGTGATTTTCAAAATTATATACGTAATACCAATATAATGATAAACTTCGTATAACCAATATCATGAAAATTGCAAAGAAAAACTATTTTTGTACCTCCAAGTGTCCTAGTTGAACTATGTCTTATATGTTAAATAACACAAACTAACATCAATAGTAACATTACAATTCATCATTCTTGTGCCTAAACATGAGTTACATATTAGTAGTGAATAATTGAGGAGAGGAATTGAAACAATTTAAAAAGTTTATTTAAAGATTTCAAAAATAGAAAATTTAATTTAAAATTGCTCTCAAACTATGGAGAGATTATATAATTTACCTTTATTTCTCTTTATTTTTTGCTCAGGATCATTTACCAATTATTCATTTTTTTAACAAATGAGGGTATCTAGACTTTTTTGAGTATCTGATTATTCTTTTAGGTGTATGCAGTCACTCCATTCCACACGCATCTGATTATTACAGGGAGGAATCTCATGAGGTGGTTCCAAGATGCTGAAAAATGAATAAGAAAAGTGCTACATCCACAATATTTTCACTACAAATCGTAAATGACTGGTTATTATAGGTATTTAATTTGAATCCACCACTAAAATTACTTTCTTACTCAACAATAACAGCCAGTTACAACCTGTCAGTGTCATTTAAGATTTATTGTGAAAATATTGTGAACGTAACATTTCTCAATAAATAATTGAATAATTGGGTGCGATCATACCAATTATTCATTCATTAAGTGTTTAAATAATGTTAAAACAAAGTGACAACATGGTATACATAAGTTAATTGTTCTTATTGCTAAGAGTCATGTCATTTATCTGGTATCTTATGGTGTTTTCAATGAAGACATCGAAGTTTTAACTCCTTCCACCCAACTATCAAAATATATATATATATATATATATATATATATATATATATATATATATATATATATATATATATATATATATATTATATTATGTATTTAGTGATAATTTTTTTTATGGGAGATTTAATGATTATTATTCTTTTTTTATTTAATAAGGATTATTATTCTTTAATTTAGTGTAAAAGCAGTAACACATATGACATCAGTAAAATGAAATCCGGAAAATCTAGATGGGTTTGAAATGGATAGGATCTAACATATTAACATGTTTAGACTTTTTTTTTTTAAAAAAAAAAAATTTAAAATTGATCGCAAGATGTTTGGACTTTAGAAAGATTTTTCTCACTCGTTACCGTTACTATTTTTCCAAATAGGAAAACGGTAAACTGTTCATGTTTTAAAATCAAAGGTTTTATATTCACTCCCCCATGATGGATTCAACGGAGTGAATTATGGCTGTTGCGATGTGAACAGAACTCACGAAACCTATGGTCCACCGTGGAGTCTAAACAAAATATCTGGCATCCTAAATGTTCAGCTGAGGCTTTTTTTTTTTTTTTTTCCAGCTGAGGCTTGCACCTTAAAACAAAAGCCAAGGCAAAAGGCTTTATGACGATTTTTGGTTGTATAATTTATTAGTTAATTAGCTGCAACATCTACCGGACCATCGCATCATGGTCCTTATAACTAATTGTGATGGGCTGAAATTGTTGGGAATAATAATATATTCTCATATATGTAAGATGCAAAAGACAGAAGAAAAATAACATAAAAATAAATGCAATAATAGGACACAAGAAATTATGTAATTCGGTAATTTATCTATATCCACAGAGTTGTTGTGATTTTACTATTTTTAGAGAAATTATATAAGATTTGGCTATATAATTTTTATCTCTAAAACCACGTCAAACCCCTAATTTGAAGCAATGATATTTATATTCTACACAACAAATTCACAGTAAAACCCTCTTTGTGGCCTTGAGTTTTGTGGACAAATGACACCCTTGCTAAAAATTTGTATAAATGAGTAGAAATATTTTTTAGGGTAAATTTTATTAATGTACTATTGATATCAGACACAAGTTTGAAGCTCCTACAATGGTGGAGAGAGAGAGAGAGAGAGAGAGAGAGAGGAGAAGGAATTGTTGTGAATGATTTCATGTGTTATAAATATCTGACTCTGCTTCTTTATATACCAGAAACAGAGTAACCACCTGACCAAGTCAGCCAATACAATCAACCAATACAAACATGACAAGTGGCAGATACCTAACTAACTAAGTATGCTCTGTAAACTACCCCTGTGTAATGCACTGCCACTCTATGCTACTGTAGCTTAGCACTGCTATATACAAACTACAATAAAGAACTTCTAAACTAATATCTACAAGATATTCTATGTTGTGACATATATCTACAAGACTCAAATATCTACAAGATATTTAACACTCCCCCTCAAGATGAACTATATATGTTGACTAGGTTCATCTTGGATAACAAGTAATGAAATTGCTTATACCTAAGTGCCTTAGTAAAGAAATCTGCAATCTGGTGTCTAGTAGGTACATGGAAGGTCTTGATCACACTAGCTTGAATCTTTTCTCTGATGAAGTGGCAGTCTATTTCTATATGCTTTGTTTTGTCATGGAAAACTGGATTTGCAGCAATATAGATAGTTGCCTTGCTATCACAGTAAAGAGAAGCTACATGATTGTGCTCTAGTCCAAAAGTCTTGAGCAAAGCTATCAACCAAACAACTTCACTTGTGACTGTAGCCATTGACCTGTACTCAGACTATGCTGAAGATCTTGATACAGCCTGTTGCTTTTTACACTTCCAGGAAATCAAAGACTTACCAAGAAAGACACAAAAGCCTGATATAGACCTTCTAGTATCTAGACATGCTGCCTAATCGGCATCACAGTAGGCCTTAAGCTTCAATTCTGAGTTTATAGAGAGAAACAAACCCTGACCTGGTGTCTTCTTTAGAAATTTAAGAATTCTATAAGCTGCCTACAAGTGAGGCACTTTGGGAGAACTCATGAACTGACTAAGTTTGTGTACTGAATAGCATATGTCTGGTCTAGTGAGTGTCAAATAGAGAAGCAATTTACCTATCAACCTTTTGTACAAGGAAGAATCAGGAACATCCTCACCCATTGAACTACTGAATTTGGCAGAATGCTCCGTTGGCACATTAACAGGCTTGCTAGCTAGCAAACCTGTATCAGACAACAGCTCCAAGGTAAATTTCCTTTGACATAATCTAATACCCTTCTCGGTTCTAGCAACTTCAAGGCCTAAGAAATACTTCAAAGTGCCAAGATCTTTTAGCTTGAATTTGTTGTCTAGGAAAAGCTTGAAGGAGTTGACAGCATCCGCATTATTGCTAGCTATAAGAATGTCATCACCATACACTAGAAAAAAGATGATTGAACCTTTGTGGACCTTGGTGAAGACAAAATAGTCAGATTTGGATTGGATGAAACCATCAGCAATGATAGTAGCAGACAACTTAGCAAACCACTAACTGCTAGCTTGCTTAAGTCCATAAAGAGACTTTGTGAGCTTACACACCTCCCTCTTACTGCCAAATCCAGGTGGAGGAACCATGTACACCTCCTTATCTAAATCCCCATGAAGAAAAAGCATTGTTGACATCCAATTGAGAGAGATGCCAACAATAAACAATAGCAAGAGCCAACAATGTTCTAACAGTGACAAACTTCACCACAAGAGAGAAAGTCTCATAATAATCAATGCCCTCAGCTTAAGTGAATCCCTTAGCAACTAGTCTTGCCTTGTATCTCTCAACAGACCCATCTGCCTTGGGTTTAATCTTGTATACCCACTTGCAGCCAATGGGAACTTTTTCAGGAGGAAGTTTGGTCATAACCCAAGTGTTATTAGCTTGAAGAGCATTAATCTCAGCCTTCATAGCAACTTGCCACAAAATAGAAAATAAGGAAAAATAAAAGAAAGGGCAAGGTAAGAACCACAGTAACAACCATCTGAGAGGAATCACAAAATAGAAAATAAGGAAAAATAAAAGAAAGGAAAGATAAGAGGAAAAACGAAAACAAAGAAAGAAAGAAAAAGAAAAAACAGAGAGTTAGTTCGGCAGGCATGCACCAATAGGTTATTTCCCTCTCTCCCTCTCAAAATCCTGCCCTCTACCAAAAGCAAAAGGGGTTTCTTTGGGCACCAACCATTCAAGTCCGTTTCCCTTAAAGCGATTAATTTCCGTGGCAGGATTTTCTTGGGAGATTAATTGCGTTGAGAAGAGGTGTTCTTCCTTCTCTGGTTTTAGGTCCTACGGACTAGACTTACTCTAATTTCTTTCTTCTTTTGATTGACCCATATGTTGACCACTTATTCATTTGCGTTCTTTAAATTATTGTTGTTGTGATTATCATCCTTAAGTATGGATTAACTGTTCACTTTAATCAAGAAGCCAAAGTATTCTTCTTTTGTTTTAATATCATGTTTGCTTGCCACGACTCATTCAGAATAGGTCTGCCTACCGTAAGCATGCTCCTGGCAGGTGAGGTATAGTTTGCGCACAAGCCGGACCAAGTCAAGTTCCTGTTGGACCGGTCTCAACTCCCTTACTCAGAACACTTAGGCATAGTACCGTAGGAGGCAGCCCAATAGAACACAAGAAAAAGCCCACAACATTAAATTGGCAACTCCACTAGGGAGTTGAGAAACAAATAGGGACAGAGGCCCTCACAAACAAATGCCCCTAAGATCCAGGGCAACGCGAAACATAAGTGTCGTACCCTCGCAGGCAGAATCTAGGCCAACAATACCTCAACAACAGCAGCCTAACCAAGCGGAAGGTGTTAATAGAATGGGGGTTGAACCCCAACCTTAGCCAAGGATCCTCGCAAACAATGCCAAAACCTTCATTGAGGTGTTGCAAGCCCTGCAGCACTCTCAACAGCAAATGATGGAAGAAATCCATCAGCTAAAAACAGACAAAACGAAGGAGAAAAGAAGCCAACATGACCCAGAACATGCGGCAGAGGAGACGCCAGCATGAGGCGTCCCACAGAATGTAGAACAACGTTTCATTACTATGGCTGAAATAACAGCTCTCCTGGAACAAGAGAGAGCCAGAGCACCTAAGGAGAGATTCTATGCACGAAGACCTTCTTACCCACTAAGGGTACTTAGTAAATCATACCTCGAGAGGTATGAGCCGCGGGCCTTTGCACAGTATGATGGTAGGAAGGGAAGTGTTGTTGAGCACGTGAGCAAGTTCATTGATACTCTTGGCCCTTACGCCGCAGAAGAAGACTTGTGTTTTCGAGAATTTCCTAAATCACTATGTGACTGGGCATACACCTTGTACATTAGCCTAAAGCCAGGATCCATCCCAACGTGGGATGACATGGTGGACGTGTTTTGCACTAAATACTTCCATGGAGAAGAAACGGTAACACTTGCAACTCTGCAGGCAACCAAGCAGAGGAGTGGTGAAGACTTGATAGAATACATCAAAAGGTTCAGAGACATAACGCTTGATTGCTATGATCATTGTGAAGAAAAGATACTGGTGGAAATGTGTATGACAAATATGATCAGGGAGTACAGGGCAGTCCTGTAAAACTTAGAAATCTCCCAGTTTGCACAGTTGTTGCAAAAGGCCAGAAAGACTGCCTAGTCCGTAAAGCCAAGCACGGACAAAAGAAGTGCTTCGCAGGCTATGGCAATGTCTACTGGTGAGCGGAGAAGGAAGATTAATGGGAGGGAGTACGATACTCCCCTGCCAATACCATGCGCTCCAAAAGAATTAGATGTGCTGCTAGACAAGTGGATAGCAGACGAGGTTTTCAAGCCTAATCAAATTTTTAAAGAGCCCACAGAGGAGGAGCGGAGGGACCCACGCTTTTGTTATTTACACAACTACGTGCGTTTCACAGGCTGGTGCACTGTAGGATCAAAGAAGGGACTCTAGAACTGTCCCAGCAAGAAGTTCAAAGAAACCCACTCCCAAACCACAAAGGGAAGGGTGTAGCAGCGGTGGTAATTTGCGCGGACCCAGGGGAGGACGAAGAAGAAAATTCAGCCCTACCTGCAGCGGCCATTACCACTTTACAGCAAAGCTACAAATTCAAAAATTTGTTTGACCAGCTGGGGCTCACAGCAAAGGAAAGAAAGATAGCTACAGAGGCTTTGTTAAGCATTGCCTCTGGTGCAGGAGTGGAATGTTTATCGGCAGAAATCGCAGATGATAGGGCTCTCTTATAGGAGTCAACTGAAATCACTTTTAGTGATGAGGATATGGAAGTGGGATACCCAGACCACATGAGGCCCCTTTACCTGGCAGCATCCATAAATCAAATCCTCATAAAAAGAGCCTTGGTGGATACAGGTGCTTCTGTAAATCTCATTCCATTGAGCACTTTACAAGCAGCAGGAATTTCAGAAAGAAAGATCCAGGGTTGCCCAATGGAAGTGACCAGGTTTGGCAGAAGGGCGAGTACACCGCAGGCCACATTCAGCTGTGGTTGAAAGTAGGCCCCATAGCTTTTTTAGCTTGGTTCCATATGGTGAAAACAGAAGTATCCTATCATGTGCTTTTGGGAAGGCCATGGTTGCACAAACACCAACTGGTCCCATCCATTTATCACTAGTGTGTGAAAGGAAGATTGAACGGCAGGATAATACGTATAGCCACAAACCCCACACCGTTTGAGCAGGCGGAGGTCCATTTAGTAGAAACTATGTTCTACGACCAATGGGCTCCATCTGGGGAAAGCTCAGTATCGAAACCATGAGGTACCTTCATACTTAAGTGGGAAGACATCCAAGGTGACCAAATGCTTGACATGAGGGAATTATTAGCGCGAAAGAGGAAAAGAAAAGAAGCGCCCACCGCAGAATCAGATGACATGCCCCAATGCGTTAGGGTCCGAGGCCCTGATGGCAAGATTGTGTACAAATTATGAAGGCACGCGGGGCCTACGAGTGAGATGCAAGTGGGCCCCACCCAAGAATGGCAGCACGGGAGTTTGGCATGTTGTGCAACTCAAGAAAGTTTGGAAAAAGAAGAAGAGAAAGATGAGGAAGTTGTAGCAGAAAAGACGCACATGTTGTGGCAGAAGAAGAGTTGGAGGAAGTTGACCTAGGGTTTGGTTCATAAGAACCAAGGCCTATCTCAATTAGTGCAAGTCTGACAGAGAAGGAAAAGTCAGAGCTGATACTACTGTTGAAAGAGTTCAAAGACGTTTTCGCGTGGGATTACAATGAAATGCCAGGGTTAGACCTTAGGCTAGTTGCACATACACTGAATGTGGACCCGGAGGCCAAGCCAGTGGCCCAGCCAGTCAAGATATTTCACATAGAAATTGAAGGGTAAATAGTTAGAGAAGTATAGAAATTGCTGGCCACAAGATTCATCAAGCCTATTCAACACCGGCGCTGGCTATCCAACATAGTACTAGTAAAGAAGAAGAATGGCCAGATAAGATGTTGTGTAGACTTCAGAAATCTCAACAAAGCCTGTCCAAAGGACAAGTTCCCATTGTCGAATATGGATTTACTAATAGATTCTGCAGCAGGAAGTGCCATGTTTTCGTTCATGGATGGTTTCAGTGGATACAATCAGATCAGAATGGTACCCTTCTTTTTTTTCACTGAGTTTAACGGCAGCCTCTAACTTAGTTCTAACGGAATCCTGCATTGACAAAAATTGAAAGTTAGAGGACTGAAATGAAAAATGCTGAAAATTAGAGGGTTAGTTTTAGATTTTTACCTTTTATTTTTATTTGAGGTAATTACATTAAAAAGAACTCACAATATTTTACCTCTATTTCAAATTAAAATATTAAATTTCAATTGCATCAATCTCAACCCTATGGCATTAAAACTATTACAATCTAAGCCTTCTTTAAAATTTAATTAAAAAAAAAAAAAAAAAAAACTCTAATAGATAAACACAATTTTAATGAAGAAACAATCATTTTGCAAGTTTTTTTTTTTTTTTAACTAAGGGCATGTAGTGATTATAGTGTAATAGAAATAAATATTGAAAAGAATACAATAAGCTAGAATGGAATAATTATTTCTTTTTATTTGTTGGTGACAATACATGATAAGTAGGGGTGTCAATGTTCAACCCAACCCGCGAACGCGACACGGGTTTTTTTGGGTTAGGGTTGGGCCTTAATGGGTTTGGGTCATAAATGGGTTGACTCGAAAACGACACAATAAGAAACGTGTCATAAGCGAGTCAACCCACGTGACTCGTAATAGAAATGTTTGACACGCTAATTTATTTGTGTCAATTTGAAATAACCCACTTAACACAACCCGTTTAACTTATATAACAAATAAATATTTATTTTATTTTAGATTTGTCAAATACCTTTTATATCCAACATATATTTTAAATTAAAAAAAAAAGTGAGCAATTACAAAAATTTACAAGGGATATAATTGGAAATTGAAACTTTATAGACCCTAGAACTACTAATAAATTTTTTTTTTTTGGCATAGAATTGCACAACTGAAATTGGATGAGTTTGTGGAAGATGTTATGAATTTGGACATCAACAAAGAATCTATGGATGATAATCATAGTCATAGTCAGGATTAGTCTACTGTTTACTCAAATTCTTTCAATATTGATATTTAGCATTTGACGAGTTCCAAGTATATTATATTTTTGTTTAATTATGTTATTTTATTTTTGTTAAACTTTATTATTTTGAATTTGGGTTGAAGCGTATGCACTTCTTTTGGAGTGTAAAAAACTTATTTCTAGATGAATGTTATATTTTTGTTGAATTATATTATTTTGAATGTAGGTTGAAGGCTGGAAGTGTATGCATTACTTTTTGGAATGTAAAAAAAAATTATTTCTAGATGGATGTCATATTTAATATTATGCAGGTTGAAATGAGTTGTGTTACATTTGTGTCAATCCAACACAACTCATTTATTAAGCGTGTCAAATGAGTTGGGTCAAGTCAATCCGCCTTATTAACAGGTCGGGTTAGGGTTGAAAGATCATGACACGATTATTAAATGGGTTGGGTTAGGGTTGAACCATTTAGTCGAATACCTCTACCTTGACACAATACGAACCCGACACGCTAACCCAAATTGACACCTCTAATGATAAGGTTGTAGAATGATATCATATTTTAGTCAAATTTCCTAAAATATATATTTTTTAAATGTTATATATATATATATATATATATATATATATATATATTTAATTTTACATATTTTACACTTTTTGAGAACATTTCTTAACATTCTTTCAAGTATAATTTTTATAAAATTATATAATTAATATTATTGTTTTACTGGAGTAACATATTTTCATTTTATAAATATTAATCTAAAATTGTAATAAACAATAATATATCATGGTGGCGTCCATCAGCATGTTCTCACCAGAGGACTACGAAGCAGACACTTTATAGGGGGCAGGGACGGACCCAGGTGGGGGCAAGGGGAGCTCGGGCCTCCTCTGGGTCCAATTTTTTATTATTTATTTATTTTTTATAATATTTTTTTTTTATTTTTGTAGTCAGGTCCTTTCTAAAATTCCAGGCCATCTTTTTTCATAATAGATCTAATTAGTTTCGTCCAAATAGCAACTATTCAATCAAAAAATTTAACAAAAATAATAAAAATATTCACAATGGTGATTATAATTTAACAAAAAAAAAGAAAAAAAATTATTTTACCACCAAAGAACAAAAAAGTCATGTATTATCAAAGAAACTAAAGCTAAATTTTTTGTATCTACAATAAACTGATATAAATATCACTTGACTGTAACAAGTTGTTAAAAATAAAATAAAATATTTTATTTTATTGAAATTACATTTCCTCCTTCAATTAAAAAACTCAAATTCTCTCATTTCCTTTATTATTTTAATGAACTGTTTGTATTATTTTAAATGAAGTTATAAAAAAAAAAAATAGAACATTTGATATTGGGTGTATTGTAAAGTGAGGTGGTAAAATAGATAAAGTAATTTTTTGAGGTACTAAAAATTAAAATTTTTAGCACCACCAATGTGAATGCTCTTTAATAATAATAATAAAATTCTAGCCAGCCTAGTATTAAAAAAAGACATTATTTTGTTTTTGTTTGTCTTTGTTGGTAAATGATTGCATCTTAATGTATTTAGAAACAATGATTTTGAGTATTTATAATTTTTTAATATTATATGGATACCTATTTGGAGTTTTTTTTCTTTATACTTTGGTCCTCGCTAACTTAAAATTTTGCGTCCGTCCTTGATTAGGGGTGTTGTACCCATGTCGGACACATGATATGCCTAAGATACTTCTGCATGTGTGTCTCGGCTGTGTCCTTTTAAAAAAAATAATTGCAGGACATGGCTAGGATGCGGGAGCAAGAGGAATTGAATATCCTTTCATAAAATAAAGAGAACATTCATACTCTAATAGTAAAAATGTATTTGAAAATTAATAAATATTCTTATTCTGGATATGTATTGCAATTTCTAGACATTATTTAATAGTCATGAATTCACTTTATTATCTATTATTACTTTTAAATTGATATATATTTAACATTATATTAAAATAAATACTTAGTAATATTTAGAAAATATAAATTAAATATATTTAATAGATGTGTCACGCTATTTATGTCTTCTTCTTTTTTCAATAAATGTTGAGTCCTAATATGTCGTATTCGTAGCCATGTGTGTGTTCATACTTCCCAGCCACAGAGATGTACGGTGCTTGAAAATAAAAGAAGTAAAGAAGATATAAAAAGTATAGAGGAGAATTAATTAAAACTAAAAAGTAAAAACTCATCCATTTGTGCGTGTAGGTAGAACTAGGAAGTTGTCTTTCACATGAAAATATATATGTATATCTCACCTATTGATCATGTGACAGATCTCTTAAGTCTTAGCCCCAATATAAGTTTCAAGTACAGTTTACTTGAACTTTGATAAATTTATTTTAATAGTGAATAATTAAGGAGGCGAATTGAAACAATTAATTAAAAAGTTTAGAATTTTATTTAAATATTTTAAAAATAGAAAATTCAATTTAAAACTACCCTCACATTATGGAGAGATTATATAATTGTTCTTATTGTTAAGAGTACTCTTGTAAATAATAATAATAATGAAGAGAATAGTTGTAACGTGTATAACTGAGAGAAAAATCACCAAATGATTTTCAAGATTCAAAGTCAAGATTGAAACTTCTTAATCAAACCAAGGTTTAAAATGATATCAATAATCGTCAGTGTGGGGGAGTAAAACCTGGGCCCATGAGGTGGGCTCAGATACAACTTTTCATCAACAATAAGTCCGAGGAGAAGAAATTATAGGGAACCCTTGTAACTAATAGTAGAACGCGTAAGTGTCCAGGGATATTGATCCGAGAGGGATACCCTCCTCGAGTCTGGCATATGTCGGTGAAAGAGGCCTCGGCTTCCCCTTAGTCCAGCTTCCAGGAAATTCCAGAGGTTAAGACAGATTGTCAATGCACGTGGAAGGGATAAGGATGCAGAAATATCTTGAGCAAAAGCTGCTGCCACTGCATTAAATGCATTACAGCAGCTTTCCTGGCCGCATTTATGTGGAGAAGACCCCTGAACAGTGTTTAAAATCATCTTTACCCCCAGGAAACCAAAAAGCTGTGGGAGAAGAAGTGGGAAACTCAAGTACCAGGCTGGATGGCAGACAAGTGGACGATAGGATCGAACAATGAGGGACTATATAATGGAGCAAAACCTCTAGAAGAAAGGGACGGAAAGAAAAATAGAAGAAACCTCAAGAAATAACTACTGTAGCATCTGGGAAAAATACAACCCAAAGAAAAGCATTCTATCCAAGTGCATACCCCTCGGACCTAACTCGAATCCATCAATTAGTCCAAAACTTACTCCTCGGACACGAGATCTTAACTTATATGTGTGTTTTAGCCTCCTCGGCCAAGCACTTAATCTTCAGTAACTGTTGTAAAGATCGCTATTAGCCCAATTCTTTGACCCACTCTCTTACAAATTTATTGTATTGGGCTTATTGGGCCCATCTCCTGTTTTCATCAAGGTGTGGGCTACAATTTGTGACCCTACAATTGGCGCCGTCTGTGGGAAAGAATTAGCGCTAGTAGAAAGTTACGGCAGTTATGGCAGGTTCAGGACCGCAACAGGCCAGTCCGCCCTATGCAGAGTCAGTAAACGTCAGTCAGCAAGATGAACTCCATAATCTTGAACGGGAGAACCACGTAGATAACCAGCGTGAGGGTAGTTCGCGAACGATCCATGCTGGGAAGAGCGGCTATCGACGAAAGAGCCATCTGGTGCAAGGGCACGCTGATGAAAAGGACTTGCAGCGTGAAATAGAAGGCTTGAAAAAGAAGCTTCGCCGAGCACAACGAAATCACACCCCTTCAAGTTCTGATGTCTCCTCCAACGGTGAAGGGGAGGACAGTTACAGGGATTCTTCAGAAACTCCCCCCAGTGAATCCTATTCCTATGAAGAAGAGCATTCTCACAAGAGAAGGAGAAAAAGTTCGTCTAGAAGGGGAGTGGGGACCAAAGACATGAAGAAGGCTCTGACCCAAATTTCTAAGTCCCCCTTTACTAGGGGAATAGAAAAGGCAAAGCTTCCCAGACGTTTTCATCAGCCTACGTTCTCTATGTACAACGGACGTACCGATCCTGTAGAACACGTGAGCCAATTCAGACAAAAGATGGCAGTTTACTCTCAAGACGAGGCTTTATTGTGTAGAGTATTTCCCTCTAGCCTAGGACCGATGCATATGAGATGGTTCGATGGGTTGAAGACTGACTCCATCGGCTCCTTTAAGAAGCTCACTCAATCATTCTGCTCCCGGTTTGTTACATGCAGCAGAGTTCCTCAACCCCTTGATTCCCTGCTGTCCATGACAATGAGGGAAAGGGAGTCTGTGAGGTCATATGCCGAGAGGTATTGGGAGATGTTTAACGAGATTGACGGAGATTTTGATGAGGTCGCTGTCAGAACCTTCAAGGTCGGTCTTCCCTCCGAGCATGGTCTGAGGAAGTCCCTGACAGGGAAACCGGTCACCAGCTTGCAACAATTAATGGATAGGGTGGATAAATATAAAAGGATAGAAGATGATCAACAACAGCAACAACAAGGAAAAGGGAAAGATAAGCTTGTCCCTCAAGAAAGAAGAGAGTTTAGGCCGGACAGGTACAATAATAACCGGCCGAAAAGGGATTATGCCGAGCAGCAGATATCCAGTAACAGCCAAATAGTAGGAGCTGTATTCCGAGAGCCTGTGCACCAAGTCCTAGAAAAGATAAAAAACGAACCCTTCTTCAAGTGGCCCAATAAGATGATGGGAAACCCAGAAAAGAGAAACCGGAACCTCTATTGTCAATATCATAGAGATCACGGTCATACCACCGAGGATTGTAGAAGCTTATGGGATCACCTGGACCAGCTTGTCCGGGAGGGCAGATTGAAACAACTGTTGCATCATTCCAATAATCTGGGTAGCCATGCGGATACTCGATCAGAAAGGGAGAATCCTCCGAGACCTCCAATTGGAACTATTAATGTCATCTTTGCGGCACCTGGCAGAACAGGGTCATGCCCCTCCAGAGTAATGTCGGTGGCTCGTCTGTACCCTGAGGATGACTCTCACGAGCCGAAGAGAGCCAAATCGAGCCGGTCCCTGGTCATGGGATTCTCGGACGAAGACAAGATCGGAACTGTTCAACCACATGACGATGCTTTAGTAATTACCCTCCGAATTGGAGGCTACGATGTAAAGAGGGTAATGGTGGATCAAGGCAGTGCAGCCGAGATCATGTACCCTGACCTCTTCAAGGGGCTGAACCTAAGGGCTGAAGACCTGACACCTTATAACTCCCCCTTAGTAAGCTTTGAAGGGAAGATTATTATCCCGAAAGGGCAAGTCAGACTGCCAGTACAAACCGGAGCGGAGATAGTAGAGGTCGATTTTATAGTGGTGGATGCCTACTCCCCTTATACAGCAATTGTTGCGAGGCCTTGGCTTCATACTTTGGGAGCAGTCTCTTCCACCCTGCATCAGAAGATTAAATACCCCTCTGGAGGTAAGATAGAAGAGATACTGGGTGATCAGACTATGGCGAGGCAATGCATGATAGCAGCTATCCGACATAAGCCCGAAGCAGAATCTGAGGCTCAAAAAGAAGAATTATAGCAATTAAAATCCTCAATGCTGCCCCAAGATGGGTTATCCGAGGAAGCGAAATGTGAAGATCTTGTAAAAGTCACAATAGGAGATGACCCTGAGAAATTCTTTCAAGTCGGATCTCAACTACCCTAGTTGGAAAAGGAGGAATTGGTAGAGTTCCTCAAACAAAACATAGACGTCTTTGCATGGAGTGCTTATGAGGCTCCAGGGGTAGACCCAGACTTCATTTGTCACCATTTGAATGTTAATCCAGCAATGACCCCCAAAAAGCAGCTCCCTCGTCGGCCATCTAAAGAGCATGCAGAAGCAGTCCGTCAGGAAGTGACGAAGCTAAAGAAGGCAGGGGCTATCAAAGAGATCTTCTACCCCAAGTGGTTGGCAAACACGGTGGTGGTCAAAAAAAAGACTGGGAAGTGGCGAGTATGTGTTGATTTCACAAATCTAAATAAAGCCTGCCCAAAAGATCCATTCCTCATGCCCAAAATTGATCAGCTGGTAGACGCCACAGTCGGCCATCCTCGGATGAGTTTCTTAGACGCCTTCCAGGGTTATCATTAGATACCTTTAGCATTGGACAATCAGGAAAAAACTGCTTTTGTCACGCCAGTAGGAAACTACCACTACAAGGTGATGCCTTTTGGTTTGAAGAACGCAGGCTCCACTTATCAGAGGATGATGACGAGGATGTTTGAACCATTATTAGGAAGAAATATGGAGATTTACATAGATGACATGGTGGTGAAAAGCAAAAGAGCATCTGAACACCTAGAGGATCTTCGAGTTGTCTTCGAAATTCTCAGAAGCCATAAACTACGCTTGAATGCCTCCAAATGTTCGTTTGGTGTTGGCTCAGGCAAATTCTTGGGTTATATGGTCACTCATAGGGGAATTGAAGTCAATCCCGACCAAATTAAGGCCATCACCAGTATGCGAACTCCTCGGAACCCAAAAGAGGTGCAAAAACTAACCGGAATGGCCGCTGCTCTGAATAGATTCATATCTCGGTCAGCGGACAGGTGCCGACCCTTTTTCCTGTTGATCAATAAATGGAAAAGCTTTGAATGGTCGACGGAATGTGACGCAGCCTTTCAACAACTTAAAGACTATCTCGCTCGGCCGCCGGTCATGTCGAGTCCCGAGCCAGATGAGGTTCTTTTTGCTTACATTGCAGTGGCCTCCTATGCAGTAAGTCTAGTGTTGATAAGGGTTGATAACGGCGTACAGCGGCCAGTGTACTACGTGAGCAAATCACTGCATGAGGCAGAGGTGCGATACCTTCCACTGGAAAAGGCTATCTTGGCGGTGGTGCTTGGCACCCGCAAGCTGCCTCACTATTTCCAAGCGCACACGGTGATTGTTCTTACGCAACTCCCATTAAAGGCCGTCCTTAAAAGTGCTGATTACACGGGAAGGATAGCCAAGTGGGGCACAATTCTGGGAGCTTTCGACATCAAGTACATGCCTCGCACCTCAGTGAAGGGCCAGGTGCTGGCCGACCTAGTGGCAGAGTTCACCGAACCAGAAGTGGATAGTCTATTAGCATCAGAAGAAGGGGATGTAAAACTAGCCTGTAGTGTCTCCAAGCGTATCCCTCCGACTTGGGAAGTACATGTAGACGGAGCATCAAACCAAAAAGGAGCGGGAGTTGGGTTAGTGCTGACATCTTCAGAAATGATCACTATTGAAAAGTCACTAAGGTTAGGCTTTCCTGCCACGAATAACGAAGCAGAGTACGAAGCACTACTAGAAGGTATGGCTATGGTCCTAAGGATGGGAGGAAAGTCCATTGAACTCTTCTCGGATTCAAGGCTAATTGTTGGTCAAGTCAAAGGCGAATTTGAAGCCAAAGACGAGAGAATGCGAGGATATCTTAGCCGAGCGAAAATCATGCAGATGGAATTCGAATCCTTTAGCTTGCTGCATGTCCCAAGAAGTGGCAACACGCATGCGGACTCTTTGGCCACCCTCGCAACTTCCTCGGCGCAAAACTTGCCTCGCATAATCCTCGTTGAAGACCTGCATCGACCCTCGACAATAGTAAACGTAGTTCAGATCAATCAAGTCAGAATGGGTCCAAGCTGGATGGATCCTTTCATGCAATTCTTAAAGGACGATACTCTACCCGAGGAGAAAGTTGAAGCCGACAAAGTAAGAAAGAAGGCTCCTAACTATTGGCTGTCGCAGGATGACAAGCTATATAGGCGTTCCTTCTCTGGGCCTTATCTGCTATGCGTTCATCCCGATCAAACGGAATTGCTCTTGGAAGAGATGCATGAGGGAATCTGTGGAAGCCACACTGGAGGCAGGTCCTTAGCGCATAGGGCCATTACTCAGGGTTATTGGTGGCCGAATATGCAGAGAGAAGTTTTGGAATATGTCAAAAAGTGTGATCAATGCCAACGGTATTCACCGAATATACACCAACCGGGAGGAGTCCTCAATCCAATATCCAGCCCATGGCTATTCGCTCAATGGGGCTTGGACATCGTCGGACCATTTCCTAAGGCTGTAGGAAACAAAAAATATCTCATAGTCGGCACGGACTATTTCACAAAGTGGGTTGAAGCAGAACCTCTAGCCAATATCCGAGATGCGGATGCGAAAAGATTCGTTTGGAAAAACATTGTTACTCGATTCGGTGTCCCTCGTGTACTCATTACGGATAATGGACTCCAGTTTGACAGTAAGATGTTCAGAAATTACTGTGGAGAATTGGGGATCACTAACAGATATTCTACTCCGGCATACCCTCAAGGAAATGGACAGGCTGAAGCTGTGAATAAGGTCATATTAAATGGATTGAAGAAAAGACTGGATGATGCGAAAGGCAGATGGGTAGAAGAACTCCCACATGTACTCTGGACGTACAGGACCACACCTCGTAGGTCCACTGGAGAGACCCCTTTTTCAATGACTTATGGAGCTGAAGCAGTCATACCCTTGGAATCCGGGTTCCCAACGACAAGAACGAGCTCATTCAATCCAAAAGACAACGATGAAAACTTGGCAAGAGGTCTGGACTTGATTGATGAAAAAAGGGAAAACGCAATGGTTCAATTGGCTCATTACCAACAAAAGCTGAAGCGAGGTTATGATGCCCATGCAAAGACAAGGCCTTTGGTCCCAGGTGACCTGGTGCTGCGCAAAGTCGTGGGCTCGGCAAAGAACTCTGCATAGGGAAAACTAGGGCCGAATTGGGAAGGACCATATCGCATCACCTCCAACGCTGGCATTGGAGCATATTTCTTGGAAGACTTGGACGGACTTGTAGTACCCCGCCCTTGGAACGTCAATAATTTGAAAAGGTATTATTACTAATAAAACTGTATTTAATCAATATTCGTTCTTTGTGTTAAACATGTATGCCTCTTTTCGTATCTCTCGATGTTCTATGAAGTGTTTAAACTTAAATCCAGTCATGCATGAGTCCTCGGACCAGATGATCTGGGTTAGTTAACACCCTCACCGTTCTATGAAGTGTTTAAACTTAAATCCAGTCATGCATGAGTCCTCGGACCAGATGATCTGGGTTAGTTAACACCCTCACCGTTCTATGAAGTGTTTAAACTTAAATCCAGTCATGCATGAGTCCTCGGACCAGATGATCTGGGTTAGTTAACACCCTCACCGTTCTACGAAGTGTTTAAACTTAAATCCAGTCATGCATGAGTCCTCGGACCAGATGATCTGGGTTAGTTAACACCCTCACCGTTCTATGAAGTGTTTAAACTTAAATCCAGTCATGCATGAGTCCTCGGACCAGATGATCTGGGTTAGTTAACACCCTCACCGTTCTACGAAGTGTTTAAACTTAAATCCAGTCATGCATGAGTCCTCGGACCAGATGATCTGGGTTAGTTAACACCCTCACCGTTCTACGAAGTGTTTAAACTTAAATCCAGTCATGCATGAGTCCTCGGACCAGATGATCTGGGTTAGTTAACACCCTCACCGTTCTATGAAGTGTTTAAACTTAAATCCAGTCATGCATGAGTCCTCGGACCAGATGATCTGGGTTAGTTAACACCCTCACCGTTCTATGAAGTGTTTAAACTTAAATCCAGTCATGCATGAGTCCTCGGACCAGATGATCTGGGTTAGTTAACACCCTCGCCGTTCTATGAAGTGTTTAAACTTAAATCCAGTCATGCATGAGTCCTCGGACCAGATGATCTGGGTTAGTTAACACCCTCGCCGTTCTATGAAGTGTTTAAACTTAAATCCAGTCATGCATGAGTCCTCGGACCAGATGATCTGGGTTAGTTAACACCCTCACCGTTCTATGAAGTGTTTAAACTTAAATCCAGTCATGCATGAGTCCTCGGACCAGATGATCTGGGTTAGTTAACACCCTCACCGTTCTATGAAGTGTTTAAACTTAAACCCAGTCATGCATGAGTCCTCGGACCAGATGATCTGGGTTAGTTAACACTTGTTCTATTTCCCTTTTTAAGCATTCAAATATAGATGTGAGTGCATGACTCAAATTTCCTGTTTAGTTATATTTATTTAGCTAGTATGATAATCCAACTTACAAAACCCCTTAATCAAATTGGTCATCCACACAACGCAAAAAAAAATGAAATGAAATGAAATGACAGCAGAAGGATTTACTATTACTTGTCATAATACGTAAAACAAAGGGAATATATCTTCATTAATGATTAAAACGCAATACAAATCTTTAAAATAATAAGCAAAATAAAAACAAAAAGAAAACAACACTAAGACAAAACAGCCTAAGTCTTCGTGTTGGGGTCTTGGTGCTCAGTTACTTGTTCAGACTGCGGAGGGGCAGCATCTGGAGCATTACTTTGGGAGGGCTCAGCTTGGTTTGTCGCAGGAGCTTCTGATACTGGGGCTGGCTGCTCTGGAGGAGGAGGATCAGAATCTGGGAGCGGATGAATATCAGATTCATAGTACATGCTCTCAGGCCTTCTGAGGATGGAGTCGGCAGGGACCCCAGCGGCGTCAAGGGCTTTCTCCCAAGTGATGTCGCAGTAGTCCCTGGCGACGGAGGCAAACTCTTCAGTCAACCTGCTCTGAGTCTCTTCAACCCCCAGAGCATAAGAAGCTTGCTTTTCGGCCTCGGCTGCCTCCTTCTGTAGCTGGGCAGCTTCCTTAGCCTTACGGAGCTCTTCGCGCAGGTTTTTCACCATCTGCCTCTCCGTTTCTAAGTTGATTTCGCAGAGGTGTAGTTCGCTGCGAAGAGTCTCTGCCTGCTTCTCAGTTGTTTTTAATCCAGCCTCAGCGCTGGCCCTCTCCTGATTAGCCTTCTTCACCTCCTCGGCCATCTGCTTTTGTTGAGTTCTTAGCATACTCAGATGGTCCTCCACAGTCTCTCGGGCCTCGTGGGCGGCTTTTGTCTCATCACGAAAGCGCTTCGCCCATTCCTCAGCCACATACACTTGTTGCGCGACCTGTTATGGAAAATTAAAAAGTGGCTTAGATTTAAAAAAAATAATAGGCAAATAAAAAGAAACAAAATTGTACTCACCATCGCCAAATCCCTTTTCATGGAAAGGAGTAAGTCAGGATAATCGAAACTCCTGTAAGCCGCCAGGTCAGTAGGTAGGAGAAGGGGCTGCAGCAAAGCATCAGCCAGTCGGCCTGCATGGCCACCGCGGAAATGCCTAAGTGAAGCATCCACCGAGACCGGGCCACCATCAACCTCCAGCGTCGGCGACCAAGTCCGTGTTGACTGACGAACTTGGGCTGGTGGGCGCTCCTCTCGGCTCTCCACAGAATGGGCCCTCCTACTCGGCCGTTCATGAGTAGGTCTGGCCTGCTTGTTGCCCTTTGACGGGCCTAGCTCCCCCTCCTCGGTGGGCTCCACTGGCCTCTTCCTCCTCAGATCTGGGTTTGGTTTGAGCCCAAGGTCTGCAGGCACCTGGGGCGGAGGAGGGGGAGGGTGTGTAGCCTGTTTGGACTTGCCCTTATCTTGAGAAGAGGGCCCTTTGTTCCTGCCCTTCATCAACTCTTTCAAAGAGGGGCCAGTCCGGGGAGCCATATCTTCCTCCTCGTCAGTTGTATCGGCAAGGTATGTTACCGCTTGAGCTGGAGTTTGCACGCACGACTGCTCGTCCGCTCCCTCCTCGGCCTCTGAAATGAAGACTGTTTCTTCTTCAAACTTGAACTTATCAATCTCTAGTTCGAGAGAGGAAGAAGAGGCTGTGCCTTCGCGGAGAATGGCCTCCCCAAGCAGTACTTCGCGCAGAGGTTCGGCGGCAAGGGGAACTCCCTGTGGAATGGGATGGTCAACTGGGGGAAGATCGTAGCCGGCGAGGAAGTTTGGCCGAGACACGTCTATACGTGCCAAACGGTGGTCTCCCGCTCGGATGGAGTTGCCGACGTCTAAGTACGACCTTGAGATGGGCTCGAAATCCAAAATGAGGTGAACTGCTCGTAGTTGCCCGTCGTCGTTCACAAAAATCTCTAATCTCAGCAGGTAATTCAGTGCTGGAACGTTGATCAGGCTGAGCTTTGGGTTGGTAAAGAATTTATCTGTCAAGCAAGTAAATCACATTGTTAAGCCTCGGCTATAAAAAATATAATAATAGTCACACTGACATAAAACTACTAAGCAGATAAACATAAAGGAATCAAAATACTCCTCAACGTTAAAGTTAGAGATCCTAAGTCTAGGTTGCTCCACCTGGTGTCCCGGCCTTGGTTGGGCAGGCCAAGCCGTCGCTTCAAGGCCCCGACAGGATTAAGTAGTCGTCTTTCATCCTCTTGTTAGATTTGGGGAGGCAGGATATTAGTTTGACCACATTGCTACGGGACTTAAGGTAAAAGCCTGCCCGAGTCTCTATATGGCCTTCATATAGGTGGGCAACGTCGTGCCACGTCAATCCTAGCCCCAGATGCCGGTCCAAAGCGTCGATTGACCCTAGGACTCTAAAGAAGTTGGGGGCACACTGATGGGGGCAGAGCCTATGGGCGCGAAGATAGTCCCGTGTAATCCTACCCATGGGGACGGTGTTCCCCCCTTCTATGAAGGCAATCATAGGGATGACCACCTCTCCTACTTTCCGGTCAAACTCCACTCCCTCTGTGGTGCAGTGACGTACCACTACCTCCGGGGGAATATGGTACTTTTCTTTGAACAACTCTATCATGGCTGGAATGTTTACTAAGCGCTCGAATCTACCCATTGTTAGTCTCTATAAGGTAGAGTGGTTAGCCGAGGAGGTTAGCCGAGGATACAACGGAAGTCGGAGGGCGAAACTTACGTGAGAATGAACACGGTTTGTTCCTCTGGTCGCTGAAAGATCGTCAAGCTCTCTTTCTTGTGAAAAATGATGGATGCCTGGATATGAACACTGAAGTTGCAAGCTCTGATAAGAAACAAAAAGTAACACCAGGAGGTTTTTATAGTAGGGATGGAAAAAGGAAAAAACCACAATCCCGCCCAAATATTGCAGTTGAGATCTGGACCGTTGGATTAGTATTTCACCGTAGGATGCCTGGGTTGAAACGCAATTCTAAGCGTTTAATGATGATTGTGCGAGTTCCCAAACGTCAGGAGCCCTCGCGAAATGGCAGAAATGGCCCTTACACGCGCCTAAATTTAGATACTGTTAAGGACTGCATGGTAATTACAAGTGTACATCAAAATCCTAACTTTCCTTCTCGGATTAGAAAGAAAAATTAGAATTTTGAGGGGCTATTGTGGGGGAGTAAAACCTGGGCCCATGAGGTGGGCTCAGATACAACTTTTCATCAACAATAAGTCCGAGGAGAAGAAATTATAGGGAACCCTTGTAACTAATAGTAGAACGCGTAAGTGTCCAGGGATATTGATCCGAGAGGGATACCCTCCTCGGGTCTGGCATATGTCGGTGAAAGAGGCCTCGGCTTCCCCTTAGTCCAGCTTCCAGGAAATTTCAGAGGTTAAGACAGATTGTCAATGCACGTGGAAGGGATAAGGATGCAGAAATATCTTGAGCAAAAGCTGCTGCCACCGCATTAAATGCATTATAGCAGCTTTCCTGGCCGCATTTATGTGGAGAAGACCCCTGAACAGTGTTTAAAATCATCTTTACCCCTAGGAAACCAAAAAGCTGTGGGAGAAGAAGTGGGAAACTCAAGTACCAGGCTGGATGGCAGACAAGTGGACGATAGGATCGAACAATGAGGGACTATATAATGGAGCAAAACCTCCAGAAGAAAGGGACGGAAAGAAAAATAGAAGAAACCTCAAGAAATAACTACTGTAGCATCTGGGAAAAATACAACCCAAAGAAAAGCATTCTATCCAAGTGCATACCCCTCGGACCTAACTCGAATCCATCAATTAGTCCAAAACTTACTCTTCGGCCAAGCACTTAATCTTCAGTAACTGTTGTAAAGATCGCTATTAGCCCAATTCTTTGACCCACTCTCTTACAAATTTATTGTATTGGGCTTATTGGGCCCATCTCCTGTTTTCATCAAGGTGTGGGCTACAATTTGTGACCCTACAGTCAGTATGCAAAACTCTTATGCTATGTTTGGAAGTTTGGAGGAAGATGAAAGTAGATGGGAGTAGAGGAAAGGAGAGTAGTGGGGAGGAGAGTAGAGGAGAATGGTTATCATACATCTTGTTTAATATTTTTAAAATTAAATAAGGAGGAGGGGAATAATTAGCCTTTTCATAGTTTGTAATTTTGTTACTATGGTAAGGGTAAATTTGGTAATTCATTTAGTTAAGCATTTCTATACTCTACTCTCTCACCAAATCTCTCCAATTTGGGGGAATTAAAAATGAGGGGTTAGAACCCCTCCCCCTCCTTCCTTAAAAAAATCCAAATAAGGTAATTTAACTTACTCTCTCTCCCTCTATGTTATTCCTCCTCCATCCAAACAAGCTATTAGTCAATTGAAGCAGAGCAATAATTACTGTCAACTTGAATTAGTTAGAGTAGAAGGGAAGAATTTTACATAGAACTTTTTTTTTAATATAAATATCAATTAAATAAATTTATTTAATGTTAACTAAATCAAGAATAATTTGATGATTTAATACTAACTAAATTAAGTAATTTTATACAGAGACTCCAATATCATGGTTTAAGTATAAAATTTAACCAAAAAAAAAACAAGAAGGTTTAGTCTTATTATTATTTTTAAAGAAGGTCTATTTTATCTTGGATAAGGTGGTACATGATTAAGTAAGTTGTAATCTAAATTTTCAATAGTGATTTTGGTGTTGAGAGACAAAGATAGAGATTGTTTGGTGTGTGATCATGTGGGTAATTAGGTGGCTAACGTTAACAATTTACCATGTAGGGCATTGGTTAATAAAATTAAAGCTAAAATATTATGGGAATTTATTCATTATTGATAATTCGACATTTATAAAACTTTTTGTTTTGTCAAATATTTTAGTTTTTAATCAAGTTTGGTTTTATATTTGTCTCATATTTTGGAGGTCTTCTGGAAGATGAGAAAGATACCAAAAAACCCTTTTATTTTTATTTTTTAAACATGTATTTTTGTAATGGGAGTGTGGCTTTTGAGGCTTAGGCCTAGAGCCGGATATGCCGATGTGTGCTCAATGAAACTCTAAAAAAGCAATGTTAGGAAACATAACGTTTTTTCATAATTTTTTATTTATTTATTGATAAATCGATAGTTGGTACTATGGGATTTTGAACCCTGAATCTCTATATTATAAACACCAAGAAGTGTCAAGTTCTTAACAACTTATATTATAATTAACAAGTTGTTATTAGAGTGGTACATTTCACATAAATCCACTACCAACTTGATTTTTATTATGCACTAAAGTTGTAAGACTTTGGTATCTCTAAACTTTTTTTCTTCAAGAAAAATTGTATCACTACACTTATTAATGATAATAATAATAATGAAAAAGTCCCAAAAAAAGAGAGAAGAAAATAATCATATTAATTATGGAAAATCAAACCAAATACCTTATTTACAGGTATGACTCGTACGTGCTACCAATCAAAGCATTACATCCTCCACAAAAATCATGTATGATTTCATAACTTCTTTGAAATTGTTTTTAACAATCTTTTGACTTAAGATTTAAGAATGTATCTTTTTTCTTCTTTTGATTCCATACCCAATTGACATCCTTCTATCCAGTTTATTACTTTTTCCCCCTTATTTTTGAAATTGGAGATGAGGACTCAAAAGTAACTGCTGATTGAATAATGACTGGTTGAGTATATTGTACTGAGGGATGTCGGATTGATTGGTGCTGTTACTGAAACTGCAAGAACTCATGAATTTTTTTGATGGGTATAACATATCCTCATGATCTAAGTTGGAATGCTGGCGTTTGAGCTGGTTTTCCATGTTTGGAGCCAAAGAGTTCAGTTGAGGTAGTTTTTGAAACATATAGTTTTCACTGCTGCTACCAGATGCTATGGAGTTATTGAAGAAAGGCTGGTCTAGACTCCCATTGTTGAATGTTGATTCGAATCCAGTTGTGTTCCAGCAATGGTTGTCTGATAATAAACTACTTAGTAAGGAGTAGTCCATGGCATCCAATATGTTTGTGAAAGAAGATGATTTCTGGGGCATTAGAGTACTGTTGTGACCAACAGGACTTTTCAAGCTTGGTAAAATGGTATCTTGGATAACATGTTCTTGTTCATCTTCTTCTTGATCTTGATCACTTGCTGCTGCTGTTGTTGGAGTTAAAGCATTGGACTTCCTGTAGATCCGGCAAAGAACCCAATCGTCTAACTGCAAAAGGCCTCAAATGAAACAGTTTTATTAGTTGCAGTACAAACTTTAATAGCTACAACTACTTAGTAAAACCTCACAATTATGCACTCCATTATAATTAATTAGGCCTTAGGGTCACCATTCAAATTAGAACTACTTGCATGTAGTCAATGGTCCCCTATTCATTCAAACTGGTTGGTGGTGAGACTGAGACCACACGCTTTAATCAGATTGGGTGCATTTGTAGCCTCACACCTGGGCTAGCTAGCTAGGCCTATATATAGAACTAGCCAACAAGAAATATTAGAACGAACGCTGAGTTCATATTTGGAAAAGGATGTAACTATTTCTAAACTCAACAGGACAAACCTAACAAAATAGTAAAAATTTTCCATATTGAATGATGTAGAATCTATTCTTTTAAACCTACTTTTTCTTTAGCATCTACCATTCCCTCAAGACTCCCAAAAAAAAACTACTTTGTCTGCATGCTATATATGATATATCACATCATTAGTAAGATCTTTTGTTTGCGTTAGTTTCATATTTTCTCTGTTATTCTCTTTGGGTTTTTTACACACGACTTTAATATAAATAATTATGAAATCACAAAAAAAAATAATCTTATATTGTAAAGTTTATCGCCACCTTTGCTTATGTGTATTATCGATATTTTCAAAGTTAAGGATAGAGATAAAACTTTGTGGCTCGGGTGCTTTGTCCTATGTGTAGATGACTTTGCTTAACTACAGCGTGACGAATCAAGATAAAAGAATCTTTTTTAAATAGATGGAAGATCCTGAAATGCCCCAAAACTGGCTTGAATGATTATAGAGAATAAAGATATATTTAATATATATAATAATTTAGTAGGGTAGCTCACCCTCATGGATGTATCTTTGAGCTTGATACGTTTGTTGGAAGTGTAGTTGGGGAGTTCAGCAAGGCGATATTCATGCATGATCCAGTTAGTCTTGATTCCCTTTGGTGGTCTTCCTCTGTAGAACACAAGGGCCTTCTTCACACCAATGTTTTGCAGGTTCCCTCCTCCTCTTGCACCTGTTGCTGTTGATGTTAATATGGTTTTATCTGTACCAGTTGCTTTCCAATACCCAGAAGCGGCTGCCCTGTTTGGCCTGGCACCATTTGGGTACTTGCGGTCCCTTGGACTAAAGAAGTACCACTCTTTGTCACCAAACGCAGCTTTTTCTGATTCAAAAAAACACATAAACAAGACCCTTCTATGTTAGTATATATATATATATATATATATATATATATATATAAATTAAGATTATCACTTTGACATGAGGATGAAGAATTTCAACTCTAAACTTGTTCGTTTTGTTGTTGAAAATATTAGAAGATGTCAGTTGATGTATTTTACAACATGAATTTAAGGAAAAGGGTGAATATATAATATATAAGACAAAAACCTGGCAACTCCCATGGATCAAACTTGTAGATATCAACCTCAGCGATGATGGAGACTGGCAGGGGTGTGGAAGCCACTCTTTTTCTTAGGTAATGAAGAATGAGCTCTTCATCTGTTGGGTGGAACCTAAAGCCTGGTGGCAGAGGTGTTTGTGGGTTCTTCATGGTTCTGTTTAGGCCAAATAGGAGTTTGAATGCTATGGTGATATTAAAAACTCAAACAATTAAATAGAAACAAAAATAAAAAGAGGTACTCAAAAACTAGGCAAGTAAGTTAACAATTGAGTATGCCTATACCTTTGTATGTAGGCAAAACTCTAAAAAAAGGGAAAGAGAGTAGAATTGAAATTTTTGGGAGGTGAAGATGGGAAGGGGTTTTATGGTTGTGGGAATTTGTCGTTATGTGGAAAAGAGATTAGGCCAAAGGCCCAGGGGGGATGTAGTCAGTCATGTTAGGAATATGGATCAGTTGCATTTTCAGAATGGGCCCCACTTCTTTATTAGCAACCTGGGCCCGCCTTTGTTTGTTTTTCTATGCCTTTAAATTTGCCAGCTGGAGACTCTTAAGGCCAGGGGACCACTACACAGTCTACACACATCTTTTTAGTTTTTAGTTTTTACGCACGCTCGTGTGTAACTATTGATTAACAACATTTTAATCAGTTTATATAAAATGAAAAAAAAAACCCCACATTTTACCTAATTAATTTCAAAAACCTCCTACATTAACCAATATCCATAATTATTACAGTTTTGTATTTTTTTTTTCTCACCTCTTGCTTTCATTAGATTCTCTCTCTCTCTCTCTGAAGATAATAATAAAAAAATAAAAATAAATCATTTAAATTTAAATTAATTAGTATATACGTAGAATAGATAATTTAATGTGAATATTTTTGAAAAGTGGTTATGTAGATTTTTTTTCAAAAAATATCTTCTACTAAAATAGACATAAATGTTTGTATAAGTTGATACCTTAATAACCCGTTTGAATAAAGGAAAAAGAAAAATACAAACGCCTTATTAACGAGTTTGAATAAAGGAAGAAGGAAGTGGATAACGAGTTTGAATAAAGGAAGAAGGGAGTGGAGTAAGGCAAAGTAGAGTAGAATTTAGTCTAACTAATGCTAAGCTATTGGTTTAAATTCTGTCCAACTCTTTTGTCGTTTATTTTGCATTATTATCTATTGTTCACGTTCACGTATAGGAGTAGATTAGTATGGAAAGGAAAAATATGGCGGCTGAGGTGAGAAGCTACACAACACAAAAAGTTGGTTGATGATGAGATGAGAGGAGGGTCAATTTATTCATCTTCTTCGTATGAAAACATGACACCTAGTCTCGGCCCCTACAAACATAGTTTTTGGCAAAGCGCATGCGTGCTACTGTTCCAGTCCTCGTCCTCATCATCATGTCCTCAGTTTATGTTTGACAACCGTTACTGATTTATTTATTTATTTATTTTTACTACTTTACTTGTGATAACGTCGATTCAGTTTGATGCATCATGCATGTTCACAATATAAAGTCTAAAGTCTTAGAAGATGACATCTTTATTGTGTGATGAAACCTAGAGGTCAATATAGGAGCAGTAGAGTCTAGAGTCTAAGGTTAGATCTATACCATTCTCAAAAAAAAAAAAAAAAAAAAAAAGGGGGTTAGATCTATATGGTTTTAAGTAACACTATTTGAGCCTTGGGATATTATACAACTATTTTTATTTTTTATTTTTAAAGTTTAGCATAAGATCAAGTTTATTATTTTTATTTTAAATACTTATTTTTAAAAAAATTCATATCAGATTATTTATTTTATACAATATTTTATTAAAAGAGAAGATAAGATTTTTCAAATACAACAATAAGTTTAGAGACATATTAAAATTGACAACAAAGTTTACACCTATGTAAGATGGCTAATAGTGATAGTTAATATAATAGTGTCAATGATAAGTTCATATGAGAACTAATAATAAACTGTTAACTTAGGATTTCTGAAATTTATGGTTAAAACCCTCTTCAAAATTCAATCTTAAACCCCACTTTCTTTGCTAAAAAAAAAAAAAAAACTCTTTAAAAATTGATAAAGTACAAGTCCACGATCTTTGTCTTTGTCCTTAATTTGAGAAATGCCCAATTTTCTTGTTAAGTATACCATAGACAAAATATTTTACTACCATTCGGCAATGAGCTCATGACCATAATAGTTATAGCATTTGCGTTAAGTATACTTATGCGGACACTGAAGAGAAGCAACAACAAGAAGAAAGAGAAACCCCAAAAAATAAAATAAAAGGAGAAACAGAAACCCAGCAAAAAAAAGATTATAAAAAAGAAGAAGAAAGAAAGAGAAACAGAAACAGACAATTGTGTATTCTGGAGTTGATGGATCAAGAAAGGATGGTGATTAAGATTGGATGGAAAATCACAGAAGAAACCAAGAATGGTTTAACTAAACCGGATTAGAGTGTGTCAGAAGCTGTATGGTTATGGGCCCAACTTTCTCCAAGGAACAGGGTTTAGTGAGCCTACTGTCATAATTTTTGCCACAGTTATTCTATTATATATTATATTATGAGTTTGTTTGGATACAACTTATTTCTGTTAAAATTGAAAATTGAAAATATTGTAGTAAAATAATTTTTAAATGTGTGAATACTACCGTGAGACCCATTTTTAATATTTTTTAGTGTGTGAACAGTAATAAACAGTACATGAACAGTAATTTTTGTCTCTTAAAAAAACTAAAACGCGTGAGGAAAAAAAGAAAAAAAAGAAGAGAAAAACGCATAACACAAAACACAGACGCAATAATTCCTATCCAAACCGCACTTATATGTAACAAATTGAGATCGATTGTTTATCATTTTTACATAAACTTGATATATATATATATATATATATATATATATATATATATATATATATATATATATATATTTTCTAATAAATCTAGTATTACAACAATTTTCATAGCTTTGCCACAATTGGTCCACATGGTGACTTATGAGTAGTAGGATTATGGATCCATCATCTTTTTCCACCGCTTACAACTTGACACAGGTAAATTATGGTAAAAATTATGAAAATTATTATGGTAGTAGATTTATTCATTTTTTTCCACGACTCACAATTTTGCTATGTAAATGATTGTGACAAAAATTGTGGATTAAGTCGTGATCCTAGAAATTTTGAGACTTGGTGAGTTGAGATCATCATTCAACTCACTTCATTCATGATTTGGAATATTCCAATCCACGTGGGGTTCCTAACGGCATATTGCTTTTAAAAATTAAAACAAGTTATCTATGTGAGTTGAACCATTTAACCAAACACTACTGAACCCACTTTGTGTCATCTATCTTCCAATTTCTAGTTTCCATATTCTTAGTAACTGGCTTCCCGGTACTCAGGTTTTTGCCTTTAAGGCCGACCCAATGCAATCTGAGGCCCTCAGCTGAAAACTTTAAATGATCTTTTAGTCCCATATGGAAATATAAATTGGCATGGTTGGTACTTACTAATAATAATAACAATGTTCCTTCCCGTGTTACCGACTCAATTATGTCATGCTACTTTTGATGAAGTCCACAAAATAAAAGTCCTTTTCTTGTTGGAATATCAATGTAATAAAACGAGATGTTAATATAATAGTGCTACTCACAATTTAGTCCCATATACTTTGGGACGAGCCTATGATCTTCTTGCTGAGGTGTTAATGTTATGGATATGGGTTAATTTTTTTATTAAAAAAAACACAAACTCAATGAAGTCATGTGGGACCCACTCAAACATGAAATTTTATCCCATAGTTCTTCATAACCAATAGATTTACGTAGAGGTTGCTTTTTGGAATTAAGTGGATATTTTTCTTTGGTTTTGGTGCACTAAGCTACGAAATCAAAGCTATAATTTGCCAGCTTAGCTTTCACACCTAAAAGCTTAATTAGTGATTGAAGCGTGGCAGGTATTATCTTGTTGCAACTTTGACCAAAATATTCCAAGCATGCACGAATAATTTCTTCTTTATTAATTTAATTTAATCAATACTAATATATGATCTGCTTTGTAAACTAACTTGGAAGCCCACATTCATCGTATGGATCTTGTAGGAAGAAAACACGACAAAGCACAACAATAGTGAATCCTCGGATTAATTTTATGTTACAAACACACACGTGGGATGTGGAGGAGCAGCAGCAAAGTGCACTTTGTAATTTCCGATTTGGTCATCATAGTAACAGACACCAAACAAAGAACGGTTCTCACAAAGACAAGTTTCAAACCTCTAAACCACAAATTAATATATATATTAGTCACGTCCCTGACCAGATCTTGCTGCAAATAATCAATAAATTATGAAGCTTCATTCAAAACCACGGTGTTATTATCTTAGTGCATAGCGTTTTGTCCCAACATCTCAAACCAAAAGACCAAGCAGGTAATGCATATTTGCCTCCCTACCATGATGCAATCTTTGGGTTTTGACCAATAATTATATATATTTTATTATATTTTTTTGATAAAGGGTTTTGACAATTTCAAACCACAGCCAATGGCGTAGTTCGTGGATTGTCAAAAATAACTTGGTTGAAGTTTTAGCAGCATTAATATTAAAGCATAAATGGTTTGAACTAATAGCCAAGAAGACACTGGAAAATACATACATATATATATATATATATATATATATATATATATATATATATATATATATATATATATAAGGATAAAGTATACGTCAACCTTTCTTCTCTTGTAACACTTGTTGGCAGTCATTTTGAGCACGGCATGGTTTTCCCAAATAATTAACAACAAAAAAAATTGCTAAACTTGCACAATGAAAATAAAGTAGCTCAGCAATGGGTGAAATCTTGGATTAGGACAAAAGATGGAAAAGACAAAATGGTTGTAAAGATAATTAGGTCTTGGAAGCATAAGAATGAGTAAGACCAAAAGCTGATGATTATCCCAAACTCCTCCTTTAAGACTTCAAAAGAATTTGGATATTTTATTATACTTCGAAATCACTTTGTTTGGTCTACTCTGACCACAATGGCCTTCACTTTTAACTTTCATGCACAAAATACAGGTTGAATTAAAGCGTGAGTGAAACGTCATAAGTGACGCAAAACAAAGCATTTGTGACATGCAAAGCAAAGGTTCTTCCCTCCACCTCCTTTGCTTTCCCACATATACTCGCTCTCTCGAGTTAACTTGTTCATCTAAAATTCAAATACCCACATGTCGAAATTTGAATAATCAAATATTTTATTATACTACTGCCCCATGACCAAGTACTACATCACCCTTCTGTTTCATTTCCACTCCAGTTATGAGCTAATAAGAAAAAGCTTGTTATATCAATCGTGAGAGAATTCGGGTGTAATGTTGTCCATGTGTTGAGCTGACAATAAAAGGGTCAAAAGCTAGCATACTTCCACTTAGGCATGTGAGAAGCCTTGACTTTTCATTTTCATAATTGGAGATGCTTATAGACTAACAAGAAGGTAGAAGAGAAAATCAACACCCCAAAGCATCTTTATGAATTATGATCCCTCTTATTCTTCTTCTTTTTTCTTAAAATTAATGTTATTCAAACCACACAGAAAATATAGCCTGCTTGGCAAGGAAACACAAGAACTAGCATTAACTGCTAAAACTAACCAACCAACCAACCAATCTACCTACACAAAGTATCTCTATAATCATTCAGCTACTCCATGTTATATTTTTCACTTCATTTTCTTTTGTGTTTTTTTGGGTACAAGTTCAGAGCTTTGATAGATATTACCTCACATCTGATCTCATTTTTCAACCCAACATCACAAGGGCAACATGACTCCCAGCCTAAACCAAGATGACATTGGTGTCACATTCAATTTGTTAGGAAAATTTGACTAAGCATGGGAAAAAGATAAAAGCACAAACATATTAGACTAGTCAAAAGGCATGACTAACATAGCAGAACACGCATTATTATCTAATATCCAACTGCAAAATGCTCTTGATTGTGACCCCAGGTAGTTTTCCACGTGTAGTTCACCTAACCTAAGTACTTATCCAGTTTCAAATGCTAAATGCATCAGTTTTCCCATTTGGGACATTAGAAAGTGACCTACACCTAACCTGAATCTATTCCAAAGTCACGGGCTACTGTATTTTCTATTACGACAAACTACTTGAGGAATAGAAGAACAGAATCTTTTTCAATGACATCAAAGGGCCTTGGAATAAACCCTAATTTGTTATATTATCTAAGTTACTTTTCATCTGCCACTAAGCTTTAGCTAAAATGCACTTTCTTTGATAAGAATAAGAGAAATGTGAGATCATATGTTCTAAACTCACTAGGTGCGTGTGTTATTTACCATTAAAAAAAGAGAGAGGGTAAATTATAGGTCACCATCCCTTGAGCTTTATCGAAATGACTCTCCCCTAAATGTGTATAAACAACACACCCCCATGAGGTTTCGATAAATGCAATAATTAAGTCCATGCATGATTTTTTTAACATAATATTCCATTTTAAAAAATAAAAAAAAAATCCTACCCAAACTATAGACGAAATGACATATTTCTATCTTAAGGTTTGAATAAATGATATTCCACTATTGGGGTTTGACAAATGAGTAAGAATCTTTTCTTAAAAAATAGAATATTCTAATAAAGAAGTAACAGTGTGAGAGATTGAGAAAAACTAATCTATTGCATTTATAGAAGCCTCAAAGGGGAGTGTCATACATTTGGAGGGAAGTCACACCAATGGATCTCAAGGAATGTTAGTGTAATATATATACACACACACACCAGTTTATGTTCATTGTATATAATACCGTACAAATGCTTGTCTAAAATGCTTATACCTTTAAGACAAAAATCCAAAATTATTATGAAACAAATACTCAATAGTATAACAAGAAAAAAAAAAAAAAAAGGATATAGTAGAAGATAACAATACACAGACTCAAGAAAAAAGGTGTACTTCTTTTGAGAATAATTATTAGTAAAAGCAGCCACAAAAGCTTGAATGGGTCTGCATGTCTTAATATATATATATGTGTGTGTGTGTGTCCTTTGTAACTGTTTTTTCAGTTTCTAAACATCTCCAAAATGTTCTGAAATTTAATACCTTGACCTAAGTGCAGCAGAGAGTATTGCTAAGCATGGAATCTTTCAACAGACATCTAGTGACAGAATGTACTCAAAGCAAATTGTAACATCGAAGCAACAGGATCATCAATAATAAAATTTAGGAGACTAATGGTAATGGCAGCTCACCAGATAATTGACTACAAAAAATCATGTTAGAATAACAGTTAAATGATTAAACTTTTGGGACAGATGGTATTTTATTATAATATCAAAGCAAGTAGTTTTGAGTTTGAACCATGTCTCTGCTCTACCTCCCTTTAAAACGTTAAAAATTCACCGAGAACCTTGTAGCTCAATGGCACAGCCTATTCTCCTTTATTGGGACAACCCGGGGTTCAAATACCCCCTCCCCATCATTGTAACTATAGAATTATCAAAACAAAACAAAACAAAAAAAGTTAAAATTCCATGTGTTGGATGTCACTTATTGAGCAGAGTTTGAACCTCCATGAGTGAGAGAGTTAGAATAATGACTAAGTGATTTAAAGTCACCAATCCTAATCAGCTTAAGTGATGCAAAAAGTAAATAGTTTAAGGAAAATGAAGACTAAGTACCAAAAAATTCAAGATTTGTGGTACAGTTTTGATGTGACACTTTCTTGGCACCTTTCACAGGCTACTTTAGTTATTTTTGAGTTTTAGAATTAAGTTTCTTTTGGTTTTAAAGTTGTTGATTTAGTTTTAATAAAATATTTACTAAAATAGGAGTAGTTTGGTAATTTCCAGATTTCTTTTAATGAGTTATAATGGGCTGTACTAGAGGCCCAAGAGTCTTATTTTATGTTTTAGATCATTTTTTTATTTAGTGTAGAAGTTCTTAATTACTTTTCTTTATTATTAGGAGTCCTAGTTTTTCCAGAAAAAGATTAATTTAAGAGTGCTAGTCCATCTAGGAAGGCCATATAAATGTTTTATTATAGTCAATAACATTCGAGATTGAATCCTTTCCCTTGGAAAATCATACGGAGATCAAAGGCCCCTCTAAGAGTAGCCTTTTTTGAATGGACTGCCTCAGAGAGTAACCTTTTTTGAAAGGATTGCAACTTTGGGTAAATTTTTGACAATTGACAATTTAAGGAAAAGAAAGGTAAGGATTACAAATTGGTGTCGTGTGAAAATGTAATGGTGAATCTGTTGATCACCTTTTACTACATTGCCCTATTGCTTCAGACTTATGGTCCATGATTTTGGGTTTGTTTGGAGTTTATTGGGTGATGCCAAGATCTGATGTTGAGCTTTTAGCTTTCTGGCAAGGTCAGTTTGTTCATCATCAGAATGGTCATATTTGGATGGTTATCCCCCATTGCTTGATGTGGTGCATTTGGAGGGAAAGGAATGTAAGGATTTTTGAAGATATCGAAAGTTCTATGCCTGCTCTCAACTTGGCTGTTATAACTTGACGCCATAACTTGTTACCTTCCTTCCCAAAACGCCATAACCACTTACCAAGAAAAGCTTGGTTAAACAACCCAACCCTCCGGATCCCCAAGCCACCATCCTCCACCGGCAAACAAACCTTCTCCCAAGCAACCAACGAATGTTTAAAAACATCCTTGGAGGCTTCCCAAAGGAAATTCCTCTAAATCCTTTCTAGTCTAGCTGCCACCACTTGGGGAATAGTAAACAAGGATAAAAAATAGGTGGGAAGACTAGAGAGGGTACTCTTTAATAAAGTAAGCCTACCATCTTTCGATAGATATATACGTTTCCAGCTAGAGAGCCGCCTCTCCATCTTTTCTATAATAGGGTTCCATATCGATGAGTCCTTATAATGAGCCCCAAGTGGCATTCCTAAATAAGTCATGGGCAAGCTACCCACCCTGCAACATAAAACACGGGTCAAGACATTCAAATTCTCAACACCACCCACCGGCACAATTTCACTCTTACCACTGTTGACTCTCAAGCCTGTAATAGCTTCAAAAAAAATCAATACCATCCGAATGTATAGTAACTGTTCTCTCAAGGCAACACAAAACAAAATGATGTCATCAGCAAAAAGAAGGTGAGAAATTTTCAAACCTCCTTGTCTATGAGACCCTGCTTGAAAACCACAAAGAAAACCACCATCTTCCATTCTCTTTAACAACCTACTCAACACCTCAATAATCAAGAGAAATAACAATGGAGACAGGGAGTCCCCTTGGCGGATACCATGAGAACTATCGAAAAAACCCATAGGAGACCCATTCACCAGAACTGAGAATCTAAAAGTGGAAATACAGGCCCTAATCCATCTCCCACACCTCTCCCCAAAACCCATCCTCTCCATAAGATAAAATAAGGCATTCCAATTCACATGGTCATATGCCTTCTCAATGTCCAGCTTAACAATGACCCTAGGGATTCCACTCTTCAATCTACTATCCAAGTATTCATTGGCAATTAGAACCGAATCTAGGATTTGCCTCCCCCCAACAAAAGAATTCTAAGAAGTAGATATCAACTTATTTAAAACCCCACGAAGTCTATGTGCCAACACTTTAGCCAAAAGTTTGTACAGGCTACCCACAAGACTTATAGGACGAAAATCTTTAATATTGATTGCATTGACTTTCTTAGGGATCAAACATAGAAAAGTGGCATTGAGAGACTTCTCAAAAATACACTGACTATGAAAATCCACGAAAAAAGCCATAACATCCTGTTCTAGTACACTCCAACATTTTTGGAAGAATGCCATAGTAAAATCATCTGGCCCAGGTGCCTTATCACCTTCTGCCTCCATAAAAGCCTCTAGAATCTCCTCCTTCTCAAACTCCCTCTCCAAAGAGTACCTCTCATCTTCGTCTAAACATGCAAAGCCTAAACCATCAATAGTAGGCCTCCAAGATTCCATCTCCTGATATAATTTCTTATAAAAATCCACTACTTGATTCGTAATTTCAGACTCATCCTCATAGAGAACCCCCTCAACCTCCACCCCTCTAATCTAATTGGTTCGCCTATGAGAGTTGGCGAGTTTATGAAAAAAGCGAGTGTTATTATCACCTTCTTTAATAAACAGCGCCTTAGATTTTTGCCTCCAAGAAATCTCTTCCAAAGAAGCCAAAAGATTGATATCAGATTTAACCACCACTCTTCTGTCTCTGTCCACTTGGGTTAGAACTTGCATCTCCTCTTTCATATCAATGTCTAAGAGTTCAGTCATCAAGCATTTTTTCCTAAAAGAAAAATCCCCAAAAACATACTTGTTCCAGTGTTTCAAGTCCCCTTTGAGAGCCGTTAACCACATATTTTCAAATTTGAAAGGACTTCTCCCCCTAGACATCCCTCCTGCCTCCAAGAGTAGAGGTCAGTGATCAGACACCACCCTAGGAAGAATTCTTTGTGTCACATATAAGAAGTGATCCTCCCAATTCGTAGACACCAGCATTCTATCAATTTTGGACATGGAGGATCTATCAGAGTCGCGAAACCACGTGAACTCCCCTCCTTCCAAAGGCAAATCAACCAAAGAGTGTTTCGCAATAAAATCCGAGAATTTAAACATGGCTGGACTGAACGAAGAATATCCAAGTCTCTCAGATGGATTTCTAATAATATTGAAATCACCAAACAAACACCAAGCCAAGAGCCACTGTGATCTCACAATGTCTAACTCTGCCCATAATACATCCCTAAGGCTTCCATCGGTCGGTCCATAAACCCCTGAACAGATCCATTCAAAATCATCTACCACACCCTTCAAAACGATGGAAACTGAAAACTTTCCAACCATAAAGTCAACTTGCTCAAATACCCTCTTATCTCACATCAAAAGTATACCCCCGACTGTATTGATAGCCTCTAAAGCCACCCAGTCTACAAAAGGACTGCCTCAGAGACTTTTTATCATGTTAGAGCTGGTATTGTCTAGTTTAGTTTCTTGAAGGCAAACTATATCACATTTCCACTCCTTTATAAGATTTGTCACAACTAGTCCTTTATGAGGATTATTCAATCCCCTCACATTCCAAGACAGAAGCTTCAAATTCATGGATAAACAGACAAACCCAACCCCAGAGGCTTTCAATCTGCCTCTGGTATTTCTACCAGACTGCCCCTTATAATTAAGGGTGGAAATCAAAAATTTTAACTCCCTCATACCTTTTTGGCTTGAGATACATGCACGACGAGTGTTGACAACAATAGCTAGTTTCTCCCATACTTTCTCTAATTTTTTAAAGAAATCAATGCATTGCCTCTCACAACAAGCAATCGGGAATCCCACAAAACTACCAAAACCTTTAATCATCATACTAACCCATTCCAAAGGCTCCATTTCATCCTCTAAAAAAGATCCATCTGTTTCGCAATCCTTGGTGGCAAGGTTGAGTCCACCATTAGGATCCCACAATGCTAGAGGAGTAACATCCATCAAATTATAGTCCTCCCCACCTTTACCCGAGGCCAAAGAAACATCCCATATCAACTTAGGAGTCACACTCTCGTTTATATCAAGACCCATCTTGGATAAAGGGGAAAAATGGTTATAGCCCAGCAAATGATGCTGCTGAAACACCTCTTCAGAGAGTGAAAAAGCTAAAGGAGTAGCTTCCCCTGGTGGAACGACCTCCGAGACAGTATCGGTAAGGTCACCGACTCATACAAAAGCATCGGAAGAGTGACCCATACCATCATCAAGGTTCGGCGGCAGCACCACATCAGCAACATGGGTACTCGACTCTGCACCAGGTGGATCAACCTTCGAAACTCCAACATGATGGTTATCGGGACACAAAACTGCACCGAAGGAGTGAGCCTTGCCATTGTCGGAGCCCAAATTCTCCTTCGCTTCTTCCTTATGGGTACCCGACCCTTCCCCAATCTCCCACGAACTTGTCCTAGGGTCCGTTTGGATTGAGCTTATTGTTGCTGAAAACTTAAAACTGAAAACTGAAAACTGAAAACACTGTAGCAAAATAATTTTTAAATGGGTAAATAGTATCGTGGGACCCATTTTTAATATTTTTTAATACGTGAACAGTGCATGAACAGTACTAAACAGTACATGAACAGTGCTAAACAGTTCGTGAACAGTGAACCCATGTGAGGTTACTGTTCACGCGCAAAAAAAAAAAAAAAAAAAAAAAAGAGAAGAAAACGCAGACGTGAAGAAACGCGCAATCCAAACGGTACCCTAATCTCCATATCCAAACGATCTTCACGCGAGGCACCCATAGCTAGAGATTTGGGTTGAACGAGAGTAGTGGACTCAGTCTCAGGTGTGGCTACGAGTTGAGCAGGCCCACTCTTGTTGGGCTGTGTTTTATTAGCCCACGCGACGACCCGCTTGCCCACAGAGATTTTCAAGGCAAAATGGGCTTGGGTCCACTTCACAATAGTTCAGCGTATCGGCCTGCCATTCTTTAAAGTAGAAGTGGAATTTGACTTTTAAAAAAAATCAAATCCCTCTAAAGTCTCAGTCCGATTAGAAACGTCAGCCAATTGTGGAAACTGTTTCTCATAACGTGAATCACTCCCTATATTCTTGTGGTCATTTAATTTTTTCCAAAATTGAGACCTTTGATTGCTGATGGATTTTTCAAACCCACCACCACCAGCCACCACTTCTTTCCCCGGCTGAGAACCAAAACTCCCTAAAAAGAATCCGCATAATCTTGATTCCAACAATGGCCAACCACCCAACTTAACTCCCTCTAGAACCCATACACAGCCACGACGTACACCGTTGTGGTACTCAGAGATTTCCACAAACAAACCACCTTTGTTCGATCTGCTGGTAACCTCTAAGACTTTAGAACATTCACGTAGCCGTTTGAAGAAGTGTTGTTTGCTAAAATTCCAACATTTTAAATCCGCTAAAGAAGTAATGATCCAATCTAAACCAACCCGGATAAAGCCATGGAACTTACCCTGGCGTTCATGAATAGCATAAGAATCTACTCTTCCACCCTCAAAAACCAAAGAAAAAGCTTTTGAATCGATACGAAAGAAAGCTGCATTCCTTTCTACCCCCCATGACTGAGGTCTAGGCTTGGGCTGTGGTGGGGGTTTGGTTGTTTGTGTACCTTGTAAAGGAGACTGGTTTTGTGGAGGTATTGGAGCTTGTGGGGGAGGCTTATTTTGTGTAGGTATTGGGACTTTGGGTGACACTGGAAAAGGTTGTTGGACTTGAAACTGATTTGGCCAGTAGAGATGTGGTAGAAAAGCATGATGAGGGAACTGTGTCGGGTAAGGATAGAAAGGAGAAGGGCCAAAGGGCAGAGGGGTTTGGTAGGGGTGAAAAGGTGGTGGTGGTGGTGAAGTTTGTGGATAAGGGAATGAGTATGGAGGCGGAAGTGGCCGAGGTTGTGATGGCGTTTGTAGTGGTGGTGTAGGTGGGGGACGGCGGGGAAGAATAAAAATAAACTACAATAAACATCATGACTAAGGAAAAAGAATGCTAATAGTATAATATTCACAATTTGACATATTCAGGCTATAAAACCATAAGCAAGTAAAAGAAAAAAAGCTTCAACTATTCAGCACTTATCAGATCTTGACGTATTCATTATTCAGCAAGTGCTCAGAGACTTCGACAATAAAATCAGAAGCTTAGTAAAAGAAAATAAATAAACAAAAAGAGAATGAGAGATCAATGATCGGTGACATGAGACCGTGCCGTCCTATGAAAGAGAACACATTGGTGAGCCAAGATCACGCTGATAAGGGTTGTTAGAGTTAAGATTGAGTGCTAGAATCACCGAACAAAGCGAGACACACACACACACCACAAGGACGTGCAGACAGATTTCTCAATTGGTCGTATATTGTTATTCCTGATGATCAGGCTAGGCAAGCTAATCTGCAACTCAAGGGTCTGTGGCAGCTTGTCTTGGGTGAGTTCAAAATGAGGGTTTATAAAATTGAATGATACAATTATAACCCTAGGAATGAAGCCGAAGGGAAGCATATTCAACACCTAAGATGTTATCTTTTGACTTCTCTTCTAGTTTTCCACGAAACTAACAATCTGCCAAACTATAATTGCCTTTTAATGCACAATCAGCCGTCACTTCCATACTATTTGAACCTAAACTCTAATATTTCTATACCAATCGCTATTCTACCCTAAGCCTTCAGCTGAACAACCATATCCTGGGAAATATATTTTGTCCTAAAAATCCTTTAACAGCGTTCTCAATTTCCTGCAATTTTTGCACCACCCATGCTCTAGCCTCATTTAATTTTTATTAGTCAACTATGCCTAATAACTCCTTTTCGCCTATCCAAGCACAAAAGGCACAATTTAACCACAAACTGAGCTCACAATTTAACAAACTGTAGGCAGAAAAATTCAATTTATCAGTTCTTTCCTCATCATACATCAACTATAAAACAGAAATCCAATGGCAGTTATGTAAATCATACATAACTTGATCCTTCATTGAATAAACAAAACTTGCTAATGGCCAAAAAAAAAGTTCAAAAATGACTGAATGAGTTAACCACAGTCTGATGGTACAAGAAAATGCACATTGATCTAGCTCAAATGGTACTTCATTGTAAGAGCAAGGCGGAGGGTAAGGTCATAGGTTCAAGACCCAACGGGTGCATGTAACTTGCCAATCCAAAAACGATACAAGAAAACATAGCATTTCCATATATAAGAAATTAAATTAGCACTTATCCTTCCATGCAAGTGTCCTTTGTAATAATTTTTTTTTAAAGATATGATAAATTTTCAACTTGTGGTTTCTACTTCATGAAGATTGCTTTTTATCATCAAGCCAAAACAACAATTAGTTTTTGGTGTAAAGGTATATGTATTTATATTTTCAATTATCTTTTCAAAATTTTTAACCTTTAACAACCATAACTTTTGTCAATTAGGTACATTAGAATGTTCATTGAAAATTGTAAGGCTCCACCATATATATTATGTTTAACAAAGCATTGCCAGGAATGTATCAATCGTCCATTAACAATGACACCATTTATGCACCCATTTTCTATATAAACCCAAATAGTAATTTAATTTTTAAGGCATGCACAGGTTAGGTTAATTTACCAAACACCAAAATTTTGGGTATTTACTAAGATTTGAAGCAACAAAATCAAATAGTCAGAATGCATCTTATATAGAAGATGAGGATAAGAAAAATTCTGTGCACCTGTATGAAATCCATGCGCAACTTGGTGATGAAGGTTGATAGGTACCCAGTCAAGAACTGAGATCCTATTGCTCCCATAAAGAAAAGCCCCGCTCTCTGACAACTCTTCTAGTTTCAGGTTGGCGTCGAAAATCTCTTCTTTGATCAAATCTCCTGGTTATAACCCTTGCATTCTTGCCTGACTGACTACAATCTAATTGATTGCAGTCTAAATCTTTCATCTGACACTCTGATATATGCTTACTAGACAACCAAGCCTGAAGCATCTCATCTGTCTTTGGTTCTGGTATTAAGTGTTTCTCTTTCATCTCTATGTAATATTTGTGGGCCTCCTCCAACTTTCCGTTCAAAAATAGGCCATGTATTAGCACAATATATGAGCTCCGATCAGGGTCAACTCCATTCTGAATCATCTCACTCCACAACTTGAAGACATTATCAAGTTGGCGCCACCGGCAAAATTTCCTAATCAACATTATGTAGGTATCAGTATTTGGGTGGCAGCCCATCTTTCTCATCTTTTCCAAGAGCACAAACACTTCATCCCCTGTCCTTAAAATCCGGAAGAAGGCATGGTAAGTCCGAATGGTAGGGGAGAGGCCACGGCATAACATATCATCAAAGACTTCTCTACCTTCTTCAATTTTACGGGCCCTGCAGAGAGGCTTGATCAGTGAGTTATAAGAGACAATATTTGGAGCAATACCCTTATCTTCCATTGTTTTCAAGAGATTGATAGCTTCTTTCACAAGCCTACCTTTTGCAAGAGCATGAATGACAGCATTGTAAACTTTCCTATCTGGAACAATCTCCATTTCCTTCATCCTGTTGAAGAGCTTGAGCACCTTATTCAGATTACATGCTTTTGAATAGCAAGATATGAGGCATCCATATGAGACAACATCATGTTGAATACCTCTCTTGCTCATCTCCCTCCAAATTCTCTCTCCCTCCCGGGGACTAACAATCACATTGCACCATCCATTGAGGATAATGTTAAAGCTCTTGGTATTAAATGGGAAGACATTCTTGTTGCAGAAGAGCATGTGCTCAGCGTCTGGCACATTCTTGTACCTGCAAAGGGCAGAGAGAAGGCCTTGGAATTCATCAATGCCAACTTCAAACTTAAACCGCTTGTAGGCATAGAAAGTATTTATAGCCCTCCCCACGTCATGTACAGCACAATATCTCCTAATCATGATTAAGAGAGTCTGAGGAGTCACAAGAGATGGACTAGTCGGACTAGAACTCAGACCACCTTTCATTCTCATCTCATCAATCAAGGCCCATGCAGTGTCGAACTTTCTCATTTTCCCAAGAATAGAGATCATGGAATGGTATTCTCGCACGGAATGAGTGTAACCTGGCTGCTTGGCAGCCCATAGAAAGAAGGTGAATGCAGCTTCCCAGTTGCTGCGAAAATGTGAGAGCACCCCCACAACTAATTCTGATGAGGCAGTAATCCCACCACGCTCAAGCTCCTTTTTCGTTCCAGATGGATTGCTTCCCAGTTCACCTAATATACCAACAATAGTCCTTATGTCTCGGGTGAGACTCTCATCTCCTGAACTCAAAGGTCTGAAGTGTGTCTCATCATCTTCATAGTCTTCATCATTATCACTAATAGAAGCATCTTCTTTTGGTTCTATAATCAAAGGTACATTTGAGGCTGCATATGTTGAGTTTGGGGAAGTAGTAGAAGACGAGAAAAATTGCAGGTGGGGTTTCATAGCCATAGCAGAAAAAGTACTACAAGGGTTCAAGTTAAAAAGACTAACAGGACTGATGGGCTTCACAACAACATAAGAGTAATAGAAACAGGTGGATTTGACATGGGTTTGAAGCAGAATTGAGAAGACGGAGAGGTTAGAAGGTCTTACTCTCATCATGTTCCGCATTTATACCCTACTGGATTGAAAGAAAGATCAACAAAAAAGCCCATAAACACGAGTGCGCACCAAGTGTTTGTGAAATTAACTAAACGAACTTAACACGGCAACGAAGCACTGTTAATTGAAAGCTCCTTTCTTCAACAAAACATCTCTACGTACAGTTTCCAGTTGTGGATTTCGCCGGGAAACGAGTTCACCGGAATAAGAAGATTGGCAAATAGAGCGGTTCAAGAAGCAAGCGTTAAATGTTATATTTTGTGTGTGTAGAGTCTAAACTTGAAGTAAAACAAGTGCGCCTTCCTTCACAGTCACAATAGAACATATATAATTATATATAACGGAACAAATAACAATCGCTATTCGCACCACTTTGTTGCAGCGCATGTACGGTCTGATCCAATAGACAGTTCATGTCACAACATTTCAATTGTAGCTGATATTTATCTTCTTTTTTTGCCCTTTTGGCTCAGCACAGTAATGTTTATCATGGTGAAGATTATTTAGCCAAGTCATGCCACTCGGGTTTTTTTTTTTTTTTTTACCTTTGTCCTAGTTTTGCTAACATTTTTGTTACGTAGAGTAAAAGGCAAACATATTAGTTATCATCAACAACTTTACTTAAAATTTCATTTCTTTATGATTATTTCATTCTCTTATGAACTCCCAAATAAAATTTAAGACTCTAGTTTCAAGAGGTGGCAAAGCTAATGCAAAAAATAATTCACATGCAACTCGAATCTCCTCAAAAGAAAACCAAAAGAAAAAAAAATTAAAAAAAATTGAACAATAATTTCTTCTTCTCTCTCTAAACCTCTCTTCTACTCTCTAGCTTTTTCTCTAGATCAAGCCCGAATTGGGCCTCCACCGAGGTGGTTCTCTCTCGCTCTATCTCATTTCTTATCTCTCTTGGTCAAAACCATAAATCAAAAGGTTATGGGTTTAGGTTGTGGCTCTGTCTTGATCGAGATGAGGTGGTGCTGTGTTTGTTGGGATTGGGTTTGCAAGTTCCGATCAAGATGAGATGGTGGTGCATTTGTTGGGTTTGGGTTTGCAGGTTCCAATCAGGATAAGGTGATGGCGCATTTGTTGGGTTTGGGTTTGCAGGCGAGAGGTTCACAAATTTGTTTTGTGTTGGGTTTGGGTTTGTAGGTGAGATGTTTATGTGAGGATTTGAAAGAGTTTGTGAATTTGGTCTTTAAGACTCGAGTTCCACGTGATTTCTTTTTTTTTTTTTGGAATCAGCTTTGCCACCTTTTGAAACTCAAGTCTTAGAGACTTGAGTTCCTTCTATGAACTTGAGTCTCTATGACTCGAGGTGCTACTTAACTAATATATTTGCTCTTTGGGCAACATAATAAAAATGTTAGCAAAAATAGGCCGAGGGCAAAAAAATCCCATGCCACTCTCCTTATCTTCAACATGTATCTAGTTTTGACTTTTTTTGCTAGGATTGAGACTAAATGTTTCAAAATCAGCCAGGTGTGTGGTTGGTTTGGAGGTGAGTAATTCTTGTAATGCATCATTTTTCACATCTATCCCATGTGGTAGACTGTGATTGGGCTGCTTGTCAATTTTTTTTCTATTACTCACAATCTGCCACATCAGAGTTTAGGCACTCATAAAGTTATAATTCTACATCTATTTTCATAACTATCTTATATGACAAACTATAAATGGTTGTTTGTCACTTTCATACACATTTATTACTTTTTATTATTATTATTTACAATCAACTATGTCAAATCGTTGCAAAAATAGGTGTAGAATTGTCCGTGGTGATAGAAATTTTTCAACATTAGGATATGGTCCTAGTTTTTTTAAATTTATTATTATTATTATTTTGCTTTGGAGATCCAACTTCCATCTATCACACAAATTTCTAGGGTGTCTTACGGAATAGGGTATGGAATGATGTGGCAAAAATCTAAATATATATTTAAAAAAAAAAAAAAAAAACCAATTTGTAACCAATAATTAACCACTACCAGTTTTGACTGCGAGTTCTTCCACGCCCACCATGTGCGCCTTGTGAGTTGTGACTTTCCAAGTTCCACCGCTCTTTCAGGATGAATTTTTAGAATTAGGGAGGCAAAAGCTGTAAGTACGTTTTATGAAACAAGGAAAAGAAACATGCAACTTTTTTTTTTTTTGTTTTGGTAAAATTTTTATCATGGTCGATGTGACCCGGCTGCAAGCATTTTGTGTGAATTTGGCATGTATTATTTCTGCCAACATATTTTATTATTCAATTTATTTTCATTATTATTCATAAGTTCCACGGTACTTTTTGACACTATTTATAAATTTCATTATACTATTTCAACTAACTTTTACTTTTATCTACAGTACTTTCAACAAAAAATTTTCAGTTTCAACAAAATAAATGAATCTCATACGGACACTTCTACTTAAATCGTCCTCCAACCATTCTGTGAATCACTATTCAGGCTAACTTATAAATTTCTAAGGAGAGATGCACGCATATAACTAGTGTGCACATTGAGAAATGGTCGAAATTTTAAAATTTTACCCACAAAAAAAAAAAAAAATGGAAAACCAACAAGATAAAAGTAGAGTAAATTCAACTTCAAGTAAAAAAGAACAAGACAACAATGAATTGGCATGACCATTTTGTTTGTCCTGGGCAAACTAAATGAACTAATTGAATGGAGTCATTTTCTCAGAAGCTATAAATCAGAATATTTCGTATAAAAATAATTACAAATTAAGATAAATGAATCTATACTCTCCCATTATTCCCAAAAATATAGACCAAAATCCAATTTCCAATTCAACCTAATACTGACTTTCTGAGCTTCATCAACTGTGGATACTTCAGTTCGAAACCTATAATGCCGAAGAAACACATGCCTCCAAAATTCTCAATGGGTAAATTAGCTGATGATGTCAGTAGCAATTATTTCAACGATGACACAGCCTCTATGGCACTGCCCAGTGGCCAAGCCGCTTCAACCAGGGCATCTTGATATTTGACTTTCTTCACCAATGTAATCTCCTGCCATGGATCCAGACCTATGCAAAAAAAAAAAAACATGGAATGTTAGTCTTGGATTTTTTGGACAAAATATCATCATGAACTTGCACAAATAACTAAATTGTGACTGCAACCTACCAAATCCCTCTACAAGTAATGTATACTGGTACACAAGATCCATGCATAAAAATGGCAGGTTGGCCTCATCAACATGTGGATATATGTGCTTCGCATCCACAAGTTTAGTCTCACAAGCACGCTTAGCTGCTTCCTCAAACTGTGCAGGATGAACTTTTGCGGTAGGAAGATTTGAATCAGCAAAGCCAGCCTGTATGTGTAGATAAGTTGTCAGCATGGCTATGCATAAGTATAAAAGTAAAACAATTAACTTTTTCATTGTTATATCTCAAGCATCAAAATCACGGGTGATTGCTTACCTCAGCTGCTCTGTCAAAGAAAAATGAAGCAACAAAGAGATTCTTCTGTCCATCTCCACCCCCACCATTCCATACCCCACCAAATGTGCATTTCATATGCTTGCATGTTGATTCATTAACTTTGAGAGCATTAGAAACTATCCTCCTGCACTCATCCATGTTTGAGCCAGAGGAAGCAAAAGCTTTATACTCTGTTCCTCCATATTTGTAACTCCCTTGTAAAAAATAAAAAATGAAACTTTAAATTAAGAAAATACAAAGGCACACACACAGTTTCACTCTCTTCAATTGTCAATGCTAAATAAAGATACTTCAATCAGTCCAGATTCATGTGGCTGTAAAATTCTAAAAACAGTTACCCAATCCACAAAATTTTCTTAGTATCCACATTAGAACATTGAAAGGACATTAGAACATTGAAAGGGAAAGGAAAGTTGAGAGAGAGAGAGAGATCAACTATGACAGTCAACAGAAAAGTGGGTAGCTCATTGACTCAATTAACAATGATCATATGACTTTTATTGACCATGCCTGAATACCTACTACACTCATATCAACAAAAGAAAAATAGGTAATTTAACAGTTCTTCTCCATGAATGTTAACATAGAGCCGCCTGATTACACATCTGAAGTCCTTGTCGTTTAACAATTAGCGCACTGGCCACAAGTCTAGAGTCAACAGTTATATTGAATTGTAGGTTGTGCCATATGTTCCATTTAGTTTTAAAAAAATTTTACTTTAATGTTTCATACATGATTTGTATCTTCTTATAAAATATTATATACAGAAGTAAATTATAAACACACCTTTACTCACTATGGTTACAAAAATACACGGGTAAACAGAAGAGATGAAGATTTAAAAATCTGTGATGTCACAAAATCAGGCCTGGTGAAGGAGTTCAACCTACCATGATAGCCAACTAAGATGCACGGGTTGCTAGACCCTTCAGAAACCTTCAAAATCTCTGCTCGAGCTGCTAGTAAGCCATAATGCAAATAACTGTATACATGATGCAAAGCCCTTGTTACACCCCACATGGAGTTCTAGAAAAACTATAAACAGATGAAAGTAGATAAAAGCGTTTTACTTATACAAAAGATCAAGGTATCATTGAGAAGTCAATGGAATAATAAGATAAATTTTGTAACAAAAATGAGAAGCTAATATGAAGTTACGTAACATTGCTCAATAAGCAAAACAAGGAACATCAGCAATAGTTGGGCCAATGAGCTAATACAATAACAATTCATCTATTATAAAATCATGAAATCAATTTAACTAAAAGAAAGAGGAAAACCTGTGAACGTAGAGGTAATATTTTGTTCCCATCAGATGCATTTCCTTTACATATGTATCCTCTCCACCTGATATCTTTGGTGCATTTGCAGCATCTGTCTCCGAGATAGCATATGCCATTTGAACAGATCCACCTCCAAGGTCAACTACTCCAACTGTATTTGAATATTCCTTCCCCAAATTCCCCAGTAGATAGTTTATGGTCACCTGAAAGACAATCAGGCTATCAGCAACTTAAGACAAGATGGATAATCATGTATACTATAGTCCATTATAGTAGAATATACAAGATGCTAATATTCCATTCATTTTTGTAAGAATCTGCAGCGGCAGCAACATTCTTTCTTGAATTTTTTTCATTCATGTTTCAGACCTTGCATATGGTCAATAACATTTTATTATTGATGCAAAAGTACTCAATTTTAATTAAAGCAACAGATACTCAGTAATTCCTTATTCCTTTTTTATTTTTTATGAATAAATTTTTCAGTCCTTGCATAAGGGTAAAATCGTAATTATATTTTTCACCAAAATTCTACTCCTTACTTCCTTTCAATTACAGTGTATCAATATTTGTGACCCAAAAGGAAAACACCTTCCTTCCCTACTTTCCTCCATTCAGTTTTCTTTTGTGTCAAATGGAAGAACTGAATAAGTATTTCTACCCCATTTTCTTTACCTAATTCTCCATCATCCTAAAATATAAAGAAGCTTGTGCTCCATATTCCAAATTAAAAACTATATTCTTATGAGCTTAAGGCTTACACATCATAGATACACCAGCTATTTTTACGGTCCATTATTCAATAGACTCAAGATTCATAATTTTTAAATGGAACCCCACTGGATTAAAAACATGTGCCTTCATTAAATTACCCTAGAAATTGTAAAAAGTGCAGTAGTAACTTATGATTGCAATATAGTCCTGAGCTTAAAATATGTCATGAGGACAAAGCAATGAGCATGCTTCAACAATGTTTCTTTTAATAGGAATATAATTGTTGAAGAGCATGATAAAGTGTGCAACCTTAGTTAAGATTTTGCAAGAGAAACACCAAAAGAGAGAAAATAGAGAAAAAAAGAGAGGGATAATAAAAATGTGTCTAAAATTACATTTAGAAGAATTAATAGTGCATTCATCATGTCAGTCCTAGAAAGGGGATTTCTAAAAAAAATTTATTCATAAAACTAACATTGATCTTAGAAAATTACCAATGAAGATTTCTTATAGGCTAAGGTTGATGGTCAAACTAAAATCATTTCCAACAATCAACTTGGTATTGGGATGGGAAGGGAAGCTAACAGTGAAGTCTGATTGCCAACAGAAGTCTTAAAGATTATTAAATAACTGATTGTGAAACCAAATTTTGAAAAGCTTCACAGTTAGGGCAGATTAAAGTAACTGGATTAGTCCAAGAAAAGTAGTTAAGGTTTAATTTAGAATAGTTCCTATATTAAAATGCAATTTTTTTTTTTTTTTTTAATGTGAAAGAAATTTAAACAGGAATTTTATAATAAAACCCATATATGATGGAAATCAAATCAAGGTTGTAATGACAATCTCCAAGGAGCAATGTTGAGATGGTATGGAAAGAAGACAAAAAGGGATCTCTACAGTAAGGCAAGGGCAAATGCCATGAACTCAACTAGTACAGCAACCAGAGATTAGGAGTTGGCAGGTTGATTCATTTTACTGATGACACTAAAATGTGGTGCTACAGAAACAGTTATCCTGCAATCTAAAATGCATGATGAACTATGCAAGTAACATACAGAGTTTTGTTAGAGCCAAGTTTGTTAAAATTAGGATCCTGCATAGGATTGGTGGAGGGGCTTTGAGCAACAATCATAGGATAGGAAGATCCTAGTTCTCTTTAGAAAAAATAGACACAAAAGTCATTGGTAATGATTATATATATTAAATAATCATCAAAAAAAAAAAAATCACTAGAGTCTATTTTTATACTTTATATGAATACAACTCTATTAACCAAGGATTTTGCATTTTTTTCCCTTATTTACCTATAAAAAATATATAAAAAAAATGATCAAAAGTTTATTAGTTAGAAACCAACTACCAATACAGCAAATGAAAATGTTTTCCCAGTTCCAAGTTCAACAACATTATAAGTTGATAACTAAAATAATTTAAATTAACTACATGCTTAATGTGTCCAAACAAAATCATATATTATATCATTAAAATTTGGACCTAGAAACCAAAATTATGCCAAGTGCCTCAACAACTTGGGTCATTTGAACAAAGTGGGATCGTAGGATTGTACAACCCTACCATCCAAATCACGATTTTGATAACCTTGAGTGGAGCTATTTTGTCAACAAGAAGCTTTAAAAGTCCATTATATGACCTCTCAAATGGAAAGGACAGTCAGTCTCTCAAACTGGCAATTCTGCCACTAAGAAGAGCATTATGGCCAAATCAGATTGCAGATTTAAATTTAACTCCCCAAATACAATTCCTCATTTTAGGATCTCTCCAAAAGGGTAATTTGGATTTTGGTTAAACCCAACTTTGACTTAACGGCACAAAATCCCTTGATTTCAGATAGTATCAATCTATTAGAATCTAACAAGTCCACAGGGAATCAGTGATTACATGGGGCTTAGACAACTAAGGTGTAAAAAACAATGAGCTCAAAATGTGTAAACATAAAATCGTAGACTTGGGAAAGTGGCATGACCATCTGAAAAGCTGCCATCATCAAAGTAATGCCTCATCACGGTTAACTCCATAGCCACTGCTTCAACAACCTAGTTCTCTGTAACTTGGGTTTATTGTATTTCAAGAAAAAGGTTTTGCTTTCTTCCCTTCTTCTTTTGAGGTTATTTAACCCATTCAAAGTTTTCAATCCATATCAATACAGGCTATATGGGCCCAAATTAATCGATCTAATAGACTTAGGACACAAATATGTGTAAAAGGAGGTAATACAGGCCTATACCATGGACACTGGCAAGAAATATTTCTGTGGCTGATTGTTGTTAACTAAGTGGTATAAACTTCGCAAAAACTCAGCTTAACTTCTAAATTGAGCTTGAGTTCTTTATTCATCAGCAATGAGATTGTTAGAGATGGAAAAGATGGTTAATTGCTATGTCCAATGACATAAAAGTCAAAAAAGATTTTTATAGCTTATATTATTTTAGTCTTAGGCCATTTTTTAAATGAAATTCCTTTTGAGCATGAGCCACATATATTTTTCTTTACTAATATTTGAAAACTCCTAGGTTAGCGAGAAAGAAGAAAGTTCAGATTCAATATCATAAACATTTCTAATATACAAACAAGAAATTTCAAATCCATATCCAAAAAAAAAAAAAAAACATTTTTGAAATGACAAAATTTAATGTTTAGGCATTCCAATTACATAAATTTGACATTTAAATCCTAGTTCCCAAATGCAATGCAACTGTAGTGAATATAAGCATGAGTTCTACATCTGCTCATCATACTAAAGTCCTAGATCATTATACTAAAGTCCTAGAAGAGAAGAAGGGAAGAGCCCATATCCTAAATGTCCAAGAAGTATAAATTCAAGCATTAGTTGAGGAGTAAGCCAAGACAGTAGTGAAGTTTTAGACGAAAACATACCCACTGGTAAGAACCTTCTTGAGTTCCATCAATAACAGCAACTCCATTGGCCTCAGATTTCAGGCTGCTTCTATGTTTCAGAAGATCCCTAACCTTAAAAGATGCAAAATTTAACGCCATTTAATAACTCGAAAACTAATGAAAGAGCATGGAGGATCTAACCATCGAATAACAAATTCAAAAATACAAAACAAGAATTTGACTTACCGCTTGCAAAATTTGATTCGAAGCATCACCTTTCAAGGCCCTCAACCCTGCAGTTGCCTAACATTGGACATAAAAAAATAAAAAATCCCAATTTCACTCAGACAAAAAAAAACAACTCATATAGAAATGAAAGTATAGTTATATCTAACAAAAGAAACAGAAACACAACTGACCCCAACACGAACAGGCGTCTTGGCACGCAAATCTTTGGGAACAACAGCTTGTGCTTGATCCAATAAAGTCTGCAGAGAATTCGCAGCCTCCCGGGGATCATTGGCATACGCACTCAAACCCGGCTTTAACTATTAACAATCCAAACAATAAACTTGTTCAATTGTGAAATGAAATCCAATTGAAAATGCAATGGTAATGGAAATGGAAATGTACCTGTTTGAACAGCTCTAGATCTTTTCCAATGTGGACAAGTTGAAGATTGTGATCAAAACAAAAGACATGAACACGGCTACCGGAACTCCCGGCGTCGAAAATAACAGCGTATGATCTCGGAGAATCGCGATCCGATGGGACCTTACGGTTACGAAAGTCGGACAAGGAAGCTGAATTGTTGACAGGCATGATGAAGAGGACGAAGGTGATGAGGAAAAGAGGGACCGAAATTATCAACAACACGCCTTTGTAGCGGCGGATCTTGTCGCCAAGGGACTCGTGAGGGTAACGGAGACCTGGTCGCTTCAGCATTTTGTGGTTGTCGAATTCGAGATTTTGTTGTTCCGTTGGAGATGTCGATTGACCCTCTAGGAGCTCCGCCGACGATGGGGATCTGTAGCGGATCTGCCCGTTTGTGGTGGCGGCGGCGGCGGCGGGTGGAGCCTTTGAGGACTGCGGTTCCTGTACCGGCTCCAGCTCTCCCGATTTCGACACCCACACTTGTTATTTTTTATTTATATACTAATATTTTCTGGTTGAAACAAAAGGCAGACCAAAATTATGGAAACCAAAAATTGAAAACGTTGATAATGTGGAAAAAAATTGACAAGTATAGGGGATTCGGCAAATTAGAATGCCTTTTTTTTTTTTTTTGTGGGGCAGAGAAACTGAAGGTTGGGAAATACAGTTTAAACTCTTCAAAGTCTGAATTGAGATTTTAAGAGCTGCGTAGCGTACTATTACAACTAACTACTAAAATAACTTGGCCTTTTACTGTCACTTTTGCGTTAACTTCTTCTGCTTAACGTAAACACAAACTCATAATTTTTACCATAACTTTCCAGCTTCGAGTGTGATCTCATGTTCGTCACTTTCACATCGATTTACTATTTTTACCTTTACCAAAATTATGGCTAAAATTGTTTATTAAATAAGGAAAAAAAAAACTTTTGCCTTTATTTTTTAAAATATTTAGTAAATTGTCCATGTTTTGAAATTATTAAGCATCGTATCCCGATTATTAAGCATCGTATCTCTACTTAGAACTCGATTTTCTAAAAATTGAGTTCCATTGAAACTCAATTAAGGGCAAAAGCCCATTTTCCCCTTTAAATAAGCCATATAACTTATTAAAAAAATTTGTAACTAAAATTACATGAATGTTCTTTTTAATTCTATATATAATAAATTAAAATAAGATGGTTTTATTTTTAGAGAGAGTTTTAACCTATGATGCTCCTGCTGATAGTTTTTTATCATCAGATCGATAAATCAAACAGTTTTTTGTGTAAATGAAGATTGAACTCCAAATCTCTTATTCAATTATAAAAGACTTTACCGGTTGAATTAGTTACAGGGGCGGAGGCACACATAAGCTTGGGGGCCTTCCCCCCCCCCCCCCCCCCCCCCCGGCGGGGAAAGCTTTTGAAACCCCTATATAATACTATATAAAAACAAGCTAGCTCCTGCAAATGTATCAATTGGCCCCTCTAAAAAAATTCACATACCTAGTCTAATGTTAGTTTTAGTGGTTTCCCCTTTAAAATATGTTGTGATTGTATGATCAATCAAAGGGCTAAGGCAACTATCTCTCAAAACTACATAGAATGACACACTAGCACAAGTGATAAAAAAATATTTGATCTCATAAGTATGTCTCAATTTTATTAGCTGACGATTGGATGTATCCAGAGTATGGAACTATTAGGATTAAAGAAGGTATATGGAAGTAATGAAAATAATTAGCTAAGTGGGGTTGTCTAGCAAATTATGGCATATAAAATGACTAAACCAAAGTAAAAGTATGAGTTACCTTTCAGTCATTATCATTTGGTTCAGCAATTGACTGGAGCAATTGTTATATGTGTTTATTTTGTTGTGGGTCTTATGCATCATACAATGTTAATTTCTTTATAGCATTCATTTTGAAATATGACTATTTTTACAATTACAATATTTTAGTTTCTCAAGTGAACTTTACCCAACAGAACACACGTTTACTCAAACCAAAAATAAATAGATAAATACAAAGTTGTCCAGATGCTTATTTTTTTAAGTAAACAAGAGTGCACTATGTTTGTGCATGTTCAAATGTGAAAGTCACTAAAAGTTTATTGTTTTGCTTAAACTAGTGATTTTTTTTTTTTTGGGTGGTAGTCTTAATCTTTAAACTTCATTTCTTTATTTCTTTTAACTCTATCTATCTCACACATACATACACATAAATATATGAGTTATGACTAATATACAAGCACGTAATTCAGCCCTCCCAAGTTAAAAATCCTGGCTACGCCCTTGACTAGCTAGAACTTGCAAAATAAACAAAAGAGTTGTTTGGATTTAAACTTTTTTCATTTATTGATTCCGTACCCGCAACATAATTTTGAGGACACTTTTGTCTTTTCATTGTTTCATTTTATTTTTCTGACAATAGTGTATAACAAAAGAAATTAAAAAGAAATCTTTCTATGTTAGCTCAAAAGGGGGAAAAACACTTTCTTTTCTATAAGGAAAAAAGAAAAAAAGAAAAAAACTTTTTTTAAAGCCCAAAAAAAAGGGGACTTTTTTAATATAAAATAAATTCTTTAACGTAAATAGATTAACATTTGCACGCAACAAATTAACGTAACAAACAGTTTCACAAATGCCGTTGATACGAATATATAGTGTGAAGATTACATAAAGTGCTTTTCTAGAAAGTGGGGGTTTATAGTATTTAATTAATTAGAATTAAAAGTTGAAAGCTCAACTTACTGATTTCTTCAGTTTGCCGTAAAGTACTGTTTTCTAACTGAATTGCTTTAGTTATTACTTATTATAGGTTGGATATTCTTTCAGAAACCTAAATATAGACATTTTTCTTTTCTGAACTAAGAACAAATGTTACCAAAAATATGATGCATAATTTTTCTTTTATGAAACGGTTATGATTACAAATGTAAAAAGTTGACCATCAAAAGAACGAAAAAAGTTTCATCTAGAATTTGGGAACATTAAAAAAAAAAAAAAATTAAAAAGCAAATTAGTTGTTGTTGCCATTATCTTTTTTTTTATTGATTTTTTTTTTTAATGAAATTATTGTTTTAAGAATGGTTACATGCAAGAGTGTAGATATCTTGCATAGAGAGCCTGGGACAAGCTTTGCTACCCAAAGAGTGCTGGTGAGCTCAGTTTAAAGAAGGCAAAGGGCATTAACAACGCATGGAAATTCTCATTTCTAACTACAAGGTTAGGCAAGATTGGCTTCATGCCAAGCCTCCCAAATCTGCCTCCCCTATTTGGAAAGAAATCGAGAAAGCCAAGACTATTATAGTTGAAGTTGCCTGCTTTTTAATTAGGGATAGAGCTGATGTTAATGTTTGGGAAGATCCATGGGTTCCGGGATACAATGATTTATTCCTACCCCAAGATCTGCGTCCCTATCACTCCTCCCCTTCAAGGTTGACCAACTTATTGACACAAATTTACGTTGCTAGAAGCCCAATCTCATCAACCAACTTTTTGCCCCCTCTTCCGCCCAAGTCACTCTCTCTATTCCAATTCCCTCTAGACCAACAGCGGACAAACTCATTTAGGTGCTCAATCTGTAGGGTAACTTCACTGTTAAATTAACTTACCAAGTTTCTCAAACCCCACCCACCCCATTGCCCCCCCTAAAGTGAGTTGGAAGAATCTTTGGAATCTCAAAGCACCTCAAAGGACTAAAATGCTCCTTTGGAGGTTAGGCATTAATACTCTTCCAACAAGGGATCAACTCATGCATCAAGAAGTTATCGACGACCTTTGTTGTGTTCTTTTCAATCAAGGATTTGAAACACCTTGTCACCTTTTCTTTGAATGTACAGTCGCTAAAGCTCTTTGATTCTCTGTTTGCTGGGGGGTCTCAAAGTGGATGAGCTTAATGTTACCTCCTCCGAGGATATTATCAACACTATCCTCTTAACCCGCCGAAATCTCTATGTCAAGCAAAAGAACACTATAGCTCATCTGTCTCAACATTGTCTTTACACTCAAAGAAATATGGTGCTCAAGGAATCTTGTGTTGCAACTTAAGGGCCCTATTGACCTACAATCCTCCATTCAGCTCATTCGCAACAAATTTCTTGAATTCGCTCTAGTTCCTTCTGACCTCGAATCTAATCATGTGCCATCAATTCTGGTGTCCTAATCTTGGATGCCCACTTCACCTAGCTGGGTCAAGATCAACACCGATGCAGCTTTGTCAAGCTATAAAGCAGCCTTGGTAGTAGTTGCATGAAATCATTAGGGCATGGTGCTCAATGTTTAGGCCAGGCTCACCAAGTATTGACCCCCTCCCAAGTAGAACCCGAGGCTCTCCTTTGGGCACTATAGATCACAAAGAGAGAACAGTGGAGTCATGTGATCTTTGAAGGTGATTTCAAAATCTGCCTCGACTCCTTCATGCCTTGCAGAACCATCCCGAATTGGTCCATCAAAGCTCTTATATCTAATATTATAGTTTCAGCTGAGTCTTTTTTCTGTTTTTTCTTTCTGTTAGGTTAATAGGAGTTGCAACTCCACAACCCACACGGCTATTAAGTATGTTTTAGAGTCTAATTTATCTTATTTCTTCAATATGAATAATCTCCCCCTGCTTTGTTTGTAGCCTGTAAGGCAGATTGCCCCCTATGTTCTTTCCTTTGATTTTATGAATTGCAGATTATCACCAAAAAAAAAAAAAAAGTCTCATGTCTTATTAGTGCGATATAATGTTAGCTGTAATATTACTATGCTATTGTATTAATAGTTTTGTAACTAATTTACGAGTAATTATTAAGTGTTCCTGAAGTATAGTGATGTGATACTCTCACTCCTCTCACATTCAAGTAGTTATTGGGTAGTTTAGGAGTATTACTCCCTCTCTCACATAAGGGGTGGGCCTCATGGTGGGTCCCATGTGTGGGTCCTATCTATTATTAAGTTTACAAGTGGACGAGTTCATCTTATAGGGATGTTTTGAAATTATTAAGTCCACAAGTGGACAAGTTCATTATAAAGTCCACACGTGGACGAATCTATTATTAAGTCCATAAGTGGACAAGTTCATTATTAAGTCCACAAGTGGATGAGTTCATCCCATAGGGACTCTTTGAAATTATTAAGTCCACAAGTGGACGAGTTCATTGTAAAGTCCATACGTGGACGAAACTATTATTAAGTCCACAAGTGGACAAGTTCATTATAAAGTCCACACGTGAACGAATCTATTATTAAGTCCACAAGTGGACAAGTTCATTATTAAGTCCACAAGTGGATGAGTTCATCCCATAGGGACTCTTTGAAATTATTAAGTCCACAAGTGGACGAGTTCATTGTAAAGTCCACACGTGGACGAAACTATTATTAAGTCCACAAGTAGGCAAGTTCATTAATAAGTCCATAGAGCATGCCTAGTGAGGTTGCTAAATTGACAAAAAAGCCAATTTAGCAACCACCTCTCCAAAATTGTGACTACAACAAAACAACTAAGCTTAAAAAAATTTAACTTTGAGCTACATTAGGCTACTATCTATAGCAGCCCACTGTAGCTCAAAACTTAAAACAAAAATTAATATTTTAATATAGTGTTAAAAAAAAGTCAATTTAGCAACCACTTCTCCAAAATTGTGACTACAACAAAACAACTAAGCTTAAAAAAATTTAACTTTGAGCTACATTAGGCTACTATCTATAGCAGCCCACTGTATCTCAAAACTTAAAACAAAAAATAATATTTTAATATAGTGTTAAAAAAATATTTTAATGTATTGATAATTGTGGTTGTTAGTTATTGTGTTAGATATATTATTTTATTATGTTATTTATATTATTTTAATATGTTGAATGTTAATATAAAACCTTTGTTGTGTATTATAAAGTGAGTTGTTAAAATAGATAAAGTAGTGTTTTAAGTTGTTAAAAACTAAATTTTTTAGATGCTTTACTGCAAATGCTCTTAAAATATATGTTAGTAAACCATTTTAATTTATTTATTTTAATGAAAAACTGAGAAAGTTATCCAAAAAGTTTAACATCTTTTTCAATTCCCTGCCATACATGAACCGAACTCTTCCTAATTTGCACCCAAATCTAACAATCTCATTAAAAAACACAACTGCAATATACTGATCCACGGCCTTGTCCTTGTCCTTCGTGCCTTAAAAGAACCAATATCCTTGTACCTTAAATAGTACCCAAGCAAGCCGTGTGGCTATAAAATGGAATCCACAATCATGGTATGGTATCTGTTTACAACAACATTCAAGGCTGTACTCGTACGATACTATGCATTTAACAAGTTGGAAGTTATTTTAACTCTGAAGAGCATTCGCACCGGCTCTTGTATGCTCTTGCATAAAGATGAATTTTACACATTTAAGTCACAAAACTTTTAATATCGGTCTTTCTAAAATTGTGTATATTTACACATTTGCTATAGTAACCGTACATATATACACGGTTCCTGTAGCTATGCATACTATTATTTTATTAATTTCACAATTTCATACCTTTTTTTCTCTCTTCTCCATGTGCAAAACGAACTTAGTCTCAGACTTCTCCTCTCATCATCTTCTTTTTCCTCAGATACACACAAACACACCCACACAGACAAATCAACACAAAGATACACAAACACACCCATATGAACAAACCAACAAAGAGAGAGAGAGAGAGAGAGAGAGAGAGAGAGAGAGAGAGAGAGATTGGTGTTGGTATTGGCCGCTTGTGGATAGGTGGATCGGTGCTGGTGATAGAGATCAAAGTTTGCGAGTTGATGGAAATGGATCTGGATGCTTGTGGATCGATGCGGGCGGTAGAGATCGATGCTTATGGATCGATGCAAATGGGTTTTGATACTTGTGGATCGGTGCTAGCGGCGGATATCGGTGCTTGTGGGTCAACAAAGTCAATGTTTGTGGGTTGATAGAGATCGGTGCTTGTGAGTTTTGATTCTTGTGGTGCTTGTGGTGGAGATTAGTGCTTGTGGTGGAGAGCTGATTTGCCTGTGAGAGAAAGAATAAGAAGAAGCTGCTTATGGAGGGGAGGTGATCTAACATGTGAAAGGAAGAAGAAGAGGTTGTGAAAAGAAGAAGAAGAAGCGGAGGATGGACAAAAGATTGGTCTGAGAGAGATAATGACAAAAATAAAGATAAAGATAAAAAGATAAGTACAAAGAAAAGATAAAGAGATAGGAACAAAATAATAATAATAAAAAATTAAAAAATATTATTATTTAAATAGAATAGATTGTAAAATAGATGAATTGATACGAGTGTTTTGAAAAAGTGGTAGTGTAAAATAGAAAAAGTATGTTCTTAGTGTAAAATAGACGGAAAAAATTGGCCAGACTGATACAATTGCTCTAAATCCGTATTCTTGCTCAATTGACACGTCTTGGTGTTTTCAAGTAACATGTGTGTTTAAATCCCTCCCCTCTCTCCCGTTATAACTATCAAATTACCCCCATGAAAAACCCTTAATCCTTCTATCTTAAACTAACTACAATGTACAGATAACCAAAGCATAGAACAGAAAAAGTGAAGGCTCTGAGTTCTAACAATAGTAGCAGACCACATCAAAAAACTAACAGCACTACAAAAACAGACTAGTCACTGGTGACACACTTGCATACAGCCATACAGGCAGCAAACATTCACTTCCTAATCTGGACAGATTGAATTATTAGTTTATAACCTGATGAGAGTCCCAACACTGCTCGTAAGGTAGCACCAAAGAAAAGGAAAATGGCAGGGGAAAGAAAAACAAAGGTCCTCATTACATTAACATAAAGCTTATCTACTAAGTGCATGAGCAGATAAGATACTCGTGCCCCTTCAGGCTTTCTTCTGTTTTTTCACTTGTGGTTGTGAGGGAAAGAAAACCCGGAAGACCCAAGCAGCCAATATTGCTCCAAGAAAGGGGCAGATCCAATAGACATAAAACTGCTCCCATGTGTCATGCCAACTGTCTACATATGCCCAACCAAAGGCCTGCAAAGACAATACAAGATAAGTTAGCACATCTTGTAAGGCTTTTATGTACAGCACAGAAAGATCTCATCAATATCATAAGTTTACAATTAGGAGCCACAGTAGCAATAAGGTCTGTCATTAAAAAGTCCAATTTCTTTTTAATGTTCAAGAAACATTTTTCTTCTACTTTTTTGCTTCCATGCTTTTTCATTTTCAAGTGATAATAGAGTGATGTAGAACATCAGCACTAGAGGCCTTTTTTTTAACTAGAAAACTGCCTTCAAATTTTAATCTTGCATATATGAAATCATATAGATATCCATACAAGCTTGAAGTAATCAGCCAAACTTCAAAGATCTATACATATACATTAATTAAAGATATCCAGATATTGAATTATAAATGCAAGTGCAAAATGCAAGCAAGTTTTCCAACAACGGATCAGATCAGTTCACAACCTCACAGTCCTCCTATTCTTATTAGGGTGAGGAGGCGTCACTTAAGCTAAAGTTCAATGGGGGGAATGGAATAGGACAGGATATTACACAATAAGAGGAGGAAGAAGAAAGGAGTCGAGAGGGAATAATGATCAATTTCACTTGTTTGAATGTTTAGGGGGGAGACAGGAGTAGCTATTACCCTCCTTGTTTGGTTATAGGGTGTATATGCGAGAGGATAAAATATAGATAAGTTAACAATATAGTGAGACAAGTAAAAAGGGTTTGTTAATAAATTATTTATTAATTGTAGAGGATAAAAATAAAGTACAGAAAAATTCATTAAATTGGGTATCTATCATCTCATTCCAAATTCCTCAAATCTAAATAATTAAAAAAGAAAGGGATTTGAAGGGGGTACCTTGCTGTTTCAAATTCCTTTCTCTTCACCTTATAAAAAATATATAAATAAAATAGAGAGTGTGATTCCCCACCTCTACTCCCATCCAAACATACGGCACACCTCAAAAAAACAAAACAAAACAAACAAACAGGAGGGAGTCACATTAACTCCCCCCTTCCTCTTCTTCCCCAATCCAGAAATATTGTTAAGCGACAAATGACAACAGCAGAATTACCTTTCCTAGCCAAGCTGACAAAAGTAGACCTCTCTCTTTTTTGATAAGTAACATGTATAATGAAAGAAAGAAAAGAGGGAATCCTAATACATAGAAAGTATACAAGAGGCTACATAACAAATTGAGACCTAAAGCTACAAAGATCAAGTAACTCTAAAAAAGAACAACAATTAGCATCTCCAATGATCTTTGATCAATCAATATGCGATCTAAGAAAAATAGAACTTCAATTTACGCAATGGAGATTCAACCCCTTCACAAGCTCTAGAATTACGCCCCTTCAAAGTGCACCATATAAAAAAAAAAAAGGGGGAATAGTGTTCCATACATCAGTGATTTGATGACCCTCAAAGCCACCTTTCAACAAGCTAGAAGATCTTTCACCAAGGAATGACCCAAGAAACACCAATTAAAGAGGAAACCATAGACCATAGGTCATCCATTGCAATAGCACAATGTAGAAGATGAGTAATTGAGTCCCCATCTCTTTATAAATACAACACCAATAAACAATGACAATCTCTCTTTTGAAAAAGGGAAAAAGAAAAATCTGTAGCAAGAATTTTACCACACGCTTCTGTACAAGTTAAAAAAGCAACCTTCCTAGGGGAGTCTCCAAATGGGTTACCAAAGAAAATCCACCCTATAGCCTCCACACAAAGCACCATGGAAAGATTCCACATCAAAAGTGTGGTTCTTGGATAGAGTCCAATACATCCTATCCATGCTTCTCCCGGAAATGAGTTAAGAGTAAAAAGTTGTAAGGAAATTATCAATAGATTGAAGCTCCCAATCGTTGAAGGACTAAGGGAAGATAGGGCACCAGTGGACAAAATTGTTAGTTCCATGCATGTATTGTGCAACATTAGCATGTTTATTAACCGCAATATGATACAAATGAGAAGACATTTCTAAGAGGTCCATCACCACACTACAAGTAAACCTCTCTCTTGTAGACCCTAAAAGAGAGTCAAGGTTACAAAACCAAAAACACCTGCCTCTGAACTTTTTCCCACAAAGAATGATCCAGAGAGATCTCTATGAGTCCCATACCAATGTCCAATTAATCTGCACAGCCTAGAGAGTCATAGATAGTGATCATAATAGTGGCACAATCCTAAAAGGCATATCATGGGCAGATATGACAACTCTAAAACTTTCTAAACGCAATTAATTCTCACAAAAGCAAAGCGCATTAAGAAGCTTGAACTAAAAAAGATTTTAAGGAGGGAAAAAACCTACATCATCTCTTCTGCACCAGGAGCATTATGATGCAAATAATTTGGAACAAAAATGGAAAGAACATTTCAAAGCATAAGGACCCTGATAATGGCTAAACAGCTTATGTTAAAAGACAACCCATCATTCACTCTTCAAATAGAAGTGGGCCCTGAAATAGTCAGTTATCCAATCTTGGTTTTTTACTCTCAGATCTAGAATTACATTAAGTTTCATCGTGGATTCAATTATCATGTAAAGAATATGCCTTAATACATTCAATTATCATAACTGAAGCTTTCTACTGCAAAGAATACATCCTATCCATGCCCTCCACCCAAAGCTCCCAATATGACACAAGCTGGATCAATCTCCATATGTTGGCCCTAAAGAGATGAGTCCTTACCGTAAAATCATCTCTTAAGTCTTAAACCAATGGATAAACAACTAAATTAATCAATCTGGTAATATGAAGACCTACAGAAAGTTTATGCAAACAGGCTGGTCAAAAATTTGAAAACTTCTAAACATAAAGGCTTGGTTGCATCAAACTTCTGACTCTAAAATTATCTTACTAGAAACTTCTTAAGCTAAACTTAGCAACTAATTTCTTTTGTTGCTTTCCATTTATGGACTAATATGCAAATGGAAGCCTTGAGTTTCTTAGCATCCTAAATATCTCTTAATCTCATTCATCTACATGGCCAAAAGATTCTTCAGCAAGAGAACAACATCTCTTACAAGCATCAAGTTAGGAAGAGCTCAGACTCCAACATTAAGAATAAATGGTGGGAAAATCCTGTAATCAAGTCACAAATGATGAGGTATTTCTTAACCTAGAAAAAAAGTCGCAAATGGTGAAATTCCTTAAAATCTGTCCCAATAGCAGTTGGTCAAAATTCATCGACTAGAAGCCACGTGAAACTTATATTTACTCATAAAAATATTTTCCTATAAGCATATCTTCTTTTCCTCAATGTTCCGAAGATCACAAATGCAATAAGGTAATTCTAGCAAAACTTTTCTTATGCTTTTTTAAAAGACATTACTGCCCTCGATTTTTGAACCTACAGTTATATCAAATGCTCCCATAGTCTTGAAATTTGAACATGGAGTTGTCAATAATTTTCAGCCACCCCTATATGTTACAATTGATGCTGTCAATATTGTCATAGACACCATGTGTCAATTCTCACCATAATCACCATCAGCAACCACCATTGTCATCATCAACAATTATCACCGAACATTGCCACCACTCTACCATCACCATTCCCACCAACTACTGCCGCCATGCCCCAAACAATCACCATCTTCATTCTGCTTAGACTGAGGATCCTTTCAATTCAAAAATATCCAAAACCCTCTCCATAGTATAGATCTATGGTGATGTAACAGGGAAAGAAGGAAAAGTAATTGTGGAAGGCAAAATGAAGATGACTCAGTCCTCCTCATTGCAAGAACTCAACTATATAGCACACTTGTGTGGTGGAAGCAGCAATGAAAAATTACATTTTTAAAAAATAATAATAATTTGAATTTCTTACTTCTGCTATTTGGTTCATTTAGGAAAGAAAGAATGGGTGATCAAGCTTGATACTTTCTCTAGCCCATCAAAACTTTTCACATGATAAGAGAGGCAATTTGTTGAGAAAACATGATAACATCTTCGGGACATGATAAAAGTATCGAAGGGCAAAGGTGGGCTCAAACACTTTTCCCCCAATGCATAACAAATACATGACAGGCATTGTCTTGTCTTCTATGGAGATGAGTTTCATATCCCATATCAGAAAGTTGATAAAAGAGACTCTCAATCAACTTTCTAAATAAGACAACTGTCTGTCTAACCTTAGAAACTTTACACAGAAGTCCAACCGCACTTGACAATTTTTTTTTTTGGATAAGTAACTGCACTTGACAATTTTTCAGGCTAAATTTTTATTAAAAGAAAGCCCTTAAATAATTGCTACATAACACATCCTTGTATCCATGGTGTAGAAAGGAAGATTGATCCAAGCCCTACCCAATCTTGAACCTGACACACGTTGGAAGTTATTAACTAATACTCCAAACTTGACTAGCCCATATAACTCTGTACAGTCAGTGCTATAAGAACTCGTTATCATTCCCTTCCCAATAGGAGCAGATTATAATTTGTTATATGAAAAGTCCAGCCACTGTCATTCTTACACATACATTGGACCAATTATGAAGACAGATATCAAGTGAACAGGTAAATACCATAATATTGAAAGAAAAAAAGAAAAAGAAAGCCACACATAAAACATAACTTTATAAGGGTGGCTTCACAAAGGTTCTAGGTATTAGAAGGAGATAAATGGGAGAAAAGATTGACTTAATCGGGAAACAAGAGGAAACATATGGAAAGAAGCTTGAACATGTAAATTACAGTAAAACAACTCTTTCTAAACTTTAAGTCATTTTGAAGGACAAGAAAGCATGGTGGACTGGCAACAAGAAATGGAATGATAAATAGACATCAAGATTCTGTTTTTATTTATTTATTTATTATTATTATTATTATTATTTTCTCTTTCTCTTTGTGGCTCCTAGGCATAAGTATAAACTGCTTAGCCTGTCAAAGGTGAATGCCCATGGATTACCCGACAACTGATTTTGGTAGGTGGGGTCAATTTAGAGGTGAGTCCAAAGGGCTCTTCCTTAGAAAGGTTTTCTACATTATCAAATAAATAAGTAAAATTCCTCTTTCTCTTTGTATCTTTGTTCAGTTGGATAAAAGAGGCCCTGTATTTCCATTTTCAAGGATTATCTCAAATATACGTTCATTATGCCATAAACAAGAAGATATGGTATGGTCTTGTCAGAATGTGTTTCTTTGATATATTTGTTGAAGATTAGAGACAGTACAAAAGGTGATATCATGCACAAGAAGAAAAGCAGAAGGGAGAAACTTTAAGGTGTAATACTAAAAGCAGTAGCGATGTAACAATACCATATGCCATTTTTGTGGTCCATGGATATGTATTCAACATATTTTGTTTAAAGATAAACTCAATAGATTAAAAAGGATGGGATGGGATGGGACTTGGGAGAGGTGGGTGGCATGATCAATCTTTTATACTAAAGGTGTGTAAAAATTAAAGTATTAGAGAGAGTGCAAAGGTGTGTACTCACATTGGCAGGATTCATGGAAGGCCCGGTGTAATTAGAACCAGCAAGAATTAATGTTACGGTGGCGACGGCAAGCAACCAGGTCTTCACAAAGGAACTACGAGGACCCCTGAGTACAATTAAAAGGACAGCAAAACTAATGAGGAAAGTCAAGACTCCCTCAGCAAGAGCTCCAGTTTGCAAATCAACTTTGAGAGAAGGCCCACCAAGCATGTGCTTGTACTCCTTCGGCATCACCTCCTTGATTGCCAAGGCACCACCCACAGCTCCCGCTGCCTGTCCACCACCCAAAAAAACAACAACAGCAATTCATTCATTCATTCAAACAGTTATTCCTGATGTTTCCAACGTACACAAATATTTCAACAAAGAAAAAGAAAAGGACCTGAGCAGGGAAGCGGAGGGCCATGGAGAAGAGAGTGTCGGGGCCGTGGCCGGCGGCATATAAGGAGGCGGTGGTAGTGGGGTTGAAGCTGGCGCCACCCAAGGCATCCCCGATCAAGTTGAAGATGAAGACGAGAACAAAGACGATGGAGGTGGTGATTAAGACAGAAGGCCAGACAAGGGTTTCTAAACCGAGAGCTGTGGCTATCAGCGCAGTCATTGCACCCATGGTTGATGAGACAAATACCCACATGAACGTCAGTATTGCGTCCCCGATTGCCGCCTTTATCGCACCCATCTCCTTCACTTCAACACACACGCACGCACTCCCTAATTTGTGTTTTGTTCTTTTTGCAGTGGCAAAACAAAAAGACTGGCGGCTGACACCACAAAGGCACCAAAACACTTTTTAGCTCCCTCTCTTCTTTCTTCTCTCTTATCCTTATCTAAATTTTCTATATACTAATACGACGAGTGATTTACCTAACTCTTTTGCTAAATAATTGGGAGAAAGTACCAGATTGATTACCTACAATTGAATCCTCATATAAATTTCCTTTTTTATTTATACCTAAAACTGAAAGACATCTCACATCTAAAAATCAATATAAAATACAATTACACACGTCCGGCTAAAAATGGCATCCTTCAATCATCTTCTCATTTTTATTTAGAAATAAGATATGTCACAATTAGTATTATTTTGATAGGAGAGATATGTCCATGTCTAAAAATAAAAAACAAATAAATACCACAATCCGGCTAAAAAATGATAAAGAATTTGAAAGAAGTGTTACCGCTTACTGTTATCATTTATAATATTTTCACAACAAATTATAGATGATTAATTATTTTGGTTATAATCTAAATCTATTATTAAAATTATTTTTTTACCCCATTAATAACAACATGTAACAATTAATATTGATTTTAATTTTGGATGTAATATTTTTTTAATTAATATTTGTTTTAATTTAAATCTATTAAATCTATTTTTTTTCCAACTATAACACAACTATTAATAATCTGTCATTTAAAATTTATTGGAAATATGCTATAGATATAAAAGGTTTCTCCCTTCGGGAAATTTTTTTTATTGGGGGGTTTCAGCAGAGAGATTAAAAGAGGATTTGAGAGGTAAGGATAGGATTACAGAAATAGATTTGTAATTTGCGGACGATTGGTACGTTTCAAATTTAGTTTTTTATTTTATTATTTTTTTTTGAGGGAGAGTTTCAAATTTAGTTGGTCACAGCAAGTAGCAGCCAATGATGGAAGGGGGTTGAATACTTGAATATCGTGTCCCAGCCAACGCCTCCCCCAAAAACGGCAGAAAATTGTTGAGAGAAATTGCATCTCGTCCTCTCATCAGTAATCACTCACTTCTTCCCATGTTTTTTTTTTTTTAAAACATATTTTTAGTCAATAGTCAACAACACCTGCATCAAGCAATCAACGTTTCACGTCACGAGTTTCACTTTCACCTTGTGCTGAGTCATGTCTGATGTGTTCAAGTTCAACCCAGTCAATCGCTAAAAACATTCCTAATATTTTGATATAATGATAAATAATTATTATCAAGAATAAATGTTATAAATTGAAATTTTCTCAAAACAAAAAAGAGTATATAATAATTTTTTTTAAAAAGAATAAAATGAATTTTAATTAACTGAAGTACTAATTAGTTAAATTTTTTGTCGTCAAATAAAAGATATGCGTTAGATCCACATACACTTAAAATAAATTGATATCTTGATCTAATAAAATAAATTGGTATCTTGATCTAATAATAAAAGACAACCATCAAGAAAAAATGTCATTTGTTAGAACTCAAAAATAGATAATGAATTAGTATATAATTAGAGAAACAAATATTTATAATTTTGAAACTATGTAACAAACAAAAGCAAACCCAAATGAGAAAATGAGTTTTTTTTACAATGGGTCAGAGTTGGGTTGACCCATTGTTTCACTTGCCCAAATAACCATTATCCATACTTGTTTTTATACTTCGAGTTTGAACATGTTAATATGTCTGAGTCTAGCATAGATACTATGGTTTACCATGTTTATGAGGAAGATAACTCATTAGAGGTTGATTTGACAAACAAAGAATATAAATTGCATAATATTGCCATTTGAGTTTCTCTATTTTAGGCATGGTTTTCGAATACAGACTGTTCAATGAACCGTTAAAGAAAGAGTTTTAAGATTTTTAAGATCAGACCAAGATCGAACCGTAATGACGTCATAATTAATTTAATAATTATCTAATATAAATAAATACATTAAATTAGTATAAATAGATATTTTAACTAAAATAATCCAATTAAATATAAATATCTATATTTCAAATATATATTTTCATATCATAGCTTTCACAAGACAAATAAGAAATATCAAATCCTAAACAAATTTAAATATAATATTTATTTATATATTGATTAGTTAAACTTGTGATAATAATAATAATAATAATAATAATAATAATTATTATTATTATTATTATTATTATTATTATATAAGAATTAGAAAGACACTTAAATAAAATAAAATAAAATAAAATATTTAAAATATTTAATAATTTTAAATTGAAATAATTATTATATACTTAATTGTAAATATTAATTAAAATTAGAGCAATAATAGTACCATAACATTTTATACAAATTTTGTCACAATTTATCACGTGATGAGATGTGAGTAGTAAAGATGTAGACCCATAATTTTTTTTTTTTTTCATTACTCACACTTTGCCATGTATCAAATTATAGAAAAAATTATGTAAAATATTGTGATACTAACATTACTCTTAAAAATACTTAAAATATTTATTACACCTATCAATGCATGTCACATCATGTTGGCTATGCTGAAAAAAGATCTAAATGTAATGGTTGAAACTTTTTGCTTTTATTAAAAAATTAAAAATTTCCATCATCTCCGATGCTAGCCACGCGAGGGACTTAGGAATTCAAAAGGAATTCAAAAGTAACAAAAGAAAGAAAGAGAGACATGTAGGATCTGTTTTGAGATCTGTTTATTTTTCTGAAACTGAAAACTTTTTACTGAAAGTATTGTATATTAAGACAAAAGTTAACTGAAATAGTATGATAGGACTCATGAATAGTATGATAGGACAGTGAGCTCATAAATATGAGTAAAAATAAACTGAATAGTAAAATAAGTTGGCTTTATAATCTAAAGCCAAATGCACACTGATGAGAATCACAAAGCATTCAAGGATCCATTGCATGTTCTAGTTGGGCCTATTACTAAAGCAAGATCCAAGAAAATCAAAGAAGCACTTCATGGGCTGATTCAAGAGATTTGGGCTGATTCTAAAGCAGGACATTCCAAGTTTGGCCCAAAGGAAGATGAAGGCATAATAAATTTAATCCAAGTTATTAAGGGCTGATCTGCTTTGATTGAGCGTGATTTATGGTGTGGATTAATGGCCGATTGATTTTCCAGCCCCATATTAGTTAATAGCCATTTTTCCTATTCTAGAGCTTATTATTTTAGACCAGATCTACCTTAATTTTAGGCTTTTATTATTTAGAACGTTTTTTAGCTATTTTCCTATTTTGGATATGCTAATTTCAGACCAAATCAACTTTTATTTAGGTTTTATTATTTAGTATATTTTTCATATTTTCTATTTTCAGTAATGCCTTATAAGTAGCATGCACTCATTGTAATAGAGATAATCATTAAATAAAAATCAGAAAAGGTGAGGCTTTGCTCTTTTTTTGGTTCTTCAAGAACTGTGAACTTATTAGGGATTCTTCCTTGTGGCGTTCAAAATTTATACCTCTGGTTCGTGATTCAATTATAATCACCGGGTTAAGGTGTTATGCTTATACCTTTGGTTCGCGTTTTGATTATAAACGTTGGGTCAGGGTTTTCTATCAAAAATCTGAATTTTAGCTTTCTTGGGAAATTATTCCAATACTGTTTGTTGGGTCTCAAAGCGTGTCGATTGAGGTTTGCATCATTTGGTATCAGAGCACAGGTTCTAAAATCAATTTTCTATCCCTTTTATCTTTTGTTTCATGTTATCATCCTATCTTGTTCCTTTTGTGTTCTTTATTCCTTGTTCTTATTTTGTGACGTGCACTAGGTCAAAATTGTGCACCAAGCTCCCAAAAAAAAAAAAAAAGGGAGAGATTTCAGATAAGAAATAGAAAACAAAAAAAAATATTGTTCGTAGTTTCAATTCTCTCAAATCAAAATATTATTTTCTTTTGTCCTCTTCCTTTGATTTAGTGTTTCTGTCATATTTTCTTGCCATTGGTATTAGTTTAAATACTACAAGTTGAATTTCTTGATCAAGTTTATTAGTTTAAGCAAAACTGAAAAGAGGAAGCTACGAGTGGTAAAAGCCAAGAGAGTGTGAGACTAATATCGGGAAAAAGCCAATTTAAGAGTGAAACACGAGTGTGAGTGACATAATTTAAGTGCAAACATGTGAGGGAGTGTTGTGATGAATTATTTCTAACATTTCTTTGTAGTTTCAAAATATGTATTCCAGGGGCCAAACATCAAATAGGGAAGGAGGGGAGGAGTCATCCCTCATGTTGCAGGCCATGCAACAACAGTTTGAGTGCATGAACGTGGTGTTTAATGATATTCAGGATCGGATGGATAAGTAAGACGCTGTTATTGCTTCTTTGCGTGAGGAGCATCCCTGAAGTACCCCTAATGCTAGAAGGCAAGGAAGGCGTGCGCGCGTTGATGATTCTGATGACTACCATGAGGATGACTTTGAAGATGAAGATGATCAAGTTTCATTGAACAATGAGGGCAAGTTTGCGCCGAGGGGAGAAAGGCGTGGTAGAGGTTTTCGAAAAGATCCAAGATGGCTAGATGAGACTGACAGAAACGTAGGAAACATAAAAATGAAGATACCATTGTTCCAAGGGAAAAATGATCCAAAAGTGTACTTGGAGTGGGAGAAGAAGGTGGAGTTCATCTTTGAGTGCCACAACTACTCTGAGGAGAAAAAGGTAAAATTAGCTGTGATTAAGTTTACTTACTATGCTATTATATGGTAGAATTAACTTGTGATGAATAGAAGGAGAAACTACGAGAGGCTTATTGAGTCGTGGGCGGAAATGAAGGCCACCATGAGGAGGCGGTTTGTCCCTAGTCACTACTATAGGGACTTGTATCAGAAATTACAGAATCTTACTCAAGGCTATAGGAGCGTGGATGACTATCACAAGGAGATGGAGATTGCAATGATTCGGGCTAATGTAGAGGAAGATAGAGAAGCTACTAAGGAAGGTTTCTGAATGGATAGATTATTTAGATCCAATTCCTTTGTTAGCTCCAGATCTAACATCCCTTCTGATATTATAAATGAAGAAGATTACTTTGTTGAAGAAATTGATTTCACTGATTTTAAGAAATGGCGTATTCCTAAAGTTGAAAATAAATCTATCTATAGGACTAGTTGGGTCCAATCTACCTTCAATTCTCAGTTTAGTGTTAGAACTATTGAGGAAACATATTCTATTTCAAGAACTCATGAAAAGTGTTGTTGTTTAATAGAAGAAGTATTAATGATTTTCTTGCAAAGAAATCCGGTTATTTGCATATATATATATATATATATATATATATATATATATATATATATATATATATATATATATATTGTGTTGAGAACCGTGGGCCACTTCCTGGAGTTGCTTAGGCCTTGGTCATGATGATTTCAGCCTTGTTACGGCCCATATAGTCGAAAATTGTAAGGGAAAGAGTCGAGAATGAGGACTTGTCAACTTGTGCCTTCACGAATTCTTATAGCCGAGAATCCTAGATAATGCCTTGGGAAAATCTGCTTGCTGAGCATGAGTCCAGCGTTAGGCACAAGTTGCTAGAAGGTCACTTCAACCTCAAAGGGTGGACCATTTCATTGACACAGGATTTGACATTGACCAATAATACCCTAGACTAAAGAAGCCACTTGTACCACTTGAGCGGTGGATCCAATGACGTAAGGAATATTCACTTATCATGATGCCCCCATTCAAAGAAGAGTATAAATCGGACAAGAGTGGGGGAAGTAAGGGGTTGGAACAAAAATTGGGAGAGAAACACAAGAGAAAAGAGAAACATCCTTTCTAGGGAGAAGGAAGTCTTGCTCAGACTTCAGAAAGGGGGCTTGGCTCGTGATAACCTTCACGGCGGAGTTGAACTTAAGGTAGTTCAGTGCTGAAGCACCACCGTAAGACCATTAGTGATGCCACTAACCATTTCTTTGGACCTCCCATTGTGGGATAGGCCTAATTCAAAGTACAAGTAAATTGGGGGTTTGGGCCTAACCTGCCTAAGGTTATTGGAAAATGACCACCCTAAGGTTAGGGTCATATTTTCTATGTATTGACTTATCTTTTAACAAAACGTACTTTACTTGTAATTTGATAGATCTAAGTTGGGTTTAATGTATCATCAACTGTGTGAAGTTTACTTTACAAGTGGTATCATTAAAGACATGAAGATTGATTCAAGAAACAAGTGAAGAAAAGTTGTTTCATTAAATCTCGACACTGGCATATATCAAGGATTAATGAAGAAGCTTGATGCCTTGATGGATCTTGTTTAGTGTTTCAGCTAAGACAGGTTGCAAGTCTTTCATACCGTGATCTCTCTTCTTGAAAAGTTTTTCAAGAGCTCATAGTATTAGTTAGACTTGTGTATTTTCTGTGTAATAATTAGGGAGACTGTTATTTTATACTTCTCTCATAATTAAGCTTGTGGTTTTGTCACAGATTGGATTGTTAGGGTCATATGTTCTATGTATTGGCTTATTTTTTGATAAAACGCACTTTACTTGTAATTGGTAGATCTAAGTTGGGTTTAATTTATCATCAAGTGTGTGAAGTTTACTTTACAAGTGATATCATTAAAGACATGGATATTGATCCAAGAAACAAGTGAAGAAAAGCTGTTTCATTAAAGCTCAATACGAGGATCGACACTAGCATCTATCGAGGATTTATGAAGTAGCTCAACACAAGCTTGATACAAGCTTGTAATTGGGTAGATCTAAGTTGGGTTTAATGTATCATCAAGTTTGTGAAGTTAACTTTACAAGTGATATCATTAAAGACATGAAGATTGATTAAAAAACAAGTGAAAAAAAGCTGTTTCATTAAAGCTCGACACTGGATCAACACTAGCATCTATCGAGGATTAATGAAGAAGCTTAACACAAGCTCGATTTATCGAGATTTATGAATTTAGAATTCTCAGGTCTGAATTTCGACCCATGATGACTTGGATGATTAGGGTTTCTCTTTCTACAACCCTAGACCATATAAAAGGCTTATTTTAAAGTCATCAATGTGACACAGAGACTCAATTAGAGAATTCATATACTCTGTGAAAAGCTACTGCATTTTGTGCGCCTTAGGGTTTTGTAACCAAATGCTTCCTGATCTTAAACATGATTTGAAGTGAAGAACTTTGCAGCCAATAACAGTCAATTAAGTTGCTAGAGTTAGTCACGTACTGAGATCCATGCATGCAAAAAGTCTACTACAAGATCAAGTCCAATTGGGTATTGGAGTGAAGGTTCAACTCTAGGTTGGTATTTGGGATAGGCCAGGGTAGTAGTAAGATTCTTCATACTTGTAACTGCTTGATTGTTAATTAGTGGATTCTTGGGAGCAGTGACTTGAAATTCAAGGGTTTTTGCCTTGCTAGAAGTTTTTCCCATTCGTCAACAAATCACTGTGTCTATTTTATTTTCATTGCATAATAGTTTATTTAGTGATTTGTTGGTGTCTCCACGATTTACATATAATTTTACCTAATTAATCAAATTGGGTAATTAAATTAATTAACTGGGGTCAATTTATAACCCAACATATATGGAAAAAATAAAATACCTATTAATAAAATAAATATAAGTTTATCAACAAATGAAAAAAAAAAAATTGTTATTAATGAAATTCTCAATTTTAATTTGTCCAACCACTATTTGTATATAATAACAATAATAATAATAATCATACCATAAGAAAAATGAATCAATGATAGTGATTTTTTTAAGGTTTATTAATTTTGATTCTATGGTTTTGTCATCAGTATTCCATGTGTTTATTTGCAAGTACTTCTGTACCGTTAGAGACTACAACTTTGTACTCATTTCCCGACCCACCTTTCCTAATTAGATTCTCTTGCTTGATGGAATCAAGAATATGTGGTACAAGACCAGTTAACTTCTTGTGAGAAATATCAAGAAGGCTTAGCTGTAGAGAGTTAGGGGTCAGTAGAGACCCCAACGAAGATAGGATATCGCTGGAAAGCAAATTTTTGGCAATATTTATATCAGCAAGAGATCACAAGAACTAACTGTCTCTAGGATTGAGCCAGATAGCTTATTGTTTTGTAATTGAAAAGCACTCAATTGCTCCCATCAAAAAAAGAAAGAAAAAGAAAAGCACTCAATTGCTTCAGATCACCAATACTAGCATGAGATGTAAAATGTTTTACATTTATAGTTACATTTCACGCTCACTGCTCAGCTGCCTCTCCCCCTCCCCAACTTCTCATCAGATTAGCCACGGTACCCTCCCCCTCCCCAAATATTTTACTTCTTCTTGCCTTAATTTTACAGTTTGACTAGAAAATATTTTCCAATTGACCAGATTTTACAACAAAATAAACATGATAAAAATGTGACAAATAGAGCATAAATAAAGTAGCAGGTCTATCCCCAATCCAAAGAGGGAAGAGAACTAGAGAAGGATCCAACTTATGGAGGAGGCTTTAGAGATGGAGGTAAAATGCCCTATGACATTCCTGTACTATCTCGGACTACATCCCTGTGCATCACAATGATGAAAGAAGGCATTAGAAGTATAAGTAGTCTCAATTCTCAAACATTAAAAATAAAACTACAAAATAAATATAAAGATGCCTGTGACAGATAACAGAATATATAAGCTAATGAACACAAGCTACATGCCAAATAAGGAATAAAGAATTAACCCCATTCCCTAAAGATTGAAAAGCATTACCCTTCTCCATGGTTTGTATACCACATTAAGTCTAACAATTGCAAAAGAAAAAAAAAAAAAAATTTCAGAAACCATAACAAATGCAACCATTGACAAACAAACGCTCAAGTCTAAAGCGATCTTACAGTTTATCCATACCAGAAAAACTGCCTCCAACAATTGATTTCCAGGGATAATTGGTGACTGATTATTATCCACTAAGTTTGTCACCGATGCTTGATAAAGTCAAAAATCTCACAGAATCAGTCCATTAATTTTCTCAAAATTAAAAATATGTCATCATTCACCCGGATATAAATTCAAATATTTCCACACCCCATTTCTTTTTCTTTTTTTCTTCTAAGAAATAAGAGCTTTATAACAAATTTAAGATACATTAATTATTAATCAGCTTTAGTTTAATTCATAAGATAAATAGAAAATTAAAAAGAAATATAGTTTACAAAATAAGTAATATGAATTAAAAAGAGAATAATAAAGAAAAGGTACATAATTTACTTGATATGCCTTTACTGCAACCGATAGTGAGTTGGGGATGTTACATTCTATTCTACTTAACATCATAGGAGGCAAACCACTGTGCATCCTTAGCGCGATGGTCACTCTACAAGTATAAGTGTTTCTAGGGTACGGGGTGGTAAAAACCGGAGTTCAAGTCTCTAAAAGAGGAAGCTATACATATATACACTTAGATTAGGTTAGAGTGGAATTTATATCTTGTATCCAAAAAAAAAAAAAAAAATCATAGGAGGCAAGCTTTGCCAAAAACAAATTAAGCCTCCATTATTATAGATGGTATACATTAGATTAATGATTTAAAAAAAAAAAATTATGGTTAAATAATATTAGACTACTTGTTATTTGCAAGTGAGGTGTTCTTGCTTTAGTGAATGAGCATCATTATTATGGCATTCTTAGCTTCTGTATTAGGTATTAATGTCAGTACAAAAATTTTAAAAATTAGATAAGACATGTGTCGCAAGATTAGGCCTTCAATTTAAAATGTAATTGGATATTCTTTCAACTTTGGTTTATATATATATATATATATATATATATATATATATATATATATATATATATATATTTGTTTGAGGAAGGAACAATATATATTTTTACGACTAAGAAAATCTGAAAATGTGAAGGGCAATAAGGAAAAATATCACAAATAAAATAACGTAAATTGGTATGTGCTTTTGTTTTTTTTGGGTCGTGCGGAGTCGGGATTTCTTATCGTTCCTTATTCCAGCTGAGTAAATTTAGAGGTTGTAATAGTGAGCACATGTCAATTTTCGACTCTACTCAATGAAAGTTATCAAACGAGAATTCACGACAAGACAAAAGGAAAAAAATAATAATAATAACGCGTGTGTTTGAAAAATAGCCGTTAGAACTACAACGGCTACCTTCGATGTAGTTTTAAAAATATATAGCCGTTAACCCATAGCAGTGGGATAAAACAAGTCACTGGCTGAGTTTGCATTTGGACTGAAAAGCATCTCACTATTCTCCTTCGTTATATTTTGTTGCCAATTCCTCTCTCAAAGCTCCAACTGCGAAGTGAATCTAGGAGCAGAAGAAGAGCTATCCTGTCCTTAAGAGCAAGAGGCTGCTAATACTCGAGAAAGGTATGCATTAATTCCCTCATCTGAATTTTCTACATTCATTTCCAAAAGGAAAGAAGCTAATTTTATGTCAGTCTTGATTAATGTTGAAGTGTTTCTTGAACAACTTAATTTATTAAGGGAAAGTTTTTAGTTGGTCAAGAGATTTAGGAAGCAAAGCTAATCTAAAATCAAATTTTGTTCCTGATTTATGCAGGTTCTTAATTAATTCCCAATTCAGGAATTCAAAGATAACAAAAGATGAATGACCTCATGACCAAATCGTTCACCAACTATGTGGATTTAAAGAAAGCTGCCATGAAAGATGCGGATCTGGAAGCTGGAAATTTAGAAATGGCATCTTCCAAAGCCCACATGGACAGTGACCTTGGTCTCTTTCTAGAAGAGGCTGAGAAGGTGAAGATGGAGATGTCCGAGCTTCGTGACATTCTGAGTAGCCTACAGCAAGCCAACGAGGAATTCAAGTCCCTCCACAAGCCCGAGGCCTTGAAATCCTTGCGAAGCAAGATCAATGACAACATTCTCACCGTGCTCAAAAAGGCCAGGACTATTCGGTCTCAGCTGGAACAAATGGACCGAGCCAACGCGGCTAATAAGAGGCTCTCTGGCCAAAAAGAAGGCACCCCAATTTACAGGACAAGGATTGCTGTCACTAATGGGCTGCGAAAGAAGCTCAAAGAGCTTATGATGGACTTCCAGGGGCTGAGGCAGAGAATGATGACAGAGTACAAGGAAACCGTGGGTAGACGCTACTTCACAGTAACGGGAGAGAACCCTGATGAGGAGGTCATAGATAAGATAATCTCCAATGGCGGCGAGGAGTTTTTAGGACGGGCAGTACAAGAGCACGGAAGGGGGAAAGTGCTAGAGACGGTGGTGGAGATACAGGACAGGCACGATGCCGCGAAGGAGATCGAGAAGAGTCTGCTTGAGCTGCATCAAGTGTTTCTTGATATGGCTGTAATGGTGGAGGCACAAGGAGAGCAAATGGACAACATTGAGCAGCATGTATTGAATGCTTCTCACTATGTCAAGGATGCCACCAAAGAACTCCAGACTGCAAACAAGTACAAGAGAAACAGCAGGAAGTGGATGTGTGTGGCAGTGATACTTCTACTTGTGATCATTCTTGTTGTGGTCATCCCCATTGTCACTAGTTTTGCCAATTCTTGAAATTGTCGTATTTTCTTCAATTTTTTTTGGGGGGGTACTGTAATGTATGATTGGATTTCGTTCACTCAACTGGTTAGGTTGAGATGACTTTAATTTGAATGAAATATATTATTAATTTATTTAACTTTATTATTCTTTTGGCCAAATTGCATCGGTTGGCTTCATTTTTAAAACAAATTTACGGTAACATTGTTGAAATCAAATTTCTTAAGCCACTTTGAACACAGAAATTCCTCAGAATATCATTTCCATCATTAGGCCCATAAGATAATTATTGTTATGATTATACCAATCTCTTTACTACAAGTATTTCAAAAAAAAAAAAAAAGTACTATTAGGAATTCATAAAAAAATTCTGAGCAAAATTTATGAAACAAATTAAAATAAAGCGACCCCAACCCAAACCCATCTGGGCCCCAACCACACAGCCAGCAAGGCTAAAGAGAGAGAGCTGGGTGGACACGTGTAGATTGGCATGATTTAAGTGCACAGTGAAATTTTTCATTGTGCGCAGCCTCTGTTTTTAGTTTCCTTTAAAATTTAAGATTTTGAAAAGAGTCATATTATATATATATATTTCCCCCCTCCCCCCATTTGCCAATCAAGTTCTTTAATTTAGGAAATAGAAACTGTTTTTAAAACCAGAAAAGTGGAAAAGGCAATTACCAAACAAGCCATTCATCATCTCTTAATTGAATCTAATAAGGCAACATAAAGAATTGAATCTAATTAAATGAAAGGTTTCATTTTTTTCAATATCTTAAATTCTTAATTCTTTTTTGGATGGAAAAATAAAAACTAGTCAACATTTGCTTAAACCGTTCTTCTAAAAAATTTTTGATCACGTGACATCATTTATCTATGAATGTGAGGATTTTAAAAACTCCATAATAAAATTACACCCAAGAACTTGAAGAATTTCATTCCCCTGCACCTTGTTTATAAAATCTTTCTTTAAATTCTCAAATCCCTTATTCCGTTCACTTTTTTATATGAGCCTTTCATACATTGTTCTATATATAGTTCAATTACTGAAATCTTTCTTTTCTTCCCACCTTAGATTTTCATTTTCCTAAGAACTTTGTTAGGCACCCTGAATTCAACATTGCAGAAATCCATAGAGAACACACATATGAATGTTATTAAATTAACGTGAATAATGAGAGCTGATCATGTCATACAACAATATCATCACGTACCTTTAAATCAATATTATACATTTATACACTATGGTGAACTAATCTTATTCTTAGTCATATAAACAACAAATCCTAGTGCTAGTCAATGTTTATTATTCCCACACTATGATTGACATTTTTGTATGTATGGTATTATTCGTGAGTATTTATAACTACAAAGTCAATGTAAAGTTCCCCTCTCAAGGGCAGTGTGGGGAAACAATTCCTGTGTCAGTCGATTGCACATTATTGCATAAAGCTTTGGTTTTTTTCCCTTTTTCAGCTTCCAAGTTAATGCTTTGCAACAAAATCTCCTGACATGGAAAGCTATTGCTGCAGTTGAATTCAATGGCAACATCAGAAGCGCTAGTCCCATAAATGTTTTGGTAAAGCACATTTTTCACCTGAACTGCAGATTTCTGTAATACATTTTAAACCAACAAGATAATTTGTCAATCAGAGAGTTCAATACTTACTTTTATGGCTTATGGAACTGAGTTATTTACCTGTTCGCTGCATGGTTTATCTTGGTCACAGTAATTTTGTTCTATTATTATAGGGTTGGCAACATTATGCATTTCAACATTCTGAAATTTGATGTTGCTTGCACTTCCTGACCCTCCCTGAATTTACAAAAGATGGACTTAGTGTTGGTAGCATGATTCAATTGTCCATGCATTGTTATACATTGTTTGTGTCTGTATGGTGTATGGGTAATCTAATTTCATATGATTGAAAGACTAGTATCAATTACCTGCCATGTCTTAATCCTCACACCATTTGTGGTTCCATACAACTTAGCTCCATTTATGGTTACTCCAGAAACATAAGATTCCGAATTTCCAGATCCTAAGCTTCCAATACTGAGCTCACCATGCAAAAAAGGACAAGTCTTAATATTGGCATAAAACAAAAATAACAGTAGGTATGTATATATACTAATTGAAATCGGTGAGTCTGGAGCAACTGGTTATAGTTCAGATTTTGAGACCTAATTCCATGGCCTGGTCCACAGGTTATGTCTCTGGCTTGCACGTTCTGGGATCCACTTGCAATTGAAATACAATCATCACCTTCAGTACATCGAAAAAAAAATTAGGAACAGTAACTAGTTAGTGGTTACACAAGCATTTCAGTAATTTTTAGTTACTTCTTATGTCTTTTCTTTAAGGAATATGACACGTCTTACGTGAAAATGAAATCTTTTGGGACAATAAAAGTTAGGAGACAACAATCCAATAAGATACTTCAATGCTTTAAACGAAAATCTCTTCTAGCCATAAGTTACAAACTCAAGCTAACAACAACAATCAAAGTTATTTGGAAAAGAGAATCAGTGAAACTATATTTTGTTTAAGAACTAGAATTAGTACCCTCCATGGTTTCTAGCCAATCCAAGAACCATGGGGTATTTCAGATGAAATTTTTAGGCTTTTATAGCATCTTGCTCATTTTGTACTTCGAGTTGGTGTTGAGAGAATTGAGACTATTCCTTATGTTGTGGACTCTCCAAGACTCCAACTCAAGAGTTACTGTGACTTAGTTTTTTGTGGAGTATGCTTCTGTGCTTTTATATAGTTTAGGTTCCCCTTATACAATATTTCACTTACCCAAAAAATAATTTAAAAAAGAAAAAGAAAAAGAAGGAGACCTTTGGTATACCTGTTCCTATATTACAGCTTGAAATTTGGATGTCTTGAGTGTCAGCAACATGAATTCCATCAGTGTTGGGGCTATCCTCTGGAGCAGTTATAGTCAACAAAGAAGCTTGAACATTCATGCATTTTTCGAAAGAGGTGTGAATTTGTTGCGCTTCTTGGATCTTCAAATTATTCAAAGTCAAATACTTACACTCAAAGAAGGTCAGAGCCTGCCAAGATACATAGTTTCCATTCCATATAAGAAAATTGAGGAAACATTTTTTTTTTTAGATAGAGGAAATATTCTTTTACTTGTTGTATATTCATATCATCATATTAAAAAAAAAAAAAAAAAAAAAAAAATATATATATATATATATATATATATATAGGTTAAACAGGTTCGTATCAAAATGAGTTAATTTATCTTGACACAAATAATGAGGTCATTTCAAGTTAAAAATGACATTATTGTCATGTCAATTATATAAAAATAAAAACACTATATATTAACGTCATTCTTTTCATTCGCCACTAACAAAGAACTAGTGCAACAATTTCACACAAAATGGACACTCACTAATTCAACATAACATAATTGTCTACAGAAAAACATTACATATAAGGATAGCACTAATTGTATATCTATCAACTATCTTCTGTTATATGTGATATATATTATATATTTATATCTTTAGATTGGTTAAAAATCAAATCTTTTTTGTCGAAAGGATCTCCCTCGTTTCAACAAAAATTGAGAGATTAGTAATACATTTTTTTTGTTAATTTAGAGTAGTGTACAAGCGATGCGCGCATGTGCATATAATAAGACATGTAAATAGCATTTTCTTAAAAGGTAAAAGAAGACAAACATACCGTTGGTGCATACGTGCAAGGCTGTTAGTCAATGAAGAGATAAGAATAGTTAGCACTTCTGATTAAGCAAGTATGAGCAAGATTAAACAAAACAACATTGAAAATTAATGGTTCATATAATATTGGCTTACCAGGGCTTTATTGACTTTGCAAGAGTTTTGCCACCATATCTTCCCGTTGCCATTGATGGTTCCACCACCTTCAACTGTTAAATTTTGAACACTATCAAAGAGTAGCCAGTGTCTACCATCTTGGCTGTAGTCCGATCGATCATTAGATGCTTCTAAGGTTCCAGAAATCTGATCATTTAAAAAAAATATAAATATAAATTTTATTATTTGATATATATTGCATGAACTTTTGAAATATATATATATATATATATATATATATCGGAGACCATCTTTCTCTACTATATTTAATTTACCTGCACTTTAAGATCAGATTTACAAGGACCTAAGAATCTAATTGGCTTAAGACGATAGGTTTTGTGAGGCACCACGAGCACAGCTCCTTGGGTTGAACAAGCTACCTCCCAAGCCTTCTTAAATGCCTGAAAGAACCGTTTGAGTTAAACTATATATATATATATATATATATATATATATATATATATATATATATATATATATATATATATATTTTAGTAAGGATTTGGAGTATATATTAAGGGGAGAAAAGAAGAAGAAGAAGAAGAAATTATCCCTAAATGAAAAGAAAATATACTTTACGAAATATGAACATCTCAAAGTCCATTAACTAATAACTGTCATTCCAAGCTATCAAATAATAGTAATAAAATAACTGTCATTTCATGGTTACCATTATATTTACCGGATTACAATTGCTCACGTGACCCAAAATATATTGAGTGATATTCTAAAATACAAATTTTGGTCATGCTAACGGGCACCCTTAAGACAATAGTTAACAATCTATTTTAGAAAAGTTTTAACATCATTTTTATAGAAAAAAAAAAAAAGCTATCAAAACATTAATTACTTTTTTTTTCCTATAAATTTTTTTTTAAATGAATTGTTAATTATTACCCTAAGGGCATTTGTTAACATTTCCCTATAAATTTAATACATAAGTTTTACATACGGATGTATCATTAATCACACAAAAAGTAATCTAAATATATACTCATTTATTATCTTATTATAATGGTACAAATCATACTTATTGTCACATTAATTTGTATTTATTTTAATACTCAAAATGTGTTGAATGATATTAATAATATTACAATTTTTAATACATAATTTTTTTAAAACATGTGTCACCAATCACACTAGAAATAATTTAAATAATCATTAATTGCGACATTAATTTGTAGTAGGCTAGTAGCTTTCAAAATTTAAAAGAAAAAAAAGTTGGAGTAGTTTTAGTATTTTCCAAATGTATTATAGCATTAATTATATAGCGCCATATTGGTTGTAATCCAATTGAAATTACATTGCATAAAAGAAACCCTAATGAATCAGATTACAAAAGATTAGTACGCAGCAACTCAACCAAAAACCAGTGTTTAAATCTACCATTATTCTGATAAAGGGGCATACCTCTGTGTCATCAGTACCATCACCTTTAGCTCCATAGTCATTGACGTTAATTGTTTTACCCGAGGTAGAAATGGTACCCAATATTCTATCTAACCTTTTCAAACGTAAGACATGAGTGCTTTGCTTGATCACGTCCTTAAACCCAGATTCTTCACCAAAATGACGAAGTGGGTCCTTTTGCAAAGTGCTATAACATGAAACAAAAGAGAGCATGAAAACGAAAAATGGAAGAAGATATCTTATTTGCTGGGCCATTATTTCCTTTTCCTTTTTTGTGTGAGAGAAAAGATATAGAGTACTTCTAAAAAGTAGAGTATATATATGTTTGGTAAGATGATTATAGGAAGTGAGAAAAAATGGCATAGTTCGTAACATATTTATATAGAGATTAGAGAGGGAAAGGCGGCTTTCAGATTGTTGTCTATATTAATGTTGGCTGGCTCTTGAGGTATGGTTTGAGATGTAAGAGACTGAGACGAAAAGATTTCTTAGTGCACGCTTGTATGCCACAACTTCTTGCATTATTCATAATACATACATCCATTTACCATATATAGTAAGCAAAATCCTCACACATCAGCTCCTTACTCTTGACTTTATTTTATCGTTTTTCAATTTTCACAAGAGAAAGAAGTTGGTTTATATATCATTTGTTTAGAGCGTCTTGTCTTAATTCATAGTTGATAATGATCCTCTTTTATCACTTTCAGTATCCTATAGTTTACACAACGGCTAAAATTTTTCCACCCCCCCCCCCCCCAAAAAAAAAAAGTAACCAATAATTAGGAAATCCATGGCTAAAACAGCTAACAGATATGATTTCAAAGCATATACGTAGGATGATAATTTTTGTCTAGTATGCTAGAAATACTACAAATTTTAGAAAATAATTCTTATAAAATAATGTATCACACTAATTAAAATTAATTTGTTATAACTTTTGCATTTTCATTTTTTTAAGCTTTTTCCTGCATCTATTAAATATAAATTGACTTTTCATAATATTCTATACATACATATTATTAACTTGAATAGAAAAAATTACATGAAAAGGGCATTACAATTTATGAAATCTAAACATGATCACCCTCTAATCTTTTTATGTTGGTGCATTTTAATATTACTTAATTAATAAATTGTTAGATTATTTAATATTATATATGTTTTTTTTAATATAAATACAATTGTATTTTAAACTGTGATATCTGGATCACAATAATTTTTCTTTATAATCAGATCAAGACACTGATTGATTTTTTTATGTAAGTGGGGTTTGAATCTTGAATCTCTCATTTGACAACAAAAAACTTAATCAATTGAGTTAATTGGAGCCCATTACATTATTAGGCAACTTATTTGTCTTGATTTTAGTTGATAAATGAAAAAGTATGAGTTTCAATTTTTAATGGCATTTAACTCCAATCATTGATTCTAGAAACTCCCACCATTACAATAATGGGTATAATTATATGAATAAATTGGTTAAAAGCCCAATGAATCAATAATAGGATTATTTGCAAAACACACATACACATGTATGAATAACAAAATGTAAAGCAAAATACAAGATCTATTGATGCATGAAGAGATTTATAATGATACATATTTGAGAATGGTTGGGCAAAAAATATGTTTTATTTTGTGGAGTTTTGAGTTAAGGTATTAGTGCAGAATTAGCTTAAGCCATACGACAATTTAATTGGGCTATTGTATCTCAGAGTGGGCAAGTCAAATAGAAGTTCTACTGCACTAGTTTGTGAAATTTTTTAAACGCAGAGGGCTTGAATTTTCCTAAAGATAGTGAGATATATATTATGTATCTCCAATTGATTTTGTTCCAATTTTAAATTTTGTGTAAACATATACATTAGATTAAAGTGGAAGCACATTAGAATCCAAATTAACTCTCAATTATAGTCTAATTTCAAGTCACGTGTCCAATTTTAAGGGTCCATTTGGATACAACTTATTTTTGCTGAAACTGAAAACACTGTAGCAAAATAATTTTTAAATGTGTAAATAGTACCGTGAGACCAATTTTTAATATTTTTTTCTGAATAAAGTGGCTGTGGGTCCCATAAACAATGTGCGAACAGTACTATTACAGTGCATGAACAATACTACTATAGTACGTGAACAGTGATAATTGTCTCAAAAAGCAGAAAACGCGTGAAGGAAAAAAAAAAAAAAAATTGAAAACGTGAACTGGATCCAAACAGATACTAAGTCACATGGAAAGTGAGTTATTCAATGCAAAGAGCCAAAGACTAACGTATCTAATCTAATATTAATGAAACATAAAAAATCAAGATAACCTATTTGAAAGATTAATACCAAAAATATGTCTGTGTATGTGATGAAAAAGAACGTCATTTGTATTCTATACTTTTTTTATAGGTCATTTTCACTCCATACAAATATCACAAACGATAACATTTTAACAATCACATCCTAAAAGCCAATACAACCCTTCATTTAACACCGTGACAACAAAATCTATGTCGTAGATAATACCATACATTCAACTAATATAACTAAAATTCAACGGCATTTCTATAGAATGCGCACTCTTTAAACCTATAACTCAATCAATCTATTGTCCCTTAAAACCCCAAATCATCCGAACTAAACCCACTAGGTGTGTATGTAATAATTTACCAAATTATTTTATTAAAAAAAGACATGAACAAACACCCACATTTTCCATCAAAATAAATAACACAAAACCTGAAAAAACTACGCGCTCAAATTCATTTCAAGTTAAACACCTCAAATTTCAAATGAAAATATATTAAGAAATTTAAAAGAAACCTCAAACTTAGCTCCGCATAACCCTAACATTCCTTTTAAAAAATATTCTTTCAAAACCATCGTGCAGTACCATTTTCACTAATCAAGCTCCAAAATTATTCTCATAACCCTAAATACGGCCACCAAAAATTAAATAAAAACCTAAAGGCATACAAGACGTACATCCAAAGCACCAAAAAAGAAAAGAGAGACTATCTCATCATCATTGTTGAATGTTTTCATGCATATATAAAGGTTACAATCTAATTTTAATTATATTTTAGTGTATTATTACTACTAACATCTTATTTGTTGTATCGCATTGATTTCTGATTAATTTATTTAGCATTTGGATGCAAGATCACAACAATTCGCCAATTAGAGGGGCATAATGATCGTTAGCAAATCTAGGTTAATGGAAGTTCCAATTAACACCCTCGTTCAATCTGAAACCAGTTATATAGGTCTTACAGGGTTAATTTTTTAGCGATGAATCAGTTGCATGCAAGGTTAATTTCAAAATAGCAGTTTTTGACAAAGTTATGTATTCCATCCTCTTCCAGCAGAATTTCAAAATTTTATATTATCAACGAATAAGGTGGCACACTCAGTTTTATGCTCAATTTTGCTCACAATCCGATCGAATCTACTTAATTCAGTCTACTTCATCTGTGTTGGCCTCTGTGTTTCGGTCAGTACGAGCTTGCTTGCTTTAAGGTTTTATTTTTTTAATTAAAAAGTTATATTTATAAAAGCAAGCCTTATCAAGAACTCTAATAATGAGATTGGGAATGTCTAAAATTTTGTTCTTGATTTTATAGAATGGATAATTTTGAAAATTTGTGTTTTAGAAAACACAAGTTTAGCGTAAACTTTGAAAAAAAAAATTGTGTTTTACATTAAAATAATGTTTTAAAAACACAATTTAGTACTATAAAACACAAAATTTTAAAAATTTGCACTAAACGTGAGTCTTTAGACACAATTTCAATGCAAAAAGTGATATAACCAATATCGTGTTTTTAAGACATAATTTTCAAGTGTACATTATATGTCATTAGCTTTTGATAAGTTGGCAATTTTTGTTTTAAATGGTGTTTTGAAACACAATTTAACCACTAAAAATCATGTTTAGATTCATGGAGAGTTCTCAAATAAATTTTCCATAACACTAATTTAATAATTATTAATAAATAATATTATTTTTCCAAAAAAAAAACCCCACTATTTTCCGTTGATAATTACATATTTTGAATAACCAATGTATCACTTAAAATTGGTATTTATCCATTATTTTATTGATGAGCATACACATAAGACATGACATGCAAGAGATTGCGACAGTGTTACATCCTCATCATCATCATCATGACATCACAAAATATTATATGGTCCAATATACAAGTTAGGTAATGTTGTAGTGAACTTTCTTTTTTTAACGCGACGGTAACAATTAACAAGTAGGAGTGAGGAAATGAAACACATAATCTGTTGTTATCGAAGAATTTTAATGTGAATGTGGAATATGTTAATTGTGGAATGAAGTTGCCGTAATATGTTTGTGAGGTATGGGGAAGGTAGGGCAAATTTGGTTTTAGTTGAAGAGTGATGGCTCTCATGGCGTTGGCCATTTTTCTATGATGACTTAAAAGTTTCCAAGTGCATTTCACTTTCACAACAAGAATGCACCTCATGAAATAATTTATTTTTCTTATATAATAGTTGATATGAATTTGAATGAATCAAAAGGTACAACAGGAGTTTTAACTTGCACAATTTGGCATACTATATGCATTCATACCGGTTTATGTATAATATAAAAAAATATATAAAATTTACACATATTTGTTTAAAAATGACCAATATTAGTTTGTATATAATTGTGTAAATTTACAAGTTTGCTATAATAGCCATATAAATTTACATTAACACTATTCATTTTGTATTCATAAGTTGCTTTTTTTTTTCTTTACATCTCAAGGATGAAAAAATAGAGTAGATGGTAGTTGTTGTGTATGTAAAGAAAAAAAACAATTAAAAAAATCAAGAAAAATTGATATTTTAATGAAATGTAGTGTAAAAATTAGATAATTTGATGTATGATGTTTTGAAAAATGAGTATTTGAAATGGAAAAAATAAGTTCTTATGTTATTAAAATAGACAGAATTTTTTGTATGAACTAAAATCAATGGTCTAAGACAGCAGTTTTTTTTTTTTTTCCCTGAATAAATGAAGACAATTGCATTTATAGTATACAAATTACCCCATCTAGGATCCTTTCCAATTCAAATGCTATCAATTCTATCCATTAAAATTTTATTTTCTAAGTCTAACGGTGTAAAACTGCTATGATTAAAATTTAATTTGAACCACGAGATAACGAAATGGATAAGATTTAAAATTAAAACCACCTTTTCACATGTATAACGTAACTTTGCAAAAGATCATTAGACACCACGTATGCAAGTTCCACCAATGATATTAGAAAATGGTACTTGGGCGGTTCTGAATTCTCCGTAGGTATGGAGCAAATGTTGATTGGATGGATATATATGAATACTGTACATGATAAAGCGTATATAGGTATGGAGCAAATGTTGATTGGATATATGACTACCTATGCTTATCATGTATCTTTTTGAGAAAAAAGGTTAGAAAATTCTTGTCATGTGGAGATCAAATGGAAGATGAAGATTGTGTGACATATGCAATTGATAATAATCAATTTTCAAAGTTTTCAGGTAAAGCAAATGATCTAAATTTTGGCCATTTTCTATTGCCAAAGGTTTGATAAAAAGGAAGAAAATCATACGTGAATCTGTAGTTGTTTCTCCTTCAACTAACACAGAAGATGTATCTGGTTAAAAAAAAAAATGTTACCTCCTAATGAGACAGGTGAAGTTACTTGGATTCTTATGAACATCTCCATAATCCATGAAAGTTTTTTCGTTTTAGTTGTTTTGCTCATGTTCTTATCAAATGCAATACAACTACTCTAGCTTTTGCTAGTGCCTCAAAAGAAAATGAGGAGATCATTTGTTGACCTATTTTACATTCTCAAATACTACTTTATCTATTTTAACAACACACCTTACAATAAACCCAACATTTCCGTTCTTATTTTTATATACAACTCATAAAATAATATAAACTAACCAAAAAAATATACTCCTATATAAAACTAACCATGAGAGAGAGAATAAAAATAATATTTGAGTTTACAATATCATGAACACTAAGTTATAAATATAAGGACTTAGAGCACTAGCATTGAGAGGTGTAAAAACTCCGCAATTTCTATTTTACCTCCTCGACCCTTAAAATCATGCAACATCTGGGTATGCAAACCTAAAATTTTTTTCCAGCCTTGCTACAATAAGGTTGCATGTATGCAACCTTAGAGCATTCGCATTAGTGGTCCTAAAAAATTTAGTTTTTGGCAATTCAAAAAACTATTTTATTTAATATCTATTTTAACATCACACTTTATAATACACCCAACATCAATAGTTCTATTTTTTTTACCACTTAATTTAAATATTATTTCTTGTTTTTCTTTTTCTTTTTCATTTTTTTTTCTTGGAAAAAACCAATTTGCCAAATAATTTGTGGCCAAAATGGGAAAAAAATTCTCTTGCCATCAAGCTAAAGTAAAAAATAAAATAAAAAATTACCAAGAGTCCTATGGATCAACTAAATTGACACTTCTTAATATTTTTAACGGAGAAATTACATTTTGTCCACCTGTAATTTACCCAAAAAACACTTTACTTATATGTGATTTAAAAATTAGAATTTTACCCACTTGAGGTAAGCTCCGTTTATCTCTTGTTATCCACCTCTATTAAAAATATGAGTAAATTTGTTTTTTTGCTATCATTTTATGTCTCTCTCCTCTCAAAACTAAAAACTAAAAAATCAAGAGAAAAGAAGATTTAAAAACTAAGTTTTATAAAAATTAAAACTTAGCTTTTAATTTAGATCAGAAAAGATTGTCTAATATGATCAATTGCTTCATTAAATAACATTATCATAATGTAAAAAAAAAAAATTCAGAAACATGACAGTTTATTCTTGTATTCAGGAAAATATAAAATTACGAAAGAATTCGATAGACCAATATAAGATAGAACTGAATGTACGCATACGTTGCTTTTTGCATTGCCTTCATCACAGTTAGGGATGGCCATACCCATTGGGTAATGGATATCGAACCCTACCCGATCCAAATGTTTCGGGTAATACCTGGTTCTTAATGGGTAGAGCTTAACCGGGTAGGGTATGGATATTACCCAAATTGTTCGGGTAGGGTATGGATATTATCCAAACCCGACCCGTAAAAAAAAAAAAAAAAAAAAAAAAAAAGCCCAAGCTCTTGCTTCTGCACACCCAGGTTCTTCTTTCATCCTTGTAAGCTGCTTCTAGGGAAAACTTGATCCGTGTTCTGTAGGGAATTTAACCAAAATTCCAACCTGTGAGAAACAAAACAAATAGAGAAAACACACGCCAAAGAAAACAATCACACGCACAAGACAATATTTACGTGGTTCGGCAATTTGCCTACGTCCACGGAGTTGCAGGGATTTCACTATGAAATAAGGAAATACAATAGTGCACAAGAACACTCTCAAGAAACCCAATTCCCAATACACCCTAACTCTCTCTCACCCACAAGACAAGAAAATACTATTCTTTCTTCTTATGCGGCTGCTAGGTTATTAGGAATTTTTTTTTTTTTTTTTTTACTCTCACGGCTTGCCCAATATCACAAACCTAATATATATATATATATATATATATATATATATATATAGGTCGGCTGTACTAGGAATTATAATCCTAGTTGAATTCGGTTTTACTTGTGACTTACATGGGCTTATGGCAATTCAATCCACACGGGCCCATTTCAACAAATCTCCACCTTGGTTTGAATTGATCAAGCTACATGAGCAAACTCCTCCATCACCTCCACCTTAGGCCTTAAGGGCTCACAAGCTGCAAACATCAACCACAAACCTCCATAACATAATCCCTCATCCCTGCAACTCATCCTCCTGTCCTCAAGCTAGAAGGCTAATTGAAGCTGCACACAGCTTCAGCTTTTCAATAGTGACACCCTTAGTCAACATGTCTGCTGGGTTCGTAGATCCACAAATCTTCTCAAGTATTACCAGCTTATCTTCAACAAGATAACGGATAAAGTGGTATTTTGTCTGTATGTGCTTCGACTTTGAATGAAAAGCTGAATTTTTGGCAAGAAAGATTGCACTCTGACTGTCACTGTGTAGAATGCCCATCTCCTGCTTCTTACCTAATTCATTTAAGAAACCATGTAACCAAATCATCTCCTTTCCAGCTTCAGTTGTAGCAACATACTCAGCTTCTGTAGTAAACAAAGTAACAATCTTCTGTAGATTTGAAGCCCATGATATAGCTGTATCACTCAGAGTAAAAACAAACCCAGTAGTACTCTTTCTACTATCAATATCACCAACAAAATCAGCATCTACATAACCCTGCAGTTTCAAACTTGCACCTGTGAAGCAAAGACTTGTATCTGATGAACCCTTAAGGTATCTCAGAATCCACTTGATTGCCTCCCAATACTGCTTTCTAGGCCTACTTATGAATCTGCTCACAACTCCTACTGTATGTGCAATGTCTGGCCTTGTACACACCATAGCATACATTAAACTGTCAATAGCTGAGGCATAGGGCACCTTGCTCATATGGTCCCTTTCTTCTTCTGTCTTTGGTGACTGTTCTTTGCTTAGTTTGAAATGACTACCCAAGGGTGTGCTCACTGGTTTAGCTTTATTCATGTTGAATCTACTGAGGACTTTCTTCACATATTCTGACTGTGAAAGCTTCAATGTACCATTAGCCTTTTCTCTAATGATTCTCATGCCAAGGATTTGCTTTGCAGCTCCCAAATCCTTCATTGCAAACTATTTGGACAATTGCTTCTTCAGATTATTAATCTCCTCAATGCTAGACCCTGCAATAAGCATATCATCCACATACAATAATAATATGATGTAAGAATTGTCAGAAAACTTAACATAGTAACAGTGATCAGCTTCACATCTCTTGAATCCAATTCTATGCATAAAACTGTCAAATTTCTTGTACCACTGTCTTGGAGCTTGTTTTAGGCCATACAAGCTCTTTCTCAGTTTGCAGACTAGATTCTCTTGTCCCTGAACAATGAACCCTTTTGACTGAATCATGTAAAGGTCTTCTTCTAAGTCACCATGAAGGAATGCTGTCTTCACATCTAACTGCTCAAGATGTAAATTTTCTGCAACCACCATTCCTAGTACCGGTTTAATTGTTGACATCTTCACAACTGGAGAAAATATCTCTGTGAAGTCAATGCCCTCTTTCTGCTGGAACCCTTTAACAACTAATCTAGCCTTGTAACGTTTGCTACCATCATGCTCATTCTTTATTCTGTATACCCACTTGTTATGCAAAGCCTTTTTTCCTACTGGCAATTCAGTCAGTTCCCATGTCTGATTCCCCAACAAGGAATCCATCTCATCCTTCATGGCTAACTTCCACTTGCTTGAATTCTCATCTTGCAAGGCTTCATCATAACGCTCTAGCTCACCACCATCAGTCAACAGGAGATAATTTAGAGTGGGTGAATAACGATGTGGAGGTCTAATGTTCCTGGAAGATCTCCGGACTTTAGTTACAGGTGTACTCTGATCTACCTGTGAATTTACATTCTCCTTATCTTCTTCACCCATTTTCTGGATAGTACTTTCAGTCAATTCATCTAAGTTTACAAACTCAAATTTCTTTTGATCTATCTCTGCAACATTTGATACTACAGTTGACCTGTCCTTGTACATAACCTGTTCATTAAATATTACATTTCTACTTCTGATGATTTTCCTGTTTTGTTCATCCCAAAACCTATAGCCAAATTTCTCATCACCATAGCCAATGAAAAAACATATTTTTGACTTTGCATCAAGTTTACTACGAGCATCAGAATCAATATGAACATAAGAAACACAACAAAAAACTTTTAAATATGAAAACTTTACCTCTTTACCACTCCAAACCTCCTCAGGAAGTCTAAACTCCATAGGAACTGATGATCCATGGTTTATCAGGTAAGCTACAGTGCTAACAGCATCAACCCAGGAATTTTTTGGTAGTTTAGCATGCAACCTCATACTCCTAGCACGCTCATTGAGAGTTCTGTTCATGCGCTCAGCCACACCATTCTGTTGTGGTGTCCCAGGAATGGTCTTCTCCATTCTAATTCCCTGTGCAGCACAATACTCACTGAACCCTTCATCTATGTACTCTCCTCCATTATCTGATCTCAAACATTTTACTTTCAAACCTGTTTCTGTCTCAACCATAGCCTTCTACTTCTTAAAAGTTTCAAATACATTAGATTTATTTTTCAAAAAATAAACCCATACCTTTTTGCTTGAGTCATCAATGAAAGTGATGTAGTACCTTGAACCTCCAAGGGATGCAATCGGAGAAGGCCCCCACAAATCAGTATGTACTAACTCCAATTTTTCAGCCTTTGGTGTCCTGCCAGTTTTTAAGAAGCTCACATTTTTCTGCTTTCCTAAGATGCAGCTTTCACACATGTCAAAATCAATGGACTTCAATTCTGGTAGTTTTCCTTTTGACAGCAACATCTTCATCCCTTTCTTACTCATGTGACCAAGTCTACGGTGCCATAGACTTGTATCAGAACTTGCATTAGCAACTGCAATTGTGTCTCTTGGACTTCAGGTCATATATAGAGTACCAGTTTTCTTTCCACGAGCCAATACCCTAGCTCCCTTTGTAACCTTCCAAGTACCACCAACAAATAGTATTGCATGCCCTTCATCATCAAGTTATCCAACAAAAATCAAATTCCTCCTCAGTTCAGGAATATGTCGAACCTTCTCCAATAACCAAATAGATCCATTGGGCAACAATATCTGGACGTTTCCCATACCTATAACATCCAAGGCTGAACCATCAGCCAAATACACCTTACCAAAATCACCTGTAACATAATTCTGTATGATTTCTCGGTGTGGAGTGGTATGAAACGAAGCTCCTGAATCCAAAACCCAATCATAAAGTGGACTATCTACTGCAAGAAGTAATGCATCCTGTATCTCTTTAGTTACAACATTAGCAGAATCATCTTCATTCTTCTTCTTAAGACTTTTGCATTGATTCCTAAAGTGACCTGTTTTTCCATAGTTCCAGCATTGTACTTGTTGGCCTGATCTAGATTTGTTTATGTTTTGATTAGAATTTCTGGATTTTGATCTGCCCCAGTTTGAATTTCTGTCATTACCTCTGCCTCTTGTCTCAAGGTTTAGGGTAGAACTAGATCCTAAGGATTCGCCTGCATCTTTTCTGCGAATTTCCTCAACCATAATTAAATCTCGTATATCATTGTACTTGAGCTTTTCCTTTCCTGTAGAATTACTTACTGCCATTCTCATTGCCTCCCAACTGTTTGGAAAAGAAGCCAAAACGATCAGTGCACGGATCTCATCATCAAAATCAATTTCTATAGACGACAATTGATTTGTGATAATGTTAAATTCGTTCAAATGTTGTGCTACTGATGCATTCTCTGCCATCTTCAGATTGAACAGCTTCTTCATCAAGTGCACCTTATTGTTTGCTGATGGCTTTTCATACATACCAGACAAAGCCTTTATCAGATTTGCTGTGGTCTTCTCCTTTATAACATTGTGTGCAACAGACCTAGACAGAGTTAACCTGATAACTCCTAGTACCTGTCTGTCAAGGAGAGCCCATTCCTCAGCCTTCATAGCCTCAGGTTTTGTCCCCAGAAGAGGCAGACACAATTACCTCTCATAGAGATAATCTTCAATCTGCATCCTCCAATACGCGAAATTTGTGCCATCAAACTTTTCTATTCCAGACGCCTTTCTTGCTTCCTCTGCCATTGCTCCCACTCAAACCTAACCCTAGGCTCTGATACCAGTTGTAGGGAATTTAACCAAAATTCCAACCTGTGAGAAACAAAACAAATAGAGAAAACACAGGCTAAAGAAAACAATCACACGCACAAGACAATATTTACGTGGTTCGGCAATTTGCCTACGTTCACGGAGTTGCAGGGATTTCACTATGAAATAAGGAGATACAATAGTATACAAGAACACTCTCAAGAAACCCAATTCCCAATACACCCTAACTCTCTCTCACCCACAAGACAAGAAAACACTATTCTTTCTTCTTATGCGGCTGCTAGGTTATTAGGATTTTTTTTTTTTTTTTACTCTCACGGCCTGCCCTATATCACAAACCTAATATATATATATATATATATATATATATAGGTTGGCTGTACTAGGAATTATAATCCTAGTTGAATTCGGTTTTACTTGTGACTTACATGGGCTTGTGGCAATTCAAGCCACATGGGCCCACTTCAACATGTTCCCATCATGAAAAAGCAGCTAGATAGTGTTTAGCTAGAGGTATCTGATTGTGAGGGCAGTGTAGCATGTGAATGGCAGTTTATTTGTGACGGGTTTTGGTATGGAGATTTGAACTACCACTTGAATATAGATAGATCGATGTTAGGATTCAATTTTTTTTTTTTTTAGCTCATCTAAACAGTAAGAATTCCATTATGTTGTCCTATTGATATAGTTGTATTAGGATTCAATTTTACCCCATGTTTAACTACTTTATATGGTTGATATTGCCATTAAATATTCAGGCCAAACTTATGAACTGGGGCAATAGATGAATATTGGAGATGTATGTTAGAGTTCATTCAAAAGCTGAAGTTTTTGATGGTTTAGGCATTTGATTAAAAGATCAAATACATGATTATGTACAGAATAAGACAAGCAATGATAGGAAGTGTTAGGTTTGCCTCATATTTTATTTTATTTTTTATCTAATAAAATTTCTATCTCTATCTCAAAATAAATAAATAAATAAAAAATAAAATAAAAAGAAAGAAGCAGATACAAACTAATCAATAAATTTTTTTTTTAAATTTTTTTTTATTGATTAGTTTTTTCTTTTTTAAGATTGGTCAGTTTTTATGTTAAAATGTTTTGAATTAAAAAAAAAAAAAATTAAATGGGTTTTGGGTAGGGTATGGATATTCATGGATAATATATTTGGGTAAGATTCGGGTATGCATATTAATGGGTATTGATAATCGGGTATCCATGGGTAAATTTTTCGGGTCGAGTATGGGTATACCCGATCCATACCCTACCCATAGCCATCCCTAATCATAGCAGCCCCAGTTCTCAATGTATCTACAGTTTCAGTAGTTGCTTTTGCACCTTCTAACAGTATCATCTGCAACATTGATGTACAAGAAACTTTAAAAGATATTAAAATCATTCCATGCAGCAACAAAACAGAAACACACAACTCTTTTTTTTTTTTTTTTAAAAGAAAGTATAAAACACCAGTAGATATAAAATATGATTACTAAGCGTAAGTCCAAATATTAATTATAATATTTTCATTGTGAAAAAGAGGAAAATACTTTTTATCATTGAATAAGACAGCTGCAGAGGTTGAAAAGGCAAACGAGGGGTTTGGGCTAGAATAATCATGAATTCGCGATTGGAAATTCCCAAGCTGCTGTATTTGCTGTTCATATAGCCTCTTCCTCTTCAAACATTGTATAGCTGTTGCACTACAAGTTAGAATTCAACCAATTATTATTATTGTTTTTCTTTAAAGAATAATGCTAGGAAACATATTGTGGTTCAAAGTCCAAATCAATAAAGTCCAACCATATAGCGATAGAATGACCGCGTTACATTTACAAATTCATATAGCAAATTAAAAAAGTGATCATAAACTGTTACAGTGACCCAATGTAAAATTGTTTTTACAAAGCCTAGCTTTTAGATTTTTTTTTTCTTTTGATTTTTTAGTTTTTATTTTTTATTTTTTTTATATAAATGTTTTGAGAGGATAGAGACATAAAATGATAGTAAAAATACAAATTTACCCCAATTTTAAATAGAGGTGAGTAATGGGAGACAAACGGAGCTTACCTCAGGTTGATAAAGTGTCAATTTTTAAACCATAGCTAAGCAAAATGTTTTTCGGACAAACCACAAGTAGATAAAAGGTAATTTCCCCTTTTATAATTGAAACATCCAAGATTGAAATCTCTCCATCCGTATACCTCAAATTAACCAAAAATATATCTAAACTACCATTTAAAGGGTTTTTCCTATTTGGAACCTCATTTTCGTTGTCAATAAAACTTTCTTTGGCATTTTTTTTCCTTCCTTAACACAGGTATATAATTTAACAAAGTACATTTTCTTTTATAAAAAACCAACTCTATCAACCATGAATACCGTATATTTCAAGAATTCATTTAATTGTTAATCGAGTTTTAATTCCCAAACAAAAATATTCATTTTACTTTGCTAATAAAACTCTCTTTAGCTCTTAAAAAAAAAAAAACTCTCTTTAGCATTTTTTTTCCTTCCTTAACACATAGGCTCTACGAAAAAAAATGGTATAAAAATCAAATTCTTGGAATAATCTTTTGCATATTCTAAAAGCTTTTCATATTTCGTTGTATTTTAACGTGTAGATGATTTTTTTAATAATAAAAAGTATAATATTTTAAACTATAACCACAAATAGTTAAAAGTATAGAACGTGTATCCTATTTTCTGGAATTTGTATTTTTTTACCGTCACTTTTTAAATCTTTTTCTTTTGTACTTGATTTAGAGAATTTGAAAGGCTATGTATATAGGTTTGTAAATTGTAAGAGGGATTAGATACTTATAAACAATTTTAAATTTCTAAATTTATCCTTTGGGTTTGTCTTATTATTAAATCACTCTTTCAATTAAATTAATGTATTTTTAAAATTATACAGAATTAAACAATCCAAAAAGGAAGAAAAAAAAAAAAAAAAACTCCTTATTGTTCTCATTTAATTACAAAGCAACATCATGACTAATTTAGGTTTCAATTTAAACAGTTTTGACTTTCTTTAAAAAATCCTAGCAATTTTTTTAATATCAAAGGAAATAGATTAGACCTTAGCATACAAAATACTACTTTACATGGAACCTAAGTCCAAATAAGTAACATATAAACAAAGAAACTTGTTTTGCCAATTCCCTTTGTTCCCCAATTAGATAAGAAGGGACACAAAAAAGCTTGAAACATTATTCTTCTATATTTTCTTAAGTGTTTCACCACCACCTTGTGTTTCTGTTTCCATCTTGGTCTTGTATGCTCCGGAGTTAGATTGGCTACCTCTTTGCTAGTGGTCATAAATATAATACCATTCCTTCTCATGTCAAAAAGCCAGGTAGATAGAACCCTCAAAGATAACAATAAAGTAGTAGTCTTCTTCTGCACTTTTCATTTCTTTGACATCTCATGAAAATATTGCAACCTCTGCTATTCCTACATTAAAATAAAACATCAAATTATTCGCTTTTCTTATACTTTGTAGCTTCGATTAGGAATAAATTTTGCCAGAAAATAGTTTCAAAAAAAAGTATCCTTCTCTTTTGAAAGACACCTAATGTCGCTTTCTTCCTAATTCATATCCAAGTGAATAAATTATAATGACTCTAGGAACTTTTGGAGGGATTTTATGGTATACTTGTTTTGGTAATTGGTAATTGGTAATTTGGTATTTGTGATAGGATGCTAGGATTTAGCATTGTATTGTACTTACTAATACAGGTGTTTTGTACTGCATTGTAATTGGTGTAACTGATTATGCTGAGTTGGCAGGATTAGTTAGTTAATTGATGAGGATTAGTTAGTTAATTGATGAGTTGGCAAGTTAGTTTAGTAGTTAGTTAGGGATTAGTGAGGGGATAAGGCATATAAGAAGAAGCCAATACTTGTAGAAAAGCCAAGCAATAACAAACTAGATTCTTTACATTTGATTCTCTCTCTCTCTCCATTTTTCTTCTATGGAGGTCTAGGTCCCCTTGAAGTGGCCTACAAATTCTTTCCATTCTTTTAGATGCTTATTAGTGGTATCGGAGCAGTTTTGTGATTCTAATTTCCAACTATGGTAGAGACTCGTTCTACTTCACAAAACACTAAAAAGATTGCAAATTTAGCTAAAGTCACTGAGAATCACGAGCAAGCTTTACGAGAAATTTAGAAACATTTGCAAGCTCTTAAAATTTTCATGCAAAGTTTGGCTGAAGCAGAGGACAAACACCAACAATGTCCCAATTCTAGGTCTCATGGCATTCTCACCACCAACAACAATGGGTTCAACGAATCTCCTCTAGCAAACTAGATCAAGAACTTGAAGCTGGATTTTCCAAGGTTTCAAGGGGAGAATCCTACTTGTTGGATTTATCGGGTAAACCAATTCTTTTTCTACCACAATACACCTGAACACCAACAAGTGGTTATGGCTTCTTATCATTTGGATGGTGAAGCATTAATTTGGTTTCAAGATGTTGAGCAAGTAGAAGACTTTTTGGGTTGGGAAACTTTTGTAAAGGCTCTGCAAATACGATTTGGAGTAACAACATATGATGATCCAATAAAGGCATTGACTTGTTTTAAGCAGAATGCTTCAGTGGTGGCTTAAAAGAGTCTATTTGAAATCCTTTCTAAGAGGACTATGGGTTTGTCTGAGGCTCATAAATTGAGTTGTTTCCTAATTGGATTAAAGATTGAAATAAGGCTTCCAATTTGTATGTTGGTACCAAAATCCCTAAATGAAGCTTTTGGGATAACCAAAATTCAGGAAGAATACTTAATCAGCAGCAAGAAAAGCTTCAAGACTCTGGGTGATCATGGCTGACCTTCAATCTTGGGTTCACCTAGAGTTGAGTCCAAATGTGATTCTAGATTCTAGACTCCACTACAAAGGTTGACAAGTGCTCAAATGGAGGAAAGAAGAAAGCAGGGATTGTGTTTCACCTGTGATGAGAAGTAGCAAGCTCAGCATAAGTGTAAAGGTGCAAGATTATTTTTGCTGGAGGGTTCACCTATGGACATTTCCATGGAGGCTGAACAGCAATCCAAATTGCAGTTGGTTGAGATTGAGGAGGATACTGCTACGTTGAACCACACCATTTCATGTCAAGATGATGAGGTTAGTTCTGCTAAAATTACCCATTATGCCTTGGTAGGTAGTCCTTCATCTAATATTGTGAGGGTTAAAGGTAGAATTAAGAATCATGAGGTAGTGTCTCTAATTGATTTAGGAAGCACCCATAATTTTTTAGATGCTGATATTGCACCTGCAATGAAAAAACATATTGATACTTCTCAAATTTTGGAAATTAAGGTGGCTGATGGTTCTATTATTAAGACTTTGGGAGTTTTTCATGATGTACTTTTCTGTGTCCCAAGGTATAAATTTGTGGTGGATATGAATGTGTTGCATTTAGGAGGGTATGACATTGTACTTGGTACTAAGTGGCTGAGCACTTTGAGTGAAATTGCTGGGATTTCAAGCTGTTAACAATGAAGTTTTGTTATTTGGGTAAGAAGGTGTTGTTGCAAGGATTACATCCTACAAGCCCCTCTCCCTAAGTTATTCACTGGTTCTTCAAAGAAGTGGCTGGTTCTTTAAATCATTGATACCAATTTTGTAGCTGCAATTCAATCCCAGTTACCAGTTGCTCTTTCTACTTTATTAGATGAATTTGCTGAGGTGTTTGAAGTTCCAATAGGGTTGCCTCCCTCAGGGGACATAAGCATCAGATTACACTCAAAGAAGGTTCTCAACTAGTTTGTGAAAAGCCTTATGGGTACCTTTATTTCCAAAAGCCTGAAATTGAAAAAATAGAAAATGAATTGTTAGAAATGGGCTCTATTCAACCAAGCCAAATCCCCTTCTCTTCACTTGTTTTACTTGCAAGAAAAGTTTATGGGAGTTGGAGGATGTGTGTTGACTATATAGCATTAAACAAAGCTACTGTTAAGGACAAGTTTCCAATACCTGGAGTGGATGAATTATTGGATGAATTGGTTGGTGTTACAATTTTTTCTTAATTGGATCTCAGGTCAAGATATCATCATATCATAATGAAGCTAGAAGACATTCCAAAAACTGCTTTCAGAACTCATGAAGGTCACTAAAAATTTATGGTGATGCCCTTTGGGTTGACAAATGCACCATCTACTTTCCAGGCCCTAATGAACACTATTTTCAAGCCATATTTGAGGAAGATTGTTTTGGGTTTTTTTATTTTTTTATTTTTTTTACGACATCCTTGTTTTTAGTTCAGACTTTGAGACTCATTTAATTCACTTGCGGACTGTGTTGGAAGCACTTCTTACCAATCACTAGTTTGCCAAAAGATCCAAGTGTGTGTTTAGTTGTCATGAGGTTGAGTATTCGGTCACATAATTTCTGGTTGTGGTGTGAGGGCTGATTCTAAGAAGACTAGTGCTATGCAACTTTGGCCAGTGACTACTTCTGTTAAAGCTTTGAGAGGATTCTTGGGCCTTACTGGCTATTACAAAAAATTTATTAAGGGCTATGGTGCTATTGCTCAACCCTTGACTAATTTACTTACAAAAAAGATTCATTTCAATGGTCTGACAAGGCTTAACTGGCTTTTGATCAACTAAAAAATGCAGTAGCACAACCCCTTGTCTTGGCTCTTCTAGATTTTTCTAAACCTTTTCTCATTGAGTGTGATGCATCTAGGCTTGGCTTGGGGGCTATGATAATGCAAGATCGCAGGCCCATTGCCTTTCAAAGTCAGGCTTTGAAAGGTAATAATCTCCATTTATCAACCTATGAGGAGTTGCTAGCTCTAGCTACTACAATCAAGAAGTGAAGGCCTTACTTGTTAGGCAAACCATTCATTGTGAAAACTGACCAAAAGAGTTTGAAATTCCTCTTAGAACGAAGGATTGCCACTCTAGCTCAACAAAACTGTTTGGCTAAGCTTCTAGGTTATCCTTTTTTAGTGAAGTAAAAAAAAAAAAAAAAAAAAAGAATGGGCAATAAGGTAGCTAATGCCTTGTCCAGATTGCCTACATCAGATTCTGTAAAACCTAGGTTGTTTGGTGTCTAACAGACCACTAGCTGCTTATGTTTACTTTCTATGTCTGATCCTACTTTGTTGGACATCCTTAAAGATAGTTATACTCAAGATCCTTTTTTATCTCAATTAATTGAATCTCTTCAGGATGGGTTGCAACATAAGGGTTTTATTTTTCAAAATGGAATGCATTTTTTTTTATATAAAGGGAGGTTTTATATTGGTCCTAAGTGTTCCCTCATTCCCCAGATTCTACATCATGTCCACAGTAATCCTTTAGCTAGACATTCTGGGTTCCTTAAGTCTTATCATAGAGCCAAGAGGGAATTTTATTGGCATGGATTGAAGGCTAACCTCAAGAAATTTATTCGAGAGTGTGATATCTGTCAAAGAATCAAATCTGATACTTTTGTACTAGCTAGGCTTCTTCAACCTCGGGCTATTCCCACTACACCTTGGAATGATGTGAGCCTAGATTTTGTGGAAGGTTTTCCTAAATCTCAAGGGTTCAAGGTCATTTTAGTAGTGGTGGATTGGTTGACTAAGTATGTGCATTTTATTCCACTCTCTCATCCTTACACTATTGCTAAGGTAGCTTCTTTGTTTATGCAACATGTCTTTAAGCGCCATGGCATGCCTATGACTATAGTCAGTGATAGGAATAGTACTTTTAATTCCTTATTTTGGTTTGAGCTGTTCAAACTTTAAGGGACTGAGCTGGTGATGTCAACTGCTTATCACCTTCAATCTGATGGGTAAACTGAGGTTATTAATAGAAGTTTGGAACAATACCTTAGAGCCTTCACTAGTGACAAACCTCATAAATGGGTAGAATGGCTTTCCTTGGCAGAGTACTGGTTTAACTCCAATTTCCATACTGCATTGAAGCCAACTCCATTTGAAACTTTGTATGGCTTTCCACCTCCTTGGTCACATACTTATGTACCTGGTACTACTAGGGTGGAAGCTTTGGATTCTATTCTACAGTAGAGGTAGGAGGTGCTTGCTTCCCTGAGGTGCAATCTAGCTACTACTCAGGATAGTATGAAAGTTCAAGCAGATAAGCATCAATAGGACAGATCATTTTAGATTGGAGATTTGGTTTATCTCAGGCTACAGCCTTATAGACAAAAATCTTTAGCTTATCGTGGCAAATGGAAGCTTTCTCCAAGATATTTTGGACATTTTCCAGCGCTTTGAAAGATTGGTGCAGTCTCTTATAAGCTGGATCCACCTCCTGAGTCCAAGATAAACCCTGTCTTCCATGTTTCCTACTTGAAGTTGAAATTGGGTCAGCAGGTGACACCTATCCCTACTCTTCCTCCAATTGATGAGTTAGGGCAACTAACTACAGAACCTATGGCATTGTTGCAGTCTAGAACCAGAACTTTAAGGTCTACGACCATTTCAGCAATTTCAACTATCTTATCCTCACCTTGTGGGCAAGGTGTTTTAAATGGGGAGGGTAATGATAGGATGCCAGGCTGTAGCATTGTATTTTACTTACTAATACAGGTGTTTTGTACTGCATTGTAATTGGTGTAACTGATTGTGCTGAGTTGTCAGGATTAGTTAGTTAATTGATGAGTTGGCAAGTTAGTTTAGAAGTTAGTTAGCGATTTGTGAGGGGAGAAGGCATATAAGAGGAAACCAATACCTATAGAAAGGCCAAGCAAATAACAAACCAGATTCTTTACATTTGATTCTCTCTCTCTCTCTCTCTCTCTCTCTATGGAGGTCTAGGTCCCCTTGAAGTGGCCTACAAATTCTTTCCTTTCTTTTAGATACTTATCAATTTGCATTTTTACTATTGCTATTGTTGCAGTTGTAGCATTTATTGACATCGTCAGGTTCCTTCCTCAAGTCACCAATTGATAATCACTTTGGATCATATATATATATATTATTAAAAAAATTTGTGTTTCTATAGCGTATTTGTTGTTCTAGTGAATAGAAAATACTCCAATTCTAAATATATAATTTTCAAAGTTTAAACACTTAAAGAGAATTAGAGGAAAATCTTTCGAAATTATAAATTTGTATAAAATAAAGACACATATACAAACATGCGAGCAAGAAAACATTAAAAAAAAAAAAAAAAAAAGAGTTCTAAGAGAATTACGTACCTTATGTCTCACTGAAAAAGAGAGGGAGGAGGAGAGGGAATTTATTTATGTTTTGTTTTGGCAGCTAACGTACCATTCAGAAAAGAAAAAGAAAAAAAAGAATATATGTTAGTGCCTAAATTTAAGGATATGGAGAAGTTATATTACTAGTTCTATAGTAGGAATCTTTTTTTCTTTTCTTTTCTTTTTTTTTCAAAAGAAAGAAAAAGAGATTTGGGAAAAAAAAAAAAAAAAAACCTTGACATTAGAGTAATGAAGCTGAAAATTTTTTTAAAAAAGAATGGGGATAGAATAAAAAGATAAATTGTGATGAAGGAAAAAGGGAAAAAAAAAAAGTGAAAATGTGGGGTGAGTTTTGTACATTAGAGGAGTTTGAAAACCAACTGAAGAGTAATCCTATTTTGTAGGGAGTTAGAGATGTCATTTAGTTTTGTGTCTACTTAAATTCAAAGGTATAGGGGTATTTTTGAACTATGAAATTGAGGATCCCAAACAGGAAAAACCTTTTGAATAGAGAAAATTCTTAGGTACTCGCAAACCATAGATAAATTGTGATAAATAGTGTTCCCTCCTCTCAAATTCATAATAAACCCTACCATAAATTTAATAATGAACCACACCATAAATGTGAGAAGAGGGAGTACCATTCTCCATACTTTGGGAGTAACTAAGTATTACTCCTTGAAGGGAAGAGTATAAAACTATAAATAGTAGAGTATAGATACTGATAAAAAAATTAAAAAAAAAAAAAAAAAATCATCATGCAAGGGCACCGGTTTGTTTGTTCCCAAACTCAACCGTTAGAAGTCGTTGTGAAGTTTCCCACGTTGTCCAACCATACAAAAACATTTAGATGAATCCAATAATGCCCCAACATGCGAGTCCTCACCTAAATCCACGCCCGCCTCCTTCTCCAGAATCATAGCCTTCTGTGCTCTCTCACCCTTCGGTGACATCGATTATGAGCGCCGAGTTCCTCCTAGATCCCAAACCCAAACATATTCTCTTGGAATTCCATGATTAGGGATTGTTCCCAAATCCAAACTCCATCAAGGGAACCCGTTTATCAATTCAAAAGACTGGTTAAAAGAGGGTGCCCTTGTCCAAACTCGTTTACCTTAGCCTTTATTTCTCAAGAGGGTTGGCAGGTTCATATGTGTATTTTGTGATCTGGGTTTGGCTCCAACCCGTTTGTTCAGACCGCATTGGTGAATTTCTATGCAAAATGCGAAGACATTGGGTTTGCTAAGAAGGTGTTTGATGAAATTTCTGAGAGGAACTTGGTAAGTGAGTTCATGCGTATATGGAGAAGCAGATGATTGAGACTGATATTGAACTTAAGAGCAAAGAAGGTTTTTCATGAAATACTGGTGAAAGATATAAAAGCTTGGAGTACAATGATTATGGGGTTTGCAATTAATATGCTTTCGGAAGATGCTTTGGAGACATTTTCTAAGATGGAAGAAGCCAAGGTAATGACATAAAAGAGTAGCTCTAGATTTATCCTTTAAATGCAAATTAGCTAATGCATTATGCATTAGAGGTTTACTGCAATTGTGAGCTTATTAAATAATTATTTGTTTGCAAAAGGTTCAAATTACGTTTGATTTCTCTGACTGTAAATGATCATGCTGATTTCTCTTCGGGTGAAGCCTAACCATGTGAAAAGAATAAAAACAGAAGATAGGGCCTGACGGGCCTAGACAAGTGGGCCTAACGGATCTATGTCTATAGGCCAAAGGAAAGTCGAGCTCATCCTTTGTGTAGAACCCTTCATAAAATAAGGACCCAATAAGAATAGGGTAAAGCATGGGAAGATTCTTGAAGGAGCACCTTAAAAGCAAAGAGTTCTCCACGGAAGAGTAACTTGTCCACCACGTTTTGGATTCCTCAAAGAAGAGTCCTATAAGGAAAGAACTTGGGTTACAAAGAAGGGAGGCAAGACCTCACTACTATAAAAGCCCCAATACCCTCTCGCATCAAGGTACGCATAATTAACCCCTCTCTAGCACTCTAGAGTTGTGAGAATATTTCTAACTTGACCTTCAGAGGGTATTTGGCTGGCACCACACCGGTGCCTTCTGCAAGGTCTCTTTGTTTTCTTCTTTTTGTAGGTGATTCATTTGAGCGTTAGGATCGTGCTTCTCACTAGTGAGATTTACGGCATCATCAGTTGGTGCCATATGTGGGAACGACTGAACTGTTTGGTTTACCTTGTCGCTTCCCGGACACAAGAGTTGCATGGTACTCACACGCTTGATGGCCACCACCAACAACGTTCAAGGAGACGAACCACCGAGATCCACCGCATTAGAAAGACAGATCCAAACCCTCATGGCTGCGGTGGAGCGCCTCATGAAACAAAATCACGATCTGGAGGAGCAACTACGTCAAAGGGACGCAGGACACAACGTCCAGGAGGAAAACCAGGGTGACAACTCCGAACGGGGGGGACCTGAAAGGCCGGAGGGCAGTAACGAGCCTAGCAGACCCGAATGGCGGAACTTAAGCATGCCCTCTCTTATGGATACTACCCCACCACCTATTTTTGCGGAGATGCAGGTAATGAAGGAACAAATAGAGGTTATGATGAACGCTTTCAAGGGACGCGTCTCGAGTGACCTTGACGATTTGGTAAATAGGATCGACTCCCCGTTCACTATACTCGTCAATTCCTGTCCCCTGCCACAGAAATTTCGAATGCCGCAGATTGAGAGCTACGATGGGGTCAAGGACCCACTCGATCATCTAGAAACCTTCAAAACCCTGATGCACCTCCAGGGAGTACTAGACGAGATCATGTGTAGGGCCTTCCTTTTAACGCTAAAGGGGGCAGCAAGAATCTGGTTCAACAAATTAACGCCAAATTCAATCAACACCTTCAAGGAACTTAGTGCCCAATTCTCCTCGCACTTCATCGGGGGCACAAGTACAAGAAATCTACAGCATGCTTAATGAGCATCAAGCAGCGGGAGGACGAGACGCTGAGGTTGTACATAACTCGATTCAACAAAGAAGCACTTTCGATTGATGAGGCCGACGACAAGATTCTAGTGGCGGCCTTCACCAATGGCTTACGGAAGGGAAAATTCTTGTTCTCTCTATATAAAAACGACTCGAAGACTATGTTTGAGGTGCTCTATAGGGCTACAAAATATATGAATGTGGAGGACGTGCTACTAGCCAGGGAAGACAAACCCAGAAAAAGAGAGAGACTAGAAGATGCACGCCAGGACCAAGGGAGGAAGAAATCAAGGACAGGAGACAGATGCGATGAAAGGCATTCCAAGCCCCTAGGGGGAAGGTTTACAAGTTTCACTCCCCTGAACACCCCATTAGACCAAGTCCTAATGCAGATCAAGGACGAAGGGGCGCTGACGTTTCCAGGAAAGTTGAAGAGCAATCCAGCCAAGCGATCAAGAAACAAGTATTGCCGCTTCCACCGCAACCACGGTCATGATACTGCGGATTGATATGATTTAAAGCAACAAATTGAGGCCCTCATCAGAGAAGGGAAACTGTAGAAATTTGTCAGCAAGGAGAGAACGGATACACATCCTCGGGAACAAGCCCCTCGACGGGAAAACAACCACCAGAGACCCCCCGTTGGAGACATAAGGATGATAATAGGGGGGACCGCGGCTACAAGATCGTCCAAAAAGGCTCGGAAAACCTACCTCAGGGTGGTCCAGAATGTCCAGCTAACAGGCTCGATACCCAAGGTAGCACGGAGGGAAAGCCCGGTCATTGGATTTTCAGAGGAAGACGCGAGGCGTCTCCATCACCCACACGATGATGCACTCGTTGTCAGCGTGCGGGTAGGAGACTACAATGTGCATCGGATGCTGGTCGACAATGGTAGCTCAGCAGACATCCTATACTACCCAGCGTTCCAGCAGATGGGAATTAATAGAGCACGATTGATACCAACAAACGATTCGCTGGTTGGGTTTGGAGGAACAAGGGTACTCCCGGTAGGATCTATCACACTCTCAGTAACGGTCGACGACTACCCGCAACAAATCACGAAGGATGTAACTTTCCTTGTGGTCGACTGTTCGTCCGCTTATAACAATATCCTCGGGCGACCGACACTAAACTCTTGGAAAGCGGAAACATCAACATACCACCTAATGATCAAATTCCCAATAGAGTACGGGATTGGAGAGTTGCGAGGAGACCAGGTGGCCGCCCGCGAGTGTTACATCGCTATGCTGGAATTGGAGGATTATCAGCAGACCATGTATATAGGAGAACAGCGGACCGCGCCAAAACCGATTGAGGAGTTGGAAGAAATAATCCTCGATGAATCAAGACCTGAACGGAGGACCAGAATGGGCACTTTGGCTAGCCCGCTGATACGTCAAGACCTAACAGGTTTCCTGAGGATGAATCAGGATGTATTCGCATGGAGTCACGAAGACATGCCAGGGATCAACCCGTTGGTTATAGTCCACAGACTGAATGTTAACCCGGCATCCTCACCCATCCGACAGAAGAAACGGGTGTTCGCACAAGAGCGAGACAAAGCAATAGCGGAAGAAGTTAGGAAATTGCTAGAAGCTGGTTTTATCCGAGAGGTATATTACCCTAACTGGTTAGCAAACATGGTCATGGTCAAAAAGCTTAACGGGAAGTGAAGGATGTGCGTTGATTTCACAGATCTCAATAGGGCGTGCCCAAAAGACAGTTATCCACTCCCTCGGATAGATACCTTGGTAGACTCGACCGCCAGACACGAGCTCCTAAGTTTTATGGACGCTTTCTCAGGCTACAATCAAATTAAAATGAGAGAAGAGAATCAAGAGAAAATATCTTTCGTCACTAGTCAGGGACTTTTTTGCTACAAGGTGATGTCGTTCGAACTCAAGAACATAGGGGCAACATACCAAAGATTGATGAATAAAATGTTCGTGCACCAATTCGGAAGGAACGTCCAAGTCTACGTTGATAACATGCTAGTGAAGAATGTGCGCGAGAACGACCACTTGAACGACCTCCAGGAGACATTCAACACCCTTCGATCATATAACATGAAGCTGAACCCAAGCAAATGCGTGTTCGGGGTGACGGCCGGGAAATTCTTGGGCTTCATGGTGTCCCAAAGAGGTATAGAGGTCAACCCGGAGAAAATGCGGGCCATATTAGAGTTAGAACCCCCGAGGATAGTGAAGGCACTGCAAAGCTTAAACGGAAAAGTTGCGGCCTTAAACAGATTCGTCGCCAAAGCAACGGATAAGTGTCTGCCTTTCTTCCAAGTACTGAAAAAATCTTTTGAGTGGACGGATGAGTGCCAGAAGGCATTCGAGGACTTGAAGAAATACCTCTCGTCCCCACCACTACTCAACCCGTCCATGCCAGGGGAAGAACTATACCTCTACATAGCGGTCTCGCAAGCAGCAGTTAGCGCGGCCTTAGTAAGAGATGAGGGAGGCTCGCAACGGCCCATCTATTTTATAAGCAGAGCATTTTGAGGAGCGGAATAAAGATACTTCAGGATGGAGAAGTTGGCATTTGCACTTGTAACGGCTGCGCGGAAGCTCAAACCATATTTCCAGACCCACACCATCATAGTTCTGACAGACCAACCTCTGAAAAGAGTAATGAGCAGCCCAGAGGCGGCCGGAAGGATGGCCTTATAGGCAATTGAGCTAAGCGAATTTGACGTGCAGTACCATCCGCGAACCGCAGTAAAAGGGCAAATAGTGGCAGACTTTATAGCTAAGTATACTTAGTCAGAAGACAAGGGGGCAGAAGGACACAGACTATGAAGCATCCACACAGACGGATCATCAAATCAGCACTCAGGAGGTGCCGATGTAGTCATACAAACACTAAAGAGTGGATAAAATCAAATGCATGATCCGGCTAGATTTCCCTACAACTAACAACGAAGCTAAATATGAAGCCTTGGTAGCCGGGTTGGATCTCGCAAAGGTAGCAGGTGCTGAAAATATGATCATGCATTACGATTCTCAAGTAATAATGAGCCAGATCAACGGCGATTACGAGTGTAGAAACGAGAGAATGAAGAAGTACCTGGAGGAAGTGAAGGGTCGAATCAGCGGCCTTGAAGTCAAGTTCGTTCAAATCCTAAGGGAGGAAAACGAATGTGCCGACTGTCTTGCAAAAGCAGCTTCTGCAGAGTTTATGAATGCATCCAAACATGTATTATCTTTTATCCAAACCTCCTCGCTTATTGATGACGGAGCACAAATGCAGGAAATAACCGCCGAAGAGAGTTGGACCATGCCTTTAATAGCATACCTAAGGTCAGGCACTCTGCCAGACGGGAGAGACGTCGCAAGGAAGCTGAAAGTCCAAGCCTCAAGATTTGTGCTAATCAGGGATGTCTTATACAAGAGAGGTTCACGAGGAGATCTGCGGAAATCACTCAGGGGAACGGTCATTGGTACACAAGTTTATCCGAGCTGGGTACTATTGGCCCACTATGCTCAAAGACGCCCAGGCTTACGTCAAGGCCTGCGATAAATGTCAAAGATTCAGTAATCTGATCAAGCAACCATCAGAGGCGTTCACACCTATGACGATCCTTTGGCCGTTCGCCCAATGGGGACTGGACATCATGGGCCCCTTCCCGACGGCTCTTAGACAGCTAAAATTTCTAGTGGTCGGTATCGACTACTTCACCAAGTGGGTGGAAGCAAAACCTTTAGCCACTATCACGGAAAAGAGCATCCGTTCATTTGTATGGAGGAACATTATCTACAGATATGGGACACCGAGGGTGCTTGTCTCTGACAACGGAAAGCAATTCGACAACGGCGCGTTCAGGGACTTCTGCACCGAGTTAGGTATTAAGAATCACTACTCATCTCCAGCACACTCGTAGGCCAACAGACAAGTCGAAGTCACAAACCGGACCTTGCTAAAAATCATCAAGACCCGGCTCGAGGGGGCAAAAGGTATCTGGCCTGACGAACTACCAAGTGTATTATGGGCGTATCGGACGACAGCAAGGACACCCACTAGAGAGACCCCATTTTGACTTACATACGGACTTGATGCAGTCATCCCAGCAGAGGTCGGTCTTACCAGCTATCGCGTGCAAAACTACATGGAAGACAAAAACGAAGAAGCCATGCGCCTCCAGCTAGACTTAGTGGACGAGGCACGAACAACGACAGAACAAAGGTTGGCACGATACCAGAACCTCATGTCAAAGCACTACAACACCAAGGTCAGGCATAGAGACTTTCAGATTAGAGACCTAGTGCTACGAAAGATAATGGGTGCTGCTAAAGACCCTTCACAAGGAAAGCTTGGACCAAATTGGGAAGGGCCTTATAGGATCACGTCATGGCAGAGGAAAGGAACATACCACCTCGAAACAATGGACGGAAGGAAGCTTCAACACCCATGGAACACGGAACACCTTCGGAGATACTACCAGTAGAAATGATGGTCGACTTCCAGTTTATTTATTTTTACTAGTCTTTCTTTAAAATTTTTGATTATTTTTGTTTGAACAAGCTTTGCTACAATGACTTTTAGTACCCTTTTAAGCCCAAGGGGGCAGGTACTTTTTCTACAGCTTTAAATTTTATGGAGGAACATTCAGACTATGCTATGTGTTATTACTACTATCAATGAACAGACCCAATGACGAGGGTTGAAAATTTAAACAAGTCCACAAAGTGGACAGACCTCATAAAGGGTCAAGACTACAGTCACAATATGGACGGACCCAATGACGAGGGTTGAAAATTTAAACAAGTCCAAAAAGTGGACGGACCTCACAAAGGGTCAACACTACAGTCCACAATATGGACAAATCCAATGACTAGGGTCATTAAACAAGTCCACAAAGTGGACAGACCCAACAAAGGGTCAATACTCAAGTCCACAACGTGGACGAATTCCACGAAGGGTCAAGATCTAAAGCCCTAAAGTGGACGGACCCAACAAATTGTCAAAAATCATGTCAGACCACGAAGGGTCAAAATTCCAGTCCATAGAGTGGACAGACCCCACAAAGATGAAAAATTTTACAAAATCTACAAGATGGACGGACACCGCTACTATTAGCTATTTAAACCATCAAAGTAGACGGACCTCAGAAGAGGCCAATATCTAGCCCACAAAAGTGGATGAACCTAAAGGCTACACTATTTAAAGAGGACGGGTCCTACAAAACAAATTGCCCGTGAACATTTTTAATAAAGCGAACGGGCTCATCGTCAATAGAATGAGCAAGATGCATTAATAAAAGGTTTAAATAAATGAGATAAATTGTCTACAAAACAGATACAACATAACCTGGTACACAACGGGCAAAACCAAATTGTTCTCAAAATACTTGAACAAAACAAATAAAAATTTATTAAACATCAGGAGTAGCGGAGTCTTTGGCTTCACGGGCTTCTCCTCCTTTAACCGTTGGGATCTCAAGGGCGACGGAGACGAGCACTTCCTCACCAAAAAGCTCATTTGTATCATCTAACTGCTCGGGATGAACGGACGTAGCCTCCGGAACGGTGATGTTGACGGATGAAAAGTCAAGCTTTGGATACAAGGCCTTGGCTTGACGGAGTGTATCATTGAAACCGTCGTTATATGAGACTCCGAGCTCTGATAATAGGGCATCGAAGTCACGATATTCCAAAACGGCTGCTTCTTTGGCATGACGAAGGTCATTCTCCTTGTCCTCCAAAACTTTCTTCAGCTCCTCCGTCATCTTCTGATATTCATCTTTGGCCCGTTCTGCAAGCTTGAGCTTCTGCTCCGTCACCACCTTCCAATTCCTCAGCTCGAACAGTTCCTCCTCCACCAGCTTGGCCTTTTCGCGGACCCGACCGAGCGTCATCTCATGATGGAGAGACCATTCCATCAATCCCTTAGTCATGAGCATGGCCTAAAGAAAAAAAAGGAGTTAGATTTAATAATGATAATATCATCCACGAGCAAGATTACAACGGACTCTTACTTGGGCAATGCTAAAGAGGCCCGTCTCCCCCATGGCCTTCGTCGAGTGGTTTCCAAGGTCTTCATAGTCCTTACTGCCAATAATTGAAGAAAGCTTCTCAAAAGCATATTTTGGATCCTCACGGAGTAAGACGGGCGGTTTCTTTTGACTGCCCGGTGGAGGAACCATGAGACCTTTGCCACCTCCATGTTTGGCCGGGGTCACCGTCTTGTTGCCCTCCGCCATCAGACCAATGACGGGCTCCGTCGAAACCTTCTGCTTTTTGGGTGTCCGATCTGCCTTGGGCAACGGTCTCTTTTTTGCTGAAGGCTTGCTTGAGCCCATCCCCATGATGCCCTCATCCGTCTCTTTCCTCTTCGTGGCCTGTACTCTTATGGCTGCCCTTCTTTTCACGTCTTCCATCTCTGAAAAGTAGACGGATAAGTTTGAAGAAAAACAATCAAACTAAAGGTGGAAGTTGACAAACTTACACTGACGGGTGTGCTCCTCATACTTGATTGCCACCAGAGTGGGTTCCGGTCCGTCACAATATCAATGGACAGTGTTTAGGTTCACAAGCTTAGCCCACGTCCGTTCCTCTGGTTTAGACTTTGCAAAAATTCTTTCAAGAAAGTTGTACTCCTCGATATCAACTTGGGGGCACCGTCGTACTGTAAAAAACAAAGAGACGGATCAATCAGGACTGTCATAAAAGTATTAAAGAAAACAATAAAACATATACGCAACGCGATGGATATCTATATACCGGACGAATCCAATATCCCCCAAGTTTTGTCAACTGGCATAAAGTCCGTCTCCCCTGGGTGACACATCCAACCGTCGCCCTCCAAGAAGAAGTAACGGCTCTTCCAGTCGCGGTTGGAGTCTGGGGTTTCATAAATAACTTTAAGGATGGACTTCCTAGGGACGAAACTGTACATTCCTTTTGACTTATCAATTTCATCTGGACGGTAGCAATGGAGGAATTCCCGTACTGTCAACGATCGGGCACCGTCAGACATAGCTCCGTACAGGACCTCCATCGCTATAAAAACCCTCCAGGCATTCGGGGATATCTGGCTGACGGACAAACCCAGGTACTGGAGAAGTTCTCGCTTTAAAGAGTTCAAAGGGAACCTAAGACCAGCCTTGAGCACTTGTTCGTACACCCCTACATCATCCACCCCGTCATAGTAGCATTTTTCTGACTTGTAAGGTAGACGGATAGGGATGCAGTCAGGTATTTGGTAGATTGCTCTAAGTGTTTTAAAGTGTGCCTCCTTGATCGTGGACGTAAAGTTATCGACCATCCACTCTGGTAGCATGACGAACTCCCTAAGTCCGTCATTACCTACGACCGACTTAATTCTTTGTTCACCATCATCAGAACCTTCCTTTGGTTCAGCCAACTCCATATCCTCATTTTTTGAGGACGGGGAAGCGGCAGACGGACTCCTCTCGCTTAGTTCGTCTAGATCTCTATAACCCGACGGGTACAATTCCTCGTAACCCGCCCCGTCGTGGACGAATGACTGGTTACTTGACGCACTAGACATTGCCTACACGTAGTGACAAAACTTGAGACTGACGGGTTTAAAGAAAAAATGGGGTGACGGGTGCAAAATACTTAAATTTTTACCAGATGAAGAATAAAAGCTGCAATAGAAGCAAATTGAACAGATGAAATCACTTACCGAGGAAAAGAGTGAGCGGATGAGATTTTGTGCTATAGGAGTTGAACGGACAGATCTCTAACAGTTGACGGACTCGCTCTAACAATGTATTTTCAGCGAAAAGTAAGGAAATGAGAAGAAGGGTGTTGGCTTTTATAGATGAAGTGCACGGAAGACAAAGCGACGCTTTGATCAGAGATACAAGCCAATCAACGAATGACACATGTCGAACGCCATAAATGCCTCTGGATAGCTTGTCAGAACTCTATATCCCTAACGGCCTCATACTCCACGAACCGTCACCAAAGAACCTCGTCACCGTCAGCTAGAGATTTCAGACCGTCACCTTGTTAATTGTGGCACCGTCCACTCAGCATTTACAATCGTCATCTAAGCTAAATTTTGTCACCGTTCATGTCTTATCTCAACCGTCAACCTATGACCATAGAACCGTCAGCCTGAATTTATTTGACCGTCACCCCAATTGATCCCTTTCCGCCGATGGCGACGGACCAAATGGGGTGAAGGGGGCAACTGAAGAGGATAAAAACAGAAGATAGGGCCTGACGGGCCTAGACGAGTGGGCCTAACGGATCTATGTCCATGGGCCAAAGGAAAGTCGAGCCCATCCTTTGCGTAGAACCCCTCATAAAATAAGGATGCAATAGGAATAGAGCAAAGCATGGGAAGATTCTTGAAGGAGCACCTTAAAAGCAAAGAGTTCTCCACGCAAGAGTAACTTGTCCACCACGTTTTGGATTTCTCAAAGAAGAGTCCTATAAGAAAAGAACTTGGGTTACAAGGAAGGGAGGCAAGACCTCACTACTATAAAAGCCCCAATACCCTATCGCATCAAGGTACGCATAATTGACCCCTCTCTAGCACTCTAGAGTTGTGAGAATATTTCTAACTTGACCTTCGGAGGGTATTTGGCCAGCACCACACCGGTGCCTTCTGCAAGGTCTCTTTGTTTTCTTCTTTTTGTAGGTGATTCATTTGAGCGTTAGGATCGTGCTTCTCACTGGTGAGATTTACGGCATCATCACCATGTAACATTCGTTGGTGTTTTGTCAGCATGTGCAGATGGTGGGCTAGTTTCAGAGGGTTGGAGATTTTGGTCAAGCATGCTTGAAAATGGAATTGAACCGTTCATGGAACACTATGGTTGCGTGGTTGATCTACTCTGCCGAGCCATCCTTGTTGATGAGGATTGCAATCTTGTTGAGGACTTGGCCATTTCACTAAATCCAGTAGTTAGGCGAACATTGCTTGTAGGTTGCAAGAAGAATATGATGTTAGGTAGAGGTGAAATTGTAGCTGAGTAACTTCTTGAAATAGAACCACTAAATGCAGATAATTATTTACTCCTCTCAAATTTGTATGCATCAATCTCTCAGTGGGAGAAGATGAGCCACCTGAGAAAGAAGATGAAGGAGATAGGTATCAAGGCAGTTCCAGGGTGCAGCTCCATTGATGTTGATGGATTAGTTCATGTGTTTGCAATGGGTGACTGGTCCCATCCTAAGACAAAGGAATTAAGAGAAGTTTTGAGAGAGATTTCAGAATGGATTCTTGAATATGGGCACAAACCGTGTGTTTCAGATGTATTACACAATGTGGTTCATGAAGAGAAGGAGAGTGCCCTTGGTGAGCATAGTGAGAGGTTAGCCATTGCTTATGGTCTATTAAGGAGTAAAGCACCAGCTACAATTAGGGCAGTAAAGAATCCAAGGATTTGTGGGGATTGCCATGAAGTGACAGATTATCAGCAAAATATATGACCAGGAAATCATTATTAGGGACTGGATTCGATTCCATAAATTCATCAATGGAACTTGTTCTTGTAGGGATTTCTGGTGAACATCAATATTTTGAACATCTATTACATTTTTTGAGCTACTTATCATTTTATTTATGGCCTCTATAAAAGCAGAACACTCCTTTATGTGCCAAGACCTTTGTATGAGGTCCAACTTGCTTAGCAAGCATAGACAGAAAACACCTGGAGAGATTAATTAATCAACAATTTTGTATAGAGAAGTTGTAATTTTTAGATTGGCATCAAGTAAGTCGCATCCATTGACAAATCATTTCAGAGTGCTCAAAAGTGTTTCCTAATTTCCGACAATCAGTAATCTCATGGTACAGTTGGTTTCTTTTTCTCCTCATTTATTTGATGTAAATGAAACATAAAAAATAAAAAATAAAAAATAAAATAAAATAAAAAAACTAAAATTTCCAAGCACGGATTATTTTTATTGCCCAAGTTTACAATTTGAGCACTCAATAATTCCTGAACATGTATATTGTTCTTATTTATCTTGTTCCTTCCATTCGCTGCATCAGTGCTACAAGACAGCTATAAGGTAAGTTTGATCCCAGTCTCCATGACTGAGGACTAAACATACAAATAGTCAAATAGATGTGGTACTAAATGTGATTGGTGAGCTTCAACCACCTCATAAATGAATATTTATATTGATGACACATTATTTTATAAGATCAATGTAGTAAAATTTGTAGCAGCCGTAGCGCAAAATATTTCCAGTTTCTTCTTTGCCTCATTCTCTTTTGCAACCAAACCGCACACCAAACTCAATTGGCTTAACACGGCCAAAAATTTATAGCACATAAAGAAATAAGCATTTTTATTAAAGAGAAATGGAAACTACCAAGACATGGTTCGCCCCGGTTATTCAAATGTAAAGCTCTCCCTCAATCCACCTTATAGTACACATACTTGTCACCTAGTCTAAGCCATGCATCAACAGTAAACATGTGCTGACCTGAACATCTCCCCCCCCCAACTCTCCCTAATGATGGTAGCATGCTACTCAACAAGTTCGTTGTATTGAACTACTTAAACTTGGATCTCAATAGGCCATCTGTACATCTCCTCTTCTGCCAAAGGGATGTCAAAATTAACCAATCCAGTGGCAGAGTCATAGTTGAAGCTGGTCTCAGCACTGCCCACATTGCACTTCAATGGGCGCTGGGAAGAGTAAACACCAAACCGTCCACATCCCCGGACTTTGAGCATAATTGTTGCGGTTGGAGATCGGTTCTCACTGAGGCAAGTAGTCAGTTCTGAGGAAATTTCACCATCAAAGTGCTCAGGTTTCCTGTCTGAAGCCATGTGGATCTCAACCTGCTCCACAGCACCACCAGTGTTGAACATGTCGAGCAAGCCAATTGGTGCAAATGAAATACTGGATGTTATTTCCTGCATCACAGAGAATCAGCAAATTCAGTATCTCTAATTAAAAGCGCAGCCTGAGAGAAAAAGACATAAATGAGCAACCAGAAAGACTCACCTTAAGTGGACAGAAATGGAAAAGTTCGTACTCAAGAACTTTTAGTGTCACAGGCAGTGAAGCACCCTTTGGCAACCGAACCACTTCCCCTGAGATTTCAATTTTTCAGAATGTTGTAAGAATAAGAATAGAAGTTTTACTAAGATTCATCATTTTGAGCAAATGTATGAGACTGAATTAATGAATTCTAGTATTACTTGAAGATTCTAATAAATTAATTAACTCTTTCATAAGAATATCGCAAATAGAGCCATTGCAAAGAGTAGTTCCCCAACCTGGAGCTACTTTACCATATTCCAAATTCAATGGTTTCAATAAATCCCCTACAATGGTTCATTTTGGACCAGATCTCAACTTAATTTGGTTAAACTATTCATCCACAAATTTACATCAGTTGCTTGCTTACAATGGCGCCTACAGGTCAATTTTTCTTCACACAAATGGTCACCTCAAAGAAGAAAAGTTACCTGATCTATAGGCATAAACTATTGTCTCTCCATTCCAATCTGCACTGGCAACTTGAGAAATGAGTTCAACATCAGCAACTCGAACGGAACCAGTAAGGGTACCGGGAGATGCATCATGGATGAGGGTCTTCTTCTCAATCTTGCACCATCCAGCACCTTGGCAGTTGAACACACCAACTACTCCAGAGCATTTATTCACATTCCATAACTTGAGCAAGCTGCAAATACAATTTTTCACACAAGTTCACTACGAGTTCTCTAGGAGAGCTCTATGATAAAGAATCAAACATGTTAATAAGAAGATGACAGAGAGAATAACAAACCTTGTCCCATCTCTAGCTGGATCAGCAAAGAGACAGTCACGGGTGGGTCTACCAGGTAGCTGCGCACGGAGAACTGATCCATCAGGGAGGACCAGCTTCTTCAAAAGTTCAAAATTGTGATTGCCAGGTTTATCACTGTTAACAAGAAGTAAAGATATGCATTAAAATATAGCTATCATAATGTGTTACAAACAACACAAAAACTAATTCCCATTGTAACTGAGTTATTTTCATTTATGGAGTTCCTTGAAACAATACCTAACATAGATTGGACAGCCACCAATTGCACGAGCGGCACCATGATAATCTGCTGCTGGGTGTAGACTCTGCAAATTCAAGAATGTTTCTTGTGATGATAATAAATTTAAATCATTGTTTGTATTCCTTCATTTCCAACTAGATGATAATAACGTCATGGTAAATTGCTTAGCAAGAGGGTATTTAAAACAAGATAAAACTTGACCCATTAAAGCCATCACCAAATATAAAAAGTTGGTTTATGCAAATCATGTTGTTTTCTAGAATTATTAAATTATCTTATAGTACTGATAAGCATGTGAAGATCAAATATTCATTTCTAGAGCTATGAGAAATGAACATGCTTCATTAATTCTCAAAATGCCCTTTTCAAACAGTGGCTCAAATAATTGGATTCAGGCTTGATGAACAAGCAAATTATGGCAAAAAATTATAAATATCCACTCACATGGAACATATCCCAGTCAGGTTGCATGAATTCTCCAAGGAAGAGAGAGTTGTAAGCCACAGATGAAATATGGATGGTGTGGGAAGCAGGGTCATGAGGGTAAAAGTCATCAGAAGCTCTGACCACAGCAGTCTGCTTGGCACTATAGATCCCATCAGTGTTGTGACACATGCAAGCAATGCATCCATTATCAGAGAAGTTTCGAGCAATTGAGGCCTCAAGGGCCTGGTTGTAGCTACGTGTGAGAGAAACTCTACCACCATGGCCAGCACCAAGAGTCTCGATAATGTTCTGTACGTCAACTTTTACTCCATCTACTCCACATGAAGCTAAGTAAGCATGAAGCTCATTGTAGAAGTCAAAGACCTTCTTAGGATGCACCAGACCCAGGCCATGGACGGCGAGGCTGTCCATGACAATGTCTGGTTGGTTGCCCATTATACCGGGGGACTGCACTGGGTATGCAAGAGCAGTGTCATAGTGTTCCATACCAGCAGCTGCCGGCTTCACTCCACCCCAATAGCCAGCTAAAGCATGCCATACGTACACAAACCTGTGACAACAAGTAATAGAAATGGAACTTCATGAGTAAAATATGTTATTTCCTTGGAAATGTGTTTTCCTTGATTTATTCATTTATTCTTAACACAAGGTTGAACCACTTTTTGAACATATTACTTCATATCCCTTGCCATCATAAATATGCTTTCTCAAATTCCCAATAATTACTTTTGCCATAATTCTGATCATGCTAATAATAAAATTTCTTCCACTCGTCCAAGGATTTAACTAAAAAATTTAACTAAAAAATTGTGCACAAACTAGATTATAGATAGCATGCTCATAAAGCAAGAAATAAAAGAGCAATTTTGGTCATATCTTTTTTTCTTTTTCTTTTTTTCACAATTCAATTTTCAGATCTCAATTACAGGATATTAAGCAAAGAAAAAGCATCTATTTTGTTTGAGTGGCTATCATGTCTGAACAGATCCAAAGATAGTAAAAAAAAAAAAAAAAACAAATATCACTTCTGTGAATTTAGCTAAGGCATCTGAAGATTATAGCAAACAGAGATTGTATAAAGTATTCAAGGCCATAGGAAAGAAGAATACTTTGCACTTCTTATCAGTTATTTTGGGATACACACCTGAAATGCACCACCCCAGTAGAATTCCAAAAGAGTAAATAAAAGATCAACTTGGAGTACTTACTTCACATTGTGATGTTGCTTGGCTTCATCCACAACTTGCTTCAAGCCAGGTTCATTTTTCTGGCCGCTCTTTTGGAATTTTTCATTCTCTTTTATTCCTGTCAATCTGGTTGCAAACCTGCAAGAAATAAATTAGCCAACAAATCAATAACCAAATGCCTTAATCAGAACAATGAGCACTCGAAAGGAGAGAACAGAGGGCCGCGTGGGGGGGGGGGGGGGGGGGGAGTGGTGGTGGTGTGGTTGGTTGCGCTTCACTAAGATGACAATAGAGGCCATCCTCACAACTTGACCTCTACCAAGCTGTGCACATGAAGAGACAGCACCTAGACTAAGCTAAGGCCAAAAATCAAGAAAAGATTCAGGCATTAGACAGTGTCCTGTAATGTCTGCATTACTATGAGGGCCAAAATATACAATCTGTCTGGAAATACTGTGATTCAAATAGTTGCCTCCAATGGGTATTATAACAGCAAAAGTACTGAAGATAAATTCTTCTGTTGGTTTCTGCTTATAGATTGGCATATCAAAATTCTCACCCATGGGCTGATAAGGTCAGCAACCCACAAGTGCAAAGCTCATATTCCAAAAGTTCCTCAGAAAAACAAGGCTAGATAATGACAGGTCAATCACTAGGTTAACACTCTTTGGCTGTTCCCTAGGTTACTTCTTTACATCTCTTGAATCCAGTCTAACTTTAAGTATAACTCAGGGAATTTATTTTAAACACGAAGAAGCGGTATTCTGACATGTAGTAGTCCCTTGAGGTTCTGCATAAATAAACTAGAAACTAAATATCTTTGAAACTTCAAATGAGCTGTCTTCTAATGCAAACTTTGTTCCTCTTCCAATATCCCAATAGGAGACTCAAAATGAATAATTGAATTATGCAATTCCTCACAGCCACAGGTCTCTCATGTTGCATGACATGACAAGAAATCAACTAAATGAATGGCACAATAATCACAGCTTCAAGAATTCCTTATTGGGGTTAAAAGAAAATGGAAATTCATAATGTATATAGCACATCGCTTGAAATGTGCATGTGCATGAGAGAGAGATCTTACTGTGCTCCTTCTTGTACAACACAATTGGTGTCCTTGGCTTTATTTTCAATCTGTTGCCAACCATCATCTATGATAAGGAATTTTGGTGGTGTCCCTCCATCAGATAAGCTGGTTCCAGAACATAAATCAGTGAAAAAGCATTTATTATTGTTGTTTTCAGAATTTAAATTACCAAGTATTGAAGCTGTCTAACTCAGTGCCATCAGCTTATAATTACCTTTTAAGGCCTTGTTCAACACCCTCAGCTGTGACCTCGGTGTAGAAAGCGTCCCATGTGCACCAGCCAAACCAGTCAAGGAAAGAAGGCAGCTAAATACAAACAGCAAAAGAGTACAGTGAGATTCATTCAGATATTTCTTATGAAATTGACTGATCAACTTGCTTTGCTATCGAACATTTTTTTTCATATTTTGAGAATAACAAGCATTCAGACATGTCTTATAAAATTAACCGATCAAACTTGCTTTGCTATTTAACATTTATTTTATATTTCAGTAGTTTCTGTGCTTCTTAAGCTCTGCACATTTCCAATTGACTGAAACCAAACAAAGAGATCTGCTCTTACCTTTTTCTTCTCGCGATGAAGAAAAGTTTGGATATGCTTTTCTACAGCCCTGTTTAACAAATAGAAATTAAGGAGTCATGACTCATTCATAGGAAAGTAGGAAGCAAAAACAATATCTTCATTCAAAATCCATTTTTACCATTTTTGTTGTAACCATGGATAATATCAAATACAGAAAAAGAAGAAACTAAATGCAAGACAAGAACATCATTCAAGGAAGTTCAGGACTTACTTTACAGCTTGGTTGATTACTTCAAAGGGATTGGTTCCAGCATGCATGTAAACAAGGTGAAGGCCTTGATTTGTCTCTACATCATTATCTCCTGCAAAACCAAATCACACCACAAAAAACAAGTTGTTTCTGTTCATTCGAACTCGATCCTTTATATTTTTTTTTCTTCCGCAAATGCTATAAACTCCATTAGATTGATTCATTTGAATGATAAGAGTCATTCAGTGGTTTCTCCTGTCTGATTTTGTTCGCATTAATGACAGCTCCACCCCACATACAGGTGGTTAGTCCCCTTCATGGCAGACGGGATGGGACTGAATTAAAGGAAGGTATGGCCCTAAATAATGGTATGAAAGGCAAGGTGTGTTTTGCCTACACCAGATAAATTTTTATGGCCATGGTCTACTCACCACTCTCGAGGCAAATCTCTATCTCATTCTTGTCGTTGCCTTGCAGAACAGCACGGAACTGGCCTTCAAGGAGAGGGAGGAAGACAGTGTAGATGATTGGGGTATCATCTTGATTGCCTCCTTCTGTGTCATCTTTGCTCTCTATGAGCATAAATTGGGTCTCCAAAGGAACATCTTTCCCACATGTCCCCATTCTTTGTGTCATCCACCATAGCTTAAATCGGAAACAACACATGAATCTAAGATCCCTGTTACAAATCAATCTCACAGTTATACTTGGAAAAATTTTAACATATGTTAAACATTAAAACTTGACAAATGAATTTGTCTTATTATGGCATAAAAAATAAAAATAAGGTTAAATTCAGGATAGTGAGAGTTCATTTACCAATTGATTCTAAAACTCAAAACTACTGTACTAGCATAGTTGGCTGCAAGTGTGCAGATCAATAATAGCAAACTTTCTCATTACACTCATGCATTTCCACATACTACATTAAGTGCATGACAATTGACAAAGCATTATAACTTACTCTAAAACACCCATAGGGAACACATGGAGGCTTTTACTATCAGAAGCCGTGGCACCAATGAAAGCACCGGTGACAAGCCCCACGCCAGGTCCCGGAGTCAGCATAATGTTATCAGGCACTCCTGTCAGAATGGTCTTCCCTTGGACCACAAGGTTCCCATCGTTGATGGAGATCTTTGGTGTGACCGTCATTTTTGAGCTCTTAAGTTCTGTCCCAACATATAAAAAAATGATTATATAGAATGAAACAACAAACATACTAAAGAACATGAAAATTTTACAAAATCTAAAAATGTACAAACTGTCGCATCATTTAAAAATGAACCTTTCAGTCTAATCAATAAATAAATCATCAATAAGACATGTTAAAGAGATTTTTTTTTTTTTTTTTGGATGGGAATTAAAGAGATTCTTAAAAGAACCTAGGGGGTTATAAGTTTCGCATAAGCTAATCCATATATTCGGATAATTGCGATGTGACTTCAATGATAGAGGGATTAAAGTGGTGGTAGTAAAAGTAGAGGTCCGCCTCAAAAGTGACTTCCATGGTGGAGGGATTCACCTCAATGCCTGTATTGATGGAATCTTGTTGATCATCATTTTTTCACCACACAAATTGCACCCAAAAAACCACTTCACAACTTTTAATTTTCAAAAGCCTCTTTCGTTGTTTGTTTATGAAAAACGCAGTTAATTAAATAAATAAATAAATCCAAACAAACACACTCTGTTGTTTAACTTGTTTTCCTTCTCTTATATCATATATGTTCACAAACTTTGACTCCTCATAATTAGAAGCCAGATAAGAATTACGGCACAAGTTCTCTTGGGGGCTAAGAAATATTAATTCAAACCTAAAAAAATCCTGGATATGGCAATTAATTTTGTTTTTTCAATTATTTCCAAATATATATATTTTTTGTTAATTAACCAATTACACGAAGTTCAGGCGGTTTCTGCAACGGAGAACAAAATGATTTTGAGGTTTGAACAGCCGCAACGGTGGACCACAGCTTTCTTTTTCAACTTTCCAACTTCAATTTTTAGATACAAACCTTTTTCGTACAACAACAACTTGGTAAAACATAGAAAATCTCACGAAACCGACTATTAAAAAGAGAGGGGCATAAAGTGTTTGATAATGTTTAGACTAATAGAAAAAAGTGCTCGGACAACCTGAAATTAAATTTTCAGGTTGAAGACAGCAAAAAGAAAATATTCTTTTTGATGAACTTGTTTGTCTTTATTTCTAATTATTTTGGTTTTCAGGTAGAGTTATTCTAGAGAGAGACAGAGTTATTGATCAAATTAAAAAAGTTTTACAGAGTTCGCTCCAATAATATTTGGCAAAACGAATCGTCGTGATCTCCGAGAGAAAATCAGGTGCAAGGAACGTAAAAGTATTCAAGTTCGGACATGTTCTTCAAAAAAAAAAAAAAACAACCTCGAATATCAAAGAAACAGTTCAAAATATATTGGTCGCCGCAGGCAGCTCGAATTTCCACAAAACAGTTTAAGAAGAACAGCAACAAAAGCTAAATATATATACTCAGAAATTGTCGAGCTCCTTTTAAAAACTCACCGGTGCAGTAAATGAAAAGCCCTCGCTAGATGCTGCTCAGTCGAAAGTGTTAACACAAATTATTAAGCTTTATGCAAAAGAATTAATAAAAGCTCTAGGAAAAGGAAGCTTTTGAGAAATCACTGCTTTTAGTTTTAGAAGAAATTAGCAGAAAAAGCTAGCGCATTCCACGAGGAAATTAATGCTCCCCAATCGAATGCTTTGAAAAATCAAAGGAAGCTCACGAGAAAGAACGAAGCAATAAGCTTATCAGTAATATTGATATACTCTTCAACTGAGTGGAGTAATGAAAATGAAATGAGGGTAGGTTTATATACCCGTGTTAAGCGTTAAAGTTCGAGCATGTTCCGGAACTAGATGTTTCCAGATCTTGACATCTGGATTTACAACTGAAGATTACATTTTTAGAAGTATTTGTTTTTAACTTTAAAATATTTAGGATATTTTTTGAATGACCCATGTGAATCGGTGGGGTGGGGTTTGGCTATTGGGGAAACATAAGGACGAATTGAGAGTTGGAACTTGGAACTCTCCCCCAGTCTCCCAGATAAATTCCAATGAACATGTACGTACTATAGTGTTCATTATTAGTTGTCACTGCCAAAATCGCTGCATATAATATATGTCACTCTTTTTGCAATGCAATACAATACTATTCTCTAAAGTTGTGATTTACCACTATTGTCTGTTGGTTTTAATTTCGTACCAAATTTAATTGTAATTTTGTTTAATCTTATATACCATTTATTTTATGTGGGATTTCTTTGTATTGGTTGTGTGTAAGAGAGTGTGTGAAGACTCAAGACATCAATGAAGATCAAAGGAGTTTTTGCTAGTATTTCGAGAGAAGACTTTTCGCGAAGTGAAGCCATATGCTCAGCACATGATTGGAATGTGAAGAGTCATGACAGATGGTGACAACTGGTTTTCGCGAGTAAGGCCTTCCCACGAGATACTCGCAAAACATTCTATTTTGCCATTTTGTCATATCTAATACACCAGGTCCCTATCCACACTATATATACCCACATTGCCCACATATTGAGAGGAGTGATTTTCAGAGAAAAAACCCTAGTCATTACCCTTGAGAGTTAGAGATTGTCATACCCATAATCCTCTACACAATCCATTGTGATTTTCCTCAACTCCTACCTCTCCATATCCAAATCCTTGAGAGGTTGATAGATCAAACACTTACCACACCTATCTTAAGTATAAAGTGAGGTTTTGGTGCTGTTGGTAAGTATTGGAAGAAGTCATTTGTTTGATAGATGCAATCGGGCTGAGTTGCGTGATTCGAAGAGTTAGAGAAGACAAGACTTCGTCAAGTTAGTTGGTAGCAAGGGTTTAGAAGGCTCAAGTACATGGGGTAAACTAAATTTAGAGGGTCTTTTGTTATTCGTATACTCCAACTCATTCTCTAATGGATCAATTTACCATTTACCTCTTGGAGGGCGACGAAAAGGTTTTTCCCCGAGTTCTTTAGTTTCCTCTTCGATAACACATCGGCATGTTATCTTGTGTTTGCATTCTTCTTCCCTACTCTTTTAACTTTCATTTTATTGTTGATATGTGATAAATATGGCTTAGAGTAATTATATTATTTATTCGCTTGCATTTACTCTATTCCGCACTTAGTTTAAGTTAGAGTAAAATCAACCGATCCGTAATTTTAATTTGGGGCATCTAAACAACTCTTGTATTTTTACACAAATTCAAGCTTTCAATTTACATGTCTTCTATTGAATGTAAATGTGTTGCATTGGAAACCATATCACCACGCGTGTTGAAACTTGAAACAATTCTAGTGTCAAATACTATTTTGTCATCGTTGACTAAATTTGACACACTGTTTTTACCCTCAAGCGCTACTAGCACCAATTGCGACCAAGTCCAATAGCAATATGCTCAAGCCTTAAAGATATTTTATTCAAATGTCAAGATTAATCGTCGACTAAATTTGACACACTATTTTTACCCTCAAGTCCTACTAGCACCAACTGTGACCAAGTCCAATACCAATATGCTCAAGCTTTAAAGATATTTTATTCAAATGTCGAGATTAAGAAACTTTCCATTTCAATCTTTGATTTGCAATTACATGGTGTAAAAATCCTAGTTATTACATGATTTGTATCTAATTTTAATCCGACCATAAAACACTTTCTTTTTTTTTTACCACAATTTTGATATAACAGACTATAAATGGTCATTTATCACTTATACATAAACTTATAATTTTTCTTTCACTATTCACCCTCTATCATATCACAGTAGTTATGAAATAAATTTTTTTTTTCTTTTATAAATGTTATTAGTAGTTAGGTGACTTCTCGTGATATTTTTAGTTTTTACCCTCCTAGCTAGGAAGGTAGTGTTATCATTGTCCTCATTTAGTCTTACCCTATCATTGGACTAGCAATCAGTCACCCTCAAACTTTATACGACTATTAAGGTGTGTTACGATTGACAACCTTTTATAAATAAATATATATCTTCTTATGTATAAAAAGCGACTATGCCGCTACCGTGTTTTAATACTGTTCATTCAGTGTATTTATACTGTTCATTTCACTACTTATCTACCGTGGAAATTTGGTGAGATACTTTTTTTTTTTTTTTAAGTTTTGAACAGTAGCTACAGTCCAGGCGGCACTGTAACTACCGAAGTTACAGTTTTTTTTGGCCTTTCATTTGTACTTTTTTTTTCTTTTATATATATATATATATATATATATATATATATATATATATATATATATATATATATATATATATATATATATTGTTTTACTGACACAACAAATTTCATAATATTTTCATAATTATTGAGGTATCAATTTCTTATAAGTCAAAATAAAATAATAAAATATGAAACTGTGACCAACTACACCTGAAAATAAATGTTTTGTGAAAATGTTGTGACACTTGTCAGGTGAATATGTAAAAATTATAATACTTTTGGTTTGTTCAAGTGGCACTGTAGCTATAGTAGCTATAGAGTTTTTTTTTTTTTTTTTTCTTCAGTCTTCCATTTGTACTTTTTTTCCTTTTAATTATTTATAAGAATTTGCATATATATTGTTATACTGACACAACAAATTTTACAATATTTTCATAATTATTGAGGTGTTAATTTCTTATAAGTCAAAATAAAATAATAAAATATGAAATTGTGACCAACTATAATTGAAAATAAATATTTTGTGAAAATGTTGTGACACTTATTGGGAAAATGTGTAAAAGTTATAGTACTTTTGGTTTGTTCAATATGTACTGTTCATCGCTTTTTTTTATTTTTTATTTTTTCCCAATCATCGATTTGTGCTCTTTTTTCTACAGTATTTTTGCACGGTTCATACAGCGTTTTTCATTGTTCATCTACGGTTCCATTTTGGTTAGCCACTTTGTCTTTTCTTTTTTTTTGAACAGTAGTTACAGTACCAAGCTGCATTGTAGCTACAATAGCTTTTTTTTTTTTAGTCTTTTGTTTGTACTTTTTTTTCCTTTTATATATATCACTGTACATCCAGTGTTTTTGCGCTGAACATCTACAGTGCCATTTTGTTGAGCCACTTTGTTTTTTTTTTTTTTTTTTTTTTTTTATAATGTTTTGAACAGTAGCTACAGTACCAAGTTGGTTTACTTAACTTTGTTGAGCCAAAATTTACTATTTCACATACAATTTTGTTGGGTTGCCTTTTTGTATATTTTTTTCTTTACACACTATTTTAAGTAAAAACATATAGTTTTGCACAAAAAAAAAAAAAAAAAAACTTAGGAAAAAAACATTTTTCATCCTTTATGTTTGGGGTAGTTTACAATTCTTCCTTAAACTTTAAAATCATGCAATTTTTCCCTTAATATTTTGGAAAAGAGCAAATATATCATATTGTTATTCTTTCAGTTAAACCCTAATGAAAGCTTACGATTCTTAAAATATTTTATTGTGTAATGTCTAAATTACTCATGATAATTTTTAATATCCTAAAAATTTTCTTTACTTATTTTGAGTTTTAAATGATGAAAATTCTTAAAAAGATAGAATGATGATATTCAATGACACAAGCTTTTTGTTATCTTTTTCTTTTTCTTTTTTTCTTTTTTTTTTTTTAAATTTCTTAGCAAAACTCAGTTATTTATTGTTGGAAGATGATGATATCCGTTATCATTCTTAGAAGTTTTTAGAGAATAGATATATTATCTTTAGCAAGTAGGTACTAAAAAACTATTATAGTTAAATAAATATTTATATGTTAAATAACTACCCTAACTTTGTGGTTGATCAAAATTCTTAAACGAATGAGATTAACTTTTTTCGACATAATTATCAAAATTCTTAAAATTAATGTTTCTTTTAATTAATGTAAATCTCTATATACTTTAAAAATCAAATGATTCATATCTTTGTTTTATAATATAGATAAAATCTAGAATTGACCTTATGGTGGGCCTTTTTTTGTGTTTTACTGGGCTGGGCTACCTCCTACGGTACTAGGCCCAAGTGTTCTGAGTAAGGGAGTTGAGACCGGTCCAACTGGAACTCAAATTGGCTCGGCTTATGTGCAAACTATGCCTCGTCTGTCAGGAGCATGCTTACAGCAGGCAAAGCTATTCTAAATGAGTTACGGCAAGCAGATATGATAATAAAATAAAAGAAGAATACTTCGGCTTCTTGACTATAGTGAACAGTTAATCCATACTTAATAACGATAATCACAACAACTATAACTTAAAGAACACAAATGAATAAGTGTTCAGCATATGGGTCAATCAAAAGAAGAAAGAAATTAGAGTAAGTTTAGTTCGCAGGACTCAAAACTAGAGAGGGAAGAACGCCTCCTTTCAACACAATTAATCTCCCAGGAAAATCCTGCCACATAAATTAATCGTTTTGAGGGAAACAAATTTAAATGGTTGGTGCTCGGAGGAACCCATTTTGCTTTTGGCAGAGGGCAGGATTTTGAGAGGGAGAGAGGGAAATAACCTATTGGTGCATGCCTGCCGAATCAACTCTCTGTTTTTTCTTTTTCCTTCTTTGTTTCCGTTTTTCCTCTTATCTTTCCTTTCTTTTCTTTTTCCTTGTTTTCTATTTTGTGATCCCTCTCAGGTGGTTGTTACTGTGGTTCTTGCCTTTTTTTTCCTTGTTGTTCCTTCTTTTTTTCCCCTCTCTCTTCGCGCACGGCAAGAGCCTCCTTTTATAGCGCCTACCGTGGCCGAATTTTACTGTTTTAGCCTTTAACCACATTTGTCTGGTCTGGGTGTACTTGTCGACCACCACTGGATCATCTGTGTGCCACTCCCCATCACTAAGCAAAGATGACTATTTTGTTTGTTAATCTGCCGTGGCACCTCTTCCTGCTACGATGTGGTTTCTCTCTCCCTATCCCCCATGGCATGCACCTAGTGGCTCTAACTCAGCTTTTCCTGTTTAGGTGGTGTGTCATCCCAGCAGGACACTTCTCCCAAAAGAGCCCTGGCAGGAACCTTAAAATAGGTCTTCCCCTCTCCCCACCACCAAACCATGCCCTCTTACCTCTGACCCATGATCTCACTGGATCCTGTATTGGCTGGGTACAGGCTGGTGAGGTTTGGGCCTCACACGTGCCTTCCTTCCATATGTGTCCAAAACCTATCTATTGCTCACTCGTCCACCGTGGTCTGGAGGCTTGCCTGCACAGTCTACTGTCCGTTTTTTTGACCTTTTATGTGAGCTGCTTTTTGATTTCCCACTCCCTTTAGGGGCTGGGCCTTTATTGTTACTGGGCTTTATATTTCTTTTGGCCCATTTCTTGATTGCCCTCATTTCCTGTCATGTCATTCTGTCATTCCTGCTATAATGACTCAATCCTGTTGGGCCCCTTTAGGCCTGCCGTTTATTCTTTCCCCCAGTGGCTTAACATGGCCATTGGTTTTCCTACTTATGGGCTCCGGTGTCCCTTTTGTTTTTCTCTTGAGCATTCTTGGCTCATTTGCTTTCTTTGGGCTTCCTTATCTTTTTTACTAACTCTGCATTCCCATGAGCTTTTACTAACTTCATTGGGCTTCCCTGGCCCAATTACCTCATTCTCATCCTTGGGGTTTATGGGCTTGCCATTATCCCCTTGCTTTCTTTGTTTGAGTTACTTTTGGACCTGCAGTGGCCCATTCTCACTTTTCTATATCATATACTGCCTATGGGTATGCTATTTCTCTCTTTTTGGGCTTCTTTAAACTCATTTACCTCCTCAAGGCCCATTTGTTTATTTCATGAGCCTGTGATCCATTATTCCTGCCGCTTGGGCCTAATGGTTTTGCCATCTGTTTGCCAACCTTTTGCTGCCCTTGTTGCTAGGCTTTCTTCCTTCCACTTGGATTCTCAAAACAAATGACCCTCAACAGACCTTAATTATTACAATACGTTTTTTCCACGACAAGCACGTGCTGCCCTAACTAGTATGTATATATATATATATATATATATGTTATAATTAAATTTAAACTTAGGACAAGTTTGGCATGCATTAATAAATATTACAATAGGAATAATAATCTTTATTATTAGAAATAATTATTATTTCCTATTCATACATTTGGTTCTAAATTAGTTATTTCATATGAAAATTTTGTAAAGAATAATGCATATGAAATTTTGTAATTTTGGAAATATATTAATTTCAAAAGTTGTTATGCCTAGAGCATCTACAACCATTTAGTTAAAGCCAAAATCCTCTTTATTTTAGAGATTATATCATTAAAGTGAAGCTCATAGAATCTCTAAAATAGATTTTTTTTTTGCTCATGAATAGTGACTCTCTTTATTTGAAGAGTCATTGTTGATTAGCAAAATAATTTTTTGGATTGAAAAGAATGAAAAATTTATTTTAAAGAATAAGCAAAAGAATCTTTAAATAAAAAATGAAAAAAAAATTAATGGTATATAAACAGAGGAAAAAGTTTGTTATAAAGTGTATTTAAAAAAGAAGACAGACAAAATGAAAAAAAAAATTATATATATATATATATATATATATATATATATATATATATATATATATAAATTACTCTTAAATTTTGGGGAGAAAATGTCAACATTGTTGAATATGCTAGCTAGCTATTACATTCTTTTTAGAGAGAGAAACAGTTATTCCTCAATTTAAGGTATAACTATTCCTAAAGAATAATAATTTCTTGCAATGAAGATACAATCAAATAACCAAATAATTTTTACACATAAATAATTATTCTATTACGTGATCTATTACTACATACCAAACATACCCTTACAATGTCCCTTACCATCACAACTTGTCAAATAATTTTATCTCCAATTTTTCTCTTTAACTAGGTCATGCCAAACAAATAGAAATCCTTTATCTCACTTTTTGTCCATCATTTTATACTCCACTGATTGTAGTATGCAACGTATTGGATTTCTTTTCTTCATTTTAAAATTTGGTTTTTTTATGAAGAAAACAAAAAAGATACATATCAAGTTGTAATTGGTGAAGTGTAAAGTGGAATTAAAAATTTGTATTTGTGTCAAACTTTTAACTTTATTTTTTATATAATGTCAAACTTTTAACTTGAGAAATGTAGTACATGTTCCAATTACTTTCAAACTCATTAGAGGCAACAATCATATGCAACTAGACAATTTTTTTTTTTTTATAAAGAAAGAATCATGCAACTAAACATGAGGATACAGCCATTACGTCTTCTCTTCAAAATTTAAAGAAAACACACGAATTTTTTAGTGCATAATATTTTTATTTTTATTTTTTTACAGAGAAACTGTTCAAATTAGTAATAACTAAGCCTGATTATTGGAGCATGAAAAAAAGCGTACGAGCTTACTGCCTTTCTAAGTAATATTTGCAGTTGCACCCCTAAATAATATTGCTCTGTCATTCTTTTAATCTTCTACATTAATCTGCATCATTATAAGTTATAACTTGTAACATATAAGAAAAAGTATAGAATTCCAAATTATAGAGCTGACAATGTTAAAAATATCCTTCAATAATTGATGGTGTTAAAAAATGTATTTCTTGAGTTGAGGATACACGCAAAATGGTGTCCAGCCGTTTACTTAAAAACTAGGACTACTCGTTTGCAGTAGAACCATCCATATTGGCTTACACTCTTTATTATTATTAGTTTGATTGGCTTACATGAACTCGCTCACCCACCTTTATTATCCGGGAATATATTCTCATTTGACTAGAAAAGACGTCTTGATTTTTTCAATTAGCTAGAAAGGTTATATCATATATATTATACATTACGCTTCATTCTCTACCCCACTTCTAGCTTATTGGATTATCATTATATCTAAAGCAACAAGTTATTTATTTTTGGATAAATCTAAAGCAACATGTGGAGGTGCATATATATGGAAGTAACCAATCCATCCTCAAAATCTGTATCAAGAAAATGCCTTGAATTGATACATATCTTGGTTAATTAAGAAGCATTCAAGTACATGCACACGAAGTGCACTTGCTGATTTCCACATTAAATGTTACTTGTGCTATATACATATATATGCACGCATGGTATACTGAAAACACATAAAATGAAACAAGTTTAGATTAGTATTCCTGGTCTACCCAAACTGAACAGAGATGGTTATTAATTGATCTGCTAATTATAACATGTCTGACATCATTACTTCGAATGAGACAGATAAATCATATCATAGATAGGCAATCTAATATCTATCTAGGATTGGCACGTTGCAAATACAAAGTTGAAAGTCTAGGTGTTGATTTGGGGCACGTCTAGCGGGGCTAATTTTTTGTTGGGGAGTACATTCAAAGCTCAACACTTGTGCCATCCACATCATCCACCAGATAATCCCCGAGTGTATCGTAAAACTATCGTTCCGTGCTCGTCTTTGCCACGTCGGCTTCGTATCTAAAATGTAAAAGTTTAAACAGAGAGTCACGTTGGTGGGCCCGGCTGGATGGAACATGAACATGCATCTAAAGTAAACTGAGCTAAATGCCACGGTTAATTTGGGTGGGTGGGTGGGAAAATAACAATATTATTGAAAATTTGGTCTAAGCAGTCACAACATGTGGGGCCCAGTCACGTTGGCTCTGACAAAGAGGTAGACCATACGTCTCATCTCATCTCTGTCCTTTTCTATTTAACTTTGTATGTTTCTCAGTTTCTCTTCTCATAAAACGGTGGAATCTACTAGTTGTGGGTCCCGTTAACTTGTCAGAGGAATAAAACATACACGCGTAACAGGATGTACTTTCAAATTTTAAGGGGTAATATGGATTTAAGGTACATACCTTAAATTCATACTATACCCCTAGGTTATTTTTTGTTTGAACCTCAAGATTAACTTGTAACTTGAATGTTTGGAATATGAATTTATTTATAAACCAGTCGCAAACCTTTGTGTAATGTATAAGAAGGTTTAAGAATATATTTTTGTACAGGGGTAATTGTATTTGGCCCTCCAAACTCAAGTTCAATATATATATATATATATATATACACACACTTGAAAAGTATTTCCCTAGTTCATCAAAAAAAAAAAAAACAGTAATTCCCTCATTGATTGATAATAAGTAAATTCTTCCTCTCCGTTATTACCATCAAATACTCACACAATATATTCTATTGTCTCAGAATCTATTCCAATGTTCAATATATATTAGTTAAATATTGTTTCGAAATGCAAATTTCGTTTACGTTGTGCAATCAAGCACACCACAATAGTAGTAGGAGGGGGGGTGAATTCTATGATAAAATTAACGCAAAGCCACTTTTAGTCCCTACATTTTCAGGCGATTTTCATTTTAATCCCTAAATTTTATTTTTACCGCTTTTAGTCCCTATCCTGAAAAACGCCTCTCATTTTGGTCCCTACCGTTACATCAGAAACGGAAATTGCATAGCTGGCAAACGGCATAAGTTAAGATCATTAAAATAATAATAAATTTTTTTATTTTAACATTAAAAAATACCATATCAGCATTTAAATAAAAAAATTAATTTATTAATTCTAACTAAATAAAAAAATTAAAAACAGAAATTGAAACAAAAAAATACATTAATTGAGATCCGAAGGTAGTTTTGACAAGAACAATAAGATCATAATCCCAGATCTAAGAAAACAAAATTAAAATCCAAAAATCACAAACTCAAAAACACAAACACAAACACAAAAACAAGAACAACAGATCTTCCTTGTCAACCAAACACAAAACACAAACCCAGCAACTAATTTTCCTTGTCAACCAAACACAAACCCAAAAATCACTAAGAATACAAACACAAACCCAGCAATCCTGCTGATTCATCTTTAGCCTAGAAGATAAATTGGTCTCAGCACCCACATCCCCATATTCGTCAAAGAAGCTTTCTAGGATAGGGGCCAAGCTTTCTAGAATATAAACACAAACCCAGCAATGAGTTCTTTCATGAAATCAGGGAGCTGAATCAGCAGTGAAGTCGCAGGAGCTTGGGCTCATCGTCGGCCCATCGCGACTTCCTCTTCTGCGGCCCGCCGCCCATTGGCCCCCGACGTCCTCGGCGAAGAACATTCTAGAAAATTCAACGTCGACTTGTGCGGACCTAGGGTTTTGTTCTGCGCCGATAAATCCATGGATCTGGTACTGAAATCTGGAGCCAACCAGTACATAGAGTTCAAGGGCGTTGACACGAGCTTCGTGTACAACGAGGATGGGAAATTGACGAGCGTGCCGGACTCTCTGGCCGCGATATTCAAGGATAAGAGCTTGGGGCTGACGGAGAAGAACCAGTTGATGAGGTTCTTCAAGCTGGTTCAGCAGCACTTGGATGACGAAGGCGGCGAGAATGAGAGCGGAAATTCAAGGATTTCAGAGCAGGATTTGGAGAGTCCTTTCGTTGAGTTCTTGAACAAAATGCGGTTGCCTCCAAAGATAGAATCGTACACTTGGAGGAAAATCTTCTTGTGTTTGGTTGTGTTTGGTTGAGTCCTTTCGTTGTGTTTGGTTGACACTTTGGGATTATGATCTTATTGTTCTTGTCAAAACCACCTTCGGATCTCAATTAGTTTAATTTTTTGTTTTTATTTCTGTTTTTAATTTTTTTATTTAGTTAGAATTAATAAATTAATTTTTTATTTAAATGCTGATGTGGTATTTTTTAATGTTAAAATAAAAAATTTTATTATTTTAATGATCTTAACTTATGCCGTTTGCCAGCTGTGCAATTTCCGTTTCTGATGTAACGGTAGGGACCAAAATGAGAGGCGTTTTTCAGGATAGGGACTAAAAGTGGTAAAAATAAAATTTATGGACTAAAATGAAAATCGTCTGAAAATGTATGGACTAAAAACGCCTAAAATTAAGCTTACTTGCAAGTTGCAATATATATTATTTTTAATAGTTTTTTAAAAAGCACCTTTGTACGTTCAAGAGTGTATGCAAATATTCTGAAAATCTAGTGTCCACTTTTCCTGGTCATACGTTTAAGAAAAAATTATTAACCATTTCAACAGTTTTTATATTCGATTAAAGTTAGTTAACCTAATTTAAGGTTAAGTCATTATAATTTGAAAAGATCTTGATATTCTCGGACAAAGAAATAGTTAGATGATAAGTTAAGTACGCATTCAATCAAACTAATTCTTTACACATTTCAAGTAGTAAATCAAAGTGAAGACAAACCGACCATAGCATGCATGCCACAATATGACACTGACATAATTCGCAAAAAAATAGCTTTGTTTTGGAAAACTAATCTTTCAAGCTTTAATAACTTTGTGTTCTACTAATTTCAGTACCTGATTCTCAAAAAAAAAAAAAAAAAAAAATTAAGGACCTTTATGAATCATGAATCATTCACATCCATTAATAAAGACTCTTCCGAGCATTCTAGAAATATAATCCCGAAATTACTATCTAATTAACATAGAAGACAATTTTGGCCATTGTAAATGTCATTTTTTTTCCCATGCATCCATAAATATTATTAAATACTTAGTGAGTATAATAAATACATACTTCTTTCTCTCAACATAAATAATACCGTATAAGGAAAAATTAATTAATACCCTAAAGACATTAGTTTACAATATTGAAGAGGATAAAAGCAAAAACAAAGCCCGACGGGCCGGACAGGTGGGCCTGACGGATCTATGTCCATGGGCCAAAGAAAATTCAAGCCCATCCCTTGTATAGAACACTACCTAAAATAAGGACCCAATAAGAATAGGGCCGAGTATTGGAAGATTCCTGAAGGAGCACCTTAAAACAAAGAGTTCTCCACGGGGGAATAACTTGTTCACCACGTTTTGGATTCCTCAAGTAGAGTCCTATAAGGAAAGAACTTGGGTTACAAGGAAAGAAGGCAAATCCTCACTACCATAAAAGCCCCAATACCCTATCGCATCAAGGTACGCATAATTGACCCCTCTCTAGCACTCTAGAGTTGTGAGAATACTTCTAACTTGACCTTCGGAGGGTAGTTGGCCGGCACCACATCGGTGCCTTCTGCAAGGTCTTTTTGTTTTCTTCTTTTTGTGTAGGTGATTCATTTGAGCGTTAGGATTGTGCTTCTCATTGGTAAGATTTACGGCATCATCAGTTGGCGCCGTCTGTGGGAATACGGTAACTGTTTAGCTAGACTTGTCGCTTCCCGGACACAAGAGTTGCATAGTACTCACACGCTCGATGGCCACCACCAATAACGTTCAAGGAGACGAGCCGCCGAGATCCACTGCATTAGAAAGACAGGTCCAGACCCTCATGGCTGCGGTGGAGCGCCTCACGAAACAGAATCATGATTTGAAGGAGCAACTACGTCAAAGGGACGCAGGACACAACGTCCAGGAGGAAAACCAGGGTGACAGTTCCGAATGAGGGGGACCCGAAAGGCCAAAGGGCAGTAACGAGCCCAACAGACCCGAACGGCGGAACTTAAGCATGCCCTCTCTCATGGATACAGCCCCACCACCTATTTTCGCGGAGATGTAGGCGATGAAGGAACAAATGAAGGTTATGATGTACGCCCTCAAGGGACGCGTCTCTAGCGACCTTGACGATTTGGTAAACAGAACCGACTCGTCGTTCACTATACCTGTCAATTCTTGTCCCCTGCCACAGAAATTCCGAATGCCGTAGACTGAGAGCTACGATGGGGTCAAGGACCCACTCGATCATCTGGAGACCTTCAAGACCCTGATGCACCTCTAGGGAGTACCAGACGAGATCATGTGTAGGGCCTTCCCTACAACGCTGAAAGGCGCAGCAAGGATCTGGTTCAGCAGATTAACGCCAAATTCAATCAACATTTTTAAGGAACTAAGCACCCAGTTCACCTCGCACTTCATTGGGGGGCATAGATACAAGAAATCTATAACTTGCTTAATGAGCATCAAGTAGCGGGAGGACGAGACGCTGAGGTCCTACATAACTCGCTTCAACAAAGAAGCATTCTCGATTGATGAGGCTGACAACAAGATTTTGGTGGCAGCCTTCACCAATGGCCTGCGGAAGGGAAAATTCTTGTTCTCTCTATATAAGAACGACCCGAAGACCATGTCTGAGGTACTCTATAGGGCCACAAAATACATAAATGCAGAGTACGCGCTACTAGCTAGGGAAGACAAACCTAGGAAAAGGGAGAGACTGGAAGATGCGCACCAGGACCAAGGGCGGAAGAAACCAAGGACAAGCGACAGACACGACGAAAGGCATTCCAAGCCCCTAGGAGGAAGGTTTACAAGCTTCACTCCCCTGAACGCCCCATTAGACCAAGTCCTAATGCAGATCAAGGATGAAGGGGCATTAACGTTTTCAGGAAAGTTGAAGAGCGATCCAACTAAGCGATCAAGAAACAAGTATTGCCACTTCCACCATGACCACGGTCATGACACTGCGGATTGCTATGATTTAAAACAGCAAATCGAGGCCCTAATCAGAGAAGGGAAGTTACAGAAGTTTGTCTGCAAGGAGAGAACGGATACACATCCTCGGGAACAAGCCCTTCGACGGGAAAACGACCATCCTAGACCACCCGTTGGAGACATAAGGATGATAGTAGGGGGGACCGCAACTACAGGATCGTCCAAAAAGGCTCGAAAGACCTACCTCAGGATGGTCTAGAATGTCCAGCTAACGAGCTCTGTACCCAAGATAGCACGGAGGGAAAGCCCGATCATTGGATTCTCGGAGGAAGACACGAGACGTCTCCATCACCCACACGATGATGCACTTGTCGTCAGCGTACGAGTAGGAGACTACAATGTGCACCGGATTCTGGTCGACAACGGCAGCTCGGCAGACATCCTATACTACCTAGCATTCCAGCAGATGGGAATCGACAGAGCACGATTGATACCAACGAATGCTCCACTGGTGGGCTTTGGAGGAACAAGGGTACTCCCGTTAGGAGCTATCACACTCTTAGTAACGGTCAGTGACTATCCAAAGCAAATCACTAAGGATGTAACTTTCCTTGTGGTCGACTGTTCGTCCGCTTATAACGGTATCCTCGGGCAACCCACGCTAAACTCATGGAAAGTAGCAACGTCGACATACCACCTAATGATTAAATTCCCTACAGAATACGGGATTGGAGAGTTGCGAGGAGACCAGGTGGCTGCTCGCGAGTGCTACATCGCCATGCTGGAAATGGAGGATCATTAATAGACCATGTGTATAGGAGAACAGCGGACCACGGCAGAACCGGTTGAGGAGTTGGAAGAAATAAGCCTCGATGAATCAAGACCTGAACGGACGACTAGAATGGGCACCCCGGCCAGCCCGCTGATACGTCAAGACCTAGCAGCTTTCCTAAGGATAAATCAGGATGTATTCGCATGGGGCCACGAAGACATGCCCGGGATCGATCCCTCAGTTATAGTTCACAGACTGAATGTTAACCCAACGTCCTCGCCAATCCGACAAAAAAAGCGAGTGTTCGCGCAAAAGCGAGACAAAGCAATAGCGAAAAAAGTTAGGAAGCTACTAGAAGCCGGCTTCATCCGAGAAGTATACTACCCCGACTGGTTGGCAAATGTGGTCATGGTCAAGAATTCTAATGGAAAGTGGAGGATGTGCGTCGATTTCACGAACCTCAATAGGGCATGCCCAAAAGACAGCTATCCACTCCCTCGGATAGATACCTTGGTAGACTCGACAGCCAGACACGAGCTCCTGAGCTTCATGGACGCTTTCTCAGGTTATAATCAAATCAAAATGAATGAAGAAGATCAAGAGAAAACTTCTTTCGTCATCAGTCAGGGACTTTTTTGCTACAAGGTGATGCCGTTCGGATTCAAGAACGCAGGGGCAACGTACCAGAGATTAATGAACAAAATGTTCGCGCACCAAATCGGAAGAAATGTACAAGTCTACGTTGATGACATGCTGGTGAAAAGTCTACGCGAGAACGACCATTTGAACGACCTCTAGGAGACATTCGACACCCTTCGATCATATAACATGAAGCTGAATCCAAGCAAATGCGTGTTTGGGGTAACAGCCGAGAAATTCTTGGGCTTCATGGTGTCCCAAAGAGGTATAGAGGTCAACCCGGAGAAAGCACGGGCCATATTAGAGCTAGAGCCCCCGAGGACGGTGAAAGTAGTGCAAAGCTTGAACGGCAAAGTCGCAGCCCTAAACAGATTCATCTCCAAAGCGATGGATAATTGTCTGCCATTCTTTCGCGTTTTGAGAAAATCATTTGAGTGGACGGACGAATGCCAGAAGGCATTCGAGGACTTGAAAAAATACCTTTCGTCCCCACCACTACTCAGCCCGTCCATGCCAGGAGAAGAACTATACCTCTACATAGCAGTCTCGCAAGCGGCAATTAGTGCGGCCTTAGTAAGAGAAGAAGGAGGCTCGCAACGGCCTGTCTATTTTATAAACAGGGCGTTCCGAGGAGCGGAAGAAAGGTACCCCAAGATGGAGAAGTTGGCCTTTGCACTCGTGACGGCGGCACGAAAGCTTAAGCCGTATTTCCAGGCTCACACCATCATAGTTTTGACGGACCAGCCTTTGAAAAGAGCCATGAGCAGCCCAGAGGCTGCCGGAAGGATGGCCTTATGGTCAATTGAGCTAAGCGAATTTGACATACAGTACCGTCCGCGAACTGCAGTAAAGGGGCAGGTAGTGGCAGACTTCATAGCCGAATATACTCAGTTAGAATGCAAGGGGGCAGAAGGACTCGGGCTATGAAGCATCTACACGGACTGATCATCAAACCAGCACGCAGGAGGTGCCGGTATAGTTATACAAACACCTGAAGGGGATAAAATTGAGTGCATGATCCGACTAGATTTCCCTACAACCAACAACGAGGCCGAATATGAAGCCTTGGTGGCTGGGTTGGACCTCGCGAAGGCAGCAGGTCTTGAAAATGTGATCATACATTGTGATTCCCAGGTAATAACGAGCCAGGTCAACGACAACTATGAGTGCAGAAATGAAAGAATGAAGAAATACCTGGAAGAAGTGAAGAGTTGAATTAGTAGCCTTGAAGTCAAATTCGTTCAAATCCCAAGGGAGGAAAACGAATGTGTCGACCGTCTTGCAAAAGCAGCTTCCACGGAGTTTATGAATGCATCCAAGCAGGTATTATCTTTTGTCCAAACCTCCTCGCTTCTAAATGACGAAGCACAAATGCAGGAAATAGATGTCAAAGAGAATTGGACCACGGCGTTAATAGCATATCTAAGGTCAGGCATTCTGCCAGACGGAAAAGACGCCACAAGGAAACTAAAAGTCTGAGCCTCACGGTTTGTGATAATTAGGGATGTCTTATACAAGAGAGGTTTCTCTCGTCCATACCTGAGGTGTTTGAGCCATGAGAAAGCAGACTACGTAATGAGAGAAGTTCACGAGGGGATCTGCGGAAATCACTTAGGGGCACGGTCGTTAGTGCACAAGTTGATCCGAGCTGGGTACTATTGGCCCACTATGCTCAAGGATGCCCAAGCTTACGTCAAGGTCTGCGACAAGTGTCAGAGGTTCAGTAATCTAATCAGGCAACCATCAGAAGAGCTGTCACCTATGACGGCCCCTTGGCCGTTCGCCCAATGGGGATTAGACATCATGGGCCCCTTCCCAACAGCCCTAAGACAACTAAAGTTTCTGGTAGTCAGCATCAACTACTTCACCAAGTGGGTGAAAGCAGAACCCCTAGCCATGATCACGGAGAAGAGCATCCGCACATTCGTATGGAGGAACATCATCTGCAGATATGGGATACCGAGGGTGCTCGTATCGGACAATGGAAAGCAATTCGATAACAGCACATTCAGGGATTTTTGCTTAGAGCTAGGTATCAAGAATCACTACTCATCTGCAGCACACCCGCAGGCCAACGGACAAGTCGAAGTCACGAACCGAACTTTGCTAAAAATCATCAAGACTTGGCTCGAGGGGGCAAAGGGTATCTGGCCTGACGAACTGCCAAGCGTCCTATGGGCATATCGGACTACAGCAAGGACACCAACTAGAGAGACTCCATTTCGACTTGCATACGGAGCTGACGCCGTCATCCCAGCAGAGGTAGGACTTACAAGCTATCGAGTAGAGAACTACACGGAGGATAAAAACGAAGAAGCCATGCGCCTCCAGCTAGACTTAATGGACGAGGCCCGAGCAACAGCAGAGCAAAGGTTGGTGCGATATCAGAATCTCATGTCAAAGCACTACAACTCCAAGGTCAGGCATAGAGACTTTCAGATTGGAGACTTGGTGCTACGGAAGGTAATGGGCGCTGCTAAAGACTTTTCACAAGGAAAGCTTGGACCAAATTGGGAAGGGTCCTACAGGATCACGTCATGGCAGAGGAAGGGCACCTACCACCTTGAAACAATGGACGGACGGAAACTTCAGCACTCATGGAATACGGAACACCTTTGGAAATACTACCAGTAGAGATGATGGTCGACAACTTCCCCCTATCCCCCAGTTTATTTACTTTACTAGTCTTTCTTTAAAATTTTGATAAATTTTCCTTTGTTTGGACAAGTTTTTGCTACGATAATTTTCAGTACCCTTTTAAGCCCAAGGGGGCAGGTACTTTTTCTACAATTTTAAATTTTATGGACAAACATTCAGACTATGCTATGTTTTATTACTACTATAAGATTACTACTATAAGGACACGGACCCTAGGCGGGTTGACTACTAGCCTCGTCCGCAAACTATACAAAGCGTGCGGACCCTATATGGGTAAAATTTCTACACAAGTCCACAACGTGGACAGACCCCACGAAGGGCCAAGACTCTAGTCCAAAAAAGTGGACGGACCCCACTAGGGTAAAAAACGTACACGTCCACAACATGGACGGACCCCACAGGGGTCAAAAACTTACACAAGTCTACAACGTGGACGGACCCCACAAGGGGTCAAGATCTAAGTCCAAAAAGTGGACGGACCCCACAGGGGTCAAACTTACACAAGTCCACAACGTGGACGGACCCCACAAGGGGTCAAGATCTAAGTCCACAAAGTGGATGGACCCCACAGGGGTCAAAAACTTACACAAGTCCACAACGTGGATGGACCCCACAAGAGGTCAAGATCTAAGTCCAAAAGTGGACGGACCCCACAAGTCTACAATATGGATGGACACCACGAATGATCAAAATTCCAGTCCATAGTGTGGACGGACCCCACAAGGATAAAAAACATACACAAGTCCACAAAGTGGACGGACACCATAAGGACTAACTATTTGAACCATCAAAGTGGACAGACCTCACAAAAGGTCAATATTTAGCCCACAAAAGTGGACGAACCCTCAAGGCTACACTATTCAACATATCCTAAGAGGACGGATTCTACAAAATAAATAGCCCGCGAACATTTTTAAATAAAACGGACGGACTCATCCAAAGCAAAATATCAATAGAATGATGAGGATGCATAAATAAAAAGTTTAAGCAAATAAGATAAAATGTCTACAAACGCAACGGATACAAGATAACCCAGTACATAACGGGTAAAACATAATTGTTCTTAAAATACTTGTACAAAAATAAAATGAATAAAAGTTTTAGGCATCAGGAGCGACGGAGTCTTTAGCTTGACGGGCTTCTTCTCCTTCAACCGTCAGGACCTCAGGGGCGATGGAAACAGGCACCTCCTCTCCAAAGAGCTCGTTCGTGTCGTCTGACTGCTCGGGCTGAACGGACGTTGGCTCTGGAACATTGATATTGACGGATGAAAAATCAAGCTTTGGATACAAGGCCTTGGCTTGACGGAGAGCATCATCAAAACCGTCGTTATATGAGACTCCGAGCTCTGATAAAAGGGCATTGGAGTCATGATATTCCAGAACAGCTATTTCTTTGGCATGACGGACATCATTCTCCTTGTTCTCCAAAGTCTTCTTCAGCTCCTCCGTCAGCTTTTGAAATTCATCTCTGGCCTGTTCGGCAAGCTTAAGTTTTTGTTCCGTCACCACCTTCCAGTTCCTCAGCTCGAACAGTTCCTCCTCCGCCAGTTTGGCCTTTTCACAGACCTTTCCAAGCACCGTCTCGTGATGGAGAGACCGTTCCATCAATCCCTCCGTCATGAGCATGGCCTGAAGACGAAAGGGAGTTAGATTCGAACAAAGAATATGTTCACAGGCAAGATTATGACGGACATTTACCTGGGCAATACTAAAGAGGCCCGTCTCCCTCATGGCTTCCGTAAAGTGGTTTCCCAAGTCTTCATAGTCCCCGTTGCCAATAATCGACGAAAGCTTCTCCAAGGCATACTTGGGATCTTCACGGAGTAAGACGGGTGGTTTCTTTTGACTACCCAGTGGAGGAATCATAAGGCCTTTGCCGCCCTCATGTTTGGCTAGGGTCACCGTCTTGGTACCCTCAGCCATTAGACCAAGGACGGACTCTGAGGAAACCTTCTGCTTCTTAAATGCACGGTCTCCTTTGGGCAACGTTCTCTTTTTGGCAGAAGGCTTGCTTGAACTCGTTCCCATAACACCCTCGTCTGTCTCTTTTTTCTTTGCGGCCTGAAGTCTTATAGCTGCCCTTCTTTTTGCATTTTCCATCTCTGAAAAGTAGACGAGTAAGTTTGTAATAAAAAACAATCCAATTAAACATAGAGGTTGACGGACTTACGCTGACGGGTGCGTTCCTCACATTTAATAGCCGCCGGAGTGGGTTCAGGTCCGTCACAATACCAGTGGATGGTATTGAGGTTGACGAGCTTAGCCCAAGTCTGTTCCTCTGGTTTAGACTTCGCAAATTTTTTTTCAAGAAAGTTGTACTCCTCGATGTCAATTTGGGGACGTTGTCGTACTATAAAAAACAAGGAGACAGAGTAATCAAGACGGTTATAAAGTGTTAAGGGAAATAAGAAAGTATACATACACAACGTGAGGGGTAATATATACCGGACGGATCCAATATTCCCCAAGTTTTGTCAACTGGCATATAATCCGTCTCCACTGGGTGACACATCCAACCGTCGCCCTCCAGGAAGAAGTAACGGCTTTTCCAGTCGCGATTAGAGTCCGGGGTTTCATAAATGACTTTAAGGACGGACTTCCTAGGGACAAAACTATACATTCCCTTTGATTTGTCAATCTCATCTGGATGGTAGCAATGGAGGAATTCCCGTACTGTCAACGATCTGGCACCGTTTGACATAGTTCCGTATAGGACCTCCATCTCTATAAAAACCCTCCAGGCATTCGAGGATATCTAGCTGACGAACAAGCCCAGGTACTTGAGAAGTTCGCGATGTAGAGAGTTCAAGGGGAACCTAAGGCCAGCCTTGAGCACCTGTTCGTACACCCCTACATCATCCACCCCATCATAGTAGCATTTTTCTGACTTGTAAGGTAGACGGATGGGGATGTAGTCAGGTATTTGGTAGTTAGCTCTAAGGGTTTTAAAATGTGCCCCCTTGATCGTGGACATAAAGTAATTGACCGTCCACTCTGGTAGCATGACAAACTCCCTAAGTCCGTCAGTACCTACAATAGACTTAATCCTTTGTTCTTCACCGTTATCTGAACCTTTCTCTGGTTTAGCCATCTCCATATCCTCATTTTTTGAGGATGGGGTAGTGGCAGACGGACTCCTCTCGCTTAGTTCGTCTGGATCTCTATAACCCGATAGGTACAATTCCTTGTAACCCGCCCCGTCGCGGACAAACGACTGGTTACTTGACGCACTAGACATTGCCTACACGTAGTGACAGAACCTAAGACTAACGGGGTTGAAAAAGGGTGATGGGCGCAAAAAACGTAAACTTTTACAAAAAAATTGGAGAACAAAAGCTGAAAAAAGGAAACAAATTGAATGGATTGAATCACTTACCGAGGAAAAGAGTGAGCGGATGAGATCTAGTGATGCAGGAGTTGAACGGATGGATCTCTGACAAGGATGACAGACTCGCTCTGACAACGTATTTTCTGCGAAAAGTAAAGAAATGAGAGGAAGGGTGTTGGTTTTTATAGAAGGGGTGCACGGAAGACGAAGCGACGCTTCGATCCAAGATACAAGCCAATCGACAAACGACACGTGTCGTATGCCATAAATGCCTCTGGACCGCTTGTCAGAACTCTGTACACTTGACGACCTCATTCTTCCAGAGCCGTCATTCAATGATCCTCGTCACCCTCCGCTGGAGATTTCAACCGTAACCCCATTGATTATGACACTGTCTACACAACATTTTCAACCGTCACCCTAAATGATTATGTCACCGTCCACTCAACATTTTGAACCGTCATCTAAGCTAAACTTGTCATCGTTCATGTCTGTATCCCGACCGTCAACCCATGAACATAGAACCGTCAGCATGTATTTATTTGACCGTCACCCCAATTGGACCCCTTTCGCAGATAGCGATGGACCAAATGGGGTGAAGGGGGCAACTGAAAAGGATAAAAGCAAAAACAAAGCCCAACGGGCCTGGACAGGTGGGCCTGATGGATCTATGTCCATGGGTCAAAGAAAAGTCAAGCCCATCCCTTGTATAGAGCACTGCCTAAAATAAGGACCCAATAAGAATAGGGCCGAGTATTGGAAGATTCCTGAAGGAGCACCTTAAAACAAAGAGTTCTCCATGGGGGAATAACTTGTCCACCACGTTTTGGATTCCTCAAGTAGAGTCCTATAAGAAAAGAACTTAGGTTACAAGGAAAGGAGGCAAATCCTCACTACTATAAAAGCTCCAATACCCTCTCGTGTCAAGGTACGCATAATTGACCCCTCTCTAGCACTCTAGAGTTGTGAGAATACTTCTAACTTGACATTCGAAGGGTATTTGGCCGGCACCACACCGATGCCTTCTGCAAGGTCTTTTTGTGTAGGTGATTCATTTGAGCATTAGGATCATGCTTCTCACTGGTGAGATTTACGGCATCATCAAATATATTTTTAGAAAATTTTTATGAGAAAGAAAAAAGAAATTAATTTTTTTACATCTTTGTATGTTTCTAATAAAAATAGTATCAAAACTTTCTTAAAATATTTTATCAACATTTTTCCTAAAGGCACCTATTAACCATACCTAGTAATATATCCCACTTCAAAATTAATTAAAAGAGCTTACTAATAATTTAAAAACAAAAAAATAGAAGAACTTACTATTATAAGAGGAAAAAAGAGTATAATTATTATACTCTCTGAATATTCTATACTAACCTCCGAGTTCAACTATATTCTTTTTCTCAGCTCATAATATATCCTAAATTTAGTGTTCATTTGGGATTACTTTGTATAGCTTTTTTGCAAAAAAAATAAATTATCAAAAATACTGTAGATAAAATGTAATAATTAAATAAAATAAGTAAGTGATACATGTGAGATCTACAAATAATAAAAAAATAAACAAAAGTTAAATAAAATAATAAATAATCGACTCACATCAGACCTATATTCAGTATTTAATGCTTTTATGATAGAATTGCTTGCATTGCATCACAGTCAGAGCGTGTAATGCACACATTGCGATACTCTAGGACTATTTGGTAGACTTATTTAAACACATGTTTTCAATTTTTAAATAACATTATACACATTTTTATACATTTTTTTCACTTATATGAATTTTCACACAAATTTTCAAATAACAAAACATATATTTTAAAACACATATACCAAATCCCAACTCCAACTTCGAAGTTTAGCAAATTGAGGCTTGACCGTTAATTAATGAAAAAGAATTAAAAGTAGCACGAATTTCTAAGAGACAACTGTGGTAGGTGGATGTCACAATCTCTTGGGGGCTGTGAAATAAAGTAAAATAATAATAATAATAATAATTCATTAAACAAATGATATCTTCTCAATCATGTGTTGCCCTATTTAAATTTTAAAATTTTTGTTTGTGGTGTTCTTTTTTCAGAAATTATAGGCTCGGCTTAGTACGTGTGTTTAAACAATAATTTTCATTTTTTTAGAAATATATGTGGATAAAAAAATGTGTAAAAATACGTCTAATATTATTTAAAAATTAAAAACATGTATTTAAACTCGCGTACCAAACGGAGCCTATTATTGCGAAAATGATTGGCCAGAGGACCTTGATTAATGGATTTTGTGTTTTAACTACTTTTACATTTAGGAATATGGGCATGTTAAATAACATAACATGTATTTTTACAATATTTCTTACTTATTATTATTATTAGCTCGTTGGTGCATGCACCAAAAAAAAAAAAAAAAAAAAACTATTCATCATTAGATATGATTTAATTTTGGTTTAGTTCACTATAATCATCGTTTCATTATAATTTAGAAGACGAAACTACAATGTTGGTCTCTCAAGTTTAACCTTAGATCATAATTGGTTTCTCAAATTTCAACTGAATACAATTAGTCTCTCAAGTTTATAAAATGAGTTATATTAATCTTTTTACTCACTGTCGTTAGTGGTATTACTTACATAACTAACGGAACAATGACTTGATAATTTTTTTTAATGACATGACATTTTTTAAATTAAAAGAATTACAATTACTAGTTTCCATGAAATATTTTAGCAAAATGACCCGGTTGAAATCAAATTTAAAAGGAAAAAATGCACTTTTAGTCCCTACATTTTGGATTGATTCTCGATTTGGTCTCTAAATTGATTTCACTCCTAAGTTAGTCTCTAATTTTAGAATTCATTTTTATTTTGGTCTCTGCCGTCAACCCAGTAACTAAAAATGCATACGTGGCAAACAAAATGCATTGTTTACTGATGTAGCTAATAAAATAATAATAATAAATTTATATTTAGCATTTTTTAAATGCCACGTCAACATTTAAATTAATAAAAAAAGCCAACTCAGGAATTTTTAAAAAAAAAGTAAATTAAATTTAAAAAAAAAAACCTTAAATCTAATTTAAACTAAAATCATTTCTTAAAAAATAAAAAATCATTATTTTTTAATTATTTTTTATTTTGCTTTTATTTTTCTTTAACCTCATCAACTTAAAAAAAAAAAAAAAAAAAATTCCTACACTGAAAGACTAATCTCAAATTCTTTCACTCTCTTCACGCTCAATGGATAGAATCTCTCACTCTCCACTGTCCATGGCCGGAGCTCACTCGCCTTTCATCTTGAGGTAGAAGACCTTGGAGTCACCGATGGTGGAGAACGGGATGAGTCTGGTGTCAAGGAGCTTGAGGATTTCGTCGGAGATGTTGGAAAGCTCCGACTTGATCTTGGATTTGTAGTCCTGGATCATGGACATGTGGTCCTCGTTGCCCCGGCTCTCCTCCTTCTGCTCGATCGAGGAGATGATGTACACGAGGCTTGCCTCACGCCGATCACGCTCTTGTACGCCATGGAGAGAAGGTTTCGCTCCTCGCTCTCCACCGCCGCCGAGACCTTCTCCATGAACTCCACCATCTCCTCGTACCGCTGGGCTTGCTTGGCAAGCTTCGCCATGTACATGTTCTCTTCGCGAGCCGAAGGTGCCACCGCCATTGTTTTTGATTGGTGGTCTGATATGCTCATGTGGGTTTTGGATTGCAAGATCGGGGGCTTGATTGGTGGGTTTCTGATCTATTCACTTGTTACTGTGTTTATTTTAAATTTCTGGGTTTGTCTTTTTTCATGTGGATTTGATGATTTTTCTGAGTTTATGGGTTTGATTTGTTGGAGGTTTCAGTGGAGGATAGGGATTTTGTATGTATTTTAAGCATCGGTTTATTAAATGTGAGTTATTTTAGTGTTTGGTTTGAAAGAAAATCTTGATTTTCTAAGGAAAATGTTGATGATTGTTTAAGGAAAATTTATGAGATTGGTTGTGTTTGTTGTTATTGTGAGCCAAATTGGCTAGGTTTTTGTGTGTTTGTTTCGTAAGAAAATTTCTAGTTTTGGGTGGAAAGAAAATGTTGTGATGAAAATCTTAGGCATCGGCTTTTTAGATGTGAATTTTTTCAATGTTTGGTGAAATTTTCTAGGAAAGATGTTGAATGCCCAAGAATTTTGTGTTCTTGAGTTCTTGTGTATTCACGTTCAAATCTAAAACTATGTATCTTTATGTTTTTAATTTTGTTTTTATGTATTTTTTATTTTTTTCAAATTGATAAATTAATTTTTTCAAAAAAATTAGACGATGACATGGCATGCTGAGGTGGCTTTTTATTTTATTTTATTAGCCACATCAGCATCTAATATGTCAACAATGCATTCCGTTTGCCACATATGCATTTTTTGTTACTAGGTTGACGGCAAGGACCAAAATAAAAACGATTTTCTGAAATTAGAGACTGACCTAGGAGTGAAATCAATTTAGGGACCAAATCGAGAATCGGTCCAAAATGTATGGACTAAAAGTGCATTTTCACCCATTTAAAATTATAACTTGGTTACAAATTAAATCCCATTCATTATCTAATTTTTGTTTCACAAATGCACGACAGCACGAGAGAGAGAAGGGGGAGAGAGAGATTGACAGACCCTAGCCTGTCACGATGCCGCCTCCCTCTGCTAGCGACAGCGGCCTCTTGTCTCCAAGTGACGCATCCTTCTCAGTCACTAGTGTGGATTTTTAAAATTATTCTTCTTCAAGGAATTTTAAAAACAAGAAGTTGTAATAATAATGTCTTCTAAATAAAGTGTTGCTCATTTTTCTGGTCCATCTCAAAGCAATTATTTATTGTCTACTAGAATTATTTTTTTCAAGTATCATTTTGGCCCCTCTCTAACTTCAAAGCTCAATAAATAAATCAATAACAAAATAATTTTGTTATACAATATAAAAAGTCTTATGGTTAGTTTGTGGATGGAAAAGTGTAAGACTAAAAAATGAAACACTTAAATCATATAAGTTTGGTGTAAATCTACGAAAAATGTTGTTTTGTGGAAGTTTGGACCTTATTTGACTTTCGGTTAAACCTAAGGCTGACTAGGGGCATATTGGTCATTTTGGTAGAAATGAGCATTTCGGGTGCTCCGGTGCCCGAATGGCATGCGCCATGTCATTCTAGATGTTCTCATGGCCCTGTAGAGAGAAAATAATATTTTTGGATTTTCGAGGGTTCAGCACGCAAATCGAGAACAGACAAAATACGGTATCAACAGTTGGGTTTGTGGTTGGTTTATGCCTGGATATTTTTGCTGGGTTTGTGGTGGGTTTGGTCTTATGGTGGTTGCTGTGTGGTGGTGACTGGGTTTTTTGATAGTTTTTTTAATAGGTTGTGGCTGGTTTTGTGGTTGGTTTACAGGCTGGTATTTGCTAGGATTGTGGTGGGTTTGGGGTCATGGTGGTTGTTGTGTGGAGGTGGTGTGGTTGAGAAGGTGGTTGCTGTATAGAGGTGTGGTTGGAAGAGTGACAGAGAGAGGAAGTGAATGCTCTTTCGGTGCATGGAAGTGATTCAAGTGAAAGCAAACATTCATGAGAGAGGTCCCCGTCCCCACACATCAGTATTCTATTCTAATCAGCTTTTGACAGACTACGGGTCTATTTAGGATCCACTTATTTTGTTGAAACTAAAAACTTTTTACTGAAAATACTGTAAATAAAGGTAAATGTTAGTTGAAATAGTACAGTGAAACTCATGAATAGTATCAAAAAGTGCAGTGAAACCCATAAATAATAGCAAAAATAAGCTAAATAGTAAAATAAGTTGGTAAAAAATAAACTAACCATACTGACACTACATTATCAATTTTTTACACGTCTATCATGTTCTTGTAGTGGGCTGCACATGGTAAAATAGGTGGGGACTACTTTAGCTTTTTACCTTGTCTATTTACTCATGTATGGTCAAGAATTATTAAGGTGTTTGGATTAAATCTGCAACATTGACAATCATTGGAGGAGGGGAGAGGAGATGAGGTGGAGTGTTATGTTGTGTGATTATTTTTTATAAGGCATTAATTAATAATAAATTTTAGAGGACTTTTTATGAATAAAAATTTTTACAATTTTTTCAAATTTTCATAAACAATTTCTTAAAATTGTTGATTAATGAATGCACAGACACAAATTAACTAAGCATTTTTTTCCTCTTCCAAGTACAGAGAGTCCAAGACTACACATTTAGCCAAATAGTTTGCCACAACGTAGACACATGACATGCAATATTTGGATTACTTTTTATGAAGTATTGGTCGTGGACTTATGTGTAAGTTAAGTAATACTATAATTTAATCACAAGTTGACATTTATACAAGTTGTGGTATAGTGTGTGGTCCTTGAATAATTGTAAGTAAAGGGAAAAGATAATATCTTTCAATATATGTGTTTTTGGATGTAAGAAGGAAAAGAAAGAAAGCGTTTCTTCTTTCCCTTGATTGATTTTTAAAGATAATGGTAAAGAAAAAATTGCTTAGTTAAATATGTGATTTGTAAAAAGAAGATTAGTAAGTTTATTATAAAAAAACAATCAAAATCAACTCAAAGTCAGTCTTCCATTCCCATCCACTCTCTTTCCATCCAAATTTAGAATAATAATAAAAATGTGGGCTTGGTGGAAAATGTTTCCTTCCACCTCAACTCAATGTCCTTTCTCTCATATCAACCAAGCAAAGGAATCGCAATAATTTTTCTCTTTATCTTTTCTCCTTTTTCTTTTTATCCAAACAATGTGCTAACTAAGATGAGTCTCATTTGTGTTGGTTGGGTTATAGGGTGACCAATCCAATCAAGTGTGCCAAGGTGGTTCTATAATTTTGTTTTTCTCATTTTGGACATGTTTATGTTCTAATAATTTTGGATTTTCTTTAATCTGTCTACACTTCCTCAACAAATTTCAGCTTCATTTTAACCATTCTAGACCTATAATATTTTGGGCTTAATTAAGCTAATTTTGACCTAAACTTAAAAACATATTTTATTGGCCTAAATTAACTTTTATTTATTTATTTATTTATATAAGACTATAAACGAACCAAGTTGTTTATGAATAGAGAGAGTTTGGCTAAAAAAAAAACTTGTTTATATTCGTTTGTTTAGCAAACAAGCTCAAATATAATAATGTATTCATAAACAAACTTGTGAACATGAGACATGATATATATGTGTGTGTGTGTGTGTGTGTGTGTGTGTGTGTGTGTGTTTGTGTAGGGATATTGGGCCCAGGAACTCATTATATATATATATATATATATATATATATATATATTGGGCCTAGGGCCCAATCCGATGACGTAAAGTCATCCGAGGAGGAATAAACATTATCAGGGGAGTTCGTGTTAGTAAATGAAGAAGTTAGTTTTGGTCATAAAGGCCCAGGAGGTGTAGACTCCCAATTTTACAACTTGCATTTAACCAACCGGTAGATCTTTAGATTTGTGATACAAAACAAATCTTGATGTTCTAACGATCATAATGGTATGTCATAGGTTTTGATCGGACCACTTGATCAAAAGTTATCATACAAAAAATTTTCAATGATCATGACTTGCCTACACGATGGGTCTGATCACGTCCTATTTTAAACACTTAATTTTGATTGGTTCTCACAAGAATTAATTTAAAATTAATTAAGTGTGATTTTTTATTGGATTTCATTTTTTAAAGAAATAATAAAAAAGTTTTTCTTTATATCATCTTATCTGCTCTTTTGAAATTTTTTTTGGAGATATGATCCATGAAAAATTAAAAAAATTATAAAAAAAAAAAAAAAAAAAAAAAAAAACAGAAAAATGCTCCAAAAACGTCATTATCTTCAGCAGCAACTTGAATCGCATTTTTGGCCTGGAAAACATTGAAATTTGGTTCTCTCTATTTCTATAAAAGTTGTAGATAATTGAATTTTCTTTCAAAAAACATCAATCCTGAATTAATTGGAATTTTGAGCAGAAGGTTATGGTCAAAATACGAAACAGGTGCAGAAGATAATACAAATTTAGCATCATCTTCAATTTTCTTTCAAAATTTCAAATGAGGATCAACATCAAATCTGTTTAAGCTTATCTAATAGGCTTATCCCTTCCCTTAGCTTCAAAAGAAAGTTTTTTGAAAAATAAATTGGATAGAGAAACAGATACATCCTGTGAAAAATTTCAAAAATGCTCAAAAAACGTTACTACTTTCAGTAGCAATTTGAAACACATTTTTGGCCAGGAAAACGTTGAAATTTGGCTTTCTCTATTTCTGAAAAAGTTGTATATAATTGAATTTCCTTTCAAAAAAAACCAATCTTGAATCAATTGGAATTTTGAGCAGAAATTTAGAGCCAAAATACGAAGCAGGTGCAGCATCATCTTCAACTTCCTTTCAAAATTCAAATGGGGATCAACACCAAATCCGTTCCAGCTCATTTAAACAGGTTAACTCCTCCCTTAACTTCAGAGGAAAGCTAATAACTCAGCTTCAAAGCTAAGCCATCTCTTCCCCTATAAATAGAGAAGACCTCTTTCATTTTCTTGACCCTAGAATTCCCTCTAGAGAGCTAGTAAGAAAGCTGAAAAGAAAAACTGCTGTGCAACCATTGTTCTTACTTTGGTTGTAGTTTAGTACTTCCTTACTTTCTCCCTAGCCCTTTAAGTTATCACTTCCCGCTTTTAATTTATGTTTTACGCTTGTAAGTAGTTAATTATGTTCTTAACTTTCTACACATGCTTGAATAAATGCTTAACAAGTTGTTATTGTTTCTTTCATGATATGCTTGGATAAACATGCCTATATGTCTCATTGATATGCATTTTATATGCTTAGATGAACACTTTTAAGCTAAAGCATGATTTTCTCTTGAATGCTTAGATGAACACTTCTAGGCTAAAGCACAACTTTCCCTTGAATGCTTAGATGAACATGTCTAGGTAGTTGTCCTACTTATTTTTTAAAATGCTTGAACGAACATGTCTAAGGATTTTCCTTTACTTCTTTTTATAATTGCTTGAATGATCAAATATGCTCAAATGTTTTATTTTTATTTGTTTCTCTTTGCAATTATGTTGATGACAAATAACATGACAACTTTGTTTTTTTTTTTTTCTTTCACATGCTTAGATGAACATGTCTAGGCTAGGAATTCTTTGTTTACATTGATTTCTTGGATGAACATGCCATTACCTTCATGATTTCTTTACAATTGTTATCTAACAAATTTCATTTTTTGTTTCTCTTTATGTCAAATTCCTCTAACACATATTTGTTTACAATTCCTACAAATTAACATGTTTATATGACATATTGTTTGTATTTGTTTGACATGACATGATATTGGCCACCTTAACCTAGAAGACCGGTTTTATTGGGTGAGATGGGTGCTTAATCCATTTCCATCTCGTAAATTAGCCTCCGTACCAAGATCAAGGGTTCTAGACTATGCTCTTGTATATGCAAGTTTACATTTTTTAGAATGTAACTAGAAAATAAAGCAATGTAATTTAATTTTCTTAGATTGTTTTTAGGACAAAAAAGCATTGTAAATTTTTGTTACAAAATTTGATGTAAATTGTCATATACATCCATACAACATAAGTATTTTTTATTGAAGGTTTTCTTATTTTTTCTTTTAAATTAAATAAGTGGCGACTCCATGTAAAACTCTCGATCTTGGGGGCTGAGGATGAATGCCTCCTCGGCTAACCAGAGCCGAGGTCAGAAAAGTGGGTCTGCCATCCAAGAGAATGTTCTAGGAAATTCTGTTGATACGGATAAGCATTACAGCAACACTGAATAGGGAGAGTCTTAAAATATCTAAGGAGAAAGCTACTACACAAAGATTTCAAGAAGGTGCTGATGGGACAAGTATCAACACCAACCATCTAGCCTACACGTGGGGGTAAAAGATGAAAGGAGAAGAAAGTATAAAAGAAGGAGGCAATGAGAGAGGGGGATCGAGAAATCAAAAGAGAAATATTGTAGTAATCAGGAACCAAATTTGTAATCAAAACTATAAGAAATATATAAGAATCTAGCCACATTAATGTGGAAGTGATACCTGAACAGTGATTTTCAGTCTTATAGCTACTACACAAAGATTTCAAGAAGGTGCTGATAGGACAAGTATTAACACCAACCATCTAGCCTACACGTGGGGGTAAAAGATGAAAGGGGAAGAGAGTATAAAAGGTGGCAATGAGAGAGGGGGATCAAGAAATCAAGAGAGAAATACTGTAGTAATCAGGAACCAAATTTGTAATCAAACCTATAAGAAATATATAAGAATTGATCTCCTCGGACAGTGCCGATGACGATTTTCTTTAGTGAAATTCAATCTATCCTCCTATTCTTGTCATTTGAATCCATTTTATTTGTTATCCAACTCATTTTAGCCCAGTTTTCCAACACACTCTCTACAAATTCATTGTATTGGGTTTTTTGGGCCTAAGTTCATCCATCAATTGGGCTGGGTATCCAAAACGTGACCTTACAATATGTATACTTGTCTAAAATATACTTCTAAATAGATTTCAGACTTGATATTAGATTATGTGAGTTTGTAAATATTTCATATAGTATCATATTATTATTTGGTTTCTTCGTGATATAACTATTCTATTCATAACAAAAATTCATTGATTTTGAAGGGATAAAAAAGTCAAAGTTTGACCATATATGGGGAAAAAATAAGTTAATCATGCAATCTATGAATAAGTTTAAGATTGTTGGACAAGAAAATAAATCAAACTTAACACTTAATCTTGTTTGATGATGAGTTTGAGCTCAACTCATGTTCGAAGTAAAATTAAATAAAGAAGTTAGTTTGAACTTTTAAAACTTAGTTTGACTACGCTAATTTACAACCCTACTTTTACAACTTTAAAAATAAAATTATGGGACTAAATTAAAATTTTACAACATAAATAAATACAACTATCACAATTATTGTTTTCAAAAAACAAATATCACAATTTTTTAAACAAAAGCCTAAACACAAGTTCCCCCCTCCCTTAAACGCAATATCAATGCATAAGACTCCTTCACAAAACAATGTTCATAACTCCATTGACAAGTTCAACTACTACAAAGTCCAATTATCAATTGATCACGACAAATCCAATATAAAGTCTAAATTACAAATGAGTAATTTACAATAATTTCACAACAAAACCTATATAACTATTTGTTATTGTTTCTTTCATATGAGCGCACTCCAATGACAAGTTCAACTGCTACAAAATCCAATTACCAATTGATTAACAATAAATCTAATATAAAATTCAAATTACAAATGAGTGATAAAAACACAACAGTTTCATAGTAATTTTACAACAAAGACTAGATAACAACATGTTATTAGTTTTCATTTGGCCTGGCACTGACATTATTTATTTATTTTTTTTACCTACTATTAAGAGCTTTGCTACCTAAACTTTGTTGTGAAAGTATTTCCCATACCTTTATTCATTACAAATTGAGCAAATGTTTCACCAAAGGCCTAATTTACAAAGAAAAAAAGTTTCATCAAATATAAATTTTTTAAATACAAATTAAAAGTTTTGTAACTCAACTAATTGACACATCTTAAAGTATACATGATATTCGAGATTCAAATATCCCATTTTCGTTGTAACTGTTGATTATAAATAATTAAAAAAAAAAAAAAAGACAAAGTTACCAAATACTCATCACAAAGTTTGAAGACCCCACACACACACACACAAAAATGTCATCAATTAATTGAGTGTTAAGTACAAAAAAAAATTTATTCCTTCATAATTTCTATAAAAAATAAAAATAATTCACTTATATAAAAGTTGTTAGATACAATAATTTGTTGGGGCTTTTTCTGTTGAATGCCATATCTCAATTGTCAGCTGTTGGACGAGAAGCTTGTTGGGCTTATGTTCGTAAAAGGAGAGTTCAAGCCCGAAATTCACACCAATTGAGTAGGCCCATTTGTTGTACCGGTAGCAAGAGTTCAACTGTTACAAGTTCAGAATATATAACAAGAGTTGGAACGTGCTCGAACAATGATGTTATATACCATATTTTTGAAAAGTTCGTCTTTTTTTTCTTTTTTTATTAAATATTGCATGCTAGAGTAGTAAACGAGGCTTGAAAAAATGCCTATTAAGCTTTAACATACCGCAACACGTTTTTGTGACTAAAAAAGTCAATACCCAAGCGTAGTCTCTCTAGCACACTGCATGCTTCCAAATGTACCACTACACAATCCTAACGAAACTTCCTATAACCACACACATATATATCAACTTTATTTATTAGTAGAAAATGCTTCCAAAGATGCCACTTTACATTCCTAACAAAACTTCCTGGATTCACACATATCCACTAAACATTCCTCATATATAGAAATGCTTTCAAACATACCACTAAACATTCCTAACTAAACCTTTTTATGTTCCTAATATTAATATCGGTTAGAAAAAAAATTTTAAACGGCATGTGTCATCACAAGTTACTTTTTCAAGAAAATATATGACTATATTAAATGGGTTGGGTTCAATGTACCTGTATATTGGATCCATTGAAATATGGATATATGACAATTATTTGACATGTGTCCAAATTCTAACGACTCCTAATGTACAAGAATACTAAACTCAAGCTAATTTCTATTCAATGATGTCTTTTCATTTTTCATTGTCTATTAATAATCATTCATATTTAGTTTTTTTTTTTTTTGGTACTTTGATCCATACACCATGTGGAGGGGCTCGGCCTACATCAATGTCACCTCTAAGTCTGGCCTCAAAACGTAGTGAGATAGCACAACCTGTTAATTGCTGCCTCAAAAAGCGACCTTGCATCGCCATGATATGCCTCCATCTCCATGTCCATGGTTTAGTGTGGCTGATATGGGTACAAGGTGCCACCACATGCGACCAGACCAGTACTCTCTCCTTCTCAAGTATCAAAGGTCTAGCACCTTGCTACCTCCTTTTCTCTTCATGAACCCCTCATCCTCTACTTGTTGAACTTGAACCAGCTGATGATTAATGAACATCTAGGCCATGAGGAGTTGGGGGTGCAGGCCATGTCTTCATTTTGGTACTTTTTTTTTTTTTTTTAAGGATGAGTAGGAAAATGGATTTGGGCTTTGAGTACAAATCAACTCGGGTCGCAATTTTACTATTTTGGGCCTTCAATGGATAAGCTCATACGCTGGGCTTAATGTGCATGCCATACTTGCCTGGTCTTGCTGGAATATGTGGGCTTCAGGAATCCTATTACTATCAAAATTTACCCAGTCATATCATAGCTATTGTCCCTGATCATCTAGAAATATGTACAGAAAAGTATACCCAAAACAAAAAAAGAAAAAAGAGTTCAGAAATCTGGGAGGAAAATACAAAAGCTAGATTTTTATTTTTTATTTATTTTTGCTGAAAACAAAAGCTAGCTAGAGTTAGGTGATTAGGTGCATATCTGACATCAGTGATCAGTCTTTTAAAAAAAACAATGGAAACTGTTAATTGTTAATAATGGTCAATCTTTTTTTTTCTTTTTGAGAAGAATAACGGTCAAACTAAAATACCACCAAACCAATAATTGAAACTCCTCACTAGAAATAAGTTTTATTACAGCGTAAAGTTTACTTCCCAAATTGATTGTGACACTCTTTGTTCACATGCCAATTAGTCAACTAATAAACCAAAATTTTGTTTTTGGCAAGTAAAACAAAAATAAAATCGGTAAGTATTTCAGTCAACTTCCATATGTTTTACATTACAGTCTTCTAAACAATTAAAATGAGCTGGCCAAGAGTCTTATAAGTATTTTCTGGTATTTTCAATTGATATATTCAAAGCTAAGATTCTTACACTACAAACAATTGAATTTTTTTTTTTTTTAAAGTTGAATTTATTAAATTTATGTTAATGCTTAAATATTCATAACAGCTTGAGTTTTTTGAATAATTAGTAAATTAACGTAATATCAAAGTATGAGATCTTAAAATTATGCACATTGCATTAAATTAAAGGAATAAGCAAAATATTTTTTGGACAATTGGTAACAGGTCCATAAATTATGCACACGGCATTAAATCAAAGTCAACAGCAAAATGTAACATCTTTTATAGGGTTTGGTTTTGGTTTTGAGTACTAACACATCTTGAAATGGACACATGGCAGTCCCGTGTTTCATCCTATGGAGGGAAGCCTTGCCCTATTTTTATAAGGGTAGTGTTTACCGTGCCCGTTAAAAAATAGTTTTATGTCAAATATTTTTGCTTTATGTTAGATTTTTGACCAGATAATATAATGAAATTGTTTATTTTGAAAATAGAACGAACAAAGTGAAGGTTTTTATAATCTCTTGAAGAATTTTATAACTTTCGTCTTTCTTTCTTTTTTCAAAGATAAATCTAGATTTTAATTTATTTTAAAATATTGTTTGATATTTAACTTTTTTTATTAACAATGTTTTTTTTTCACCCAAAAGAAAAACCACCAGTTTTTTTTTTTTTTTTTTTTTTTAAATGATGATAGCCAGAAGGATAACATTAACAATATTTTCCAAATCAAAGACAAATTTATCAAAGTTATCAATTTTAATGAACAAATGACAATGAACCCAAATTTGAAGAGTAAAATTTGAACTTTCGAATATTTGACTATTCTCGCGGGTGTATGCAATGGCAGAGTCAATAATTTATTCTGGGGGGCCAAGCTAAATTAAACAAATTCTTAAATAAAAAAAATTATTGTATAAATTAACTTTAACTCAACAAAATTATGATTTATGTTCTTTCATGTTACTAAATTACTATGCATCAACTGTGGATGGTTTCTCCCATTAAATTACTCGCTTTGTATCAATTGATTTTATTTTTTATTTTTTTGAGGGGTTTCTAAACGAATTTTAAGATTTTAGGGAGAGCAAACTCAAATCTTTTTCCTAAAAATTCTAATGGGGGGCTAGTTATTCAATTTACATATAATTTGTCATTTTAATCATTTTTGTTAGCCTATAATTAATTTTTTTTCAGAAAGCTAGGGGACCATGTCAACCCCCAGCTTTGCCATTGGGTGTATGCAATCTCCTATCCCACATGCACTAGATTATTACCATGAAGGTGGCCCTAAGATGTGATTTCAAATCCAAGATCTCATAGATATTGTAAGACTTTAAGAACCATTAAGCCAATCTCTTGGAGTAGGCATAGCTCCCTTGAAAAAGATTGGTTTTGTAATCATTGGGAAGTTCATAAAAAATATATATATGTAACACTCAAATCTTGCTTTCAGTTGTATCTGAATTAACATCCACGTGAAAGTCAAACCTATCAAGCTTCACCAACAATGTGTGAGATGCTGATTGGTTGGTGACTGTAAAGAAAGTATGCCAATTTAACAAATATACAGACGTTCTTCAGGGTACTCCTATCCCCAGGAACTCTCATGTCATAACAAACAAAAAACATATATTCAATCAATAAAGAGTTAAGACTTCAACACCCTGGATTACCCCCAAAATGGGGTTTCAAAAAGGAAAGAAAAGAAAGAAAAAAAGAATTATGAAAAAATAAAAAAGAAAAACATTTCTTCCTTTCTTTAATATGCATATTTCCAAGAGTAATATGTCATTTTTTTTACTCCTCTACTCTCATTGTTTAACTGTAATTGATCCATCCTTGATCAATTTCAAACTGAGATTATTGAACCGCTCTCGTGAATACTGCCTTGACGCTTTCCTCCAATCCGTGCCTGCCTTCATCATTGCGGCAAACTCCTCATAACTTATTCGTCCATCCTGCAAGTTTTTGGAATGCAGTTAAGAGTGAACTTTAGGCACACAAAAATTTGGTGCTACCATAATTTTACAAACACTTAATTTTTTACTTCCAAGAAAGACCAGAGACTAAGAAGACTATCATAAACGACAAATTTATTATTATTATTTTTTTTTTAATTTGACCATTTAAGCATGCTGGTGTTACCAGCAAAGCAAATATGCACATTTATGTGCCTGAAAAAAACATATATGAAGATTTCATAGCAGATTCTAATTAAAGATCAAACATTGTGCATATCGCACATGTCCTGATTCAGTTTTACAACCATCATTTTATTTTTTAAGGTTTTTACCATAACTGTTCATATTCTGTGGAGTGTAAACACCTACAAATTAAAATCAGTTCTCATTGCTGTTCAAGCATCATGCCTACTTGAGATTTGAAATGTGAATAAGAATATGCTACTTTGCATAAAACAAAAATAAATAAGTAGGTACTAGGTACAAGTAACAGCATTATTTGTTAGACATTGAGACCAACCTTGTCCGTGTCCACATCATGCATAATGGCATTAATGACTTCTTCATAGTTTGGCTCAAGTTCATCAGCTAAGGCATCTCGTAGCTCCTCAATTTCTATATACCCAGTTTTGTTTTTATCGAAGAATTTAAAGGCTTCGAGAAGATGCTCATCATCATCGCCCATCTTTCTTAAGTGAACAGAAATTGCTACAAATTCTCCATAATCCAGATATCCGTCCTTATCTATATCACCCTGCAAGAATAGCCTCTAATTACTCCCAAGATTAAGAATTGCACAGAACTTTAGAAAGATGTATTGGGTTAACACAAGGAACAGAATCCATGCTTGCTACAACTCAAACACGTGAACCCATAAAAGATTTTTTTTGGCAGGAAAATGTGTTCAGTGTACCTGGAAACACAAGCCATTTTTTGGCATCTAGTTTGACATTTTTAAAATTACAGACAATTTTAAACCCATAAAGCTAAAGAAAATCAAGGTCCCACATTAGGCCTTAGCATAATGAAATGATTTCAAATGGAAGTTTATTGCTTACAGCTTCCATTAGAATATGAAGATCTGAATCAGGGATCTGATGGCCAAGTTTGTGCAACCCAACTCTTAGCTCATCAATGTTAATTTTGCCTTTATTGGCAGTATCCATCAACTGGAATCCCTCCTTTATGCCTGCAACTTCCTCCACTGACAAATGCTCTGCAATCACCTGTTTATTTGAAATTAAAAAAAGAAAAGAAAAAAAATACTTAAGAGTTAATCATTCAGATTAACATCTGACTGAAATCACGAAGCATGACAAAGTTTTCTTGAGCTGAAATGTTTGAGTCATTACCCTCAGAGCACTTTTCTTGAGCTTATTCATTACAGAAAATTGCTTGAGCCTTGCCCTCACAGTTTCACCTAAAGAAACATTCGGAGCTTTCTTTGCATTCTGTAACCAAGGATGATCTGCATTTGATGAACACACAATTCACTGTTTGTTATATTCCAACAGCTGAATTTTTAATTAATCCCACATATCTACTTGGTGGGCAATAGGAATTTGAAACATTATGAGGATTAGCTATTAGAATTAAAACTACCTAGCACGTCCTGAGCAGTAAGCCGCCGCTTTGGGTCAGGATCAAGCATCTTCTTGACAAGGTCTTTTGCATTATCAGAAACTCTAGGCCAAGGATCCCTCTTAAAATCTACAACAGACCTTATAATTGCTTGTGCAACTCCTTGTTCAGTTTCTGCATACAAAAAGAACAGGCTTTATGCACACTTCTCATAGATACAAAACCTTTAACTATAATTCAAAAAGAAACAACTCCTTTAACTATAATTCAATACAAAACCTTCTACTAGCAGTTTGGGTTAAAACTTTGACAAGAGTGAAGAAGGATTTTTCATTTTTCTTTTCAATTGGGAAAACAAGGTTTTTTCTTTCTGATGGTAACAAAACTAACCTGCCCAAAAAGGTGGGACACCACAAAGTAGGATGTAAAGGATTACCCCAGCACTCCAAACATCTATTTCTGGACCATAATGCCGTTTTAGCACCTCAGGAGCCATGTAGTATGGACTTCCAACTATCTCAGAAAATATTTGACCTGCAGAAATAAACATGTCAGCTTATGTACATTAAAGGATACAACCAATTGATGAGAGTTAAAAAATAAAAATGATCAAGCGTGATAAAACATACCAGGTTTAAAGAATACAGAAAGCCCAAAATCAATTGCCTTCAAAAGTGATGTCTCCTTCTTATTAGCAAACAAAAAGTTCTCAGGTTTGAGATCCCGATGCATCACACCATGCATGTGGCACAGCTGCAACACAATAAAGCACGTTAAACACATGAAAAAAGCACATTACAAACCCCTTTTCTTTTTCCAGTACACACCCTAACGTTAAATGTGAAGGAAAAAAAATCAGTGAAACTATCATGAATCTGGTCAAATAAGCAATCGGAGAACATAGAAGCCTCGCCTAAAAATGGTAGAATATAACACTGGGACTTAAAAACAAACACATCATTGGGACCAGCTTAGTTTGTGATATCTGCGGCTATTAATAAAAGATTATACCTCAAATCTAACAAAAAAACCCATTTCATTAGTTGCCATCAACATCTATCCCTAGAAAAAAAAAAAAAAAAAAAAAAAAAAAAACACTGAGCCGTCTCGGTGGATAGGCAAGGATAATCTGCAATGTGAAGGAATGCTTACGAAAATCAATTAAAAAAAATGCATGATTGTACAATATTTCCTTTCTTTTTTGATAGGTAGATAGTGGGGAAGGGGAAAGTGAGATTTGAATCACAGACATGGAGCACATATCATATTACGAGAAACCCTGCACGGTTGGACAATTGAGCTTCACGAATTTGAACAGTATTGAACATGTAGTTGAACGAAAGTTACAACTCAAATTGAGCATAGAAATAGAAGTGCAGTTATCATACAGTAAAAGATCATCATACAAAAAAAAAAAAAACCCGGTTGAATTATGATTCCAGCCGAGACGACTAGAATTTAAAAAAAAAAAAAAAATGGCCATTGGTAAGTTACACACGAACCCAGGTGACAGTTGAGCTAGTAAAAGTACTGCCATGGATATCCATAACACAAGAGAGAAATCAAATCACACAATCAAGAGTACTCCATAAAGAGGGAATCAGTATTCAGTAGAATCAGCACAGAAAAAAAAAGGGTCAAACATTCAAGTCAAGTCACCAGAATTATCAAGTTTACAACTTAACCACAAAAACCACTCGATCATTTGATTCATTAGCATATCAAATATCAATAATCAATTCCCACATACACATACAAAAAAGCAAATAAATTTTTTTTTTTTTTTGAACAAAATGGAATCAAAACCTGAACAACTTCGACGATGGTTTTGGTGACGGCAGCTGCGGCACGCTCAGTATAGTGGCCACGAGCGACGATCCGATCGAACAACTCGCCACCTTCGCAGAGCTCCATGACGATATGAACAGCATCATCGTCCTCATAGGTATCCTTAAGAGTAACGATGTTTGGGTGTTCGGGCAAGTGTTTCATGATCTCCACTTCTCTCCTCACATCCTCAATATCCACAGCAGTCCTCAGCTTCTTCTTCGATATCGACTTGCACGCGAAAGTCTCAGCTGTTTCTCTGTCCGTACACAAGTACGTGATTCCGAACTCGCCGCGGCCGAGCTCTCGGCCGAGTGCGTACCGGGCCTCGATCTCTCGGCCGGTTGGGTCCTTCAAGACACAGAGCTTGTTGACGGTCTTGCCGTTTTGTGGGGCCACGCCATAGTCGATGGCGAACGGGTTTGGCTTTTTCTTGTTGTTCTTGTTGTTTTTGAGATCGAGATTGTTTTCTCCTTCCTCGGCCACCGGCGGGGTTACGCAACAATTTCCCATATGGTATTTGCGTTTTTGTCAAATGGGTTTGTGGATTTGAAGGGAATTATTATGATATGGGGATTTGAAACTTTCGGTTTTCCGAGAAAATAGATGATGAGAGAGAGAGAGAGAGAGAGAGAAGAAATAGAATTGTGTGTAATGGAAAGGAATTGAGAGGAGATTGATATGTATATATAAAAGGAAATGGAATAAGAGAAGAAGAGGAAAACAGCTGATTATGAAGAAGAAAAGGAGAGGAGAAGGGTCAAAGCTCCTTTCGTCGAGACTTCCTTGCTCTCTTCCTCCTCTCTCTCTCTCTCTCTCTCTCTCTCTCTCTGTGTGGAAAAAAAAAAAAAAAAATTCAAGTTTTTTCTTTTATTGGAAAATAAAAAAGGGTATATGGTTTTTTGAATACGTTTCTGATCAAATTGCCCCGACGATTCTGGGATATTTCAGGGTATTGCCACTTGAATTCTTATTTGGTTTTAGGGATAAAACCTATTTTCGTCCCTACATTTTCACACGATTCTCACTTTGGTCCCTAACTTTTTTTTTCACCGCTTTTAGTCCTTGTTTAGAAAAACGCCTTCTATTTTAGTCCTTTCCGTCAGTGCCCTAACGGCAAAGTCCTAGGTGGCAGACGGAACAACCTACTAGCTGACGTGACGCTGACGTGACGCTGATGTGGCGATTAAAATATTATTAAAATATATTATTTGGCATTTTTATATGCCATGTCAGCATTTTAATTTAAAAAAAAAAAAAACCATGTCAGAAAATTTAAACCAAAAAAGAAAATAAATTAAAAAACAAAACTTAAAATTTTTAGTTATTATTTAATTATGAAAAAAACTGACAAGGACAAGAACCCAGAAGAACAAGGACAAGAACAAAAAATTCAAAACCCCCAAGATTATTTTTTAATCTCACTCTCTCTCTTCCTCTCACTTTCAGAGTTTCTCTCTTTCTCCCACACTCTCTCCTCTCTTCCTCAGATCGGCGTGGCACAGATCGGCCTAGAGGCATTGGGTAGGTGGCACAGATCGGCGTGGAGGCTTTTAGAATTTCTCTCTTTCTCCCACACTTTCTCCTCTCTTCCTCAGATCGGCGTGGCACAGATCGTCGTGGCACAGATCGCCGTGGTCTGGTGTTTGCTCATGGGTAGTCATGGATCGCTTGGTTGTGGCTCGACGTGGGTCGCCGTGGGTGGGGTGGTCGTGGCTCGCCATGGGTAGTCTTAGCTCATTGTGGGTCGATTGGGTTTGATGGGTTTGCTGGGTTGGATGGCTCGTTGTGGGTCGATTGGGTTTGATGGGTTGGCTGGGTTGGATTCGATGGTGGTTGTTTGTGGCTCGGTAGTGAGTTTGGGTGTGAATCTCAGTGGGTTTGGGTATGAATCTCATGGGTAGGCGTGGCTTGTCGTGGGTGAGGTGATCGTGGGTCGGTTGGATTTGATCGTGGCTCGCCGTGGGTCGGTTGGATTTGATGGGTTGGCTGGGTTGGATTCGATGGTGGCTGGGTTAGCTTCGGTGGTAGTTGGGTTGGTTTAGCTGGTGGGTTTGTGGCTTGGTAGAACTGAAGGGTTTGTGGCTTGGTAGAACCTGGGTTTATGGCAGATTGGTACACTGATCTATGGCAGATTTGTGGGTTATGATTCCAAAGGCTGGGTTTGAGAGAATGGTGGGATTTGGAGGATGGTGGAGATCGGTGGGTTGGTGTATGTTGATTTCTGGGTTTTCAATTTTGGTGGGTGTATGTTGATTTCTGGATTTTGGTTGGTGTATGTTGATTATTGTTTGATGTAAGTTTTGGATTTTGATTTGTTTGGTTATAAAGAAAGTACTGGAAAGGCAAAGAAAAAAAAGACAAGAAAATAGGAATTAATTTACTAAAAGTATGAAGAAAATGAACTGTAAGAACACTAAGAACACAAAGATGATCTTCCAACAAAATAATGAAAAGAAAAGAAAATTTTATTTTAATTATTAATTATTATTTAAATAATTAAATAATAACTAAAAATTTTAAGTTTTGTTTTTTAATTTATTTTCTTTTTTGGTTTAAATTTTCTGACATGGTTTTTTTTTTTTTAAATTAAAATGCTGACATGGCATATAAAAATGCCAAATAATATATTTTAATAATATTTTAATCGCCACATCAGCGTCACGTCAGCGTCACGTCAGTTAGTAGGTTGTTTCGTCTGCCACCTAGGACTTTGCCGTTAGGGCACTGACGGAAAGGACTAAAATAGAAGGCGTTTTTCTAAACAAGGACTAAAAGCGGTGAAAAAAAAAGTTAGGGACCAAAGTGAGAATCGTGTGAAAATGTAGGGACGAAAATAGGTTTTATCCCTTGGTTTTATGCTCTGTTTCACCAGAACACCCTTGTCCCTTTCCTTGCATTGGAAGTCAACCAACGGACATATCAGCTGACAATTTAGGAGCAGTTTGGTTTGGCATTTTAAATAATAATTTTTAATTTTTAAATAATATTATATGTATTATTACACTATTTTTTTACCTTTATGTATTTTTAAAAAATACAAATAACATTATTAGAACAACATTACCAACCAGGCCCTTACTTCATAAAATTGTTATAAATGAAAAGTATTTAACCATCAAATTACTAACATAAATGGAAAACTAGGCTAATATGAAAGTAAAATCAAACATGAAGTATCAAAATAACTTTTTTGAAATGTAAATGATCAAAATAAAAATAACCCCAAATTTTAAGTGCTAGAAGTTTAGTTTAGTTTAGTTTTTTTTTGTTAAAAAAAAAATCTGCATAACACTTTTTCATATATTTACGGGTTATGACTTTGCTCTTCTTTTATTTTCCCCAATTTTACCATCATTTTTTGTGGTGAAATATGTAAGTGCACAAAAAAATTATTTGGGTTACCTCATTTACTATTTCTAATAGAAAATCAATTCTGCCACAAGAGTATCTCAGTGGAGGATTCATTAGATTGGGCATATGATGTAAACTTGGATATTCCAAGTTTAATTTACTATCTTATTAATATATAGGATTTTTGGAGTATATCATGGGCATGAAGTAGAATAGTAAATCAAACGTTAGAATACCGCTTATATATATATATATACACACACACACACACACATATATAGGGACTAGATTTAGACCCTCGGCTCACTAGAAATGGATGATGGCCTAACAAGCCCAAAACAATATATTTGTTAGAAAGTGGATATTACAGGTAAGACTTGACAAATCACGTATGGGACACAATAGATTATATTCGCACCAAAAAAATAAGAAAACACGGTTTGAAGGGAATAACATTCCTCGGTCAAGTCTGAGGATGAAGTGTTCTTATATTTACTCAAGTTTTTCTAAGTACAAGACACTCTCTCCTTGTTTTGTTTGTTTTTCCAATTGCTACATACCCCACTTCTCATGGGGGTCTCTTCTTTATATAGTCCTATTCCTTTTTAATCCCAGCCTTCCACCTGTTAATTGTATAAGTGATCTTCTGAATGCTTGTCATATCAGAGCCCTCCTGAAACTTTTGTGTGTAGCTGTAAATCTTAGTATCACTGTTCAGGCATCATTTCCACATAAATGCGGCCAGTTGGTTAGGTGCAGAATATTTAATGTGGTGATAGCAGCCTTCTTCTCAGATATTTCCTGGTTCATTATGGACTCTTTTGTCTGAAGCTTATCCTTAGAGGTACATATCCTCTTATGCAGTATTCTTTAGGCGATCGGGCTCCAATCCCCCACAACGTTTCTTGAGGAAGTTTGGATCCTCAGAAGACAACCTTTGTTTGTCATTACTTGTCCTTATCCTCGTCCCATTGTCCCACAAGCTTATCTTACTGTTCACCCCACCTTGGGCTACCCTACATCCTTGGGCACGACCCACGGCCCAATACTCCTACTCGGCTCATTTATCCCCCACAATATATATATATTCAAGCAAGTTGATGTTTATATGACCCACTTCACATAAATCTTACTGTATTGAATTTCTTGAATCTACCTCTAACACCTACGTAAAGTTTGTAAAGTGTGTTTTGTGTCCATTTTTTTTATAACTTTTTTTTTTTAAGAAAGTTTTTTTTTTTTTTAATAACTAAGATTGGATAAGTAACGATAGAAATATGTTTCATTTATTTAAATAAAGTAGTTTGGATTAGTATTATTTTTATAAGAATGCTATATTCACAAAATTTTGAAGACAAATTTTAAGTGATAGGTTGTTACTGGTTATTATTAGTGGATAAAACAATAATTTTAGTGATATGTTTAAATTAGAACAAATAACAACTTACCACCTATGATTTGTTGTGAAAATGTAGTGGATATAGCACTTCTCTAAATCATAGTTCCAAATAGATAAAGATAAATTAATATTAATTTCTAGTAATCTATTAATATTAATTTAAATTTACAACTTAAATTACTTTTTGGCCAACCTGTAACAATCAATAGTAACCTGTCATTTATGATTTATTTCGAAATTGTTGTGAAAATGTTATGGACATAGCATTTCTCGTTTGCATTGTATAAATTCAGTTGTTAACAAGAAATAATAATAATAATAACCATGAATTAATAAGTTACAAATTGTGTAGTTAGTCAAATGTTGAGGTCTGGATTCTCTGGACCCTCTCTAAGTCGTACATTTTATCAAATTTGAAAGCCTTGATTTTCTCAAAGCAACCAACAAAAAATTAGGTACATAACTACTTTCATCGAATAAGCAAATCAATAAATAAGTCAGCTAAACACATACATGTTTGATACGCTAAAATAGTGATTACATTAGAATAGGAATCGGTATTTCAAAAATATTCAAGAAGTTGGAATGAAATATCTAGTACGATTAATTTGTTTGGTGACAACATAGGAATTGGTATATACCTAATTAAGCTTGTGTTCCATAGTTTAGTTAATATGATCAGCTGGTGGCATGAAATCATATCTCAGTCAAATTTCTTAAAACACCCCTATTTCAAAATTATATTTACCATTTTTGGGGGTTTAGATTAGCATCTTTTCTTTTTCCTTTTTTAAGAATTTTTAACTTAGCATCTTATTGTGTATAAATTAAATATTTTTAATTAATGCTATTTTCCATTGTTCAAAATAAGTATGTCCATAAATATAAAAAAAAAAATTTGATAATATATTATATGAACCTTAAGTCTACATTCACCTACTTTTTTAAAAAAATATATCATAATGTCATATAAAACCAGTTTAGATTTTATTTTTATTTTTTTAGAAGTGTTTCCTTAAAAAAATTAATGAGCCATCTTTCAAAAAAAAAAAAAAACATTGAAATCAACACTAATCATTAGAAACATATTTAAATAAAATACAAAAATCATAAGGTTACGAAAGATAGATTGGTATACTTTCGCGAAACTTGGTAGAACAAAAACTAGTGTGTGTGTGTTTTTTTTAAGAAAAGTCATTAATTAAAAAAAAAAAAAACAATACACAAATTTTTTTAATATCAATAACATAAAACGTATGTGAGAGAGAGATATCCTTTGGAGTTTTTATGATTTTTTTATCTTTTGAATAAAGCTATTACATGAGTTCAAAAATAGTTATTATATTCCTTTTAGTAAGGAATTGTCATTTCTCATTTTAATGAATATATGCAAGGAAACATAAGCAATAATAGGCTAGTTATTTATAAGAATGACTATTCCCACGTGCTAAATGTGTCCTTAGTTTTTATTTGCTTGCAATATTTTCTTTTAGATTTTTAGTTTATTTATTTATGTACAATATTTTAAAACTTTATTTTTCTAAATACAACTACTACTAAAACTAATTTCAACATATTATAAAATTATTCATCCAAAACACACACTAAACTACCTTGACAGGTCTAGGAATGGTAACTCGTGAGTCGTGACTCAGATGGCATGGTTATCGTAGCTCTATCGGAACGAATCCATTTACCACTCTCTGTGGCAGACTTGGAAGCATTGGCGTGTAGGAGGCCATCTTATTTGCAACCGAGATTGGACTTTGGGATGTCGTATTTGAAGGTACTCAAAGGTTATCTTTAAATTCCTCACTACTGACAGGCTTTGTTTTACAACATTTGGGTACATAGGGTCCGTTTGGATTGAACTTATTGTTGCTGAAACTAAAAACTGAAAACACTATAACAAAATAATTTTTAAATGTGTGAATAGTCTTGTGGGATCCATTTTTAAATATGTGAATAGTACTGCACAATCCATAAACAGTACTGCTACAGTGCTGCTACATTGCTAGTTGTCTCCTGGCCTAAATCAAAACGTGTGAAGTGAGGGGGGAAAAAAAAAAAGGAAAAAGTGGAAAAACGCAACTCTGGATTCAGCGTTTCCGCTGAATCCAAAGGGGCACATAATTGAGGAATCCTGCTCCTTAGCAGCAAGGTTGAGGATGGTTTTTTTTACACACACCAAGCGCAAAGGAAACAACGTTGCAGACAAACTCACTAAGCTAGTGAAGAATTTGTATGAACCACAAGTATGGTTAGAGGACATTCATAGCAATGTAACAGACCTTGTAACTTTTGACAGATCTTTTCTACATTCTTAATGACAAGTTCTTTTTGTTTTCTCAACCAAAAAAAAAAAAAAAACTTGAGATAAATGTCAAGAGTGTTGTAATTTAATTGGTTAGTACCTTTTGGTGTGTCCATGATATCCAAAGTTTAAATCCCCCTCTTGTGAGTTCCAGTTAACTCAACTAGTAATGTTACTTGACATCGAATAAAAGATCCGAGGTTCTATCTTGCCTATACCAAAAATCAATTGGTATCTCCTTCTGTGAGTTTCAATTAACTTAACTGGTAATGCCATTTGACGTCGCATAAGAGATCCGAGGTTATACCTTGCCTATACCAAAAACCAATTGGTTTCTCCATGAGCAATCATCAATAGTAAAATAGTTGAGTACTCCGCAGTGGATTCGTAAGAAATGATATCCACAATTCATTGAGGATGTAGGATGTGGGTTGTGGATCATGACAATATATGGACTGGTGGCATTACTCATTAGCATAAAAGACTTTTGGTGTACTTAAACCAGCAAAATAATTAGTATTAAACAAAAAAGAATGGATATGTGGTACAACTAGAGACAACCATTATTTCAAGTGAGCGTTAGTTGAGATTTCGAGTCTATCGAATGCTCGACATGCTTTCCCAAAAGCTCTTGATTTGTTTGACTGTTTCTATTGGGTGAGTGATGAAGGTGTGCCCATCTTGTACGTAGCTCAGAATTACAAAGAAGGAGTTTGACCCCTCAAGAATAGGAGTTTGCCTTAGTGGCCCATTGGTGAAAAGTGAAACTATTGATTCATGACTACTCAAATTACTAACATCATTTTCGATGTTGTGGTCACCATATGCATGATTACTTCCGTTAGGTTTTGTGCAAGTTCACCAACTAGTTCTTATGGAGTAGTAGTTTTTCTTTCTTTTTTAATCTTCTATTTTTCTTGCTAATTATTTGTTTTCCTTGTCAAGGCCTACGTGTGCATAGTAGGTGATATAGGCAGAGAAATAACCATAATTTCAATTTTGGCGCCAAAGCTTGAACCAATTTTTTTTTTTTTTTTTTTAAGAATTCAAGAATAAAAAATTATCAGATTTAAAACCTAAATTAATACATAAAAAAATAAAGTTTTGTCCATTTAGAGTTAACCAAATATAAACAAAAGGAAATATACAAAATACTACATTCTTTTAAATCCCAAAATTCAACTCATGTATGGTTGATTACATATTAAATTTTTCATTAATTTTCCTTTCAATGTAAAAAATCAAAGAGTCCTACAAAATATTATTATCCATTTATTGCAAAACCTAATTTGTCAATATTGTGGTTGAAAATGTATATTCCATAATTTTGGTATGAACGTTAGAAGACTAAGTATAAGTACAGTCACTCTAAAAAATAATGATTGAATAAAAAAATATGTATGTGCCTTGGATCTATTACCATCATTATCAAATTCTTGAGGGAAAAAAAAACCAGTATGAAATATATTGATTTTTTTATTAAAAAAAAAAAAGTTGAAGCACACATAATATGCCATTTAAAATTAAGGAAGGAACTACTTGCTTTAGAATATAAATAAAAGAGAGGGAGTGTGAGTTTGGGTTTGGGTTTGATCATGTATTTCAATATTTTAGAGAGTAAAGTGTAATTTGGGATATAGTTTAAGGTAGAAAAGTGTAATCTCTTCATAAAGTTATTAGGGTAAATTTCACTAAACCCCTCTGAAGTTTAGACTAACATCAACTAGGTCCAAAACTTTTCAAAAATGACCAACTTGATTCTTAAAAGATAAATTTCTCCCTGACTAGCCAAACCCTTCTCATCTCAGACCCAAACACTTCTTCTCTCTCTCTCTCTCTCTCTCTCTCTCTCTCTCTCTCTCTCTCTCTCTCTCACCCATAGCAACTCCCTCTCTTTCACCCATACCCACGGCGGTTGAAGACTCCCTCTTTCATGGCCGAAACCCATTTTTTCCACTACCATCTTCCACTCTCTTCTCAAATTAGTGACATGGAGACATTTGGCTATGGATTTTTGAGCTGCACATCACCACCACTGCTATTGTTCCATGCCAACAACTCTAATCTGTTGCTAACGTGTTTGGGTCTTCATTTTTGGGTTTGGATCTCTATTTCTGGGTTTGGGTCTCTATTTTTGGGTTTGGATCTTTGTTTGTGTTTGGGTTTGTGTGTCAAACATCAAGGGAACATTTGACAAAAACCCATGAGCTCCGCCACCACTGGTGGTCGTCGATCTCCCTCTTTCTCTATTCTTTTTTTTTTCCTCTTTTGGTTTGGTTCTTTGTTTGTTTGGGTCTTGGTCAATTTGTGGATTGGGTTTTCTTATGTGATATAAAGATTTGATGATTTTTTATTTGGGTTTGAAAAGGGGTTTGGGTATGGTCATTTACAGATTTGTGGATATTTTTGATTTAGGGTTTGTCTCAAAATGGCTCTAATATGGTGATTTTGTTAGTGTGTGTGCATTGAATCTGTGTATGATTGGTAATCTGGGATGATTTTTAGGGGTTTCTTTGAGATGGTGCAGCTTTGTAATGTGATTAGTGTAATCACAATGAATAGAAAAGGGGATTTTAGATGAGAAAGAGAAGAGTGAATAGTTTAAATGGAGTTAGGGATAAAATTACCTTTTAAGGTCCAAGTTGGTCGTTTTTTAAAAGTCTTGGACCTAATTGATATTAACCAAAACCTCAGGGTGGTTTAGTGGAATTTACCCAAATTATTATAACTATAAACAAAAAATAGAAAGATATGATAGGTAGAGGAAGATTGTATAATGCATAAAATTATTAAAACCGCCACTAATCAAAGACCAAGGAGTTAAGTTGGGTGTGAGGGTGAATAGCTTACGAGTGCTCTCACATTCTTTTTGTAGTTGGTGTCTTTTTTTTTTTTTTTTTTTGAAAATTAAACTTTACCGCCTTAAACTATACCTCATATTTCATTTTGCACCATAAACTTTTCAAATACACATTTTGCACTCTAAATTATGACTCTGACTACACTTTGCACCCTATCATTAAGTTTACTATTAATTTGGATGAAAATTCAAAGTTTATGGTGCAAAGTGTAATAAAGAGTATAATTTAGGGTGGTAAAGTGTAATTTATCTTTTGTTTTTAAAGTATTAAGAAGATGGGTAATTAGGTCTTTTTACGTGGTGTCATATTTTTCCATCTAAGTTAATAACAAACTTAACATTAGGATGCAAAGTATAATAAGGGTTATAATTTATGATGCAAAAAGTGTATTTGAAAAATTTAGAGTGCAAAATGTAATATGAGATACATTTTAAAGTAGTAAAATGTAATTATTTATTTTATTTTATTGGGTGGCTTTGCAGGCCCTGCTTCTGTCTTAGAATTATTGGATTCTCTTTAAAAAAGAAAAAAAGAAAAAGACAAAATAAGAGTAAAGGGTGAAACTGGAAAATAATACATTGTAGTGTATAGGAAGGACAAGGATCTGGTCAACTTCTTTGCCAACACATTGGTTCTTTTCAGACGGCAAAAGTGACCTGATCCTTATTGCATTGCAGGTTCTATAAACGTGCTATATTCTTAGACGTGTCAAGAATTTATTATTCTAGGCTTGTTGTGAGGAGACCTTCTAGAAGCCAGCCAATAACTTTGTAGTACATACTACATAGTACATACATGAGACCAATCGGCAATCGTTAAAGCTTTGATAGATGATCCAAGCCGATTGAGGAGCTTAATACATACTGATACGGCTCGGTCGGAGAAACTTGTCAACTTGAGGGATCATTTGGTCATTGCGATAATTATTTAACCAACAAAAAAAAAAAAGACGAAGAAAAAACATCTATTTAAAAAGGGGTAATTTGGTCATTGTAATAGTGATCTTAATATAAAAGAGAGAATACAAAATGACAAGAGTTCAAATCTTCCTAACGATTGAATTATTTAAATAAAACAAATTATTAAAGAAATTTTAGTTTAAAGCTGTTTGCCTCTATTTAATAAAAAAATTAATATAATTTTTTTTTTTTTTAGGTCACACATTTAACATAACAGCTACCAAAAACTATATCTCTTATCTTATATTTAACAAATAAACTACTGAAAAATTACGGGATATCAAACAAAAACCGGCTCTATTCTTAAATTTGTTGCCTATGGGAAGCATTTTAGCAGCAATTGGGTGGGTGAGTCTAAAATTCTTTTTAGACAATGAGTGAATATTATCATGGACACTATTTTGAATACCACTAATTATACTTAAATTCTTTCTCAAACAAATTATACTTAAATTTTCATTTTTACGTTTTATACATAACATGTGTCTATAATCATTTTTCTTCATATCTTAATAAAAAATTAATGCATTCTTTCTTATCATTACTATATATATATATATAAATATTTTTTTTTTTTGAGAAGATCTTAGCATTACTATATGATATCATTTTAGATTATCCTCAGTCCTTAGAACCACTTATATGTTCCCACAGTTCTTGAAATCAATGTCTCATTTGGTAACGGTTTTTAAACAACGAAAACTGTTATTTAAATACTACAACACGTATTTCCACACACTTTTTCATTCACACATATTTCCATAAAACTTAAATAACGTTAGTAGAAATCTCTTACCAAATAGGCCTAAGTTTCAAATTTTAGTTTCTCAAAAAAAAAAAAATCCAAAACATGCCTAAGTTTGACTTATTCTAATAGCATGTGGACGATCCATGGCCATGGGTTATAAGTCGGGTCAAGCCAACCCAATTACTTACATTAACATAAGGCATGCCTTTGATAGTTGGTAAAAATGGTTTGTAATACCGCTTATTTTGTTGAAAATTGAAAACAATAAAAAAAAAAAATTCTGGATTACTGTTCACACAAAAAATATTGTTCATTTGCCTATTTGTACTGTTCATATCCCATGAATGGTGCAAGAGACGTTGGTCTTTAAAAAAAAAAAATGCCAGACGTAGACGCACTGGACGTTATCCAAACGATACCTAGGTGTCATCGACAATTGAAGTTCTGAATTTTTTATTTATTTTTTAACTACAAAGTACAAAGGTGCAATTTGTTTAACATAGTAGTTCGGATTAGGATTCCTTGTATTTACTTTGAAGTAGAGAGTTTGTATTTCGTAATCCAAATTTAATTTTCATGAATATAGGACTGTATATAATGAGGCGTCATTCAAAATTTAGTTTTATCAAATAAAGAATGATAATTGATTTTAAATGATGTAGTAATATATTTACCTTTAAATTTTTTAATTATTAAATATTTATTATGAAATGTACTCCTCATATTTCAAATCAAATCAAATGAATGAACGCCATTTTCCCTTTAATACATTTTGAAATGAAGTGTTAATTTTAATCCATTGGCATTTTATTATTGGATTACTTGTTCATCTTATCTTTGCAAAAATCAATCATTCACCAGAATTCCTCTTGAAAAATTGTAAAATAAACCTAGCCTAAAGTCCACTTTAACAATTTTTATCTTGTCTCACCAAATATCATACTCTGCTCACATCATATGTATTTAGGAGTTACCAAGAATCTGTTTGGTTGGGGTGAAAATAAGAAGAATAAAAAATGAGGTAAAGAAAGTATGAGACAAAATGGGGAGAGGTGTGATTGGTTGGGAGGGGGAAAGGGAAAAGAAAATGGCGGGCCCAATATTTTTCTCCCATGTCCACTAAAACTCCATCTTTCTAATTTTGAGTGAAAATATGATGAAAAGTAAGGAGTAGCTTTTTGTTATTTCGGGAAAAAATTACTCTAGTGCCAACACCAACTTCGTTCTTTTTTTTCATTTGTCTCTCTCTCTCTCTCTCTCTCTCTCTCTCTCTATTTCTTTTCTCATTAGTTGTGGGTTTTTTTAAAAATTTTAATTAAGTTCTTGGTTCTTGATTTTTTTTTTTAATTTATAAATGAAGTGCCCATTAATGCATAGTTTTTTTTAATAAAAATATAATATTTACTTTTTATTTTATCTAATAGGGACATAATGGTAAATTTGTACAAACTTTATTTTTTATAATCTCATTTTTCTTCTTAATTAAACAAAAAAAAATTTCTTTCGTATTTTCAATTTTCTACCCTCACAACCAAACACCATGATGGAAAACTAAAATTTTTTCTGTCCTTCCACTTTTTCTATTTCCTTCTCATTTTTTATCCCCCACTTTTACCTCCAACTAAATGGACCCCGAGAGCTTGTTTGACAAAAATTTTTAGCTTTCAACGTTTTGCTTTGCTTGGTACTATTATTATTATTATTATTTTAATTTAACAAAATTAGCTTTTAAAAAAAACTAGTTTTAAATTTTTTTATCATTCATTTACATAAAAGTTACTAAAAAAAATTATGTTTTATAATAAATACTATGCAAAAGTTATTAAAATTCAGAAAGTACCGATACCTATTCGGACACAAATAATGGGTAAGTTTGGTTCAGCTTTTTGAAACTGAGCTTTTTTAAAAAGTAGGGTTTTCAAAAAGTGCAGTATGAAACTGGGCTTTCTGTAAAAGCTAAGTGTTTGGCTAACACATATAAAAGTGGTGGTTTGAGTAGTAAATTACCAAAAAAAGGCAATGTATATATAAAAAAGTTTATTTCATACTTAAATCAACTACGTCATAGTACTTAAATCAATTTTTATCTTTCTAAAAAATTATTTTTTTCTCACCAATATTAGCTAATAATAATCTACCACTTAAGATTTATTGTGAAAGTATTGTGAAAATATTGTGATAATTGATATTGATTTTAATTTGAACGTACTATTACAATTATTTTTTTTCTCTTTTAAAAAAAAATATTTTTTCTTACCAATATTAGCTAATAATAACCTACCACTTAAGATTTATTGTGAAAATATTGTGATAATTGATATTGATTTTAATTTGAACGTACTATTACAATTATTTTTTTCTCTTTCTAAAAAATTTATTTATTTTTCACTAATATTAGATAATAATAACCTACCATTTAAGATTTATTATGAAAGTATTGTGAAAATAATGTGATAATTGATACTGATTTTAATTTGAACGTATTATTAAAATTATTTTTTTCTCTTTCTAAAAAAATTATTTTTTTCACCAATATTAGCTAATAATAACCTACCATTTAAGATTTATTGTGAAAATATTGTGATAGTATTTCTTAATTTTAATTTCTTATTCTTTATTTTATTTTTCCCTTTTTTCTTTTTTTTCTTTTCATCCGTATTTCCTTCTTTTTTTTCCCCTCTTTTTTTCTCCTCCACACCGTACCCTTACTTCTTCTTTTTTCCCTCTTTCCTCTTTTTTTTTTCCTACCACTTCCTCCACACTCCAGAACATTCCACACAGAGCTCTCTTTCTTCCTCTTTCTTTTTTTATTTTCTTCTTCCTTTCTCCCTTTTCTCTTGCCACTTCGTCTGCAAGTTTCTTTCCCTCTATCCTATCAAAACTGAAGGGGACAGAGTATGAAATAAGGCTTGGGAAGCCCAATAGGCCCATTGAGGAGCCCAATGGGCCCATGTCCACTAGCCCAAAGAAGGTAGAGCCCATCCTTCGTGTGGGTCCCTGACAGGACGAGGGCCCGGACTTGCCCATCACGTTTCAAGAAACTTGTTCTACAAGCATGAGAGGCTTACTCAGCAAGTCTGAGAGGCTTGTTCAGCAAGTCTGAGAGGCTTGCTCTACAAGGAAAGGAGGCAGGACCTCACCACTATAAAAAGGCCCCAACACCCTCAAAAAAGGTATGTGTAACTAACTCCCCTCTAGCACTCTAGAGTTGTAAAAACGTTTTCTGACTTAACCTTCGGAGGGTTTTTGGCCGGCTCCACACCGGAGCCCCCTTTGAAGGTGTTCTTGTACTGTTCTATTTTTCAGGCAACGGTTGTTCGAGTGTAAGGATCGTGCATCTCACTGGTGAACATTTCGGCATCATCAAAAACAAACAAACTTAAAGGTCACACACACAACCACACCATTTGATTCTCATCAAACGAAGATAGAGGGATGAGTCTGCTAATCGGTTGTCTTTATCTTTTGCCTCCATTGTTTGCATCTTTCGCCTCCGACATCTACTGATTTGCTCTGCCTTCACCACTACCTGTCTTCCTCCCTACCATTGCTTGATCTCTTCCCCACTGCCAACATGTGGTAGAAATGGGTTAGATCGGTTTTTTTTTTTGGGTTCTGATTTCATTATTGGGTTCCTTTGTAAAATTGTGTTATAAACAAAGGAATAAAATTGAGTTTTTAAGAAAAACTAGTGGGTAATTTGGGGAATTTGTGCAACTTCCAATGGTAATATTGAAATGCGCTTTAGCGATTTTTTGCAATGGAGTAAAGTGCTACTTTCACAATTTGGACTTTTACTTCACAAATGAAAACACAACTTTCTAAAAACTTATCAAACACACATTATATTTTTTTGGCCTAAAAAACGCTTTTCAGCTTGTAAAAGCTGAAACAAACTGGCACAACATCTCTTACTATGCAAATAATAATAATAATAATAATAATAATAATAATATAAAATTTCCTACCTTAATCAAACAATTTGGCCCTCGCCTAATCATTGAAATTACTTACTATTCTACGGACGGAGATGCCTCTTGTCTAAGGGACGAAGGGTTGACTTCAAACAAATTTATAAAAAAGGTTAAGGAAACTGCAGAAGGGTATTTAATTTCAGTCGATTGGGGATTAATAATACGGATAAAGAAGCAGCATCAAAAGCGCCGGCTACATTCAAGTTTAAGGGTGCCAGTCAAACTCGACAATTTTGACTTCCGAAATTTCATTACAGACACTTCCCCCACCACGCTTCAAACTAGCCACCCCAATGAACCCATTCATGCAAGGTGTTTGGTAAGGTATTTTAAATAATAATTTTTAATATTTAAATAATATTATATGTATTTTTATATATATTTTTTATTTATATGGATTTTTAAAAAATACAAACAACGTTATTGGAATAATATTATCAAACGCCCTCTAGTGTCTGTTTAGTAACGTTGTTTGAACAACAGTTTTTGTTGTTTAAACAACATAATACATATTTTCATAATATTTTTTCACCCACATTTATTTTCACAACACTTAAATAATATTATTAGAACAATATTACCAAACGGGGCCTAAGGTATTGTTTTTTAGGTTTTTCTCTTAAAATTCATTTATATAGATATTTAACTAAAAAATACACTTCCATTTTATGAGAAAAATTCACATGGGCAGAATCTTAAAAAATAAACCTAAGGAACAATACCTAAGTACTATACCTAAGTCTTGCTCATTTTTATTTTTATTTTTATTGCAAAAATGCACTTTTGGTCACTACATTTTGGGCCGAAACTTTTTTTTTTTTGTGGCAAAAATGCACTTTATGGACCAAATCGAGAATCGACCCAAAATGTAAGGACCAAAAGTGCACTTTCGACTCCTTTTTTTGTTATTCTATCTTGTAGGATATGCGTTCCCTTTAATTAATAAGTTTTCTTTTTTGGCACAGCAATAATTCATAGTAAAAAAAAAGATAATAAAAAAAGATAATGTTCAAATTCACCCCAACTGTGTGTTATAAAAATATAATGAGATTTTATTGTGTTTGTAAACTTCCTCTTGCTCTTTGTTTGCTTGGTGTTTTTGGATGACGTAGATTTTGATTGATAGTGATGGGAACGTAATGCTTGAAGCTTATAACTATGGAGAGAGTTATATTTATTTTTATTATTGAGTAAATTGAAATTTTGGTTTGTGAAGCTCTCTAAGGGTGTGTTTGGATTGAACTTATTTTGCTGAAACTGAAAACTGAAAACTGAAAACACTGTAGCAAAATAATTTTTAAATGTGTGAATAGTACTGTGGGACCTATTTTTAATGAAAAAATTGATAAAAAATGAAATTTGTGGGTCCGTGAACAGTGCATATATGCACTGTTCACTGCAGAAAGTCAACATTTGCGGTTACTGTTCATTGAACAGTAACCGCAATACTCCAAAACGCGTGAAAAAAAAAAAAAAAAAAAAAAAAAAAAAAAAAAAAAAAAAAGAACAAAACGCAGCTTGGAAACGCAGACGTGGAATCCAAACACACACTAAATCATTGTGTGGGAAATGTAGATGATGGGAGAGGAAAATGGTTGACACCAGTAAACACTATGAGGTGAATGGCAATCCTTAGGGGATTGTTTTAAATCACTCTAAATGATCAAATATGTTAGTGGATTTTAAATTAAATTACATTAAAACTTAATTTGTAATTAACTGAAACTTATAAAAGAGATGAATTATTTAATAATGTGAAGTTAATTAAACAAAGAGTAACTTTATGTAAGTTAAATTGAATTAATAAAAAAGGATTTGTCTAAACTAATAAATATTATGTAGGTTATAAGAGGTTCTTGAAAACTAAATATATAACTATGCTACAGACATTTTTTCTATCAAGAGTGAGGCAAGGGAAATAGTTAAAGCAAAGAGCTCTCTCTTCTTTTTCTTTAGTAATTGTGAGTAGTGTGTGACAGAGTGAGTGAGTTCACCAATATTCCTAAACACTTGAGAGATTTCGGGCCTAAAGAAAGATGTTTCTTTTGGTGGAGTTTTGAGCTCAATCACTTGTGCAAAGTTGATCCGAGGTATACAATGAATTGTTGGGCTGTTGTATTTTGGAGGGGACAGGTCAAAAGAGAAATTATGTTAAATTAGTTTTTTGGGTTGTGCCAACTGTAGAGGACTTAGATCTCCTTAAAGAGAGCGAAATTTCTGTATTTCAATCCGACATTATTTGCTTAAATTTCTAATTTTATTGTACCCAAAATATCATTTTATTAGTTTTTTCTCCAACATTAGTGTTTGTGGGAAAGAAAGTTTTATCCAAGTATGTTTTGGAATGAGATTGCATAACTTTATAATATGGGGATGAGATATTTATATATGTAATTTCCCATGTTTCTTGCTCAGATATATCATCATCACCTTTGTAATATTTCAATTTATTTTCGTATCCCATGCATGGTGATACAACTTCATCATCTCGATCTATTACTCTCCTTACATACATAGCAGTAAACAATATCACTAGTTGCAACTTTTTAAGAGGTCTACTAAGTTTAAATTTTTGTCATGCTAATCCATTAATTTTGACAACATTGTCATTTCAATTATTTCATTGTCTTTTGAAAAATACCATTAGTAATCATTGTTTAATATTAAAATTAGAAGTCTCGTTATTTTAAATGAATTAATAGCATTTTTCAAGCACTAATGATAGAAGGACTACAATTACAACGTTGTCGAAATTAACAAACTAAAATGATAAAATTTAAATATAATAGACTAATTAATTAAACTGATAATTCACCAAAATGATAATTGTATTTTTGACTATTAGAGCATTCACAATGATAGTGCTAATTTTCTAATTTTAAGAACCAATATAACAAAAATAAGACTACAATAGTGGTGCTATTGCTAAAATTTTGAACAATTGAGCTACAGTGAACTATCATCTGTAGCAGTGCACTGTAATTCAAAACTAAACATAAATAATAATATTTTATTCAATATTTCTCTATTTTAATTAAAATACTATTTTTTCTTTTCTAACCTTTTTTTTTTCCTATTTCTCTTCACATTCCTCACCAATTGTTTAGTTCTCCTTTCATTTTTTTTTTTTCCTTTCTTCCTCCTTTCTTCCTTTAGCCCTCGCCTATACCATCTCCCCCTCCCAGTCGCCCAGTAGCCGAACCTAAGCCCCAAGCCTAAAAATGGTTTCCATCGAACCTAAGTCCTTTCTCTTCTCACATCTCTCACAAATTTCCTACCTATTTCTCCATTCTCTCTTTACCGTGGTGGTGGGTCACGCCGTGGGTTGATCGGTGGGTTGCCATGGGTTGATCGCCCTGTGGTGGTCGGGTTGATGGGTCACGCTGTGGGTTGTTGTGGGTGTGGTGGGTTGGCTAATGGCGATTGGGATGGATTCCAATTAGGTTATAGGTTGTTGCGGTGGTGGTGAGTTGTTGATAGGGCCATGGGGGTGGGTTATGATGTGTTGGTGGTTTGTGATGTGTTGGTGGATTGTGATTGTTGATCGACCTGTGGTTTGTGTGGTGGTTTTTGGCTAAGAGGAAGAGAGACAGATAGGAGAACCAAATCCATTGTTATCTCTTCAAAGAAGAGAGAGACAAACAGGAAGAGAGTGAATGAAGGTGGCCTCGGCCCCCCCAAAATTTTTGAAAAAAATTAATATATATTTTTTTTTTGGGAATTATCCTATAAATAATTTGAAAAATTTTAAAAGAACCTTATCATTTTGGCCCCCCATACCCGATAATATACATATGTATTTAAGAAAGTCTAAAAATAAACATAATTTTCATTTAAATATAAAAATAATGCTAGAGATACAAATTATTTTACAAAAAATATTACAAACTACTGATGTGATAAGTGGTTATTAGTGAATGAAAAAGTGATATTAATGGTAAGTCTAGATGAAAATCAATAAAAAGTTGGTCACATCAACATTTTGTAAAAATATTGTAAAATAGAATACAATCCAATTTTTTCTTTTTCTTTTCAGTTCTTTCATTTTCTCACTGCTACTGCAGTTTTGTGTTTATAATATAAAAATAAAAGTTTCGTGTGACTAAACTAGATAAGAAAGAGTGAAAGACAAGTTTGAAACTTTCGTAGGTCCCTTACCCATGTACAGTGCTCTTGTACGTGTTACTTTACCTGTCATTTGTTTTATTTTGATTTCTTTACTTTACTTTTCATTTGCTTTCTTTTATATTTCTTATAATACATTATTTGTTATTATAATAATCAATATATTATATATTGTACAACATTATAATTTATAAATGTACATGATTAATTTGATTAAAATATATAGTATATACTACTATATTAACATGTATTTAACACTTAAAAAAAAAAATATATATATATATATATATATGTATTTAGTTATTGTTTATAGTACATATTGAGTTATGAAATATTGTACATTACTATTTTAAATTTCATACATATAAATTTTTTTTATAGATGGCCCCTTCAAAGATAAATTTCTAACTGCATCACTGGTTATGTATATTATTAATATGTTAAAATAAATAAAGTGAATCCTTAAGATGTTAAAAATTTTAAAGGCTTGTTTGGTACGTGTATTTAAATAATAATTTTTAATTTTTTTAAAATATGTGAAAATAAAAAAATACGTAAAAATGACCGAACATTGAAACCCGACAAAAATCCCAGTGCAAAGTTTGGCCCACTGTTCGATACGTCTGTCAGTTAATAGACGAGTATAAAATGCTTAAAAGTTAACGGTAAATGTTGCCAATTTCATTGTTCTAGATTCTAGAAGATCAAAAGGAAAGTGACAGAAATATTAAATATATAAAGGTAAAAAAGTGTACTAATTAGTTGGAATGGTTCATTCATGAGATACCACACGTCCATCTAGATAGATACGTATATGTATACCAGCCATAATTTTTCATTTATTTCGATTTAAGTTTTATACATTTTCTCATTAATATTACAAATTTAGAATTTATAAGTGGATAAAGTAGTTTGAAAATCAACAGAAGAGTGGTTCTAATTTTGGAAAATTATTAGGTACTCCCGGAGTACACAATAATTTTCCCTCTAATTTTTAGGCAAATTTTTATTGAAAGTTAGATTTATATTTTTATCAAATTGTCTTCTAATTTTGTCTTTATTTAAACATAGGAGTGTAGGGACATTTTTGAAAAAAAAATAAAGATCTCAAATAGGAAAAATCTCTTAAATAATAGTATAGATATATATACACCTGTCATGGAGATGACTATTTTGTCCCAATTAACCCCCACCGGGCACCAGCCACACTAAATTGGACTTTCAAGCCCAAAACAAAGAATACAAACAATCGAGGCAATCCAACTTACATTTGTTGGATCTTCGTGAGCTTTTAGCGTTACGAAACAAGGTGGAAAACTTGTCGTGTTCGGCATTCATGTCTTTATATTGGTACCTTCAAATTCAATTATGGTAATTTTAGGGTCCTTACCATTCCTAGTCTCAAAACTCATATCAGTAATTACCATTGCAACCTTTAGGTAAAAAGTCCAATAGCCAAAAAGAGTAGCACGAACCATAAAATGGAACAATAACATTTTTTTTTGGAGTTAATTTGGGTCTAGATTTTAGTTGTATTGGACCTAAACCTCATCATTTTTAGCAATAAAATGACATAAATTTAACGGTAAAGCTTTCAATTAAATGAGAATAAATATGAGTGTCGCAAGGGAGAGAGATTAAGCGTGAGAGTAACTTGATATGATTCATTTATTTTATCATCTAACAATGACCAGTAACTATTCTTCAATCTTCAAACATCATCCACTTAACAAAGGACTGCCAGTGATCAAGGGACTGTTGGAATTTTTCTATTGTTCTTAAGAAAGAACTCGAGTGATGTAGTGGCATGGTTTCTAGGTGATTATTATTATTTTTTTATTTTATTTTTTGTTGTGCGCACATTCTTAATGTTGATGTTCAATTGTTTTGTCCAAAGGCTTTTTTTGAGCAATGTTACACATAAAAATTTTGAGAACATTTTTGACACTTGTTTATAGGGTAAGTTTATACTAATTCTTACTTAGGTTCACAACTGGCATTATTTTTTTACGGCATTAATAATATGTCATATCAATAGATGTCAAATTTTATTTATTTATTTATTTATTTATCTATAAAGTTTCTTGTCTTTTTCTCTCATTCAAATAGAATAAATTAAAGAAACTTTATTCAAAAAGGAAAAGAAAGGGAAAAAAGAGAGAGGAAGTGACAAGTGATGGGGGGAACCTTTTTGCACAGTTAGCTTGTCTATGAGTGAAGGTCCAGGCCCAAGCTTATCTAAAAATAGCAACTTGGTTAAGTCATTCCCATTTCGTTTTGGACCTTTTGGTCCAAAGAGGTGGAAAGTGAGTTCATAAAACTTGCTCGTGCTAGCTAGTCTCACTCGAGTGAGATAAGCCCAAGGGAAATGGGCTTATTTCATCTTACTAGTGCACAAATTTTAGAGCTTGCACCAAAAGTAACTTCCCAATGCCTTTCTAGGGCCATTCTCCATTGTATATATATATATATATATAGAGCTTTCTTATTCTGCTTTTTACTGAACTTATCACCATTGAGGAATTCATAGGATTCTCCAAAATTGTTGCTTGAATAATTTTGGATTAGTTGTATCATGGAGACAAATTTGCTAATAACCCTTGTTCACAAATTTGCTAATAATAAGTTAAAAGCCTTAGAATCAATTGATAGACCTGTGACATACACTAAAGTAGAAAGGAAAGGTAATAGTTTAATAGACTTACTGGAAAAGATGAAGTCTTTAGACTCACCACTAAAAAAAGAAAGAGACTTTGAACCCCATCATGGATCACCTTTAGTAAAAACCATGATAGATAATTGGCATAATAGACAAAAGAGTAGCTTAATCAATATTGACATACCTATAAACATGATATATACAAAAGATGATAAGAGAAATGACTTAAGGACACTAAAAAAAACTTTGACAGAAAAGAAAGAATATAGTTTTATGCATATAGCACATGAAAAAGATGATATGATAGATATAGAAAGAGAAAAATGTATAATAAAAAGAAAGACAAGATAATAGTAGTTCTATAAAAGTAATACGGAAAAAGTTAGACATGATAAATATAGAAAGAGAAAAATGTATAATAATGAAAGAAATTGAAAAAGAAAGACAAAAAGACAATCTAATAGACTTGGTCAATAAAAAATGGAGACATAATAGTCCAAAAGAAAATGATAGACTAAAGAAAGAAATTGATAAGAAACTAAAATCAATTGAAAGATCTATGACAGACACACAAAATAATAGTTTAACTAAAAAGATAGAAACTTTAAATTCACCCTTAGAAAGAAGAAATATAAATAGTGATATAGAAAGAGATATAATAATATTAGATATTACTGAATCATCAGATAATGAAAGAATTGATAGAAATAGTAAATATACTATTTTTCATAAATGTAAAGAATATGGAGACACTAAAAACCAATGTGATAGACATAATAAAATTGTTAAGCAAATCAGTAAATTAGATTTTGAGAAAGACATCATAAAAATGAATTAATGAAAATATTTAATATTAAACAAAAAGAGATAGATCAAATTAAACAAGAATTAAAATCAACCAACCCACATAAAATTAATAAAAGAAAAGGAAAACAGAAAAAGATAATAGTGAAACTAATAGACAACCTACCTAACCACCTGAAAGACAAAAAAGACTATTTACTTAAATTGAAAGATGCTATAAACATACCTGTTGTTTGTATTAAATGTAAAGGATATGGACATCATGCTAAAGAATGTGGAAAGAGAGAAAATGTTAAAAAAGAAATGACAAAAATGAAATAAGATAGAATAGACATAAAACCAGTGACCATAAAAGACTTGATGACATAAGTAAAATTAGTAAAACAAGAAGTAAAAGAGATTAAGGAGGATAACTCCATAGACATAGATGAACAAAATATTGCAGAAATGGTAAATTTGAGAGATTTTCCTAAACCTCTAACAGATTTTCTAGTAACAGATATTAATGATTCAACTAATAATAAAATTGACATTAACCACAATAGACCGAATTTTTTGAGTTTAATAGACAAAGTTATTTTTCAAAAATGGTATACAGAAATTACTTTAGTAATTAATAAAGAGTTTTCTTTAATAGAAGTTGCCTTAATAGACTCAAGAGTTAACATGAATTGTATATAAGAATGATTAATACCTTTAAAATATTATAAAAAATCATCTGAAATATTAACTTAGGCTAATAGAAAAAAACAAATAATTAATTCTAAAATACCTAATGTTCACATATGTAATGACGGAATATGTTTTGAAACTGTTTTTGTTTTAATAAAAAACCTATCATCTAAAATTATTTTAGGAAATCCCTTTATGACTTTGTTTTACCTCTTTTTAATGACAGATGAAGAAATTAAAATTAACATGCTACAAACCCTAAACCAATGTTAATTAAACTGACATTATTTTTTTACTTACCATACATTAATAATATAACTAGTAGGTGTCAATTTTTTTTTTTTTTTTTAAATTTTTATGTCTATTGAAGTTTCTCGTCTTTTTCTCCCAGTCAAATAGAATAAAGAAAATTTATTCAAAAAGGAAAAGAAAGGAAAAAAAGAGAGAGGAAGTGACAAGTGATGGGGGTAACCTTTTTGCACAGTAGGCTTGTCTATGAGTGAAGGTCCAGGCCCAAGCTCATCTAAAAATAGCAACTAGGTTCAGTCATTCCCATTTCGTTTTGGACCTTTTGGTCCAAAGAGGTGGAAAGCGAGTTCATAAAACTTGCTCGTGCTAGCCCAGTCTCACTCGAGGGAGATATAGTTACAGAATGCCCAACATTTGCAAAATTCTACAGACAAACCAAGGGAAATAGGCTTATTTCATCTCTGACAACTAGTAACTACTAGTGCACAAATTTTAGAGCTTGCACCAAAAGTAACTTCCCAATGCCTTTTTAGGGCCATTCTCCATTGTGTGTGTGTATATATATATATATATATATATAGAAGATTCGGTTAATGTGTACCCTTAGAGTACACATTAAGTCATCTATTTTTGGAAACATTTTCTCAGAAATTGAAAAAATTGTCAATACTTTTTCAATTCCCAAAAAAATATTTTCAAAAATAATTAATTATTGTGTGCCTTTAGAGCACACATTAGTAAAATATATATATATATATATATATATATATATATATATATATATAGCTTTCTTATTCTGTTTTTTACTAACCTTTACACAATTGAAGAATTCCTAGGATTCTCCAAAATTACTACTTAAATAATTTTGGATTAGTTGTATCATGGAGACAAATTTGCTAATAACCCTTGTTGACATACCCTGCATGATCTCTCTTGAATCCCTTGAGATGGTGGAGGGAGAAAAGATGTTGCAAGCATTCTTACCACCCCCACCAGTGGCGGCTTTAGGAATGTTTCTTAGGGTGATTATTAAGAAACTTAAATTATACAAAATTTAATAAAAATAGAACTTCTTATATTGACCTAAAACACACACACACACACACACACACACACACACAAAAAGACATAAGTCTTACAATTTCCTTTTTGAATTTCTTATTTTGAAATATTTGCAAGATAATTTCATTATCAATGCTGCAAATTATATTTTTTTCAAAATTTTAGTTTCATAAAAATTTTCTTGGGTTTTTGTTACAACTCTTGCTAAACAAATTAACATGGTTACATATTTTGAAAATTTAAATGTTAAATTGTATGTTCTTTATATTCTAAAACACATGTCAAATTTCATGTCAATTAGAAATTTTCTTTTTAGTCTATAATCTTATTTTTTATGTATAATTTTAGACAATAAAAATTTGAAATTTAAAGATTTGAGTGATGACATAGCTATCGATATTTGATCTTTTTGAAATTTTGCATGTATGGAGGATTTTAGAAAAAAAATGTAATTCAATGATGGAATTGCCAAAATTCGCATCCAATTAAAAAAGATGAGTGGAGTTGTAATCTTGATCTACAACCAAGTTTGTTGCTAAATTTGATCCAAATTATAATTATGTTGAGCCTAAAAAAATTTAGGGTGGTCCCAAATATTTTTTAAGGATAAAAAATTTTAAAAATTACATATAATATTTAATTTTTTTTCCCAGTCAGGGTGGTAAAAAAGTGTGTGACCCTCATTTGTGCTTCGCGTGTGTGAGAAGGTTAGTTTATAATATGGGATTTTTGAAAACAAAATTGCCACTAATCATTGAGATTTTGAGGTGTGATCACTCACCTATGTATGATTTTAAACTATCTTAAGGGGTTGATTATAATTCTAAATCCACTAAGATAGTTTCAAAATCATCTATTCACGTAAAGGATCAAGATCGAAACCATGTCTTGAACTAGAAGTACAAGTTCAGAAGTTCGGTTGCAACGATATCTCTTTTTAGTTTACTCATAACTGGTGATTTTTTTTTTTTGCGGGGGGGGTGGGGGGGGGGGGGGGGTTGGAACTGGATTTTCTAGGTTAGATATGTGTGTGTGAGTGGAGCACGGGTCTGAAAATTGGTTTTGGAAAACTGTAAGGTTGATGAAGGTTGGTGTCAGGGTGTACTCGGGATTCTAACATAACTTGCAAGAAACTTGTGTCTAAAACATCATTTTAATTACACTAGCCCATGGTGAATCGAGAGTAATGTGGTCTGTCTACTACAAAAGAAAAGGATTTAAGTGATTTTTTTTTTAAAAGAGGACTTGCGTGGCCTTTTTCCACGTTTTCGTAGTACACGAGAATTCTTGCCATATTTATGAAAATCGTCAGCATTCCGCTTATGTTGTGCACTAACACACCGGCAAGGTCTTAAAGAGTACTGTGGATGCTGGCAATGGCTTGTTCTTTGCTACATGACAAGCCATTTGTATTGAGTATGCACATAAGCTTACAACTTTCCTGGCTTGGGCATATGTGTGGACTCTAGTATCCATATAGCCCACCCAAATTGGATCAACCCTTCATTGGGTGGTGAGATCTCTGTTCCTTGAGCTTATATTGGACATTCATGAGCAGAATCTTTTTTTTTTTTTTTTTGATGAACAACATGAAGAATTTTATTAGGAAACAGAGTCAAGTACAAACTAGGTTGAAATACATCAAAAGGATTGCTCTGCTAAAATAATATCAGTAAATATTTGCGGAGCAGAGCCTATAACAAAAGAACCAGATATCTTATTTAAAAGAGCCCAGGATGCTAAACTGTGGGCTGCATTGTTAGCTGATCTGGGAATCCAACTAAATTGAATATATGAGCAGAATCTAAACATACACAATAATTGAATTTAAATGCATTATTATTTAAACACATAATCCTAATAAGGTTAATAAGGCTAACTTGGACCAAGATTCCAAAGTGGGATGTTTTAGTGTTGAATTTGAATATCCGTGCAATTTTTTTCTCAGCAAACGTGCAAAACAAAAACAACGGAGGGTTAAATCCATGACATTTCACTTAAATATTTTCTTGGCCCAAAAGTCCAATGGGTTTGGATTATGAGCCTAGAAACCACTATATTAATGATGAGGTACCTCGGGTTCAAGTAAACGAAATGGCCTTGATCTGCGTGGAAACCCTAACACAAGCCCAAAGGAAAGTTTGATTATTCTTGGTTATATATATATATATATATATATATATATATTTGTTGGATTCAAGTTACACCTGGTGTAACTTTGAGAAATATTATACAACTCAATATTTTTTAATTGGATGTGATTTTGACAAATCTACTGTTAGATTACATTATCTTCGAATATTTTTCAAGCTTGCAAATTTTTAAGGTGATCAAAGATTAATAGCCATATCATCAATCAATTGTTTAAATTCAAGTTTTTATAGTTTAAAATAATGCTTAAAAGATGAGTTTATGGATTGAATGGTAAATAATATCCAATTTACATGCAAATTAGTATGAATGTTAAGAACATATATAACATGTAATTCAATGGTGGGATTTTCAAAATATGAATTCTATAACAAGTTATTGGGTAGTGTAATATTACTTAGAGTTACACCAGGTATAATTTAAACCCAACCCTATATATATATATATCAGATGATTTTTAATTGGATGCAAAATTTGATAAATCCACCGTTGGATTACATTATCTTCGTATATTCTCTATGCTTACAAAATTTCAAGGTGATCAAAGATTAATAATCATGTCATCAATTGGTTGTTTAAATTCAAGTTTTTGTAGTTTAAAATAATGCATAAAATATGAGATTATGGATCGAATAGTAAATAACATCTGATTGTCATAAAAATTGGCATGCACGTTAAGAACATATAAACCATGTAATTCAACGGTAAGATTTTTAAAATATGAATTTAATAGCAAGTTATTGGATGGTGTAATATTCGTATATTCTTCTTATTTGAAAATTTTCAAGAAAAACAAAGGTCAATAATTAAGTCATCCATAAAATATTTAAGGTGCAAGTTCTTGTATTTTAAAATTAAATATGAAAGATGGGTTTATAGATCAAATACTAGTAAATAATGTCCAATTAACATAAAATTTAACATGCATGTTAAGAATATAGAGAACTTGTAATCCAACAGTTGCATTGTCAAATTTTTTATCCAATAAAAGTTACACAATGTGTAACTTGAATTAATCTACATATATATATATAGTTCACGTCATGTATGCATGAATGTAGATATATGTATGTGTGCACGCATAAGAATGCATGAATATAGATATATGTATGTGTGCACGCATAAAAGTGGATGAAACTTTGACAAAATGGGCTTAAAAAAAGAAAATAGTCTAGGAAGGCAAATGCCGTTTAGCACTCTTTGGGTGCCAATCAACACTTTCAGTAGGGATACTGATGGACTACCATAATCCCTTCAAGCAACCTCCTTGTCCAAACATGGGACCAATGGACGTAGAGACCATTCCACTTTGTCATCACTTGAACTCATTGGACGAAGAGAGGGCTTGCCAGTTCATACATGATAGGCATACGTTGCAGGATCACCATAAATCTCTTTACCGTTGGAGCACCGATGACTCTCTCATTAACATCTCAGGAAAGCGTTACAAATAACCCATTCAAGCCTCCATTAACAACAATCCCCAACGGCTAGGAAAAAGAAGCAATTATATATACAGACACCTCACACCTACAAAGATACAAAAAAAAAAAAAAGACTCTAGTCTATATACACAAATATTATACTTCTTTTATGGTTCTAGCCTTTCTAACTTTAGCATCGGAGGCTTTGTGGCAGGCACCACACCGGTGACCCATAATTCTCTCTTTCACCATCCATTTTCTCAGGATCAGGTTGACTGTGGATGACTCCATTGTGGACGATCATTTTGACTGAAGATTAAAGCTTCATCAGTTTGGCGTCGTTTGTGGGGAACGCTCTTTCGCACCTAGTTTGAAAGCACTGTTCTATTCAACTTACAAGTTCAGATGGAATCCAATGTTAATCAAGATCCTGCTGCATTGGCTCTACATATTCAGTCACTCGCGGCTACTATGGAAGAACTTACCAGGCAGAACCAAGAGATGAGGCAATGATTGCAACAAGAAGATAACCACTCAAAGACCAACCGGGACAATGACGGGGATAGCCATAGGAGACAACCCGACACTCTATAGGGGGCAAACTCAGACCTTCTCAGGGAGATGAGAAAGGAGATGGACGAGCTGAGAAACGCCATCAAAGGAAAGATAGACCAAAATCTAGACAGAATGGTCAGGAGGACGGATTCACCCTTCACCCTAGCGGTCCAGGAATGCCCAGTACCCTCAAAGTTCCGTCTACCCCAACTTGAGCCATTTGACGGGTTAAAGGATCCATTGGATCATCTTAACACTTTCAAGTCGACTTTAGGTCTCCAACAACCCCCCGACGAAATATTATGCCGCTCTTTCCCTACTCTCCTCAAAGGGGCAGCCAGGGAATGGTTCACCAAACTATCAACATCGTCCACTGACAACTTCAAGCAGTTGGGTTGTTCCTTCATCGGCGGGTAGCGTCCAGAAAGGCCAGCTGACCATTTGCTCACCATCAAGCAAGGAGAGAAGGAAACCTTAAGATCCTATGTAACATGCTTCACTCGAGGAACTTTGGAGGTGGACGAAGCAGATGATAAAGTACAATTAACAACCTTCAAGGTTGGATTGAAGTCCAGGGAATTTGTGGTCTCATTGGCAAAAAATCTTCCAAAGACGATGGTTAAAATGCTCTTGAAGGCATAAAAGTACATGAACGTTGAGGAATCCAATGTCAATCAAGATCCTGCTACATTGGCTCTACAAATTCAGTTGCTCGCAGCTATTGTGGAAGAACTTACCAGGTAGAACCAAGAGATAAGACAACGATTACAACAAGAAGATAACCGCTAGGAGACCAACCGGGACGATGACGGGGACAGCTATAGAAGACGACCCAGCACTCTAGAAGGGGCAAACTCAAACCTTCTCAGGGAGATGAGAAAGGAGATGGACGAGCTGAGAAACGCCATTAAAGGAAAGACGAACCAAAGTCTAGACAGAATGGTTAAAAGGATGGATTCACCCTTCACCCTAGCGGTCCAGGAATGCCCAGTACCCTCAAAGTTCCGTCTACCCCAACTTGAGCCATTTGACGGGTTAAAGGATCCATTGGATCATCTTAACACTTTCAAGATGACTTTAGGTCTCCAACAACCCCCCGACGAAATATTATGCCGCTCTTTCCCTACTCCCCTCAAAGGGGCAGCCAGGGAATGGTTCACCAAACTATCAACATCGTCCATTGACAACTTCGAGCAGTTGGGTTGTTCCTTCATCGACGGGTAGCGTCCAGAAAGGCCAGCTGACCATTTGCTCACCATCAAGCAAGGAGAGAAGGAAACCTTAAGATCCTATGTAACATGCTTCACTCGAGGAACTTTGGAGGTGGACGAAGCAGATGATAAAGTACAATTAACAACCTTCAAGGTTGGATTGAAGTCCAGGGAATTTGTGGTCTCATTGGCAAAAAATCTTCCAAAGACGATGGTTAAAATGCTCTTGAAGGCATAAAAGTACATGAACGTTGAGGAATCCAATGTCAATCAAGATCCTGCTACATTGGCTCTACAAATTCAGTTGCTCGCAGCTATTGTGGAAGAACTTACCAGGTAGAACCAAGAGATAAGACAACGATTACAACAAGAAGATAACCGCTAGGAGACCAACCGGGACGATGACGGGGACAGCTATAGAAGACGACCCAGCACTCTAGAAGGGGCAAACTCAAACCTTCTCAGGGAGATGAGAAAGGAGATGGACGAGCTGAGAAACGCCATTAAAGGAAAGACGAACCAAAGTCTAGACAGAATGGTTAAAAGGACGGATTCACCCTTCACCCTAACGGTCCAGGAATGCCAGTACCCTCAAAGTTCCGTCTACCCCAGCTTGAGCCATTTGATGGGTTGAAGGATCCATTGGATCATCTTAACACTTTCAAGACGACTCTAGGTCTTCAACAACCCCCCGACGAAATATTATGCCGCTCTTTCCCTACTACCCTCGAAGGGGCAGCTAGGGAATGGTTCACCAAACTACCAACATCGTCCATTGACAACTTCGAGTAGCTGGGCAGTTCCTTCGTTGGTGGGCAGCGTCTAAAAAGGCCAGCTGACCATTTGCTCACCATTAAGTAAGGAGAGAAGGAAACCTTAAGATCCTATGTAACATGCTTCACTCGAGGAACTTTGGAGGTGGACAAAGCAAATGATAAAGTACAATTAACAACCTTCAAGGCTAGATTGAAGTCCAAGGAATTCGTGGTCTCATTGGCAAAAAATCTCCCAAAGATAATGGCTGAAATGCTTTTGAAGTCACAGAAGTACATGAACGCTGAGGACGACTTGGTGGCCATGGAAGGAGTAGAGAAACCTAAGGAGAAGAAGAAGGAAAAAGAAGATGACCAAAGAGGACGAAAAAAGGATCGAGCAAACCAATAGAATACCGAAAGGAGTAAACGAAGAAATGATAAGAACCCTCATCTAGTGAAGTTCACACCTTTGGTGATACCTGTCGACCAGATTTTGACACAAATCAAGGATGAACCCTATCTTAAATGGCCTAGACCATTGAACTCTTCACCCAATGTACGTGATAAGAGGAAATATTGACGTTTTCACAAAGATCACAAGCATTACACAGAGGACTACTGAGACTTGAAGGAGCAGATAAAAGAACTCATACGAAAAGGGAAACTACAGAAGTACGTGAAGAAGGGGGATTTCAGTAGGTTCAGGGATGGTAACAAGGACTAGCACGAAGGCACTTAAAGGGATAAGGACCACATACCTCCTCATCCGCAAAGTGCAATAGGAGAAATAAAAACCATCACGGGAGGTCCGTCCACGAGAGGATCATTCAAGTCCCTTAGGAAGTCATACCAAAGGCAAGTAAATAATGTTTATAGCCTGCCTCCTTTAAAGCAAAGACAGACAGGCCAAGATATGTATTTCTCAGAGGAAGATGCCAGAGGGGTGAAACAGCCTCATAACGACCTGTTAGTTGTCATGCTCATGATTGAATGATTCAACACAAGAAGAGTTTTGGTAGACAACGGAAGCTTGGTAGACATTATTTACCTTTTTGCCTTCCAACAGTTAAAAGTAGACCCGAAGAGACTTCATCCATTCAAATCCTCCCTCGTCAGTTTCAGCGGATACAAGGTGTACCTCTAGGGAATAGTAACGTTGACAGTCACGGTTGGCTCGTACCCCCTCTAGGTAACCAACAAACATAACTTTTTAGTAGTAGACTCACCTTCGTCCTACAGTGTGATTATAGGAAGGCCTACCCTCAATCGTTGGAAAGCAGCCACTTCCATGTATTGCTTGAAGGTGAAGTTTCCAATGGAACAAGAAGTTGGAGAAATAAGAGGAGATCAAGTGCTGGCAAGGGAGTGTTACCAAGCAGTCCTGGCCTCAAAAGAGAACCATACGTGGGTAATTGAAGAAAAGATGCTAGAAATTACCGAGAAATTGGAGACGATAGAATTGGTCGAAGGAGATCCTACAAAGACAACCCAAGTAGAGATGAGTTTAAGCCTCAAAACGAAGAGAGAGATTGTCAGTTTCCTGAAGGATAACCTGGATATGTTTGCATGGAGCCATGAAGATATGTCAGGTATACCAGCAAGCATCATTCAACACCACCTAATGTGGACCCCGAGAAGAAGCCTATCCAGCAAAGAAGAAGAATTTTCACTCCAGAACAGAACAAAACTTTCATGGACGAAGTGAACAAGTTGCTCACTGCTAACTTCATCAGGGAAGTCCATTATCTTGAGTAGTTCGCCAATGTCGTCATGGTAAAAAAGGCTAATGGGAAATGGAGAATGTGTGTTGACTTCACGGACCTAAATAACGCCTGCCCAAAGGACAGCTTTCCTTTACCCAAAATCGACCAACTTGTCGACTCAATAGCCGAACACAAGCTTCTTACCTTTATGGATGCTTTCTCTGGGTACAACTAGATACAAATGGTAGAGGAGGATTAGGAAAAGGTAACCTTTATCACCAGTCAGGGGCTCTACTACTACAGGGTCATGCCTTTTGGTTTGAAGAATGCAGGGGCCACATACCAGAGATTGGTAAATCAAATGTTCAACAAACAAATTGGGAGGAACGTGGAGGTATACTTTGACAATATGCTCATCAAGAGCAAAGAAGAAGAGGACCACCTAAACGACCTTAAGGAGATGTTCAATACACTCAAATAGTACAGCATAAAGCTGAACCCGTACAAATGTGCCTTTGGCATCTCCTCCGGGAAATTCCTTGGTTTCATGGTATCACAAAGGGGAATAGAAGCAAATTCTGAAAAAGTGAGGGCTATCCTCGAGATGTCCTCCCCAAAAACGATTAAGGAAGTGTAATCTCTCACAGGAAGAGTGGCAGCCCTCAACAGATTCGTCTCAAAAGAAACGGACAAATGCCTTCCTTTCTTCAAGACCCTGAAGCGAGCTTTTGTCTGGAGGGGAAAATGCGAAGCAGCATTCCAAGAGCTAAAGCACTACTTGAGCAACCCCCCACTCTTGAGTCCATCCAAGGAGGGGGAAGACTTGTTCCTTTACTTGGCAGTATCCGCAACTATAGTCAGCGTGGCCTTAATAAGGGAGGAGAACAAAATACAACTCCTGGTGTATTACATCAACCAGGCCTTTCAAGGAGTTGAAGCCAAATACCCAAGGATAGAGAAAATTACCTTCGCCCTGATCGTGGCGTCAAGAAAACTTCATCCATACTTTCAGGCTAACCTGATTATAGTGATGATGGACCAGCCCATTAAGAAAGCCATGAGTAAACCCGAGATGGCTAGAAGGATGGTACAGTGGGCCATTGAGCTCAGTCAGTTTGATGTACAATATTGCCTTCAGATGGCCATAAAAGCCCAGGCATTAGTAGACTTCATAGTGGAATACACAGCCCCAGAACATGAAGACAACTAGGAGGAACTTTGGATTTTCCATACAGACGGATCATCCACTCAGAAGAGAGGTGGAGCAGGAGTCGTCATCACCTCCCTTGAAGAAGATGTTTTGAAGTATAGAGTCTAGCTTAAATTCCCCGTAACTAATAACGAAGCAGAGTACGAGGCTATATTGACAGGGCTAAGAATAGCTCAAGTGCTTGGAGCTAAAAACATTTTGCTAAGGAGCGATTCACAGCTTGTCATAGGGCAGGTTAAGGGAGACTTTGAAGCAAAGGAAACAAGAATGCAGAAATACCTCATGTTGACGAACCAGTTAGTGAGCAACTTTGATCGTGTAGAGTTTGTCTAGATCCCACGAGATTAAAATGCTAAAGCCGAAGAAATGGCCCGGAGTGCATCAGCAGATGATCAGGCAAATATGGCCGATTGGAGATTGGAAGAACAAAACTCTCCCAGCATCGAAGAATTTCAAACATTCCCTGTACATGCCCACATCGAATGGATGACCCCCATCCTATCCTACCTCAAAGATGGATAGTTACCACCGAATCTTGAGGAAGCCAAGAAAATCCAGAAACAGGCTACCTGGTTCATAGTGCTAAATGAAGAGCTCTACAAGAAAGGCTTCTCCCAGCCTTACTTGAGGTGTGTTGAAGAGGAAGAAGCTAAATATGTTCTTGAAGAGGTGCATGGAGGCGTTTGCGGCAATCACATGGGGTCAAAATCCCTTATCATAAAGATCATGACGGCGGGCTATATTTGGCCCTCAATGCAACAAGGCGCAATAGATTTTGTCAAAAGATGTGACAGTTGCCAAAGGTATGGAAACATCCAACGAGTCCCAAGAGAGAAAATGACGATCATTTAATCACCTTGGCCATTCACACAATAGGGGATTGACATTATGGGCCCTTTATCCCAGGGAAAAAGGCCAATGAGATTCTTGTCGCAATCAACTACTTCACGAAATGGGTGGAAGCGGAAGCTCTGGCAACAATCATCGAAGCAAAGGTACAAAATTTGTTATGTGTTAGGACATATGTGTTTCACATGTTAAGAACATATGTCATGATTTTATGTAATTGGCTTATCCTTTGACAAAACGCACTTGACTTGTATTTGGATAGACTTAGGATGTGTTTAAATACTTCAAGAAACCACGTTTCAAGATCAAGTGTTGAAGCCTTCAAGTCTGTTCAAGAAATCAAGCAAATAGTGCAAATTCATTAAAGCTCGACAGCTACTCGATAGCTGCTCGACACCTTCTATCTATTGAGGTTTAAGAATTTCAGAATTCAAATATGATTTTCTTGGGATCCGTGAATATGTCTTTGGGCATTCTTTTCTCCTAACCCCAGACATATAAAAGGATTGTTTTAAGGGCCGTCAAACGGAACACAAGTTGCACAAACTTTGAGCAAACTCTATTCAAGCAAATTGTGACTGGAGACGAAGTTCTTGACCTAGTTCATCTCTTTCTCTTGAAGAAGTTGTTGTGTATTTACACCGTAGGGTTTTGTGACCAAGCATCTTCTTGACCTTCATCGTGTGGATGAACTGAAGAACTTTGCAGCTGACAATCTTCTTAGTTGGTGATTAAAGTCACTTACTGGGATTCGCGCAACTGGTTAGTCACGTACTTGGGAGCCGTGCATCAGAAAGGGAAACTGTCACTACAGAACAAGTCCAATTGGGTATTGGGATAAGGGTTCAACTCTAGGTTGGTAAGGTACTTGAGATTCCTTTACTTGTAACCGTTTGTTATGATAATAGTGGAGTTTCGGGAGTGGTGACCTGAAAATCACCCGGTGGGGTTTTTACCGTTAGGTTTTCCCTATTTGTAAACAAATCACCGTGTTATTTATTTTCGGTTGCATAATTAGTTCATTGGTGATTTGTTTGTGCTACCACGCGTTTGCTTGATAAATTGATTAATTAATAACTTGGCTAATTAAATAATTAATTTCTATCACAAGGGGTCATTCAGTTTGTGGCCTATTATTATGGAAAAATATTGTGTGCAGGTTTGGGATCCCAAGGAGGATCATCTCAGATAATGGCCGTCAGTTCGACATTCACGGGTTGAAGTCGTTTTGCTCAAGCCTAGGCATAAAAAACAAGTACTTATCCCCAGGACATCCTCAAGCCAATGGATAGACGGAAGTAACAAACCAAACTTTGCTGAAGATTATCAAGGCTCGGTTCTTGGGGCAAAGGGAGCATGGCTTGAGGAGTTACCAACCGTTCTATAGGCATACAAGACTACAACAAGAACCCCAACAGGAGAGACGCCCTTCAACCTAACTTATAGCACAGAAGCAGTCATCCCAGTTGAAGTGGGAATCACCAACCTTAGGAGGAAGTTCTTTGAAGAACAAAGCAATGACGATTAACTGAAGCTGAACCTGGATTGCCTGGACGAAGTCAAAGACCAAGCCTCTTAGAGAATGACCAAGTGCCAATAGAAGAAGGCCGAGTGCTACAACTAGATGATAAAGCTCAAAAGATTTAACATCGGAGACCTCATCCTTCGAAAAGTGACACCCACAACGAAGAACCCAGCACAAGGCAAATTAGGACCAACCTGAGAAGAACCCTACAAGGTCGTCCATTATTCTCACCGAGAAAGTTATCACCTGGAGGATATGGACGGAAACAAGCTACCTCGTCTGTGGAATGTCGAGCAGCTAAAGAAGTATTACAAATAGGAATTACAGCCCACTTGTGAGTAGTCAGCAATGCCTTAAACTTTTCCTTTTTCCAGTATGCAAAATGAATAAACGTATCATTCAATAATTGATGTATTCTGGTTTTCTTGTCTACTTTCAAAACCATCATCCGAATACAAAAAAAAAACTCTGACCAAGTCGAAATGATAAGAACCCTCGTGAGGATATAAATCGTTTAAACGAAACAAAAGACGATACGATTCCTTAAATGGATGTACATTGTCCAAGCAAAAGACGATAAGATTCCTTAAATGGATGTACATCGTCCAAACTAATGACGATAAGATTCCTTAAACGGATGTACGTCATCCAAACTAAAGACGATAAGATTCCTTAAACAGATGTACATCGTCCAAACTAGAGACGATAAGGTTCCTTGAACCAATTTACATCGTCCATTGGGAAGCAATGAAAACCCCACAACAAAATCTGTAATTCGGCATAGATTTCTACAAGTCCTCAATGGACATTAAAGAGATTAGACTACCCTGACAAGGGTAGTGGACGAACATCCACTCTTCATAAATGTTTCTCCATGTCCCTAATGGATGACAAAGAGATTAAACTAACCTGGCAAGATTAGTGGACAGATAATCTCCTTTAACAAATATTCCTCTAAGTTCACAACAGACGACGAAAAGCAAGAAAGAAGAGCACTCACAAGCAAATATGAACGGAAGGTAAATAAGCATATATATACATAAGGAATCATAAATTGTTCAAAAGTACAAGGCATAAAAAGATTGTTCATCCAAAAGGCCTAAAAAAGGCAAGGCGTTCAAAAAAAAAAAAAAAAAGAGTGAAAAAACTACGAGGCAGGAGCATCATCAACATCTTTCTCAGGGTCTTAGGGATCATCACCAGCAGCAGGAGTAGCCTGGGATGCTTGGGCGGCCTTATCCGCTTCAATTTCCTTGTCAACAGCTTCAAAATCCAGGTCTTCCAAGTCTACTCTCGGACCATGTTTCACCATGTACCTTTTGAGCAGCTCGAACCCCTTGAAGTACCAGCCAAATAATATGACATTGTATTTATCGATCGTCAAGAAAGCATAGACGGCCTTGGCCACGACATTCTTCATTTTCTAGCCAGCCGCGGCCAAAAGCTCATCTTTCTGCTTCACCTACTGCTTCGCGGCATCTAGTTCTTCAGTCAAAGCTTTTATTTTTCCCTTGGACGAATTACGTTTGTCCATTGCCACTATCAAGTCTCTCCTCAAACCTGAGGCCTTAGCTTCCAACGCCTCTACTTTTGAAGTGGCCATGATGGCCTTCTCTTCACTTGCCAAGTATTGGGAAAAAATATGCATTGCCTCCCCCAACACCTAGCATTCAAGGACACAGTGTTAGCAATTGATATTCTTAATGTTAAAAAAGAAGAACAAAGAAAGAGAGAAGACAAAGAAAATTTACTTGGACGAGTTTGTGAACATAGCGGTTCACCATCTCGTGAGAAGGAACTCCGGAGATCTCCTTCAATTCATCTGGAGTAAAAATATCATTCGCCTAAGCCTAGGCCGTCTCGGCGTCAGCCTAAACGCTGGCACCTACCTTCTCCTTGCCTTTCTTCTTGCGCTTCTTGTGACGAGGGCTGATTTCATCAATAGATAAGGTCAGGGAAGCTACCCGATCCTCGTCCAAAGCTGGGGCGGACAAGTCCTTCTTTGTAGTCTCTTTCTCTTTCTCTCTATCAGTCAGCCTCAACCTGCGTTGGCCAATGCTAGAAAGGAGTTCATTTTTCTTTGCCTTAATCCAAGCATAAAACTCTTGATTAAACTTAATTGTCATTTCTACAAAGAAGAAAAGTGGAGTTAATCGGAGAAAAGAAGAATGAGAAGAGAAGTATTGGATGGACGATCTAACTTTCATCCTAAAGAAACTTACTTTTTTCTTCGTGGCTGATAGCATGAAGGACATATTGGGAAGGTTCTGGTCCTAAGCAATGTCGGGCTAGGGTCCTGGGATCCACCAAATCGTCAAAATCGTTGATCGTGCTCGTATACTCGATGGCTGCATGAACACACTCAACAAACTTGCTTTCCAACTCTGGACGATCTTTGGCTTAAAAAATAAATAAATAACACACACACACACACACACACAAAGATTAGGATGGATGGTCCAAGCCAAAAGACAAACAAAAAAGAGAACAATGCAAAGCAAACGCACCAAGTACAGGGGTCTCCCACCGACGCAGCAGCCTAGGGACATCCCTCCAGAAGTTGTCAGAGAGGGTCTCCCAACCGTCACCTAATACAAAGAAGTACCTTGACTTCCAATAATGGAAGGACGAAGGCAGATTAGCAATGAGCCTAGACCTTCTATCCTAAGGCACGAGCTCATAATAACAAAACTCCTTGGACTTTTTTAGATGGTAAAGATGGACGAGCTCGTTCAGTGTGATCATGTCACCATCAGCTATGATTGTCCAGATCACCATACAACTTATGATGATCCTCCATGAATTTGACATAAGTTGTCCTGGGGCTATGTTTAGGTGATGAAGGAGTTCTATAATGAATGGATGGAAGGGGAACCTAAGGCCACACAGGAAGGCAGCCGCATAAAAGCAAACCTCCTCATGGGCAAAAGCATAAGACTTTTCACCTCTCTTAGGGAGACGAGCTCTAGTCTCCTTAGGGAATTGGAATCTATCCCTAAATCTAAAGAAGGTATCCTCGTTCAGAGAACACTCCTTCTGAAGGGCATGGAAAGGCCGGGGAGAGGCTGGGACGGACAGACGAGAAGATGATGGCTTAGAGATAGCTGTATTTGTCTCAAAACTCATTTTTTCCCTCCTTAGCACCTCTCGCATCGACTCAAACCAACTGAGGGACTCACTTAACAATGGGTGCAACTCACCCAATGCTAGACTTAGATCACTATCACCTAGGGCGAAATCCTTAACTGATGGGTAAGGACCACTAGAACAACCTATAAACGCGCCTAAGTGAGCAAAAAAGAAGGTAATTGAGGGAGAAGTGCACCTAATACCAGAATGGTCCATCAAACAGAAGTAGAGAAAGCAAAATTTTAAAAAGGGAACAAAGCACAGAAAAGGGAAGTTAAAAAAGGAAAAAGAAAGTAAAGAAAGTAAAGTGGGGTACTTGAAAAAGGAAGCGAAACTGAAAGGGAGAAGAGATAAGTGCAGAAGTCACAATAGTGAAATCCAAGGGAAGCTGAAAATTCGAGGCAGAGAGACACAAGATAACTGGAGTTTTGCAAAAATAAGTGCAGAGAGAAAACACCAGAGGTTTAAAAAGGAAGCACCTCAAAAAGCGTGGGAAACTGAAAAGTTTCACCAGAACCAAGGACCTCCTAACCAATCTTGAGATGACATGTGGCCACAACGCATGCCAAACCGCCACAGGGTAATAATTGCAGAGAGGGAAACCCAAAGTGCCATAACAAAAAAAAAAGGAGTAGAAATGTGGAGAGAAGGGAATTGACCACATTCCATGGCCATCTCCAAATTGAACGACCCCGGAATAGGGGGGCAGCTAATGGACAACCATAATCCCCTTAGGTAACCTCCTTGTCCAAACAAGGGACCAATGGACGTAGAAACCATTCCACGCCGTCATCACTTGAACCCACTGGACGAAGAGAGGGCCTGCCAGTTCATACATGACAAGCATACGTTATAGGATTGCCATAAATCTCTTTACCGTTGGAGCACCGATGACTCTCTCATTAACATCTCAAGAAAGTGTTACAAATAACCCATTTAAGCCTCCATTAACAACACTCCCCAACGGCTAGGAAAAGGAGGCAAGTATATATATAGACACCTCACACCTACAAAGGTACGAAAAAAAGAAGAAGAAGACTCTAGTCTATATACACGGATATATATTATACTTCTTTTCTGGTTCTAGCCTTTCTAACTTTAGTATCGGAGGCTTTGTGGCGGGCACCACATCGGTGACCCACAATTCTCTCTTTCACCATCCATTTTCTTAGGATCAGGTTGACTGTGGACGACTCCATTGTGGACGATTATATTGACTAACGATTAGAGCTTCATCAGATTGCATCCAGAGTCGAAATTATGCCACATTTTGGTTTCTAACAAGATGCAAATGCCCCCTTTGGTGGGTCCTTGCGTTCTTGCATTGATCACGTAAGTTGAAAACTCGCACAGGAATCTAACCACGAGTGAAAGGACAACAATATCATTAATTTGAATGACAATGTAAATTACAAAATGTAAATAATGACCCTGTTTGACCCCTGGAGAGAATAGTCTAGCCCCACATGGAAAAACCATCCTCAGGATCAAAAGAAAAAAGATATTTAAATATGAGATGTAATCATGTAAATAATGATCCTATTTGGTCCATGGGAATGAAGAGCAATGCTAGGGGACATATAAAATAACATAACTTGCTCACGTGGTGAGTTGTGAATTGTAAAGATGTGTCTCCACATGGACCTACCATCATATCTTTACTACTCATAACTCGTCACGTGAGCGAGTTGTGGCACAAATTGTGTTATTTTATATGTCCCTAACATTACTCCAGAAAGAATGGCAAAAATCCATATGGAAAAACATTCCTACGGATAAAAAAAAAAAAAATTATTTAAATGATGAAATGTAAATAATAATTTTGTCGAGCCACCTTTGAAAAAACGACCAAATCCCAAATGGAAAATCCCTTTCCTTAGGATCAAAAGAAAAATGGTGTTATTTAAATGAGGGAATAGCTTGTGTCCAATGGCTAGTTTCATTGGACACATTGGGATACGGACATGTGTCCGCATCACAATGTGTCTAGTGGAACTGGCCATTGGAGACAAGCGCCACCCTTTAAATGACATCAATTTAAAACCCTTTGGTTTAATCCTCAGGTCTATGTAAACATCAAATGGACCTAAACCCACACAAAGACATAATTAAGGGTCAAGAAAATGATATGATTATTGGGCACAGGTTCACACATTAGTCACGAGACTAGCTTATGCACCTTTGTCCACAAAGAAAACCAAACACAAATACGGAAAAATGGGCATTTGCCCCTAATTTACAAACTATGAATCAAAATATCCCTATTTTAAAACTATTTAGCAAAATACTCCTATTTTTGAAATTCGATTTTAACAAAATTGAGTTACAGGTAGAATTCGACATTAGCAATGTCGAGTTTTATGCATATTTTGCCACTTAAATTTTTTTGAAAATTTGAGTGAAATTAATATTGAGTTCTACTTAAAAATATATATAGAACTCGATTTTGAGGATATCGAATTTTACACAGAATTCGATTTTGTTAAAATCAAGTTTCAAAAACAGTGGCATTTTGCTAAAAAGTTTCAAAATAGGGGTATTTTGCTGCATAGTTTGTAAATTAAGAGCAATTGCCTATTTTCCCCCACAAAGTAAACTAATCTTGATTCACACAACAAAGGAAAAATGAAAAACCTCACACACACACTATCAAAGAAGTAAAAAAAAAATGGTAAAACTTATGGTGGAAAGTAAGAAAAATTCCTGAGAATGGTGATTGTGTTCTTGGATGTGAGATTGAGATGAGTGTTTATGGAATATTTAAGAGATGGAGGGGAGTTTATGTGTGAGAAAGAAAGAAAAAATGACAGTTTTTGTTTGTGAATGGGTGAATGAAGGAATGAAAGAGTTACAGAGAATGATTGAAAGAAAATGGAAGGAAAAAAAATGAAAGAAAATAGGTCTTTTAAAAGTGTGGTTTATCCATGCCTAGCAAAATGAAGGGTGTTCTTGGAGTGTGAAGTGTGAAAGAAAAAAAGATGAGAGAGGTTTTTGTGTTAATGGGTGAATGAAAATGAAAGAAAAAAGAAAATAAAGAATAGAAAATAAAAGAGAGAGACTTGTATCCTTGGAGTGTGATTGAATGGGAAAGGATGAGATTTTTTTGCAAAATAACACCATTTTGCTAACAATTTCATTAGTTAGAAACATTTCTAAACTATTTAGGAAATTAGCATCTTGAGTCTCTTAGACTCGAGTTCCTGTAGCAATTCAAGTTTAAGAGACTAGAGTTCTATGTGCTAGCAAGGATGAGGTGGACCTAAAATCCACGCGGAACTCAAGCTCCTGCTACACTATCTTCTTCATTCGTTCTTTTTTTCCTCTTCATCATTTTTTTTTCTCCATCTGCTGTCCCATTCTCTTCTTCCAAGCCCCAAAAACTCAACACAGTTCTTCCCTTAGAAGAAATTTGTTGTCCCATTTCTTCTTCTCTAGACAATTCTTCCTTCTCTAGCTTTCTTCCTTCTTCTCCTTCCTCAAACATCCAAACCCATTTCTCAAAAACTCAAACCCAAAAATTACTATCTTGACACCAGAGTAGCTTGGGTTTGACGATCTCAGCACCGGAGCGATTTGGGTTTGTTGATCTCAGCACCAAAGGTCTGTTTTCTATGTTTTTTGGTTTGTCTCAGAATTTGTTTTCTATGTTTTCTCGGTTGTTTTGTCTCCGGTGGAATATTTTCTGTTCTGGGTTTGTGTTTTCTAAGACGGTTTTTTTTTTTTTTTTTTTTTTTTTTTTTACGTTTCTAAGTTGGTCTATTTCCGATGGAATATTTTTATTTTGGGTTTTTGTTTTCTGGGTTGTTGTTCTGGGTTTGTGTTTTCTGCGTTTCTGAGTTAGTCTGTTTTCCAATGGAATATGTTTTGTTCTTGTTTAAGGGAACTCAAGTTCCACGTGGATTTTTTTAATCCCCCTCAGCTCTGCCAGCACATAAAACTCAAGTCTCTACAGTGAACTTGAATGTCAGTTTCCTAAATAGTTTGGAAACAATGCTAACTAACAAAATTGTTAGCATTTTGGTATTAAATTGTAAAAAATCTGGAAAGGATGTATGTGATAAATGAGTGATTTTTTTTTTTTCTTCAAATTAACACAATTTTGTTTAGTTAGCATGTTTCCAAAACTATTTAGAAAACTAGTATATCGAGTCTTTAAAACTCGAGTTCAGTGAAGAAATAAAACTCGAGTTCAATGAAGAAACTCGAGTCTCAAAGACTCGAGTTCCATGAGGTGGCAAAGTTGATGTGGAAAAAAATCCATGTGAAACTTGAGTTCCTCAAAAGAAAACCCAAAAGAAGAAATCAAAAAAACTGATCATCTTTAGATTTGATGGTTGGATGGGAGACCAAAAAAGCTAAAGTGGGAAGCATATATTGTCATTTGTTATCTAAAAAAAGATAAAAGGTCGCTCTGCTAAGTTTGTTTTGATGGGACATGGTGGGACATCTGACTGGGAGGCATTGCTTCTCTTCATTGTTGCTTTGCTGAGTTTGTTTTGACAGGACATCACCTTCTCTTTTTTTCATATTGGTGGTACATAGTCACATGACATGGACTTCTTTTCTTAGCCTTCGAGAATTTTTTTCCTTTGTGGAACTCGAGTCTCTAGACTCAAGTTCACGTGGATTTTTTTCCACATCAGCTTTGCCATCTCTTGGAACTCGAATCTTTGAAACTTGAGTTTTTTCACTGAACTCGAGTTTTAAAGATTCGAGGTGTTAGTTTCCTAAATAATTTTGGAAATATGCGTTAATGAAATTGTTAAGAAAATCATGTTAAATGGCAAAAAAATCAAATAAATGAGGCTATCTCTTCTTTGCTTTCTCATGACAATGCTTATAGGAGAACCTTTGTAGTAATGCATTTACTATTTAGGGCCTCGTAGCTTATAAATATATTCTTGGGGAATCTTTGAAAAAGCAATTTTCTTTGGCTTTCGTGGAATTCGGTTTTAGGTGCACAATTTGACGCATACCCAAGTGGCAACCTCCGTTTTGGGTGTTCTTTGTTGAGTCATTGGATGGTTTAAATGAGTCCAAATTTGTGCAACTTTGGTTGTTCAATTTTAAACACAAATCAAATCAGTTTGAGGGCACAGGTTTTTCAATGATTTTGTGGTATCTTGTTTATCTCGAATCCAATGGCAATTAGTTCACTCCAATTGTATGGTCAGATTTCTAACAAACTCAAATCCTAGCCCAATTAATTAAGGTTTTACCTAATCACACATTCCAAATCTGTACCATTTGATATTAAATCCATGGTTTTAAAATCAGACCGAGAGCAAAACCGTTTTTGCCTCCAATTCCTAGTATGACACAATTTTGGCCGGTTTTGGGTATTCTTACCGTACCGAACTGGTGCCCGATTCCCGGTTGAACCGGTTGGACTGACCAATCTGGTCCAATTTTTAAAACCATGCTAAAATCAACTCCATTATCAATGTCTCATCGAATGATTTTCAAAAATTGTAGTCTAGGTTAACCTAGGACCAATGACAGGCTTTTTGGGGATATGAAGATGGACAAAATATGATATTGACAATCCTTTAACAAACTCTTGTATGGGGACAAATAGTGTCTTAAAGATATCGAATTCATTCTTGCCTTTAAGCCATTAACATTTTCTTGTTTTCTTTCATTGTTCACAACATCATCCCCTATCCATCTCTTGTAACTTCAGCAAATGAGAGAGAATAAACATCACAAACTCTTCTTTCACCTAGGTTATCCCGAAGAGAAATTAAAAAAAGGTATTAGATTGAATGATAGTGCAATACGCTATAAAATTTGGAAAATATGTTGCGTACTGAAATATAAATGACATTAGCAACACCCAAATTTAAAAATCAAGAAGTGGTCACTTGTTTACAATTTTCTTTGAATGTATTCGGCTAGAATGGCCTTTACCCAAAAATTGACCTGTGGTCCATTAAATGAGTGACATACTCAGAATCTCCATTACAAATCAATGTTCAAAAAGTTCGTGGGCCCATCTCCTAGAAGTACAATTCACTATTTAACATTCTCATTCGTTATACATGTTCATGTACCCTTTATCTCTAAACAATTCAAATAAGTAAAATTACTATAAAGGGGGTTCTAGGATGTAGAGAAAGAGAATTAGAAGTGGCAACAGATGGTGCGAAAGGGGAGATATCAATCTAATTGCAAGGGCAGATCCGGACGCTATATTACTACATTGAATGTCTACTTTTTCTTCGAAAACTTAGGATTTTTGCACATTCGGATATGTAATGGAGTGACCTCCACGAGTTCATCCTCTTGAATGTACTCAATGCAGTCGTCCAAGCTATAAGCCAATGGGGTATCAAGAACCACTGCATTAGGAGGAAAACATGGATTAGTAAATGCAATAAACAAAGCCTTGCTGCTGTAGATGTACAAACTACAAAGTTACATGATTTATACTATATTTAATCAAAAGAACAAAAATAATAGACAAATACCATCATATTGTAAGAATCTTGAGTTTAGTTGATAATTGAACTCAAGGCCATTTAAAATAAGAGCTACTTGTCTTGAAACTAATCATTATGCATACTCTACAAACCCTTGGTCAGTAATTATGGGTTCGGCATTATGTATATGGTCAACATGAAAATTCTAACTTAATCCTACATGGCATAGGATTCATATGGCAATTCATTTTTGGCTCAAAATTGGGTTCATGTGGTGATTAAAAAAGCAAAAATCTGATCTCACATCTGCTTATCAGTCAAAATACATAACTTGGTAAATATAACTTCTGAGCAAAGGGGGAAAAGGGTAAACGTAAATTCGACAGCAAAATAGAAGTGACCAAATTTCATTCTTCAGTGCAATAGTAAGGAGAGCAATGACTACAGATGGTTCTGACCTGTTTGCTCTTTGTTTGAACGGATATTAGTTGCAGCCTTTCTCTTGCACACATTAAGGGACAAATCCCCAGGCCGCTGATGAATGCCAATTATTTGACCTTTATAAACGTCCACCCCAGGACCAATAAACATCTGCCCTCTCTCCTGTGAACTAGAAAGGGCATAAGAACTAGTTGTTCCATCCTCAAAGGCAACCTGAAAATCAAATCCTTGTGATTTTGGTATTATTGGCAATAACCTTCACAAAATTCATGGGAATTCACATTGCACCACTACAAATATAACTACAAAATATACAGTGTGTGATTATTGTTGTAATGGCCTTTTACCCTTCACAATTGTTTAGATTATTTATTTTCAATCTAATAGTAAGATACATGAATTGAAATAAAGTAGCTTCAAAACTTATATAAAATAAATGAAGTAGCTTCAAAACATATATAAAATAAAGTAATCACTGACAGTACATCTGTTGTAAGTATAGCAACAGAATGATAGCCAAAAGCCTTCAACATCAAAACCATTTCCACGGATGCTATATAGAAAATAACCTCAGAAGTCTGAACTTACCAGTGAACCCTGATCCCTGGTAGTAATATCACCAGCCCAAGGTCCATAGCTATCAAATATTGTGTTGAGAATCGCCGTACCACGAGAAACAGTTAAAATTGCATTTCTCAAACCAAGAAGGCCACGTGTTGGAATTTTATATTTAAGAAATGTTGTTCCTTCCGACCTAGTACACAAATTTCCAGATTATTAGATCAAAGTAACAAATAATCAGGGTGCAAATTCAAGACTGCCATTATTCACTGCTCCAGCATAACCACTGTGCAGACTTTTCTATAAAAGGGGAGAAACCCTGCATCACCAAAAGTGTGTTTGATTTTGATGAACCATTAAAAATTATAATCAAACATATGCATAAATAAAAAAATTTGAATGCCATTTATCATGTCCACAAATGATGTGAGAATGCATGCATTCTTTAAAATAATCTTGATTCATGGACAAAATTGATCCTTCTCATATCTATAATTTTTATCTATGGCATGTTAGGGAAATATCATAAGCAATAAATTGATACCAATAGCAGGGACCATTTCTGGGGAAGATAGATTGATATCACAAGAAGTATGGCAGATATGGCAGTAAAGGGATCTCACAAGATATTTTGGGTTATTTTATACAATACTGGTAGAGGAAGAATATGCATTTATATGCAAATACGATGACTGTGACCAAGTATGCATATACGTGTGCACAATGTATATATGCCCACATGCATGAGCTTGCAATACTAATAATCTATCTCAACTCTACATAATATGAACCTTTTTTCTTTTCACCTCAACCTCATCAAATAGGTACACTTTTTGCGTGCTAAAAGACAATAATGATCACACACAATTATGATATCATCCCTTTACCATGAAATTCTGTTATAAATTATGAAAAGTTCAATTAAAAGTTGGAAAGTTACAAAAAAGAGAACTGGGAAAAGAGAATGCTACACACCCAACCCCTTGCATATCAAACATCTGCCCGCGCCTTTTGCCGAGAAGTTCAACTACAGACCCCATGTGTTCTTCTGGTACTTCTACAGTAGCAATCTGCAATCAATCCATATTTAGTAACAAATTCTTCCTGAAGAGTGGATAACTTGGTCTTTTTATCAAAATATACTGCAACAACTGCTTAAAAAATTATCAATTTATTTATAACTACCAGAAATATCTGTCTTTTGTTTGCTTGATGTTCTTAACTCTTGTGTACGATGCATAAGCAATACCCCCTCATGTTAAGAAAAATTAATATAATTGAGCTACAAATCCACATCATCTTCAGCCTTAGATATTATCATCGTCATCACTTATCCATGCCAATTAAAATGTTCAATGTTATAATCATCATCACTTATCAAGGGAAATTATACTAAAATGTTCAGTCTTGAGGGGGAGAAAAAGAGAGCAAAAAAATACTCTTCAATTACACTATTTTCTAGCTACCCACAATGAGCCTTTCCATGTAACCAATAACAAAATGTATAATTTTCAGACTATTATATGAGTACTAATATTTTGGACTGTGTTTATTTCAAAGGAAAGAAAAAAAAAAAATTTCGAGGGAGAACGTTTTCAGTAGACCATTTTTACTACATTGTCCTATTGCATTCAAGCTATGGTCTATGTTGTTCTCCTTGTTTGGTATCTCTTGGGTAATGCCAAAGACTATGGTTGAGATTTTAGCATGCTGGCAAGGAAAGTTTGGTCATCATCACAATGGTGTCATCTGGATGGTTGTCCCTCATTGCTTGATGTGGTGCATTACTATCTAATTGGATGTCTATCGTAGGAAGCCACTCTATTTTTTCAATTTATGATTTAATGGATGTTTGTCACTTATGTACTTAATTGTTATGATCCCCAGCTGTATACATCGTGTATACTTGGGCGACTCTTTCTTATGGTTTGAATAAAATTTCAATTACTTATTAAAAAAAAAGAAAGATATTTCACCTTCTTGTTTAGGTGCTACCCTCTATTCTTCTTGCTGCGCGAATGTTAAGACAGCATCTGTTGGCACTTATACTTCTACATCAATAAAAAATTTTGGTGGCTCATCAGTATTGTCTACCATTTATGAAGCTTTACCTTTGAGGTTATTTGTAATGACTTCTTGATGCTTCTAATGTCTCCATCTTGGCAAACAAGTCCTGAAAAACTTTTACTATATTTCTAAGGTTTGTTTAATAGAAAATTGTGTTGGAGTGGGATTGTGTGAAGATGCATCTTGTTTTATTCAATGGTTCTACTGATTGTCTATTCCATTTCCTCATAATGTCTCTTTGATCTTAGAAATTACCATGATGAGATTGAGATAGAGATCTTTTCCTAAAAGATTGGGATATATACTGATATATACTCATGTTAAAGTTTTTCTTTCATTTCTTCCTAATTAGTAATGTTAGGTTTGTGCCTCCTAATAAGAATTCGTTTGAGGTCATCCCAAAATACTGAGCTCAACCTATAGGCTTCATCTAGGCAAACCTGACTCTCTTGTTATCTACCATGCTACCATATATTAACTTTGTGGGTTGAACCATGTGTTGAGTGGGCTTATACTCCAAGATTTGGACACCCTTTTTTTGGACAATTAAAGGAAGCTTGCAAATTGCAAATCAATGGTCGTTCCTTGACATAATAGACCCATGCAATGGTCTTGGACCAAAAAGCGATGAGGTGCAGCCTAGCGGCATTGTGCAAGATGAAGGTCATCCAATGGGATTGTGGTGGTGTGACAAGGATAAGTGAGGGCAGCTAATGGTTGAAGGGTGATGTCGGAAAAGGGTGGGGATCTCATCAATCAACGTGGTAGGCTTGATTGTGCTAAAGATGTGTGGGGGCAAAGAGGGAGTGGTTTGGGTCAGGTGGGTATGGGTTTTGCCGGAACAAAGGATGTTGAGAGTCAATGTGGGGTTGGGGAAGAAATTACCGAGGATTTTACCTCCGTGCTCAATGTCTGAGGCTAGAATTCACTGCAGCTGGGAGTGGCTATTAGCTATGTGGGTGGCTTGCTACTTGACAAGTCTGACTTGGTTATGATCTGGGCAATTTTTTAGTTAGTAAGCTATGAGTTCACCGGATTTGTGTTGGTGTGGGTGGTCTTGTGAAAGACTTGTGAGGGGAAGAGGACAACAGTTGCCAATGATTTTCTTTTATTATTTTTGGTTGGGTTGTAATTTGGGATCTTGGAGTGACCCTTATGGAGTTTCCAATGCAGCAACAACCCTCATGGTTGTGATGTGGAGGTTTTGGGGCGATGTAGGGTGCGAGTCTTACTATTATTTGTTTTTTTGGTTGGAATTTGGTTGCAACCTACTCTTATTAAGTGTTATTGACATGATGATTTTCTCTTCACATGTCCTAAAGAATTTCCACTCTTTTTTTTTTGTTTTTTTATTTTTAAGTAAAACCTTATTAAAATCAGAAAAGGATGCCTTGGAGTACACAAGATTTGTATTGCAGAACACTCTCAATAAAAGATTACAACTATACTTATCAAAAAAAGAAAAAGAAAAAAAGATTACTGCTGTCAATAAACTCATTAATAAAGAATATCTACTCTAGAATTATGCTTTTACATATCCAAGTATTACTTTTTGATAAATTACTTTATGTACAGTGTACCATTTGATTTTACCTAGATAGCCCAAGAGGTTAAAAAAAAAAACGTCTTTTTTATTTTTTTCCCTTAAGGTCAATGAATTTATGAAGTTCTAAAGCATTGGACAGCATTAAATCGTTGACATGCACTCTATAACTATAATAGAGTTTGAAATGTATGTTTACTTTGAACAAAACTATTTTATTTAAAGGGCAAATTACAATTTACCTACTAGTGGCTTGGCTAAAATTTAAGTTGCCTACTTGTAGTTTGAAATTTGAAACTTTACCTACTTGAGATTAGCTCAGTTAGATTTCTATAACCTACCTTTTTTAAAAACAGAGCTAAATATGTAAATTTTACTCCATTTTTATGTCTCTTTCCCCCAAAAACACAAAAAACATAAAAATACAAGATCAAATAAGATAAAAAAAACTATCCCTCGGAGCACTTGTATCATGGAATTTCAAACTATAAGTAGACAACTTAAATTTTAGTTAAATCTCAGGTGAGTAAATTGCCAAATTTTAAACCACAGATAGGCAACTTAAATTTCAATCAAACCACAGGTGGGTAAGTTGTGATTTGCCCTTATTTAAATGTTACATTTTTATGTATTCTATTTAAATATTACTACTTTCTTAATTTTCAACTATCATTTTTGTGCTTTGATAATCTTATAAGTTTGATCTGAGATATAAAACGTGAACCCCATTTGAGATTCAGAACTGGTTTAGATATGGTGAGTTTTTGGCCTGAGTAATCTCATCAAAGAGAACCAATGGAGTGTGGCCTAAGCTAACAGGGGTTAAGTTGTAAGCCTTTAGTATTGATGCAGTGTAACAAGTCCCAATCAAGTAAGAGAAATATATGGCCAGTAGAGGATAGGTATTGGCCTTTGGTTTTTAATGATAGAACCAAAGCATTTTTTGGGCCTTGAGTGTCAAAGAAGATTAGTTGACCATAGACTTTGATTTTCATAATTTTAATGAATTGTGTATATGGTTTATATCTAAAAAACCAAAGATGTATTGTCTAAGGTTCAGAAATAATTTATAACATCCTCATTGATATCATTTTTGTAAATGCATTTATTTGGCATTTTCAAGTATTTGATTGTTTATGCATATTGTTATTCATTCAAAAAATGCACATTCTGGAAAGCTGATTAGTGTTTTAAAGGTTAATCTAGCCCTATGATTGACTCCATCCATTGCATTATGTATATATACTTCTTAATGGTTAAGCTCACTTTTTTAATATCTTAAAGATTGAGTAGGCACAGTAAAGTGCGCATAGTGGTTGAGCAATCCTTGAAGATGGAAGCAAATCTCTAGGTACAAGGGTGTTAGTTAGCAGCATAAATATTCCATGATTAACTTTTTTGTTACCTAGAGCTATGTGATTTAGACTTTAGAGGTTTTACTGTTTTATTTGCAATCCTCAATTGGGATTTTCAGGAGTATGTAGTTGGCAATCGGATGCTTAAATATTGTGTTGGGATTAGTCCATTATATTTTGGGATTGTTATTCAATCCTGATAATGGATACTAGATACATTACATACTTCTAAAGTTTTGGACATTTCAAGTTGCTCTATTTAGCCATGATACTGAGGTTGGTAGGAGAAGTTAGTTTTGGATATAGTGTTCCTTGATTTTGTGATTATCGTTCTCTATTTTGTACTGATCTGTTCATGCTAAATCAAAATTTGGAGTTGGTCAGATTAGTCATGCCTTCAAATTCATAGGGTTTGGGTCGTGGAATAGTCAATATATGAATTGCCATGCTGGTTTAACCTCCTGTTGTTGCCGAGCGGAAGCTGTGGAACTAATGAAGAATTTGCTGAATTGAAAAATTCAGCCTCTTGGTTCAATTACTTCTGTGCTCTTCTTTGTTTTGCAGATTTAAATGGGGATTTGCATTCGATAAAGTGTGCTGGTGGTTGTGGTGCACTACAACAAAATCATATTGTCCTGTTTCTTTGGGAGATAGACAATAATGTGTTCAGGATCAATAGCAGCTCTGGGGAACTAAGAGCAAAGGCAGCTGAGGACAGAAATGTGAGAGAGAAGAGACAGTGTTTTTTTTTTTTTTTGGTGGGGGAGGGGGGGGGGGGGGGGGGGGTGTGGGGAGGAGGGGGTTTACATTCAGATAATGGTTTATGCTTTCCAAAGGAGTAATCTATTTCCAGCCTGTTTTGCTTAGTTTTTAATTTACTGGGGAATATATTTGTTGTGGAAAAAGGTTTTCAACAACACCAAACACAGAAAATGTGTAAAACATTTTTTTTTTGGAAAACGTTTTAGCCAAAATGAATGAAGGCTTAAAGTCACTTCTCAATTATTTTAAATGAACCACAAGGAAGCAGACAAGAATGTTGATAAAAGAAACATTGAACTATGTTATACCTATGTCAACCACAAAGCATGAACATGAATGTCCTTTTTCCCAGACATGAAATAAAGGGAAATCTCTATTAGAAACTAACCTCATATGGTTCCAGCAAGCGGTCATCCACCTTCTTGTTAATAACTTTGGGGGGTCCCACCATAAACTCATATCCTTCTCTTCGCCTAAAATGATTGATTATTTTAAAAACATGTGTGCAGAAGAAAAACATGAGCAACAAATAGCCTATACTTACATGTTTTCTATCAATATGGTGATATGTAAAGTACCACGACCACTGACAATGAATGTATCTGCTGTTTCTCCATCTTCAACTTTCATAGCCAAATTACGCTCAAGCTCACGGTAGAGCCGGTCTCGCAAGTTTCTACTAGTGACATACTTTCCCTAAAAAGGAACAAAGAGACTTTGAGTCATAAGGTCATTCCAACACAGCACTTTTATAATTTAGCAACAAAAAAAAATTCTAACCAAAATACTAAATAAAGACAAGCTACAAGATTAACAAGAAATATATGGAATGCAAGATATTTGCAAGGAGAGATGAAACCAATCAAATTAGGATTTATCTAAGCACTCATGAAGGCATGCACACTTAAAGCAGAAAAGTACTACTAAAAGGCATGTATACTTAGGCCTTTGGCTTGCCTACAAGGACGGCTTTGCACAAGGCTCATAAAAAGGCTGAAACTTTAGTAAAGAAAGCCATGTAAACAGTTTTATAGAGACACACCTCACGTCCAACAAATGGTGAAGTATTTATAGAGAATGCCATTTTGACAGTTGGTTCTTCCACCTTAATGGCTGGTAAAGGCCTCCCAGATATTTTGTCAGCAATGGTCTCCCCAATCTGAGTAAAGAATTTAAATAAGTTCCAACAAATTCTTACCAAAAAAATAAAAAGAGACGAAAATTGTCCTTTATTGTTAATTGAAAACTATCTTAAAAGTTAGGAATCCCTATATTACTAATGCAAAAAAATAATGTAACATCAATATTAAGATATCAATTGATGTACCTGTACATCATCAATTCCACAGACAGCACATATGTCACCAGCTTCTACACGTTCTGCAGAAACCCTAATGAATTTCTCATACACAAAAAGCTCAGTGATTCTTGCATATCTACATGAATCTTCTGTGGTGCACACCTAAAAGAAATGTTAAAATTATTAGTAGGAAGAGAGAAAATCCCTTTTTTTCCCTATAAAAGTATCCAATGAATATTTGCAAAAGCAATTTTTTTCCATTAAATGGATTTGACAACAAGCAAAAGGAAAACTACCAAGCCAAAAACTCAAAGATGCATATTTATAGTCAAGATTGTTTTAAATTATTGGAATCTCCTCTGCGGAAATGGGATATAAAATTTTTAACCCAAATCAGCAAAATTTTAAAGATAACATAAAGACAAGGCCCCCCAAAGAGGTGGGGGGGGGGGGGGGGGGACACTAATATTTACACTTTCAAAACAAAACAGCCAAAGTTGATTTAATATGCACAATTATATAGTAATAAATACAAAAATGTGTAGCACGGACCACCTTTCTGATTCAAATCAAACTCACCTTCACGTCCAATCCTCTACGCAGAAATCCAGCATGCAAGCGTCCAATGGCTATACGTCCTTTATGTTCATCATACTCAATATTTGTAACCTAAAACATTATTTTAACAGTGCAAATAAGATTCTGTTAAAACACACACACACACACACACACACACACACACAAACAACAACAACAACAACAACAAAGATAAAACAAATACAAACATAACAGCTTGTTTGGATGAGCTTATGTCCATAGCTTATTTCTTAAGTACAACTTTTTGTACCCCATAAAATAAGTGTTGAATAGACAAATTTGCAAGGAAGTAACAAATCAATCTTCCGTGACTGCATCAGAAACTGAAAGCGTTAAAGGATGCTTAGAAGGAATGAAATAAATGAGTTTAAGGGTGTGGGTTTAAAGAAAAATATATAGTAGAATGACATTTGGAATCTCAATGAGGAAGGAGAAAACAGGCTATCAAAAAGAGGAATATATTTATAAATTAATTAATTAATTAATTAAAGATGACTAGTGAAAATTTAAAGTCATAAGTGAGCAAGTTGGCAACTTTGGAAGAAATTTCATGGAGACAGAAGTCAAGGATAGACTGGTAGTATCGTTAAAAGAAGGTAATAATAACACAAGGTTTTTCCACAAGATATAATTGACATAGGAAAGCAAACCACACTGGGAGCTTGGAGGTGGATGGGGAAATCTATCAAGACTAGAGGTATGAAACCAAATTGTTCAATGGTATGAAACTTTATATAAACGGAGGATTGGGGATCAAATGTGAATGGGTTGGATTTTTCATCAATTGGAGAGGAAGACATTATGGCTTTATTCAGGGAGGTTCATGAGTTCTGTAAGTTTGAAAATTCTTCAAATGCGTCTTTTATTGCATTAATTCCTAAAAGGAATAATGGTATTAAATAATAGGAATTTTCAACCTATTAGCTCGATTGGGAGTGTTTATTTACTGCTGGCAAAGGTGTTGGTCAACGAATTGAAGTTGATGTTAGATAGCTTAATTTCAGAATCTCAAAATTCATTTGTGGGAAAGAGACAATTTCTAGACTTAGTGTCCATTTAGGAACAGCTTATCTAGCTTTTTGCTGAAAGTATTAATGAATATTTAGATAGTCATATCAAAAGAAGACTTTCAGGCGTTATTTGCAAACTAGATATTGAAAAGGCTCATAATCACGTCAATTGGGATACTGTATTAGATTTCATGGAGAGAATGGACTTTGGTAATCGGTGGAGATGCTATATTTATTTTTGGGTGACTACAATACATTTTTTTAATACTGGGGTTCCAAAAAGGTTTTTTCAACAACTGCAGGGGTCTAAAGCAAGGAGATCTTTTGTCAACTTTGCTTTTTATTTTGGTTAGGTACTAGGTAGAATTTTGAGAACTAAGAATGGGGGATTCATCTTTGGGTTTCAGGCAGGAAATGATACTAACAACAATCTTTTGTTTCTCATTTACTAATAGCCAATGGTAGTACTTAGTTTTGTGACGCAAATGTAGAATAACTTCTTTATATTAGAATGGTTCTAATTTGCTTTGAAGCTTTGACAGGCTTTGAGCAAAAGTGAAATTGTTACAGTAGGGGACATGGACAACATTGATTAAAGGGCTAAAATCCTTGGGTGTAAGGTTGGTCACTAACGAATGAATTACCTGGGTATGACTTCAAACTATAGATTGTTGGGATGGAAGTGATTGTGCTTGTCAAAAGGGAGGAGGTTGACCTTACTAGAAAAGGAATTTTATATGGAGTGGAGATAGTGATGAATTCCATCCTGTAAATTTGAACATCATGTGATCTCTCTTTTTTGTAATGGAGGATTGGGGATATGCGAATTAGGCACTGTTAATCAAACCTTGTTGGGTACTTGGCTTTGGCGGATTGGGGCCAAAGATACTCATTTGTGGAGACAAGTGATTTCAATGAAATGTAGAAGAATGGGATAATTGGTAAATGAAGATATGAATCACCCATGGTTACAACTTATAAAGAGGTATAAGAGGGTTGGTATATGTTTATGAAGTTTGTGAAATTTGAAAAAGGAAACCACAAAGAATGAAGTATTGGCATGATAAATGGTGTGAGGATTATTCTTTATGTGGACTTCAACTTCAGCGAAGATATCAACTTGTGATAATCTTATGAAGAGAGGAGTTCCTATGGCAAAATTGTGTTGCATGTGTAGGAGATGTGGTGAATCTATGGATCATTTGTTGTTGCATTGTGATAAAAATGAATTATGAAATTCTACATTCTGTGTTTGGATTCCATTGGGTAATGCGTAAAACTATGTTTGAGCTCCTAAGTGGATGGAGGAATTGGTGTAGTAAACCCTCTGGTGCTTGAAATTCACCCCTTATGCAGACAATATGAGAGAGAGGAATTGACATCCCTTTGAAGATGTAGGAGTTTCATTTGTTCATTTAAAATCATCTTTTGTAAGAACTTTTTTCGAATGGGCTTGTATAATGGGTAATAGCAAGATCCATTATTGATTTTATTGACTATCTTTCCTTTTGATCATAATTTGCATTTTTGTAATTGTTTGGGACAATCCCTTCAGACAGGGGCTAGTTCCATCTCATTAATAAAACTGATTACTTATTTTTTATATATATAAAAGAGGTTGAAATTTCTTAGCCACCTACTAGTGATCACACTGATCTCCGTTAAAAATGTTTGACTAAAATTACTTTGATTAGTCTGCCCTCACACTGATGTAGAGGGCTAGTATACTGCATGAAGGAATAGTCTCACAATAACATTCAGCCCTAACGCCCCAAGGGAAGGGGAAGTGGGAGATTTGAACTACTGAACCCTGCTTCATGAGGTCATGAGGTGTGGTCCACAGCCAATTAATCCAACTAATCGCTGTTATGTAGTAGTATAAGGCGCTATGCCACATCCAAATAGACAAAAAAACTAAATAAATAAATAACATTAAAGAATTGAAAGAACAACCACTAACAAGCAATTGCAGTGCACCATCTCTGTCAATACATGGCCCAGGTATGCATCTGATAATAGACTCAAAAAGTGGCCCAAGATCTTCTGCCAAATTATCAGGTGACAATCCTGCCTTTCCCTTAATACCGCTTGCATAGATTGCTTGGAAATCACACTGCAGGCAAAATGAAAGTTGCAAGTAGATTAAACTTTAGATGGTGTTTTTAGACAAAATTGAAGCACCTATAAACCTTTAATGAAAATAAGGATTAAATTATGAGGACACATCTATAACCACATTTTTTTGTACATATTTTCCTCTAAACTGAATTGGAGGAATCTCCTCCAACCAATTAAGTGGTGATTCAGGAAACCATCCACTTACATATTAATCACAATATCTATTGAGTCATCTAAACAAGTCATATGACTGTTAAATAGTTCAAATAATTGAAAGTGCACATGGTTAATCATTTGAATTGCCCTGTAGCGGATAGGATAAAATTTTTATTTTTGTTTTCTGGCTTGCCCATTCACATCCAGATTTCCAATTGGACAAAGAAATACTTTATTCATCCTCAATGTTTATAATAACTACCTGATAATTCCTATCATAAAGATGGACCATGGTGGTCAACAGACCATTCTGATGCCCACCTTTTAATCTATTCAGGCATGGATGGAGGCAGAATATAGTTCCTGTTTTGAATAGCAAGATAGTTTTAACCCAATATCCAATGTGAAACACATATTTGCCACTTCACAATATAGAATAGGTACCTGTTCATCTGACGCATTTAGTTCAATAAAGAGTTCAAAAGTTGAATTTATGACATAATCAGGACGAGCAGATGGTCTGTCAATCTTATTGACCACAACAACAACAGCATGGCCAAATTCTAGGGCTTTCTTTAGAACAAATCTTGTTTGAGGCATTGGACCCTCAACAGAATCTACCTACAAAAAGCAACAGCCATATCAATTAAGTAACAGATCACATGAAACAGAAGATAACCAGGTAAGATTCTAAAGAGGTATCATAACAAAGCAAGCCAATAACCAAAAAAAAAAAGGTCACTATCATGGAAAATTCTCCCACGACATCATTTATAATAAAAAAAAACATTTCTTTTGGAGTGATTATTAGTATTAGTAGGTTCATCAAGAACTTTAATTTTATTAAGTGAAGAAAAGTATAATTCTGAAAAATTTACTCACTTTCCTATGAAGAAAAACCCAAACCCAAATAAATAGAACTCTTATAATGCATAATCCACAAACTTATCCCTAACAAACCCCATGTGAAGTAATCACCAGTTCCTGAAGTCGAGCACATCCATGCAATAAGAAAATGGGGAAAAGGAAATCATTAAGGAAGAAAGCACGGTATAAGCACATAACTCTAGAGTCCTATTTCACAAGACAAAAGCAATTTATCTTGACTTCAGAGTATTCTCTACAAGACTAAATTAATTTTAGTGAGGAAACAGATGCCGTTGTTTATCACCATAATTTCACACGAAGATTCATAGCCTCTGAAAATTTAGAAAACATATTCTCTCCCTCTTTAATGGAAAATATCACATACACATAAAATAGATGACTAATAGCTAACCCTAAACAGCACTATGACTCCTTAGCTTTGATATCTAAGCCCCAACTAAATAACTAAACTCATAGATACAATTGAATATGAACCCCGAAAGTAACACCCAATGGAGCCATAGGATAACCCATTTCTAGAAACTTAAAAAATTACAAAACTTCACATGACATTTAAATATAAATAAAATAAAGAATACCTTTTGAACTGGTACTTATTCCTAGAGTATTTGGAATATTAATGACAAGCCAAACTAAAGGGAAAGACAAAAGGCCCGCCAAGCTGACATCTAGCCTAACGCATTACTATTTGACTATTTCTTTCCACCCAATCCCTGTTAAGTGTTATTTCAAATATAACTGTTAATAGAAAATGGGCAAAGTTGTGGACATGCAGATCACAAAGAAAACAAAATTCTTGGAAAACATTAATGCTTCAGCTGCCAAAAATGATATTAGCTCTTGAAGGGCTTTAAATCCATAAACTGTTTGTTACTTCAGGTTTTTTTATAAAAAAAAAAAAATAAATAGCAAAAGACCCTTTGTAACTTTTAATTAGCTAATGGCATCTAACAACCACCATGAGAATCACAAATGTTAATATCAATCCCCATAATCATCTGCATAGAAATCACAAGGTCAGAAAGCATATCACTCCACCCCCCCCAAAAAAAAAAAAAAAGTTCCAAAGAAGTACCACTAGAAGAACCCCTTCCACCATATTGAGGATGCGTTCAACTTCCCCTCCAAAGTCAGAGTGCCCTGGAGTATCTATTATGTTAACCTTTGTGTCTTTATAAGTGATAGATGTATTTTTGCTAAGTATTGTAATTCCTCTTTCACGCTCAAGATCATTTGAGTCCATTATCCTTTCCTGTACAAATTGGTTGTCACGAAAAACCTGCACAGTGGAATTAGAAATATATATTACTAACAATCATCATTTTCTCTTTTGCATTGGGGAAGGAGGAAGTGGTAAAGTTTGATGACCCACTTCACAATTATAAGTCACAAGTGACCAGTGACTACAATGGTTTTCACAAAAACACTGTCCTCTTTAGGATTTTAATAAATCTATATGATTCTACTTTCTCAATGGTAATAATTCAATTTCAAGGGATTGATTGATGTAAATATGTGCAGGCTTCATAATTTCTTATACAATTTAGTGCTAGCATAAGCTTCAGTTGTATAAATAATGTACCAATCTGGATAGGTAATCGATTACAGACCGAAACTTTTGAAAAAAGAAAAGAAAAGAATTATGACTATTATCAGCCATGCTCTATGGTACTAAATATAGGGCTGTTAAGAAACAATATATTCATAAAATAAGTGTGACTGAAATGGGAATGTTAAGTAGTAGTATTCAAAATAAGAAAATCCGCTCAAATTTTTTTGGGACTAAGGCTTGGTTGTGGTTGTTGTTGTTGTTTGATATGTGAAGTTGACTCATTAATCTGTGGAGACAACTAGTGTCATTGTTGAATTATGATTAAGGAAGGAGTTAAAACCTTAGCTTGCTTCAACATAGAATCAACCAAAGTTGTCTTTCCATGATCAACGTGAGCCACAATCGCTATATTCCTTACATCACTTCTCCTCATCAATTGGCTCTTCTCTAATAACAAGGAACAACATCAAAACAATCAAACATTAGATATTTTCCAAATACCACTATTAAGGTTAAAAAAAAAAAAAAATAATGAATCGAAACGTATGCAATTACGAATACAGGAACCTAAAACGAAATAAAATTACCACCGATATCGGGAGGGGTGGTGTCTGTAGCTTGAGAAACTGAGCATTTGATTGGTGTGTGAGTTGGAGAACGGAGTTTGAGAACTGGTTTAGATAAGCTTAAGGCGTTGCCAAGGAAGAGTTTATTAGAGAGTGGGGAACGATGAGGAAATGAGGTTATTCTTGAGCTGTTCACGGAGAAGGTCGAATTGTGGAAGCTGATTGTTGCCATATTTTTCTCTTCTCACTCTCAGTCTCAGGAAGAGAGCAGAGAGAGAGAGAGAGAGTAAGGAAGGGATTTGGTTTTGGAAAATGAGGGTGAGGCTGGTATTGGAGCTGGAACTTGGGACTTCATAAACTGAAAATGGACACTAGTGGCTGGTGCTGAAGCTAAACACCGCTACTCCTATTGAAGGTATGCTGTGGTCCACGTCCTCAATAGCAATAATATTTTATATATGCCTCTTGATCCCAAATGATGTTTGGAATAGCCTGTCACCGGATATCCGTTCAAAATCTCTCCTCTTTCCACTATTGAATTATATAAATAAATAAATAATAGTGTTCTGAATAGAAAAAAAGTTTAGTTCTAAATTGGCTTGAAAATTGTTTTCCTTCAACTATGTGACAATTGAAGAGACTATATATGTATAGTTTTAGTCGTATTACTTTTCTAATGAATTATAGACATGTTTCAATAATACACCCTAATAGTCTTATATAAATTGCCACATAGTAAATTTAAAAAAAAAAAAAAAAACTTTAAATTTGAAACTAAACTTTTTCCTTAGAAATATATGTAACTACACACTCACAATGAATGCATACCATAACTTGGTAAGGATTACATTCAACGAGATATGTTTCATAAGTGAATGTAAAAGCAACAATATGTATAGAATACTTCATCCAATTTTCCACACTTCTCCTTCCATGTGTTTTTGTATGGTAAAGGCCCCAAAGTGAAGCGGCAAATACTATGTGAGAGAAGGTGTGACAACTTCAGTGCAAAAAAAATGATGCTCCTAGCAAAATTGTAAGAGAAAAGATATTTTCTCTCAGATATATCCTACGTGTACACCCAATTTCACACTTTTTTTTTTTTTTTTTGAAAAGCAAACACACACACAAGAGAGGAAAAGGGGTTCTAACACAAAGGCACAACACAACTCCACTCAAAGGCCATGGTAATTGTGGGAGGACTTTTGTCTCGGCTCCCAATCAAGTATTATTCGCTTTAGGATGGGCAAGGATCGACCTATGTCCCACCCGCACAAATTTGCTCAATCCCACATTGGGGAGAGACGCCTCCCACCCTTGCCTTATAAGCCTTTGGCTTAAGGAAGGGTGTACAAAGCACAACTCCACTCAAAGTCATGGTAATTGTGGGAGGACTTTCGTCTCGGCCCCCAATCAGGTATTGTTCGCTTTGAGATGGACAATGATCGACTTACGTCCCACCCGCATGAATTTGCTCAATCCCACATCGAGGAGAGACGCCTCCCACCCTTGCCTTATAAGCCTTTGCCCTAAGGAAGGGTGTACCGTAGCGTGAAAACTAATATGAAGAAGCATGATAAAATGAAACAAGGAATAGCAGGAAGTGTCAACAGCAAGAATTGCGTGAAGGAAAGAAAAGCCATACCAAAAGAAATGACAAACACAGTAGGAAACGCATGAAGAAATAAAACAAAGACACGTAGCAGAACGAAGCAAAGCTAATCTGCACAGAAACAGCATGGGAACAAAAGAAGACAAAAGCAAAAGATAATGGAGTAAGCATAAAAGGGACGAAGTACCACCAACCTGTACCCAGCCAATACAAGGGAGGTGGGCCCACGGTCAAAGGGATTCAGAGGGTGTGGTTTGGTGGTGGGGGGAAAAAGGGGGTCTATATTTGGTTTTCACTCGTAACTTCTTTTGGGAATATACCCTGCTAGGATGGTATCTTACTCAAAAGAAGTAGTAGATGGTTAGGACCATCTAATGCATGCCATAGAGCTAAGTAGTGAGGTAGCCCAATCCTTATCCATTTGAACCTGGAGGTAGAGGTATACAGCAAGAACAAATAAAATGGAATTTTGTCACGAAATAAGTAGTGGTGCAGCAAACATATTCTGAGCAGAGGTAGTGGCCGGACAACCAATGGGTTGATGGGCAGTCTGAATGAATGCTCACTACAAGCCAAAAACAGTTGGTGAAGTCCTAGGGGTACAAGGGAGAAATCCCATTGAATTAGCTCATTATAAAAAGGAGAAGCACCTAAGGGGGGAACCCATGGTAAGAGAGCCGTAAGCACCTAAGGAAGGCACTTAGAAAGAGAGAAAGGCACCTAGAGAGAGGGGCCCAAGAAAAGGAAAGACCAAAGGGGAAACAACCCATGGCAAGAAAGTAGTAAGAAATTAAGAGTAAAAAGAACGGACAGAAAGAAAGAAAAAAAGAAAGTGGTAAAAAGAAGAGAGAAAACACGGCAAGAATAGGGGCATGCATCAATAGACCATCTTTTCCATCCCTTTTAGCAAACCCACTCTTTGAAGTCCCCCAAAAGTAGTAGTCAGTAGCCATTTAGGCCTATTCTCCAAAATGCACAACTTTGATGGCAAAAGCTTATGACAAGGTTGTTCAAGTTAGGGTTTAGGTTCCTTCTTGGTTTACTTATTCTATGGGAAGATTCAATATTTGATTTCAATTACAAATATATTTGATTTCACTCATTAGAACTTATATCTGCTGTATTAGTCGTTTTGCCGTAGCACGTTTTTTTATCACGTTTGCTGCATTAGTTGTCCTGTTGTGGTATCTTCATTTACTGTACTAGTTATTCTGTTGTAGTACATTTTTATTATATTTACCGTGTTAGTTATTATACTAGCTAAACCTTTTCTACAGAAGCTTTCTTATTTCTTTGTTATTACGTGTTTTACTTTTGACACAAACTAATCATTATTCTGCCATATGCACATGTATATATTGCAGCTTATGTTCTGCCATATATTATATATATGTATATATTTAAGAATATGCTAACCCATGTAAACTAACATTTGCTTGATTGGTATTTTCTTTGGGTTTTAGATTTGTTTATATGCAGGAAGTAGAAAAGTATTTCTGCAGTAAAAAATGAAAAGTAGTCATTCACGTTGTAGAGAAGTGTGAAAAGCTTTACTGCGCAGTAGAAAGCTTTAATGCATAGCAGAAGGTTTTACTGCACAACAGAAAGTTTTGCTGCACAGTAGAAGGCTTTAATGCACAAAAGAAGGTTTTGCTGTACAACAAAAAGTTTTGCTGCACAATAGAAAGTTTTATTGCACAGTAGAAGGTTTCACTACACAGCAGAAAAGTCACACTTGTGGCAGAAACTGGAGAAAGTTCATTTTGCTGTAGAAACAGAGGATAAGCCCACTTTGCAGTGTCTTCCCTTAGAGTTTGGACTCAATGCTTGCGCACAAATTGGTAGTGGCAGAATGGTACTTTAGAGCCCATTCCGTGAAGCGCCAGACCCAACTTCCTTCTTAGAAAAAGCCTAAACTAAGCGTTGTCAAATAACATCAAGACGCATGTCTAAGGTACAAGAAACATAAAAAGAACCCTTGATAGTTATATATGCTCATAATATAATTGTTGATTCCTAGATGTATTATATTTATTTTTCTTGACATAATTAGGATTTATGTTTTGGTAGCTTTATTACTAGGTTGGTACAATTTTAAGAAAATAAATATATATATACAGTACTTTGTTACAAGATTAAGAGTAGTAGTTGTGTCTAACACTAACAATCAACAAGTTGCCCAAAATTTTGTAACTTAATTGGCACGTCCATGCACAAAGTGCTTAGTGGTTTTGAGGGGAAATAATTCAAGTTGCGAGGTTAGCAGTATATTTAAAAAATAAAATAAAAATAAAAATAACCAACAAGTTCCATTAGAAATTTGGTTTCTTAGTATTAAGAAGTTGTATGTAAGAGTACTTAGCACAAATACTTGTATAATAGAAAAAAGTACTACAGTTTAGCAAACCAACTCCAAAATTCACTCACATTAATTCATGAAAAATTGTGTAAAAATACATGATTGCTATGGCAACTATGTAAATTTACATTTGCACTATTCATTTTACATTTAGTTTTTTTTTTCCTTTACGTATCTCGAGAATAATAGAAGAAAGTCGATGATGATTGTTGTGTTTGAAGAAAGAAAGAAAAAAATAAAAAAATCAAGAAAAATTGACATTTTAGTGAAATTTAGTGTAAAATAAACAATCTAATATAGGAGGATTTGAAAAGTGAATATGTAAAATTTAAAAAGTAGGTTTTTATGCTAAAATAGATAAAAAATTTTGCAAGAGCTAATGCGAATGCTCTACATAATGACTTTTACATCTTTCATAACAAAGGGCTTTTGTATGTTTAGACAGGAAAAAATGTATATGATTCTCTAACATTTGAATGAGACTTTAACGTTGAGCTACTTGGTGTTGTACCTAAGAACATAAATTAATAAATATATATATTATTGTCAATTCTATGAGTTCAAGGTGGTGGAGTTAAGGTGTGGACTAGGTCGTTCTCTTGAGACAGTACATGTCGTACTATGGAGGTTTTTTGGTGTAGTAGACTAATCAATTTTACGTGTCGCCCCAAAATTCAACATCCAAACTACCTTACTAATTATCTTTACAAGTTTACACCATTTGTAAGATAAGAAACTTTCAAATAGTACTTTCTTTAAACCTAGAATAAAATAAAGTATAGTAAAGATATACATTTTTTTTCTAGAGAGGAGGAAAATGACAAAGTAAGTATAACAAGAACTTTCTATTACATGAAAATACGTAAGGATAAAAAATTTCTCTTCCTTCTTCTATGGCTGGGACTTATAAATGGAAAAAATTAGACGAAAGTCCTAAATGGAATATATTTGAAAATTAAAAGAATTAATTGAATGCAAGTAAAGTTGGAGGACTAAAATAAAGTTTAGTCAAACTTAAAGGATGTAATTTACATTTTAACCTAAACAATTAATTGAAAGAGAAGTAGAAAAATATTAGTTAAAAAAAAAAAATAGTGTTACGCGGGTTTTTTAAAAACAAAACGGTAGCGTTAAGGAAACCCCTACTTATCAGAAGGGGTTGGGAGATCAAAAAATTCGGACTTTGATGTCCATGCGCTGGACCTGCTCATTGGATATCAGCCTATCAGGTACGCCACTTCACAAAATGTTTTTAAAAAAATAAATAAATCAAACTTTTAGTATATAATAATTGAGTTTGGAAACAGTATTCTATCAAATGGGCATTCAAATAAAATGGTTTTTTTTTTTTTTTATAATATATATAATATAATTGGAATTATTACAACCCAAGATTGTACTAGCACTAGCCATATTTGCATGATATCTGAAAAGGGCAATCTTTGAATGCTCAAAATTTTTGGTTAATAATTTGAGTGGTGATAAAGGAAAAAATTGCAATAATAGTACTCACCCTTGAAAAGGTATAAAATGATACTCCAATTAAACCCGTCAGGATCCATTTGAAAATGACGACGTTAAAGAGTCCACGTAGCAGACCTTAGAGCTAAAAGGATGACCTTAGGTAAAGGGTATGGGTAGCTGACGACAAGAAAGCTAAAAGGATTAGGCGGAGCTGACGACCCCGATGTAGCTTAGCTTGGTCCCCACATTTGCATATATAAGGAAATATTTTGCGTTTCACGTTTAGTGCCACTCAAAAGGACTCCTATAAGGAAAGGGTTTCACCTAATACGCTCATGAAGAATCCTATAAGGAAAAGACTTCTAGCCCAAGGAAAGGAGGTTGATCCCTTACCACTATAAAAACCCAAGAAACTCACAAATCATGGTACACATAAATCAAGGAAAGGAGGTCGATCCCTTACCACTTTTACCCCACTCTGGCACTCTAGAGTTGTGAGAAGTTCTAACTTGACATTCGGAAAGTACTTGGCCAGCACCACACCGGTGCTCTCTATTAGGTCTTCTCTTTTTGTTGTGCAGGTGTTGTTTTGAGTGTGCGAGAACCATGTGGTTCATTGGTGATTTCTCGGCATCAGCCGTCTGTGGGAACTCACTTTAGCAATTTGCAAGCCATACTATCACTTCACAGACAAAGAGTTGCATGGTGCTTACTCGCTTGATGGCGACCACCAACAACGTTCAGAGAGATGAGCCGCGACCCACTGCCCTGGAGAGGCAGGTCCAAACCCTCACAGCAGTGGTGGAACGTCTCACCAAATAGAATCAGGACCTAGAAGAACAGCTACAGTAGAAGAACGCCGTGATGGGTACCCAAGAGAAAGACCAAGAAGGTACCAGTGCTGAGAGAAGAGACCGAGAGGGGCCAAAAGGTAGTAACGCTCTAAGCAGACCAGAGAGACAAGACATGAGCCATCCATTCGTCATTGATACGGCTCCACCCTACATCGTTACGGAGATGCAGATGATGAAAGAACGGATGGACTTAATGATGAACGCCCTCAAATGACAGGTGTCCAACGACCTTGATGATCTGGTCCACTGAACCGATTCACCGTTCACCACGTCCGTTAATTCATTCCCCCTATCGCAGAAGTTTCGCATGCTGTAAATAGAAAGCTACGATAGAGCCAAGGACCTTCTAGATCACCTAGAGACTTTCAATACCTTAATGCACCTTCAAGGAGTAGTAGACGAGATCATGTGTAGGGTCTTCCCTACAATGCTAAAGGGTTTTGCGAGAATTTGGTTCAGCCGGTTGGCACCTAACTCCATCAGTACTTTCAAGGAGCTAAGCGCCCAGTTCACTTCGCACTTCATTGGGGGGCATAAGTATAAGAAGTCTATAGCGTGCTTAATAAGTATTAGGTAGCGAGAGGATGAGACGCTGAGATCTTACATAGCCTGTTTTAATAAGGAAGCGCTCTCGATTGATGAGGCCTATGACAAGATACTTGTAGCAGCCTTTACAAATGAGTTGCGAAAAGGTAAGTTTTTGTTCTCTTTATACAAAAACAACTCGAAAACCATGTCGGACGTACTTTACAGGGCCATTAAGTACATGAATGCTAAAGACACGCTACTGGCTCGCAAGGAAAGGCCTAAGAAGATGGAGAGTCAGGAAGACACGCGGAAGGACAGAGGACGGAAGATGGCAAGAACGGGGGAACGAAGGGATGATAGGCGCTTTAAGCCCTCAGCGAGTAGATTTACTAGCTTCACCCCATTGACTACTCTGATCGACCAGGTCCTAATGCAAATCAAGGACGAAGGAGCCTTAACCTTCCCCGAAAAGCTAAAGGGAGATCCCAACAAACGGTCTAGAGACAAATACTGATGTTTCCACCGTGATCACGATCATGATACAGCCGATTGCTACAACTTAAAACAGCAGATCGAGGCCCTTATCAGGCAAGGGAAGTTACAGAAGTTCATTAGTAAGGAAAGAACAGATCCACCTACTCAAGAGCAAGCCCCACAACGAGACAACAAGTGTCCTAAACCACCCTTAGGAGACATATGGATGATTGTGGGAGGCATGATGATCATCGGCTCGACTAAAAAGGCCCAAAAGACTTACCTCAGAATGGTTCAAAACGTCCAGCTAACAGGCGTCGTCCCGAAGATGCCATGGGTCGATAACCCCATTATTGGTTTCTCAGAAGAAGATGCTCAACATGTTCATCACCTGAATGACAACGCGCTCATCGTTAGCATCCGAATAGGAGACTATAACACATACCGGGTCTTGGTTAACAACGGAAGTTCCACAGACATTCTCTACTACCCGGCGTTCCAACAGATGTAGATCGACAGAAAACGTCTAGTTCCAACCAACGCTCCACTTGTTGGGTTTGGAGGAACAAAAGTATACCCCCTTGGTGTGGTTACATTGCTTATAACAATTGGGGATTATCCTCAGCAAATCACCAGGGATGTTACATTCCTTGTTGTCGATTGCTCCTCTACCTACAATGCCATCATAGGACGACCAACCCTCAACTTATGGAAGGCTGTAACTTAAACCTACCACTTGATGATTAAATTCCCCACTGAGTACGAAGTAGGGGAATTGCAAGGAGACCAGGTAGCTATGCGATGCTGGAGGAAAACGACCATCTACAGACCATAAGCATAGAGGAACAACGGACGGGGGCGGAATCCGTAGAGTGGCTCGAGGAGATACCCCTCGATAACTCCAGATTAGACAGAACCACAAGGATCGGCACTTTCACCAACCCAATGGTTCGCCTAGTGCTCGTAGCCTTCCTCAAGGAGAATCAGGACGTGTTTGCCTGGAGTCATGAAGACATGCTAGGAATTGACCCATCAGTCATGGTACACAGGCTGAATGTGTCGCCTTCTTTTCCACCTGTCCGACAGAAGAAGTGAATGTTCGCCCAAGAACAAGACCGAGCAATAGCGGAGGAAGTCGGCAAGTTACAAGAGGCGGGCTTCATCAGGGGAGTATACTATCCCGATTGGCTAGCAAACGTGGTGATGGTCAAGAAAGCTAACAAGAAATAGATGATGTGCATAGACTTTACGGATCTAAACAAAGCATGTCCCAAGGATAGTTACCCTTTCCCTCAAGTCTACGTACTGGTAGACTCTACAGCTCAGCACTAGCTACTAAGCTTCATGGACGCCTTTTCAGGGTATAATCAGATCTGAATGGATGAAGCGAATTAGGAGAAGACTTCATTTGTTACCAGCCAAGGTCTTTTTTGTTACAAAGTAATGCCATTCTGCCTTAAGAATGCGGGCGCAACATATCAAAGGCTCATGAACAAGATGCTTGCGAACCAAATCGGAAGGAATGTTCAGGTCTACATCGACGACATGTTAATAAAAAGCCGAAGAGAAGCGGACCATTTGAAGGATCTCGAGTAAACATTCGACATCCTTCGCTTCTACAACATGAAGCTTAATCCGAGTAGGTGTGCATTCGGAGTGACAGGGGGAAAATTCCTAGGCTTTATGGTATCTCAAAGAGGTATCAAGGCCAACCCAGACAAGATCAGAGCCATAGTAGAGATGGCCCTCCCAAAGAACGTGAAAGAAGTGCATAATTTAAACGGTAAAGTAGCCGCCCTGAACGGGTTCGTATCAAGGGCAACAAATATATGTTTACCCTTCTTTTGCATGCTGAAGAAATCTTTCGAGTGGACTGCCGAGTGTCAACAAGCATTCAAGGAGCTAAAGGCCTACCTCTCTTCCCCATCGTTGTTAAGTCCTTCCAACTGGGGGAAGAGCTCTTCTTGTATTTGGCTGTCTCCCCGGTAGCTATCAGCGTGGCCTTGGTCAGAGAAGAAGACAAGGTTCAAAAGCCCATATACTACGCCAGCCGGGCATTTCGTGGTGCAGAGGAAAGGTATCCACCCATGGAAAAGCTCGCATTCGCTTTAGTTATGACAGCCTACAAACTCAAGCCGTACTTCCAAGCCTACACGTTAATCATCCTAACCGACAAGCCCTTACGGCGGGTAATGAGCAACCCCGAAGCTGCTGGTTGGTTGACACTATGGGCGATAGAGTTGAGTGAGTTTGACATTCAGTACCGCTTGCACACCGCCATCAAAGGACAGGTCATCGCTGACTTCATAGTAGAGTTCACCAACGGGGAAGACAAGGGGGCAGATGAATGTCTGCAGTGGAGGATACATACAAACAGGTCGTCCAACAGGCAGGCCGGGGGCGTAGGTGTCGTGCTTCCCTCTCCTGAAGGAGACCAGATCGAATGTATGGTCCACCTTGACTTCCCTACCACCAATAATGAAGCGAAGTATGAAGCTTTAGTGGTAGGGCTTGATCTCGCCAAAGCAGCAGAAGCCATAAGTGTGGTTCTTTACTGTGACTTTTAGGTCGTCACTAACCAAGTAAATGGGGATTATGAATGCGGAAGCGAAAGAATGAAGAGATATCTGGACCAAGTAAGGAGAAGGGTAGACAAGCTGAAGGCCAAAATTATCCAGATCCCTAGAGGAGAGAACGAGCAAGCCGACCGCCTTGCCAAAGCCGCTTCAGCTAAACATATGGCTACCCTTGATAACATACTCTCTTTTGTTCAGCTTTCTCCACTAATAGATTCTGTTGATGTGTAGGAGGTAGGTTCCAAAAGCAATTGGACCACGTCGTTAGTCTTTTACTTGAAAAATGGTGTCTTACCAAACTGAAAGAAGGCCATAAGAAAGCTGAATGTCCAAGCAACGTGATTCATCTTGATGAAGGACGTCTTATATAAGAGAGGCTTCTCCCACCCGTACCTAAGGTGTTTAGGCCTTGAGGAAACGGACTATGTCATAAGAGAAGTCCATGAAAGGATCTGCGGAAACCATTCAGGGTCACGATCGTTGGCACACAAGCTAATTCGAGCGGGTTACTACCAGCCCACCATGCAAAAAGACGCTTAGACTTATGTCAAAGCCTGCGACAAATGCCAAAGATTCAACAATATCATCGACAGCCATCTGAAGAGTTGACCCTTATGATAGCCCCATGGCAGTTCGCTCAGTGGGGGTTAAACATCATGGAGCCGTTCCTAATAGCGGTGCGATAGCTAAAGTTCTTGATAGTGGGTATAGACTACTTCACAAAATGGGTGGAAGCTGAAGAATTAGCCACCATTACTGAGAAGAACGTGAAAAGTTTCGTCTAGAAGTCCATCATATGCAAGTTTGGGATCTCTAGAGTCTTAGTCTCAAACAACGAGAAACAACTTGACAACGACTCTTTTTGGGATTTTTGCTCGCAGTTAGGGATCAGAAATCACTACTGCTCCCTCGCCCACCCTCAAGCTAACAGACAGGTTGAAGTCACAAACCGATTCTTGCTTAAAATTATCAAGACTCGGCTCGAGGAGGCAAAGGGTAAATGGCCTGAAGAGTTGCTAAGCATACTATAGGCGTATAGGACAACTGCGAGGACGCCCACAAGAGAAACACCATTTCGGCTAACATACAGGAGCGAATCAGTCATCCCAACCGAGGTCAGACTCACAAGCTACAGGGTGGACAATCATGATGAAAGAAAAAACGATGAGGCTATGCGTCTACAGCTTAATCTAGTTGACGAAGTCAAGGTGACAGCAGAACAAAGTCTCGCACGGTACCAGGACCGCATGGCTAAGCACTACAACTCCTGGGTCCGACACAAAGACTTTCAGGTTGTAGATCTCGTCTTGAGAAAGGTCATGGGCATTGCTAGAGACCCTACCCAAGGAAAGCTTGGCCCCAATTGGGAAGGACCCTACCGAGTCACGTCATGGCAGAGGAAGGGCACCTACCACCTGGAGACGATGGACGGATGGAAGCTACACCACCCATGGAATACTGAGCACCTGCGAAAGTACTACCAGTAAAAAGGATTGTGTAAAGAGCAGCACCCCTTTATTTTTAGTATGCCTTAGTTAATTTTAGCTATACTCCTCAGTTTTTCTATTTTACTTTAGATTTTGCTACAATAACTTTTTTAAAGCCCAAAGGGCAGGTCTTCTTCTTTTTAAGAACTACTTTTTCTACGAATGCATGGTTTATTATAATAAGAGGAGTTTATTCAGATATGGCTAAAGTGTTTATCTACAGAAAATAGTCCACGAAGTGGACAAGTCTACAAAGTAGACAACCCTAATATGTAGTCCATCAAATGGACAACCTCATCTCAAGAGGATGAAAAATTATCAAGTCCGTAAAGTGGACAAGCTTATTAATATCCATAAAATGGACGACATTGTTAAGTCCATAAAGTGGATGCCTTTATTATTCAAGACCATAAAATGGGCAACCTTATCCTAAGAGGATGAAACATTGTCAAAGTTCCTAGAATAGACAAGTATCAAGTCCAAAATGTGGACGGGTCCATAAAATGGACGGCTCTATTGTTCAGTCCATAAAATGGACGACCTCATCTCCAGAGGAGTAAACGTAAAGTGGACAAGTCCATGAAGTAGACGACTTCATTGTTTAGTCCACAAGACAGATGAATTTTTCCAAAGAGGATGAAAAATATGGTTCATAAATAGACGTGCTTAAAACCATAAAGTATGCAAGGTGGTCAAGTCTATAAAGTGGACGAGATTATAAAGTTAACGAGTTTATCAAGCCCATAAATTAGACAAGTTCATGGAATGGACGAATTTGCAAAAGTGGACGAGTTTGCAAAAGTGGACGAGTCCACTATGGACGTTCATCTTACTACAAACATAACTTTGCATACAAGCATGAGAAATATAAGTATCAATTAGTAAAAAAACTAAACGGTGTTAAAAGCGACGGATACAAAGTACCACGAATAAGAGTAACTCGTTTACAAATAAAAGCCCAAAAACAAAAGGGCACTTAAAAACATTGTCTGCAAATTGAATATAATATGTAAATTACAAAAATAAGGCTAGGACTAAGCAGCATGAGCATCATTGGAGATCTCGTCACCTTTATCCTGAGTAAGAGGGTTTTCTACGACTAAGAGCTCAATGAATGGGTTGAAATTGGAGACGGGAGGATTTGCAGCAGGCTGAGCTGATTTGCAGCAGGCTGAGCTAAAATGATGCCATCATCTTTGGGAGGAAGGTTTAACTCTATGGAATCATCACCTTCATCAACGACGGTGTCGCCAGCAGGTGTCATTAGCACGGGATCATCCATAGTAATCCCAGATAGGTCCAACTCTGGGAAGGCTGACGTGACTTGCTTGAGACAATCATCAAACCCAGTTCCATAATATTCAGCATAGGAATCGATGAATGATTGTGACACCTTGAATTCCTGAACAACATTAGTCCTAGCCTTTTCCACCTACTTGCGCAAGGTTGACAGCTCTTCCTCTAGCTTCTCCTTCTGATGACCTGCCCCTTCCAACTTCTCCCTCGTCTCCTTTAACTCGAGGTTCAAAGTACGGAGGGCCTCCTTATACTGCTTCTGCTGGTCCATTAAGTTAGTATTGTGCTTCCTAACCCGGGTGACGACATCCTCCTTGGCCACACACCAGTCCTGAAGTGCCTTGACACCTACCAAGGCTTGAAAAGGATATGGTCGTCAGTCAATGAACAAGAAAAAGATAAGATGAAGTTAGCTAAGGAAGTAAGCTTACCCGGGTGAGATAAAAAAGAGCTGACGCCCCTAAGTCCTCCGTCCCTAGCTGAGCACAGGGATTTATGTCCGATGGCTTTATAAAGGACTCTACTTCCTTAACGACATAGTCTTTGTGGGTGAGCAGGCAATGGGGTCCATCAATGACGAGACCAGAAGAAGTCATCATCTCCTTCCCGGCGCCACAGCTTGACTTGGGGGGTGACTTCTTCTTGGGGTGTGCATCCCCAGGAGTGATGGCTGTCCTTTTAGGAGGATGGTCGTCCTTCCTGTCACCCTTCCTTTTGGCTAAACCCTTAGTGACAGCCTTGGGGGCTGATGAGGACGTACCATCCTTTCCTTTGGCCTTCTTCTCTTCCTCCTTGCAGGCAGCAGCAGCCCTCACCCTTTGCCTAGCAACCTCCATCTTTGCAAAAAACAATTGACGTATAATAGAAAATCAGACGGAAAGAGTGAGCTGACAAGGAAAATAAAAAGCCTACTTACGACAGCTAGAATATTCGTCTAATTTGCGAGCTTCAGCCGTTGGTTCCGGACCCCCGTAGTATAAGTGAAGAGTGTCAAGGGTGATTAAATCCTTGCACTTTCGTTCCTCAAAAAGGATGTTAAGAACCCGATAGATGAATGCCTCCTGCTCGTCAGTTATATGAGGACGAACATTGGTTGCAAAACAAAATGATGACGATGTAAAAGCACTTCGAAAATGAATGAATAAAAAGCTGACAAGGTTAAAAACAAATAAAAGCTGTCGATGCTAAACCTGAGTCCTTAACCACTCCCCAGGTATTACTAAAGCCATGGGGCATTGTAACCTATTCCTCTGGATGGCATACCCAGTCTGTCCCCAGAATAAAAAAGTATCTACTTTTCCAGTTCCTGTTGGAATCTGGCATATCAGACACAAGTCTCAAATCCTTCCCCCGAATAGCAAAATGATAGATCCCCTTAGAAGAGACGATGTGCTGAGGTCTGTAGCAGTAGAAGAATTTGTCCTACGAAAGCTGATGGTTCCCACCACTCAGATGGCCCTACAGGATTTCAGCACCTATAAAGATCCTCCAAGCATTCGGGGTGATTTGGCTGATGGATAGTCCCATAAAATCAGCCAGCTGACGGTGCAAGGTCGTCAATGGTAGTCTCAATCCCACAGTGAGCACGACGTCAAACATGCTGACATTTGCAGTCCTCCCCAAATAGCATCTTTCATTTTTCTTAGGGAGACGGAGTGGGATATGGTCTGGGATCTAGAAACAAGTACGCAACTCCTTAAAGACCTTATCACTCATCTTAGGTAGAAATTTATTGACGGACCAATTCTCGGGAAGGATGAAGGGACGGTTATCTCCAGGACCGCCTGAAGTCCCCTTATAGGACTCCTTGTCACCTTCATCCTCATCCTCGTCACTTTCTTCCTCTCCTTCATCCTCATCTACTACTTCCTCCTAATTCCCTTTGACATAACTCTCGACATCATCGTCAGAAGATTGGGTTGATGTTTGCCTCTCTAACGACCTTGAAAAGCCCTCGGACTCATGACCTGAACCAAATACCTCGTTGTAGCCCGCTCCATCGCGGACTAACGACTGTTCACTCGTCATGTCACTTGACATCTAACTACCTACAAGTGATGGATTCATTCTAAGAACCTAAGATGACGGCTTCACTATGGAGTTAATCAATTAGAATAAAATACATACGTATAAGGCAAAGGGGAAAGAGAACTTACAAGTATGTCTTTGGAGCGAGTAACGGTTTCAAAAGTGACAGTAGCAACACAAACTGACGGAGTAAAGACGATGAGCTTTCTCTCAAGAAATCAACAAGGATAAAATAGGAGAAATTAGGGGGAGAGGCGAGTTATATATAACGGGGAAAGTGTATGGAAGATGAAGTGACGCCCTTGTTCAGAAGTGGAGCCAACCGGAATGCCCCACGTGTTCAAGCATTTAATGATGGCTGCTCGAGGAGTCGCCCATAAATGATTTTCCTGGCCAAGGAGAAAATTAGCAATGAAAGCTTGACTCCATAACCCGTCAGTTTAAGCTGACAAGGATATGGAGCAGGGGCCAACTGATAAAGGAAAAAATTGCAATAATAGCACTCGCCCTTGACAAGGTATAAAATGATACTCCAATTAAACCCGTTAGGATCCATTGGAAAACGACGACATTAAAGAGTCCATGTAGCATGCCTCAGAGCTGACGGGATGACCTTAGGTAATGGGTATGGATAGCTGACGACAAGAAAGCTGAAGGGATTAGGCGAAGCTGACGACCCTAACGTAGCTTAGCTTGGTCCCCACGTTTGCATATATAAGGAAATATCTTGTGTTTCACGTTTAGTGCCACTCAAAAGGATTCCTATAAGGAAAGGGTTTCGCCAAATACGCTCATGAAGACTCCTATAAGGAAAAGACTTCTAGCCCAAGGAAAGGAGGTCGATCCGCTACCACTATAAAAACCCAAGAACCTCACAAATCAAGGTAAACATAATTTACCCCGCTCTGGCATTCTAGAGTTGTGAGAAGTTCTAACTTGACCTTCGGAGGGTACTTGGCCGGCACCACACCGGTGCTCTCTATTAGGTCTTCTCTTTTTGTTGTGAAGGTGCTGTTTCGAGTGTGCAAGAACCGTGTGGCTTATTGAGTGGATACTGATCTTGGCAGCTAATAAGCAATGAACATAGCAGACTAAAAAATGGTGGTGCTTCATATTTTAACCTGCTATTAGGATACTATTGGATAATCTTGTTATTATGAATATGAATTTGGAATGGCATTTTTCCTATCATTGGTTGTAATTGAGTTACCTTCATTATCTGCATTTGATTTGTACGTGTTTATGATTGAATTGAGAGGTCTCTATACTATAACATTGATTATGTTGAGAGGTCTCTATACTATAACATTGTTTATGTATCTTGTTATCAATCTTGCCTCGAAACCCTTCTTTTTTTTTTTTTAATAATTCTCCACAAAATGGCAATGCCAAACAGACCCTACTAAATCTACTTCAGGAGTCCTAAGATCTTAAGTATAGGATTGGTAGGCTTTGTTTTTTGTTTCTTTTACGGTCGTAGAGAAGTGAAGAAACAAATGTGCATACACCAGTAGCATGCTAGTTTATATCATTCTTTCATGGTATGTATTGTGTAGGACTGACTAGCTATTTTTTTGAGGATCTGATGTATATCTTATGTCAGTTTCTATAACATTATTTCACAAGGACTGCGTTGATGTAACATTATTTTTTTTAAAATTATGATATGAAATATTTAGGTTCATTAAATTGATTTTTTTGATTGTCTTGTTTAGAATAAATTACCACTACAGTTTTGCGATTAAGTAGGCTTTAGTAATAAGTTTGATTGTTTCATAAGCACGTTGTAAATTGTAATACCCCAAAGAAAAAAAGGGGGGGGGGGGGGAACAAGGACAGAAGAAGGGCGTTTATTTTAATTACTTACTTAATTAAGTACAATTTTTTTAAGAAACAATTAAGTACAATTTATTTCAAGGTAAGTAGTAAAGTTCATGGCCAAAATGGGCATTTGCCCATTTTGCCCAAAAGATGTAGCAAAATGCACATATTCTGAAACTATCTAGCAAAATGCCCTTGTTTTGAAACTCAATTTTTAGAAAATCGAGTTTCAATGAAAAACTCGATTTGATGAAAATCGAGTAATGTGAAAAATTTTACATGGAACTCGAGTTCCATGTATTTTTTTTATTTTTTAAGTTTGATTTCACGTAACTTGATTTTCTAAAAATCGAGTTTCAAACAGGGGCATTGTTAGATAGTTTCAGAACAGGGGCATTTTACTAGATAGTTTCAAAAGAGGGGCATTTTGTTGGAAAGTTTTGACGAAAAGGGACAAATGCCCATTTTGGCCTAAAGTTCACATCCAGAGCTTTGTAGTGGTGTTTCTAATGGCCTCCTCTCCTAACTATCGAATCATTTATATGTATAAAACTTTCAGAATTTCAAATCATTCCCCCCCCCCCCCCCCACCCCCAAGTCTCTTTTTCTTGATCACCAAATGAAACCTAATTTGAATATTTGGGTTTGTTGGTGGGGTTAAGAGTTGGCATAATTGGACTTTTAACCAATTCTAAAATCCAAAGGAAAAAAAAAAAAATATATATATATATATATATATATATATATATATATATATGTTAGAAATAAAGTCTGATTGGAATGGGTAAACTTTAGGCAATGAAAAGGTTATTTGGGATGTGTAAAGTCTATAGGGGAGATGTATATTCATAAGTATCTATAGGGGAGATGTATATCCATAAGTGTACTCATTATTCAACCTTATCCTATAAACTTTACAAGCATTCTAAGGTCCTATATATATGTGGGATTTCTTTACTGTTATGGTACACATCTAAGAGAGATCAAAAGAATTGTGGATGACCACTTGAATATAAGAATTTATCAATATATATTTCTTGTTTCTTTTAATTTGTTTTATATATTTCTATCATTATACAACCCATCATTCTACCCAATTTTGGAAAGGAAGTTGTCATCCCATTGTTCTTCAAACATCAAAGATTATTTGTGTAGTTCTCTCAACTCACTGTAAGTTTTCTTTTTAAGGAATTAGTAATTATCCTATTTGTTTGTATTTATGTTTTATGCTCATAATTTTAGTGATTTTTAATTGATTAAAATTTTTATGAGATTCACGTTATCCTATTGTTGTATATTGTTATGAGATTCACGTTTAATTGATTAAAAATATATTGTTAAAAATGGTTAGTGATAAAACAACTCAATCATACCTATAGTTATATGTAATGTGTTTTGATAAACTTTAAACATGTAATTATTGTTTCATTACAATCGAATTTTGAATATGTATGTGTAGTATTGTTTCAATAAAATTGTGTATTAAAAAAAAAATTAGCTATTTAATTTCTTTTGTAATTTTATATTTGATATAGATGTCAAACCTTATATTTGATTGGTGATGGAAATGTCCATACCAATTAATTATTTTATTTTATTTTATTATCGTATTCTAATAAGTATGATTGGTGATGAAAATGTCCATACCAATTAATTATTTTTCTTTCATTATATTATGGCATTGAAATAAGTATTTTTATTTTGATATGTTTTATTTATATTTAAAGTAATAAAGTTTAATTTATATTTTGCATATGTGAAGATGCATGGGTCATACTAGTAAAATCAATTCCAAGATGAATTGAGTAAAGTAAACTTTGTCCATATATATAGATAAAACGACTATTATGGGCACTGATTATGCAAGGCTTAGTCTTAAGACTCAAGCCACCCTAAGAAGTGATGTTGCCAACTTGCCCTCCAATATACAAGTCCGTATATTGCAGAGCAAGGCTATGTCCGAATCACATGACCAATGATTCGCGCATTTCAAGCTACTGGTCACCACCCATTTCCCAGTTTATGGTGAAGACTCAGATGACATAGATGACATCTTCCTCTACACCAATTGGGGTGATTACTTTGGGTGCAGTCACAGAGTTTATGAAAAGAAGCATCCTTTTCCAGGTCTCATAATTAATTTCGAAGACTAGAGAGAGAATGAAGACAGAGATCAGAGTTGGCTTTCAAGAATGTTTGAATATGGTTTTATCAGACTTATCAAGCTATCAAACCATAATCAGATCAGCCAATTCCCTCAAATCATTCAACAAACGGTTGCAAAGATCAACAGTCCGTTTGTATCTATTAGATGTTGGAGCACCCTCCCACAATGGGACGATAATAATTGGATGGAAGTCCAACCTGCCCACCATCTTGTTCTCATCAATGGTTACACCCACCAAGGCCCTTGGTATGATGGAGACTCCTACCTATCTTACAGAGATCCGCATGCTCTTGCAGATTGTTGGAGAAATTACTTCATTAATGAAATCCTAGAAGTCGCCAGTGACCTATGGAGAAATTATTATTTCGTAGGAAACACTGGCAGAATTACAGTATTCACCAACAGGCCTTATTATGAAGCAATCAACCTTCAGGGTACCTCTCATATCGATCCCCAAAGTTTCATAAAAAGAAACCCAGATCATGAAGCAATCTCATACTGTGGCGTTTGTAACGAATTCGCCAGATTCCATGAGCATGGTGATGATTCTCCCTGGGATTCCTATGATGGTTACAACACCAGTGATTAAACAATTCAGAACAAGTTTTGGCTCCAGTTACTTTTCATAGCACTATTTCGTGAATAGTACCCACACCCAGCAGATTCCAGACAGATTATTATTCATCCCACAGTACCAATCACTATATATATATATATATATATGGACAAATTTTATTTTACTCAATATCTTTTTATTGGAGGTGAATTTTGATAAATCTACCATAGGATTACATATTCTTCTTATATCCTCCATGATTGCAAAATTTTTAGAAAATTAAAGATCAATAGTTATGTCATCAATAAGTTGTTTAATTTGCAAATTTTTGTAGTTTAAAATTATGCATAATATATAAGCTTATAGATCATATAGTAAATAATGTTCGATTGACAAAAAATTTAACATGTGTATTAAGAGTGTAAAAAACATGCAATTCAATTATTAGATTTTCAAAATATGTAGTAATGTTTATTTCATGGAATAAGGTTCTAACCTTATGCTACAATTTCTTTTGTAGTTAAACTTTTCCTCTCTCTCTCTCTCTCTCTCTCTCTCTCTCTATATATATATATATATATATGTATGTATGTATTAGATGTATAAAGATACCAATGTGGTGGATGATTTACTCATTTCAGCAATGATGGTTCATAAGATTTATACACTTATTCTTTGTAAGTTCCAACTATTCTTCCACATATGAGATTTTTGAATTTTGGTGAAAATGCATTTTTGGTCTTACATTTTGAGCCAATTTCCATTTCGGTCTTTACTTTTTTGGAGCACCTACGTTGGTCCTAGAAAATCGAAAGTGTTATTATTTTGGTCCCTACCGTCATCTCAATAACGGAAAAATCCTACGTAGCAAACGAAGTGCATCACTAGCATTTTAAAAATGTTACATCAGCATTTTAATTAGAAAAATTCACGTCCAAAAATGTTAACAAAAAATAAATTAAATTAAAAAAAACAAACATATAATCTAATTAAATTAATTTTTTTTTAATTTTCATTATCTTTTCATCTGCCCTAACATGAAAAAATCTGGGATTTTTTTTTTGTTCTTTTGATCCACCTTTCTCCCTCTTTCTCTTCCTCCCACTCTTCCTCCATAAACAATCTTTTCAAGCTAGGGAAAACCCCACAGAAGCCACAATTCATCAAAGAGCAACGATTTTCGTGAATGGGTTTTGATTTTCAGGGTTTGATTTTTGGTGGGTGTATTTAGGTTTCTAGATTTGTGATTTTGGTTTTTGGAGCTTAAATGATAATGGAGATTTTTTATCAGTGAAGGTGATGGGATTGGCGCTTGGATTCTCAAGTTGTGGATTGATTAGAGTGGTGGGTCATATTTAGGTTGTAGGGTAAGTTGTTGCTAGTGGACTAGTGGTTGATAGAAAGGGGGTTAGTTTTTGTTGATGGTGGCAGAATGAGCGAAAGAAGAAGAAGATGGTGGTGATATGTTTGATCTATGATTTATTGTCACTAAACTCTCAAATTTCTCTGCGATTCTCTCTCTCTCTCTCTCTCTTTGTGATTTTGATGGGTTTGATCTAAGTTAGAGATCTCTCTCTCTCTTTTTGATTTCGATGGGTTTTGATACCAGATTTGTAAGGGACAACCCAAACTTAACCAATATGATAAATGGAAATAGGCCAGATGAATATATTTTATATTTTCTAGTTTTATGGGATAAAAAAAACACTTAATAATTTAAATGATAGATAAGCTCACCACCAAAGTAAACCTAAAAGGATACAGATAACACCACCCAAAGAAATTTAACCAAGGATATAGAACTATTTTGGCTCCCCACTTTATGGGATACATATTAACACCACCCTAGAGATACAGAAACTGATACTTTCCACCCACAGGAATCCACCCAAGGGATAAGAGATAATTTAGAAGAAATCCATCTTCTGAAAAACACAAGTTTTTTTAAATTCTAAAAATACACTCTGTTTTTTTATTAGATTCAGCTAAAGGCTTAAATAGAGCTTGGAACTGCTTCCTAAGCATAGGAAAACAAAAATTAATAATAAATACATTTACTTAATTTAACCAAAGTCAGATATGACTCTTAGGAATTTAGAAACACAATAAATTACTTGTCGACCTAGGAGAAATAAAACATAAAGTCTGATTCATCTTAGGATACACTAAATAAAGACAAATTGACTTAATTAATAAAAAAATGTTTCAAAATAATGGGTTGTTATTCTGGTCTTCAAGGAAAGCTTATAGGCCTAGACTGACATCAAGTTGGGCTTGTTGGATCATGAGACACTCCGGTGTCATACTTCTCTACTTGAAAAGGACTTGCCCCCAAGTCCACTTGGTCTTTTTGATCTTCATAGTAAGGAGAAAGATCAGAAACGTTGAAGGTTGCTGAAACACTATAATCTCTAGACAAATCAATATTGTAAGTATTCTCACTAATCCGCTGCAACACTTTAAAAGGTCCATTAGCTCTAAGTTTCAACTTAGAAGATCTTTTGGAGCGAAATCTTTCCTTCCTAAGATGAATCCAAACCAAGTCACCTTCCTTGAAAATTGTTGATTTTCGATGTGTATTTGCTTGCTTGCAGTACTTCTCATTCGGCTTCCCAATCTTATTTTGGACATGTTCATGCAATTTCTTTATTTCCTTCGCCCTTTCTTTAGCATCACCACTGAAATTCTTGGTAACAAAAAGTGGTGTCAATTCAAGTGGTCTAGTAGGATTAAGGCTATAAACTACTTCAAAAGGACTATGACCAATAGTTTGGCTAGTGGATTGATTATAAGCAAACTTGACTTGGGCTAAAAGAAGATCCCACTGTCTAATGTTTTTCCCCACAAAACTTCTTAAAAGATTTCCCAAAACTTCGATTCACAACTTTATGCATATGTTTGTGGATGGTAAGAAGAGCTGAATTGCAGTGCAGTTCCAAGCTTCCTCCAAAGAGTATGCCGAAATGACTTACAAACTTCGAACACGATCAGAAGTGATAGTTTTTGGAATACCATGAAGCTTGACTATTTCTCTTGTGAGAGACCGTGCCCCCGGCCCCATTTTTAGGTGTCGGGCCAAATCCACGTAAATGGGTGGAGTCGTGTTATTGCCTCTCAAAATAGAGGTTCGATTGATTATATTTTCCCCTTTAGAATGGAGTCACCACTTATTTAATTATTCGAAAAAATAAGAAAACCAAATTGAAAAATTCCTCATTTTATTAATTTGAAATTGAATTTACATTGATAATAGGAAATTACATGGAAGGTCCTAGATACAATCTAAGATAAAGTACATGGCTTTATTTCCTAGTTACAATCTAGAAATTGAAAATTACATAGATAAGCATTTGATCTACTAACCATTGATATAAATTTAGAGGTTATGTTACAAGGTAGTAAGGTGTTAGGCACCCACCTTGCCCAGTGAAACTAGTCTTCTAGACTATGGTGGCCAACATTCATATCATATCATCCAATATGTCAATCAATTTGCATATTGAATTTAATGTGTGTGCATGTGATAAACCCTAATTCAATTTATTAAATACTGCATTTTGATTGAAAAATAAATTCTAGTGAATATATGTGGATGGTGATATCTTAGATTCAAGAATTTGAAAGAATTATGAAACAAACATGTTTTTCATATTTTTGATGTAGATTTAAGATCAAAACTAGTGTTATGCATGAACATGTGATGAATAACCAAGAACATGTAAAGAATATATAAGAACATTTAAGAACATTCAAACATATTTAAGGGAATTTAAATAATTATTATCATGCTTTAATCTTAAATTCTCATCATGGCAACATAAAAAACCAATTTTGGAAAGAGATTATACCTTCATGCAAGATCCATACGGTGAAGGAGGAGACTTTTGATGGAAGTCCTAAGGGTGGAGGAAAAGAAGAGTTAGGAGAGGGAGAGTGAGTCTCACTCAATACCTTAAGTCTCAGGAAGACCAAGATATAACAAGACAACTCTACTTCCCTAGAACTCAAGAGGGCAGAAGAGAGGGGGTTTTTGTATGTCTTGGAATGAAGGAGAGGGAGATTTATATAGTAATGTTGGAGAAAATATGAATGAAATGTTATTTAATGAGGGTTGACAAAGAATCATAAACCTAGACCTTATTTTAGCCTTTAGAGAAATCGGGTGCATTAAATGTAAAGATTGGTGAGAGTGAGGAGCAAGCAAAATTCAGTTTTCCCGTAGTTACTATAACAACCTGTAGAACCAAATTTAAAAAATCATATCTTACTCAATTCTGATAGGAATTGTCTTATTCTTATGCTCAAATTAAAGCCCCAGATGTCTAGTTTCTGGAAAAATTAACCTCATTCACAGATTCAAAATATTCTGAGAGATATTAACGAAATGGTGAGCATAGGTCATTTATTAGAAAACAATTTCAACACAATTAACATTAATAGGTCCCAAATTAGTTTCCAATTAAAATTAATAGGCTCCAATCACTCCTATTTCAGAATTAATTAGTTCCAAATTTACCATAATTAAACGATAATTGCATAAATTACTCATTAAATAATTAATGTTTAACTATCTAATTAATTAAGTGTGTGCAACCTTACCATAAAATGTAGTTCTAACTAATGAAATTATGACGCGTCATTAATCTCAAATTGATTATAATTATAACAAATTGGAATCAATTGTTCATACTCACATATATTCGGACTATTTATGATAGTGTATCTCAGCCATTAAAACTTAATTTGATGATAACTTTTAATCTGATAGTTCGATTAGGGCTTATGACCAATCAATTTGATCGTTACAACATCAAAATTATTTTGGTGAAATGAAATTAAGGATCTAATGATCAGAATCAAGATGTATATTTCGAAGGTGAAATTACCTTTTTACCCTCCATGTGAAGTTAAATGCGGGTTGCAAAATGGGGTGTCAATAGAATGCCCTTCATTGGTGGAACTTGAAAAGTGAATGTCAATGTATGAAAGAGACACCTAACTTTACAATCAGTATTTAATTGTGGTAAATGTATGATGCATGTAGATAAAAATGCAAACCGTCATCTTATGGATCAAAATGTGGACTAAATCTCAAAGGAGATTGCCTACGTACCTCTTGGTGGGAGGATCAGGTCCAAACGTAGTTCATGCATGCAATTTTTTTTTCTTTGAATGAGTACAAGACATGCTTACTTGAGGCCAAGAAAATATGGAGATTCTGGTCCTGTGTTTCAGAGAACCAAACGTTCTGGATCTTGTCTCGTGTTTTTAGAAGACCAAGGATTTTTTGGACTTTGGCTCATGTTTTTAGAGGACTAAAGGTTTTGGATCTTGGCTTATGTTTTCAAAAGACCAAGGATTTTTTGGGCTTTCGCTCTTGTTTTCAGAGGACCAAAGGTTTTGGATCTTGGCTCATGTTTTCAGAGGACCAAGGATGTCACAACCCAAACCTGTACTTCAGAATTTAGAGCATGACCAGCATGTTAATATTAAGTTTATCTCAATACTAACACGGACCAACCTAAACTGAAGGTGCTTATCAAGAATTGTTTCTTGTATTCTTGCTTATTTTCTTGCATAAAAGCCACATATACAAAAATGATGAAAACCTTGAAACTTCATTTCATGTGAACTTGGAAAGATTACCACTTGGTTGAAACGTCAGGTATTCATGTAAATATTACATAGCTAAATGTTTAGCAAAACTCTTATTACAAACCTAACCACAAAGACATACAATTAGGGTTCAAAACAACTAAGATTTAGAATTACATCTATGCTCAAGAATCAAGTACATCTTGATTCCTCATATACAACAAAAGAGCTAAACTACTATACAAAAAAAAAAAAAAAACTATACATTCTAACAAACGAGAATCACAAAATCCTTGCCACCTCTAATACTTTCACTGCTTCTAAGAAGAAACTGTGCACTGAAATATAATAGGGTGAGCTGTGAAGCCCAGTAAGGTTTTAAGCTCCATGGGTCTTTAATAAGAATGCATATAAATAAAATATTTTATGGATATGCCAGCTTTGATAAAATAGCTTTCATACTATTCACGTTGTTCTTAAAATAACTTATGAACTTTCAGAAAAAAATACTTCATTTTCCTTTCATATAATAATAAAAGGACATAATAAGGAACTTAAACATAATTCAATAATCTTATCTTTGAATGGACTATATAATACTTTATCATAAACTTCTCATCAGACTTATAACACATTCAACATACCTTTCTTATTATCATACTTTTCTTATAATTTCCAAATAGTTTAATAGCTCATTTATAATACATATTAGTTAGTCCAATTGTAAGTCTATCACAACTTTGGGAGGCTTCCAGCACAATGTGCTAGGCATTCAGTAGTCCCCACAATGCTAGGTAATCTCGGGATCATATCATAATACATATCTTCAACCATGGGGGTAGGTTGGCATCCTCCACAAGTTGGCTGTTACCAATAAGGACGAGTACAGCTGAGCCAGTCCCACTTTTAATGGCCAATCAAAATCTCCATGGAAATACCAGTACTATAACCCCTACTGGCTGAGTTCAGATCATAACAATGGAATAACTGAAAACTATATTTTTCTGATAATATTGCTTTTACATAAATGTTTCACAACAGTAGCATATCCACTTCATTCTTAAATATTATGTTCGTGATATAAATAATAGCATTAATATGCTAAAATTATCATATATATAAGATTGAATAACTCACGAACATGTAGTTTACTTAAATCATGCTTTTATATAATATCTCTAATTAAAAGGTTTTAATGCATAATAGTTTTCTCACAATTTTTATACTTATCAAACGCACATGTCACATATCCCTTACCTGAAAACAGAAGACACGAGAGATTTGTACAAGAGGAGCTCAAGTGTCCATGTTCTCGTTCTTGTCACCTAAATGAAAGACCAAAACTTATTACTGACAAACTCTTCCTAAGTATTTAAACTTATACATGAATCATAACCTAACTCACAAACTCAAGAAAATCATAATTCCTATCACACAAGGTTCCCCAAAGCATATGATACATTCATCAAACATATTATATACCAATGACGGAACCAGGAATTTATATTTGGGGGGGCCATGTATAATTTTTTTTTTTTTATGTGTGTGTATGAAATGTAAAATAGTAGTATACAATACTTCATAACTGAATATGTATAAACGAAAGTATATTTAATTAAAATTAAACAATCATGAGACAAAATTGAAAAAATGATTTAATATCTTTAATCAACTATAAAATGGGCAAAGTCGCAAAACATACAATAACATAAAAGCTAAACATCTTTGTTCAAAACTGTAACCTACGCTCTTTAAGAGATCTAAAGTCATCAAGTATTGAGTCAGTAGTAAAGTTCTCAGCAATTTCCCTTTCAATGTAGACAATGAAGTTATCTGAGAGAAACTCGTCCTCCATTTTGTTGCGTAGTCTTGTTTTAACAATTTTCATAGCTGAAAAGGCTCGCTCACCAGTTGCTGTGGACACTGGAAGAGTCAAAACAAGGCGAATCAATCGATCAATAAGAGGATATACATGTGACTTTTCTGTCTCTACTAACCTTCAACATAATTCTGCCATAGATGACAAATTCTGAAACTTTAAATGATTTTGCACATCATGCTCAAATAGCTTCAATTGAATTTTCAAACCAGTCCTATCACGCTCAGAAAAATCAAGAGGATAATATTTCTCAACAAGACGACATATATCATCCATATTAAAGGATTTGTAAGCATCCTTTGGATCCAAAGCAGAGCAAAGTGTCAAGAGTTCTATTGGTTGTTCACTAAACCTATTGTCAAGCTCTTGCAATTGAACATCTATTGTAGCATTAAATATATCAAAATGATAATGATGCTCCACTGTAACATGATCCCTTTTCTTACGACTTCTACCTTCAGCAAATTGAGCACTTAGATCTGGAATATCAATTTCAAATATTTTGGAGAATCCTATGACATTCTCAAGAAAATTATCCCAGCCATCTACTCTTAAATTTTGGATGAGTGCCTTTGTTGCTGAAACTAAATTTTGGGCATTTAAGATGTCTTGAGATTTATGCTGTAAAGCTTGACAAAGAACATCAGTAATACCCATGATTTCCTTCATTAGATGTAAACTAAAAATAAACTCAAATGAATTAATCATTTTATAAGCTACATTTGCATCTCCACGTTGCAAGTAGGTGGACCCGTCTTCCTTTATATTTTCAAGCACCAAAAAAGTTGGACCAAACATCCTCATTAGGCTACAAATAGAATTATAATGAGACCCCCAACGAGAATCTCCAGCTCGTTTTAGAGTCCCAGTTTGGTTTGCTCCTATCCCTGTTTCAAGTTCATCAATAGCTAACATTCTAGCAATTTCTGCAGCTTGAGCAGCTCTTAGTTCATCATTACGTTTACACGAAGAACTAACTGTAGTGATAATGAAATTTAAATTCAAGAAGAATTCATGGATAGGGATTACCTCTCTTGATGCAGCAACTAATGCTAATTGTAACCAAAGCAATGCACATAGTATGCATAAGGACAATCATTTAGAACTAAGGCTTGCAATCCTTTCCATTCACCACACATGTTGCTAGCACCGTCATATCCTTGTCCACGAATATTTTGAATGTCAAGACAGTGACGAGAAAGAATAGCATATATTTCATTCTTCAAGGTCAATGCAGCAGTGTCTTTAACATGAGAAAGATCAAAGAAGCGTTCTTGTATAAAGCCATCATTGTCAACAAATCTCAAAACAAGAGCTAGTTGCTCTCTCTTTGACTCATCACGTGACTCATCAACAATAATACAAAATTTGGAATCCCCAATGTCTTCACGAATCTTACTCCGCACTTTACTTGCAATAACATGCAGAATCTCCTTCTAAATTGTAGGTGAAGTGTACTTAGTAGATTTAGGAGCATTTTCCAAAACAACTTGTGCAACCTTATCATTATAAGATGCCAAAATTCTAATCATCTCAAGGAAATTTCCTTGGTTTTTTTATTGAAGGGTTTCATCATGACCTCTAAAAGGACACCCTTGAAAGGTGAGCCACCGAACAGTATCAATAGAAGTTTTCACCCGTAGTCGATTATTTAGAATTTGTTCAGAACTTTGCACATTCATCACTTTATCTATATGCACTGATTCATTCAATAGATCATCACAATATTTCACAGCATTGTTGTGGGGTGAGCAAGGATCTTCTTCAACATGATTCAAAAAGGCACAATTCTTTCCATTATTTACTTTTTTCCAATTTCTAAATCCTGTGAAAGTAAATGCATCACAGCCAGGGCGTCTACTTCTTTCCATGGTAAAGAGATAACATGGCAGACAATATGCAGCATCTTTAGTAGGAGAATACTCTAGCCAAGAAGAAAATTGAGTGAACCAAGAAGCTTGAAAGCGACGAGGATGCTTTTCTCTAGAAAATGGATAGTTTGAAAGACGGATTTGATATGGTTTAGCTTTCAAATAAGCACGTCTAACTTCATCACGTATATTGGCCGGATAGTTACACATTTCAATGCGCTCTCCTGGATCTCGTTTTAAAATTCTAACATCAACTTTATTGGAACTAAGTGGTGAAAATTTTAAATGAATTTCTTCAAGTCCCACTTCCACCACTGACGGTCTAGAAGGATGTTTTTCGAAATCAATTCTTGGAGATTTGGAAGGACGCTCATTGGAAGTTGATGCTTCAACATTAGAACCTAAAAGTGTACTATTTTCTGAATTACCATCTTCATTTTTTTTGAAGAATGAGTCAATAGTCTTAAACTTGCCCATGACCTAAATTATCAAATTAAATTATCACTTATTAAATAAAAGACAAACAATCATTTAAATGTCAATACATAAAAAAATATATATAATAAACAACAACTAAATACATGAATATATATTGTTTATAATATATTTATTATTATAGTAATCAATAATATATTATAAGAAATTTAAAAAAGAAAGCAATGAAAAGAAAAAAAAAAAAAAACCTGGAGCACGGACGGAGCACACAGCACAAGCTGTCAAGCACAAGCACTGAAGCACTGAAGCTTCACAAAATTGAGTCACAAAAGTGAGGGGCCCACAGCAATGGGTTACTGACAAAAAGGGACAAAATTACTAAATTAGTCATCTAAATTCAACACAATACGTTTACCAAAGAAAAATTGACACTATTGCAATTCTGAAAAGTGCAAAGAGACAAAACTTTTACTTTAAACAAAGGGATGAAAAGCAAACTAGCAAAGAACTAAAAATCTAAAATCTGAAAAGATTAAGAAAAGAAAGAAGAAGGCAGTGGCGAGAAAGAACAGAAAGAAGAAAAATAAGAAGAATGCAAAGCCCAACTGCCCAAGTCCTCAATGCCTCAACGAAGACAGAGAGAGTGAGAGAGAGAGAGAGAGAGTCACCTGTGGAAGTCTGTAAGGAAGATTTTTTCTGTTTTGCAAGACTGCTGGCTGCTGCAACTGTGTGGCCGTGTGGTGTGGGAGAGACAAAGTTTCGGACTTTTCAATTTTTTTTCCGTGTGCCCTAGATGTATTGGAATGAAAATTAGAATTTTTTTTCTCTTTTATTTGTTGAGGTAATTGTTAAAATACTTGTATTCATTTTAAAGATGCTAAATGTGTAATTATTGTAATTTGTTGACATTTATTTGTGGATTGTATTTTATTTAAAGTGAAAATTGTATTTATTTTTATACTTTATATAGGTATATTTTCAGGGATGGGGGGGCCAAAATGACAAAATTATTTAAGATATTAAAAAAAAAAAATTTGGGGGGCCAAGCAGAAAAATTTTGGGGGGGCCAAGGCCCCCTTCGGTCCTCAAGTGGCTCCGCCACTGTTATATACCCAAACCATAGAGAAACCAAGGAATAAAATTCATCTATGATCCAAACATACTAAAGGATAAGCATATTAAATTATAGCTCAAAAAATTCATCCTAACTTTAGAATTAAATCCACAAATTCAGGTGTATCATATGTTGTTCACTGCTCATTTCAGCAGCATATGCCTCATTTGTAAAATACAAATGGGCTATTCATACACATCCAAACGTCATGCAATTTTACAGAACCACTCCCCTGGATGTCTAGTATATACCATAACAATTTCAGAGTCAAAGAATAAAACCATGATTTATTAAAAATCATACAAGGCCGCATGCTCAAATCTGTCCTGACAGAATCTCATGCAACTTAGAAAATAAACTATTATTTTTATATCAATCCAAATGCTATGAGATCACTTCCATAACAACCATGTGTGTCTCATAATTCATAAAAAATACTCCTAGCATCCTAATTCATAGAAAATGATTTAATACAAAATTTTCTTGTTGTAGACATCAAATCTGTCACAGTGACAGCTTCAGCATATGTTCTTACAAAATCATCAACTAATAGCAATTGGCCTTCATTCATTTGGGTATTTTTATACCTATACTTTACATATTAAAATACGTTAATAAGCATCCAATAGACCACAATATCATAAATATTTCAAATTACTAAAATAGAATCACAAGTTCAGCTTCTACAATCAGATTAGAGAACAAAGAGTGAAACTAAATCAACCATTACACCATTAAAATACCCATAATAGAAAATAAACATATATACTTACCCACAAACTTTAAAGCTGAAACCTAGTGTTAGGCTCTTAATTTCTTCTTAGAGAGAGATGTCTATGATTTTCGTTGAGAGAGTGAGAGAGAGGTGCTACCGTGTAAGAGCAAGGAGAGATGAACCAAGAAGTTTCTGGTGCAGCAAAAGAAAAGATAAGGGAAATGGACTTTGGGGTGGGGTTTTTGGTGCAGCAAAAGAAAATATAAGGTGGTGTGCTATTGCAGGCAACCAAAAATAAAACTCATACTCCTAAAAATATATGTAATAGTACGAGTAAGGATCGTTCCCACGGAGAGTATCTAGCCTAGTTTTATGTTATGTGAACAAGGAGGGGGGGTTGAGTATAATGAAAACAATTTTAAGAAAAAAAAACAAAAACAATTATGGAACAATTCAAATTAAAGTATCGAATTCAATCAAAAGAACAAACCTTGGTCTAAGTCAACATCCACCATCGAAATTTTACAACTGATCATCAATGCAAGTATATATCAATTCACACTTTGAATATTCACCGTTGAAACTATTTTCCTATCTCTCTTTAGTCGCAGTTAATTAGAAAATAAGCGATCTAATAAACCTTAACTGCTAAACAACTCAGGACAAGCACTAAAGGTTTAATCTAGTAGTAGCCTTAAGAATTAGAGAGATCGATGAAACTAAACAACACAAGCACAAGTGGTTGTATTTAATTTAGTTGAGCATTCTTCCTAAGATCTAATAATTTTTGACGCAGCAAATCATTAAATTTTGGTTGCTTCACAAGTTGAAGAGATCAAACAATTACGAATTTGATATCTAACCTAGCAGTAGATTGCAATGAATAATAAACTAGTAGGTCTCCTAGTAATTAAATGAGACAATCACGAAAATAGGCATAGAAGAACATCCGATATTCAAAGCATAAATTGAACAATAAAAACAAATTAGATCTCACAGTTTTATTGATTTCGAGGCTTCAGTTTCCTTCGATCAAGTATAAAAGTTTTAGCCATGCAAGGTCATGATGAAAACTCAAAGGAGAAAATCAGAGAAGAGGGGAGAGAGACGCGTGTGTGTCCAATTCTAATTTCTCCTCCCCCTTTTACACGTTAATTCCCCCTTTCCCAAGCTTACAAAATCTCCTAAAAATATTCTCAATAATAATACCCAAATCTGACTAATTAAGGAAAAATATTAAAAATAAAACAAAGTCCTAATATAACTAGGAAAGTGGTGTTTTTCAGCTGGAATTTTCGTGCATCAGATTTGGAAGCTTCCAAAAATAAACCGCATCAGATCTGCATATTAGAATTGCAGACAAAGGAACTTTCCAGAACATCAACAGTGCAGGTGCAGCAACTTGAAGCCCGATTTTGACCTTGATGCAGCCCGTATCTATCAAAACTCAAAACATGAAAGTTGTAGAGATTTGTCTTGGCGTTCCATATCATCCTGAATCATCTCAATTGGAGCTTGGATGAGAGAGTTATTCCCAGATTATGAAGCGATGCCAAAGCTGTCCAGAATCGCCCAATTAGCTACATTTTGCACTTAATGCCACAATTTGCATCCTAAATCAAAATATAAGAATAATGAGTACATTTAGGCACCAAATAAATATAAAAGACTAAACATTAAAGGAGAAAAATATGACATTTTGCATTCTCATCATAAGGGAAATGGACTTTGGGGTGGGGCACGTGTAATGCTAAGGAAAGAAAATATCATGACCCACCTTTTCAACTTTTAGCATTTATACTTTTCACCCACCATAATTCTATATTCTAGAAAGGCCCAAATATTAAAACAACTATGCACATGTATCCATACCTTAATAAAACTCATTTCTACAACATTAAAAGAGCATATATCTTCTATAATATCACAATATCAAAGTTTTTATACTCTTAAAGTAATTAAGATAATAACAAGCATATAAACCCATAAAATTAATTATGCAAATAGGTTGGGGTGTTACAAAGGATTTTTGGGTTTTGGCTCATATTTTCAAAGGACTAATTGTTCTAGATCTTGGCTCATGTTTTCAAAGGACCAAGGGTTTTTGGGTTTTTGGGCTTTGGCTAATGTTTTCAAAGGATCAAAGGTTTTGGATCTCAGCTCATGTTTTTAGATGACCAAGGATTTTTGGGTTTGGCTCATGTTTTTAGAGGACTAAAGGTTTTGGATCTTGGCTTATGTTTTCGGAGGACTAAGGATTTTTGGACTTTGGCTCATATTTTCATAGGACCAAAAGTTCAAGATCTTGGCTCATGTTTTCAGAGGACCAAGGGTTTTTGGGTTTTGGCTTATGTTTTCAAAGGACCAAAGTTTTTGGATCTTAGCTCATGTTTTTAGAGGACCAAGGATTTTTGGACTTTGGCTCATGTTTTCGAAGGACCAAAGGTTCTGGGTTTGGCTCATGCCGATGTGTGTGGGCCTTTTACCCTAGTACCTATAAAATAAATATTTTCAATTAGTAACAGAGTTATTCATTGAAAAGATTACGGCATACTTGGCGAATGCCCCTAGTTTGGGACATATTTTATGCTTTGATGAATGCTGAGGGTGGATAGGTGACTTAATGTTGCACCACTATAGAATATGGAAGAGGATCATAACTTTCTGTTCTTGAAGAAGAATTTAATGAAGCTTTTTACTGGGACTTTTGAATTTTTTTTTTTTTTTGAAATATTTGGAAATCTTGAATTTTTTAAGGGAATTGAAAATTTTGATTGATGATTTTTTTTTTAAAGCAACCTAAGAAGTACAAGTCTAATGCCCTTAGTCCCAAGGCTTTATTTATTTATTTTTATTTTTTTTTTTTTGGTTTGAAAGCAACCTAAGAAGTACAAACCCAATGCCCCTAGTCCCAAGGCATTTTTTATTTTTTTTGGAAAAATTTGGAAACCTTGAATTTTTTAAAGGAATTTAAAATTTTTGATTGATGGTTTTTTTTTTTTTTTTTTTTTTTTTTATGTTGCCCAACTGGAGAATATGGAAGAGGATCATAACTTTTTGTTCCTGAAGAAGAATTTAATGAAGATTTTTTTTGGGACTTTTGAATTTTTTTTTTTTTTGAAATATTTGGAAATCTTGAATTTTTTAAAGGAATTGAAAATTTTGATTGATGATTTTTTTTCCTGAAAGCAACCTAAGAAGTACGAGTCTAATGCCCCTAGTCCCAAGGCTTTTTTGAAAATTTTATTTTTTTGAAAGCAACCTAAGAAGTACGAACCCAATGCCCCTAGTGCCAAGGCTTTTTTGATTTTTCTTTTTTTTGAAAAATTAGGAAATCTTGAATTTTTTAAAGGAATTGAAAATTTTTTATTGATGATTTTTTTTTTTGAAAGCAACCTAAGAAGTACGAGCCCAATGCCCCTAGTCCCAAGGCTTTTTGAAAATTCTCTCTTTTCTTTTCTTCTCTCTTTCTTTTTTTGATATATATGGAAATCTTTTTTTTTTTTTTTTTTTGAGATATGAAGATTTGTTCATTATCAAAAAGTGAAGTAGATGAAGATGAAGATGGAGTAAAAGTGATGAAGATTTATTCAAGATGATTTTTTTTTTTTGGTTGAAAACCCTATCCTTTGAATGAGAATAACTTTGGCCGGAAGTTGATGCAAATTGCTAGATAAGTCCTTACTTAGTTCCTGTGAAAAGATAATTTCAATTAGCAATGGATTTTTTCATTGAAATGAATTGGAAGTACTTACCCAATGCCCCTAGTTTAGGGCACATTCCATGCTTAGATCGAAGCTGAGTTCATTTGATATTGTGACCATTGGAGAACATGAAAGAAGATCATAGTCCGCCATCATTGGTTACTACAAAATGACTTTCTTTCTCTAGCTTGTTGGAAACCAATTATCATGAAAACATTTTTGGCCAATGCCCTTAGTGTGGACATGCTTGCAAAAAAAAAAAAAAAAACCAAAAAGGATTGATGCCTCAAATGAAAACATGCTTTCATGCAAGAAGGACATATCTACACATAATATAAATAGTCTAATGCCCCGAGTTTGAGCATGCTTGATGCAAAATAAATGAGCTTAGCCTAACATGCACCCAAACAATTTTGTCACAATGTTTTGACTTCTAGCCCTAAAGTTGTTTGGATGATTAGGACCGGGCCTTTGAAAGGCTGCCTACATACCTCTTTTATAGAGGATCAGGTCAAGACGTAGTTCAAGAGAATTGGATTTTGGAAAAAAAATGATTTTTTTTTTTTTGAAATGAGATTTCTCTTTCGTTTCTTTTTTTTTGAAAAATTACAAATTTTTTTTTTTTTTTTTTTTTTTTTGGTTGGAACAAGATGTGATCCTTTGAACAACCATTTTGGAAAATCATAGTGTTTAAGAACCAAACAAATCTCTTTAATTATGAAGGATCAAGATCATTAAACTCATGTAATCAAAATTTTCTTCTTTCTTTTGAACATTGTCAGATTAAGTCTCCAAAAGCAATCAAGAAATAAAATGTGATAATATTTAGGAATCACATTGTTGGGTGCAAACAAGGAGAGTGCTCCAAATTTGAAAGTTCTTTTGAGTCATTTGAGAAATTTTCTCCTTAGACATATCATCCAATGGGGTTTGACAATTTTAAGCATTTTTCCTTTTCAATTCAAGAGAAAATAATATTAGAGTTTAAGATGTGCCTACAACTAGCAAGACTTCAAGGAGATCTTTACTCATGGGTTGTAATGTAGGCCGAGTTCAGGTTATGAAATGAAGGATAAAAAGGCTCAAAACCCCTATAATATTCCCCCTAAAGTATGCATTACTTGGAAATCAAGTATTGGAGGAGTTTTCCCATTTCTTCATTGTCATCTTCTCACTAGTCTTCATTGTCACTTGTATCAACATTTTTTTATGCTGGTTCCTCTTGAATTATATCTCTAGACTTTCATCTTGTAAAATCCTCTTCTTTTTAGGTTGCATCTTCAAATTTCCAACTTGGTGGGATTTTCCCCTTTTCTTTTCTTTGGCCCTAACTTTTTCCTAGGTTGCCCTTTTGGGTTTTTAACTTAGTGGGCTTTCTCTTCTTTTCTTTTTCCTTTTTGGCCCTAGTTTTTGCCTAGTCTGGTCTTTTGGGTTTCTAGCCTAGCGGGCGGGGTTTTTTTTATTTTTATTTTTTATTTTATATATATATATATATATATTTATATATATGTATATGTCTTTCATCTCTTGATTGAATGAACTTATGGGGATCTTTTGCCTTCCTTTTTTTTCTCAGCTTAAGTCATTTTGATACACTCTCTAGACTACTTTCTTGCCTTGATGCACTTGCACCTTTTGTAAGGGGCAACCCAAATTTAATTGATATGATAAATAGAAATAGGTTGGATGAATATATTTTATATTTTCTAGTTTTATGGGATAAGAAAAACACTCAATAATTTAAAGGATAAATAAGCTCACTACCAAAGTAAACCCAAAGGGATAGAAATAACACCACTCAAAGGAATTTAATTAAGGATACAGAACTATTTTGGCTTACCACTCTATGGGATACAGATTAACACCACCCTAGAGATACAGAAATTGATACTTGCCAATCCACCTAAGTGATAAGAGATAATTTAGAAGAAATCTATCTTCTGAAAAACACAAGGTTTTTTTAACTTCTAAAAATACACTCTACTTTTTTATTAGATTCACCCAAAGGCTTAAATAGAGTTTGGAATAGCCCCCAAGCATAGGAAAATAAAAATTAATAATAAATACATTTACTTAATCTAGCTAAAGTCAGATATGACTCTTAGAAACTTAGAAACACAATAAATTACTTGTCAGCCTAAGAGAAATAAAACATAAAGTCTGATTCATCCTAGGAAACACTAAATAAAGAAAAATTGACTTAATTAATAAAAAAATGTTTTAAAATAATGGGCTTTTATTTTGGTCTTCAAGGAAAGTTTTTGGGCCTAGACTGACATCAGGTTAGGCTTACTAGATCTTGGGACACTCCGGTGTCAGGTTTGATCTAGGTTAGAGAGAGAAGGGCTGAGATAGGTGATTTGTTGGATGAGGTTGAGATCAGTTGTGGTTGTGAAACCAAAAGTAGAGATTGGTGGTGGTGGATGTGTAACTGAGAAACTTGGGTTAGAGAGAGAGGGGCTAAGATAGGTGATTTGCTGGGTGAGGTTGAGATCGGTGGTAGTTGGTGGTTGTGCAACAGAAGTAGAGATTGGTGGTGGTGGTGGTGGATGGGTTGATCGATGGCTTCTTAGTTTCAGTTTTGGTTTCATATGGGTTTGATGAGTTAATCAGTTTTGGTTTTGGTTTCATATTCAACCTTAGATATTATGTTTTGGTTTTATATGGGTTTGGCTCGTACTAAGAAATTGAAACAATTGAGTTTTTGCAATTTGGTTTTTATTTGGGTTTGCTTTGTTGGGTCGTAAATTTGGATGAATGTGTATTGTTGAAGGATTTCATTTCGGTTTGATTTGCTAGGTTTCAATGTTTTAGTGATTTGATGAGTTTTGTTGCTAAGAAAATGTAAGAAATGAAAAGGAAATCTTGATTTTTTATTTCTCTAGACAACCAATTATTTGGTGAAAGAACATGAAGATTCCATAAAAATAATAAAAAGACTTTTTTTTTAAAATTTAATTACTTTATTTTATTTTTTCAAAAACCAAAAGTTGAGAATTTTGTTTTAATTGTTTTTCTTATGTGGCTTTTTTTAATAATTAAAATGCTGATGTGGCATTTTTCAAATGCCAAATAAATTTTTTTTAATATTATTTAACGGCTACGTCAGCATTTAGTATGCCAGTGGTGCACTCCACTGCCATATATGATTTTTTTTCATTACTAAAATGATGGTAATGACCAAAATGGTAACAATTTTTTTATTTTCAAGAATCAATATGGGTGATCCAAAAAAAAAAAAATAGGGACTAAAGTGAAAATTGGCTCAAAATGTAGGACCCAAAAATGCATTTTCGCCCTGAATTTTTCATGTTTGCTTTCGTGCTACTGCTTGCAATTCATTTGGATGCTCTTTAAGTCTTAAGTTTAAGTGTCTTCCTCTTTATGAGATCCCTCTCCAAGTTTCCAATGATCTTCTCTCTCTCTCTCTCTCTCTCTCTCTCCTACAAGGATTTTCCATCATCTGTTTTTAAATTTTTAGATCAGTTTTTTTTTTTTTTTCAATCCAAGAAAATCTGTTTTTTATTCTTTGGTTAATCAATTCCGCTTATCTACCCACAATATTAAATTGAATATGTATTTTTCTTCGGTTTCTCAGTTCCCCTCAAAAGTGTTTTAATCAAATTTTCAGTATCAATTGCTCCTTAATTCTGATTTTAGTTTTAGTTGAGTGAATGTGTGTTTTATTTTTAGTTTGTCAATTGAATTATTTTCTTATATACCAATCATTTTTAGTTTGTCAACCATTTTCTTGATGTTCTTTTTGCTGCAAAAATGAGACAATTTTTGGTCTCTATAGTGAACGTGATATTAGACTAAGGTTATAGTTTTTATTTTGTCAAGTTAGTGAGTTAGGTTGCTTAGATTTTGTACAAATGTGATTTTTGGTCGAAATACATACCTTAAGATAGTAAGGTGGAATACCCCCATGACATTAATCAACCATAATAGCTCTTGCATTTACTATTGGTTTTTTTTACAAAATTAATGCCTAGAATAGATGTGGTGATAGTAATTGTAGAAATTGATGACTCAATGAAGTCCAAATCTTCTGTACCATTCTCTCTGCTCCACTCTATGCTCCACAAATAAAAATTTGACACATGTCCACCTATTTAATTAGATGCTAATTTTTTGCCTTTTTATATTCCAAACTTTCAGTTTGCTAAAAAATTAGAACAAAAACCAACACATGTTCACCGGCCACCATCATCGGTCCACCACCGACTTCGCCGGCTCCACTAAAAAGAGATCACCAACATTGTCATCGGCCATCCACTACTGCTGCCAGGTCCACACCTCAGCCGGCTAGCCAGTTACCCAAAAAAAAAAAACACCAACACATTTTCACCGGTCACCACCAATAAACAATCCATCAAAAATTTACCAGATACTCAACCCTAAATTGGTACAATTCAATGCGTAACCTTTTGTCCGTACTTTGATTACCACAATTAATCAATCAGCACATAGAAACTGAAAACTTTCAAGAATAGAAAGCCACGAAGGTAAATGCTCTAAGCAGCATACAAAACATGGCAGCCACTAAGGTAAGCCTGAAGCTTTTGATTGACAAAAAGAGACACCAAGTGCTCTTCGCTGAAGCAGGCAAGGAATTTATTGATTTCCTTATTACTATTCTCGCTCTGCTGGTTGGATAGGTGAATATGTGTTGGTTTTTTGTTTTATTTTTTTTTTAGGAAACTGAAAATTTGGAATATAAAAAGGCAAAAAATTAGCATTTAATTAAATAGGTGGACATGTGTCAAATTTTTATTTATGGAGCATAGAGTGGAGTAGGGAGAGTGGTACAGAAGATTTGGACTCGAATCAATGAATGTATTAGTATGGATCTACATTGTTTTTGTTGTTACAAAACTGAACTTAAATTCTATCTTTGAGTCAGGTAAATATTGCTTGAAAAGCCATCTATTTGAAGCCCCTCAAATAAAATTTTAAAGTATGTTAAGAGCCTGAGCCTATCCAAGTTTTATCTAAGTTTTGAGATTCTTTCATACAAATAGTATCTTTAGTGTAGTTGCACAATTGTATTTGTTTTGATTCCACTACTTGCGCTATTAGTTTCTTCTAATATTTCTATATTTTTTGCCAAAAGTTTTGTAACTCAACTAATTGGTACCTCATGATATTTTCAATAGAGACATTCAATCTTCAAATCCCTGACCCCAACCATTGATGTATCAACAATTTTTTTTATAATAATTTTTCTTGTAAAAAATTGTAATATTGTTCTATTTTATAAACAAAATAAAAAGACAATAAGAGCAGTATAATAATTTGATCATACAATGTATTTACAATTTTGAAAATTGCATAATATAGTGATCAATAGATAGGCATGTTTCATGCTTACTCCAGAATGCAAATATCGTTTGATAAAATAAAATGCATGTCACTGAAAGAAGTTGTAAAAAATTAAATTATTAAGATTAATTTTAGTGAACTAACAAATATTTAATTTTTGATGGCTTTTGTGTTAATTGTTGGCAAAGCAACTAAGATAAGAAAGAATGACCGTCTTATTCTAAATCAATTATATATTATTATTGTTTTTGTTGTTGTTTCTTATATTGAATTTTAAAAAAAAAATTATATAAGTTCACTTTTAATATAAATAATTAGTATGTAACTATAGGTAATTAATATATGCATTTATGTAACTATAGATAATTAATATATGCATTTATCCTATTGGCCAAATGAACTAATATTTTGATATTTGGATATACACCATTATCGGTTTCTTTAAGACATTCTCCTCTCCCTCTGTTTGTGTGTGTGTGTGTGTTAAAATACTTAGTATTCTTAAAAAAATAAAAAAATAAAAAAATAAAATAAAATAAACTCAAAAAATGCACCACATGGCATAATCTTATGCCTTAATACATGAAGCTTATGCTTTTATATATTTACTAGTATGTAATATGAATTGTAGTGGTGCTATTGATGTTAGCTTCAATTATAAAACATATAGAATATTATTTCAAGCAAGATATTTGGAGGTACTAAAATAGTTTTTCCTTACAATTTTCATGATATTGGTTACACCAAGTTTCTCATTACACTGTTATTATGTATATAATTTTGAAAATCACTATTGAATACTACATATACAATATTAATTCGCAATCATTATCCGTGAAATTCTACTAAATATAACACAAAATAAAAGAATAAATTGATCAAATAGTATATCCAAAATTGTTAGCTTCGATCATTCAGCTCAATTACAATTTGTTACATTCAAGATTTTGGCATACAAAATATCTAAATAGAAACAGTATAAAAAATATCTTCATCCACTACAACAAAATGTATTTTTAGTGACGAAAATTAGTAAGGAAATATTTTTCGTCACTAAAAATATAGCTTTAGTGACGAAATATGAATTTCGTCACTAATAATGAAAAAAATTATAACATTTAGCGACGAAATTTTTCGTCGCTATTGTGATTTGAAAAATGGGCGCCAGTGGAGGGAAACTTTGACACGAGTTTAATTAATCTATACTGACGAAATATTTCGTCGCTAAAAGTTGAAATTTTTAGTGACGAAATATTTCATCACTGTAGATATTGTTGTGGATAGTATTAGTGACGAAAATCCTTTCATCACTATAAGGAAGAATTAGCAACCAAAAAAATTCGTCACTAAAAATAATAATAGTTTTGCACTTATATGTTTTTAGTGACGAAATCACAATTCGTCACTAAAAATATGATTTAGCAACGAAATATGAATTTCGTTTCTAAAAATCTTAACAAAGCCTGGGTCTTTAGTGATGAAAGTGAAATTCGTCGCTAAAAACTTAAAAGCCTAATTTCAATACAATACCCAGCTACCTTAAAACATTTCAACCCAAGCATTTCAGTAAAAAAAAAAAAAAAAAAAAAAAAAAACCGAGCTGGGCCAAAAAAACCCATCGTCGCCGATAAGCTCCGTTGAGCTAACCGTCGCCAATGAATCTCAACGGTGACGCTTCAGCGTCGTGATCGGTGAACTAAACTGTCGCCGTAGAGCTTCATCTCAGCTCACCGATCGGCGAGCCGAGCCAAGCGTCGCAATCGGCGAGTCGAGCCGAGCGTCGCAATCGGTGAGTTGAAGCGTCGTCGTTGGCTTCATCGATGAGCCGAAGCTCAACGGTGACGTTTTAGCATCACGATCGGTGAGCTGAAGCGTCGCCATTGAGCTTTATCTCAGCTCGCCAATCGCAACGCTGAAGCGTCGCCGTTGAGATTCATCTTAGCTCACCGATGGGCGAGCTGAGCGTCGCGATCGGCGACACTTTAGCTCATCGATCGTGACGCTCAGCTCGCTGATCGTGACGCTTCAGCTCACCGTTAGCGATAATTCTGCTCGCCATTGGCAACGCTTTAACTCGCCGGTGATGTTCAGTTCGCGACGCTTCATCCTTCAATTCGCGACGCTTCCGGCAACCCTTCACCTTCCACCCAGCCAGCGACCCTTTGCCTCCCACCTAGCCGGCGACCCTTCGCCTCCCACCCAGCTAGCAACCCTTCGCCTCCCCCAAATGTGCAATGGTTTTTTTTTTGTTAATTTTCGTTCAATGATTCTTGTTCCTTTGGGTATTTTTGTTTAATGATTCTAAATGCTTGAGGTTAATTTTTTTGTTTAATGATTCTAGTTCCTTTGGGTATTTTTTTGTTTGATACAGTAATGGGTATATGCATTTTTGTTTAGTTTGGGTATTTGATATTTACTGTGTAATGGTTGTGATGAAAGTTTCTTATATATATACTTGTCAATTGCTGTAATTCTTTTTGATTTCTAGGTTCTTATTGTTTGGATGATTCTAGTTTTGGATCTTCACTCTCTTGGTTTGGTTTCCACATTGATACCAGTGTTAGATATATGTAGTGTACAAGTTCATATACATTAGGTGTAATGTATGAACTCAAAATGAGATTACCCATCTTCTAAATTTTCTTGTGTTGATTATTGCTCAGGTAATGATACTCTGATTTCACAATGGGATTGTGTCCTCTGATTGTTATTTTACTTGATTTAATGGGGGATTGTTCTTTAGATTATGTTTTAGATACATTGTGCTACTCTATTCATATTTCTTGCAAGACAAAAGATGAGATTTTTTTTCCCTAATTGCTAGTTTTTTCTATCATCCATTTTGATGACAAAAATGAGTTTTCAATCTGAGAAAGGAATATTAGGATGGCATTGTCTCTAAAACCAGGTTGATGAAGGTTGTTTTTCTTTTGGGGTGGGGTCCTTTGTTATATATATTATCTTTTGGGATTAGCATAGAATGAGGATATAGACTATAGAGATATATGAATGACATTACAGGTGAAGTGAATGGTTTTGTGGAATTAGAATTTAACACTAGCATTGATGAGGATCATGATGACACTAATTAGTTTAAACAAAAGCACTTTAATGTTACTTAAAATACTGCCAATGCACTTTAAGGTAGAAGTTTAAGGATTTGGGTATATATGTACTTAACATAAAAGTTTAAAATTCATGCATAATAGGTGTAATTTGAGCTTTCCATCTTGATTGAAAGGTATTGTGAGATTTGGTTATGGTTTGATATTTAATGAGCTTTTACAAGCTTTTCTTTAACTTTTGTACTTATAAATTTAATTTTTTCTTTTGCAGGCTAAATACACATTGTTTGCAGTAACTTTGGATTTTTTCTAAAAGTTGTAAACTAAGCTTGAGCAAAGTAAGTAAATTCTAGTCAAAAACTTACAAAACTGTATACTTGTGATGTTGGAAATTAGATTTGTCGTGGTATGTTGTGTTGGAGCAAGCGGGTGGCTTGCATGGTGGTATAAGGTGGTTTAAACTAATATTGGGAGTGTTTTTCATTTCTTGCAAATGTGAATGAGTATTATTGATTAGACGTGAAAAATAGTATTTTCTTTGATTTAAATACTCGTAAAACCATATGTGTAACACTTCATGTAGCTTCCTGATTGAGCTATTTATTTGATGAGCACTGTTGGTTACACATGTGTGTGTATACATTTGTTTTATAACTAAAACCCATGTTTTTAGTTACAAAACATGTGTATACACACCTGTGTAATAAGATTTAGCTTTACTTAATATGGGTGAAATTTTTGATTGATCTCTAACTCAATTATGTTAATTAAGGTTTGGAAGTTGGTTTAACTTGCATTCATTGGTTTGCTACTTGCATACAATTTTCTTTTTCATTGACAATCTCAATGAAACACCATAAATGTGGTGGATAGATATTGTATTTAGTTAGGGCATCAATCAATTGAATTAAGTTCTTATTTTCTTTTTTCATTTTGGTGCGCTTGGTAAACTTTTAATGCTATCTAGTTTGTGATGTTTGAGGTTGTAAGGCTGAATTTTCTTTTAGATCTTACAGTATACCTCTATTTTATAAATTATTTACTATTAGTTTCCTTCTCTTGTTTACTCATACAGTTCTTCCATAAACATATAAATTCTTATATTCTGGTTCAAGAAAGAATTTTAAAGTCTGACACAAACTTATGATCTAGAACATGGCTTGCTAACTACTTAAAAGCTGGTAATTTATTGCCAGTAAACCAGCACGATGGACTCCACCAAGTTTATTTTCCTTGGTTTACTTTTTTTAGTTTTCTTGTAATAGCAGCTTAAGTAAATATAGTTAAAGTTATCTACACTTTTGTCTTTAGAACATCTAATGCATTGTTAGAAATGTTTCTTATAACATAGTTAATGTTTTTACTTTACAATTTTAATGTAGTATTGTTTTTATATTTGTGCAGATTTCTTATTGGTGGCTTTTAGGAGATTTACTTTTGGCATTACTTGAAGACATATGAGGACATCTTCCGTTAGTTCTAATTATATTATGCTACACTTTTTGTATTGTTATAAAATATCTTGAGTTATTTTATATGTTGAAAACAATTATTGTATGGAAGGAGTTTGAATTGGATATTTGTTTTATTTTTTACTTGTGGAATGTATGGATCTTCTTTTATAAATATGTTGTTGAAATAAATGTGTTATTCAAATGTGAGGTTTTAATAATGTAATGACAAGTTACAGGTTAATATCAAAGTCATGAAAAAAATAAAAACAGAAAATAAGTTTTAATGACGAATTTTTTCGTCACAAATATAACAACAAAAAATTGTTTTAGTGACGAAATATTTCGTCGCTAAATGTAGCAAAATTTTGTAAGAAATGGTTTTAGTGACGAAAAGTTTAGCCACTATATGTGCTTGGACTTTCTTAAAAATAGTTTTAGTGACGAACTTTTTCATCACTATATGTACCCGAACATAGTTTTAGTGACGAAATTATTCGTCACTAAATATGATTTAATAAACTAAAGTGTTTTTAGTGACAAAATATTTCATCACTGAATAATGTTTTTAGCGAGGAAAACATTTAGTGACAAAACATTTTCGTGTTTCGTCGCCAAAAGCTTTTTTTAAAAACAAATCAGACTTTTAGTGACGAAATTTTTCGTCACCAGGACTTTTAGTGACGGGGCTACAGTGACGAAATGAGTTTCGTCACTAAAAGTCCAATTTCGTCACTAAAGGTCCTTAGTGACGAAAAATTGGACTTTTAGTGACGAATTTTTTCGTCACTGAAAATACATTTTGTTGTAGTGATTAGTTCAAAGAAAAAATAACAAAATGCCTTGCTTAAAGATAAAATGCCTTGAAAATAAAAATTACAATACAAGAAGGAAAAAAATACTGATACCAATGATGATAAGTCAACACCAATAATGTTAGCTCAACCTTTAAACTACCCGTGAGAATTCTTATTTTTATATGGAATATCATGCATGATAGCTTACCTGTGTTTGTAACCCTTAATAGAAGTGGTGTCTAAACATCCACTAGATGTCCGCTGTGTGATGCAGAGGAGGAATCTACTACTCAAAGAAAAAATAACAAAAAAAATCTAAACAATTTAATTTGTATGGAAAACTAATAAAAACAAAATTCAATTTTGAATCTAATTAAAATTTCTCTAAGCATTGGTTATATATATATATATATGACTAAGTTTTTTATGATTTATTTATATTGAAATTCTCGTTTTCTACGTTGAATTAACTCACTTGGCACAAAAATTAAAAACTTACATTAGATAAGACACGTGGCGTAAAATTAAACTCTAATTGAATTCTAATTTTTGTATTGAATTAACTAACTTGGCACAAAAATTTAAAAATTTAGATTAGATGAGACACGTGGTGCAAAATTAGACTCTAATTAAATTCTAATTTGAAATTTAATTGGATTTTCTCTCAGCTTTACCTATTAATATATATACAGATTACTAGTCTCTAACTCGTGCGATCGGTATAGTTCAACAATTTTTTTTTTTTAAAATTTGCACTTTGCTTAAAGATAAAATGCCTTGAAAATAAAAATTACAATACAAGAAGGAAAAAAATACTGATACCAATGATGATAAGTCAACACCAATAATGTTAGCTCAACCTTTAAACTACCCGTGAGAATTCTTATTTTTATATGGAAAATCATGCATGATAGCTTACCTGTGTTTGTAACCCTCAATAGAAGTGGTGTCTAAACATCCACTAGATGTCTGCTGTGTGATGCAGAGGAGGAATCTATTACTCATCTTTTCTTACGGTGCACCTTTGCAAGAGCTGTCTGGCATGGATCAATGCTTGAAATCAGAACAACGGATCTAATTCATAGCTCAACAAAGCAATGGCTGCTGAGTTACGTCGACACAGACATTATCACAGGATGTACAAAGATGGAACTGCTACAAGTTGTGTTCACTATCCAATTGACAATCTGGAATCATAGAAATATTGTTCTCCACAAAGGGAAGGTTCCCAATCCATTAGAGGTTGTTCTTACCTCTCAATCTCTTATTTGCAGGTATAGGGAAACCTTTCAACAATTGCAAGAACAGAGGCGAAGACAGAAATCAAAGCCTAACATACCTATCTTCAATCAGAACTGGCAAATACTTATCAAGGTGGCAGCATCTATGAATAGAAGAACAAAAAGATGTGGCTATGCATTTGAAGCAAGGAAGATGGATGGTACTCTCCTATTTAGAGGGGGAGCTAGTAGTGGAAGACAAACTCAACATCTTGCAGCTCAAGAAGCACTAGTGGAGGCACTGATCAGATCAACAGAGTTGGGAATTTACGGAGTTGTCATTGTGAGTGCTGACAAGAGACTGGTAGATATCTGCAACAAATACAGGAAGATAGCATGGCAGGACCAAGCCTTACTAATGAATCTCCTCCAATTCCACTAGCAGGGGTTGATCACTCAATTTTTGTTTGTACCGAAAGTAGTGATTGCTCAGGTTTTAGATATTGCAGTTAGAACTACAAGATTCCCAGTCCACTAATTACAGCAAAACATGTCTAATATCGGCTAAACTATGTTGTATTTCCTTTTTTAAGCTTAATATATATGTTTGAACTCTTTTTTCAAAAAAAAAAAAATCCCTCATGTGATAGTTATAATATTTTAATATGCAAGAACAATAAAAAAGACATATTATATGAATAAAAGGACTTTGTTAGAGAGTGAAGACCAATAAAAATGCACCGATTTTCAATAAAGGTTGCTTCAATCATCTTGCTTAAAGAGCAGAACTATTAAAAAAAAATCCTTTGTGCACATCTAAGCCAAAAAATAAAACAAACACCTGCCATGAGCTCAGATATGAGAAATTTGGAAAGTATTGAAGATGACCGATCTACAAAGCACTCGGAATTTCCTATTATCTATATATATAGCCTCGGCTACCACTTTCTTGTCTCTCATTTCCTTTTGGTTCCAATTTTTAGTCTTGGCGAAAGTAAAAACACAAAATGGGTCATGTATATATGAAAAAAATAGCCACAATCATTCAAACAGTAAGGCAATGTGCTAACAAAACCCTAGAAATCAATATCATGCATTTTTTAGCGTTGATTTCCTCGTAAAAAAGCAAATAATAATAGCTGAAGAAACACAATATACTGAAAATTTTTAAAAAGAAAATTTCCCTAGGACCAAATTAATATTATAAATAACATAAAAGAATCAAAACCAACCTAATTGTACTACTTATAAAAGCTAAGCTTTATAAGTTTACATATATGTAAAGATTGCAACGATTTAGCGTTTACAAACAAAACAGCAGGGGCAACTCAACAATTAGGCCATTTAGGCAATGGCTTAAGGCCCCCATGAAAGAATGTTTCCTTAAAATAGAATATATTATATCTCTTTGTATTATACTATTGCACAAAAATAATAATAAAAAAGTAATGTCTTCCACTTTTGGGGGCGGGGTGTGGAAGAAAGAAGAAAGACATGTTCTATTGGTTGATAAAATGTCTTGTTTATCTATTTTACGATGTAAAAAATTTAATTAAGGCCCAAGAATTTATTAAATAAAAATCATTTAAAAAAAAATTACTCTTTTAGAATGTTCAACATTTTGTTAATATGTTTTACTATGTTTGCGGTAGTTTAAGAATGTAAAAATTTTCAACCTTCCAAAAAATTTACTTTTCATTTTCCTCTTTTTTAAAATTAAAATTAGAATTTATAGTTTTTGAGACAAATTATTTCCTAAAATCCATCATTTAATAATTGAAGTCCAACATTACCAAGAGAAACAGTAACCATCTAAATTATGATATTTATTTTGATAGTGATTGTTTTGATTTTTTTTGAATCAAAAGTTTTAAAATTCGCATTATAAATATATGAAAATAGTTCAATTAATGTATTAAATTATATAAAAAAGGGTTTGATTCTTTTTTCTAATTTGTGTGTCGCTTATAAAATATTATTTAATAATACATTTTACATTTACATCTAACCCCAAAATATATAAAGTCGGCCTTAGACTAGTCCATATTTTGCAAACCATGAATTTGAACAAGGTTTAAAAAGAGTATATTTAAAAATGAATTGAGATATTTAATAGAAATAAATTTTTTTATAATTTACAAATTTTTATAACATTTTAATTTATATTTAAAATACTTCACACATATGAAAAATCTTCATAAAAATGTGGTTGTATTTTGGATGAAAGACATTTAACATGCCAATAATTAATATTTCATGATCATAATGGTATTAGTACCACACAAAAAAAAAAAAACTAATTTAATCAAGGCTAAAGTTGTTAAGAAAAAACAAATATAAATTTGACAACTTTGCAAAAAAATGCTCAACAAATATTACCATTGAGATATTGGAAGAAACTAATAATTTTTCATAAAATGTTTCACTTTAAATTGTTGCCTTATATAGGCTACAAAATGTGTTGAGTCGAATCTGCAAAATAGAGTACATATTCATAATAAAAAAGAACAATTAATTATTGGTTCCATTGTTTGAGGAGTACCAAAATGATTAGGATTAGATTATACCTCATATGCATGAGTTTGGGAGAATCGTGTTTCAGTTTTCTGACTTATAGATTAGGGTTCTCAAATAACTTGGCACAACTAAACAATTATATAAAAACACTTATTGCACATAATTCAAATGAAGAAAAAAATTATACTTGTTAGGACATATGTGTTTCTCATATTAAGAACATATGTCATGATTTTATGTAATTGGCTTATCCTTTGACAAAACGCACTTTACTTGTATTTGGGTAGACTTAGGATGTGTTTAAATACTTCAAGAAACCTCGTTTCAAGTTCAAGTGTTGAAGCCTTCAAGTTTGTTCAAGAAATCAAGTAAATAGTGCAAATTCATTAAAGCTCGACAGCTGCTCGATAGTTGCTCGACACCTCCTATCTGTCGAGGTTTAAGAATTTCAGAATTCAAATATGATTTTCTTGGGATCCATGAATATGTCTTTGGGCCTTCTTTTCTCCTAACCCTAGACATATAAAATGATTGTTTTAAGGGCTGTCAAACGGTACACAAGTTGCACAAACTTTGAGCAAACTCTATTCAAGCAAATTGTGACCGAAGACGAAGTTCTTGACCTAGTTCATCTCTTTCTCTTGAAGAAGTTGCTATGTATTTGCACCGTGGGGTTTTGTAACCAAGCATCTTCTTGATCTTCATCGTGTGGATGAACTGAAGAACCTTGCAGTTGATAATCTTCTTAGTTGGTGATTGAAGTCGTGTACTAGGATCTGCGCAATTGGTTAGTCATGTACTTGGGAGTCGTGTATCAGAAAGGGGAATTGTCACTACAAAACAAATCCAATTGGGTATTGGGGTAAGGGTTCAACTGTAGGTTGGTAAGGTACTTGGGATTCCTTTACTTGTAACAGTTTGTTGTGATAATAGTGGAGTTTCGGGAGTGGTAACCTGAAAATTACCCGATGGGGTTTTTGTCGTTAGGTTTTCCCCATTCGTAAACAAATCACCGTATTATTTATTTTCTGCTGCATAATTAATTTATTGGTGATTTGTTTGTGCTACCACGCGTTTGCATGATAAATTGATTAATTAATAACTTGGCTAATTAATTAATTAATTTCTATCACAATGGGTCATTCAGTTTGTGGCCTATCAAGTGGTATCAGAGCAGGCACACTTTGATTAGGGTTTAATCTTTGTTGTGTTGATCCATTGACTCCTGTTTGTCATGGATAGAGGATAGTCATTAATCATACCTCCTTTATTTGATGGCACTAACTATGTATACTGGAAAGTACGCATGAGAGTTTTCTTGCAGCCTTTAGATGAAAAAGTGTGGCAAGCTGTTGAGATTGGCTGGACTAAGCCAAAGGAAGTGCAGGCCAATTGGGATGAAGCCAAGATCAAGGCGGCAAATTTCAACAGCAGGGTATTGAATGCCTTATTCAGTGCAATCACCAATGAGGAGTTTAAGAAGATATCCTCTACTGAAACTGCTAAGGAAGCATGGACCATCCTCCAGATAATCTATGAGGGTACTAAGGCTGTCAAGGACTCAAAGGTTCAGAGGCTCACTACAAGCTTTGAAGAGATAAAAATGGAGGAGGATGAGTCATTCAATGAGTTCTATGCCAAGCTGAAGGACATAGTGAACTCAGCCTCAATCTTGGGGAAACCATTCATGAACCTAAGATTGTGAGGAAAGTGCTTAGATCTCTACCAGAGAGATTTCATGCCAAGATCACGGCAATAGAGGAATCAAAGGATATTGATAAGATTCCTCTGACTGAGCTGGTTGGAAACTTGCAGACCTATGAGTTAGGATTGACAAGGATTGGCAAGACGAGTAAAGGCAAAAGCATGGCACTGAAGGTCAAGAGCAGTGAGACAGATGAGTCTTCTGATGATGAAAATTCCAAGATGAAGTCCTACATCACCAGACAGTTCAAGAAGTTTATGAAAAACACAAATGGAAAAGGCTTCAACAAGGACCGCAAGCAATCCAGTTCTTCTCAGTTTAAAGGGAAAGGCAAAGGGAAGAAGAATGCTAAGGAAGGTGGTCAGTACACTGTTCCCGCAGGACCTAAGTGTTTTGGGTGTCAAGGCTTCGATCGCATGAAGCATGAGTGTCCTACATATCTCAAGAGCATTGGGAAGAGCAAGGCACTTGCTACTACCTTGAGCAACACTGAGCCTGAGGAAGATTCCGACAATGAAGATGACGGAATTTTGAATGCCTTCACTGCCATTGTTAATCCTACTGATGGGATTGTTGAAGATGTGATTGAAGAGGAGGAATTCGTGGAATCCAAATTTAAGAAGATGGATGATCAAGATGACATTCATACAGCCTATGAAAAGCTGTTCAAGCTTTCTGAAAAGCATGAGAAATTATATAGGCTAACCACCAAGAAGCTCAGTGATGTGGAACTTGATCATGAGGAGCTTTCCACAAAGTTTGATGAAGCTAATCAAACTATTGGAGCACTGAGGTTTGAGAACAATTTATTGGCTGAGAAGACTAAGAAGCTTGAAACGGAGCTGGTTCAAGTCAGAGCTCAATTGGAAAGGACTTCAAGCACAAAGCTTGACGATATGCTCAGCATACAAAAATCTGCTTCAGATCGAATAGGTTTAGGGTATGGTCTTTCTTCCTCTAATACTACTTCTTCTAGTACTACTGTTTTTGTTCCTCCTTCTAATACTGTTAAAATTGAGAACAATGAGATTAAAACTAAATTAGCTAGTGAGAACTTAGATAAGGGTAAATCTATCTTAGGAGCACCCCCTAAGCTTGAGAAGAAAGATGTTAAAAACCCTAGGGCTAAGAAGACTAACTCTTAAAAGCCTAAACAAAAGAAGCAGCATCTCTATCATCATTGTGGAGCTGCCGGTCATACTCGACCAAATTGCTACAACTGGCTTGTCACTCAACAGAGCAACGACATGATAGCATGTGGAAGCCAGAATCAACTTCAATCCTTTCTTGCTCCCCTTGGAGATCTTCTCAAAGCCCTCATGTTCCTTTCGAACTTAAACGGTTTTAATTCTTCTCCCTCACCACTGGTTCAAGGGTATAATCAAAGGAAATGTTCTTCTAGGGTGTGGAAGGAAAAGGGCTCCAAGTGATTCTATCACTTTTCTCTTTCTCTCTTCTTGTTTTTGTGTGTGCATCACTTGTGTGTTTTGCATTCAAGTTTTGAGTCAGTCTAGTTTTTATGCTTTACTTTGTTTAACATGTTTTTGTTTGATTGTTTTTTAGTTTTGTTTATTTTTTAATAAAAAAAATTAAAAAAAATCAGAAAAATACAAAAACAATGTGTGTTTTGTGTACATTGGTACTTGTGTACCTTGGATGGCCATTGAAACAAAGTTTTCTAAACTTTGTATCATTTGTAGATTAGATGAGCATATCTATGCACAACTAAGCAAGTGAGCTTTGTGACTCTTATTTGTGATGAGTAAGATTGAGTTGTCTCTTATACTTAACACTCGTATCACTCTTTTTGACATGAAGGACTAAAAAATCCTGAGAGAAAGGCATTAATAACCATCTCACCATTGTTGCCCACCAATCATAAAATGACACATGTATGCTTCGGCATAGCAAAAGTGCAGTGTCAATGACATTTGTATGCTTAGGCATAGCAAAATTGAAATGTCAAATATCATTGGGTATTTCTTTTCTCTCTTTAATATGTCCATGCATGATATGTTTAAAAGAAAAATATGCAAAGAAAAATCAAAAGTAAAAAGATAAAAAAATGCTTTAAAAATGATTGCAAGCGTGTATTCTAGGAGATGTGGGAGTTATAAGATGTACCTTGAAGGTGATAGTCCCCATCAAGCAGTTATAATTGTGTGTGAGTTAAAGTGATTTTCTCATATCTCAAATCGTCATAACATGTATACACTTATGCAATCTTGCGATGTTTTCCACACACAACACGCAATATTCTTTGCTATTCTTGATACATGTGCAGGTACAATGTGATTTGGCCATCACAAGGTTTTACATGTGTTAATGTATACTCACTAAACTGTCTTAACTTGGTTTTTGAAATATAAAATTGATTAGACTTGTTTAGTGTGTGTGTGTGTGTGTGTTTTTGGGATCCATGTGCTTAAAATTTTTTATTGAGAGATGATTTTGAGAGCTTAATATATTGATTGGATCATTGGTTGAGTTGCATGTTGGATTGCATTCATGTCTGTGTTTTTCACTTCTCGAAAAACTATTTTGAAAAGCTGGCTTGACACCTCCTCAATACCTCCTCGACACCTTGCTGTCTGTCAAGATTCTTCAACTGTTTCTTATCGCTTTCCCGATAGCATCTCGATACCTGGTGGATAGATCGAAAAAGCTCTTGCCTCATCGATAGCTTCTCGACACCTGGTGGATCGATCGAGCTTCTGTTCTTGGATCTGATGAGTTGTTCCTCGATACCTGCTTGATACCTCAGCTATCGACAACTTTTTCCTCGATACCTGCATCTATCGAGCTTTATTGAGGGTCTATATATTCATTTCTTTGCGATCTAATTCTCATTTCTTCGATCTTTCTCGATCTGTCCACACCTGTTCATCTCCCAAACACCATATCTCTCACTCCAAGCCTCTTCCTTTGCGATTTTTCAAGCTTTTTCAAGATTCTTCTTCTCTCGGTAAGTTTCTAATCTCTCATTCTTCATGCATTTCATGTTTTGAAACTCAGGTTTTTGGGGTTTTTGAAAAATTTTGGGGTTTTTCAAAATTGATGAGTTATTTTTGTAATTTTGGGATGGGTTTTCACTTAAATGAGTTTAAAACCTCACACATTGCATCACATTAGCATTATAACAATATTGACATGCATTTAGATGTATGCTTTTTGGTTGTGTGCTGATAGGTTTGGATTGGGCAAAGCCCATGATGCAATTTGTTTTGCATGTCACATGTTCGCATTTCCCATGCATAGGTACTTTCCTTTCATTATTTGATATTATTGATGCTACTTGGGACTTTTCAGATTCTTTTTTCTTTCTCTCCCTCTCTTTCTGTTTACATTAGTCGTGTCTATGACACCTAAACATAAATCCACTCTAGCCCGGAACCCTCTTCGTTCCGGTGCTTCTTCGTCTTCTGATCCTTCACCTTCTAATGTTCGGTTCCCTGATGATGATGCCTTTAAGGCATTTTTGAAGAACTTCTCTAGACGAGGCATTCATCCGGAATGCCAAGTCGTTCTGCTGGACTTTGCCGATGCCGACCTTCCCTCTGTCATCCACAGCAGAGGATGGGAGTCACTGTGTGACGTCTCGGTCATTTATCCTCTCATGCTTATCCAGGAGTTTTACTCCAACATGCATGGGATTGATCGTACAGTACCTCTCTTCTTCATTCGCGTTCAAGGTACGCACATTCCTATCACACTGCAACTTGTTGCGGATGTACTTCGGGTCCCTAGGATAAAGTTTCCTAACTATCCTGGTTGTGAGCGTCTAAGGACTGTGTCCAGGGATGAGCTCATGTCTGCATTTCGTGAGTGCCTTTCTGCTTGGGGTGAGCGTCTGTTTACACCATGTCGACCTTTTGCTAAAGGTCCTAGATTCATGAACATGGTGATGACTTTTGTTCTACATCCACTCTCTCATTATAACTCCATTACAGAGCCTCGTGCTCGATTTTTGTTATCTCTTCTTGAGCATCTTACTATAGATTTTCCTTTTCATTTCATTCTTTCTATTATTGATATTCATCTAGATTCGGCGTCCCGTGATAAGCTCATCTTTCCTTCCACTATCACGAGAATCTTACGCCATTTTTTCGTTCCTTTTCCCTCTCTCAACCATTTCACCATCATATGTGCCACAGATTACGCTACCGTTAAATGTAGCGAGGCCCAGTTTCAGTCGTGGCAATCGGATTCAGCAGCACCTTCCTCCTATTTAACACCATCCCATTCTACTCCATCTGCATCCGCTTCTTCCTCTTCTTCGGGCAATGTGTCTTTAGAAGACTTCATGGCACAGCTACAGCGCATGGATGCTCGCCTAGATACACTATCTACGGAGTTGTATCAGGTGAACTTCATGTCGGTTGTATTGCACGACGACAGGCATCCATGGGTGGTTTTGCTCCTGAGGCTACTCCTTCACCACCTTCTCCCGTGGCTTCTGAGTCTGAGGATGATGATGATGATGATGGTGATGACGATGATGCTGATGAAGATGCTAGCTCTACCAATGAGATGTCTACTTGACACTTTACCCTTTGTCACTCGTGACAAAAAAGGGGGAAGTAGTTTTGGATATGAGAGTAGTCACTCTTAGGGGGAGATTTAGTTTTTCGGATCATTGTGTTAGGGAGAGTGTTGTTGTTTCTTTTTAAGGGATGTAGTGAGGATATTATGTATCTTTTCTTTTCTTTCTTTCTTAGATACATTGTTCTTGTACATGAGGTCTTGTGACCATTTATAGACATACATTGTACTTATTTTTCTCTTCTATATTGTTGATGTATGTTTTTCTTTCACCTACCATTTCATGTATTGGTTCTTTTCTCCCTTTATACACATGCTTCTTATTAATTGTATGCAATCTATTATTTCTGTTTCACACAAAGATGCCTTGATGGGTTTTGTTTGAAGTGTTTCAGAAATACAAGTTGTCAAAGTCTACTTGCCATAAACTCTCTTCTTGCAAAGTTTTTTAAGAGTTTGTGTTAAAATAGATTTTATTGTATTCAACAAGTGAATATGAGTTGAGTGATTTATGACTTCTCTCATATGTTCATTTGTTTGTTGTGGTTTTGTCACGGATTGCCAAAGGGGGAGATTGTTAGGACATATGTGTTTCTCATGTTAAGAACGTATGTCATGATTTTATGTAATTGGCTTATCCTTTGACAAAACGCACTTTACTTGTATTTGGGTAGACTTAGGATGTGTTTAAATACTTCAAAAAACCTTGTTTCAAGATCAAGTGTTGAAGCCTTCAAGTCTATTCAAGAAATCAAGTAAATAGTGCATATTCATTAAAGCTTGACAGCTGCTCGATAATTGCTCGACACTTCCTATCTGTCGAGGTTTAAGAATTTCAAAATTCAAATATGATTTTCTTGGGATACGTGAATATGTTTTTGGGTCTTCTTTTCTCCTAACCCTAGACATATAAAATGATTGTTTTAAGTGCCGTCAAATGGTACACAAGTTGCACAAACTTTGAGCAAACTCTGTTCAAGCAAATTGTGACCGGAGACGAAGTTCTTGACCTAGTTCATCTCTTTCTCTTGAAGAAGTTGCTGTGTTTTTGCACCGTAGGGTTTTGTGACCAAGCATCGTCTTGATCTTCATCATGTGGATGAACTGAAGAACTTTGCAGCCAACAATCTTCTTAGTTGGTGATTGAAGTCGTGTATTGGAATCTGCACAATTGGTTAGTCTCGTACTTGAGAGTCGTGCATCAAAAAGGGGAACTGTCATCTCTTCTTAGTTCATCTCTTTCTCTTGAAGAAGTTGCTGTGTATTTGCATCATAGGGTTTTGTGACCAAGCATCTTCTTGATCTTCATTGTGTGGATGAACTAAAGAACTTTGCAGCCGACAATCTTCTTAGTTGGTGATTGAAGTCGCGTACTGGGATCCGCACAATTGGTTAGTCACGTACTTGGGAGTCGTGCATCAAAAAGGGGAACTGTCACCACAGATCAAGTCCAATTGGGTATTGGGGTAAGGGTTCAACTGTAGGTTGGTAAGGTACTTGGGATTCCTTTACTTGTAACCGTTTATTGTGATAATAGTGGACTTTTTGGGAATGGTGACCTGAAAATCACCCGGTGGGGTTTTTGCCGTTAGGTTTTCCCCATTCGTAAACAAATCACCATGTTATTTATTTTCTGCTGCATAATTAGTTTATTGGTGATTTGTTTGTGCTACCACACGTTTGCATGATAAATTGATTAATTAATAACTTGGTTAATTAATTAATTAATTTCTATCACAATGGGTCATTCAGTTTGTGGCCTATCAATACTATATACAACAGAATAGAGCATGTACCTTTATAATCACCCTTTAGCTTTTGACAAGAGAATAGAACGAAAGAATATCTCACAACATGGAGAACTAGTTATGAATGTCGTTTTCTGTAACATTTTGCATAAGATTTTATTGGTAAGAATGTACCATGATCGGGTTTCTTCATGCCCATTTTGCTAAAGATCATGTTTGCTATTCTTCCTAGCAGTCTTGAACCTAGGCTTCAATTTCTTCTTCAAGTTTAAGTTTGCTTCTTTGGAGTCATCCCTATTGCTATTGCTTAAAACTTAGTCGCAAATAGTAAGAAAAGAGTTAGAAAAGGCCACTCGTTGAAAGAGGGAGAGATTGTATGAAAAGAGTTGAATTTTAAAAAAAAATTAAAGAAATAATATTAGTGATGTGGAAAATTATGGAGGTTCCAAAACTTATATGGCACAACATAAATAAGTTTAAAGTGTCTATGATTTTATATTATTTATTGATATATTTATATATAAAAAGGTCAATCGTGAAAGGTAATATAGACTTTTCTCACCCAAAAAAAAAAAAAAAAATGTAACTTCTTGACACATGGCTTACATATAAACATTAAGTGTGCGTTTGGCATTGGCTTAAAAAATCAGTTTTTTTTTTTTCACTATTTAGCTTATTTTTTCTACTATTCATGGGTCTCGTTGCACTTTTTAGTAATATTCATGGGTCCCAATGTAATATTTCAGCTACCTTTTAGCTTTATTTACAATACTTTCAGCAAAAAGTTTTTAATTTAAACTAAATAAATTGTTCTCAAACTGACCATAAATCTAACACATGTCAAATGTTCATTTGATGTATACAAATTATGAGTTGCCATGTAGCATTGTTAATCCTAATAACTTGAAAATTTTGACGTGTCAAGCTGTAAAAACCTCAAACATAACACATGGGAGAGCCATGGTATGGGCTTTTGTCGTTTCATTTTTTAGTTATATTATTCCTTGTATTTGGAAGGTTTCTATCCTACTTTTCTCGTCAAAAAAGAAGTTGCAAAACTAAGTTACAATCAGTTGTCCAAAAAGGATACATCGTTAGGAAATTGTGTATTAAATAATTTAATCATAATTTTAACACTCTCCTTACTTGTGGGCCTAAGAGCATTTCCATTAGATGTTCTAAAAATATGTCATTTTAACATATTAAAAAGACTATATTATTTTAACACACAATTTTACAATATGCCCTACATCACATGTTTTATTCTTCCATTCTATACATTAAAATAATATATAAAACACATTAAAATAATATTTTCTTAAAATTCATCCCAATACAAAACAGTGGCCACCCAACAGGCAACAGCCATTGCCCACCACCACCAACCAACAACCACGGCCACCACTCACAACCTAAAACATAATTCAAAACAAAACCAAACAAATCCAACCAAATACCCCAAACAAATCCATTTACAAAAACACTAACCACCACCGCAAAAATTCCAACCACCACCATCATACAACAACAATCACAACCCAAAACCCATGAACCCAATTTGAAAAATTACCTAAGACCCACCATTGTGAGTGACTAAAACAACACAACCCAACCACCACCAGACTACCACAATCCAACCACCATCACAATCAATCCCACCCAATCAACCCACAAAAAAAAAAAAAAAAACCCAAAAAACCAAAAAAAAAAAAAAAAAAAACCCAAAAAACTAATCAATTCCACCGTTGTTGGTGATGATGGAGGTTGAGGATAAGGCTAATTGAGTGGCAACGCATGTGGAGGAGAGGCCGGTGATTTCTAGGTTTTGTTTGTGTGATCTACAACCCAATGAGGTGGGGGCAAGGTGGAGGAGAGGCTGGTGGTTTGGTGGTGAGATTAGCGATGTATTCTAGAGAGAGGAAGAGAGGCTAGAGTGAGAGTGAGTGATGAAGGGAGGAGAGGCAGCTAGGTTAAAGAGGAAGATAGGAGAGAGGAGAGGCTATGATAAAGAAAAGCAACAAGGAAGAGAGAGAAATTGAGGTCAAAGAGGAGAGAGAGTATAATAAAAAAATAATAAAAATTTTACAATTTGTGAACAATATCCTCTCAAAATTGAGACTGTACTATTCACCATGGTTTTTAAATCTGGACTAAACTGTACAGTCTGACCTGGTTAACCAGGAACCTCTCACTATTACAGTTCTTTTAGAACTAAAAACCGTTCTAAGTAAGAAAAGCAGCGAACCGTTCAAACCGCAGTTGAACCGCCCGAGTTTGAAAACCGTGGATGGTTTTCATGGTTCAAGTCAAAGTTATTTTTATTAAAAATAAATAAAAACATTACCAACTCACAGCACCAAATCACCATTGTGGAAGCTTCAACCGTAAGATTCTGTCAAACGTTGAACTCGCATCAATTTTCTGGTCAATTTCAGGCAAAAATTTCTTTTCGGTAGTGAGTGCTTGTACGAGATTTTTTTGAAAAAAAAAAAAAAAAGAAAGAAAGAAAGAAAAGAAGAAGAAAGGAGCAGCCACTACATGATGATGATGATGCAATGCTCTGCAAGAGTTTTTGGGGGAAAAAAAAAATCATTCCGTGAATGAGACTAAGAAAGAGACAGAGGAAGATTTTTGTGAGGAGATTTGTGAAGAAGAAAGAGAGAGGAGGGTTAATCAAAAAAAAGAAAGAGAGAAGAGGGAACACTTGAAGAAATGTGTAGGCATTGGGAAAGTAAAAGAGGCATTGGGAAGGTAAAATTTTTATATGGGTGGATGAGAAAATTTTAAGATACTAGTAAAAAAAGAAAAGAAAAAGAAAGAGATAGAGATGTAGAATTAAAAATGGTGGAGGGAGCATTGATTAAAGAGTAGACTCATTTTAAGAAGATGGAAAGAGAAAGGCTAAAACGCTTTGATGAAGAAGAAGATACGTTGGCTCGTAGCACCAAGAAGTTCAAAGAAAGTCATCACTTGGCATAGGAAAAGGAAGATAATTAGATTAATAAGTAGGGAAGTTACAGAGACAAGTTTGGGGGGTGGGGGGCAATCCCTGGGGCATTTAAGAAAGCCTTTGGGTTTAACAGCTTGATGCAAGAAGATTTGGAATTGAACACCAAGGAGGATAATCTCCATGAAGGCAGTGTCAAGGTTTGCTTTTCCAAGCAAGATAAGTCTCACATGAGAGCTCCATGGTAGCAAGCTCTCATTATCAAACCATTTGGGAGAAAAGTGGGTTTCTCATTCCTGGTCTCAAAAATTCGAAGTATGTGGAATCCAAAGGGGGGAATGGATTGTATAGATTTTGGGTTTGATTACTTTTTAGTTAAGTTTGAATTATGTGAAGATGTAGATAATATTCTGAAAGGTGGCCCTTGGTTTATTGGGCAACATTTCTTAGCCATTAGACAATGGGAGCCTGAATTCAAAGCCTCTTTAGCAACCTTCTCCTCAGTAATGGTGTGGATTAGACTACCTGAGCTTTCAATTGAGTTTTATGAGTAGCATGCACTCCTAAAAATTGGTAAAGCCATTGGGCCAATCCTCTATATTGACGCATACACAACCAATGGAGCTAAAGGGCATTTTGCTAGACTGTGTGTGCAAGTCAATCTAGATAAACCCCTTATTCAAACTATTTACCTTGGCAAGATGGCTTAGAGTATTCAGTATGAAGGCATCAGTACCCTCTGTTTTGCTTGCGATAGGATTGGCCATAAAAAAGAAACATGTCCATACATGATAAGAGCTACACCCCAGGAAATGCAACTGGAACAGTGTAAACTCCAAAACTGTTGAGAACACCCAGCAACCTGGGATAGAGAAGCCAACAGATAGGAAATAGGAAGATTATGGAGAATGGATGGTAATGGCTAGGCGCAAGCTGATGAACAAAGCCTGAGGTAAGCAAAGCAACCCAGATTTAAGCCAATTAGATGAATCATTTCAACCAAAAAGTGATAGGCCTCTGCCTAGGACAGAGGAACAAAGCAAAGAAGCGAGGAAAATGAGAGCCACACATTCCCAACCTACCATGTCACATAGGGAGGAGTCCAAGACTTCCCTATCAAATCAAAGCAAATCCAATGATGGCAGAAGTTCTAAGGGTCAGGGAAGTCGGGCCAAATCAAACCAGAAAGTTAAGGTTCTGGTGAAAGCCAACAGGATTGAGTGGGGTCGAGTAAGTCAAATGGGCCTTTTGCCTTTGGGTTAGGAGCAGACCTTTCAATTGAAATTGGGTCGAATCAAAGTCCATTTCTTTTCTCTAGACCAGCAAGCCCAGTGATTAACCCTAAAGCAATGGAGATAGAACCAAAAGCAAGCATTTTGAAAGGCAGTTGCAATGGAGGAAACAAACAGGTGGGTAATCTTCTACAGGGGAAAAGTTGTACCAGTTGGAAACGAGACAATCTAGTGGATAAGACAATATCCAAATGAAATTTGGGGGGGGGGGGGGGGAGCGGTTCGAACTGGAGTTAATGTTAGCTTGGAAGAACATGTTTCCACTCACGGAGGAGAGCAAGAGGCCGATTATCTACCTCTAAATGACGAAGCCTGGGTGACAACTCCGAACCCATGGTAGAGATTTATCACGTACAGGCCAGCTGTGCCAATCCCTCCACTGATAAGCTCAAGCTCATCAGCACCAAGATTAAGTGAGCAAGCCTTGGAAAATTCTTTGATCGAGGAAGAAACGGAGTGGACCTAACTTGTGATATCAGTGAGGAAGATTCTACAAGACAAGCCAATGGAATGCTTGATGATGGTCAACCTGCACAGGGTGAAGCTTCTCCAATTCGCAGAGCCAAAGTTTGATGGCACCATCCTCATCAGAGCGAAGCAAGAAGTGATGGGGATAATAAAACACTCGACAACTCTGTTTTGCGAGAAGCTGATGGACGCATGGAGATTGAGGGACAGTGAGGATTCCTCGTCACTGTCACACTTTGATTCTTCCATAATCTCATATAAAATCATGAATATATTGATTTGGAATTGTAGGGGTGCAGTGAAGCCCCAATTCAGAAAAACAGTGATGGCCTTGGTGGAATGTCATTCTTTAATTTTCATGGTGATTATAGAAACAAGGCTTAGTGGAGCAAGGGCTAAAGAAATCATTGAGACCTTGCCATTTGATGGAGTTGTTATGCTTGATACTATTGGCTTTGTAGGAGGTATTTGGTTGCTATAGTGCCCTGAGTTGGTGCAAGTGGATGTCTTGGCTTCAACAGAGCAAGAAATCCATGCCATCATCCAGGTAAGATCCCAAACCTAAAACTGGCTTATTAGTGCTATATATGCTAGTCTTAGGTTTGCTGAAAGGTGTATATTGTGGGAAAATCTTTAAATGCTAGCTAATCTACATGACTTACCTTGGGCTCATATGGGAGATTTTAATGAGGTTCTTTCTAAAGAAGAGAAGTCTGGAGGTAACCCTATCTGCCAAAGAAGGGTGAAGGCTATTCAAGATTGTATGAATGAATTCCATATGATGGATTTGGGTTTCTCGAGGTCAAAATTCACCTGGTCCAACAAAAGGAATTTAGGGGGATTCAAACAATGTAAATTGGATAGATGTTGGGCCAACCCAGACTGGAAGTCTTTCTTTCCAAAAGCAAACGTCACGCATCTAGCAAGAGTAAACTCAGATCACTGCTCCCTCATCCTTAATTTGAGTCCTAACATGGGTAGTGCATCAAATAGGCCCTTTAGATTTCAATCTATATGGTTAAGCCACATCGACTTTCCTGCCATTATGAGAGAGTCCTAGTTAGGAAAGGATTCAGACCTGGCTAGTTCAATTACAAGCTTCACCACCATAGCTCAACAGTGGAACAAGGAAGTTTTTGATAATGTGTTTGCTAAGAAGAAACAAATCTTGGCTAGACTACTAGGCACCCAAAGAGTGCCTTGCCAACAATCCCAACAGCTTTCTGATCAACCTTCAAGACTAGGTCTTTAAGGAATATAAAGTCATACTTCAACTTGAGGAAGAAATTTGGGCCATGAAATCTAGAACCAACTAGTCCATTTTTGGGGAAAGAAACACGACCTATTTTCACGTGTCTACTCTGACTAGAAGAAGCAAAAATAGGATTACTAGCATACAAAGCAATGAGGGTGAATGGGTTCATAATGTTGAGGAAGTTAAGGATGAGGAAGTTAAGGATATCTTCATTTCAAGCTTCAAAAAGCTCTATCAGATTGAACAACTGGCCTGCCCCTTGGCCCAACAATGGGATTTTGATTGGTGTGTAAAGCTAAACAAAGAAGAAGCAATTAATATGGCCCACATGCCTTCAGATAAAGATATCTGGACTGCCCTAAAATCCATGAAGCCATATAAAGCCTCGAGTAGTGATGGGATGCACGCAGGATTTTTCCAGAGATTTTGTCTGGTGGTTGGTGAATCGGTTAGGATAAAGGTAAAAGAGATTTTTGCAAGCCAAAAAGTTCCAAAGTACCTTAATCAAACTCTAATTACTCTCGTCTGAAAACAGCCTGGCCTAGAGATTGTTAGCCAATATAGATCAATAAGTCTATGTAACACTGTTTACAAAATTATTTCAAAAATCCTCGTTCAGAGATTGAGGCCCCTACTGCCTTCCTTAATTTCTCCTATGCAAGCTGCCTTTCTTAAAGGGATGAGAGGATCAAACAATGTCATAATTGCCCAAAAGCTCATATACTCCCTAAGAAAGAGGAAGGGCAAGGATAGGTATATGGTGGTGAAGATAGACCTTGAAAAAGCTTATGACCACCTAGAGTAGAGTTTCGTCAAAATGGTGCTTGGACACTTTGGCTTCCCAGAGAATATCATTAATCTAATTATGAGTTATGTCTCTACAACTTCAACTTCTTTGCTCTTCAATGGGAGTAAAGTTTAATCCTTCCAACTCTCGAGAGGAATCAAACAAGGTGATCCTATTTCACCATATTTGTTCCTACTGTGCATGGAGTTTCTAGGTGCCCAAATCACCAAGATGTGTGAAGATAAAAGGTGGGACAAGGTCAAAGCATCCAGAAATCGCCCAAGCTTTTCACATGTATTTTTTGAGGATGACCTCATGTTATTTGCTAAGGCAAATGCTAAGAATTGTGAAGCCATCCTAGAGGTCCTGAACAACTTTTGCTACTTGGTTGGGTAGAAGGTGAATCATGGAAAATCCAGGATATTCTTTTCCCCAAATGTCACTAGGAGAAGGAAGATAAGTGTTTGCAAAAGGTTGGGAATTAATGCTACCAATAATCTTGGTAAGTACCTAGGGTTCCCTATCATACACCAGGGTAGAGTGGGTAGTGCTTTCAATTTTGTTATGGAGAAAGTTCAAAGTAAACTTTCTGGTTGGAAAACCAAGCTTCTACCAAGAGCTGGGAAACTTGTGCTGGCCAAAATAGCTGCTACCCCCATTGTAGAATACTACATGCAATGTCATGACCTTCCTATCAAAGTCTATGATGGAATAGATAAAGATGGTGAGGGACTTCATGTGGGGATCTACAGAAGGAAAAAAGAGGATGCATATGGTAAATTGGAACACAGTGTCTCTTCCTAAAGAATTGGGCAGTTTGGGCCTTTATAGCATGAAGCATAGGAATCAAGCTATCCTAGCTAAACTATGCTAGAGGCTTGCTAATGATGAGGATTCCCCTTGGGCAAAAATGCTAGCTGCAAAATACCTAGCTCCTAGTAGAATATCTGAAGAAGGAAGTTACCATGCTCAAGTATTTGGGCAGCTTGCAAAAAGGGAGGACTAGTGTATGTTAAAGGATTAAAATGGGTAGTAAAGAATAGTGACTCTATCAAGTTGTGGATGGTCTTCTGGCTACCTAGTGGTACCTTAAGGAACCTTATAGAGGGACTTTTAACCCAAGGAGAAGACCATCTAACAGCCAAGCAATGCTTCAACTCAAATCATGAGTGGAACCCACAAAGCATCTCATTTAAGCTACCAGAAAACTTGCTCAATACCATCAAAGCCACTCCCTTCTCCTATGTGTAAGATTCAGAGGACACCATCATTTGGGCTTATTCAAAAAATGGCTTATTCTCTCTAAAAACAGCATATCTGCTGGCTAGGGGTTTAAACCCCCTGAACCTGGATACTGTGTCTATAGCATGGGTTTGGAAGACTGAAATTCCCCCTAAAATTTAGTTTTTCCTAAGGCTATGTCTGCACAATAGCTTACCCTATACAGAAGTGTTGGGTTCAAGAGGTTTAAACCTTAACCCAACATGTACGATTTGCCATAGAAGCAATGAGTCCATAGTCCACCTCCTCAAAGAGTGCAAAATAGCTCAAAAATTCTGGCAGGATTTGCAGGTTCCTTACTGCCTAAAAGATTCCTTTAAGCTTCTAGTTGGTGAGTGGCTTGAACTGAATTGCAAGAGTGGGATGAGTTCCAAATTTCTGGGTATTCCGTGGAAGTTGCTGCTATTTCCGATGGGAGTATGGCAGCTTTGGTTACACCAGAACAACTATGTGTTTCGAACAAGCAAGGTGGACAATCTGATTCTGAAAAGATGCATCCAGGTCAGTGCAGAATTTTTCTCTATTGGTATGGAAACAAAAGTGAAAAATTCCAAAACCATCATACCAGTAGGATGGGTGAAACCACTAGAAGGGTGGATGAAATTAAACTCAAATGGTTCAGCTTTGGGAAACCCAAGAAGGACAGAAAGAGGCGGTGTAATTCAAAATCATGAAGGAGCTTGGATACGAGGGTATGCTAAAGCTCTTGGCAATACCAACAGCATTATTGCAGAATTGTGGGCACTTAAAGATGGGCTGAACTTGGCAATGGAGCTCAGGTTGAATAACCTTATTATAGAACTTGATGCTTTGAGTGTTGTTACTCTCCTGAACAATGACTTTGAAAATTCGTTGATGGAACCCTTCTAACTGATTGCAGGAACTTGTTGAAGGCAATCCCAAATAAACGAATAACTCACACCTACCGCAAAGCCAACCAGTGTGTAGACGCGTTGGCAAAGCTAGAAGCTAACTCCTTATCATCTTTTGTTGTCTTTTATAACCCACCGTTTGTGGTGGAGAGTAGTTTGGCTTTTGATAAAGCTAATATGCATTGTAATAGACTTGTTAATTCCTAGTTTATGAAATTATCTTGATTTACCACCAAAAAAAAAAAAAAAACGGTGGGGGAGATAAATCAATGAATAAAACGGTGGAGAAGAAAGGAAGAAAAAAAAAAGAAACAAAAAAAGGAAAAATGGATTGGACTTAGGCAATTTGAAAAGTATAAAAAGTTTAAAAAGACCCCTTCTCACGTCACTTCCTCTTCACTCTTTAGTAGTTATCATTGATTAGGTTTTTTTATTAATTATGAGTCCTATTGGATCATGTATAACTTATAATTGAGGATTAAAAAAATATGGAATTTTTTATAAGTTATTGGAATTTTTACCAAATAATTAAATTTATATACATGAAAATAATATATATTTTCAATGTTTTACTAATTTAATTATTTATTTATATTTTAAATAATTATTAATTTAATTATGACATCATCACGATTCAACCTCGATTCGATCTCAAAAACCTTGAACCTCTCCCTTGCCCAATTCTTTGAACGGTTTGAGTTTCAAAACCATGTTGTTCACCCATGCCAAAATTTTTAGAATTTGAAATACCTGATGTGAGAGCTTTTTTGGTGGGAATGCTCTAAACTCTCATTTAATTAGTAAAGTCCAACATATGAGATTTATAACATTTTAAATATGAGGTAAAGTGGAGATCTAGACATGATGAAACTCATGATCTTCTGCTCTAGTATATATGAATTTAATTATTCAATTATAATTTTAACTCTAATTAGTGTTCATTTATAAAAGAGTAATATTACAAACACAAATTTTTTTATAATAATTAAATTGCTAGGTTTTTATTGGTTTTCTTCTAAGTCCATCATTAATATCATCCTTTAGTCTAACAGTAACACCTTCTTTGTGGAATATTTTGTAAAAAAAATTTCTGATTATAGAATTATTGTACTCCTCAAAATGCTAATGACATCAAGAGTTAGTTGAGGGAGGAATTGAAAATGGGGTCAGGAGATAGAGAGCAGCACCAAAAGAGAAAAAATAAATAATAAAAAGAAGACAAAAGCAAAAGAATAGAAAGTCTAAGCAGCAACAGCATAGTCTTGATCACTTGCTTCGATAAAAGAATAGCAGGCCCGGACGATAGATCTTTGAATATCTTCTTTTTTGGCCTTACCTTTGACTACTAGACAATAAAATTTGATATGTAGGATCCATTTCGGTGTCAAATTGTCAATCCTTTTTCTTAATTCCCAAACGTGGGATATTGTTAACACCAGTCACTAGTGAATAACGGACTCATGGTCCTAGTTCTTTGTAAAACGTGAAATAAATATGCATTTCAGCATTTTACTGTTTATGACAAATAAGCCACTTCTGACGGCTTTCGGTGATTTCTTTTTATTTCAAATCAAGCTTTATAGTTCTTTCTCTTTTTATGCCATTAACATAGATAATCTTATTCACGATCATTACCAGAAATTATATATTGATTTCAAAATTAGTGGCAGAAGCTTGGATCTTGCGCCTGGGACAAAGTTGTCAAAATTTAAATTCTTTGGATTGATAAAAATAAAGATTTTCAACTGCACCTTCAAATATGGGAATTCATTAGATTCTTCTGCACTCAAAAGAACTCAAGGGGGTGTTTGGGCTCACTTTCTCTATTCAGAACATTCACAAATCATCTCTAACAGAATTAAGTCTTAAACTAAAAAGGCACATGGCATGCTTAGATTAGTTTCATATTGGAGAGAGAGAGAGAGAGAGAGAGAGAGTGTGTAATAATGAGATGGCGAAAAGCAAAATTGACTGATATAAAAAAGGAAAGGTAGATGATGAAATTTTCTCAAAAGTTAATCTCCATAGTTTACTATGATAATGGTTACTTTATCTATTATAGATTAAGGTAGGGATGACATTGGGTTTTTTTTTTTTTTGGGGGGGGGGGGGGGGGGGGGGTTAGGTTGGGTTCGAATCAAGGGTAACTCTTTCCAATCTGTCCCTCTTATGAGGCGGAAAAAATCTGTGTGGGGGATAAGAGTGGGGTAGGAGTTTATGTTGTTAGGAGATAATAAATTTAATCATTCAAGAATCATTCTAATAATTACAATATCGATCAGTTCTATATTTAGAAATATATATATATATATATATATATATATATATATATATATATTTGGTTAAACTTGTAAGAAAAATTAGTTTGACACTAGGATTGCACTCCTTTGACATGTAGGATCAAACAAAGCACGATATATATTATGGGTAGCTAGTTTACAATCAAAGGGTATTCTAGTAATTTTCCATGAGAGAAAGACATTTATAAAAAGGGTCATGCTTGCCTTAAGGGCACTCTTTAAAAATTTATTTTAAGAAAATTTTGACATCACTTTTACAAAAAAATATAAAAAACTGTCAAAACATTAATTATTATTTTTTCTTTTCTCATACTAAATTTTTTTAAGTAAATTCTTAATAAATATATTAATTAGTATTTTCCTTATAAAAATACCGTACATAGGATTGCATGCTACAGTCTTAGAAGCCTAGAAAGCTACTCCAACTGTTACAGCAGTCAAAATCGCATTAATTACGCCACCTATCGCTCCATAGGCCTTCCTTCAGCATTAATTGTGAAGTGATCTGCCCCTCAATGGGTTTCCCAATCAATCCAAGAAGGTGCTCGAACTAATAGAGCAAGCATATATAAGCTTGTCCCATCCAACTGAAAGTAAAGAAGGACCATGATGATTTTTGGTTCAACATGTGCCTTTTATAAATACACCCCCTTCCTCAAGAAAGGATGTGCATATATTCTCTTACAACTACCATTTTTAAACTCTTACTCCCTTTATTAATTTAGAATCCGTTTGATAATATTATTTTAATAATATTATTTATATATATTAAAAATACATATAAATAAAAATATATATGAAAATATATATTATATTATTTAAATACAAAAAATTATTATTTAAAATATACTACCAAACAGTCTCTTAACCTTGAGAGTATTTACTGCTGTCCAATGCAATACCGTGCTCTTCATGCGCAAGATCAAAGTTATTCTTAGCATTAGTAAGAGCTCCTGTCACCTACCATCGTTCCTTAATTAATATATTTCAAACTACCCAGAGCTAGTTTTTCAACCGCTTACATATATAGCTCCATCTGCGGGAAGAAATATGCAAGCAAAAGTCCATTCAATGATCAGTAGCAAACTGTAATGTTGTAGTCATAAATAAGTACATGCTAATTAAGCTTCATCTCTTTATAGCTGCCATGAAAAAGAAGCAATATTACATTACTGTACATGACCAAAAAAGTTTGTTCATCACCATCACTAACGCACTTTTTCTTTTTGGTGTTTTTGGGAATAGGTATTTCTAAGTTCTAACACACTTCAACCACTCAAAAAGTAAAATACCCAAAAAAATTATAGACTTCTTTACTTTTTCGGTGCCAAATCATTGCCCCATCTCATATATAGGATACCCTATTGTTCAAAAGGTGAAGGGTCCCTAATAATTGTGGGGCATTTATTATGCCCAAATTGGTTTGGAAAGCAAGGGTAACTAACGGTAATGATCTCAGAAGAAGGACCGTTTTGCAGGAGCTCTTCCAACAGCTCTCATCAGGTTGGCTACTTCAAGAACCCTGGCCGCTTTTGTTCCTCTCTTAGCCTCCGCCGATGCCCTTTTCTCTTCTGCTTTTCTTCGTGCTTTTGCCACATCATTCTGCATCTTTTCCAAAGCTCTAGCTCTTTTCTCCTCTAGTTTCCTCTACACAACAATATAAAAATATTATTGTTTATTGTAAGAAATACTACCTTAGATAGTGCTTGAAAAAGGAAACGTAGGATATCAACTTATAGTTCTAGTAAACTTGGCGATTGAGATATATTCAAAGCCATTGGACATGCGATGTACACACGTATCCACTCTTTGACATATGTCCATCAGTGGCAACCAGCCACTAAACACAAACTATTCCCTATCAATCAAAAAAAAAAAAAAAAGACCTAGGGGCTTGACTTGTAAATATTCATCATTTTTTATATAACATACATAATTAACTTCAATTATTAGAGAAGGATAATTTTTTTTTTATTCCACAATCATCAAGTCCATCAAAATGACTGTCTTAGGAAGTGCAGAATACAATTTTTTTTTAATAAGTTTTTGGCTTCCAACTAAAAAGGAATGGATTATTCTTCTTTCTTTCTTTCTTTCTTTCCGTTTTTTTAAAATATTTTTTAAGACTTCCCTGTATAATCGTAGGTAAAGCATTATTTGATGACAAAGTCCTGGGAAGCTGAGCCAATAAATTTAGGGTATAATTTACGATGCCATGAGATTAGGGTAACTAGAAAGAACTCAAAAGGGGCTGTTGGCTATGTCTAATGCCTCAAAAATGTACCAGTTGAAAACTATAAGTGATTCAAAAAGAAAAATTAGCACTTCTTTGAACAGTTTCCGGTAAGGAAAAAAAATATATGGAAAATTCAACTTTTTTATATGAGCACACTGACTTCGTTACTCATAACTCACTAGCTAGTTAGTCACTATAGGGACCCTAAAGTCGGTAACTTTGGTCTACTAGTATTGGTCTGAAGTCTTTAACAAGGCGAAAAATATTTTAACTGCATGCTCAAGCATCAAGATTTTGAAATTTTACATGGACAAACTTTTCCTTCTAGTCCTAGGATGCATCATGATCCCTCTGAATTTACTTGCAGAAAAGATAGCTAGATCAACAATTTAATAGACAAAACTTTCCTCCTTTATTATTTGGGAGGTCTAAACAAAATGGACAAATCAACATCCACGACTCACGAGAGTGAAAGTGAAATTTTACGTACCTCAACTTTTTTCATCCATGATGTTGCTTTTTGAACCTGCTCACTTTCCCACCCGTTAATAACAGCATCCTCTCTCTTAAACCGATTGTTAATCTTTGCAACCTTCGCGTTCTGCCATGCCGAAATCTTCGAGTCCACCTCCTCTTTCTTCACTCTTTGCACTGAAATCTCAGTTTGATTACTTGTTGTTGAAGAGCCACCTCCGATTGCTGTAGCATCACGTCTAGGAGATGCAACTGGCGGGTCCAATGGATTATTATCAGGCACAATAGCCAATGGGTTATTCTCTTCCTCTAGCATCTCCTCCTCTCCAATCCTTCTCAAGTTGTTTCCATTAATTGTGCCTTCAGTCTCATTGTTACTGGTATGGTCAAAAGTTGAACCTGCAACCACTAAGGCACTGAATTCCCGACTCATGCTTGTGAAGTTTTCACTCAGAGCACCTTCACTAGCCACGGACAAAGATGATCTATGGCTACTTGTTTCCCAAGCTTCTCTGCGACGGCCACGATTCACAGGTGGGGGTTGAGGTGGGGTCAGCGCGTGGATGTCCCTGATTTGTTCATCTTCGTCCTGATTGTCTTGCCCATGGCTGGTGCTTGCCCTCTGATCATTCAGCATAGCAGAATTTTAGTATGTATGGGTTGTGACTTGTGAGGGAATAAGATGGCGGGGAAGCAAAAACTTGATTGGTGGAAGAGAAGTCAAGGATTTAAGCACAGTCTATTGTCTTCTTGTCTCGAGAACTTGAGAGAGAAATATTGGCCACACATAATAAAGTTTTAAGTTAACGCAAAATTGTTAATAATCCTGATAAGCCTAGGGATGGAATGCAAAGGAGAAAAAAGAATAGAAAAAGAAACATCTTTCCAGCATATTCTTTTTATTTATTTATTTTAAAGTCCTTGTCTTTTTTCCTTTTCTCTTCAATTACCCATGTTATGTAGAACCTATTCATTTTCACCCTTGTCATTGGGGAGATACCATCTTTCTTCTATAAATGCACCAATAATTGTATTCAAATGTCTTACTCCTTTCTTGCATCCTTATAGGATAGTATGTTTTTGCGAAGTGAATGTCCAAATCTTAGGATCCTATCCCAAAGATGAGGCAAAATGTCATTGTTGATTTTCGTTTTTCATTTTTTTAAGTTGTTAGCGAGCCCTTGAATTCAGGTTCATGTTAGACGTCGAGTCCCCTATTCACGTTAGCAAGGGGAGCACGATAATAATCACCGATTTATTATTTGTCATGCTTAAATTAATACAATAAACAGACATGATGAGAGCAAACTAATTAATTATAAGTAATATTCAATGTTGGATTTGCTAAATGAAAGAAACAATAGTTCTATCTATGCTTGAAATTAATGAAACTGGAGAATTTCGTAAGAGAGGGTTAGTTGTTAAAAATTGTTAGAATTGTGTGATTAAATGATTAAATTTACTATTTCTCAATAATTTAAACTTTTGGGAGAATCGATAATTTAACAAGGTATCAGAAAATGAGATCTTGAATTCAATCCTTATCTCCTCCATTCTATCTCCGATTTAAAATCTCATGTATTGGGCCTCACTTATTAAAAGTAATTTCGTTCCATACGTGAGGGGTGTTAGAATTGATGGGCTTCCATATCAACCTATAAATTCTACAAAAACCTTTAGATGGTAGGAAAAATTTTTTTGAAACAAGTATTAATAGGACTAGATAGTGAAATTTATGAAAAATTGAGTTGGTTTCTTTTTCTTCCAAATAAAGCTGTTAGTTGACTAGATTTGATTTGGTTTGTCATTGCAAGGGGAGTGATATCTTCTATATTTTAGGATTCAAAATAATTAGCACTAATTGTGATTAAACCAAAAGTAAATGAATCATGAGATTTTGGGTGCATGTGTTTCTTCAACAGTTCCATGAATCACTTGTTCTTTCAACATCCCTACGAAACACATCCATCACGAGCTCATGGGCTTGCAAGCGCACACTCCAAGCCCATTTCTTATATGCCCTCTAAGCTACTAGGATTGAAATCTTTTAGTGTTCCTAAGGTACTCTACAAAATAGAGCTCTTAAAATCTCCACATTTCTTTTAAAATAAATGTTCTAATATTGCCACATCATCAATCCATTACTACAACCCTAAATAAGCCTTTTTTTTTTTTTTAAAAAAAAAAAAAAACTCTTATCTATTCAATCAATTAACATTTAAGGTTAAACCTCTATTTTAACCATTTAATTTTCGTGAGAAATCAACACAAAAATACTCTAAATCAATTCTTGCCATCAGTTCGAATAACACTTAGACAAAATCATCCAAGATTACTACTCTCCTTAAGAGCCCGTTTGGATTGAGGGAGGAGGGAGGGGGAGAAGAGGTCATTAGAGTTGTAGATTTGTCATTATCTTTGCCTTCAGCTAAAGCTTATAAGGTATGAGTGGAGTGCATCTTTCTTCGATGTGGGAGCAAGTCTTAAAAACTGCTCATGTTGCTTGAAGGAACAAAGCCATGCAGGTCCTTCGGCTCCAGAGCGGACAAACTGCTTATGGGCTTGGATCAAAATCCTCCCCCACAAAAAGGCGCTTTTGGAGGGTAATGCCCATCTGAGAGTATTGTCCGCTTTGGGGCCAAAAGACCCGCACGGCTTTGTTACCCGTGGTAAGGTCACACCTCCCCACGTACAGACAGCATGCACAGCAGTTTTTGAGACTTGTGTTGTAGTGGTACACTCTCGCTTTCAGCTAAAGCTTATAAGGTATGAGTGGTGTGCATCTTTCTTTGATGTGGGAGCAAGTCTAAAAAACTGCTCATGCCGCTTGAAGGAACAAAGTCATGCGAGTCCTTCGGCCCCAGAGTGAACAAACTGATTGCAGGCTTGGATCAAAATCCTCCCCCACAGTTACAATATCCTCAAAACTTCTAAAAAGACTAGAATAACCCAAAATCCCTAACTTGATAGAAATATTCCAAAAATCATGAAAATGATAAAAAAGCCCTAGCCTCAAAATGTCTAAAATACCCTAAAATCTTTAAAATGACCAAAATAATTTTGAAAGTCTCTAAAATGACAAAATACCCTAAGAATTTAATACCCATGAAACCTTCAAAATGACCAAAATATCCTCAAAATGCTAAAAGGACCAAAGTATCCCTAAGCCTATAATATGACCAAATTAACCTTGAACCTATAATATATTTCTTAAAACTCTAAGAATCACCCCCCCCCCCCCCCCCCCCCCAAAAAAATTTCAAGTGTTCTTTTTTTTTTTTCTTATTTCTTTTTTTTAAGGTTTCAAGTTTTGTATTATTCATGTCAAGGAGTAAGTTTAGTTCATATTTTTCTTTTTCCTTTTTAAATTTTCATGTTTTTTTTTTTTTTTTTTTTTTTTTTGGAGAAACAAACACACAAACACACACAAGGGAGAAGAAAAAATGGTTCTAACACAAAGGCACACCATAACTTTACTCAAAAGCCATTGTTTCATGCTCTTATTTTAATTATCTTTATTAGTGTAATCTTCAATAAATTATTTGAAATGTTCTTATTTTTAGGCACACCATAAGTGGTGAATTAAGTATTTATTTAATATCTACATAAAAGAATACTTAGAATCTTTTTTTGATATTTTGGATGAGGCAAATGTCAAAAATATGTTTTCTATTGCATTTTTAGAAACATAATCTAACACCAAAAAGCAAGCAATTTTTTGTAAAAAATATTTCAATTGTAAATATTTTTCGACAGAAAAATTTCATAAAAATAAACGAATTCTTCTTGAGTGGTATACTAAACATCAAGATTTAATTAGCCAAAAGGTGCCTTTAGCTCTCAATTTATAAACTAAAATTAGCTCTCAATTATAAACTAAAATTGAATCTGATAAACATGTTAGAAAAATAAGAATTTTATACTCTATTTCTTTATTTCCTTTTTTTTTTTTTTTTTTTTTTTTGGTTTCATGAGCATATCAAATTAAAACAAATCATTCAAGGTGAGTTTCCCAAATTAATAAAACAAAAGTGGGGTGTAAGAGAATCAGAAAGTATATTGGGCATATCAAGAAATGCAGAAAATTTTGAGCTGAAAGTTAAAATAGGGTAAGATTGAAAGGCAGCAATGCAAAAGTCTTATTTTCCATTCTAAATATTTTTTTCAAGTGTCGGCCAAGTGATTTTTGGTGGAGCCCACTACTGTTAGGTACAGCGTGTGGACAAGTCACTTAGCTGCACACGCGTCGCACAGTAGCAATCAGTTTTCCTTTTTTACTACACGTGGTGAAATCTAACGGTGATGGTCCCACTAGAAAAGCTACGTAAGCTTCCTCCCATGCAGTTCCATCAGTTTGATGCCACGTGTACGGTATCACTAAGTCATTTATTTAGGTTTTCAAGATGCTCACGTCTCACGCGGTAAATTAATATATAATGTACCCCTAATAATAATCTAGTGTCTTTCTTAAAGGGACACATAGGAAAAGATATGCACCCCTAGCTAGTATGCTTTTCTGTAATGCATTATGGTTTTTAAAAATAATAATTTCATAAAATCGTTGTTATTAATTTTAATATGATATTATTATTGGTATATTTTTTTACCCATTAATAATAATTTGTCTTCTATAATTTATTGTAAAAATATTATTAACATAACATTATTTTTTTAATAATTCAATTTAATATTTTTGGATAGGGTTTAGTTACAAATTTGATCAAGGTTACAATAAAAATGACAAATACATGTGCAAATTGCAATACACATAACTAACTTAATATGATAATATAGACCAAGTTTGTAGGGAAACTTGGTCTCTATATATTTTTTGTTTATCTACCACAACAATAATCCAATAGCTTTTTATAATAATAAAAAATGCTCCAATATCTTATTTTAAACTTTATGGGATATTAGAGTCCAATCAATTGGGGATATTTGGAATATTATTTGGAGCCATCTTATGATGTAATGGATGAGTAAGATGTGAAGGTGGAGTGTGATAAGTGGCTAACATTAGGTGACAGATTAGTTTGTAACAGGTGTGCTGGACTTAAGTGGAACTTGGGTGTTTGAGAATGACCTAATGATGGGTGTGGTTGGAGATGATAATAGATAAAATACATCATGAACAATGACATATTAGTTTCTTTCCTTCTAATGGATAAGTATTTTAATCATTCCATTAGCAAAAGCAGCAAGCAAAACAAACAATATTCAACAAAACAGAAGTGTGTAGGTCTTAAAAGTTCAGTAGTTTTTGTAGTCTAAAACTATGCATAAAATTGAATTTTATTTATTATTAGATCTATAAACTTATTTTTATGTATAATTTTAGACTTAAAAAACTTGAAATTTAAATATTTGATTTATGATATAGCTATTGATTTTTTATTTTTAAGAAATTTTGCAAATATGGAGAATATAGGAGAAAATATTATCTAATGATGAATTTATCAAAATTTATATTAATTTTTTTTAAAAAAAGTGTAATTGTAATCTTAGGCTACAACAAAGTTTGTTGTCAAACGTTGTCTATATGTTGATTTTTTTTTAAAAAATGGTTAATTTGTTGCAATTCACTAGATAAGGTTGCATTTGTTTTAATAGAAATTGATTTTCAAAAATAATTTTTGCATTTGTGGGTGTTTGCAGTGACTAAAATTGTTGGTTAAACTGAAAATAAATTTCGGTTAGCCGTAAAATAGAAGCACTTTGAGTGTAAAATGTTTTACACTTTTATTTACGATTGTAACATTTAGTGGCGGTTTTAAAACGCCGTAATAGGTTAACCTATACCAGCGGTTTCGAAAACTACCATTGTAGGACATCTATAGCAACGGTTTAAAAAGCGCTGGCTTTAAACTGTTGTAATAGGCCAACCTATACCAACGGTTTCTAAAAGCTCTGCCATAGGTCTCCTACAACGGCAGTTTTGAAAAGCACTAGGAAAAAAACGCTGGTATAGGACAAGTTTTTTGTAGTGCCACCCCCACCTACCACAACATCATTAGTCTCTGGCCGCTAGTCACTAGCCTGCTACCATCGGTTGCTGGTCACATTTTTATTTTTTATTATTATACATGTGTTTGGGAAATAAGAAAATATGGGAAAGTAATAGAAAATATGTTTCCTATATGATTTTTAAGAATGCAACTAGATACTTGAAAATGTTTTTCTATAGCATTTTCAAGAATTAAACTAAAGATTTGAAAAAAAAATTTTGAAATTTTTTTTTTGTCGAAACAAACATAACCTAATGTACAATACAATGCCACGAACAAAAAAAATCACATTTCTAGTCCAAAATTTTGCAAATTTGGGCCCTCTGCATGTCATTTTGTTTGTGTCTTTTGGTACTAAAAAAATTTGAAAAAAGAAAATGAACTGTGTGGGCCTTTTGTTGTTTAAATTGTCAGTCCTTTCTCCCGTTGGCTCACCCACCCACTTATACAAAATAATTAAATAAAGCATTTTTCTAAAATGTACTAAAACTGTTGAGGCTGTGGATTACGGGTTATTTTGAAAAAAAAAAATCATATTAATAAACTCTATAAAAAAAATATCATATTAATAATTATTATTTACGTTTATACTATTTTGTTTCTCAAAAAAAAAGTTTATACTATTTTAAAAGTAATTGAGGATTTAGATTTTTTTTTAATAAAATGGTGTTTCAAAACATAATTTCAATATTTGTGATCATGTTTTCAAAACTCAATTTCACTTAAAGGATGGGTTCGGATCCGCGTTTTCTGCGTCCACGTTTGCTGCAACGCACGTTTCAACTTTTTTTTTCTTTCAGCCGCAAAGGTTGACTTTCAATCGTGAACAGTGCACGGATGCACTGTTTATGGACTCACAAATATCACTTTTTTATTAAAAATAGGTCACACGATTCTATTCACATATTTAAAAATTATTTTGTTACAGTGTTTTCAGTTTTCAGTTTTTAGTTTTAACAAAATAAGTTCTATCCAAACGGACCAAAAATGTCATTATTTTAACTTTTTAAGAGAAATTGTGTTTTGGATACACAGTTTTTTTATATATTAAAAAAAATTTCTCAAATAACTTTAAAACAGTGCTAATTTAAATAATTAATATCATAATTATATTATTTTTTACAATTATCCATTTGAATACAATTCTGGCGAGATGCCTTATTGAAATGCCTTGGGCTTGTGGTCGTATTTGAGGGGGGGAAACTTTAGTTTCTAGAGTGAATAGATTGAATTAATTAAGTTGCCATTATCTAGCCATGTGCTTCAGTGGGGAAGGAATTAATAAGTTCTTTTTAAAAGAATAAAAATGCTCGAATATAATAAAGCACGCAGAATCGGATAATAGTGAGAAAGAAACTTCCTTGTAAAGCATAATCAGATCACTGTTGTAGTGATGTAAAGAGTAAATTACTCATTTGGTTTTTCAAATTATTAGAGCAAATTTTATTTGGTCCATTAATTATTAACTTGTGTTAATTCGGTCTTTCAATTTTCAAAATTAGTGATGAATTTCACTCTTGAGTGTATGTGTGTGCATTGTGCTCCATTTGTTTTAATGAAAAACCATAAGTGAAGATAGTTTTTTATAAAAGAAATGAGTCAAAGGAAAATTATCACTTAATTTCTCTTAATTAGTTTTGTATGAGATAAAATTGTTTTACACTAAAAATTTTTGGAAAACAGCTACATTTCACACGAAACTAAATAAAGGAAACTAAGAAATAATTTTACAACTCATTTTAAGGTCACATTAAACATAGGAAAATAAAATTGTCTTTTTAGTTAATGTCAAAACAAATAGAGTGTTCCACTAATAATTAATCACAGTATTACACAGAAACATAGTAGATTTAAGTTGAGACTTTTTATATTTTTAAAGTTTTAGACGAATGAATTTGTATATAAATATAATTGACACGAAATTGAAATATAATTGGAATGACCATTAGCATGAAATTGGATTGTATTGAAAATCTAAAAACACTTGACATTAGATTATAGTTCATTTTTTTTGACACTTGGTATCAAATTATAGTTTAAGTAGAAGGATAATTAACAAAAATTATAGTTTATCGAGAAAGACACTTAGCACAAAATTAGAGTGCAATTAGAATCTAGTTTGGATTCTTGATTGATCTCCCACTTGAACTAATAAATAATTTAAACTAAACATTGTATGAAATTAATAATTTAAACTAATAAACTTTGTCGTATGGAAGTGAACCTAACACAAAATTGTACATCAAAAGTTGGGCTATCAACATATATCAGCATACAATAATCGTGGTGGAACACAACACAACCCAGCCAAATGTGAAATGCTCAAAAGAACGTTGTCGATAGCAGATTAACTCATGACATCACGGTCGGAAATTACACATATTGGCGAATGCTGACCCTTAAAGAAGATAATTAATATGAGTCACAATTAGCTCAACTGTTAAAGTTTTTTATGCTTAAATAAGAGATCTAGGATTCAATCTCCGTCTACACCAAAAACCGATGTCTTAATCTGATAATAAATAACTATTATCAGAAACTAACGTCATTTGTTGAAATTCTCTTTAAAATAATAATAATAATAATTAATTATACTATATATAAAATAGAACATTAAGATGTGGTTGTTCTAAAGTTCAATGGGTATCATAGTCATTTAAACAAAAAAAAAAAATGGAGTGTGAATTTTCGGCGCCAGAGAAGACAAGGGAAGAAGTTGAGGAACTTCAGAGAAGCACTAAGAAGGTCAAATAGGATCACCCTCCTGGCTCCACAACGGCCTCTGTAGGTGGGCTTGTTAGGGAGACATTGTCCTACAAGGCTAGGCTCGTGGGAGAACTACCTGGGGCGTACGCCCAAGCTTTTGAGGTTAACTCTGATATTCTGTTAGATGACGATTCCGATGATGAGGTTGGGGACCTGTCGGAAGGAGAGGTTGCCATCAAACTCTCTAGACAGACGAAGCATAACATCAGGGAGAGATGGGCTCATTCACTCATTGTAAAGGTTCATGGAAGGATTGTGGGCTTCCATTTCTTGCATTCTAGGATCATGCAGTTATGGAAACCCGCGGGGAGACTTGATTGTATTGATTTAGGGGAAGATTTTTTCTTGATAAAGTTTGGGTTGATCGAAGATTATGATACAGTTTTGAAAGGGGGGCCGTGGTTTATAGGCGAGCATTACCTCACTATACGAGCATGGGAACCGTATTTCAAGCCCAATGCCACTGCTTGTTCCAAAGTGGCTGTTTGGGCTCGTCTCCCTCGTCTCCCTTTTGAGTTTTATGATATGGGTGTGGTGAAAGAGATAGGGAATGCTATAGGTCCAGTCTTAAGGATTAATGCTACCACAGCTTCTGGTACCCGTGGGCATTATGCGAGGATTTGTGTCCAAATGGACCTTGCGAAACCTTTGGTGAGGAGAGTCTTCATTGGACGTTTTGGCCAAGAGGTTTTGTATGAGGGCATTAGCTCCCTATGTTTTGCCTGCGGAAGGTTGGGGCATCGGAGAAAAGCATGCCCATACCTTATTTCTAAGGTAACGGAGGCACAGCCAGAGTCCGGGGAACCCGTTGTTAGACTGGATGATGTGGCGAATCCGATTTCTGTTCAGTTAGTGGAGGCAGGTAACGTTAAGGATGAATGTGGGCCTTGGATGCTTGTGGATAGGAGAAAACAAGGCCCGAGGTAGGGTTCCCACCGACCAAACCACGTTAAGCCTAGTGTAGCCCATGCTAGTGCTTTTAAAGCTCAGGATTTGGGCCATCATATTAGATCCCGCCCAGCTATTATCCCACCTTCTAGCCCTCCCAGCTACTCCCCAGAGGGTAAGCGCAAGTCAGTGGGATTGGACACTTCAAGCTCTGCCATTCTGCCCTCACCTCTTAAGTTAGACTGAAACGTGTTCCACACTACTTCCGCTAGTAGGGTTGTCTTGTCTTCACCTAGTACCAAACAGAACCAATTTAGTTACAAAGCAAAAAATGGGACTAAAGGGAAAGGGAAAGGGAAGCAGCAGCAGCAAGCCCAAGGAGAGCACAAGTCGGCAATAATGGGCAATAAAAATCAACAGGAAAATCATGAGCTTAGCCCCGTCAACGCTGGAGCAGATCCGTTCAAGTCCCACTATGATTTGGGGTTGGTTCGATCCAAACATTATGGAGGCATGGAGTCACATCTTTCCGCTAACCCACAAGAGCAAGAAAAAGGGGTTCCTGCACTTGGCAGACCCGGCTTGGCTGGAATGGGAAAACCCCTAGTGGCGATTCCCAACGGACATTCCTTCAAGGGAGGAAGGAAGAATCCTGGGGTGGAGAGCACTGTCTCTAAATTCGCTGGAGCGAATTTTGCCAAAATCAAACCTTCTGGAGGAAGTACAATTGAAGAAAATAGTAGACACTCCGATCTCGGCAATAAGTTTGATGGGGTGTTTGGAAGCCATCACTCTTGTCCAACTGTGCGGGGAGAGCATTCATTCCAGTCTCATCATAATGTCCAAGGAAGTACCGATGGGAATATTGGAGCATGCAGTATGCTTGTCGAAGATCGAGGGGCTGGTCAAGAACATTATGAGGAACCTAAGTTGGAAATTGCTGAACCAAGCAAGGAACCAACTTCAAGTTGCTAAGGATTCTCTCCCTTTCCCACCAGTTTTAATGAATATCATCTGCTTTGTAGGGGGGCGTTGAACCCTCGTTTCAAACCGACATTGAACAGCCTTATTAGTAAGCATAACCCGCCTATGGTCATTATCACTGAAACTCGGGTTGGTGGTAACCGAGCTAAGGAAATCACTGATACTCTGCCGTTTGATGGAGCAATCCACACAGACACCATTGGCTACGCTGGCGGCCTGCGGCTCCTATGGAAGTCTGAGGAGGTGGAAGTCACTCAACTGGCAAAAACGGAGCAGGAAATCCATGTTGTTATTAAGGTAATTTCCTCTGATCTCTCTTGGATTTTAACTTGCATTTATGCTAGTCCTAGATTTGTAGAGCGTAAATTATTATGGGGCAATCTTGCTAATGTTGCTTCTCTACATAATCTGCCTTGGGTGATGTTGGGAGATTTTAATGAACTACTCTCTAATGATGATAAGAGTGGTGGTAATCCTGTGAATATGAGTAGAGCTCTCCTATTCAAAGACTGTTTGGACTCTTGTGGCATGATAGACTTGGGGTTTCATGGAGCTAGATACACGTGGGTTAATAAACAAGATAAAGGTTATTATATTCAAGAATGTCTGGATAGAGCTTTTGCTAATTGTGGATGGTCCAATCTGTATCCGAAAGCCAATGTGAGGCATTTAACCAGGATACATTCTGACCATTGCCCTATCCTGCTGTCCTTTGAGAACTCCCCTGAGATACAACTCCCCAGACCTTTCAGGTTTCAACCGGTGTGGATGTCTCACCCTCTTTTTGGGAAGTTTTTATTGGATAATTGGAAGGATCATTTTGATTTGAAAGGTAACTTACAGCAGTTTACTGAAGCAGTAAAGATTTGGAATAAGGAGACATTTGGGAACATTTTCCAGAGAAAGGCTAGAATTGAAGCAAGACTAAAAGGTATTCAGAATGCTTTAGCAAATGGTCCCAGTAGTTTCCTCATTAGGCTTGATAAACAACTCAGTGAGGAGTATTGGGAAGTTAACCAGTAGGAAGAGGAGTTCTGGTCTGTCAAATCTCGGTACAACTGGCTAATACAAGGCGATTGGAATACGGCGTTTTTCCATACGTCCACCCTAATTAGGAGGAAAAGGAATAAAATTTCATGCCTTAAAGATAGGGTCGGGAATCTTATTCATAAGAAGGAGGAAATTGCTGTTCTATTGAGGGATGGCTTCTCTGCTATCTTTGAAACTGGCCAGTGCTTTGCTCAGAGGGTTCCGTGGGACATTCCTAGTTGGTCTTGTCGATTATTGGAGGAAGAAAGAGAAGTGCTGGAGAAAGTTGTGTCTTGGCAGGAGGTCGAGACCAGCCTGTGGAGCATGAAGCCTTGCAAAGCCCTTGGTCCCGACGGGTATCATGCTGGGTTCTATCAGAGAAATTGGCACATTGTTAAAAACTCGGTGGTTAAGCTTGTGGCTGAAGTCTTTGAAAGTGGGTCAATGCCACACCACTTGAATAAGACTCTCATCACTCTTATTCCCAAATGCCCTGGGGCCGATTGCTTGAACTTGTTTAGGCCTATTAGCCTTTGCAATACGATATACAAACTCGTCACTAAGGTGCTTGTTAATAGGATTAGACCCATGTTGGACAAGTTGGTCTCTCCTCTTCAAACTGCTTTTGTTTCGGGTAGGAAAGGTATGGATAACATGATTATTGTCCAAGAGCTCATCCACACCATGAAGCAGAAAAAAGGCAAGCAAGGTTACATGGCAATTAAGGTGGACCTCAAAAAGGCTTATGATAGATTGGAATGACATTTCATTCGTGATATGCTAAACATGTATAACTTTCCCCCTAATATGATTAGCCTCATCATGAGCTGCATCTCTGGCTCCTCCATCTCCGTGCTGTTCAATGGAGGTTGCCTTAAGCCGTTTCTCCCGACTCGGGGCATCAGACAAGGAGACCCTCTCTCCCCATACTTGTTTATTCTTTGCATGGAATTGTTGGGCTTCTTGATTGAGGATATGTGTGCCAATAACCTATGGAACCCCCTCAAGGCTTCCAATTCTAGTCCAGCTTTCTCTCACCTCTTTTTCGCGGATGATCTAGTCCTCTTTGCGAAGGCGGATAGAAAGAATTGCCAAAGTGTGAGGGATGTGTTGGAAACTTTTTGTGACCTTTCGGGGCAGAAAGTTAATTTAAGCAAGTCTAAAGTTCTCTTTTCAGCCAATGTCGATCCGAATTCCAGAGAAACTTTCAGCAATCTCCTGGGAATCTCGGCTACTCATAACTTAGGGAAATACCTGGGATTCCCCATTAAGTTTGGAAACTCCTCCACTCATGATTTTGATTACATTCTTGACAAAGTCCAGGCTAAGCTTCAAGGTTGGAAAGCCAACCTGCTTTCCATGGCAGGGAAGCTTACTTTAACCAAAGCTGTCATTTCAGCCATCCCCTCTTATGCTATGCAGGGGTGTTATCTGCCTGAGAGGATTCATAATAATCTTGACAGAATTAGTAGGAACTTCTTATGGGGCTCCACTGAAGAAAAAAGGAAGATTCACTTGGTGGGATGGACAAAAGTAACGAAGCCTAAGGATCAAGGGGGTCTCGGCCTCCATGCAGCTAAGGAAAGGAATCTCACCTTAGCCGCAAAGTTGTGCTGGAGAATGAAAAATGAGGGGGAGAAACCTTGGGCAAAGGTTCTTAGGCATAAATACGGCAGGAGAGCGGATTCTAGCAAAGCGCCAAAGTAGAGAACCTGGGCTACTATCAAAAAGGGGGTCACCTTGTGTGAGAAAGGAATGAAATGGGTTCTCGGTAGTAATAGTCAACTATCCTTCTAGGCAGATAAGTGGCTTGACTTTGGGTCTTTGAGGAGTTGCATTGAAGGACCCCTGAATAAGGGGGAGGAGGAACTTAGGGTCTTGGATGTACAAAAGGATGGAATATGGGACCTTCACTGTATTTCCTTTGAGCTAACCCCCCTTATAGCTCATTCTATCCGAGCCATCCCCATCCGGGCTACTTCGAGAAGGGAAGATCACATATGTTGGATTTCCAGTTCTAAAGGAGAATTTGATTCCAAAAATGCTTATATGTTAGCTGCTGGAATGAATCCAAATGAGCCCAAGTTTGTAGGGAATTGGGTTTGGAATCTAAAAATCCTGCCAAAAATCCAATTGTTTGTTTGGAAATGTCTTTTAAAAAGCATTCCTACAAAGTCCATTCTAGCTCTGCGTGGTTTTGGTGGTGGCACTTCCTGTGACTGGTGCCATGAGGATCAAGAGACCATTGCTCATGTCCTTAGAGATTGCCCGATTGCAACCAGTTTTTAGGCAGAGGCGGATTGTCCTCCTCAACTCCAATGTTCCTTTGATGGTGAGATTTCTGAATGGTTGAAATTGAATGCTTGCTATTCCTCCAACGTGCCTAGGAAGGACCAACAATGGGCCACTTTTTTTCTCTTCGGTATTTGGAATCTGTGGTTATTCAGAAATAAAAGAATTTTTGCTAGGCCTTTCCCTTTTTGCCTTCGTAAGGCAGTGGAGAACCAAGTTGCTGAATTCTTTTTCTGTGTTTTGGATCATGCTAATGTCACAAGAACTAGGCGGATTTCTGTGGGATGGACTAAACCGCAACCTCTGTGGACAAAGCTGAACACTGATGGGGCTGCTCTTGGCAGTCCGGGGCTTGCAGGCGGTGGAGGTATTATCAGAGATTGTCATGGAGAATGGATTAGTGGTTTTGCAAGATCGATCGGATTGACCACCAGTTTTGCTGCAGAATTCTGGGCTTTGAGAGATGGACTAAGGCTCTGCCTAAGCCTTGGGATCAATGCAGTTGAAGTTGAAGTGGATGCCTCTTCCGTTGTCTCATTAATGGCGAATGCAGCTGATACTAATAGTGAGTTTGCTCCTCTTGTTGATGATTGCAGGGACCTGCTGAAGAGAATTCCACAAGCTCAAATTAAGCATTGCTACAGGGAAGGGAACAAGTGTGCAGATAGACTTGCAAGACTAGGAACGGATTTGGAGGAAAATTTTGTTGTTTTTGATGCCCCTCCCTCTGTTATTGCCCCCCTGTTATTTTTGGACAAACTGGGTTTCACCCAGGAACGTGTGTGTAATGAAGTGGACTCTCCCACTTAAGTTTTAATATATTCTCCACTTTACCAAAAAAAAAAAAAAAAAAAGGGTATCATGATCAAACAACGTCTCATACTCCAGCGTCAGTGAAAAAACTTAGGTAACATTGGGTTGGATATACAATCCTGCAAAGGAATGCTGACGCATCAAAATCCCATAAAATTGGGTATAAATCCCAAGAAAGAAAAAAACAATGGTGCATCATATTCATACACAACCTCATTGGGTTAGGGATTCAGCCCCATACAAAGTCACGTCAATTGCATCAAAGATATTATATGTCAAACAAGATCCACCAGCAATCTAGAGTACCTTAGGTAAAAACACATTGTGCTGCGTCACATGGTTTGAAAATAAAACTTCGAATCAAGATTCATTGAAAAATAGAGGCAGAGAATCTCACAAAAAACTTTTAGATGATTCTCGAGTCAAGCTTCACACTATCTTCCAAGTTGGGTTGGAATATCAGCATAAAACATTTCTAAACAAAAACCAAATTTTCCAGGGGAGTTAAGGTGCTAGCTAGGAAACTCAAAGATCCAACTGGGCATCAAACACGGACGCTTCTTCATAATAAAACTGCATGTAAATGCCCTACTTCTAGAAACCAAACAGCTATGCAACAAAACAAATGCTTCTAGCAAAATCTACTCGAAAAAAAATTCCAAAGAAACTTTTAAATTACAGTGTGTGTGAAAAATCTGTTCGCTAGATCTATTTTACAAAGTTTTCAAAGACAATTTGTGCCCAAAAAAAAAAAAAAAATCACCTTGAACGTGAGTTAGTCATTGAGTCCCTACTTTAGTCTTTCAATTATTCCCATATTATAAAAAAAAAAAAAAAAAAAATCTAATTTCATTAATTATAACCTTTAGTAAAATAGTAACTTATCATGAAATCATTGATAAGATATGAGTGAAATGATGCAAGTCCAGTGGTAAAAATAACTAGGAATCTAACGATAGAAAAACAATAAGTTAGAATAAGTTGGCCCATGCATGATGATTTCATATTAAGGGTGTGTTTGTTTGGAAGTGAAATAGGGTAGATAAAAAACTTTGGATAGAAAGTGGGAATAAAAACTTTTTTGAGTGTGTTTAGTTGGGTGGGGAGGAAGAAAAATAAATTATGGGACCTAAGTATTTTCTTCCTAGACTCACCAAAAAGTTTTCTTCTCAAAATGAAGAAAAAACTAAAAGGAGAAATTGGGCATCATTTTTGAATGAAAATGCCCAAGTGCAATTGCATATGGGCTTATCCACATTACTCTTCTTCACATTTTTTTTTTTCCCTCTTAGACGTTGCCTGCCTTTTTCTTTTTTTTCTTTTTTTTTTATTTACTAGGCAGGTGTTGCCTGCCTCTTCTTCTTTTTCTTTTTTTTTCTTTTTTTTCCTTTTGGTTTACTGGGCAGGCTTGTCTAGTTATTTATTTATTTTTTTGCTTTCTTTTATTATTATTATTATTTTTTGTTTAGATGTATTTTTTTTATGGACATGATTTTTATTTTTTAATAAATTTAAGTAATTGATTTTTTTATCACTTTTTTGTTTTTAATTGGACATCATTTTTTAATAAGGCTATATGGGTAAGTTTATACAAACTTATTTTTTTCATCCCTCTATTTTTCCATTTCTAACCAAACAAAAAGTAGAAAAATTAAAATATTTTCTATCATCCAATTTTTCCATTCTCATATAATTTTCTATTCTCCCACTTTTCACCCATCCAACTAAACAGTCCTTAAGGGAAAAACTTGATAATAATTAGAGGGAGAAAGTGTGACCAATTGTACGCAAGGATCGATGAATTGCTTAGTATTCTTTTGAGATATCTAGATAGTTGGAGAGATGTCAGAAGATCATAGAGATGGACACTTTATAAAAAGCTATTATCACTAATTAAGCTATCGCTACTTGAAATCCTTTCCCCTTAATTATATTCTATTTTTATATTTTATGCCCGTTGAATTATTATGGTATTTTATAACTTGTCGTTCAACAAGAATTTTGCTTTTAGAAGACATATATGCTGTGTCTCTTTTTCCATGGAAATATGTTGGTAATGACATCCATTTCATTAGAAGACATATATCATATATGCTATGACATCCATTTCAAATCACTGGTAATTTTTTTTTACAGGAAAAAAAAAAAAAAAAATCAAATTGGACAAGGTCCGGTCCACTACTATTATGTTATTAAATAAAAACAGCCCAGCATGGCCAGATAACGAGGATGAGAAAAAAAGTTGTAGGCCCGTAACTTAGCGTTTCGTTACAATTTACAGTTGGTCATAAGGTAATCTGGCCATGTCACACGTTTAGTGATAATTGAGTTTCACCCATTATATAATGGGCCTTTGATTTGAACAAGCAACTTTAATACTCATGGGAAGAGAATGATATTTATAGTTTACTTCTCAGAGACTAGGAATTGTCCTTGTAGTTTTGTTTTTGTTTTTTACCCTGAAAAAGGAAGCTATAATATTATTCACAAACTCTACGTCTAAACCTAGTATTTACGAGAAATTTTAAAATTATATATTTAAGCATGAATTTAGATATAGAATAAAATGAGGGATGAGAATACATATGATCGATTTTAGCTAATTTATTGAAGAATTCATAATCGATCCCAAAATGTTGGGATTAAGGCTTTATCATTCTTGTTGTTGTCATTCATGGATGTCATGTTCATAGCACTCCACAAAAGAAAAGTAAACAAAAACAAGGGAGTATTTTATATGTGTCGAGCCTCCTCCTGCTGTTACCCTTGGATTGAACGAAAATATGCTTCATGATGCATATGACAGGCCTCGGTCTTTGAGACTCTACATCGGATTGGAGGCTCTTGCAATCGAATACCAACACAGAAGTCCATGGTGGAGTAGTATGTAAATATAATAAAGCAATATAAGGTAGATCAACCTCAAGAACCACCTTCTCCCAAAAAAAAAAAAAAAAAAACTTTAGAACCACATTTATGAAGCCTAGCCCAGGCTATTATGAGGCCTTAATGCGTCACCCAGAATTCAGCTACTAGGCTTATGCCTGATCGCTGATGGTATGGCCCAAACGAACCATTGCCCAAAATCGCTTTTGGATCAACGATGGAACACCATTAACTTAACACTCAAAGGAAGCCCATAAAAGACACTGACTTTCTTAGCACAACTCATCTGTATACCAGACAGTTTATATATATATATATATATATATGACAACTATTTTTTTTTTTTTTGAGAAGATATTTATGACAAAACTTAGATACAGTATTTATGTGTTGTTTCTCTTAAGATTCAACTATGTGGCTGCTTTTTTCTCATTGGATGAAAGTGTATTTTTAGTTAAGTACAACCACATAACTGAATCTTAAAAAGAAAACTTAGGCTGCATTTGGTTCTATGTAAATCAAATTCCGAGTGTAAAATGAATACAAGGGAAAGTGAATTCCCGTAAGAAAAATGAAATCAGGGCATTTGGTTCTGTAATGAAAAATAGTCCAGAAAACGATTTCCAGTGTTTGGTAACATTCTGAAAATGCTATTTTCCTACAAATTTTTCACATTTTCTTAGCTCTCAAACAAATTTTATAACAGAAAAATTCAAAATATACACTTAACACAACCAAAAATCAAAATAAAAACATTTTTTATTCACAAACTCGGTGAAAGGAGAAAGAAAGAGTGAGATCGAGGGAAAGAGAGATAGATCGGGAAAGAGAGGATCAAAGTGGATGGAGGCAGCGACGACTAGATCAGGTGGGTTTGGGGGTGGAGTGAAGTGGACTGGTAGTCGGTGGCGGCCAGATCGACCAGTGCGTTGGAGAGTTTGGTGGAGCTCGACCTGCGATCGATTGTCAAGATCGGAGCTCAACCTATACTCGTCGGTGCATGGCTAGCAATCGGAGAGGTGGATCTTGGGTGTTTGTGGATCGGTGATGAGGGAGGGGTGGGCTGAGATCTTCAAGTGTGTGATGTCTATGAGTGCGTGTGAGAATTGTGTGAGAAGTGTAAAACATTTGAAGGTAAAATAAGAATGGAAATGGTTTTACGTTTGAAAAGGGGTTTTTTATAGTCAAAGTGTAAAAGAATTTCAGGTTGACCATATTTTCCTTTGGTACCAAACACACATAAGGGTGTAAAATAATTTCCTAAAAAGGTTTTCACCTGAAACAAACGCAGCTTTAAGGAACAACACTTAAATACTGTATTTAAATTTTGCCTATATATGTTTTTCAAAAAAAAAAAAAGTTTTGCCTATATATATATTTGTTGGATTCAAAGTTTTAAAGAAAGTAATAATTAAAATTCAGCACAAGAAAAGGAAAATGAAAAAAAAAAAATCCCAAAGCATAAATAGAGACATTTAAGGGTATATTATATTACAAATTTGAATGAAATTTGAATTGGAAGAACAACAAATGTTAAATTATTTCTTTTACTGCCACATAATCTTATAAGAAATTAAGCAAAGATATTAATAATGTATTTAAAATATTAAGTGTTTCTAAGGTTAATATAATTTTTAGACAAATGTTGGGATCCAAACATGTTCAATAGGAAGATAATATGTGTCTTATCATGTACAATATGCATGACTCACTTGGTTGGTTGGGTTAAGTGAGTGATATACATTGCACATGATCAAGACAAATGTCATATTCCTATTGATAGTTGGAGCCCAAGGCTCGAAACATGTTTGAAGCCAAACTTTGTTCTAATTCTTATTATAAGAGATTTTACAAATTCCTATGACATCTTATTTATACCATATCAGTTGCTTAATATAAAAATTGTCACGCTAGTTATTTAATTCTCTCTCTCTCTCTCTCTCTCTCTCTCTCTCTCTCTCTATATATATATATATATATATATATATATTCACACTACTAAAATTTCAATACCAAAAGATAATTATAGCTATAGATAGAAATTTGATTGATGTCTTGGTCTGATGAGAATGAACAATCATAATGGAGGGGACGATATAAATTAAAATTCGATCATATCTAAAATAAATAAATAATCATTACAACTCAATAATTATAGGTCCTACAAGTGCAAGTAGCCCTCCCACCATGTCCAACTTTGTGTCATTGACTGCGTTCTTTGCACATTCTTCACCTCCCCGCCTCCCACAACCTTTTTTTTTTCCATGGAAAATGTTATCCGGAGGGAAATATTTTCAATGGAAAATGATTATAGAGAAAATTTTTTGTTTTCCTTTATAATCTAAAAAGTAAAAAAAGAGTATATGTTTTGAATAATTTTAGGTACAATTAAAATACCCAATAATGGTGGCAATTAAAGTTGTGGAAAATGGAGATGGTGTCAGTGGTGGCAATGGCAGCAATAGTAGGAATTTGATCAATAATGACATTGACAATGGATGATTTATGGTAGGTGGCGCCAGTGGTGGATCAAACTTAGTCAAAATCCTTAATTTTAGGGTTTGATCGTATGTTCGCATTACAACTTGCTCCTTAATTTGATTGACACAATGAGCCCTTAAAATTCAACAAATCCTAAGCACTAATTAGATTTGGTAAACAAAGGGTGGGTGATGGCAGGTGGCAATAGTGGTGGGTCAAAATAAATTAAAATCCTTAATTTTTAGGGTTTAACTGTAAGTTTGAATTAGCATTTGCACCATAATCCCATTGACACAAATGAGTCTTGCAATTTTATGAAATTCACTAAATTTCGAGTGTTAATTGGATTTGAAAATCACGTTTTTAGACATCTCGATTTTTATGAAAAAATTTTCAAAAAATCCCGAGGGATCAAAATGGGATGATGGAAGTGGCCATGAGGTTTTCTTAGCAAATCCAGTGTAAACTTTTTTGGAAAATACTCCTAGTGGAAAAGTTAACCTAGTTTGAATCATCAAGACCAAGGTAGCAAAATTAGACTTGAAACTGCATCAATTAGTTATCAATCAAATGACACTCCTCATGGGTAAATTAAAGGAAAATATTTACATGATACAACCAGAAGGATCCCAAGTAAAACGATAGGATGAGAAAGTATATAAATTAAAATTATCTCTAGGCGCTCTAGAGTAGTCTTCAAGACAATAGAATTTTATGCTCAACCAAATGTAGACACCCCATTTTCTCAACCTCTATTGAACCTCATCCAAGGGAAAAAGGGTAATTTCACATCCTAAAGGTAAAATTGTAATTTTGATCTTTACATTTCCAATTACTTCACATAAAATAAATCCTAAAGTCTTAATAATCAAAATGATATGTCATGAGCACCAATCGAACCACTAGATTTATAGATATGGCAAAATCAAATTTCAACGACCAAGATGCATCCACATAATTGAGTCTAATCATGTGTGATTATGAACAACTAATTTTGATTGGTTCCATGAAGAATTAATTTGAATTAACAATGTGTCATAATTATACTAGATTAGATTTAAAATAATTATGAGGGTGCACACATTTGATAAGTTAGATTGGTAAATAGTGATAATCCTAAATAGTTGTTGAAATTTTCTTTTAAATGGGTAATCAAACAATAATTAAGGGTTATAAATGCCAAAATAAAGGTAATTTGGCTCGAACTTAGCAAAAATCTAGATTTCATCATGTGCAACAACTATTTTCAATTTAAAAATGGGAAAAAAAATGCAAGTTGTCATGATGTCTCATCAACATAAATTAGTGCATTGGATTGGAGAGGCTAGAACAACGAGACCATTGTCTTTTGAAATTGTGACAATGCAATTTTAAAGCCAAAAAGGCATAATTGTTCAATGGTAATGGTGATGTAGACTGCAAAATGCAATCTTAAGCCTGTGTTTTGGATGGCCAACTTGCCAAAATCTTGCTTTTAAATTAAACATTGCAAATATCTTTACATTTGAAAGATGTTGGAAGAGAGAACTCTTATTTGGCAAAGGAAACTTGTAATCAACTAGAAAATGATTGAGATCTTGGTAATTGATAACAAGCCAGAGTATCATAAACAGGGGAAGAAGATTTATGATATTTTTAGGACCATTAATGGGGTAGAGGGCAAAAGATGAAAGAACTATAATAGGATAGACACACAAAGGGAAAGGAATTATGGCAATGTTTATAGGAGGAGGATTTCTGGAAAGGTAGTTTGCAATAATATTATATCTCCCTTATATGTGTTTTACTTGGAATTTTTATTGTAAAAACCAATTTGCCCATCTAAGAAGTTGAGAATGAGGAAGTATGTTCCTTTCAAAAATGAAGTGTTTTTGGAAAGGAATACATATCCATTTCAATGAGAAAGTTGTGGCTAGGAAGATGAAATTGGAAATTTTCAATTCTATGTTTTACTGCAAGTATTTCTTTAAAAGTGGAATGGTAGTGAAGTTTTGAGAGATTGAATGCACCACTCTTGTATCCATAAATATGGATATTCCATGAACCAGGAATCGAGTAGGGAAATACATGAACTTATGTTCCTAGGCAACTTGCAAGGGAACATATGACTTCTCTATTTTCTAAAACCTGAGTGACTGAGTATGAGATATTGTCTATGACAGATTTGCTAATCCAAGACTTAAAAGAGAGGATTCGAATAGTTGAGCCATAGCTCTTAACCATTTCACCAATAGTAAAGGATCTTTCAATTTATTTCCTTTTCATTGGACAAAAGAAAGGGTAAAAAATGCAATTGTTAACACAACTTCAATCCCTAGAAGCATCCCAAAGTGCTCCAAAAGGAAAACTGGTCTCTCAAGCTCCTCCAATGTTTTTATATACTCCTAAACTCATATCATAATTGTATAATAACCTCTACATACCTCCACCATCCTCGTTTTTCTTACCAAAACTGATAGGGAACATTTTCACTAAATCTAAATCACTCTAACACATGAGAATCTTCTAGTTCATGGTAGTCATTAGGTCCACAGAAGTCATTGGGTAGCCTTATTTGGTACCCTACGATGCAATCCATCCATCGCCTACTCGTCCAACACAACATGATAACAGAAGAGTAAAACCCGACAGATAAGTAGCTACACTTAGCTCTCTAACCTTTGCATAACCTCCACTCCACTATCTCTATATGGAAAGAACGTTTAGACCATGCCCAAAGATCTAACTACATAGTCGTATCCACCAAGTATGAGAAATTAAACTCGAAGATCTTAGGGCATTAATTCCACTGTGCTCCATCTAGACACCTCATTTTGTACTTGTTAATAACCTTTACTCTCCAACCTTAATGATAAGCTTAAAATACATCAACCAAGGGTAATTAAAGAGTTCTCAATAGTTCAAAAGTAATCACAACTCAAAAGAGTTCAAATTGCTTTGAAAACGATGCTAAAAAATGATCTTTGCTCAATGTTTGACCATAACATTTGTTCCATAAATAATTTTTGGGTGAGGTTTATTTCATTGGAAAAGTAGACATCTTGGGTTTTAATTTGAACATAAAATTTGTGTAATTTGAATTTAAAATGAGTAAGTTATGGCTATTTGAAGTCGGGCCAATAGTGCAATCAATTTAGGATTCTACGCATGCTTGTTTGAAGTCGTGTATGCGTGTACATGGTGCATTCCAAAACTTTAGTTTAAAGGGCTCAAAGCTTCATTCTTTGATAGGGGACAGGCCCTAGACCCTTAAAAAACGTCCAAAACCCTCAAAAAAGCCCTGAAAACCATAGTTTACATATATAAATATTTACCTTATGTCTCCAATCTAATCCCGAGCTAGAGAGAGTATCTCTTTGTTTTCTAAAACCCTAATAATCTTTTCTAATCAATCACACAGTAGCTGAACGTTTTTATAGCCTAAAAAAACCTCTCTTTAGTTAATGTTTTAAGGAAGAAACTTGTTTTTTTTAATTTGTTTTACAAAATCTTTTCAATATAAGTTGTTCTTAAGTTGTGATTCCTAAGAGCTATTGTGTTCTTTATTATCTTTATTCCCTTAATCTAATCTTTGTGTTGTTGGCACTGAGGGATCGATTAAAAAAGCTCTAAACTCATAATCTTAAGCAAGGTGAGTGTTTTTTCCATGAACTCATTCTTTGTTTAATATGATTTATATAAGTTCTTGATATAGTTTCTATAAGTACTCAAAATGTAAAAGTCCAAGCCGACTAAGAACAGTGATGCCTTGGCCTTCAAACCAAGCCCAAACAATAGAATTTCTAAAGAGAGTGGGGAGACAGTTCAATAATGGTTCAAGATCAAGTTTTAGTTTATGACCAAAGAATTTGAGGTGTAATATAATTTTCTCTTAAGTAGCTGTTACAAATGATATTCTCCTTGGGTTTGTCCGAGAATTGGTTACTTATTCACAAATGTTCCAAGTTTTGCCCTATCTTATCCACTATCACCTTTTCTTTTTCTCTTATCCCTGAAGAAAATGTTCAACCCCTTAATTTGGAGGTTCCCCTTCCTTATATATCCTTCCTCCTTGCATCCCAACCCTCCATTTGTATGCTTCAAGGATTTTTTTTTAGGATACTTGTCCCATCATAGTTCCACTAAAGGTGGTAAAAGGAGCTGTTAGCTGTGAAGTAATTTCCTTATTAATGCAGCTGATAAGGTTGTTACAGGGTATTCAATGCAGAGGGAGAAGGTATGCTTTTTCAGGAAGCTTCCTCCCATCGTCTTTACCTCGCTTATGGTCCTTCCTCTTCTCCATAAGTTCTTACGTAACACCATTCTGCATTCCCTCACATCCTCAAGGTAGTGATGTCTTCGGGGGCGAATATCCTTATACGGGTGGGATTGTACGAGACGCTTTCATATTCTAATTCTCTTCAGCCGTTAGACCCCCTACGGTTTCTCTAACTTCTTGTATTTGATTTGTTTGTTGTTTTTTATTATGTTTGATATGTGTTAATCTAATCTTGGGTTGATTATAATATGTTCTTGCTTTGTTATTTTAGTTTCTATGTAAAGATTGGCGTGATTATTTATTTAATGTAGTTTAGTATACTTATTTGATTTGTTTCATGATTATTTGTTTATGTTGATGTTTGCTTTATTTGCTTTATGTTAGTTTAGTGTTTAGGGTTTCTAACATGCTTATTTGATTTCATATGCTTTATCTTTGTTTGTTACAATCTGCAAATGTATGATTTTATAGATTTTGTGCTAAGGATGCAAATGCATGCTTAAGCATGGTTTCGACCATGCATACGCATGTGGTTAAGTATGCGCATGCACTTCGAACCCAGATTAGAGCAAAATTATTATTTTTTATTTAACTAATTTTTTTTTCACATATTTTTTTTAATCTGATTGACTTTGAATTCTCTATTTTAGGTTATTTAAATATGTTAATTTGCTTTCCATATTTTATTTGGTCAACCTTTACATGTTAGGTTTAATTTGATATTTTTTCTTTTGTGTTTATTTAAGGTATAAATGCACTTTTAGTCCCTACATTTTGCACTTTTTTTCTATTGTGGTGCCTAAATTTTATTTTTACCACTTTTAGTTCTTAAACCAATTAACGTCTAACATTTAGGTCATTTTCGTCACCTAACTGACGGAAAAAGCTGATGTGACTGACGATGGAATAAAAAAAATAATATAATCATACACATTAATTAATTAAATTAAAAAAAAATTAAAAAAAAAATCATTAGTTTATTGGGAAGAACATGACTTTTCATATTCTTCATATTCTTCAACATCTTTCCTAGAAAATTTCTAGGCATTCGACATCTTTCCCAAAAAATTTCTTTCAAACCGAACACTAAAAAAAATTCACATCTAAAAAGCCGATGCATCATAACATTTTCTTTCCACCCAAAACCATAAATTTTCTTATAAAACAACATACGCACAAAAACCCAGCCAATTTGGCTCACAATAACAACAAACCCAACCAAACTCATAAATTTTTCTTAAACAATCATCAACATTTTCCCCAGAAAATCAAGATTTTGTTTTAAACTAAACACTAAAATTCATCACATTTAACAAACAAACATAAACACAAACCCAGCCAACAAATTTAAACACAAAACCAGAAATTTTCTTTCCACCCAAACCCAAACCTAGAAATTTTCTCTCTACCCAAACACAGAAAAATCCAGCCACCACCTCCATCGATCAAACCCAACCAACAAACATAAACACAAACCCAACCAACAAACTTAAACACAAATCCAGAAATTTTCTTACTACCCAAACACAGAAAAATCTAGCCATCACCTCCACCGATCAAACCCACCACCATAACACTTATCAAACAATCAAGAGAAAGAGAGAGAGAGAGTCGGGTTTAGATAAAGAGAAAGTCATAGATTAAGAGAAAAACAACCCACCACCACCGATTGAACTCGAACCCATCAAACTTGCTGGAAGAGTCGTCTGATCCCGATACGATTGCCTTTGTTATAGTTAAGTCGTCGCTGTCATTGTGGAGTTGTTGGGTGTTTAAGATGAGGAAGATTTGGTCAAGGAGAGAGTTGTTGCGGTGATTAAACCAGTCCTTGAAGGAGGAGACTAGAAGATCTGAATCCTGGTTGGGGGTTGGGGTTAGGGCTGTCCGAATATTCTAATGAAAAAGAATATTTTTTGAATATTTTTTTTAAAACTTTGTTCAAGATACTTTTTAGATCTTAATTTTTGTGATTTTTGGGTCTTAATTCTGTTTTTTATTTAGTTAAAATTAATAAATTAATTTTTTAAATTTATATGCTAATGTGGCATTTTTTAATACAAAATAAAATTTTTTATTATTATTTTAATGTTTTTAAATAATTTTTAATTCTTTCCATTAGCCACCTCAGTTTTTTCCATTAGTTGGCTAATGGTAAGGACTTAAATGTCACGCGTGAAATGGTTTAGGGACTAAAAGTGGTAAAAATAAAATATAGGGACCAAAATGAAAAAAGTGCAAAATGTAGGGACCAAAAGTGCATTTGTGCCTTTATTTAATTGTTAGTTTTTCATGTTCAATAAATTTGTTTAATTTGGTTTTAATGTGTTTCTTTTTTTGTTATTATGTGATATTTAAAATGTTGTGTGTGCTCTTTTTTATCTAGTTCATAATGTATGTTTAACTTTAGGACTATGGTTATTTATTTATTTATTTTTTTAAAATCATTAATTAAATATGTCCTAGCAAGTAACAACACATAATGGAGACCGGATTACAAGCTGAGCTATTTTACAGATTTTGTGCTAAGGATGCATATGCATGCTTAAGCATAGTTTCGACCATGCATACACATGTGGTTAAGTATGTGTGGGGGAGTAAAACCTGGGCCCATGAGGTGGGTTCAGATACGACTTTTCATCAACAATAAGTCCGAGGAGAAGAAATTATAGGGAACCCTTGCAACTAATAGGAGAATGCGTAAGTGTCCAGGAATATTGATCCGAGAGGGATACCCTTCTCGGGTCTGGCGTATGTCGGTGAAAGAGGCCTCGGCTTCCCCTTAGTCCAGCTTCCAGGAAATTCTAGAGGTGAAGACAGATTGTCAATGCACGTGGAAGGGATAAGGATGCAGAAATATCTTGAGCAAAAGCTGCTGCCACCGCATTAAATGCATTACAGCAGCTTTCCTGGCCGCATTTATGTGGAGAAGACCCCTGAACAGTGTTTAAAATCATCTTTACCCCCAGGAAACCAAAAAGCTGTGGGAGAAGAAGTGGGAAACTCAAGTACCAGGCTAGATGGCAGACAAGTGGACGATAGGATCGAACAATGGAGGACTATATAATGGAGTAAGACCTCCAGAAGAAGGACACAGAAGAAAAACAGAAGAAACCTCAAGAAACAACTACTGTAGCATCTGGAAAAATACAACCCAAAGAAAAGCATTCTATCTAAGTGCATACCCCACGGACCTAACTCGAATCCATCAATTAGTCCAAAACTTACTCCTCGGACACGAGATCTTAACTTGTGTATGTGTTTTAGTCTCCTCGGCCAAGCACTTAATCTTCAGTAACTGTTGTAAAGATCGCTATTAGCCCAATTCTTTGACCCACTCTCTTACAAATTTATTGTATTGGGCTTATTGGGCCTATCTCCTGTTTTCATCCAGGTGTGGGCTACAATTTGTGACCCTACAGTATGCATATGCACTTCGAACCCATATTAGAGCAAAATTATTATTTTTTATTTAACTATTTTTTTTTCACCTGTTTTTTTATTTTATTTTTTATTTATTTAATTGACTTTGAATTCTCTATTTTAGGTTATTTAAATATGTTAATTTGCTTTACATATTTTATTTGGTCAACCTTTACATGTTAGGTTTAATTTGATATTTTTCCATTTGTGTTTATTTAATTGTTAGTTTTTCATGTTCAATAATATTTGTTTAATTTGGTGTTTATGTGTTTCTTTTTTTGCTATTATGTGATATTTAACATGTTGTGTGTGCTCTTTTTTTATCTAGTGCTTAATGTATGTTTAACTTTAGGACTATGTTTTTTTTTAATCTTTAATTAAATATGGCCTAGCAAGTAGCAACACATAATGGAGACCGGATCACAAACCGAGCAGTTTTGGGTGCCTAACACATTCCCAAGTCGTACCTAAACTCTAAACTCATAATCTGGTATGTAAATTAATGTATGTAAGTAAGTGGCTCAAAAGGCTCAATTTGATTCTTGGACCTAAACTAGGTAACGACTCCCAAATCTCCGCCTCCAGTCCATTTGGCTAAAGCGTGCTTCCTATAGGGGCATGAACCACGCGTGAGTAGTGTGAGACAGTGTGCTTACACTCCCTATAAGAGAATTGTATCCACATGAACTTGATCAGCTCCATACCATTATATAAGCATCGTGCCTCATCCTCTCCAAAATACATGCATAATTTTTTAGCTCTCATACTTTTGGAGTTATTAAAAACCATTGAGTTACTGACTTAACCTTTAAAGGGTTTTTGCCCAGCACCACACTAACGCACTCTATGGGCATTTTCACTCTTTAGGTTCCCTAATATTGTGAGTTTAGATGATTGGCTTACATACTATTCTTTGCGTCATCAACTATGAACTAAAAGCGATCGCTTTATTTAATCATTTAATTTTCATAGTTGGTGAGGGTGAGTTGAACGTTGAAACTTTGAATGTATTATTGTACTCATACTCAAAATAGGGTTTGACGTTAGAGGGTTGGTTTAACTTTTTCACTTTCTTAACCAAAAAAAAACTTTTTCACTTTGTTTTTAATATATTATCCGAACAATTAATTTAATATTTGATGAAATTATGAAACTCATTCTTTTAGATTTTTTTTTTGATGAATCATTCTTTTAGATTTTTTTTTTTTTGGTTGCAATATCATTCCTTTCATCCAATAAGCAAGAGTCCGCAAAGAGAAAAAGGTTATAATAACCCTTCCAATATTTATCTTTTCTTACTCTTTTGGGCTAGGCAAGAGTTTAGGCCAAGCAAAACTGATGTATGTTATTACCACACGTGTCAGCTCCCTATCACGTATGAACAAACGTGTCAGTCCCTCACTTGATTAGAATCTAAAGTCCTTTCCTTCACCGTCACATAACAATAGAGTCGCACATGGTACTTCCCTTAACATTTGAATCCTTCCAAAGGTGGTCACTGTTAGCAGGGTATTTTCTTTTTATTTTTTGTTTAATTTTCTAATGTACTTGTTTTTAGAAGGACCCAAATTATTTTGCACCTAATAAAATTCTTTTAGAACCTTTTGTTTTGAGAATCAAATTCTTTTACACCTCAAAAAAAAAAAAAAAAATCAAGGTTTTTTAAGAATCAAATTCTTTTACACTTGGATTCTAAAAAATAAAATATTCTTTTACATCTAAAACCTTTTTTCTCCTAAAAAGAGAAAAAAGAAATAAAGTGGTACTATAGAATAATTTTATCATTATTTCATAATAAAGCCGACAAGCTGTTATTGGCTCCCGTTTAAATCCACTATTAAGTTTTTATTTTTATTTTTTATCAACCATTAACAATTTATTGTTTAAATTTTGTTATAAATATGTAATGAAAATTCTTTGTCCATACCTTTATTCAAAAGAAAAAGAGAAAGTCTAAAAGTTTTTTTATTTTTTATTTTTTTGGGTGTTGACAAAAATTGAAGCATAAAAATCTTTACCAATTTATTTATTTATTTTTTTGATAGAATCTTTACCAAATTAAATCTTCTATAAATGTTTGAAAAAAACTATGGAATCTATCAATAGGCCCAAAAACAATAGCAAATAACTATCCCAATTTTTAAAAAAAAATAGCAAAGAAATACTCCGTAAAAGGCAAGAAGCTTCATAAGCACCTCACAAGTCATAAGAAAACGAAAGCCGGTCTTTCTTCTTGTTGCGTGAATTGAATGCGACCAAAAGGACACCCCCTTTTCTCTCTCTCTCTCTCTCTCTCTCTCTCTAGAGCCTTTGAAAGAAGAGAGGAAGAGAATCTCTTTCCTACAAATACCAAGTGAGAATAGAATAGAATGCCTCTCAATTTATCTTGCAACTTCTTTTACAAGCCTTGTTCCTTTTTTCTTCCTAAGTTTGTTCTGATTTGATTTTCAGAGACTTAAGGTTGAAAAAGAACCCCCCTACACACATACACTGATAATACACACGCACGCCACCACCAACAACAAAAAAAAAAAAGGGCTTTCTTTAAAGTTTATAATCTCTCCTTATAAATATCAATCACTGGTTTTTGGCCATAGAGGCCGCTGCTTATTCAAACGTAAGGGGTCTCACTCTTTTAGATTTATTTCGGTTTCTTTTAATTTTTTTCACCCTCATTGCATTGTTTATTGTGTTTAGTTCCAATTAATTGTTTGATCCATGGTTTTTGGCTCTGTCAATTGTTTTTTCAATTTTTTTTTATAATAAAACTAACATGGGTTTATTTCAATGGAATACGTTTGATTTTTGTACATAGAAGTTGAAACATTAATTGGGCAACTGGGTTTTTATTCTTGGAGTCTGTTTTTGTTTTTATGCTGTTCAAGTTTGCGTTTTTGCTTTTATTTTGTAAATATTTGTATTTGTCAAAGTGTTTGATTGCTTCAATGGGGGGTTTTTGTGCCTTTATGGCTAGAATTTTGCATATGTTGCTAGATCCAGAAAAATCTGTGTGTATTCTCATACCTTTCCATGTATGTTGACCAGGGTGAATCTAGAGTTTGTGGCATAGAGTTCTCAATGGTGAGCTTTTAATATTATTTTTCACCACTTTCATTGTGCATAGTGGGAAAATTTGAACTTTAATGCAAGTAGATAGTGACGTCTAAATGTGGATCAAAGAGATCGCTTTCTTCTAATTTGATCTGTATTTTCTTGTGGTCATCAGGGAGAAGCCCCAGCTTTCATTGAGGATGATCTGCAGAAGGGTTTTTCAAATGGGTTTGATTTGAAATCTAAGGATGCAACACCAACTGTCTTTGGCAATAAAGCAGTATGATGATCCAATTTATGATTATGATCTCCTATGGTGTTTCTCTTTGTGCTTTAGTGATTCACTGTGTCAATCATATTTTCCCATTTGAAAATTGTCCATGTATCTTTTTAGCAGTACCTGATTGGTGGAGCTGATGATGAATCAATCAGAGTTCAAGTTTTGGACCATAGTAGAGGAGGATGGTGAGTTTATTGTTTAACCTTAGAGTAGCTTCATTCAGGTATGGTTACTAATGTCTGTTAGAATTTGCAGGGTGAATCCTACTGTGCTAGGAACAAAACCCAAGCCATGTAAAGGCCATTCAGCAGTGCCTTTAAATGAGGGTCGAATATTGGTTATTCAGAAAGGTACTAGCCTAGATGATGGCGTTTGGTTTCTTGAGGTTGGTATCATACAAACTTTTTAGAACCTTTAAAATGAAGTCATTTATTACTTTCTTATAGCAGTTCAGGTTGCAAAGTACTTTGAAGTTGAGATGGTACAAGATAAAAGGTTCAGCACCATGATGATAATTGAAATCCAAATGATTTTTTTCCCAAAAAATTTGAAATAATCACATTTCTGATGCCATGGAGAACATAAAAAAGAAGTTTGTTTTGAATACTATGTTAGCCTAAATCGAAACAATCATTTTTTTTTACTGGTATTTGAACACCCCCAATCCAGCAGTTGTAAATTTCATGTACATACTTAATCCTTCTGTACGTTAAACTGTTTGATTTGCTTAAATATTGGTAGGTGGACACCCAATATGTTAGGGAACAGAGAAAATTATTGGGGACTGAGGTTGTTGCTTGGAGCAAGGGTGTGAAGGGCAACGCTGAGAAGCCAGTTGTTATCAGTGGTCCTTCTGGAGTAGGTAAGGGTACACTGATATCCATGCTTATGAAGGAATTTCCATCTATGTTTGGGTTTTCTGTGAGCCACACAACCCGGGCTCCAAGGAACATGGAGAAGGATAGTATTCATTACCATTTCACCGAACGTAGTGTTATGGAGAAAGAAATAAAAGATGGAAAGTTTCTTGAGTTTGCTTCTGTTCATGGAAATCTCTATGGAACTAGTGTTGAAGCTGTTGAAGTGGTAACAGATGCCGGGAAGGTAAATCTGTGCATATTTGTGTCTTTAAAACCAATTATTTACTTCCCAAATACAGCGTGTATGTATTATTAGTTTTGGGATCACTTTTGACTAGGGTATGGCTTTCATTTATTTTAGATCTACAAAAAGCAGTGGTGTAAAAATGTGTGTTTTCTCATTCTTTTGCCACTAAATGAGGAAGCTAGCAGTTTATATCAGCAAATTGCATTGAGTTATTTTTCTTTGTTGATGGAATCAATAGTGAGCCTTTTTGGTTGGTTATCAATGGGAATTTACCTATAATTTTATTGCCCTAAAATTAAAAGTAAAATGCTTATAAGTTTGTAGTTTGTTTGGTGCTTAATGATGAGTGTTTTAACCAAGTTAATTTCATAAAATAATGTTTTTTTTTTCTTCTTAAATTTAATTTATAATTCAATTGTTACAAGAGTCAGGTTTGATTTGAACATTGGTTCTCCTTATGAAGGAGACCAGGCAATGCTAGAGAGTTAAAATATTGCGTGTTGGTTGTTATTACTTTATATGATATGAATTATAAGAGGGCTTGAGTTGGAATCATAAGTTTTCCCAAGATAAGAAATTATCATCTAGATTTTGGTGTGCTGACATTGATATATATTTTTAAAATTTTTTTATTGGATAATTGTAGAAGCTTTGTGAATTACACTGTCAAACAAGCATTGCCTTTTTGTAGCAAATTTAAAATATAGTTTTCTCTCTGCTAATGCTTTTGTCTCCTTTCAATGTAGAGATGCATTCTTGACATTGATGTTCAAGGGGCAAGGTCTGTAAGGGCTAGTTCTCTTGAAGCTATATTCATCTTTGTCTCCCCACCATCAATGGAGGAGCTGGAGAAGCGCCTCCGTGCAAGGTGAGTTGGAGATTCCCATTTATATCTTTTCTATGCTCAAATTCTACCATCTTGATTCCAACTTGAATAACGTAAACAGGGGGACAGAGACAGAGGAACAGATTCTAAAGCGACTCCGAAATGCTCAGGCAGAAATGGAGCAAGGGAAATCATCAGGCATTTTTGATCATATCTTGTATAATGATAATCTTGAAGAGTGCTATGAAAATCTGAAGGTAACTTGTCTGATGCCTTGCACCACACCTAATGCTGTTGCAGATGTTATGTTTTAAATTTTTTCTGTTGCCAGAAAATAATTCCACTCCTTAATTCTGACATAACAACTCTCATTTGGTGTAGAAACTCTTGGGACTTGATGGAAATGTCACTGCTACCCCTAAATCATGTAAGTAGTCCCTCAAATAAACGAGTATCATGTGACTAGTGTTCATTTATTCTTGTAGATTTTATATGCCATGAAAATTAAATTTGAAGTGTTTAAAATGTCAATTCAGCACCATATGGGGTTGATCTTCCTCTGGACTTGTCAATTTCAAAAATTGATCAGAAAATCATCATTAAGCGTGGAAGTGCTACAGAGAACTTGTAAGTTTTGTGCATGTGTTATTTATTTATTTATTTTTATTGATACCTAAAAGTTGAGATTTTCAACTTATTGGCATGTACATGTTCTGAGCAGGATTGTGTTGGATTTGTCCACTCTCAAAGGAGGGGCGCCTGGACGGACCAGAGGCCTAAATGTTTATGCCATTGATTCATTGACAGATGAGTTGAATGGATTCAACCAGCTGAGCTAACGACTCCCAGCTTTGGCTATACTAACTTGGGGTCTCATTTTCAAAAATTTTCTTTAATCTTTCCTTTATATAACTTCAAAAGAGGAAAAGGTCATAATGTTCTAGATGTCATTATGTGAGACCATAACATTATTTCCATTTTTTGCGCTATCTTTTTGCCCTATTCTTTGCTTGTTTGAGAATATTTGAACATTTACCACTCCCAACTTGGGCAATGAGAAATGGATTATGAATTATGCGGCAATGAAAGGTACTTGTAGCCAGCTGATACTCACATTAGTCTACCATTAACAATACTTTCTACCATTCACAAGTTTTCAGCTCAGTAGTTATTAAAAGAAATGTATATTTAGAGGTGTGGTTTGGCTCTAGTGCACTTGACCCGACGCAATTCAAACATGTGTTTAAATTGCTTACGTGCTGGCATCTGTCCTTGGGCATTGATCACTATACACCGGACGGAAGATTTGCCAGTATTTAGAAGAGTAAGCCTGACTATCTAACTTATTAGACTTAATAAAATTCATCAACTCCTCATGAATGCAATGATAACCAACCATCTTGCAATTTTCTTTTCCGTTTTGCCCGCTTAGGTAGGTACTAGGTACCCAATGTTTGTCTCCATCTGGGGGAAACATGAAAATAATTGGTTTTCTAGGAAAAATTTAAAGGCATTTTATATCGTGGTGCTTTCCTTCAATATTATGTGAACAGAAGAAGATTATCAAAATGTGAACAGAAGAAAGACTGGTTCAACGATTTAATTCAAAGTCAAAAAAACAGTGTGCGAAACCGGTCTATAAATACTGCTCTATCACGCACTCATCTAAATTTTTGACAACTTTCTAACCACAATTGACTAGGAAAGATTGACTCAGCAAACTAATAAAAGACTTGGAAAGATAGTGTTCTGCTGTAGTTTATTTCTTCATATTTAGATATACAGTAATGCTAGTAGCACATCTTTTCCTACCTCCTGTTTATGGGTCAATTTTTAGTTGGATTTTAATATTTTCAAGTATATGTGATAGACTCATGAAGTATTGAAATCTAATTAGGAGTTGATGGTATATTTATCTTTTTTTTTTTTTTAAAGAAAAATAAATCAATGAAAATAAAATATACTAAATTGACAATTTAAATGTACCTTTAATGGGTTCTAATTAGTTCAATCGGTAAAGTCTCTGATAGTTATATAAGAGATCTGTAGTTTAATCTCCGCCTATACAAAAAACCAATTGGTGTCTTAGTCTAGAAGTGGATGCCAGAAATTCTCTAAAAAAAATGTACCTTTAATTTGTTACATCTTATTTTATTGATTTATGAGATTTTATTCTATTTTTTATTATATAAAAACAAAAAAGCAACAAAAAATAAAAACTATATACTATATAACAAAAATTACATCTTAGAAGTTATGGTATATCATATGGGTACCTCCTCTTTATAAATATTTTTCGTTTGTAATGTGGTGCATAATGCGTACATTAAAATTAGGATAATTTATACTGACACCTTGAAGTATAGTGAAATTTGACTTGTTATTCCTAATCTTAAAAAAATGACAAGGTAGGTTAGCATAATGAGAAGTGTGCTGATTTGGCATCTCAACATAAATTGATGACATCGTAGTTGCGTAAAAGCAGAAAGAGCTTGAAGAGAAAAAGACGAAAGTTCGCCAACTCCTTGCATGGAACAGAGTTTTAAAGCCTAATTAATTGCCAAAATTTCTAGATGAATCGTTATTTGCTGCAAGATATTATCCATGGTGGGGAATGGAAGTGTCAAGATTTGAATTTTAAATCTTGAGCTTGGATGATAGACTAATTTCTTCCCCAAATAAGTATAAAAGAAAGGTTATATAGACAGAATAAGGTATGAACAATCTTGACCTTATTTCACAACAAGCTCTCCTTTAGAGAGAAACCTTGCTAATTTAAGCATCGGAAAGTCCCCGGTTTATTCACTCCTGGTCGCTAATTAGGTGTTCTATTCCCCTTTACAAGTGTTTGTGAACCAAAATAGACTAGTAAGCACTAGCAATCTTGCCTGCATTCACTAGCACTCCCAAGCACTCTAAGCACTAAAGACTTTCTAGAGTAGGATTCGTAATAAAAAGTTGATAGCTAGAGACCAAAAGAATCAAGCTACCCCTTCTAGTGAATTGAGACCAAGATGACCAAAACACCAAAGGAACCTTGCTTACTACTAACCGTAGAGAGTAGGGATAGAGAAAAGTGAAGAAATTTTAGGTGTAGAGACGAAATTCTGGTGTAATTTGAAAATTTTGGAATTCTAAGTGAAAACTGTAAGAATCAAGGTCAAACTAAGTGGGGAGCAAGCCAAACCAAAAAATGAAGGAAATCTGAAGGTTCTAGTCCAAGTGCAAATTGACACTTGGTTCTTGAATCCTCTGGATTTTGGCCCTTTTGGTTTGATTCCTTTGGATTGAATTGTGATCTAATATCCTTCTAAATTTTCACCATTTTTCAAACTTTCTTGGACCTTAGCTCAGAAAATTAACTTCAAAATAATTTAATTTAATCAATTTTAACCAATTTTAAGGAATTAATTAATGCTTTGTCTTCTTATTGAATCGGATACATGCAACTTCACAATAAATTAAACCTACAACCAGTAGTGTTATGACACATCATTAAACTTAAATCAGACTAAAAATAGACCAATCAAAATTTAAGAGTTTATAATCATGTGTGGTTGAGGCTTAATTCATGCAAGTGCACGTTGCTTTTCATGATATCTTTCAAACTAGTGGCCCGATTAAGGCTCATGAACTGTCGTTTCAATTGTTATGAATTCAAGATTTATTTCATGCAATGCAACTGGAAATCAATTAATCAAAATTACAATTTTCCCCCTATGATGTGATGATGATATGCACATGAGATGCAAATAAGGTTAAATCAGAGTTGCAAAATAGGGTATTCATAGATACAAATAAGTCAAATTCTACAAGAAGAAAACTTGGATAATCCTATGAATTTCTTTAATGATGTGCAAAATCTATAATAAAAAAAAAAATGAAAATATACTTATAAATGCTTCTTTTCCCTCATTTTCTGCAAAATTCTACAAAGCAATAACATACTAAGACTATCTCACTTAAGTTAGACTGATCTCGCTCTAGTGAATTACCTTTCTTGCTTAAGTGAGCTCTTCAAAAACAAAAAGTTAAGCAAAACTATGCTAAAGTTAAGTGAGATAGATGTTTTCAAACCTAAGATCTCATAGATATCAAAAGTCTTTAGAAGCCACTAAGCCAACCCTTTTGGGATTAACTTCGAAGATTTTTAGGTGAATAACTATTGTTGTAAGATATTTCCATATTTGGGAAGGACACACCCGGATTTGAATTTTAAATCCCTAGCTTGGATGATGGAGTAATTTTCCTCATTCAATGAGTCTTAAAGAGGGGTTATTAAAAGAGAAAGGTATAAATAATCTTGACCTCATTTCACAAGGTCTCATTTAGTGAGAAGTCCTATTGACTTAAGTATCCGGAGTGTCCCCCATTGGTCCACTCCTGATGGCTTTTTGAGTGTTCTCACTTCTCCTTAATATGTGCTAATGAATCGGGTTAGACTTGTAATCAACTGCTCATTAAGAATAATTACATATACATGGAAGTAATAAGAAAGGGATACGACTTACGAGACTAGTATTGTAAAAAAAAAAAAAAAAAAGAGAGAGAGAGAAGAAAAAAGTGGGGGTGGGGGGAGGGGGCGGCTTAGAAAGAAAGGAATATGAGTGGATGTGACTCAAGTTAGAAAAAGTGGGAAGAATTAGACAAGATCGGGATTTTGAGGTCCCAGAACCAGTTTAAGAGGATTTGCCGACTTGGGTTGGTATCATTATTAAAAAGTTAATGGGATAAGATATAATTCCTTCCTAATCTGTGAATATCTTGTCCAACTAACTAAGGCCAATATATTTCATGTAGCAATCATTTGCAATTGCATGACCTACTAGGAAGAATTCTTTGCTACATTATATTTGCATAAGGAGTTAAGAGGAAATTACCTTTCATAAAAGAGCAAGCGGGACAGGATCTTGTCACAATTGACAACATGGCGAATTGAGGCATCAATGAGAGAGAAGATGGGTTGAAGGGATTAAATATCGGATTCATAACTCTTATATAGATCCTTATAAAATAGTTTTTTTCTCTTTTCTTACTCCAAATGAAGAGGAAGAAGACTCTATTAGGTTGAGTAGTGTTTATTACACATACACTGTTTTACACATTCTCCAAAAAGCTAACTTTAAAATCATGACTTCAAATCATAATTTCAGTTACTTTTAGAAGTATGTGTAAACTACGTAAAACATTTGGTATACAACAAATTTAACCCTACTGGGCTAACTAGCCTTATTCCGAAACTAATTAGTTAGATATATAATAAGCGGTGATATGCATCATTTATCATGCATGTAGATATTTGGAATCTTATAATAAGTAACAAACAAACCATTATAGTAATTTCTTCCATTGAAACATAAGTTATAGACTTTTTTTTTTTTTTTTTTTTTTTTTCTTTAAGATATTCTTAATAGAGTAATGCTAGGAATATACCTATTCTCATATCTAAATGTACACCCGGCTTGTGTGTCAACTCTTAATTTAATTTCAACATTTTTATATATATATAGTGGACCTATATGTAAATAACTAAAATCTAATTAAGAGTTGATACACAAATGTAGCATGGATTTGGGTGTGTGAATACTATTCTTAGGATTTGTTTGGATACAACTTATTTTTGATAAAAATTGAAAACTGAAAACACTGTAGCAAAATAATTTTTAAATATATGAATAGTGCCGTGAGACTCATTTTTAATGAAAAAATTGCTAAAAATAAAGTTTGTGAGTCCCTTGAACAGTGCATGGGATCTATGGGTGTGATGAAAATGAGCTGAAAAGTCAAATATATACGGTTACTGTTCATAAACAGTAGCATGAATGGTAAAATTTGTCTCCTTGAAACGCATGTTAAAAAAAAAAAAAAAAAAAAAAAACGCAACAAATGCCAGATCCAAACAAATACCTAGTAAAGATTTTTTTTTTTTTTTTTTTGGGGGGTGGGGGGGTGTGGGGTGGTGGTTTGAGTAAGCGATATTCTAGAATAGTTGTAGATAGCCGTTAATGCAGTTTTCAGTTGTGAACCCACCACCACCAAACATGAGTGACCAGTTCACAGCGGCAAGGAGCATGGCATGAGAGGTCCCCCCAGCTGGCATGCTAAAGTGCTGGCCAAGTTGGTAGTGATGTAGACTTGTGGCTGCCTAAGTCGGCATGGTCCTTTCGTCAGCTATAAAGGCTAACCCAGTCAATACCTTGTGGGTTTTGGTCCATCAAGTGGGTGTAGTATAAGGTATTTTTAAATCTTTGCATGGTCTATAATCTTCCACATAAAATGCCAAAACTTTGGTGGTGCATGGCATGGGGAGTCTATTTAATTAAGTGTGTTAAATCATAAATCAAAATGGGAGGGAAGCTTCACTGACATGGATGGATTTGGTTTAGTTACTTGGGTCTGCTTAATTCTCTCTTTACATGCCGAGCATAATTTAATTTGGACTTCCAGACTTGTTGTCTTGTGCCAATGGGTATTAAATTAGAGGTGTGTAGGAGGTTTGGTCTTGGAATTTTGAAGATTATTATGCTTCTTTCTAGTAAATTTTGATTTTTGAGTTACTTATATATATATATATATATATATATATTTATAAATATCTTTAATTGCATATTTGTAATCTTGTTATTAAATTTTTTTTGGAGAAAGAGGACAACTTTGAGGTAGGTGGGATTGAACTCTTTATCCTCTTATCAAGGTATCAAATCATTTTTTTTATTCAAACTCACCTTTTTATTCCACGACAAAAAATGTAATTGAAACAATACTTCTAATTTTTAGGTCCACCAAATAGTTCTTAATAAACTTTGAAATTTTAAAAATAAATATCTTCAACAAATATTTTGTGAATTTGGCTTGAATTCAATGCACTGAATTCTTTGTGATGGTAATACGTAATGCATTGGACTTCAACTTTGCCCATTTTTAGTCACTGGACCCAACTTACTATCTTGCGTTAATGGAGCCCATAAGTGTGCAAAACCATGGCCGAAGTAACACCGAAAGTTATGTCCCCCAGTCTCAAAGACAGCCCCATTCTTGATCCTAGTAATAGATAGATGATGGATGCAAATGCAATTCAATACTCCAATATGACATTCCCGTTTTTATTTTTTATTTTTTATTTCTTTTCAGATATCCGTCCAACTTCATGGGCAATGGGCCTCTAGAAAGGGCTAAACACAACTCAATTTTACTCCCGGAAAGGCCCACAATGCAGCCTTATTTTATACAGTAGTAGCCAAACCTACTGCCTATTACCACACCAGAGCTGACATCATGTGATTCCCAGAGATTCACCGGACACTAGCACCCAAACAATTCAAGGACCAATGCTACAATGCTATCTAAAACATCATCTAAAGAGACAAAAGATCTAAGTTTTTATTTTTGCTATATAAAATTAACAAATTTCATTTGAATTTTCCAAAAGAATGAGAATAGCCGTAACTCAAAAGATCACCTCAACCTCTCCAAATCTATTTTAATCACCAAAGTAGGCACATAGAGATGTGAGACTCATCCCCTTAAATTGATTTCGCCCCTTTAAGCCCGCTAATTCTGGGAGGCTGGCCTACTAGATACTCCATGCCTCCCACTTCAACTAATAATTGATTAATACAAAGATCCAAGGAATCACCTACTCCAATTACAATTAGGAGACATCCACTGTTTTTTTTTGCCCCCATTATTTCTTTTGCCTAGAAGTCAAGCTCACCCCATAAGCAAAACTTAACTCTCCTAACAAAATGTTCCATTTAAAAAAAAAAAAAAAAAAAATCCAACCCAAATTTGAGACGAAATTTGGGTAGACGAAATGATCTTCTGCTCGAGGTTTGTTTAAATAGCTCCCCTTAAAAATTAGTACAAATGAGTTGGATTTTCTTTAAAAAAAATATTACATTAGAAAAGTCACCATGTAAGACCATATAAATTAATTTATTATATTTATACAAATATCAAAAGAGTGTTATTTCATCTACAATTTGAGGCAAATGTCATTTTGTGAAACCTAAAGGTTGGTTTACCTTCTAGACCTCTCATGGTTCCACTGCCCCTATCTCCCCTAAAAAAAAAGGAGAAGCAAATATAAAATAGAACTCTTCAGAATAAAATTTTTCTCAAAAAAAAAAAAAAAACTCTTCAGAATAAAATAATAAATATTTGAAACTCATATTACTAGATAAATGGGAGAGAATAGATAAAGAGTGAATAGTGTTTAGACAATAATAAGGTTTTCCCTCAACTACCTGTTTGACCATGTCAAACATCGTACAACCAATCAGGGCCAAACATACAATATAATTATTTCTAATTATTTTATTAAGAATGTACAATATTGTGCAAGGTTTATATAAATTATTTTGCCTTTTAACTATTGCAGTTGCAAATTGAGGGCTGCTTGGCCACTGCACAATCCAATATTACATGAAACACAAAGGTGAAATAAGAGAATATATATATATATATATATATATATATATATATATATATATATATATATATATATATATATATATATTTATTTATTTATTTATTTATAACAAAACCAAACCAAGAATGATTTTTCCTAAGAAGACGTCACAAACATGATATTTTCACTCTCTAGACAGTTTGGTCCATGCCTTCAGCTTTGCATTGTATGAGAAATGAAAGAATTGGGAAAAACTGAATTGTATTGAATTAATTTAGCTTATGCCTTTATATACAACATCAGGTTCAACCAAGAACGAAAAACAGGGAGATAAAGCTTAACAAAATAAACTAACTGACTAACAACTGTTCTCATATGTGACTAGTTATCCTTCTCACGTGTGAACACTAATAACAAAACAACACCAAAAAAAAAAAAAAAAACTCAACTACAGGTCGTATTATCAATGATACAAATACAGCTACTAAACTACAAGTGCTTCAAATATTGCTTCTTGAACTTCAGATGCACATGTTGAATCTTGCTTCTTTTGCTCTAATTGCTTACACAAACTGCCTTGATCTTGATACTTCCCCTCAAGATGGACAGTAGATTGATAAATGTTGATGAGTCCCATCTTGGATAAAAGCTCTGAAAACTGTTTGTGACTCAGAGCCTTAGTGAGTAAATCTGCTAGTTAGGACTATTTTCTAACATGAATAAGCTTGATAACTCTCTCCAACACCTTATTTCTCACAACATGACAGTCAATTTCTATATGTTTCGTTCGTTCATGGAATACAGGATTAGAACCTATGTGGAGAGCTGCCCGGCTGTCACAAAACAACAATGCTTCTCTATGTGATTGACTTGAAGATCCTTTAACAAATAGAGAATCCAAACAATCTCACAAGTTGAAATAGCCATTGCCCTATACTCTGCTTCTGCTGAAGATCTGGAAACAGTGGACTATTTCTTTGATTTCCATGAAACTAGTGAGTCTCCAATGAATATACAATTTCCGGTAACAGACCTTCTGGTATCTGGACATGAAGCCCAGTCAGAATCTGTAAAACCTTTCACATGCAACTCTAAACTTGCTAAGAAGAAAATGCCTTTTCCAGGTTCATTCTTCAAGTACTGCAAAACCTTAAGTGTTGCCTCAAGGTGTGGTTTTCTTGGTTTAGCCATAAATTGGCTTAGTTTGTGAATTGCAAAAGTGATGTTAGGCCTAGTGATGCTTAGGTACAACAACCTTCCCACCAATCTTCTATACTGCCCTGGATCATCAAGTAATGAGCCTTCATGTTTGCTAAGTTTTAGATTCGGATCCGTAGGAATTTTGATAGGTTTGCAACCAAGAAGCCCTACATCCTCCAAAATCTCAAAGGCATACTTCCTTTGACACAAAGAGATGCCTTTAGTTGTCCTAGCTACCTCCAAACCAAGAAAATATCTCAATGCACCCAAATCCTTTAACTTGAACTTCTGATTCAACATCACCTTAAACTGATCAACTTGCTCTTTATCATTGCTTGCTATGAGAACATCATCAACATATACTAACATAACAATGAAAGAAGCTCCTTGTTGCTTGGTAAAGAGTGAGTAATCTGCTTTAGATTGAGTGAATCCAAGCTAAATCAGTGTGGTTGAAAATTTGGAAAACCATTGTCTTGAAGCCTGTTTAAGGCCATAAAGGGACTTGTTTAACTTGCATATAAGCTGCTCTCCATGCTCTCCCTTACTGTGAAATCCAGGTGGAAGAGCCATATATACTTCTTCATGTAAGTCACTATGAAGAAAAGCATTATTTACATCAAGTTGGCTAAGAAACCAACCTTTCACAATAGCCACTGCAAGAACACACTTCACAAAAACCATTTTGGCAATAGGGCTAAAGGTTTCAAGGTAGTCTAAACCCTTCTTTTGAGTAAATCCCTTTGCAACCAACCTTGCTTTATACCTCTCAATAGATCCATCAGCCTTATACTTAATCCTATAAACCCATTTGCACCCTATAAGATGTTTATTATGAGGCAAAGGAGTGATAGTCTAAGTATTATTTGCTTCCAAAGCTGCAATTTCAGCATCCATGGCATCTTGCCACTTAGGGTTAGATATTGCTTGTGAAAAATACTTAGGTTCTGTGGTGGTACAAATTGAGCAACAAAAGGATTTGTAGGTGGGAGATAAAGTGGCATAAGAAAGATAGGAAGAAAGAGGATGGGAATACCTGATTGGGGTTGATTGGAATTGGGTGCTGAGGAAACTTGGTTACAATGATAAGCCTTAAGATAAGATGGAGGTTTAGGCACCCTACTAGACCTTTTAGGAGTACCAGCAGGCATAGCTGGAGTACCAGAAACATCATGATCAAGAATATTAGAAACAACATGATCAAAGGCATTAGGAAAAGCTTGATCAACTGTGTTATCATGATGAATCTGTACAATAGAATCAGCATTGACAGATGTGATAGGATCAAGAAAAACTTGAGAAATAGAAGGAATACTAGGCAAAGGAATTAAGGCAGAGGAAGGAAGGGAAGTGTGTGAAGCAAAAGGGAAAACTTTTTCATGAAAAATTATATCCCTAGAAATGAAAATAGAGTGAGATTGAAGATCAAATAGCCTGTAACCTTTGATGTTAAAGGGATATCCTAAGAAAACTGACTTCCTAGCCCTAGGAGTAAACTTATGCTTATATGGAGTAACATCAGTAGCAAAGCAAAGGCAGCCAAATGTCCTGAGGTGAGAATAAGAAGGAATTTGATTGAAAAGTACCTCATATGGAGACTTATGTTGCAGAAAAGGAGTAGGAAGTCTATTGATCAAATAGACAGCTGTGAGGATGCAATCACCCCAGAAAACAAGAGGAATGTTGGACTGAATTTGTAAGGCCCTAGCTGTTGCCAGAATATGCTGGTGTTTCCTCTCCACAATTGAATTTTGTTGTGGAGTGTAAACACAGCTTTGTTGATGAATAATGCCTTTAGAGTTGTAAAAATCAATCATGTTGAATTCTAAAGCATTATCAGTTCTGATGGACTTAATTGTGGTTTGAAATTGAGTATGTACCATATTATAAAATGAAACAATCAAAGGCCTAACTTCTAATTTTGCTTTCATGAGGAAAACCCAAGTAACCCTTGATGCATCATCTACAATGGTAAGAAAATATCTATGCCCAGCAGTAGTAGGAATGGAAAATGGCCCCTAAACATCGATGTGAACAAGATCAAATGAATGAACAGCTCTTTTATTATCAAAAGGAATGGGTAGTCTCTTTTGCTTTGCCAAAGGACATACAATGCAGTCTTTAGTACAACAATTTTGCAAGAAAGGAAAAAGATGACCTAAAGAATGAAGTTTCATATTAGATGGATGTCCTAATCTAGAATGCCATAGAGAATACAAGTTGGCATGAGAAACAAAAGAAGAAAAAGCAGTAAAAGAGCTGAACTTATTCTTGAGAAGAAAATCATCAAGAGACTTGGAAGCTTTAGAAAGGCTAGATCCTTGTAACAGATAGAGTCCATCATGCATTTGGCCCATTCCAATCGTGTTCCAACAGATAAGGTCCTGTATAAAACAATAATCGGAAAGAAATACCAAACAAAAGGGCTGAGAATGAGTTAAGGCACTAACAGATATCAAGTTAAATGAAAAAAAAGGTACACAAAGGACATTTGTTAGGGTAATATGTGAAGAAAGCTTAAGTGTACCAACATGAGTCACAAGAGCAGCCTCCCCATTAGGCAATTCAACCACAGTATGTGAAATTGCAGTAAAAGAAGTCAATAAATTCATTGAACAAACTATGTGATTTGTAGCACCAGTATCTATAACCCAAGTTTCAACACCAAAAGCCTTTCTATTCACAACCTTAGCAGAAAAGATTGAATGTGGTGAACAAGAAACAGTACCTGCAACTGCATTGGATGGCAAAGAAACAACATTAATCATGTGAGGTTCTTGAACTGTTGAAGTTTGGTGAACTCCAATCAAAGACAGAAGCTGTTGGTACTGATCAGGAGTGAATGCAAGTGCTTGAGCAGTAACAACATGATTATAATCAGTATTTAGAGCCAAGCAATGCCCTTGAAACTGATTTGCAATAGGATTATGATCAGTATTTGGAGCCAAGCAATGACCCTGGAACTGATTTGCAATAGCTGAAACTTGATGAGCCATCATATTCCTGTTCTTGAATTTGTAACCTAGTGGAAAACCGTGGAGTTTGTAACATTTATCCACAATATGACCCAACTTTCCACAGTGGGTGCATAAAGGCCTTTCCTTTCCTTTTGAATTGTTGCCTGAGCTCTTGGTAGCCAAAACAGTAGACTCAACTCTAACAGAATTGGTGACAGATCTTTGCATTTCCTCTTGGATGAACAAAGAATGAGCCTTATTAATTGAAGGCAGTGGATCCATGAGCAAGATTTGTATTCTGACTTGAGAAAACACATCATTGACTCTCATGAGAAACTTCATTGTGGCTTCTTTGGCTTAAAGATCCTTCAACCTCTAATTAATATTGCACGCACACTTACCGCAAGTGCATTGAGGAAATGGACTAAGATTCTGAAGCTGATCCCACAAGACTTTAAGCTAAGTGAAGTAATCAGTAAGTGATTTTTTTCCCTAATGAATCTCAGCAATCTGCTTCTAGATATTGAAAACCTTGGTGCCATTTCCTTGACTGAATGCGTCTTGAAGCTCAGTCCAAATCTCAAAAGCAGTATCTCTGTAAATGATACTACCCTGAAGTTTTGGTGATATTGATTTGATAATCTAAGTACCAACTATATTATCAACACGAATCCATACTTGAATAGCTGTTGGTGAATTCACGAGTGGAGAAGAAATGGTTATAGAACCATCTATAAAACCAAGCTTATTTTTGCCATTCAAAGATTTCCTCACTGACCTTGCCTAAGCAGAATAATTTTCTTCTCCAACCAAAGGCTGAGAAGTAAGAACAGCCCTTGAATTTTCTCCAGGATGTAAGAACAAAGGATCATTGAGATTATATGAGTCTTGCGAAGAAGATGAAGATTCAATGGTGGAAGTGTTAGCTGTTGTTGCGTCAACCATTAAAACAAAAGGAAAAGCTTGAAAAGATTTTGAGAAAGCTTGAAGAGAAACAACAATGGTGGACAAGAAGAGAAAAATTCCCAAATCTGTAAAACCCTAGAATTTTAAGCTTCTAGTAGAAAACTCTGATACCATATGAGAAATGAAAGAATTGGAAAAAACTGAATTGTATTGAATTAATTTAGCTTATGCCTTTATATACAACATCAGGTTCAACCAAGAACGAAAAATAGGGAGCTAAAGCTTAACAAACTAAACTAACTGACTAACAATCATTCTCACATGTGACTAACTATCCTACTCACGTGTGAACACTAATAACACAACAACAACAACAACAACAACAACAACAAAAAACTCAACTACAGGTAAACTACAAGTCGTATTATCAATGATACAAATACAGCTACTAAACTACAAGTGCTTCAAATATTGCTTCTTGAACTTCAGCTACACATGTTGAATCTTGCTTCTTCTGCTCAAATTGCTTACACAAACTGCCTTGATCTTGATACATTATGACAATAAGAAGAGAGTGAAATTATTAAGAGAAAGGCACATGCCAAATAATCTGAAGGATTTAGAACACCCGTAGGCTAAACTTAACTTCTAGCCAGAAGGAGTGCTAGAGCAGACCCTCACATCATTATAAGGGTCCTGGTTCATTTGATGGTTAGGCCTCTGTGAGCCCCATTGACCATAAGTCTTTCGAGCTGCTGCCCCTAGAAATTGCCTTCTTCAGTAGTTCTTCTGCCCTAAGGGTTCTGCTTATGTGATTAGAGTTGAAGTGATATTAGTGTTCAAGGTGATTTCTAGGCGATGTGAGTGTTTGTGTTTAGGGATCTATATATAGGGTGCCAGTTATGTAAGGTTGAATGAGAATGTTGATGGTTTGTATATATGGAATGTGACTTAACTTTGAGGGAGTCACCACCTCCAAGGGAAATAGAGATGAGAGAGAGAATGAAACTATTTCAAGGGAGTCACGGTCACCACGTCCAAGGAAAATAGAAAGACTCGAGAGAATTAACAAGAAACAATGCATCAATTGGATTCTTCTTCATTATCTTTAGTGAGGTTACATGGCTCTAGCTATACACTTGATTCCTTACTCCCATTACACGTCTCATTACTATTTGATCAACTCATTGGTCGTGTGCGGCGCCTAAAAGATTATCCACAAGTTTAATGTGTTATACGTGCACTTGCCTAAGTACTATGCTTAACTAATTCTAACTAACTCTTAAACTAACTACAAGACATGTGCTTTGACCAATCCAACCTTGTGATACGTTGTTCTATTTAGCCTGGCCATGACTGACCAGTTATGGTTTACGCTCGTGCGTGGTTATTTTCTGGAGCTCCCCTTGAAATCTAGGACCCAATGGACAAGCCAGTGCCGATTAGCACTTCAAGGCGGAACTAGACTGGCGATGGGAGCATTCTGTTTTCCAATTAGCAGTCCATTCTAACTAGAGACATTTCCCTCCTTTCAACTTCTCTTAGGTTCCTACACATAATCATACACACACAAAAAGTCTGGTTCTATCAACTTTATTGGGGTACCAGCCTATCACTCACAATTTGTCCCTAAATAATATAGATAATAAGTTGATTGGTCTTTATATTTCATAATGTATAAAGAAAATAGGTCTGACTCAAATTTCACTCTCAACAATTTGGTCGTTCGTAAACTATGAAAATGATATTAATGCGTAGCAAAAACATTATCCGCATTGTGATAGATGCATCATCCTTTTTACTCCTTTCCCTGCCAACTTACATAAGTATTTATATCAGCTATTGATGTTTGTAGAATGTACAAAACATTACTTGAATTTGAAACAGGTAAATGTGTGACAACATTACAGAAACAAATCTTCTCACAGCTACAATCTTTGTTGTTATCACCATACAAACTGTCAAACTTACACATAGCAGTAGCAACATAAGCACCGTAACATGTCCCTTGCAGCCAGTCTATCTTTGTTGGTGTCACACACACAGACACACCAAAAAAAAAAAAAAAAAAAAGAGTAAAAAAGACAGCACATTTGTTGACAAGTTCTTTATTAACCATTAATGAAGCATTTGTTGACACCAACAAGCTTACGGACACATTCACGAAAGCAGCCACGGCTTATATGATCAACCGTGCTAACACTATAGCCAGCAACCTTTGCATAGACTTCTCTTGCAACTTCAAAGTGTACATATGCTAGCCTCTATCAAATAGTCTGCATTATGCATATGATATACTTGAGGCTCCAAGAAACCTTTCCAAGTTTGAAAAGCATAATGCATTAATTTATTTACTTGTGAACATCTATTTTTCCTTGATTTTATTTTCAAAAAATTCATTTCAGCAAATAAAAAGACAAACTCTTTTGTTAAAAAATTGTCATTTAAAAAAAATTTCTCCCATGAAAAAAATCTATAAAATTAATAGAAAAAATATTTTTTGTAAAATAATTTGTTTTCAATTTATATTCATTACTTAACTGCATACTTAATGGAAAATTTTTAATGGAATTGGATGAAATGCTTGAATTGAATAAATTTAAAATTTAGATGACTTAATTGAATGGAAGTAAAGTTAAAAGATAAAAATAAATTTCAGTCAAACTTAGAGAGTGTCATTTACATTTTAGCCTAAATTTAAATAGCCAAAGCAATACAAAAAAGTGATACTAGAAGTTGGTTGCAATTCTGATCCACCTTAAGGGGGCCGGGGAAGGGGGGAGGGTGAAGGGGGTTCTCCTTATGGTCGAAGGACTTTTGTGTCACTAATTGCTTTGTGGCATTTTGTGAATGTTTCATGATAAATATTTGAGTGTTTCGAGGAACTTTTGTGACTGAGAAAAATGTTTTTTGTCTCTAAATTATTAGACACATGGGTATTATACTGACTTGTAGCATAATGGCAATTTTGATTATGTTGCTATGCTATACGTTTCTTCGGTTTGAAATTCTAGGTTTTTTGGCCCTGCTCTCCTAAGATATCTGAATTTGAATTCAAATAGGATATGTAACTTCTAGTTAGTTTAATTGGTAAAATACTTTTTTCTTGAATAAGAAATTTAGGGTTCGATCCCCGCTTATACCAAAAATTAATTGGTGTCTTAATTTAATGATAAAGAACAATCATTAGGATTGGACCCATAGGTTGAAAGTATCTCTAATATATATATATATATAGAGAGAGAGAGTAAGACTTAGGTACAGTAATTAGGTGTTGTTTCTTAAGTTCCCCTTTTAAGATTTTGCCATATGGATTTTTTTTCATGGGATGGAAGTGTATTTTTTAGTTAAGTAGACACATGATTGAATTTTAAGAGAAGAATATAAGGAATAACACCTAAGGTACTGTACCTAAATTTTGTCTATATATATATGTGTGTGTGTGTGTGTGTGTTATGTTCAAGTTACACATGGTGTAACGTCCACTAATTTTTTTTAATTAGATGTGAATTTTGATAAATCCACTGCTAAATTACATTATCTACGTATATTCTCTATGTTTACAAAATTTAAAGATGATCAAAAATCAATAGTCATTTTATCAATCAATTGTTTAAATTCAAGTTTTGGTAATTAAAATAATGTATAAAAGATGAGTTTATGGATCAAATGGTAAATTACATCCGATTAGCATGCATATTAAGAACATATAAAACATATAATTCAACTATTGGATTTTCAAAATATGAATTCAATAACAAGTTATTGGGTGGTATAACACTATTTAGGGTTACACCAAGTGTAACTTGAACCCCTATATATATATATATATATATATAAAATATTTAAGTGCTGTTACTCAGGTTTCCCTATTTAAAATTTAGTCAAGTGACTTCTTTCTCATGGAGTGGAAGTGCATTTTTAGTTAAGTATAGCCACATGGTTAAATTTTAAGAAGGGAACTTGAGAAATAACACCTAATATATATATATATATATATATATATATATATATATATATATATAATGCTCATAATTGCAAAGAAAAAAAAAATTCCTCTCTTTTAAATCTATTTTTGGGCCAACCCAAAGAGCCCAACTGCATAAGTAAAAAGAAGCCCAGCCCAAAGTAAGAAAAGGTCCAAATGTGCAGAAGAAAAATAGTATAATAAAAACAAAACTGTTTTTGGCCCAACCCCGTTGGTCCCGGCCGATTGCATCGGTCCAATCCGAAGTTAAGTGTAAAATCGGTTAGTTCCACCAACCACACCAAACCATGTACAACCCTAACTGCTACCTACATTGCAAGCATAAAATTAGTTTAGTACCACCACCACCATTGAGTTCCATGTGAATCTCTTTCCATTCTTGATCCTACTATCTATTAGGATTACGATATAACTAGTATTGCACATAATTATGAAGCGAAGTAATAATCACCCAAAATGGTGTAATGCAGTGCACTTATGATAATCAAGGTGTAGATAATGACATGTTTATTTCACACTGATTGTTGCATACAACTGTACACACATCTTTTGCATTGAAATCTTAACTTCAAATCTAGTTGTTGAATACAACCATACACACAATTTTTGCACTAAAATCGTAACTTCAAATCACGACTTGAAGTTACGATTTTTATGCAAAAAATGTGTGTTGTAACATATACAACAATCGGTGTATACTGGTATTTACCCCAAGTACATAGTACCAAAAAAAAGCCTTTCTAACTTTTATTAGTTTCTTTCCAAGCTCAGCTTTAGCACGTGACTCTCTTCGCCTCAGAATTCCATGGTACTGCTTGGCATTCACATAAACAGGTTCCTCTACCATTTCAAGGGGCAAGGCCATTCTAGCAATCGAGATGCACTCCAATACAATGTGAATGCACCTATATCAATGCATCCATTAACCAGTATAAACTAAATGGTATCACTATCAGTTATCACATATTAAAACCCTAATTAAGTAGACAGCCTGAAGAATCATTTTTTATTTCCTTTGATTGTATTTCTGCCTTTAAATAGCAAAAATATAAAAATATATTATACTAGAGACCCAAGATAATGTCAAATATTTACCCTTCTAAAAACCAAAATATAAGATATTTATAATTTCTAGTCAAATTACAATTACATCTCCTTGTAATCTTTTTTTTTGTAGTCTAATCAAATTTGGTAAACATCCAATACAGAACTCAACACATGCCTACACAATATTTTCAAAGTCTAAATATACACATAAATCCAAATAATTTGGGATATCACAATCTCTCCAAATAAATCTTTGACATCGTTGTGCCTCCCACGCCACACAATGTTACCAAGTTAACTTTGATAATATTTGTCACGACCCAATAAGAGCACTAGCCACATATGCACTATACTGCAATTAAGCCCTTATAATTGTTTCTGTAACCCAACCGACCTAGTAAACACCCATGTGAATCTCAACACATGCCCACACAATGTTTTCAAAGCTCAAATCCACACATAAATCCAAAACTATGGGTATCACAGTTATACTTTAGTCGTAGATCCAATGCAGTTAGACATTCGATAGATTTTTACTCCTCAAAGACCTGGAGTGAAGAGCTACTGAAAACATTTAGCATAAACTTTTGGTATTATGACCATTTGCTTTTGGTCTCCCCCAGCATTCTCAAGTAGTTGGTGGTGGGCCTGGAGGCAGTAAATATTATTTGATCCTAATTGCAAAACTTGCAAAATGTTAAACAAATTCTGAAAAAGAAGGAGGGTGAGCGATTTACTTATTACTTTGGTTAAACTTAGATCCAGTTATACTCTTAATTCATCAAAGCTCATGCTGGGCATTTACATTTGTATTTTTTTACAGTTACTACAAATGTTAGACAGTTCCACTATATGACCTTCCTCTCTGGTCTACCATAAAGCACTCTATAAAGGAATCCTAACCTGTAGTAAGTAGTAACGTCCATGATATCTACAAAAGCTTTCAGATATTCATTCCTAAGTATTAAGACAAGAGAGCTCAAATTTGTAACTAATTGATAACAAAGATAAAACTCATAAATTGATGAACATAAGAAAGTTAAAGTTAACATATGAGGGATCCTTCCTGATCTGAAAGAAATTTTTGCATTACCAGGAGAAAAATTAGTACAAGACTTTTCCCTTGAAAAGATTATCCTATGCATTATGCATTTAGCCTATCTCTGGTGCATCAAAGATAATGATATCTCAAACATAAAAATGTGAAAGTCAATATCAAATATATGTGCCTAACAAACCTTAACATAGATCCAAGTCCCAGGGAAAAAGTGTCTTTGCTTTTATTGAATTCAAAAGGAACACATGTCAGTTAATTGAGCAACTATACATTGAACCAAGAAGCATCATCAATTCGAGTAAAACAGGAACAAGCCATGATGTGTCACACACCAAAGGCTGAGGTCCATAAGCACTTAAGCAATAAGCAAGCGTAAATCCAGGGCAGCCCAACCTAATTTGGGCCTAAGGCGAAAGATTTATGTGGAGCCTTTTATATATAAATATTAATTAAATAAAATTATTTAATATTAATCAAATTTAGGTTAATTTGATGTATTAAATACATAGTTTAATGAATAATACTAACTAAAACTAAGGTTAATTTAATATAGAGAATTGAATATTATAGTTGAAAAATTAATTTAACAAAAAGAAAAAAAATTTAAAAAGAAAATTAATTATCTTGGATATATGATGATATATAGTTAATGAAATGAGTTCAAGTTACACCTGATATAACTTAACAAGAGTTAAACCATTTGTAGATCGTAGATTTGTAATTGATCTAATGGTTAAAAAAAATAGCATTAAATGCTAATTAACTTACACCTCATTCACTTAATTAATAGCAATTCTATTTCTCTCTCCTTATTTATTATTTAAAATCTTTTACATATATTCCTTTTATTGCCAATGACTTTACAAATATATTTGCAATATTTTTTTTTGTTTTCTGTTGAAGTGTTGTTTAATGATTGACCAAGCTTGTAATTTTTTTATCTGAGATAGAATTTAATCTTCACAGAGACAATGCGAGACCAAGGTACTCTGTATTCCCCCCGCCCCAAAAAAAAATTATTCAATGTTAGATTTGACGTTGAACATTTATATTTGAAATTATTTGTTAAGTTGATGACAATGCTATTAGTATTTTAATCTATAATATACAAAGTTTAATATAACTTAAATATACAAACACATGTTAAAAATAAGTTAAAAATTTTATAATAAAGACTTTATGAATGGATTGGGTTAGATTAATTACCTAGTCGGATTGAGTCAAAATCAAATACTGGAAAAAACTTTTTAGACAAAAATAGAGTGCTACAACTATTATCTATATTTTATTTTTTTGCGTTCGATTTTTTTAAAGTCATTGGCAAAAAAAGGAATATATGTAAAAGGTTTTAAATAATAAATAAGGAGAGAAAAACAAAATTGCTAATAATTAAGTGAATAAGGTGTAAGTCAATTAGCATTTAATGCTATTTTTTTAACCATTAGATCAATTACAAATCTACGGTCTACAAATGGTGTAACTCTTGTCAAGTTACACCAAATGTAATTTGAACTCATCTCATAGTTAATTACATTTATAATCTAATTTATAATCTATGATATTAATTGATGTGTGGCTTTGTAATAGATTAGTTTACAAATATTAAAGTTTCAAACTATTAGGGGAGATTAATTATCATTGATGACCTAACATATTTGCAATTTTTTTTTAAGCCTTGTTAAAAATAAAAAAAGGAAATTGTTAAATGTATTACAAAATATTTACAATATAATGTGACAATAATAGTAATTGATGAGATTCAATAATGTAATTAATAAATATTTAAAATAGTTTTTTGTGATTGGTAACATATCAATTTGTAAATCTATAATAAAATTTGTAATATTCATAACATCACTGATAATAAAAAGTGCACAATAATTTAAAAAAAATTCATATTTTTTATAGAATTGTGGACCTTTTACAATGGGATGGGGCCTTTTTTATAAAGGGTAAATGTTTTTTGTGGTGGAGGCGTTAGCCTAGGCCTTGGGCCGGCCCTACGTAAATCCCCCATAATCAGAAAATTGATATGATCCACATGCCTGCCATGCATTAAAAAATGAAAGAAAATACTTAGTAATCAAAATGCAAATTCACGCCAGAAAACAGTCTTAATATCAGACATTAATGAAGCTCATAATTTCAGATTAAACAACTACTAATGTATACAATTCTCAACCAAAAAAAAAAAAAAAAGGTAAGCAATCGGTCGAGAATTTCCGCAAGTATATATGTCTGTGGGAGAGGGAAAGGGAGAGAGGGAAGGAATTTATGATTGAGTGACCAACAAGTTCTATATGGGTAGGTGGGATGAGGAAGTATTTAACCAATGTTTGAGGCATCTTGAATGCAGTGTGCACCTCAAGTTTCTTCTCTTGTCCACATTTTCCATCTGCACATGAAAGATAAATCATCTTTACCATAATCATATAAGAAATAAATTTGATCATTTAGCAAAAAACTTATAGAATTGCTGTTAAGGCCAGCTATGTTTTATGGTTCAAAATGTTGGGCAATCAAGATGAATATGATCATAAATTGAGTCCAGTAGCCAGTAGAAATGTAGATGTAAAAATAGATATTTGGCAACGCTAGGAAAGATATGATAAGGAATGAAGTAATTTGTGAGAAACTAGGAGTCGCACCAATTGAGGATAAAAATAGTGTCGTTTGAGATGATCTGGGCGCATCCATTATGCAATGAAAGCCTATGAATGCTCGTGTGAAAAAAAGTGATTATTTAATAAGAAACAAGCTAAAGGAAGACAAAAAAATAACATGAGTAGAAATTATGAGGAGGGGCATGATTATTAGATCAAACTTTGGAACATAGCCCTATATAGGGCTAATGGCATTAAACGCTTCATATAGTTGACTCCAATATTATATATAGCATAACTACTTAGGGTAAAAATTTTTAAGATTTCAATCAAATCTGATATATTAGAGCCTTAGGCTTAAAGGCTTCATGGAGTCGACTCAATTTGATATCACAATTGCTTGGTGTGGTGGGCTTTTTTGTGTTCTACTGGGCTGCATCCTGCGGTACTAGGCCCAAGTGTTCTGAGTAAGGGAGTTGAGACCGGTCCAACTGAAACTCAACTTGGTTTGGCTTGTGCGCGAACTATACCTCATCTGCCAGGAGCATGCTTACAGCAGGAAGAGCTATTCTGAAGGAGTCACGACAAGCAAACATGATAATAAAACAAAAGAAGAATACTTCGCCTTCTTGATTAAAGTGAACAGTTAATCCATACTTAAGGATGATAATCATAACAATAATAATTTAAAGAACGCAAATGAATAAGTGGTCAGCATATGGGTCAATCAAAAGAAGAAAGAAATCAGAGTAAGTTTAGTCCGCAGGACCCAAAATCAGAGAGGGAAGAATGCCTCTTCTCAACGCAATTAATCTCCCAAGAAAATCCTGCCATAGAAATTAATCGTTTTGACAGAAAAGGACCTGAATGGTTGGTGCCCGGAGGAACCCCTTTTGCTTTTGGCAGAGGGCAAGATTTTGAGAGGGAGAGAGGGAAATAACCTATTGGTGCATACCTGCCGAACTAATTCTCTGTTTTTTTTTTTTTCTTTTTCTTTCTTTGTTTCCGTTTTTCCTCTTATCTTTCCTTTCTTTTCTTTTTCCTTATTTTTTGTTTTGTGATCCCTCTCAGGTGGTTGTTATTGTGGTTCTTGCCTTTTTTCTATTGTTCCCCCTTCTTTGCGCACGGCAAGGGCCCCTTTTTATAGCTCCTGCCGTGGCTGGATTTTACTGTTTTAGCCCTTAACCAACTTGTCTGGTCTGGGTGTACTTGTTGACCACCACTGGACCGTCTGTGTGCCATTCCCTATCGCCAGACAAAGAGGACTATTTTGTTTGTTAGTCTATCGTGGCACCCCTTCCTGCTACGGTGTGGGTGTCTTCTCTCTCCCTATCCCTCATGACATGCACCTAATGGCTCCAGCTCAGCTTTGCCAGTTTGGGTGTTGTGTCATCCCAGCAAGACACTTCCCCCAAAAGAGCTCTAGAAGGAACCTCAAAATAGGTTTTCCCCTTTCCCCACCACCAAACCATGTCCTCTTACCTTTGACCCATAACCTCACTGCGTCCTGTATTGGCTGTACAAGATGGTGAGGTCTGGGTCTTGCGCGTGCCTTCCTTCCATATGTGTCCAAAGTCTGCCTGCTGCTCACTTGTCCGTCGTGGTCTGGAGGCTTGCTTGCACAGTCTGCCGTTCATTTTTTGACCTTTTATGTGAGCTGCTTTTTGATTTCCCACTCCCTTTAGGGGCTGGGCTTTTTGTTACTGAGCTTTACATTTCTTTCGGCCCATTTCTTGATTGTCCTCATTTCCTGCCATATCACTCTGTCATTTCTGCTGTAATGACTCAATCTTGCTGGGCCTCTTTAGGCCTGCCTTTTATTCTTTCCCCCAGTAGCTTAGCATGGCCATTGGTTTTCCTACTCATGGGCTCTTGTGTCCCTTTTGTTTTTCTCTTGGGCATCCCTGGCCCATTTACTTTCTTTGAGCTTCCTTAGCCCTTTTACTAACTCTGCATTCCCATGAGCTTTTACTAACTTCATTGGACTTCCCTGGCCCAATTACCTTATTCTCATCCTTGGGGTTCATGGGCTTGCCATTAACCCCTTACTTTCTTTGTTTGCATTACTTTGGGTCTGCAATAGTCCATTCTCACTTTTCTATATCATATACTGCCTATGGGTATGCTATTTCTCTCTTTCCAGGCTTCTTTAAGCTCATTTACCTCCTCAAGGTCCATTTGTTTATTTCATGGGCCTATGATCCATTATTCCTGCCGCTTGGGCCTAATGGTTTTACCTGGGCCTAATGGTTTTACCACCTGTTTGCCAACCCTTGTGGCTGGGCTTTCTTCTTTCTACTTGGATTCTCAAAAATGACCCTCAACACTTGGTTAAATACTTCAAAGTTTTTATTGAATCTGACATATAATGTTTAAGTGAATTATGAATCCTAGTTCACTTTTATGTTGGTATTTATGACGTGCCTTAAGAAAAGTGAATCTTAAAAAGCTATACATAAGCATATAAGTTAAAATTAAAATTAAAAAAAAAAAAAAAATCTAAACCAAACAAATATACTTGGCTAATTGCCATATTTATTTCGCTTATGTACATTTCTTTTTAAATTTTATTAATTATAGTTATAATTATACTTTTGTCTCTTAATTATTTTTTAAATCTAATAAAATAGTAAAAATAAAAGACAAAGTTTACCTACAAAATTGGTTGTAGTTTTAATTTATAACCTTACTCAATATCTTTTTATTTGAGGTGAATTTTAACAAATCCACCATTGGATTATTTCTTCTTCTTATATTTTCCATACTTGCAAAATTTCAAGAAACTTAAAAATCAATAGCTGTGCCATCAATAAATTATTTAAATTGCACGTGTAGGGTTAAAAGCCTAGAATCATACATTAACCATTGGGCTTTGTCTGAGGATGTTGGGTGATCCGAGGAGGAACAAATAGTTATTAGAAATTCTAATTTAAAGTCTCACGAGTAAGGAACGAATGGAAGGTAATCCGAGGAGGGACTCCTCCTCGGATATGATGAATGCAGTTCAAGTATGTACTCCAGTAATTAGAATGACCCTCCAAGAAACTCCAATGACAGGGACATGCCTCATAAACATATGAGAAAGTAGGAAACCCAAAAATATCTAAGGAAAAACTGCTACTACCGCATTAAATGCACTGCAACTACTTTTTTGACCGCATTTATGTGGAGAAAACCTCTGAACGGTGTTGTCTTGGCTATCACAACTCACAGAAGGCCAGAGAGGGTGTCTGATAGGACGAATACTCAAGTAGGGGCTCAGATGATCGATAAGTGTAAGACCAAGATGATCCAAAGGGAGTTATATAATGGGAGATACCCGCAATGAGAGGAGGATCGAAAAATAGGAAGACCAAGATGACCCAAAGGGAGCTATATAATGGAAGAGACCCTCAATGAGAGGAGGATCGAAAAATAGGAAGAGAGAATACTGTAGCAGCCTAAATTATCTTTGTATCCAACTGTAACCAATCTATACAAGGGTGACCTCCTCGGATTGAAAGTCCCCTTACATCAGAACCTCTTATTTGTGTTTGATTGTTATTTAATTCAGTACTAACCGTTGTCCAACCCATTAGGGCCTAGTTCTTCGACTCACTCTCTACAAATTTATTGTATTTGGCTTATTGGGCCAAGATCCCACACATCTTGGACTTGGTTACCAAAAACGTGTCCCTACAGCATGTTTTTGTAATTTAAAATTATGCATAATTTATAAGCTTATGAATTATATAGTAAATAATATCTGATTCACACAAAATTTGACATATGTATTAAGAGCGTAAGGAACATGCAATTTAATGGTTAGATTTTCAAAATATACAGTAATATATATTTTATTGAATAAGATGATAACCTTAAACTACCATCAGTTTTATAGTTAAACTTTGTTAAAAAAATAACCTCTTCCAAACAAGGATTTTACTCAACTCAAACTTGAATTAAAGTAGGCCTGGAAACAATCGTTGATGGGGTTGAAGCCCGTTCTGATGAGAGTCTGCTCATGGGCTGGCCCATTACATATGGACGTCATTTTTGGTTTATAGTAGTTATTTCTTCTTTTCTTTCTTTTCCCAAAGAAAAAAAAAGTTATATTCTTTATAATTCTAGCCAAATTTAATATAATGTTGGAGCTATACACTTTGTCACAAGGGTCATGTTAATGAGCGTTCTTAGGATAATGGTTAACAATTCATTTTAAGAAAATTTTGACATTATTTTTATAGGAAATGGAAAAAACTGTCAATATATTAATTACTTTTTTTTTTTCCTTTTTCTATAAAAACTTTCTTAAAATTGATTGTTAATCATTACTTTAAGTACATCAGTTAGCATTTCCAATTAGTATTATCGGTTGAAAATTCACGAGAAATTCATGGAGATTCATTTTACGGGTGTGTGAAATGATCAAGAAGTCAGTCAATCACAACCCATAACCCACAACCCGCAAAAGCTCCTTCATAGGATTCTCTTATCCATGCACTATGCCCAATGATGGGTTCTTCACTTGCACATGAAATATTCAAAATATACCTGACTTTTTCCCATGGTCTACCCCACAACGTAAAGTCATAAAGTAATTGACATTTTCCTTTGATTATTCTATTTTTATCCTTTTTATTAAGATTTATATATTAGAAAATAGTTGACTAAAAAAACAAATCACATTAGAAAATAGAGATCGAGGTTGTTATTCTCCAAATCATTATCGAGATCCATTCAATTAACTTCTAATATTAATTCTCGAAAAAATATTAACTTTTAACATCTGAGAGGGTTTGAAAAGATATTTCTTATAATTTGCTTAATTGGAATGTGTATGTGTATGCATTCTAAGTAAGTTAAAAATATGAAAAATAATAGTGGAGAAATACAAAACAAAAACAGAAAATATATTAAATAAGCAAAATCAAAAGTATTTCATATAAATTCAAAATAAGAGGACACATGTATCCTCTCCTCAGCTAGTTTTCAGATTGACTCAATTCAATTTAAAACCTTGAAGCATTAACATCAAGCTCCGTAAAATTTATTTTTATTTTTTCCTCTATTTAAATATTCTTTTTACAATTTTATTATATATGTCATCACTTTTCACAAAAATCCCAATCTTCTTTCCCCTTTCCCTATCTTGACCTACCTCCTTCTTCGTTAAAGCTACTCGCCCTCAAGATTGGCTACTCATGTCAAAGCGTAGCCACCCGCGATATAGATCCGCTACCAATTGACCATCTTATGTAGAAATCATTGCCCGACTTCATTGAACAAACAACCACCCAACGTCGAGTTCCAACGAGAGAGAGAGAGAGATTTTTGTCCAAGTAAAGTAGCTCACTAAGTCTAGTGAGGTAGTGTAGCTTTAACATATTTTGGTTAGCGTGAGGCGAGCATGATATGGGAACTTTTTGGGCTGATTTAGCTAAAGTTTGACTAAAAATGTTGTCTAGCCTAGTATGAATGCTAGAGATTTTTTTTTTTTTAAATTTCAATTGAATAATACTTATTTAATTTTATATATTATAATTTTTTATTATTCAAAATACATTTTTCTTGCTTTTGAAGATGCAAAATTACTAAGTTTTTGTATTTAAGATTTGTCAACATCTTCTTCTAAAATGATAATATGATTAATCCTCTTAATTTTCTTGTGATAAAATTGATCTTAAATAGGATTTTGTTAATTTTAATTTTGAAAAACTTCTTTTTGCAAAACAACCATGTAGGGGAGTGTTCTCACAATTATTTCACGAGCCATGGACAATGGGCTCATTAAGAGAATAAGGTGGTCTGAGGGACTAGGCCCAACCCATATCCCCTTCAAGAAGGGGTCTAAGCTTGGCAAAGGAACCAAGGGCCCACCCCAGGAAGTAACCCCCCACCGTCCAATGGAAGCCGATGAAATCCATAGCTCCTCAAGTAGTTTCGACCAAGGATGTCTAGCCAATGAAAGAGCCAAGGAGAAACCCAAACCCCAAAAATACATCCAAGGAACTAGGGGAGGTGGCTCGCAAACCAAGCAATAGTCACTTCCACATTAATTAGATGTTCTCACCTAACACCAGCCACATTTATTACTAAATTACCAACTTGAACAATGCTTTACACCCTAAAATTCCACTTTCATCATCAAAATGAAGGAGGAGACGCGTGATGGGACAAGTATCTTCTGACCCCCATCATGATGGCCCACTACTGAAGAGAAGGACATTGGGTATAAATAAGACCTTCACTCACACTTGGAGGGGACACTAAAAAATTAGAGAGACAAACTTGGGAGATTTTGTAATTGCCTTTGGTTGAATATATCCCCAACCAGCCTAGTTTATTAATAATATAATGTTCATATCCCACTTTTCCTTGTTTAGATCTCCCATTGTGAATCATTTTCCTACACTGCAAATTAATTGTGATAATCATTACCTTGTTCATCAATTGTGAAAGTTTTTTACTCCCACAAACTATAAAAAGTATTGTCAACAAAATTCTATAAGCAATATAAGCATTTGGGGAAAAATTAGACTTTTAATATAATCAAGAATTGTTATATTACATGTTTGAGCATCATTATATTATTTATATTATTATCTTTTATATTACTATTTTATTTTGGCCAAAATGGCCACATACCACAATTTTTGGAAATTTTTAGCAAAAAAACACTTTTCGGAAATAAATAGCAAAGTACCACTTTTTCTAGAACTCAAGTTTCAGAAACTCGAGTTCCTCATTAGTTTTGCCACCGTGGCAATTTTTGCAGTACTCGAGCTTGGTAAACTCGAGTACTTTATAAATTTTTTTTTTTTTTCTTGTTTGGGGATAATCAACAAATAAACATAAAGATAAAAATAAGTAGCTTTTTTATGTTTTTATTTATTTAAATAGAAGCATTGTAAAATATAGAGATTTTAATTTCGAAACATGAATTTAATTTCTACATTAATTAAAACTAGTGTATAACCCGCACAATGTGCGGGTTAATTAGTTTTATTTATTTATTTTGAATTAGGATACTCTTATTTGTTATTTATGGTAAAATAAATAAAACTCTCTAATTTATAAGTGTGGTATCTTAAAATTTTAAAGAAGCTCTATTAATATGGTATTACAATTTTCACTTATTTTATGAAGCTAACAAAATGAAAATGAAGTGACGATAATTATTTTAGAATATCTGTCATCTCTCACTTGAAGTGTCAATGCTAGGTTTGTAATGCCCTTGATAATAACAGCCTTTAATCTTCTATATGATCCAATCCTTAATACATATTGGGTTACGCCTCACCCACATAAGTAATAACCACTAACCATATACTTAATAACCGCTAACAATATACAAAGTATATGGTAAACTTCATTCTCAAAAAAAAGAAAGTAAACTTAATAAATTTAATATTGTGTTTTATTTTTAGGACCCAATATATAATGATTGTTAATTTTTTAAGTGAAAGAAAAAATAAAAAGAGTGATTAGATTCTTATTAAAAATAAAGGCAAAAAAATTGTCCTAGTGTAAATAAAGATGCATATTGGGTATTTTGTGAAGCATGAACCTTCGAAGAATGTTCCTATTAAATTACTTTTACTATTCCCAATCCCATCAATGTTTGAGATTTATCTCACCTCTACTATTCCTATAAAGTTACTTTTCGTTTCCTCCATATTCTTCTTCAATTCTTTACTTCTTCCTCGTTAGTGAGCCTCTGTGAACTCCCATCACATCTTTTTTTTTTTTTTTTTCCTTTTCACCATGCTTTTCTGCTAACATTTTTAAGTTTCAGTTTTTTCTTTTTTTAATAATCATTCAGTCTCATGAAAAATAGCACATGAAAATATTCTCACCTTTCAACTGGCTATAATAAATCCAACAACTTTCTTGCCATAGTAAATTATTCTTGTAGAGCGAACATTAATTCGAAACTTCTATCACTTTTTGTAGGGAAAAAATGGTTCAAAAGGTAAATATAAATTGAGAGAGGTTTTGAATGGAAGATGGCCGTTGTAGTTAATTTCACAACTACCTAAGATCACGTTGTTTCGGATTTCTATTAATTGGCTGAAAGAGTTATAGGCGGTGTTTATTGATAAAAGTTGGCAGACAATAGTCTGCTTAAGCATTTTTTAAATCTAACGGTTCCTAAAGCATTTTTCTTTCAATGGCAAAGGAGTGCAATGCTTGATTTTTTAAATCCTGAAGACATGAAAGGCACAACGTTTCGCTTTTTATTCCATGCTTTTGACTAGTAGCGTAGCAGATTTTTAAGTGGGATTTTTTCCTACATGTCACAACCTCCTCCTTAATTGCAGGGCAAGGTTTCTGCTATTATATATAGTAGCTAGTCGCTAACTCGGGATTATATAACTCTATCTAGTCGTAGTTGGTTGGGCATTGAGTTCTAGGAATTTTACCATTTGAATAGAGCTAACCAGACCCTGGAGGTAAAATTTGAGTTGGTATATGGCAATATAATTCTTTGCCAAAAGCACATTGTTAGAGAAATACCATACCATATCATAAGCTTTTTGGAATCCAACAGGCAAACCCATCATTGTTCGCTCTCTTTTTTGCATAAATTATTTTCTGTTCACTGTTTTCTCATAAAATATCTAGTGAAATCGTGTTTTCTAAATTTAAACGCCAAATCTGAATGTTTTTTCATGTTTAAATTTCACAATAATCGAATTTGTTTTTCTGCATTGATAAAATCTGTTTCTATGTTAATAAAATTTGCTTTCTACACATCATGCTTACTGTATATTCGAATTTGCTTACTGCATTCATAAAATCTGTTTTTTGCATTAAGTAAAACTGTTCACTATTTTCTCATGAAAATTGTTCACTGTTTTCTGCATAAACGGTTTTTAGCATTGACACAATTATTGCACTTAAATGGTTTTTGTGTTTTTTTAAATATGTAACCATATGAATAATGGACAAACTCCATGAAAGAAAAATGAATGATTTGTATAAATCACCTAATGGTAAATGCCTCGAAAAATTCGAATTTGTAAAAAAGTTCGAAATAGTTGAATGTAGAAATTCTAGAAAAATCGATGGAAAATCAATGAACGTACCAAATCGTGAAGGTGTACATAAGATGTACAAATAGTCTAGACTTGTTGAGAAATTTGATTTTATTGAAAGTACAAAATAATGAAAATTCAATGGAAAAGTATGTACGTTAGATGTATAAATCGTATGAATTTGTTTAAAAATCAACAAATTCGAATGATCTGTACATCTAAATTTGTACATCTAATTTACACAATTTTATTTTGTACTTTCAAGATTTTATACAATCAACAAATTCGAATGATCTGTACGTCTAAATTTTGTTTTTTTTTCAAATTCAAATGATCTGTACATCTAATGTACACAATTTTCTCTTGAATTTTCACGATTTCGTACTTTCAACGAAATCAAATTTCTCAACAAGTCCAGAATATTTGTACATCTAATGTACACAACTTTCCATTGAATTTTCACAATTTGGTACGTTCAACAATTTTGATTTTCCATTAAGATTTCACGATATTATATGTTTAACAATTTCGAAATTTTCATCAAATCAGGATGATTAGTACATTAGTACATATTTTTAAATTGAATTTTCACGATTTTGTACATTTGACGGCTTCAAATTTGGAAACAAATTTGGATGATTTGTACATCTAATGTAATTAATTTTCCATTAAGTTTACTCAATTTGTTATGTTTTTCAATTTTCATTTGAATTTTCACGATTTTACACAATCAACGAATTCAAATTTTTTAACAAATTTGTACTATCTGTACATTTAATATACACAATTTTCCCTTGAGTTTTCACAATATGTACATCTAACGTACATACTTTTCCATTGAATTTTCATTATTTTGTACTTTCAACAAAATCAAATTTCTCAACAAGTCTAGACTATCTGTACATCTTATGTGCACCTTCATGATTTGGTACGTTCATTGATTTTCCATCGATTTTTCTAGAATTTCTACATTCAACTATTTCGAACTTTTTTACAAATTCGAATTTTTCGAGGCATTTACCATTAGGTGATTTATACAAATCATTCATTTCTCTTTCATGGAGTTTGTCAATTATTCATATGGTTACATATTTTAAAAAACACAAAAACCATTTAAGTGCAATAATTGCGCTAATGCTAAAAACAGTTTATGCAGAAAACAGTGAACAATTTTTATGAGAAAACGGTGAACAGTTTTACTTAATGCAAAAAACAGATTTTATGAATGCAATAAGCAAATTCGAATATATAGTAAACATGATGTGTAGAGAGCAAATTTTATTAACATAGAAACAGATTTTATCAACGCAGAAAAAAAAATTCGATTATTGTGAAATTTAAACATGAAAAAACATTCAGATTTGGCGTTTAAATTTAGAAAACACGATTTCACTAGGTGTTTTATGAGAAAACAGTGAACAATTTTTTAAATAGTGAGCAGAAAATAATTTATGCAAAAAAGAAAGCGAACAATGATGGATTTGCCTGCTGGATTCCAAAAAGCTTATGATATGGTATGGTATTTCTCTAACTATGTGCTTTTGGCAAAGAATTATCTTGTCATGTACCAACTCAAATTTTACCTCCAGGGGCTGGTTAGCTCTATTCAAATGGTAAAATTCCTAGAACTCAATGCCCAACCAACTACGACTAGATAGAGTTATATAATCTCGGGTTAGCGACTAGCTACTATATATAATAGAAGAAACCTTGCCCTGCAATTAAGGAGGAGGTTGTGACATGTAGGAAAAAATCCCACTTAAAAATCTGCCACGCTACCAGTCAAAAGCATGGAATAAAAAGCGAAACGTTGTGCCTTTCATGTCTTTAGGATTTAAAAAATCAAGCATTGCACTCCTTCACCATTGAAAGAAAAATGCTTTAGGAATCGTTAGATTTAAAAAATGCTTAAGCGGACTATTGTCTACCAACTTTTATCAATAAACACCGCCTATAACTCTTTCAGCCAATTAATAGAAATCCGAAACAATGTGATCTTAGGTAGTTGCGAAATTAACTACAACGGCCATCTTCCATTCAAAACCTCTCTCAATTTATATTTACCTTTTGAACCATTTTTTCCCTACAAAAAGTGATAGAAGTTTCAAATTAATGTTTGCTCTGCAACAATAATTTACTATGGCAAGAAAGTTGTTGGATTTACTATAGCCAGTTGAAAGGTGAGAATATTTTCATGTACTATTTTTCATGAGACTGAATGATTATTAAAAAAAGAAAAAACTGAAACTCAAAAATGTTAGCAGAAAAGCATGGTGAAAAGGAAAAAAAAAAAAAAAGATGTGATGGGAGTTTACAGAGGCTCACTAACGAGGAAGAAGTAAAGAATTGAGGAAGAATATGGAGGAAAGGAAAATTAACTTTATAGGAATAGTAGAGGTGAGATAAATCTCAACCATGGATGGGATTGGGAAAAATAAAAGTAATTTAATAGGAACATTTTTCAAAGGTTCATACTTCACAAAATACCCAATATGCATCTTTATTTACACTAGGGCAATTTTTTTGCCTTTATTTTTAATAAGAATCTAATCACTCTTTTTATTTTTTCTTTCACTTAAAAAATTAACAATCATTATATATTGGGTCCTAAAAATAAAACACAATATTAAATTTATTAAGTTTACTTTCTTTTTTTTGAGAATAAAGTTTACCATATACTTTGTATATGGTTAGCGGTTATTAAGTATATGGTTAGTGGTTATTACTTATGTGGGTGAGGTGTAACCCAATATGTATTAAGGATTGGATCATATAGAAGATTGAAGGCTGTTATTATCAAGGGCATTACAAACCTAGCATTGACACTTCAAGTGAGAGATTACAGGTATTCTAAAATAATTATCGTTACTTCATTTTCATTTTGTTAGCTTCATAAAATAAGTGAAAATTGTAATACCATATTAATAGAGCTTCTTTAAAATTTTAAGATACCATACCTATAAATTAGAGAGTTTTATTTATTTTACCATAAATAACAAATAAGAGTATCCTAATTCAAAATAAATAAATAAAACTAATTAACCCGCACATTGTGCGGGTCATACACTAGTTTTAATTAATGTAGAAATTAAATTCATGTTTCGAAATTAAAATCTCTATATTTTAAAATGCTTCTATTTAAATAAATAAAAACATAAAAAAGCTACTTATTTTTATCTTTATGTTTATTTGTTGATTATCCCCAAACAAGAAAAAAAAAAAAAATTTACACAGTACTCGAGTTTACCAAGCTCGAGTACTGTGTAAATTTTTTTAAAAAAAAAAGGTACTCGAGTACTGTGTAAATGGTACTCAAGTTTACCAAGCTCGAGTACCGCAAAATTTTTTTTAATCGCAAAAATCCAACTCAACAGTGCCACAGTGGCAAAACTAATGAGGAACTCGAGTTCTAGAAAAAGTGATACTTTGCTATTTATTTCCGAAACAGTGTTTTTTTGCTAAAAATTTCCAAAAATTGTGGTATTTGGCCATTTTGGCCATTTTATTTTTCTAACTCTTTTTGATGAATTTCTAGCTCACTTGTGAGATCTAAATTTCTTGTTATATATATATATATATATAAACAAATTTCCTTGAGATTCAATTAATTCTCTCTCTCTCTCTCTCTCTCTCTCTCTCTCTCTCTCTCAAGTTTTATATGATAGTTTTTAGAAGACATTTATAACTTTAGTAAACATTTATAACTTGAAAAATGTTTATAAATAAAAGAAACACTATCTAAAATATAAATTATAGAATAATATAATCTAATTTATCAAAGTCATTATTACAACTTCACTTAACAATATAAGTAAAGACAGAATCAACACATAATGTGATGAATTATACAAAGAAAACCAAGATTAATTTGATATAGAAAATAAATATGATGATTCATGTATTAAATTTAACAAAAAGAGATGAAAAGTTTATATATATATATATATATATATATATATATATATATATATGTATAATGAAAGAATACTTTTACTTCATATTGTGTAAGAGGGTGCATGGTGAAAGAAAACTCAAATCTAAATTTTGATTTTGATTTTGGTGTTGAGAGAGAGAGAGAGAGAGAGAGAGAGAGAGAGAGAGATTTGTTTTGTGTGAGGCCTAAGGCTGTCCAAACTCGATCGGAGCCCAACAACCCGGCCAAATTGCTTGATGCCAACCCGATTCTGGCTCAAACCAAAGGTCCAATCGATCGGCGGCAAGTCTCCGTTTTCAAGAATTGACACCAGCGGGTCGAATGGTAAGTTTCCTTCTCCAAAACCTAAGCCACCCAAACCCGACCTGTAACACCCCATACTTTTATTACTAATTTCTTTCTTATACATAAATTAAAAAGGAGGTCCACAATTAAATAGATTTAATTGATTTGAGCCTAAGATATTTAAATCAGATAATTATTATGGGATAAGAGGTCCAAGTGAGATGGCATAGGTATATATATAAATAGGTGACTTCCCCTCTTTTAGCAGCACCACACGGTTGAATTTATTTTTCCCGCTCTGTGGCTGAGCGTGAGATTGCAAGTATGATTTTATTTTGCAATCATTTTAGAAAGTTGAAATATTTAGAAAGTTGGAATTATTCTATGGCTAGCAATTGTTCCCACGCTTATAGGAAGACATGGGTCTATGCATTTGTTATTTTGATACCTAGTAAAATAATTGGCGTTGGGTTTCATGAATCTAAACCTATCACTATATTAATGGGAAAGTTGACCTATGATTCTTGCAATATTATTATAGGCATTGAACATATAGCCGCATGGTCCTCCATAGGCTTTGAGATTGATTGGATAAAAATAGTACCTGATAGAGTAATAGGCTTGGACTTTATCAATTCAAGTTTGTCACCATGCGAATGGGAAAATGTTGCTTTATGGCTGATATATATATATATATATATATATATATATATATATAACTTAGATAATATATGATTTATTCTTCTTGCGTTATAGTGGCTAAAAAGATATTCTTGGCTTGAAAAGCATTGCTGCCTACAACAATGAATTAGAGATAAATACACATGTCACTAGAAAGATGGTTTATAGTGACATGTGTATTTATCTCTAATTCATTGTTGTAGGCAGCAATGCTTTTCAAGCCAAGAATATCTTTTTAGCCACTATAACGCAAGAAGAATAAATCATATATTATCTAAGTTCACCAATTTGTCATCCACGCACCGTCATTGTGTAAATATTTGTCCAGATTTATATATATATATATATATAAACCATCTTTCTAGTGACATGTGTATTTATCTCTAATTCATTGTTGTAGGCAGCAATGCTTTTCAAGCCAAGAATATCTTTTTAGCCACTATAACGCAAGAAGAATAAATCATATATTATCTAAGTTCACCAATTTGTCATCCACGCACCGTCATTGTGTAAATATTTGTCCAGATTTATCATTTAAGTTTTGCGGCATCAAGGGAATAATGGGCTAGCTATGGGATTGATAAATTAAGATATAATATGTAGCTTCAACTATATATTAGATTGATCAGATATAAACATAATGTGGCTTCTAAGAATTGTGGTAGACTATATGATGGCTTGACACATAATGAAATGCTAGAGTTCTATAGAGTTGTAGTACAATCATGCCAATTAATAGAGAGTGAAAATATGTGAAATAGAACAATTGGATCAAAACTGAAAGTGTTGTCGAAGATTATACTGTTTAAGTATGAAAACATATTTTTAAGTGGGAAATTCGTGTATTGATGAACCTATTTTTGGTGTTGCTAGGTTCTAATTCTACTGATTAATTGTGACTGAAGTTTCTTTTTTTTTTTTCAAACAAGAGGTAAGTGATATTTACTAATTTGGGGGTTTTCCTAAAACAGTTTTGATTATCAAATTATTCTTATAACAAAGAAATATGTTTCATATTCTATAAATATATTGATATTCTATAAATGTTTGATGTGCACATTCTATGGAAACATTGACTATTTGTTATATGAAAAACTTGTGAGACAACTTAAACTTATTTAAACTTGTATGTGTGGATAAATCTTTGTATTTTTTAGTATTATGACTGGATTATTTGTTGTGAATATCTTGAATTTGTTTTGAATCCTATGGCAAGTCGTGATTAAAAGTTCAATGTTGTTTTTAATCCTTAACAAAGGATAATCATACTGTAGCTAGTCCTTAGTAAGGGATAGTCCCAAAAAAGGGGGACAGTGCACATTTTGTAGCTCCTTAGCAAGGGACTATACCATTAAGGATCTAAAAAGGGAGCTCCTTAGCAAGAGAATGAACCTTTAGGTTCCAAAGGAACCACCCTTAAGAGAGGGGATGAAAAGGGAGTTTCAGTCCTAAAAGAGGACAACACAACCCTATCAATGGGGCATAAACGTTGACCACGAGAAAAGCCTGGAAAATTGTTTCTATAATGGTGTTGGTAAATCATAATGGCTCACAATACAATGATATTTTCATATGAAATATTTGATGTTAAATATTGATGAGTTATAAGTTATAACTTTGCTGTATGAATTATTTATTTAAAAAGGTTTGTTCCCACACACCAATGTTAGTGAATTCCACTTATTGAATTATCTCACTCCCCCCCCCCCCCTTTTATTCCCCCTTACAAATACATTAGAAGGATCATTTGAGTAGAAATTCTGGGAAGACAACAATTACAAATTATATTGTGGGATTGAGGATTTTATTATTATTTTTATAGTATTAAATATTGTACTAGAGAATTATTTTGAAGATGTTTTATCCTTGGTGGGATTAGAACTCTGACAATTGTGATGAAATTTTAGGTTACTAGTTGCATTTATTTAATATTTTTATGGATTATTTAGACTGAATAAACTATTATTATTTATGATTTTGGGGCGTTACACGACTGGAGTTATATACGAAGTCCAGCCAAATCCGGCTAGATCAAGCTAGATTTGGCGAGATCTCGACCAAATCTAGTGAGATTTAGCCAAATCCGGCCAAATCATAGCAAATTTCAGCAAAAATTTGCAGATTCCAACAAAGTTTTGCAGTTTCCGACAACAATTTCCAGTTTTCGATGACGATTTCCAATTTCTGGCAAACTTTAGAATCGACCGAACCAACCCGGGCTCCACCTGAACCCAAAACCGATTCGATCGATTGACACTGGCGGTCGGTTTCGAGTCCCTCCACCCTCCACTCGATGCCAGCAGGTCGGGTCCAGATTGGGTCCAAAATCAACTTGGCCCAACTCGTGGACAGCCCTGGTGAGGCCATTTGAAAGATATATTGAATGGCAGTGTTGATAATCTACTATGTCATAGTTAATAACGTCTGTAATTTACCAATAGGATTATTGTGATGGTTGCAAATTGAACCCATAATTCAAGTGGGCTTGATGGTTTAAATAACATTACGGACTACAATTCTCTCTATTTGAAATAAGATCATTTTCATCTATGCTACTATTAAGATTTTACTTTTTAAAAAATTTAATAATATATAAACTATTTTGTTAGTTAAAATTTTAAATAGGAGTACAAGTACATAACAACGCATGAAAAATCAAAGGTATTACTATTTATTTTGTATCTAAATTTAGAATCACTACTCACTCACTATCCGTGAGTAAGGTGGGTGGGAAAGTGCAAAAGAAGAAGAATATTCAATCAATAGCTCACATTCAAAAGCAGCTTTTCTTCTACTATTTCTTTTTTGAATGAACAAGATATCTCTTCTACTATTATTTTTTAAGGTCGACCCAAAACAAAGTTTACAATTACCACAGAGAAACAATATGCCAAGAGAAAGGAAGAAAACTTACGAAAACAACTTCAAATGAAGCTAAGAACTCATTCTCACAATTCTTAGATGCTGAGTTTACATTTTACATATATCTCAAAACTCCAAGGTCACAGCTGCTAATATAACAGGTTAGAAAGAATGTAGAGAACACAGTCACACACAAATGCGTTCGCAACTGAAGTGACCGTTAAAGAAAACCTTAATCGAAGCACAGCATATATATAAGCATAGCCTACACATTTGAAAAACTAGTAGTACAATTGGAAAAGAAAGAGCTAAAGCTGCATTTACCATTAATCATTCAAAAGATGATCTTCTGATCACACTGCACTTTACGCTGATCAGTAAGGTTGCAAGTAGAGTATTAATAGAAGTCACCTCGTAATCAAATTTTTCATAGAGATAGCTATCAACTCACAAGGGGATGTTCTGAAATGCCAAGAAGAAGAAAAGCTCTATCTCCGGAGGAGCAAAAAAGGGTATAGGAGATCTAATATTACTATCTGATACGAAGCTTGAAGTTACCCTTCTCTTCTTTGGAGCAGGTGGACATGATAACATCTCAGGTATTCTGAATCTTTGAGCCTTTGGAGTGGAACAAACAGTCACCGAAATATCTTCACCATTGTTATAATCCTGGCCATTATTAATATTCCATGACTCATTGGAGTTTGAAGCATTGCAACCACAATGCAATTCCATTCGTGGTTCCTCTTTGCGTTTGTAGCGAGTTCTTGAAGCAGATGGTGCTGGTGCCATTGGAACGTACAGCTTGATCAGACTCACTCTTTAGATTTATCCGAAGAAAAGTTGACAAAGTAAACTGCTATTCTATACTTTGAAATAAACAATGACCCTTTTTTGGCTTCTACTAAAACTCAGCTAGTGTTAGTATAGACACCACCAAGTCACTAAAACTTAAAAGCTGGCGGAGTCGGTAACAAAAACCTTCCAAACAAAACAACCATTCAACTATATCAGGTCTTTCGTGGAAATCTACTTGAGGTATTCAAAAGAGTCTGCCTTGTATCATGTAAATCCAAATGTTCAATCAATACAGAATAACTACTACCACTAGAAGATAAATTTTAATTAAAAACCCCTACCAAATCCTGATAAGATTGAAAGCCTTTTTGCTTTGGATAGAGAAATAACCGAGTAACCCCACCTTTACTTTTTCTTGAAAGCACCATTAAGCTCCAGCTTATATATGAAAGGACTTTAAACAAGGAACAGTAGCTTGGCATTCCATCTGTTAGCTAGCATCTTTAGCAAAACCACCCAATTATGCCTTTTTGATACCACCTAAATATCCTTGTTGCACAAAAATGAAAGTACCAATTGACAATCACAATTAGGTGGAATCTGTTAAAAGCAAAGTTTCTGTATTTGCAACATGTAATTATTGGCTATGGGCAGAAGCTTTTTTTCAAATTTGATATGAATTGATTGAACATTTCAGAGCCCACTGGGAGCCCATGTGACCTCTTTAGCTGACCAAGTCGTATAATACTCAATTGCAACCTTCTTCTCTCTCTCTCTGTCTCTCTCTTTTTTGGGTTAAAGCTATATTATTATTTTCACGGCAGAGAATTTGCCAATCTATTTTTCTTGGAGAAGAACTTTACGGTTTAAGAGGCACTGCGATAATCATGAAAGAATATTATAACTATTTAAGAAGTTTATTTTATATGAAACAATCATTCAAGTACGTTCAAATGTTAAAAAAATTTCTACCATCTTCTCGTGTGTGTGTTAATACTTAGTGAGCGTTTAAATTTACGTTTAGCTGAGCGTTTCTGCGTTTGCGTTTTACACTTCGTGGGACCCACAGATGAAATTGCTGGCATCACGTTTTACTCTTTTTTTTTTTCTTTTTTATTGAGACCCTTGTTTCTATCAGTGCACTATTCACACCAGCAAAATAAGCGGTGGACAGTGCACACTAGTGGGTCCCATGCACTGTTCACGGGACCCATAAACCTTACTTTTCAACAATTTTTTCATTAAAAATGAGTCCCATGGCACTATTCACACATTTAAAAATTATTTTGCTACTGTGTTTTCAATTTTCAGCAAAATAAACAATATCCAATCACACTCTTAATATTCTAAAAAAAAAATGTTCGTTCAAATGACTTCAAGACTTCAATAAAATTATATGGTTTTCCTTTACATGATCATTGTTGAGGTACAAATTTTCGGGCCTTAATTTCATTAGTCTACTCACAAAAATACCCACATGAGCCCACACATTATTCTAAGCCCACATAAATATTTCCCACACATTACTCAAATATTCTCCATGATATTGGGCTCCTACAAATATTTCCTATATAAAGCCCCATAAATTGCCATGGGCTCTCTCACAAATATTACCCGTTATATACCACATATCATCCAACCTAAATTCTCCATAAATAAATACTCATCATATTACTACCAAAATTAAGCCGCAAAATTACGTTATCCCCACACGGCCCAACATCATTTAGCTTGTGGGCAAAACCCAAAGAAAGCCCAAACTCCCTAAAGTCCCACTACGATGAGGCTAATTCAAAAGTCCCACTACGATGTGGCTAATTCAAAGTCCCACTACGATGTAACTAATTCAAAAAGTCCCACTACGATGTGGCTAATTCAAAAGTCCCACTATGATATGACTAATTCAAAAGTCCCACTACGATGTGACTAATTCAAAGTCCCACTACGATGTGACTAATTCAAAACCCGCTACGATGCGGTACTATTTACAAAGCTCGTTGCTACACGACACCTCTAAAGCCCGGTACGATCCGGCACCATTTACTAAGCCCGTTGCTACACAGCAATACTTTACAAAATCTCAAAATCATTTTCACAAAGCCCAAATAATAATTTGGCAACTATTTTTCTTAAATACTAATTTGGCACTTATTTCACAAAGCCCAAATAATAATTTGGCACTTATTTCATAAACCCCAAATGTTAATTTGGCACAATTCTACAAAATCTAAATATTATCTTGGCAACTATTTCACAAAACCCAAAATACTATTTTGGCAAGAAAAACAATTACTTTATACTCAAAGCCTAAATACTATTTTGGCACATACTTACAAAACTCAAATATTATTTTTGACACTTGCTAAATCCCCCACTCATGGGAAAATATAATTATTCATCCCTCAAGAAATATCTCTCTTATCTCTCTTATAAGATTTACGAAAGCCCATGTGCATCACCCATGGCAAAACTACTCATTTTGTAAGGTTAACCAAGCCCAAGCAAGCTTGTCTGCAAAGTCCAGCAAGGTCAAGCCAGCCCACACACAAATCTCAGCAAATGGAGAACATGTGAGCTGGTCAGCCAAATCCCAGCAACAATTGAAACAGCTGGAGCCCCCTCCCATTAAGCCACAACTTGTCTAATCAGATCAGAAAAATGACACGTGTCCACCAGGGGATGAATCAAGTGACATAAAGCTGAAGTTGATGTGACAGAAAGCTAGGAAAGCTTCAGCCAGCTGTCACTTCTTTCTTCTCCAACCCAACCAGTCAAAAATCAAGAGCAACCATGATCAGACCTCTGACGCTCCTGAAAACGACATAAAATCAGCTCATTTTCATACTAAAAATGTGTATTCTCAGGTTCATGAACCAAGCACATGAACCCCAAATAGGGAAACTTAGGGAAATGTGGTTTGGAGGACACCAAAGGGATCCCAACAGAGTTCCCAACAAGGGCTCCAAGGATGACACCTGGCTTGGGGTGGTCCAATCTGCCCTAAGGAACTCTGATTCTAATTGCAGCACAACCAAGATCATCAGCCTAAAAGCATGCTCTAATCCCATCAACCAAGGTTAATCAGCATTCAATGTTAAACCAGAAACCCAACTGTCATTGCCTAGAACAGCAAGAACCTTCTAAAGTTAAGCTTACTACTCTTACCTAAAATCTTAAGAACGATTCTCTAAGGATTTTCTAGAGATTGAGAAAGATTTAGCAAAGATTATTTGCTAATCACCCCCTAAAAACCCTACTATAAATAAAACTCTCCATTAATGCTTCAACAACCAACTCACTAAGCTACATACCAAGATTTTTCTTTAACCTCTTTGCAAAAAGCCTTCTCTAAGCTCTGAAAAGTGACTGAGTTCTCAGTCCCAAGCTTAGAAAACGAGTTCCTCAGCTCACAGTTCAAAAACACTTCTCATAACTCTACTCACAAACATTTACTTGCCCCAGTAGAAAGCTCTATTAGCTTTACTTATATTACTCACTCATTACTCATACTACTATACACACTCACTCCTTACTCATACCACCCACAAATGACTCTCTACTCACTACTCACTACTCACTACATATACTACGTTCATGAGCATGCCTTGGCACCATAATGATCTTGCTGCACTAGCTGGGATCTCTCTCACTCCCTTCATCTCACACTAAGTTTTCTCCATTATTTGTTATTATAGAACCCATGATATTTACTTATTCTTTTACTATTAATGGCTATGATGTGACCGTTACTATAGAATTTTTCCCTCATATTGTTGTATTAGAAGACTCTTCTCCAGAGCTAACAGATGATGAGTTTGAAAGTGTAGATATTTCCCTTGATTTGTGAAATAACTAACAACTGAAGTTTACTCTGTTTCGTATTGTCTTACCGCTGGGCCGTTTTCTGCAGGAATATTTTACCGCTGGGTCGTTCTCTGCAGGAATATTTTACCGCTGGGCTGTTTTTTGCAGGAACATTTTACCGCTGGGTTATTTTTTGTGGAAATACTTTACTGCTGAGCTATTTCTTACAGTGTGCTTTTTAATCATGTTGATATGTCTGCTATAGGGATTGCTCATGGGCCACTCTTGGACCTTCACCGATAGCATTTGGGCCGTGCATCAAGCCCATCGTTGAGTTTCGGTTTAGACCTCCAACCCAATATAAATCTTATTTGTCGGAAGGAAAGCTTTTTCGCCCCCAACAATCATTAATTAGGTCCCATAGAACACGGGTAATTAGCTATATATGATGAGCTTTAATACTCCCCCGTCCCAATTTGTTTGTCTTGTTTCAAAAGTCATACTTTTTAAGGGAACATCATTTATTGTCTTGTCTACCTTATAAAAATGTATAAGTTTACAAAACTACCCTTAAATAAAATTTTTAACTTTTTTTTCTTTTTCTTTAAAGAGTTATTCTTAATGAGGCAACAAAAAAGGTGCCCCAATTAGATGGATTTTTTAAATATTTGTTAGTTTTCTTTTAAAATAGTTTTGAAAATAAAGTAGAGGTATAATAGGAAAATTAGTAAATTAATAACTTTTACTTTTAGAAACAGGACAATATTTTGGGACATCCCAAAATGGAATAGAAGACAAACAAACTTAGACAAAGGAAGTAGTATGTAAAAAACACTAAGGGAATTTGATTTTTCTAGGATACCAAAATGTGCTACGAGAACTTAAAATATCATTGGGATTAAAAGTGAGGAAAAAAAAAGTATGAAACCAGAAACACACTATTTGATGTGGTTTAGCCCAACTGCCTAAGTCCAAGATAGAAAGCCCTTTAACACCTATATCATTGCTACTTAAATTATATATTATAATAAACCTTATATAGGATATAAAATATTGGTCTAAATAAAGGACTAACTCATCTATTCTATATATATATATATATATATATATATATATATATATATATATATATATATCTAAAAACTGAAGCGTAGCATTTATTGTTGCTGCATTTCAGTTGAATCATATTAGCATCTACGTCATTATCATTTTTCTTTTCAATTATATATATATATATATATTATGTTTACTTTTTTTTTAATAATTACATTTTCTCTAACCTTTTTCATTCCCTTACATTTTCATCTCCCCACTACCCTCAACCTTAATATCACTATTTATCTTTCCCTTCATCTTCCTTTATTTTGTTTTTTCATCTTTCCCTACCTTACCTTTTCATCTTCCTACTACCGTCAACCTTAATATCACTATTCATCTTTCCTTTCATCTTCCTTTATTTTGTCTCTTCATATTCACATCATCTTATTATAATATATATATATATATATATATATATATATATATATCTAAAAGTTAAAGCGTAGCATTTATTGTTACTGTGCTTCAGTTGAGACACATCAGCATCCACGTCATTTTCCTTTTTTTTTCCAATTTTCCTATAATTTTTTTAACTTTTTTTTTTTAATAATTACACTTTCTCTAACCTTTTTCCTTCCATTACCTATTCATCTCCCCACTACCCTCAACCTTAATATCACTATTCATCTTTACATTCGTCTTCCTTTATTTTTTCTCTTCATCTTTTCCCCCCTTACATTTTCATTTTCTCACTGCCCTCAACATTAATATCACTATTCACATTTCCCTTCATCTTCCTTTATTTTGTCTCTTCATATTCACATCATCTTACTATAAATTTTTCATTCTCTCTTCTATTATTTACATAGTTTTTCCTCACAAAAATGTTATCTCTCTCTCTCTCTCTCTCTCTCTCTCTCTCTCTCAATATTTTTTGGAGTATTTTTATTTTTATTTTTCCTGAATCTCTACTTTAAGTTGATAAATTTTTGTGTTCATTATAACTCTACTTTCGGTTGATGCGATTTAGTTTTGTGTTTTAAGTTTTTTTGTACTCTTTGATTGTTAAATATTATCCTATTGCATTATAAAAAATTAAAGATAATATATATGAATATAATATATATTATTGCATTACATAACATGATTGGGGTAATTTGGTGTTTATTATTATTATTATTATTATTATTATTATTATTTTACATTTTTTATTTTCATCTTATTTTATTCAATATTTAAACTCAATCACATCCTCCTTATAATTAAATTATTTATGTTTTTTTTTAAATTAAACATATAATATTTTATTTAAATTCAAATAAATAAAATTGTGCTCTTTTTTTAACATTTACACTTTCTCCATCTTTTCTCATTCCCTTTACATTTTCATCTCCCCACTACCTTTTATCTTAATATCACTCTTCATCTTTCTCTTTATCTTCCTTATTATTGTACTCATTTTGTTTCTTCTTATTATCATCCTTTTAGTATAAATTTAACATTCTCTCTTCCATTACATGCATAATTTTTCCTCACAAAAAATTTTATTTCTCTCTCAAATTTTTGGTTTTTTTTTTTTTTTTGTTCACTTTGATTGTTAAATTTTATCATATTGCATTATAAAGAATTAAAGACAATATGTAAGGATGTAATATAATTATATTGCATAGCATGATTTGGATAATTTAGTATTTATTTAGAGATAATTAATTTGGTGTTTATTGTTATATTTTTATTTTTACTTTTTTTTCTTCTCATATTATTTTATTCAACATATTGCATTTTGTGGGAACACAATCTATTTGTCCGCTTTGGAGGCAAGCTCGGGCATGCTTAGAGCGCAACGTCCCGAGCTTCTAACCCCTCACGACTTTGTCCTCTTGACGAGTATGGGCATGCTCATTATGCAAGAGTCCCACATCGCTTAGAGAAGCGCCCCCCTTATGCTTTATAAGCTTGAGCTCAAAGCATAAGGGTACCACTACTACCCAGGTTGTAATATAGTTGTACAAGTGTCCCCTCTAAAAAAAATAGAGTTTTTAATAAAAACAAATTTTCTAATTTTTAACCAACGAAAAAAGTATTGCAAGAATAATTTTTCTCCTTTTTATGTTTTCCTCTCTTATACGGTTATTGAATTTAGTGTTCAATTTCTTACTTTAGTTTAATCTGTTTTCATTGATATATTGGTTCCACCCAAAAGTTTTTATTAAAAGCAACTTTCTCTTGGAGATTTTTTATTTATTTATTTATTTATTATTATTATTATTATTATTGTTATTTTGCAATAAGCCATGTGTTGTTATCGACTTTTTTAAGTTTAATTTTATGACAATACTAAATTAGACTCAAAATGTTAAGTGAAAAACTAAACAGAGGAATTTTTAATGTTAGGAATAATAGTACTCGTATAATAAGAGAGGTTTTTAAAAAATACCATAAAACACGTATTAGGTTGTATGTGTGACTCATTCAGAGTATGGACAGGGAGTTCTCATTTTTTTTTTGGGGGGGGGTGTGGGGGGGAACTTGTGATTATAGCATCCTTTATGGCATGCCATGTTTGTTCTTTGAACGGCACCTCCCCCTCCTACACATCTACTTGTGAATATTCATTAAAGTTTATAAAAACAATAACTTCTCTTAAATTATTATTATTACTATTATTATGTGTTTGTGTGTAAATTTGTGTATACATATATTTTTTTCTTTGATAAATATTCAAACTTATGATGTCCGCTTAATAATAATTGCTCTTTATTATCATATTAAAACACTAATTGATTTTTGTTGTATGCATATGTTTTGAATTTTCCTTTTCTGATATATCAATATTATAATTCACCACCTCAAATCAAAATTCCTAATTTCTCCCCGCCGCATAGATAACTCAAGCCACATCACAAACTGACATAAAACTTACAGAGCCTTACTCTTTGACACAAAGATACCCTGAAAACAAATATCTACATCGACTACCTAATCCGAAATGCAAGAAAAATCAAAATTAAAGAGAGGAAAAAAAAAAAAAAAGCGCTTTGCAATGAGTGCTCAAAGTGCAGGCAAATCTCATTACGCATTCATTTCCCTCACAATATCTCAGAGCCTCACATCAGTTTTGGGGGAAAAGAAAAAAAGAAAAAAAATTGGCATATGCTATCTAAAACAGTTACAGTTCAAATGGTCATCATCCTGCATTGTTAGTCCTACTATACATGGAAACTGTTGGGGGGGGGGGGGGGGGGGGGGGGGAGGACATAGAATAAAAAATCCACAAGATCAGTTGACTCTTGATTCCAAGCATTACACCAATTCCTCTTCTATTTCTAGTGGCCTCTGGCAAGAAAAAGGAGGAGGTGGGGGATCAACTGTCAATGTGCCTTCTAACACCTTCACCACCTCTCCCATTGAAGGTCTCATACGTTCGTTGCTTTGAAGACACCAAAATGCAATTCTCAATGCACGCTCCAGCTCCTGCAAATTTATCCCACCATCAATAGCTTTATCTACTACATTCTCTGCCCTCCCCTCCATCCATTCCTTATAAGCCCACTCACAAAGGTCCCTGGCATCTCGACACCCACTAATCAATCTCAACACCATGTTGCCAAAATCCATCACATCTCTTTCTGCAGAAAATCCACAGCCTGATGCCTCTACATTTACTCTCCAAAGCCCAAATTCGGTGACCTTGGCCTCAAAATTTTCATCCAAAAGAACATTCTCACATTTCAAATTCCCATGGCTAAAAAACTCCCTACACCCTGTGTGCAAATAACAAACAGCCCTTGCCACACTTAAGCATATGTCAGCTCTCTTTCTCCAGGCCAGCATCTTACTCGATTTAGAATCTTCAACATATTTCTCCACAGAACCATTCTTTGCATATTCATAAACCAAAAACCTGTGACTTACTTCACAACAATAGCCCTCCAACTTCACAAGGTTTTTGTGATGAATGCTTCCTAGTTTTGAAACTACAGTACGAAATTTTCTTTCTTCTATGTTTGCTTTCAGGCATTTGATTGCAACTGGTCGGTTGTTTGATAGCACACCTTTGAACATCTCTGGCCCCATTTGGTGCTTGAAATTCTCGGTGAGGTCCTTGATTTCAGAGAAGGATAACACAATTAAACCCCTTGAGTTATGTGTGTAAGCTAAAGCTGCTTTCTTCCTACTAGAGGTTCTTCGGTAGATGCAGAAAACAACTCCCAACTGAATTAAAATAAAAACAACTAATGTGCCTGAGGCGACTCCAATTAGGCAAGGAATGCAAAATTCATAAGACCAAATGGGTGAAGATTGTGCAGGGGAGGTTACCATAAGATTGGGATTAACAGCCCAAGGATCCGAACATGTCTTGACGAAAGATACTGAACTTAAGGAGGGGTCTGAATAACCGGTGACGTATCGAGTTTTCTCCAGCCAGCATTGTGCAGTTCCATTATTTGCAAATGTTGCAACTGTACAATATGGATCATTCAGGCACAAGCTTTCACATTGATGTAAACTGGATTGGATAACCGAATAACCTTTTGGATATAGCCCATATAGATTGGTGTGATTATGCCTAACCATGTTGGAAATTGATTTGCAATCTTCCCGATACGGAACCACACATTTTGAGTTAGAGTCTGTTGTAACCTTAAAAGGACATTTACAGTCAGAGGACCCTGCTGCAGTTAAGACGCAGATGCCACCTTCTCCACAGGTTGCAAAGACATTGCACTGATTCTCAACAGCTTGCCAGACAGACTTCCAAGCCTGTGATGCTTCTACCCATGAGTATAACCGAAGATTACCATCAACATCCAACCTAAGAAACCGGTATTGTACAACGTCACCATGATCTTCTCCAAACGCTGACCAAACAGGTTTCAATCTTTGGTCACGGACTTGCAGCGCTCCACTTGAGGTAAGGGAAGCAGTGATATTTGAACTTATGGGGCTTCCACTTGTCCAATAGGTAACATGACTTTCCCACCTTAGTTGTAACTGACCTGAAGCATTTACATAGAGACTGAAGTAACTAGACATAGAACTTCTGCTTGCAGCTCGAAGTATTTGAAGAACAGATAAGGTCTGTCCTGGAAGAAGCGTGTCAGACGGAGTATTAAAACTTTGCCAAACAACATCTTTCTTTCTGCTCAGTAGGATAAGATTTCCATCATCACGAAGATCAGCTGAGACAACAGATAACATGCTTGTTTGGCTAGTCCATACATTTTGACCCTTAAAGGAATCAAACAAAACCAGTTCTCCATCCTGATTAAGCTGAAAATAAGACTTATTAGCGACCGTGACATCAGCTCCTACAACCCACACCACCTCCCTTTTGCTAACTGGAATAGAATCTGAATTGAAACGGATTCCTACACTATACAGGTTAGGCTGATCTGAAGTGTTAAAGAATCCAAGTGCAAAATCACCATTGGATGAGACCCAAAAGTTGTTGTCAACTACAGAAACTTTTGAGCCCAAGGGAATTTGGCCAACCACCAGGGAATGTAGCAAAAACCCAATAGAGATACATAGCAGGAAAGGCCATTCAAGTATATACATATCCTGTTTAAGCATATCTGAATATGCTTAGAGAAGCACAAAAGAAACGAAAACAATCAGTTCATCTGCTCTATATATTTCATACAATGCTAAAGCAATTAAACCTACTAATTTCAACAAAACAAAAGGTGGGTAGTGTCAAGATTTCCAAGACCAAGCATTAATATGCAGACTAAGAGAAACAAGAATTAAAGACAGTGACCACTTGCAGCCATAGTAATGGATACAAAATCAAAATATTGAAGTACATTTCAACATTTATTAGGTACAAAATATTGGCAGTTTTTTCAAGTTTCAATCTCAGACAGAGATACCTATGAACCAAAATATAAATTCAAGAAGGAACATTAAAAAAAGAAGTGTATTCAGAGTTTGGTACCTGAAAAGACAGTCAAAGTCCCAAAAATTCAAGAGGGCCGCCGAAGAATATAGACATGAGCATGCCAGAAATATCCCAAGCTCTCACTTTTTGGGCCCATAACATGTTTTACATATGTGAGGCCGGTGATTACTTGAATAGAATAAGAGTTATGAGGTTATGACCTAATCAAGTGAAGAATTGGGTTTACAAAAAAATTGGGCTATAAAGAAAGAAGAAGAAAAAGGGTGTCTTTTTTTGTCATTTTGAAGTGGGATTGAGGTTGAGAATAATGGGTCTGGGATTGAATACTTTCAGTTTTAGGCACACATGGGACCCAAAAATTAGGCCAATGGAATACACATTATTTTTCTGGGCAATGTAAAAACTTTCAGTGTTCAAAAGGGTAAGGCTCTTGAGTCTTCTTGACAGTGACCAGTTTAGAGGACGAGGAAGAGTTGCCTGAGAAGTTAGAAGTAGAAGAGCAGTGAGATGTGGTATGAAAGGGCACTGTGACTGTGACTCTGTCTGTGTCTGTGTCTGTGTCTGTGTCTGTGTGTATGACTTTGAAACCAAATAGCCAAAGGGTAAAGACAGAAATCCCTTATAATAAAAGGGTTTTGAAGATGAAATTTTTTTTCTCTCTTTTTTTTTTTTTTTACTTCTCTCGTGTCTCACACTTTTTCTGTTGCTTTTTTTTTTTTTTTTTTCTTTGATTAATTATTGAGTATTGACTGAGATAAAAAGAAAAGTAAAACCTCAGGACAAAGAGGTTACCTCGGTTCTAGTCAATGTCGGAGGAAAGTGAAGTGCACTGCTCCAATAAAACCTTTTTCTTTTTTCTTTTTCTTTTTTAAGAAAACCCTTACATATACTGTATTTTGTTGTTTTGGCTCTTTTTTGGGGTTAAACCAAAACACAAACTTTTACTCCAGTTTTAACCACAACCCCCCCCCCCCCCCCCCCCCCCCAAAAAAACAAAAAAAAACTACACCAACATGTGAGAATGTTTTGTCCTTTTTAGGGCTTTTTTTTTTTTTTCCCCCCTGCTTGAATGTCTTTTTTAGCCTTGAAAAAATAAAAAAAGGCTTAGGCTTTAAAGTATAAAGCTTACGTAGTATTAACAAGGTTATGGATCTATTTGGATACCATTTATTTTATTAAAAATTTATTACTGAAAATTTTGTAGCAAAATAATTTTTAAATTATGAATGGTACCATGGGACCCAAAATTTACTGTTCATTGCAATTTTTTCAGTACTTGGTTGGTCCGTGAACAGTGTTGTGAGATCCAGTCATGGGCGGAGCTGGCTTGGGGGCCATGGCCCCCTAACTTTTTGAATTCTCCATTAGAGCTAGTAAAAAAAAATTATAAATTACTAAAATTACATATAAATTTATTCACCGGCCCCCCCAAATTTTAGAATTGACTCTCTCAAAATTTAAAATTGGCATCTAAAATTTTTGAACTAGTCCTATAAATGTAAAATAATGTGAAAGTAATATGAAAATATTATGGACATACCACTTTTTAAATTAAAGCGGCAAAAACAACCAAAGAAAAAAAAAAGAAAAAAGAATGAATCTGGTACAAAGAGCCTAACAAAAATTCTCCATCAGCCCATTCCTCAGTCCGTAGCTCTCCAAATATTAGCAAGGCCCCAAACCTTCTTTTAACATATTCCAAATCCAAAAACAAAAAACAAAAACAAAACAAATCTGTATCGTACAGTTATTTTGTCATTTTTGTGTGCATCCACGAATGTCATTTCCTCAGCTCCTGTTCCTGCTCCAATTAATTCCAATGGCAACCATTAGTATCTCTCTCTATTTTTGCTATTATGTACTGTCATTCCTTTTTATTGCAAGTTATGTTTTGGGGGGAACATATAGTAAAGCTACTGGCTAAATGTGTGGTTAAAAAGAAAGTAGCTTTTTATGTGTTGTACAGCACTTAAAAAATGTGGCGGAAGGTGAATTGATGTTTGTGTATTTGTTTATAATATATTATTATGTTATGTATAAAAATGGCATGGTTGAGTTTATAACTTAAATTTTATATATATATATATATATATATATATATATATATATATATATATATATATATATATATATATATATATGTATGTATAATAATAATAATAATAATATAGTGTTGTATATACTGAGAGATGTATTTATATTTTGTATTATTATCTTGCTTCAAACTTTATTTGGTTAGCATTTTTTGATGTGTCCATTACATCTGAAGCTCGAATTTTTCTTTTCCCATTTTAAGTATCAAAATTATCAACCAAAAAAAAAAAAAAAACACTTGAATGACTCGTTTATAATTTATAAATGACTTGTTTTTAATTTTTATGACATAAATTACTTGCTTGGGGTCTTCCATTTAATTTTTTTTTTTTAAAAGAAAACTTTAAGAATTTTGTTACATTTAGCTTGGCCCTCCTACAAAAAGTTCTTGGCTCCGCCACTGAACCCAGTAAAAAAACGCAAAACGCAAAATCATTGCTTGACAAATGCATGTTAAATGTAAAACGTTAGGTCAACAGTAAAAACATGTTTTTGACATTGATAATTTTTCTATTTGAATTAAAGAGAACTTATGTTTTTTTGAACAAGCTTTTGTCTATAATGTAATTTCTATTTCTTAATTAATAAATTTTACAGTTTCCCGTAAAAAAAATTTTGATACCTGCGATTAATTTTTGTAGGCTTTGACGAATGGAAAAATCTCGATGGTGTTTTTGCAACTTGGCAAATATAAAAATTTCATGAAATAACTGAAACTCCATGATGTTTTTGCAACTGATGATGCATATTCAGGAAGTGTTTTTGCATATTTTTTCCCTATTAATAAATAAATGGTGAAAAGAATATTATTGAAAAAGTAGTAAAAATATTCTGGGGGTGAATCAGGTGATATCCTGATATTCAATGCACATGCGTGTGAATGGAATACTATTATATAGTATTATTATTATTAACTATATATAGGAAAAATTAAATACAGAAAACTAAAAGCGGAAAGTATATTCTTAAATTAGCAAGTGGTTGATGCGTAAGGGCATTAGAAGCTAAATAGCTATATAGCTATTTTAGCTTCTCCAAAATACAAAAATTCATACTACAATAGTGGAGCCAAAAGTAAAATTTTTACCTTCATTGTTACACTCCACAGCTATATATGATTGTGCACTGTAGCTGAGAGCTAAAAAAATATATATATATATTCTTAATCGGATTAAAATAATATATGTTTGTTTATTTTTTTATATTCTTTTATTCTCTCAACCGTGCCTCTCCCAGACTCACTCTCTCAAGCACTCACTTCTCTGTCTCACCTTCTCTCAAGCTCACTCTCTCAAACTCTCACCTCTCTGTCTCGTTGCCGGCGGCCTGACTCAATCCTCAATGTCACCGCCCACCAAAGTTCAACGTCACCGACCCACCAGCCAACCCACTTCGTCAAACTCCCAAGCCGTCGATCAGCCTCAAACCCACGCCATCGATCCACTTCTCTGATGCTTAGGATTTTTTATTTGGGTATGTGTGTGTATCTATAAATATAGAATAAATAAATTTTAGATGCAATAATTTTTTTGCTGTTCTTGTTCAATGAAAATTTCTGTCATTTGATCTCAACAAACTTATTCATGCTTTGGTAAGTTGAATTGATGAATAGACAAAATAGAGCAGTAAATTCAAAGCATCCATTTGTTTTGATTTGGATTTGAAACTTGCTTACTACCTTATTTTTATTTTTTTTGCTTCATGCCTTATTTCAATGAGTTGTGAGTTACTCAGTTTTGATTCATATAATATTTGTTGTGAGTTGTGAGTTGAGGATTGGAATGTATTGGGAATTTTCTGTTTGCAGGAATTTATGTTTTTGTTTTTAAATGTTAGTTTGGGAATTTTCTGTGTGCAGGGAAGGTTACAATTTTTTTGTTTCTGTTTTTGCTTCTTGCTGGTTTTTTGTTTGTTGATTTTATTTTAATGAAAAATAGTTAGTTTGGTTTTGAGTTGCTCAAAAATGAATTTGTTGTTTTCTCTATCAGTGGGATTAAGCTACATGTCAAATTAAGTATTTATGCGGTGGTGGCGATGGTAGTGATTGCGGTGGTGGTGGCAATGAAAGAGTTGGTGGCGGCAACGATGGCGGTGGCGGTAGTGGCAGCGATAGCGATTGCGGGTGGTTGTGATTGTTGTTTATTGTAGTGGATATATTATTTTATTATGTTGAAAGCTAAAATAGATCCACTACTACAGCATGTTTTGTAAAGTGAGTAGGTAAAATAGATAAAGTAATTTTTTGTGGTGCCAAATAGCTAAATTTTTAGCTCCACTGATGTGGATGCTCTAAAGAGTGTGAACCGCAAAATCTATACCTTAATTAAATGATAATGATGGTAATGAGTATTAAATATTCATTAAGTATTGGAATATAATCATCAAACCCATTAAAGCTCAATGTTTTGTGCCCTAAACCGTAAATGATTATTAATCATAGCTGGAATTGTAGAATGGGAAAAAAGGGGTACTGTTATATCATCCAATTTTACTAGAAAAAGGCTTACCAAAATTAATATGACAATCAAATACAACATTAACAACATAATAAATAATTAGATATAAATTGACAGATATAAATGAGTCTTTATTTTGTGTTTAAAATTATGGATAATAAAACTTGTATACAATACCTTAAATTATTTTAATTCAATTAGAGAATATAATGTACTGCACTTAAAGGTACGTTTGGTACACTGAATGGGAATTACAACAGGAATTATAATCTTTATTACTAGAAATAAAATGTGTTATAATGTAATAACTAAACATATTTATTAGTTTGATTATGAGTTATAACACTAGAATGAAACTTAATATGCCAACGGGAGCTTGGCTGAGTGGGTAAGGTTCGTTCGCTTCGTGTACCACACCTAGGTTCGATTCTCGCTGCCCGCAGGAGTCCGTTGGTGGGCATACTTAGTGAGGGTTGGCCCCCTCACACAGTACTGGCTTGGGCCTCATCAAGCTGATCCCGATACTAGCTCCCTGCCGGGGGATGTAATATAACCATAAAGGCCCACATTTTCGTTTCTAAAAAAAAAAAAAAAAAAAAAAATGAAACTTAACATATATTTTGGAAATTTCTTACTCATACAATTATATTTCCTTAAAAATTTTTATTTTTAAATTTAAGAGAGATATGTGTTATTTTTTATGATTTTTTATTTTTATAATTGTTAGATGTATATGGAAAGTTTGTTTACTTGGAAATATATTAAATTTTGAAATTATTGCACTTACTAAGGAATAGCTAATACAACCTTTTAAAAATAAATAGTTATTCTTCATTTTGAAGAATAGCTATTTATAAGAAATTATTATTCCTTGTAATAAAAATATAACCAAATTGAAGAACAACTAAACCATGGTAATAACTATTACATTACAGCGCCTATTACAGTCTACCAATCATGTCATAAGATACTTTATCTAAATTTTACTCTAAAATTAAAAGTATCTATTCATTTATATGGTAAATTTTGCCCTATGTCTTAGTAGCACTCATTCGCTTCTCACCTTAAATTACTTAATATAATGGATTTTTTTGTTATTTTACATAAATACGTTGTACTGCTGTATCACATTCACAAGGTAATGTCAATGCGTGCTCAAGCATGGTGTAGTTTAAATTGAACCAAATGACAAATCATGAAATCAAACAAAGAGCTAGAGAAACCTTAGCTGTCACTGGGAAAAAGATGTGAAAATCATAATTAATAAAAGAATTTAAACTTATTATAAATATAAAAACAAGAAGATAATCCTCAAGGGCATTAAGAAAAGTGGGACAGAGGGGAGAATCTCTTTTCCATTGCTAGCTTTTCTCAAAAGGAACAAAAAAATGAACTATGTAAAAGGCCCGTGTGGTGCAATAAAGTAGCTTTTACCTGCCTCGACCCTCGAATTCTCAATTGCAATGGACCTACTTAACTAGTTGATGTTGATCATATAAAATTTCAACCAAATGCGGATCATTTTTAAATCTAATTGAGCATTAGTGTAACATGGGATGCAACAACGAAATGGACCCTTTGACAATTATGAATTTTGTGCTTTAGTGGTTCAAGTTCAACCGCTATATTGTGACAAAATTGACCAAAACAAATTGGGCAACGAAGTAATATTACCCACACAAAAAAAAAAAAAAAAAAAGTAGTAATATATTCTTTGATTCCATAAAAGATTTAGAATCTTGTTGTCTCATTTATATAATGTGAATTATTAAAAAAAAAAATCAAATAAGAAAATGAAAGCAACCTTTATTAAGTAGTTTGAGTGACACCATATTTGTAAAACTCAATAATATCCATGACAAAATGGGAAATCTATGGGGGAAATATCAGAAATCTTGGACGCATATATCTTTTACTTCATTTGAGAAAAAAAATTAAAAAAATAAAAAATTTGAGTGGAAATTTCAAAGTGGAGAATTTTTTTAAGTGGCCAAAATTTTCAAAGTGAAGAATTTTTTTGAGTGAAAATTTCAAATTTCGGTCCACATATGGAAATGATTAAGATTTTTCTTCTTTTTTTTTTTTTTTTCTTTTTTTGGTTGAGAATCTATGATTAAGATTTGAGGCAACTGCATCTCATGTGAACTACCTGTCATCCATTTAGACAGTGACTCGAAAAAGAACAAAAAAAAAAAAAACCATTTATAAAGGTATTGATTTATTTTTTAGAAGTGTTATGTTTACAACATTTTTACAACACTTTCACAACAAATAATTAGTGATAAGTTGTTATTGGTTCTAATTTAAACTTACCATTGAAATTACTTTTTTATCTACCGATAACAACTCACAACAACCTGCCAATTGTCATTTATGATTTCTTTTTTTTTTAAGTATTGTGAAAATATTGTAGACATATCATTTCTGTTTTTTTTTTTTTTTTTTTTCTTTTTTTCCAAAGGGGGTTGATATCAGATTTTGAATTGATCCTTGAATTCGATATTTGAATGCAGTCTTGCGAGTGCAAACTTTCTAGGGAATTATGGGATTAATAATGAAAAGAAACAATAAATTTTGTTGGCTTAAAGATACAAATGAATTTATTTAAGACAATATTCGAAAAACTCAAGAATCTATTAAAGGATGATACAACTAAGCTAGAATTCTTCAAGCAGTAATCTTGGAAAATTCTCTCAAATAGCATAAGAATTTATTAAAATAAAAAAATTATTAAAAAAATTAACTAAATATGGAGACTTTATTTATATATATTGAAAAATGGCCCTTGGAAAGGCACCTTTGGAAAGTCAATTTCATTAGTACAAGTTCTAAAATTTGTGCTTTCGTTGTTATTAGCTATTACAGATGTTAAAAAAATTTTAAAAATTTAAAAAAACAAAACCAAAAAAAAACCTCTATGCCTTGATTTTTTTTTTGGTGGAATTATGTAGTTGTTAGGTGTTTTGCAATTGTCTCACTCAAGGAGCGTTAGGGGCTTGCTTAGGTGGTTGATTGTCAAGCATCGAGCAAGCGTCCGTCTAACTTTTCTCGTGTCCACTCATTAGGGCTTGCCTTAAGCATAGGCTACTTAGGCCATGTCCTGTTGAGTTGTGTATATTTTCCTCCACTCCTAAGAACACCCAAAAAAATTATGGATTAATATAATTCTAAAATAGTAGTCTTTGATTGGGCCTATATATGACAAATATTCTCCTCTTACTTGATCACGTTATTTTGAACACAATTGAATTCTTAAGTTGTTTCAAAAAAACAAAAAACAAAATTGAGCATCTAAAATTACCATCAAGTGAATTAGTCATGTTATCAATTGAAAATGAAATGTTAGCAAATCTAAAAGAAAAAACATATTTAGTAAACTTGTATCTAAGAAAAAGTAAAAATAATAAATTTTGAATAAAAAAGTTTTACAATATAAAATTGTAGACACTCAATTTTGCACCCATAATTTAATCTTAGAAGATGATTGAAATGATCATTCTAAATACCCAAAAATCACAATTACATTCCATGCATTAAATCATTCATCACATATCATAAAAATGATCTTGAGACTAACAATCGCGACGATATGCCCATTTCCCAAATTGGACCATCGGATTGAAAGGTATCACGAGATCAACTTTTCACGGTCTGCATGCATTTTATGTGGGTGAAGCTGATCACATGTGATTAATTGAAATTAATTTTGGTTGGTCCATAATTAAAATTAATTAAGTAATTTATGTGATTGGTTGTTGGATTTGATAAAAAATAAGCTTGTTTGCATAGGAATAAATTGGATAATCAAATGGGAAATTGTTGATTATTAAGCTTTTAAAAAATAATTATCTTTCAGATAATTATTCTTTTAAGGACCTAATTATCAAATTAAAATGGATTTTATTTGGAACACTGTTGAGGTACAAATTTTCGGACCTTAATTTCATTAGCCCACTCACAAAAATACCCACACAAACCCATAAATTATTTTGAACTCACATAAATATTCCTCATATATATTACCCAAATATTATCCATGTCATTGGGCTCCCACAAATATTTCCTATATAAAATCCCATAAATTACCTTGGGCCCTATCAAAAATATTACCCATTATATCCCACATATTATCCAACTTGGGTTTCCCACGAAAAATACTCACCATGTTACTACCAAAATTGAGCCACAAAATTATGCTATCTCCACAAAAAAAAATACCCAAAATCATTCAACTTATGGGCAAAGCCCAAAGGCCCAACAAAACCTTCATACAAAGCCCGCTACGATGTGGCATCTCCAAAGCCCGCTACGATGCGGCATCTCCAAAACCCATTACGATACGGAAATATTTTTACAAAATCCTACAAAACCTAAATGCCAATTTGGCACTTATTTTATAAAGCCCAAACATTATTATTTGGCACCTATTTTACAAAGCCCAAATATTAATTTGGCACCTATTTTCATAAAGCCCAAATATTAATTCGGCACTTATTTTATAAAGCCCAAATATTATTTTGGCAACTATTTCATAAAGCCCAAATGCTATTTTGGTACATATTTCCAAAATGCAAATATTATTTTAACACTTTTTTTACATATACTAAATCCCACACTCATGGGAAATATAATTATTCATCCCTCAAGAAATACCTCTCTTTCAAGATTTATAAAGGCCCATGAATATCACCCATGGCAAAACTATTCATTTTGTGGGGACAACCAAGCCCAAGGAAGCTTAACTACAAAGCCCAGCTGGACCAGCCCAGCTCACACACAAATGCCAACAGCAAGAGGTCACATGAGCTGACCGGCCAAAATCCAGCACAATTAAATAGCTGGAGCCCTTTCCTATCAAGTCCCATCTTGTCTAAATCAGATCAGAAAAGGACACGTGACCATCAGGGGTTAAACCCTTCCTCCACAAGCTGAAATGTCATCATTTCTCGTGTGACATAAAGTTGAAGCTGATGTGACAAAAAACTAGAAAGCTTCAACCAGCTGTCCCTTCTTTCTTCTCCAACCCAGCCGGTCAAAAATCAAGAACAACCATAATCAGGCCATTAAAGCTCCTGAAACAACATGAAATCAGCTCATTTTCATACTAAAAATGTGTATTCTCTGGTTCATGGACCAAACACATAAATCCCAAATGGGAAAACTTAGGGTATGTGGTTTGGACAGCACCAAGGGGATCCAGTAGAGTTCCCAGCAAGGGCTCCAAGGTTGACACCTGGCTTGGGGTGATTTAATCTGCCCTAGGGAGCTCTGATTCTAGTTGTAACATAAACAAGATTATTTGCCTAAAGCATGCTCTAATTCCATCAGTCAAGGCCAATCAGCATTCAATACTAAGTTAGAATCCTAGCTATTATTACCTAAAACAGCAACAACCTTCTAAAAGTTTAGCTTACCACTATTAGCTAAAATCCCAAGAACAATTCTTTAAGGATTTTCCGAGGATTGGGAAAGATTTAATAGAGATTATTTGCTAATCACCCCCTAAAAACCCAGATATAAATGGAACTCTCCATTAATGCCTAACCAACACACTAAGGAGACCAAAATACACTAAGACATACACAAGGGAAGACTTTTCCTTAACCTCTTTGTTTAAGCCTCCTCCAAGCTTTGAAAAAGTTGTTGAGTTCTTAGTTTCAACCCTAGAAACTAAGTCCACCAGTTACTAGCTCAAAAGCACTCCTCATAACTCTACTCATAAACACTTACTTACTCCCAGTAGAAAGCTCCAGCAGTTTTACTGTACACATTCTCTCTCACTATTTATACGACCTGAAATATCCCTCATTACTCACTATATTAATGAGCATGTCATGGCACCATAATGATCTTGCTGCGCTAGCTGGGATCTCTCTCTCTTCCTTTATCTCACACTAAGTCTTCCTCATTATTTGTTATAATGGAACCCACAATATTTACTTATTCTTTTACTATTATGGTTATGATGTAACTGTTACTATAGAATTTTTCTCTCATATTGTTGTATTGGAAGACTCTTCTCCAGAGATAACGGGTGATGAGTTAGAAATGTAGATATTTCCCTTAGTCTGTGAAATAACTAACAGCTGGAGATTTGTCCTGTTTTATCTTACATTACCGCTAGGCTATTTTCTACAAAAACACTTTACTGCTGGGCTATTTTCTGCAAAAACGCCTTAGCGCTGTGCTATTTTCTGCAGAAACACTTTACTGCTGGGTTATTTCTTACAATATGTTTTTAACAGTGCTAATGTGTCTGCTGTAGGGATTGTTCATGGGCCACTTTTGTCAGTCTCAATCTAAGCCCAAGGCATAAAGTATAGTGGATTTCTTGGGTTTTCACCGATAGCCTTTAGGCCGTGCATCAAGCCCATCATTGAGTTTCGGTGTAGACCTCCAACTCAATATAAATCTTATTTTTCGAAAGGAAAAACTTTTTTGCCCCCGACAAACACAAATTTAAAAAACGTCTAAGTGCAATGCCCAACTCAGAGAATGCCTAGAAAAGAGTCCAAGTTGAACCAAAAGCGAAAACTGGGCCGAGCACCTAAGAGTGCCAATCGGCACTTGTAGAGTGCCAATTAGCATAGGCTCGAGATTTGACCCAGAAATTTTTAGATCAGGTCTAAACACATCATATTTGATTTTTTAGGGATAAAACTTGACCTAACTCATATCTATAGATTTTCTAAGAAATCTTAGCTTATTTTTTAAGCACAACACCTCTATAAATACAAAATTAAAATCAGAATTGAGCACCTCTCTTCCCTTAACGTTAAAGAAATTCTGAAAGTTCAACTTTAAGGCTTTCTTTTCTGCTAAGTAAAATTTCTTTAGGACTTAGAGAGGCTCATTCTCTCTCTCTCTAACTCTAAAGTAATTCTCCCATTCCCCTATAGAATTCATTGATGCAGGTAAGCTTCTATTTTTTTTTATTTACATATTTGTGCATCCAATTCAATTCTCCACGCCTCACTAACATGATCTTTCTTTTGATTTTGGATATTTCTTTATTTCAAGTAAATATATCATGATTGTTTGTTTATGTGTATATGTTTGATCATATAGATGTAGAATATGCATGATGTAATCTTAGATCTGTATTTCTAACAAAAAATTCAGATCTGAAAAATTCTTTTCAAAACCTATTCTTTTTTTCTAACAAAAATTCTGATCTGAAAAATTCTTTTCAAAACCTATTCTTTGTTCTAACAAAAAATTCAGAGCTGAAAAATTCTTTTTAAAACCTATTATTTTTTTTCTAACAAAAAATTCAGATCTGAAAAATTCTTTTTAAAATTCATTCTATTTTTTAATTAAAAAATCAGATTTGTAATTTCTCTTTGAAATTCATTATGTTTTTTAATTTTAAAAAAAAAAATCAGATTTGAAACTTCTTTTCAAAAACCCATTCTGCTTTTTAATAAAAAATTCATATCTGAAAAGTCTTTTTAAAACTCATTCTCTTTTAATTAAAAAAAAAAAATCAGATTTGAAAGTTCTTTTCAAAATCCATTCTATTTTCTATTCTAAAAATCAGATCTGAAATTTTATTTTAAAAATCCATTCTTTTTCTATTTTAAAAATCAGATCTGAAAACTCTTTTCAAAATCCATCTTGTTTTTTAATTTAAAAAAAAATAATCATATATGAAAACTCTTTTCAAAATCCATCCTGTTTTTTAATTAAAAAAATTATATTTGAATTTTCTCTTTGAAGTTCATTCTGCTCTTTAATTAAAAAATCAGGTTTGGAAATTCTTTCCAAAATCCATTCTTTTTTTATTCTAAAAATCAAATCTATTTTTTTTATATCAAAAATTCATTTTTTTGTTAATTTAAAAATTAAATTTGAAACTTCTCTTTTAAATTTATCCCTTTCGATAATTAAAAAGTGGATCTAAAAGTTTTATTTTAAATCATTTTTTATTCTGAAATTTCTCTTTAAAACTCCTTTTCCTATAATTAAAATTCAGATTTGATTTGTTCTTACATAAGAGCAACAAATCTAAGATTTTTGCATGTTAACCAACCATAGATCTAGGAATATTAATACAACAAGTTGCATATCATTTTTTAAGGGTATTTAAATGGTCATTTAAAGTCTAAAAGACCAGACTCTATCTAGGCAGGATGAGTGTCTAACACCTTTTCATTTGTAACCTAACCCCCAAGGCATAGATCTTAGGTTTGTAAAGATAGTGCTTTATTTTCTTTTGATAGATTGTAACTAGAAAACAAAGTCATGTAACCCTTTTTGTATTAGATTTTTTTTTTTAGAAATTTTTTTACTAAATTGTAACTAGAAAACAAAGCTTTGTATAATTCTTTCTATCAAATTGTATTCATTTATTCTATCAATAACACTTGGAATTATTCAGTTATGTATCGGCAACTTTAATTGGACTTTTTCATATTTAAATATCACTTAAATCATATTTAGTTAATATTTTTGTGAAAGGCCGGGAACTTGGCTTTCAAAATGAGTTAGGTATCAGCAACTCTCATTTTGAAAGCCAAGTTCCCAGTCCCTTACAAAACATTAACCAAATATGATTTAAGTGATATTTAAATATGAAAAAGTCCAATTAAAATTGCTGCCTTAGGCCTCAAATTGAGCCAACCCTGCCACTCATCCCAGCTTGTACTTTGCTCATGCTCTACTTGAATCCTGCTCAAGCTGACTTAGCTAAGTTCCGATAGAGACTTTCAAGTGAATCACTAAAACTCTAAATTTTTTCTCAGACTTTTACTTCCAAAATATGATCACACACAATCGCACATAACAAACTTTTCATGGATTACAGGAAATTGAAGTAGGTAAATACTTGCTACTAATTATTGGAAATTTATGGTATAATTGGTTGTCAAGGTTTGACTGATTTTATTGCTATGTAATATCTTTTAACTTAAACTAAGAAAAGTTATGCCCGAACTAAAGATGTAAGCGTGGAGAGGATTATATATGAGGCAAATATTGTCATCCAGCAACATCACTCATATGAAGGTTTTCATATTTGAACTATTCCAAGAGTAACTATATAATTGTATATACACCCTTTTCTTTTCTTTTTTTTGATAGAGTTTTATATATCCTATTTGTTTTTACATTAATATTTTTTAGAAAATTATTTAATTTCCCTATGTTTAGAAGCGACTTTAAGATAAATTAACAAACTATATTTTGACTTCCCTTATTTATTTTAACTTGGGATAAAGTTATTTATCATAAAATTTTTGTAGAAAATAACTCTATCTCACACTAAGTTAAATAAAAGAAATCAAGAGATAGTTTTCTTTTAAACTTTTTTTTTTCCCTGATATAGTGATACAACCGAACACAGCAAAATGTAAAAAATTATTTTCACATAAGATTTTCCATTAAAATTAACAAATATTGTATCATTCCACTTGGTTTCAGAGAAGCATTTCCCTTGGTGATGTCCATACATAATGAGTAGTGCAGGTCAGCAGGTGAGATGGCACCGATAGTTTTGATTTGGGGAATATAAGTAGAAGAACATTGGGGCATGTTTGGTTTCGCATTTTTTATAATAAATTTTTTTTTTTTTAAAAGGTAGAATTTGTTTTTTCTAGATAAAAAAAATGTCATTTGGTAGTTGGTTTTGGGAAACAAAATTCGATATAGTATCGATATATCTTTGATGATTTATGTATGAAAATGAATCAAAGATTTGCTTTGAATCAAGTTTATGTTATGTTAGGGAAGTCATAAACTTGAAGCTTTTGAGGAGAGCTCCTCTATTTATAGAAAGAGTTGCCTTCGGTTGCCAAGTTGGAATAAGTTTGGAACTCTCCAAGGCTTGAATTTTCGGAATTGTTAGTCAAAAAAATTGCAAGTACGAATTGAAAATTGAAAAGGTCGGAAAACACCTGAAAATTAGGAGGTTTGGAGTTGAAAGTGCCGAATCAACACTTGGACCCAAAGTCCAAAATTGTGCTTTTTTCAATTATTATTGTTGTTGTTGTTGTAGTTATTTTGGCGATTTTGGTGTTTTTTTTAGCAATTTTTACTTTTTAGAGTTCCATATAACTTTGGACCTATTTTTTAGTCTCTATCTCTCTCAAGAGTACTAAATTTCCTAACAATATTGAACTCTTACAATTAATTAGATGCAACGGTTTCTCTGTAGCAAGGCAAACGCTCATATACGCTTCAAATATGAGCGTTTGCCGATAATGTGCTACTGGTGCGGCAAACTTTCTCATAGTGACAAAAACTGTGAGCTTTGGGTAAGGAGTAACGGGTTACTCACTGAAAGCGATAGACAATTCGATGCATGGCTCCATGCCCCTCTGTTCAACACAAAGAAATGCTCGGCAATTCGGGTGGGTGGCGAAGATGAAGTAAAGTGTGGTGGATCGGACCAGGAGGTGGTCAGAGAGGAAGTGGAAGTTTTAGGAAGCCAGAGTGGGAATGGATACAGCTCAGTGAACGATGGGAACCGCCGGTAGAAGGAGGGGACCAGTGGGCCGACTCCTACAAACAAAGAAACATTACGTGGGATCGACGCTGCTATTTCAAAATATGATAAGACCGAGGTGGACCTTTAGTCAAATGGACATACATCCATTTTGGGCCAAGCCGAGGCCCATAATACACCAACCATGCTGGGAAACACGGGCTGTATTTTAAGTGAAGATGAAGACATGCTCACAATTAAAAGCCCACAAGGAAATGAATATAAGGCTCGTGGGTGGAAGAGACTTGTAAGTGACCGGCCCCATGCAGAAGACCAGATTACACGCATGCAGAGAAAAAGAGCAGTACGTGACGAGGAGGATGAAATGGGAGTCGAGGTGTTGAAGAAGAAGTTATGTGCCTTTGACACTGTTAGAGATATATATTAGACATATTAGCCCAATGTAATAGGCCCAAGCCCAATCCTGCTTGTATTAGTAGTCTAGGGTTTAGTCGCCTATATATACTCATGTTATGGCTCATTATAACACAGGTTATTGTAACCACCCAATCCTGCTTGTACTAGTAGTCTAGGGTTTAGTTGCCTATATATACTCATGTTATGGCTCATTGTAACACAGGTTATTGTACTACACTCTTATACATAATAAAGATGTAGCCCTTAAGGGATTCCTCCGTGGATGTAAGCCGTCAAGGCTGAACTACGTAACGCTCGTGTTCTCAGTGTTCCTATTCTATGTTTTCCCTTCCGCATCTATATTAGCATATTCAACATGATGTATCAATGCTAATATTTAACATGGTATCAGAGCCAAACTTCGTTCTTGGCATCAAACAAAAATCTCTAGCAAGCAAAGAAGATTTTCACGTGCACACCGCCATCAGAAGTCACACATGCTTGTCTGCTGGATCTAGACTCCACAGCATCTCGCAGCCGCCATGGCTCACTGCTGTGTCCAGTTCCTCAAGCCCAAGCAATCCGTGTCTCTCCCTATCAGATATGTGCACATCAAGCCTTCGCCTGTCAAAACCGACACCACAAACGTGCTCCTAGGCCTCCCGCGAGAAAAACCCAGAAATACGGTCAACCGAAAGCTAGCCACGCACCGCCACACACCGCAGTTAGCTCCGGAAAATTACCACGCGCCGCCTCAGATTCTTGACTTCTAGATCGTGTTCGTGCACACGCACCGCCATGACGGCCTCCTCGTCCACCGATTTACTTGGCCTAAGAATCTGGTGGTCAAAAGCTGCCGCACGCGCCTCCACGCGCCACCTGGGTTTCTGACTTCTCCTCCACGCGACGGTGAACACGCACACTCCTGCCACGCGCTGAAATCTGCTGCTGATGTCATCTGACGTCACCGGATGACGTCATTACTCCACGTCAGCAGCCACGCAAGCACGTCCACGTCAGCGACACGTCATAGGATGATGTTCATCGGCTCTACTGCTCGACCCATGACCCAACCCGGACCAGTATCCGTTGACTTTGACCCTGGACCAGTTGACTTTGACTTTTTTACGTTGACCTTTGACCAAAAGTCAAAATTTTCGACAGGGCCTATCTTGCTCAGTTTTTCGCGTAGATTCCAATTTTGAGCTCCGTTTCTTCATTTGAAGCTCCAAAATTGGTCAATTGGCACATTCTTCATTGTGGTTTCTTCAAAGGCTTTATTCATGGCATCTTCAAGAGATCTTCTCATACTTATCCAACCTCAAGCCTTCATCAAGCTTCCGCCTTGCGTTTAAGGGAGGGTGTTAGAGATATATATTAGACATATTAGCCCAATGTAATAGGCCCAAGCCCAATCCTGCTTGTACTAGTAGTCTAGGGTTTAGTCGCCTATATATACTCATGTTATGGCTCATTGTAACACAGGTTATTGTACTACACTCTTATACATAATAAAGATGTAGCCCTTAAGGGATTCCTCCGTGGATGTAGGCCGTCAAGGCTGAACCACGTAACCCTCGTGTTCTTAGTGTTCCTATTCTATGCTTTCCCTTCCGCATCTATATTAGCATATTCAACATGATGTATCAATGCTAATATTTAACAGACACAACACAACAGCAAACAGCGGAGGTTGCAAGACAGCCCCATCGAGAGCAATGAGTTGCCTTGCTTGGAACTGTCGTGGGCTTAGGAACCCACTGGCAGAGGATGAGCTTGAAACCATTATTCGAGCACAAGATCCCGTGATTATTTTCTTGTTGGAAACCTATCCATGCGCAGTTAGAAAAGATACGGTGTAAGATCAAATACGCAGGCTTGTTTACAGTTCCTAGTCGGGGTAGGGGTGGTGGTTTGGCTCTTTTATGGAAATCGGATATTTCGGTATGGGTAGACAGCTTCTTAAGGTATCATATTGACGCATTGGTGAATGGAACGAGTTCGGAACCTTGGCGCTTTACCGAATTCTATGGAGAACCTAACACTCATTACAGGGAGGAAGCATGGAGTATGTTAAGGATGTTACGATCAAAACCACATTTACCGTGGTGCTGTATGGGAGACTTTAACGAAATACTACAGTCGGATGAGAAGAGAGGAGGTAGAATCAGGCCGCACGTTCAGATGCAAGCTTTCCGTGATGTGTTGGATGTTTGCGGTTTTGTGGATCTCGACTTCACTAGACCAGAATTTACGTGGCATAGTAGGAGACACGGTCACCTAATTTGGGAACATTTAGACAGGGGGGTGGCCAACTATGATTGGCTAGCAAAATTCCCAGCAGCTCAAGTCTGCCATCTTCATTGCTTTTCATCAGATCATCGTCCCATTAAGGTGGTTTTTTATCCTAAAGTAAGTCTCAATGGTGTTTTCGGCGACCTTTTCATTTCGAAGAGATGTGGTTAGCAGATAGGGGTTGTAGTGATACGGTTCTAAGAGCTTAGGAGATATCACAAGAAGGCACTCCTATGTTTAAAGTGTCCAAGAAACTCAAGAAGCGAAAAAAGATGCTCAAGTCTTAGAGCAAAGATCACTTCGGTAACGTAAAGAAACAAATTGCCACTAAGAAGGAGCGGCTATGAAAAGCTAAAGAGGAAGCAGCCAAGGGTGGGAGTTATGGGGTGGTTGTCCAATTGCGGAGGGAACTTAATGTCTTGGTGGATAAAGAGAGCAAAATGTGGAGGCAGAGAGCTAGAACGCAGTGGGTGGCGAAGGGTGACAAAAACACTAGATATTTTCATGAGGTGGCCACTCAAAGGAAGAGAAAAAATTTTATTAAGGGTATCAACGATGGTGAAGGAGTCTGGCAGAAAGATGAGGAAGTGGTTTCAGCAACCTTTGTGGAGTTCTATACCAGATTGTTTACTCAATCACATTCTCATGATCTTGATCGAGTCCTTGAAGGTGTTAAAAGGATAGTCACAGCAGACATGAATGTCAAGTTGGTGAAACCGTACTGTATGGAGGAAGTTGATATAGCTATCAAGCAGATGGCTCCTTTGAAGGCACCAGGACCTAATGGAATGCCTCCCTTTTTTTATCAATCCTTTTGGCAACACATTGGCCCAGAAGTTATAGAAGCCGTGCTATCTTGCCTAAATTCTGGTACTCTCCTCAAATCCATAAATCACACTTTCATTAATTTGATTCCAAAAGTTAGTAATCTTGAAAATGTTTCAGAGTTTAGATCCATCAGTTTATGCAACGTGATTTATAAAATTATTAGCAAAGTTATTGCTAATCGGTTAAAACCCTTACTGAATTCTATAGTTTCAGAAGCTCAAAGTGCTTTCATTGCTAATAGACTTATCACAGATAACATTTTGATTGTCTTTGAGTCCTTGCACTATATGAAAACTCAAAGCTCAGGAAGGGAAGGTTTTATGACATTTAAACTTGATATAAGTAAGGTCTATGATAGAGTGGAGTGGAGTTTTCTAGAAAAAATCATGTTAAAGATGGGATTTTAGGATTCATGGATGGCTATGATTATGCAGTGTGTATCCACAGTGACTTACTCCATACTTTTAAATGGAGAACCAAAAGGGTTTATAGAACCATCCAGAGGGTTGAGGCAAGGTGATCCCCTTTCCCCCTCTCTCTTCTTGTTTTGTGCGGAAGGTCTAAATGCTCTTCTTAACAAAGCAGTGGAAAATGGGGAGATTAGGGGTTTATCTCTATGTCGCCAAGGGCCAAAGATTACTCACCTCTTCTTTGCAGATGATTGCCTTCTGTTTTGCAAGGCCAAAAAAAAAAGAATGTCAAATAATCCAGCAACTACTTCATTGGTATAAGGGTGCATCTGGCCAATTGGTGAACAAGGACAAAACAACCCTCTTCTTTAGCAGAAACACACCGGAGGAGGTCCAACAAGAAATCAAGGTCTTGCTAGGGGTGTCGGCTATCAAGCATTATGAAAAATATTTGGGCTTGCTATCATTTGTGGGGAGACAAAAAAAAGCTTGCTTCATTCAGATCAAGGAACGAATTTGGACAAAAATGCAAGGGTGGAAGGCAAAGTTACTCTCTCAAGCAGGAAAGGAAGTCATGATAAAGGAGGTTATTTAATCTATTCCCACTTATTCGATGAGTGTGTTTCGGTTACCAATTGATTTAATTAAGGATATTGAGACGATGATCCGTAAATTTTGGTGGGGAAACCAAGATAATACAAGAAGAATGCAGTGGGTGAAGTGGAGCACCTTATGCTCCTCAAAGTCTCTAGGGGGTAAGGGGTTTCGAGATCTCCGACAATTTAATGATGCACTCCTCGGCAAACAAGTATAGAGACTTCACTATGAGAAGGATACGTTAATGTATAAAGTATTTAAACCAAAATATTTTCCATCGGGGAGCATTTTGGACGCTGAATTCAACCCACGAAGTTCCTTTGCTTGGAAAAGTATTTTAAATGCTAGGGAGGTCATTTGCAAGGGAGCACGGTGGAGAATAGGAGATGGTTCAGGGATCAACATATGGAAGCATCGATGGCTGGATTCTTCAGGGGGAGGTCAGATTGTATCTCCTCAACTTGACCCTTAGCAAAGGATCTCTTCATCCCTAACACAAGAGTTTGGAATAAGGAGCTCATTGAACAGAAGTTCTTACCATGGGAAGCTGAGAGTATTCAAGGAATTTCGATCAGCCATTATCCGATGGAGGACTTGCTTATTTGGCCACACACCACGGATGGAAGCTACTCGGTTAAAAGTGCTTATCAGTTGCTGGCCGCTGAAATCAGATCTGCCCTGCCCAGTTCGTCTGCTACAGAGGGTTGCAAGCCCTTTTGGAACAGGATTTGGAATTTGCAAGTTCCAAATAAAGTTAAGCACTTTATGTGGAGAGGTTCAAATGAGTCTTTACCTACCAAGCTTAATCTATTTACACGGCACATTCTCCCTGAGAATATTTGCAGTCTCTGTGAAGAACACACCGAAGATACTATCCATTGTCTTTGGCTGTGTGACCGGGTCAAATGCATTTGGCTTTCAGATTCAATATTTAGTCCACTATGACCAAAGATTTTTAGAAGTTTTGGCGATCTTGTTTCAGCAGTTTTGACCGACGCAAGCCCAGTCACAGCTGCTCTGTTTTCGATGGTTGCCTAGAGCATTTGGATTAGACATAATAAACTGAGGGAGAAGCAAAATGTTTGGGGAGTTGGGGAAACGGTGCAGCGAGCTCGTGAATTATTACAAGAATTTTGGGATGTCAAGGATTGCCCAACTCGATCTCGTGTGATGTGCACAAGACAGACATGGACGCCACCAAGTGAAGGTTTTTACAAGATTAATTTTGATGGTGCCATCTTTGAAAATTCTGGAAGAGCAGATCTGGGGGTGGTGGTTAGGGATGTGGAAGGAATGGTCATTGCTGCTCTTAGCCAAAATAAGCTCCCTAGCTCTGTAGATTCGGTTGAAGCTTTGGCTGCCCGACGTGCTATCATTTTGGCTCAGGAGATAAGTCTTACACAAGTGGTAGTGGAGGGTGACTCATTGAAGGTTATTGCAGCCATTAACAATCCAAAACAGAGTAGGACTCAGTGGGGCCACATCATAGAAGATATTAAAAAAGCTAGTCTTTGTTTGCAAGCTTGTAGCTTCTGTCATGTTAGTAGGGGGTAACAACCCGTCCCTTGCTAGAAGAGCAGTTATACTGATGTGTGGTTAGAAGAACTTCCACCGGATTTGGATGATGTTTTTCAGTCTGATTTGCCTTAATAAAATTGACTTACCTTATTCTCAAAAAAAAAACAAAAAAGAAAAAAAAAAATTAGATACATGTATCTCCCCCATTATTTTTGACACAGCACAATACTATCACGACACATATTTAATTACAATTAATTATTTATAAAAACCATCATAATTAATTAATCATAATTGCACATGATCAACTCTAATCATAAGCTCTCTCTCTCTCTCTCTCTCAAAAAAAAAAAAAAAAACTCTAATCATGAGGATGCATATCAATTTGTTGAATATTGATTTGGCTATGACTTTTAATTTGATGGTCCAATTTAAGCATATAAGTATTTAACACGTCATTTTGATCAATAGAACTTTTAAATTTGTTTTGGGATAATTACAAATTACCCACCTGTGGTTTGGCCCGAATTTAACTTACCCACTCGTGATTTCATTTTTGACATTTTACCCACCTGAAGTTACTTTCGTTTAATCTTTGTTACCCACCTCTATTAAAAAAGAGGGGTAAATAAGTCCTTTTACTCTCATTTTATATCTCTCTCATTCCAAAACAAGAAAAACAAAAAAAAGCAAAAGAAAACAAGAACAAGATGGGCTATTTTAAACCCAGGAATATGCATCTCTTAAAACATGGCTCAAATTAAAAAAATTTCAAATCCAAAACACAAGAAGACCACCATAATCACCTTCATCGTGAAAGCCAACCTGCAAAAAAAATTAAATAAAAAAAAAAATCTCAGGGCTACCATTCATATATTCCTTTTACCTCTTGGATTCATTTATACATAATCTTCTCTCTCTCTCTCTCTCTCTCTCTCTCTCTCTCTCTCTCTCTCTCTCTCTCTCTCTCTCTCTCTCTCTCTCTCTCTCTCTCTCTCTCGTACAATCAAAGAAGCTATGGTTGGGGACTTAGCCAGTGCAATTCACAAAAACCAAGTACGTTTTTTGGGTTCTCAAATTTTCCTCTTTTTTTTTTTTCTTTTTTTTTTTTAATTTTTTCCCTTTGTTTGTTTGCTTAGAAACCCTAAGAAAATCAATGGAAAACCCCAGTTTTAAAATCTGTGAACTGGGTTGTTTTAACAAAGAAATAATCTTTCTTCTTTGTGGTTAAAAACCCACTTTCAAGTTTCTTTCTTTTTTTTCTTTTTTTCCTTTCCTTGCCTACCAATTTCTTTTGGTGACCAAATTAGAGGGTAGCAAGAGTTAACATCTTAGTTCCAATTTTTCTTATTTTTTGATTGGTTTCTAGGAAAAATTTGGAATCTAAAACGTGTTTTGGATGTTTTGAAAGCTCAGTTTCCAATTTCCCACTTTCTTTTTTTAGCTTGACGCTTCAGAAAGTGGGTCTTTTTAGTTTATAAACCCAGCTTTAAGAATTAAGATTTGCAATTTTCTTTTCCTTAACCATAGTTTTTGTCAACAAACCCCAGGTTTTTTTTAAAGAATCTCGAGTTTCAAAGGAAAACAACAAACCCATAAAATAAAAAAATAAAAATTTCTAAATGCTAAGAGCATTAACCCATCTTTCACGATGGCTAGTGACTTCTTTTTTCCTTTTTGTTGTTGCGCAAGTTGCTAATTTTGTGGTACATCTTTCAGTTTAGATGTTCTTGACTTTATCATAATTATTGATATGTTAAGATGTTCATATTGTATGTACTCATGATTTTCAAGCAAATTAGTATATCTACCTCATGTGGATGGGAGTGCATCTTGGGAAAAAGGAGTGTTTGATCTGTTTTGGGTTTTGTTTTTGATAAAAAAATGTGTTAGAGTAACATCTGAGAGGGAGGTGGGTTACGGAGTAGTAATGGAGTGAAGCACAGGTGGGTAAAGTATCAAAAATGAAACCACAGGTGAGTAAATTAAATTCGGGTTAAATCACTGGTGGGTAATCAATAATTATCCCATTTGTTTTTAAGTGATGCATCGGAAGATCAAGTAGTCAAAATGGTCACATCATAAAATGACAGTTTTACCAAGAACGAGGTTAAACAAACATTGTAAAATGGGGGTGTGTACTTAGTCTCAAATTAGGGTGACCCGTACCTTAGAACATCCAAAATTTTCATACTTAAGCTACAAAGACACACAAAAAAAAAAAAAGGACAAAGTTTCTCTCCAAACTAATTTTAGAGATGTTCCTCAAAAAAAAAAATAAAAAAATAAAAAGTTTTGAGATAGGGACACACTCAGAATTTCAAGTTAAATGGGCCAAAGTATAAGAAGAAAAAAAATTCCAATAAACATCCATATAGTATTAAAAAATTATAAATACACAAAATCATTATTTCTTAATACATTAAAATGCAATCATCTACCGACAAAGACAAAAAAAAAAAACCAAAAAAAAAAAACAAACAAACAAACCAAAAAAATAATAATAATGTTTTTTTTTTTTTTAATACTAGGTTGGCTAGGATTTTTATTTTTATATTTAAGTTAGAGTATTCACAATAGTGATGCCAAAAAATTTAGCTTTTAGTACCTCAAAAAGCTATTTTAACACCTCATTTTACAATATACTTAATATCAAATATTCTATTTTTTTACCACTTCATTTAAAATAATATAAAAAACTCATTAAAATAATAAAGGAAGAAAGTGAATTTGTGTTTTTTAATTGAAGGAAGAGAGATAATTATAATAAAATATTTTATTTTATTTTTAACAATTTGCTACATTCATTGGTATTTATACCAATTTATTGTAATTGCAAAAAAAATTAGTTTTAACTTTTCCAAAAACGCATGGTTTTTTTGTGGTAAAATAGTTTTTTTTGCTAAAATACAGTCACCACTATAAATGTTTTTATTGTTTTTGTTAAGTTTTTGGATTGAATAGTTGCTAGTTAGGCTAGGCTACCTAAGCTGATTGGGAAAGAGGGGGCCTAAGGTTTTAAAAGGAGACCCAACTACAAAAATAAAATATATAATAAGTATAAAATAAAAAATAAAAAAGGCCAGGGGGCCGGGCCCCCACCTGGGTCCATCCTTATTTAGAGAAAAACCCTCTAAACTTATCATATATTTTTCTATTGTATGTGAATTGTGAAAATCTAACTATTGGATTACATGTATTTTATGTTCTTAAAATGTATGTCAAATTTCGTTCAAATCAGCTGTATTTTGCACGCATGAAGAAAATAATAAGAAAACACAATCTAATGATTAGATTTTCAAAATTTATATCCAATAAAAAGATATAAGAGGAATATGAAACGTATCTCTCCTAACCTTTTTTTTATTTTTTATTTTTTTTGAAAAAAATCTTCTGGTTGAAATCAAAACTGACAAACATAGAAAAATGTTACTGTGTTAGATTTTTATTAAGAAGCCCAAGCCCAAGCCCACTCAATGAAGAAAGAATGCTCACAATCACATAAACAAAAAAATCGAATAGTGCTAGGCCGAGGTCAAAATTTGAAGTTACTTTACGATGATTTCCTCTTAGACCTATCACTTGAAGGTCCTGCATTCTTATTTCCTTAAGCATAGAATGTGGGCGTTGTACTTGTACATCTTTCCAAAACCAAACATCAGAGCCACCGTACAACCTTGGGCCTTGATCATTGTGTTATATCTTTTTTTCCTACTTCCGGTGATTAACAAACCATATCCAATGGCTTGATGAAGCCTTTGCTACTCTTTTCTTTGTTAGTAATTATGTTTTGAAGTAGCCAGATTAGTCTTTCTTATGTAAACTGATTGTAACTAGGAACGGAGTTAGAACTTTGAGTTAGGGAGGGCGGTTTTATTGTTGGTTGTATGCAGTGATTTCAATCTCTAATTCTGCTACTTAGCTACTAAGATTTTTTTTTTTTTTTTTTTTTTAGATAAGAACAAAATTATTTTTTTTTAGAATTTTTTTAAAGGGCAGAGTTATTTATTTTGGGTAAAATTAGTTAATTGAACTTAATTTTTTTTTTTTAGTTTTATTGGTAATTTTTGTTGTTGAGCTTCTTCTCTCTTTTTTTTTTCTTTTTTTTTTTTGCCTTGATATTTTATTTTAGATTTTAGATCTATAAATTTTTTTATAGTCACTAAAATAAGGAAAATACTAGAGCTGCAAGTTTTTTTTTTAATTTATTTATGTAATAAGTGATTATTGGTAAGTAAAAAAATGATATAAATGGTATGTCCATATGCGAACCAATAAAAATTTGCTACCAAAAAGGTTTGTAAAAATGTTATAAAAAAGGTTGCAAGTATAGCATTGCTCTTAAAAGAATCAATGATATTGTTAAAGGGAAATAAAATGTAATTTTATAGAACAAAATTGCTAAAATTAATACATATAAATAATAATATTTTAAAAAAAAATTTAGGGCCCCCCCCGGGTCCACCCTAATTGTAACAAGTGAGATGCATTTACGATTAGCCTTTTGAGTTGTTTTTAGAGTTCCATTTGACTTTAATACCTAGTTTTAGTCTCATATTAAGCTTATGAGTGTCGGTTTGTGCATAGCCTTTGCTCATTTTCGTTTTCTTTTTTATGTACAACTTTTTAAAAGATTAAAAAAAAATCAATTGTTTTAAAGTATAAATATACTTTAGTCCAATTTTAGCAAAATGTCAAATAAGTTAATGCTAAATCCACACTAAATGTGTTATGAAGTATTTATAAACTTCAATCACTAATTAATTACTTTTAATTAACAATAATCTAAAATAACTAAACATCCTATCAAATTGGACTCTTAAAATTAATTAAATGCATGCATTTGCACCATTACTTTTTACATGACCCAATACGCATGACACATAATTAATTATGATTAATAACCAATCATAATTAATTGATTTCTTTCTTTTTACCCCACGGCCCCACCTCTTTGTATTTCTCTCCCTTTTTAACTTTCTTTTTCTCTCTTTTTGAATAAAATAGTATTTTTTTTCACATTTTAAAATATATTATTTAAAATATACTATCAAATACATTTTTTGTATTATGAATATTTTTTTTTTTTTTATAAACTTGCGTTATGAATACTTTAAATACATGTTTTCACAAGCATTATAACATTTTTTCAACCATATTTTTCATATCATTTTAAACACCAATACTTAAACACTTGCTCTTAAGCTGCCACAACCAAATAATGGGAAATAAGCAATCCTCTCAACAAATATATATATATATATATATATATATATATATATATATGTGTGTGTGTGTGTGTGTGTGTGTGTGTATTATTCAACACCAAAAATCATTTTATTTTTTGGAATAGAAAAATCGTTGATAGATAGAGAAAAAATGTTTGGTTGAAATCAAAACAGAAGAAAGACAGAAAAATGTGAAAAATACTAAGGGCATGTTTGGTACACTGTAATGATTATTACATGGGAATAGGAATAAGTATTACAATAAATACATTAAGTTGGTATGTAATAAGTATTACTATTCATTAATTTGGTGACCATTTAGGAATAAAATTTTGAATATGCATCCACAATTTAGTAGAGTATAAAAATAAAGTGTAATTAAATCATTTTTAAGTCAAATTTCCTAAAATACACTTATTTTAGGGTGTTCAAAATAGAGCTAATAATTAACAAGAAGGAAAATTTATTTTCTTTCATTTTGAAGATGTGGCAACTAATGACTTTTTAGAAAAAAATTTAAAAAGTTATTATATAAGGTGAATGAACAGATATTCAGTACTTTTGTAAGAAATAGTTATTCTTCATTTTGAAGAATAGTTATTCATAAGGAATAACTATTCATTGTAATAAAAACATAACCAAACAACCGAATAGTTATGCCATAGGAATATTTATTACATTACAATGACTATTACAGTCTACCAAACATGCCCTAAGACTATAACTTTTGTCACAACTTATTCAATTTGGAATAGTGTAGTTATGAACTTATATAAACCCATCACTTTTACTCCACCACTCATAATTCACCACATGAGTAAATTGTGGCAAAATTTATGGTTCTAGCATTATTAGAGCATTTGCAGCAGTGTAGCTAAATAGCTATATTGCTATTTTAGCTACATCAAAACACAAAAAAGAGGCTGCAGCAATGGAGCTATACTTAAAATTTTTTAGCTTTTTGCTACGGTGTACATCTATATAGATGTGCACTTAGCTCAAAGCTAAAATGAAAAATAATTTTTTATACTGTGTTCACACTTTTTTTTTAAAAAAAATTTTCCTTCATTCTCCTTTCTCTGTCTCTCTCTCCTCACTGCCTCTCCATCTCTTCTTTCTTCCTCCACAAACCCACAGACCCTTCTTTCTTCCTCAGAGACCCATTGCTGATCTGCACGAGCCCAGCCGCCACAAACCCTTCACCACTGACCCACGTTCGGCCGCCGACTTGACCCATTTCGGCCTCTCTTCTCTATTTTTGGTGTTTCGGTTTTGTGTTTCGGGCTGTGCTTGTGTTTCGGCTTTGTGTTTCGAGTTGTGCTTGTATTTCGGCTTTGTGTTTCGAGCTTGCTTGTGTTTCAAATTTGTGTTTTGGGCTAGGTTTTTGTTTTGGGCATGGGTTTCGGTTTTTGTTTCTAGCTGAGTTTGTGTTTCGGACTGTGATTTTTCTGCTTTCTTTTTTTTTCTTCTTCACTGGTTTTGATGGGCACAGCGGGGTTGTGGTTGTGCAGTGATTTTTATGGGTTTAATGGTGGTTGTGGTTGTGTGTTGGTAGTTGAATGAAATATTATTTTATTGTAGTGTTTATATTATTTTATTATGTTAAAAGCTAAAATAACTACACTGTTGTAAGATATGAAAATGTAAAATAAATAAAATAACTTTTTGTGTAGCTAATAAAAAGTTAAAAATTTAGTTCCATTGTTGTGGATGCTTTTAGAAAAATGTTACTACTGCTTAGTACTGTTAGGATTTTTCTTTAATGAAAAGCCAAGCCCACTCCATGAAGAAAAATGCTCACTACTGTACGTACAGTACATAACTGAACCGGAGAGGAACAGTGCTCTTATTGGTATCCGAGCCGGGTTCTTTGACTGTGTTGACGTTTCTCATGATTGAAGTTTGTTTGATTCATATGGTCTTGTTTTTTATTTTTTTTATTTTTTTTTATTTTTTTTGTGTTTTGACACCAAGTTGATAAAATGATATATAGATGTAGTTTCAGTTTTCTATTTCTGTAAGAGTTCATTATTGTATCTTAAATCTTGTTACTTCGTTCATTCCTATTATGTCCTTGTATTTTGTTGGAATGTTCAAAAGTTTTAGGAGCTGTTTGGTAGTGTATTTTAAGCAATAGTTTTCAATATTTAAACAATATTATAAGTATTTTTACACACTTTTTCACTCACGCGTATTTCTAAAAAATACAAACAACGTTATTAAAATAATATTACCAAACTAACTCTTAGTTTACATAATCTAGATTCTAGATTGTTATGTAATGATCCTTCAAACTTGATTTATACATAGTTGAATTCTGTTCATGCCCATTGATATTTGCAAAGCACTCTAAGTGAGGCAGCTACTACTTAATGTGGCAGTGTCCAGCAGGTCAGTTCATTGGTCCAAACCAGCCGAAGGTGTTCTCAAAATTAATGAGTGTTAGAGATATGTTAGCCCAATATAATAGGCCCAAATCCAATCCTTCTACATGTGTAAACCAAGTTTCTTACTTGTACTAGAAGTCTATTAATATAAGATTTAGTCTATTATATATATCCATCTTATAGTTCATTGTAACACAGGATTTATACTACATTCTTACATATATTAAAGATATAGACTTTTAGAGTTTCGGATGTAAGCAATATTGAACCACGTAACTCTCGTGTTTTTTTGTTCTATAATTTATACTTCCGCATCCATTCTAGCATATTCAATATAGTATATCAATGCTAATATTCAACAATAAGGATGCAGCAATTGGGCATTCCACCTTAATAATTTCTACAGTAACTAGAGACTAGAGGGATTTGGTATTTGCTTGTTCCAAAAGAGCAAACAACAACATCTCTCTTAAAAATGAGGCAGAAGTTTTGAGATGGGCAGTCAATCTTTATCCTTGCTGCTCAGCTTTGAATTAACACCTTTGAGGAGGATTATCTCCTTTGCTTCCAAGCAATTAGGACAATAATTCTCGACATCATGCCCAAGATATGCCCCGGAGAATTAGGACCATAATTCTTGACATCATTGTTGCTGCAGAGCTTGTTTCCAGTCCTCCCTTCAAATGGGTCACGAGAGAAGCAAATAAAGCAGCCCACACTTTAGCCAAATGATCTCTTGATTGTTTGTAAGCTCGGTTTAGTAGGACACGTTTTTATTTTTTTTGGAAACCTAATTGTAATGGTATTTATATGGGATTATAAATTAGTATTAGAAGTAACATAAAAAGTTATAATGAATCTCTCAAAAAAGACATTAATTTCTCTCTCTCTCAAAAAAAAAAAAAAAGTTATAATGAAATAACTATTCATATTCATGTGTTTGGTTATAATATATGAATAAAATCCTAGATTTATATTTCATAGTTTGGATTTCCTAAAATATTATTATTTATAAAATTATAGGGCTAGTTTTTCTGTCAACTCTAATGTCAGTTGCTTTTAATGTCTGTAAGCCTGTCTCGTCTTTTCTATTATTATTTATATGCCAATTATCTGTCATAGTTTTAGTTGAAGATGATCTGTGATGGGGTTCAAATTCTCTTTCATTTTTTAAAGGTGAATTTAAAGCTTTCAATCTTTCATAGAGGTCCAAAAAGCTATCATTTTTTCTTTCTACTGAACTATCATTTTTACTTTCTAGTGTAACAGATCTTTCAATAGCTTCCAAAGATTCTAATTTTTTATTAATTCTGTCCAAAAAACTATCATTGTGTTTATTAGTCTGTCGATTGATTTTATCTCCTGTTAAAATACTCCAATTATTTGTATTACTATTATAATTATAATTATAGTTATCCATATCACTGTCAGAGTCAGAATCTATTTCATCATATTCCATATTACTATTTGACCAATTATTGTCTATATCTATCATGCTATAACCTTCATCATAATCTATATCATCATAGTCCATGATTCTAATTAGTGTGTGCCTAACCTAAGTGTGAACAAGCAAACAGATAATGAACTGATAAATGTATTTATTCTCTTTCTAAGCAATTAATAATTATTGGCGGAACTATTACTAACCACTGATTTCCTTGCTATCAGGACCACCTCCTCGGGAAACTCCATTGCGGGACCACCCAAACAACGCCTGTCCGTCGGCTAACAACAAAGGGGCTGACCAACGCGAAACTATGATTTGCCAACGAGTCTTTAGGCTGACCAACGCTAACAAGGAGCAAGTAGTGGCTACTGGCTATGCAGTAATATATTCCTAATAACTTCTTAATTGCAAAGAAATAAAATTCATACATCTACCATCCATGGCTCTGATACCATTAACTACCCAGTGGAGATTCGCCCCACCTCGTCAGGTGTAAGTGGGAGGTATTTAAACCTACCACCACCTAATAAAGGGAGTAATTAGGTACCTACCAGAGTCACGTGTCTTCATGCACCCAAGATGCATCGCACCTGCTTATTGTTGCGCCATCACACCTGCCTTTTTGCTGCCAGATCCGGACTTATGCTAGCAAGGTGCTACCACGTCTTACACTCAACAGGGAAACACAGAGCCGGGCTAAGGCATGAAGAGACGCTGTACGGCGGAGAGCCCTCCTTTACCCTCGTATGGGAAGTGAGAGTTCACTTTACTTAACTCAGGTTACTTTTGAAGACTTACCATAGTTTACTTCATCTATAAATAGACAGACTCTGAAGACAGAAGACAGGTTCAAATTCTAGGTCCACAATTTAGGTCCACAATTAAGGTCCAATTTCAAGGTTCAAGTTTTAGGTCCAAGATAGCTCTCCCTTTCCCTCAGAAAGACTTTTATCCTTCCCCTCTTGTAATCTTGTAACCCTTCCCTTCCAGACAGATATAATCTTGTAACCCTTTTACAGATTTTACTTTGTAATCTTGTAACTCTTCAGATAGTGTTTTTACTTTCAAAGCTTGTATCAAAGACAGTTGTTTTCAAGTAAGAATTTATTTGTTTCAGTTTGCATATTCCATACTCCGTTTTAACTTATTTTGAATATATCTGTTTTAACTATTCATATTCATGTGTTTGGTTATAATATATGAATATATGAATAGAACCCTAGATTTATATTTCATAGTTTGGATTTCCTAAAATATTATTATTTATAAAATTATATTTACGTTTTTTACGGGTCTAAGTTATACATACTACTATGTATATATAGAATAATAATATTAGTGTCATTTGTTCAAAATTAATATTTACATAATATTCTTCTCAAAAAAAAATATTTACTTAAATATCAAAAAATATATTGATGACATCTTCTATGAACATTGAAGTATACATTCATCTACGTGTAGATCATGATGTTATATAAAACAAGCTCGAAATCTTTTTTTTTTTTTAAATGTTTCTTAAAACATTAATTCAAGTATCCAACCATCCATAAGTTCTAAATGCCCAAATACATCCAATGTTAATAATATAGCGTCGCCTCTTATAAAAAAATAATCACAATAATTCTTAAGTCTTAGAAACCTCATGTTCAATTGGATTAAAAAAAAAAAAAAAAAAGTTTCAAGTGTGTTCATGAGAATTTAACTGCCTATAGGCCCCATAACTAGGGGGCGTGAGTCTCTCACTACATACACTTGATATACAAGATACCTTCTAGATTAATCCAGGAAAGGAGGGCAAGTGCAAGATTTGAATTAAGCCGCAAATTACAATGTGATAATTAACTAATCAAGAGACAGAAAGAGTAGCAGAGGAGGATAAGAGGAAGACTCTTGGGCTGCAACCATGAAATGATTAGGACTTTTTGGGGATGTTTAATTTTTAGAGTCATTACTCATTACATAGATTAAGAAGAAATATCTATTACACACCATTTTGAAGGGATAGTTATTCTTTATTTTCTATAAATAATGACTTTTATTAAGAAGAATTCAAAAGGGTCCCATCTAATTAGGAAATAGCAAAAGTTAAAATAAAAAAAATAAAAATAAAAAATAAAAAATTCTATTGTATGCTGAAACTTGAAAGTGGTTTGACTCCCTATAAAAATTGAGACAAAAGTAAAACCATTATAAAATTCTACCAAGATCCTTAAAGAATAGCTCTTCTTAATAAACAACTATTCGTTACAATGAGAACATAACCAATCAATAAAATAGCTATTTATGAGAAATAGCAAATCCATTATTGTGTATTTTCATTTTTACCAAATTAGAGTGACCATAGTATATTTCCTATGTACTTGGGCTTTCTCTAATTTTATTTTTTCAAACTACAAACACTAAATGAGACATAAATTCTTATGTTTTGATGTGTTGGACAAATTTGTTACAAGGGGAAGTAAGAGGTGGCATTTTTTTTCTTTTAGTATCATAGATAAGAAGCAAGAGGTGGGATAAGGGGAACTAGGAGTTAGTAGGTGGTGGGGATTGTAAAAAGCACTTCCCTTTCTCATCTCTCTTTTTCTCTATTTTGAGATATGAAATTTTTATTTGTTCAAATCACTTAAAACTCAAATATTTATAGTTATTGATTTTATTTGTTTGGTCATAGATTTGAGCTATCATTTATCAAACTCGAAACCCTAACTAAGAAAATTGAAACCAAAACTTTAAAAAAGTGAAACACTAACATATTATTATTTTGTTTTTCTTATTTGTATTTTATTGATTCATTTTGTTGGCCCAATATGTAGCCTAGACTCATCAAATCGATGACCCGAAACACTGAATCCGACTTATATGTTCTATCGAGTATGGGATTCTCAGTCACCCGACCCAATCAAGTCGAGTACGGGTCAAGCCCAACCCTGATTCGACTTGACCCTTGGACAACCCTAGACTTAATGTTCCAACCTTTCCAATTATCAACTATCCAAAACAATTTTTTTTTCCTTCACTATAAATCTTGGCAATATCTCTAAACTGTCACAAAAGCCTAATAAGCTCTAGCAACAAACATCATCAAGTATCTCACCAAGACTTCAAACTCCTTGTCAGTTTTTACACAAATATTTTTGTTTAATACATTCAATAGATGCCATAATAAGCTTTCTTGTGTATAGAAGCACAATAAAGAGTCCTTTTTTCTCCCTTATTAAATCGCTTCAAATTTACCCATTTTTTTGTTTATTCTAAATCTTAAATCTCTAGTCTTGGTTGAAAATCCCATTTCTTTAATTTTTTTCAAGTTTGTTGACTCAAGCACCTTTCCAAGACTCGCTATTTGTCTTCTTCACTTTTACTACCCGTTTGGATTGGGCTTATTTCCTGCACATCTGCGTTTTCAACATTTTCCTCTTCTTCTTTTTCTTCTTTTTTTTGACGTGCTACTTTCACGTGGAGTGTCTGTCAGTGGGTCCCATGCACTGTACACGGGACCCACCACCTCTTTGACCAATAAGCATTTTACGTGGGAACTGGTCTGTTAGTGGGTCACGTGCAGTATTCACAGAACCCACAAACCTCAATTTTCAGCAATTTTTTCATTAAAAATGGATCCCAATGCACTATTTACACATTTAAAAATTATTTTACTACAGTGTTGATAGGCCAATAACGTATTGACCCCTTGTGATTAATTAATTGATTAATTAGCCAAGTTTATTAATAAATCAAATTAACATGCAAAGCACGTGATAGCACAAACAAATCACCAATTAAACTAAGTGCAGCGGAAATTAAATTGACACGGTAATTTGTTTACGAATGGTAAAAACCAACACAGCAAAAACTCCACCGAGTGATTTTAAGGTCATCACTCTCGAGAATCCACTATTATCAAAACAAGTGGTTACAAATAAAGGAATCACAGTACCTTATACCAACCTATAGTTGAACCCTTACCCCAATACCCAATTGGGCTTGTTCTGTAGTGACAATCTCTCCTTGTAATGCATGCCTCCCAGTACATGACTAACCAATTGCGTGGATCCCAGTACGCGACTTCAATCACCAACTAGAGAAGGTTGTTGGTTGCAAAGTTCTTCAGTTCATCCAAACGATGAAGTTCAAGAAGATGCTTGGTCACAAAACCCTACAGTGTACAAACACAGCAACTTCTTCACAAGAACGATGAACTAGGGCAAACTCTGTCTCTGGTCACAATTTGCTTGAACAAACTTTTGCTCAACACTTGTGCAACTTGTGTCCACTTTGACAACCCTTAAAATAATCATTTTATATGTCTAAGGTTGTAAGAAAAGAAAGCCCAAACATACAATCACGAATTGAAATCAAAACAGATCTGAAATTCTGTTTTTCATAAACCTCGACAGATACCCTATCTGTCGAGTTACTGTCGAGCCACGGGGCTGGAACAGCTTTTCAAGCTCGATAGATGGCTAACTGTCGAGCTAGCTGTCGAGGTTTAATAACAGGCACTTTTCATACTTGAATCTTGGACAAACTTGTATGGTTTCAACACTTGATCTTGAAACAAAGTTTCTTGAAGTATTAAACACATCCTAACTCTACCCGAATACAAGTAAAGTGCATTTTGTCAAAAGATTAGCCAATTACATAAAATAGTGACATATGTTCCTAACAAGTGAATCACACATGCCCTAACAAGTATTTTCAGCAAAATAAGTTGTATCCAAACGGACCCTTAGTGTGGAGGTGAGTAGTTGGCTCAACTTACCCAACTTGAACTGGGTCCAAAAGTTAAGCTAATCAAAGTTGAAAATGCCCTAAATTGAATCTAATAAAAATGCCCTAAATTGAAATTTCCATGGTATAAAAAGTTGGTTTTAACCTTGAAGAAAAAATTAGAGTTTTAGGTTGCACCCCAAAATTTGATACCTTTATTCTAAGGATATATGCACAACCAAAGAGGCTTGAAAATGATTTTATACGTATTTCATATCAAAACATCAAAGACTAGTAATATTTTAGGAAATTAAGTACCTCATCGAGTATCAACTTATGCTAGCAACCTGATAGCTTCATTGTCTTAGAAAAATTTTCAAGCTTCGAAACCACATACAACTATCAAATCCACTAGGTTGGCAAGTATAACCTTCAAGAAGACACCCATTGGAGTGTTAGTGTGTTACACATTAACTCGATTTGTGTGATGATATATATGGAAAATAAAGAAAGTTTACAATGCCATAATTATTATTTTTTTTAGCATTACATCCAAACAATAAAAATTGTGATTGATGGGATTTAAAATAGACATGGCAAAATTGGATTTGATCTGAACTTGAAAATTTTTACTCAAATTAAAAATGAGTTGATCCGTGACCTAACTCAAATCTAAAAATTTCTTTTTAAAAAAAATGTTTCGTTTAAGACACTGTACAATACACTAGCCAAGGCATGGGAGAGTGTCGATGTGGCTAGATTTGGATCTTACATGTGGAGTGGTTATGAGCAAAGGAGAGAAAACATCGGCTGCAAGATATTATCCTTGGCCCGTGCCAAAGACGTGACTGCCTTAGGAAGGAAGTAAGATATGCATTTGACGTGGGTACTCAAGCACTCACAATAATGGAGATAGTGACCTCCTAAGGTTAGCTACTATAAAAGCACTCCTTATTGGTTAAGTGTATGTTGGACCACTTTAGGGACACGTGTATCATCTTTAGCACATTTGATGTCCCTCTCATTGGTCAAGACTTGTTCCCCATGCAATGGCAAATTCACCTACCTCCATGCCACAGGCCTGATGTTGGCATTCTCTCTCCTCCAGCCACCAAATAGTACCTTAGTTGTAGTAAGGTCTAAAATAAGGAAATGATGACTTGACACATGTCTTTGTACTTAGTCATATTCCTCAGACTATAAGAGGAACATGCAGCTAGAATATTAGGGCAAGAACCTAAGTTACTCTTTTGAGAAAAGAGTAGAAAGTTGATAAGGAAGTAAGGTAGAAAAGAAGGTGATGTGCATGAAATATATACAATAAAGTACCATCAGATTTGCATAGTTAGCCTTATTTTTATATTATTTTGTGACTAATTATATATTATATTTGTTTTGTGGAAAATAAAGGCTATTCGCAATGGAGAAGCTGAACAAGTCACAAGTTGAATGCTAGGTGGGTCAGGCTGGTTATAAAGTCAACTCGAGAGAAGAGAGCTTGCCATGAAGTAAAGATTCAGCCCAAAGAAGTAGAGCATCCAGCCCAGGTGTGAATTCAATAAGAAGCCCAAGATGCAATTCAACATAGATGAAGTTTGCTAGGAAAGAAACTACAATCAAGCACAGGTGTCACAATAGAAAACAAGTCAATGTGTTGGGCTTTGGAAATCAATCACTAATTGAATTATTGTTGTGGGCCTCCGTATTACTTCACCAAAGCATGTACCTGAAGTCTTAGTGTGTGGCTTGAAATATTAAAATATAAAATCCTTGTTCTACTTGTATTAGGATTAGAGAATAATGTGCGGCTATTTTTCATATATAAAGCCCCTGGGTCAGTTTGTGTAAGAGAGGACGGCTAGGATTGGAGCGCTGGAGCAGCACGTAGTTTCTTTTACGATTTTTCTCTAGCACTGTGACTATTTCTTTCTCTATTTTATTTGTCTAGTTGAATGTTTAGTATTTTATTTTTATGTTTTCTTTCAATTACCATGAGTAGCTAAATTTATAATTAGGGTTAAGGATGAAACCTTATTAAGGATTATTAGTAATATTTATGTGATTTGATTTTTCCCACAATAGTTGTTCTTTAATGATTTAAATTGTTCTTGCTTCATATCAACCGACTAAGATGAGAGATTCTAGATATGAGTTCAATCATGTTTTTCTCATGATTTAGGATTTGTCTTAATTAATTGAATGCTTGGTTTATTAATTCTTGATTATAAAATTGGATATCGCTTGTGATTTGTCTGTCAATGGATACAATTTATGATTTTATTTTTAGAATTGGATATATCTTATGATTTGTTTGGCTACAAATACAATTGATGATTTGGTTTTATACTTAAGAAGCGAAGAAGAACATGTTTTTTATTTTTAAAATAAGGATTTTAATGAGAATATTTTCCATGATAGCAAGATTGATTTCTAGATTATCATGTAGTGAGTTGGGAAAAATTAATGATCATAAATATATGCTGATATGACTTACAAGGTGGATTCCAAAACCTTAATTCCTTTTTCTTGATTGTTTACATTTTTTTATTGTTTTATATCTTTTGCTTAGTTTAACTATTTGCTTAATTTTATTATTTGCTTAGTTTATTTAATTTCAGAGAAAAACCAATTTTCATTAAACTATATTAGGATTAATTTGGTTAAGATTTAATTAATTTTCCTACGTTCATACAAGTCCCTGTGGGTTCGACCTCATTCTTGTCCAATTATACTTCAGTACGGTTCATACACTTGCGAGTACTTTAAAATTTCACAACAGAAGGTCTCTCTTTTAAGGAAGAGCATCCTTATTGTTCAAAAGATACCCCTTTTCCCCACATAATATAAGCTAAATAGAGTAAGAGTGATTCTCTCTTGCTCAAACTGTGGTTTTTCATCCCCTTCTTAGGGTTTTCCATGTACATCCTTTGTCTACTTTACATTCTTGCAAACACTTTCTTTTTCTTTGGACATTATGATATCAAAGCTTGCATCTTTGTCACTCATGAGCTTTTCATCAAGATCTACTGTTAGATAACTTATTTACTCTCCCATATAAACTCAAATCTAACTTGCATGTACAAACACTCTCAAGTTCTGTTTGTTTTGCCAACACTAATGCTTATGATTTGTATTGTTCCTAGACACACAGCCACAACTTGGCTGTTTATATGTCTCAGGTGTTTGATGTATACTTTTTCTTTTTTCTTTTCTAAAAAAATATTCTACCTAATTTAGTAATTATGTTGGGCCTAACAAAATTTAGGGTGGTCACAAAATTTTTTTAAGGTAAAAAAATCATAACATTTTTAAAATTTACATATAATAATAATTTTTTTCTAGGTCATGGTGGTCCTGTGACCACCCTGGCTTCAATGTGGAGCCGTCCCCTGCTTATGCAGAATTCATAATGCTTTACTTACACAACCACTTTTAAAATGATGTTCTCTTAATCATAATAATTTCTGGTTTACGGCTTTCTGCCCACACTTCAGATCATTCAATTTATTAGTCATGAAACAATTACTGTGGGGGCAAAAGCTTGAACTTTTATATTGGGCCTTTAGCCCCATTTACTAATGGGAATGCGTCCGAGGAGGAGCAAATGACTGGGAAGGTCCCAGAGCCGATAGTCCTGTCAGGAAAGAGTAGAAGGCCGTGGTCCGAAAGGGTCATTCTCCTCAGACCTGACGAATGTTAGTCAAGCAGGCATTCGGTTGACTTGGGTACTCTTCCAGGAGATTCCAATGATGAAGATAGACTTCAGGCGCGTAAGAAGGTGATAAGGATACATAAATATCTTAGGGAAAAGCTGCCACCACCGCATTAAATGCACTGCAGCAGCTTTCCTGGTCGCATTAATGTGGAGAAGACCTCTGAATAGTGTTTTCAACCACTACCGTTCACAGAAAGCCAGAAAAGATGCTCAATAGGACAGATACTTGAGTGCAGGGTTGGATGATAAACAAGTGGACGATGGAAATGGCTTGGAAGAGACTATATAACGTGAGAAACCCTCCATAAGAAAGAGAATTACTGTAGCACGGTAAGGAACTCACTTCCAGAAATAGCAATTTGATCATCAAACTTACTCCTCGGATGTATATTCCATCCATACCTAGGTATCCTTTCCTGCTCGGACACATTTGAAGCCTTGATTAACCGTTAGATAATCCATTAAAGGCCCAGTTCTTTCACCCATTTTCTTACAAATTTATTATATTGGGCTCATTGGGCTTATAACCCAATCCTTCTAGGTTTGGGCTGCAATATGTGACCCTACAATTGGCGCCGTCTGTGGGGAGAACTAGTGCTTCAGTGGAGTATAGCAGTTATGGCAGGATCAGGACCACACCAAACTAGTCTACACCACACAGAATCAGCTAATGTTCATCAACAGGGCAAGCTTCACGATCTTGAGCATGAAAAGGACATGGATAACCAACAGGAAGGCAGCTTGTAGACGCTTCATACAGGTGGAAGTGGTTATCGAAGAAGAGGTCATGCAATACATGAGCAAGTTGATGAAAAAGTTGTGCAACGAGAAATCGATGATTTAAAGAAGCGACTTCGTCGAGCACAATGAAAACAATCCCTTTCCAGCTCTGATGTTTCCTCTAATGATGAAGAAGAAGATACAAGCCACAGACAACGATCAGGAACTCCACCTAGTGAATCTTTCTCCGGTGAGGAGGAACATCTTCACAAAAGGAGGCGCAAGAGTCCATCCGGAAGGGGAGTAGGAACTAATGTTATGAAGAAAGCTCTAAGCCAGATTTCTAAATCACCTTTCACTCGGGGAATAGAAAAGGCAAAGCTTCCTAGGTGTTTTCATCAGCCTACATTTGCCATGTATAATGGTTGCATGGATCCTGTAGAGCACGTGAGCCAGTTCAAACAAAAGATGGCTGTCCATTCTCAGGACGAGGCCCTGTTGTGTAGAGTATTTCAATCCAGCTTGGGACCGATGCCGATGAGATGGTTTGATGAGCTAAGGACAAACTCTATTAGTTCTTTTAAGAAGCTTATACAATCATTTTGTTCCCGATTCATTACATGCAGTAGGGTTCCTCAATCTCTAGACTCTCTGCTGTCTATGTGAATGAGGGAAGGGGAGTCTGTGAAGGCATTTGCTGAGAGATATTGGGAGATGTTCAATGAAATTGATGGCGATTTTGATGAAGTTGCTATTAGAACTTTCAAGGTCGGTCTCCCATTTGAGCACGGTTTAAAGAAATCTCTAACAGACAAACCTGTCACAAGTTTGCGCCAGTTAATGGATCAAGTTGATAAGTACAAGAGGATAGAAGACAATCAACAACAAGGGAAAGGGAAAGCTAAGGTTAACCCTCAGGAAATGAGGGATTTTAGGCCGGACCGATACAATAATAATCGGCCGAAAATGGATTATGTAGAATAATCAAGGTCGAACAGCACCCAAGTTGTCGGAGTAGTCTTCCGAGAGCCAGTGCATCAAGTGTTAGAAAAAGTCAAGAACGAACCCTTCTTCAAATGGCCCAACAAGATGGTGGGAAATTCGAAAAAACAAAACTATAACCTCTACTGCAATATCATCAGGATCATGGTCATACCACAGAGGATTGCAAGAGCTTGTGGGATCACTTGGACCAACTTGTCCGAGAAGGCAAATTGAAGTAGCTGCTACATCATTCTAGCGGTTTGGGGGGACAAGCTAATTCTGGGTCTGAGAGAGAGATTCCTTCAAGACCCCTCTGGGAACTATCAATATTATCTTCGCTGCACCAGGCAGAACAGGATCGTGCCCGTCTAGGGTAATGTCTGTAGCTCGCCTGTCTTCCGAGGACACTAATCAGGATCCGAAGAGGGCTAGAGTGGAACGACCGCTGGTCATGGGGTTCTCGGACGAAGATAAGATTGGAACCATTCAGCCCCATGATGATGCCTTAGTGATCACCCTCCGAATTGGGGGCTACGACGTGAAAAAGGGTAATGGTGGATCAAGGCAGCGCGACTGAGATAATGTATCCCGATCTTTACAAGGGGCTGAGCTTAAAAGTTGAGGATCTGACGCCCTATAGTTCTCCCCTAGTGAGTTTTGAAGGAAAGATTATTATCCCAAAGGGTCAAATCAGATTGCCTGTGCAGACTGGCTCGGAGATGGTGGAGGTAGATTTCATCGTCGTGGATGCATACTCTAGATACAGCAATTGTTACCAGACCTTGGCTTCATACTTTGGGAGTAGTTTCTTCCACTCTGCACCAGAAGGTTAAATACCCATCCGAGGGTCAAATTGAAGAAATATTGGGAGATCAAGCCATGGCGTGGCAGTGCATGGTCGCTGCCATCCAACATAAGCCAGAAGCTGAACCTTTGGCTCGTGGAGAAAAGGGTTTATAGCAGTTAAAACCCCCAGTGTTATCCATCAATAAGCCAGCCGAGGAGGCAAAGTGTGAAGATCTTGTGAAGGTTACTATAGGGGATGATCCGGAGAAGTTTTTTCAAATCGGATCCCAGCTACCTCAACAAGAGAGAGAAGAGCTGATAGAGTTCCTTAAACAGAACATTAACGTCTTTGGCTGGAATACTTACGAGGCCCTAGGAGTAGATCTAGAATTCATTTGTCATCATCTAAATGTTAATCCATTAATCGCCCCTAAGAAACAGCCCCCTTGGTGCCCATCCAAAGAGCATGCCGAAGCAGTCCTAGTGGAAGTGACTAGACTTAAGCAAGCCGGGGCTATCAAGAAAGTTTTCTATCCTGAATGGTTAGCAAATACTATGGTGGTGAAGAAAAAGAGTGGAAAGTGGCGAGTGTGCGTTGATTTCACGGACTTAAATAAGACTTGTCCCAATGATCCATTTCCTATGCCCAAGATAGACCAGTTGGTAGATGCTACTGTAGGCCATCCTTGGATGAGTTTCTTGGATGCCTTCCAAGGTTATCATCAGATACCTTTGGCCTTGGACGATCAGGAAAAAATAGCTTTTGTTACCCCTATTGGGAATTACCATTACAAAGTAATGTCATTCGGGTTGAAAAACGCAGGATCCACTTATCAGAGAATGATGACAAAGATGTTCTAGTCGCAATTGGGGAAAAATATCGAGATTTATATAGATGATATGGTGGTGAAAAGCATAATGGTTTCGGAACACCTAGGAGACCTTCGAACTATCTTTGAAATTCTTAGAAACCACAAATTGCGCTTAAATGCTTCCAAGTGTTCATTCGGTGTAGGGTCAGGAAAATTCCTGGGTTACATGGTCACTCATAGAGGAATTGAAGTTAACCCTGACCAGATTAAAGCTATTAACAACTTGCGATCTCCTCGGAATCCCAAGGAAGTGCAGAAACTAACCGGAATGGCCGCCGCCTTGAATAAATTCATTTCTCGGTCAGCAGATAGGTGCAGACCCTTCTTCCTGTTGACCAACAAATGGAAAGGTTTTGAGTGGATAGAAGAATGTGCCACAGCATTTCAGCAACTCAAAGATTACCTAGCTCGGCCACCGATCATGTCTAGTCCTGAGCCAGATGAAGTCCTTTTTGCCTACATTGTCGTGGCCCCATATGCTGTAAGTTTGGTACTAATACGAGCTGATGGTGGCGTTCAACAGCCTGTTTATTATATGAGTAAGTCATTGCATGAAACCAAAGTGCGTTATCTACCATTGGAGAAAGCTATCCTGGCAATAGTGCTTGGCACACGTAAGCTACCCCATTACTTCCAGGCACATACAGTTGTCGTTCTTACCAAACTTTCGCTTAAAGCCATACTCCGAAGTGCTGATTACACAGGAAGAATAACCAAGTGGGGTACAATTCTAGGGGCTTTTGACATCAAATATATGCCTCGTACCTCCATAAAAGGACAAGTTCTCGCTGATTTGGTGGTTGAATTCACCGAACCCGAAATAGAAGAATTACCATCGGTTGGAAACATGGATGAAAAATTGGTTGGCACGATTTCCCAATATCACCTTCTGACTTGGGAAGTATATGTAGACGGAGCATCAAATCAGAAGGGCTCAAGGGTTGGGTTAGTACTGATGTCCCCTGAGAAGGTTGTCATTGAAAAATCTTTAAGGTTGGATTTTTTAGCCACAAATAATGAGGCCGAGTACGAAGCTCTGTTATTAGAAATGGCTATGGTTCAAAGAATGGGGGGAAAGTCCATAAAAATCTTCTCGAACTCAAGGCTTGTCGTTGGTCAAGTAAGAGGGGAATTCGAGGCAAAAAACGAAAGGATGCAGGGGTACCTGAGTCAAGTTAAATGTCTACAGTTAAAGTTTGACTCCTTTGACTTGTTACATGTCCCTAGAAGTGGTAATACGCACGCTGACTCTTTAGCTATGCTTGCAACATCATCGGCACAAGACTTGCCTCGAGTAATTCTTGTTAAGGACTTATACAAACCCACAAAGACAAGAGGAGAGACGGCTCAAATTAATCAGATTAGGGCAAGGCCGAGTTGGATGGATTCCATCATACGATTCTTGAAAGAGGATATTCTGCCTGAGGAAAGAATAGAAGCTGACAAGGTACGAAGGAAGGCCACTAGTTACTGGTTATCCGAGAACCATAAACTATATAAACGATCCTTCTCAGGACCTTATTTGTTATGTGTTCATCCTGAGTTAACCGATTCACTTCTAGAAGAATTGCATGAAGAGATCTGTGGAAGCCATACCGGAGGCAGGTCCTTAGCATATAGAGCTATTACCCAAGGTTATTGGTGGCCAAATATGCAGAGAAAAGCTCTGGAATACGTCAAAAAGTGTGATCCAACGGTTTGCGCCGAGCATACACCAACTAGGGGGAATCCTTAATCCGCTATCTAGCCCATGACTGTTTGCTCAGTGGGGCTTAGACATTGTGGGACCATTTCCCAAAGCAGTGGGAAACAAGAAATATCTCCTGGTCGGCACGGATTATTTTATGAAGTGGGTTGAAGCGAAACCCCTAGCCAACATTAGAGATGTGGATGCGAAAAGATTCGTTTGGAAGAACATTATCACTCGATTTGGAGTTCCTCATGTGCTCATCTCGGACAACGGCCTTCAATTCGACAGCAAGATGTTTAGAAGATACTGTGACGAGTTAGGGATTACTAATAGGTATTCTACTCCTGCTTATCCCCAAGGGAACGGACAGGCGGAAGCTGTAAATAAAGTTATAGTAAGTGGGCTGAAGAAAAGGCTGGATGATGCAAAAGGCAAATGGGTGGAGGAACTACCACATATACTCTGGACGTATAGAACCACGCCTCGCAGGTTTACTGGAGAGACCCATTTTTCAATGACTTATGGAGCTGAGGCTATCATCCCTTTGGAAATTGGTTTCCCAACGTCAAGAACCAATTCATTCAATCCGAAGGATAATGATGAGCAACTAACAAAAAGTTTGGACTTAATTGAAGAGAAGAGAGAAAACGCGATGGTTCAGTTGGCTTATTATCAACAGAAACTGAAGCAAGGTTATGATGCCAACGTAAAGCTGAGACCTTTAACTCCTGGTGACCTGGTGTTACGTAAAGTTGTGGGCGCTGCAAAGAATCCAGCTTGGGGAAAGTTAGGACCAAATTGGAAGGGACCTTATCGTATTGCCTCAAAAGCTGGTATTGGAGCATATTTTCTAGAAGATCTGAACGAACATGTAATACCACGTCCTTGGAATGTAAACAACCTAAAGAGGTATTACTATTAATAAGTATTTTTATGATCAATTTATTTGTTATTCATATAAAGTGTTTATATTGTTCATCTTTTAGTCCTTTTAAGTGTTTAAACCTAAACCCAATCATGCCTAGAGTCCTTGGACCAAATGATTCGGGTTGGTTAACACGTTCGCAATTCTTTTAATTGTTTAAACTTAAATTCAATCATGCCTGGAGTCCTCGGACCGGATGATTTGGGTTAGTTAACACTCATTCGTAGTTCTTTTAAGTGTTTAAATTTAAATTCAATCATGCCTGGAGTCCTCGGACCAGATGATTTGGGTTAGTTAACACTCATTTGTAGTTCTTTAAAGTGTTTAAACTTAAATTCAGTCATGCCTGGAGTCCTCGGACCAGATGATTTGGGTCAGTTAACACTCATTCAAAGTCTTCGTAAAAGTTTAAATTTGAGATTCAATCATGCTTAAAATCCTTAGATCAAATGATCTGAATGAATTATTATTACAGTGTCACGTTTGAAGATATTTATCTAACTTTTACGTTGCGCTTAAAGTCCTGAGCCTATGGTTTGAATTTAACTTGTGTATCCTATTTGCATGATATGATAGTATATTCTATTCAAGTCAAAATGGCAAAAGATCACCATACTTAGACAATCAATCTTGCAGTACTTATCATGACGTATGAGACAAAAGAAAGATATCTTCATTGATAACAAAAAGGTGATACATTTCTTTAAAAAAAAAAAAACAGTAAACATAACAGAAAAATATGTATATACTATAAAAGCTAAAAACCCCTAGCCTAAGCTTTCGTCTTAGGAGCCCCTGGGTCAGCAGCTTGTTCAGATTGAAGGACAGTAGTGTCTGAGGCCTTTTCGGCAGGGTTGGAAGAATTCTTCTTTTTGTCCTTGCTTTTATCCTTACCCTTCAGAGTTTCAGCCTCCTTTCCTTTGCCAGTATCTTGGTGGGAGTCTACTGAAACTTCCAGAGGAGCAGGAGGGACTTGGTCCACCTTTGGCATCTCAAACACTTGGGCGGCTTGTTCGGGGAGAGAGGAGTTAGGATCTGAGAGCTCGCGAATCTCTGGGTCGTAGTGAATGCTCTTAGGTCGCCTCAAACCAGAGTCAGCAGGAACCCCAGCAACATCAAGGGCTTTACCCCAAGTGATATCGCAGTAGTCCCTAGCTACAGTGGAGAATTCCTCTGTAAGCCTGGCTTGAGTCTCCTCCGTCCCAAGTGTGTAAGCGGCTTGCTTCTCGGCCTTGGCCGCCTCTTTAAGTAATTGGGTAGCCTCCCTGGCTTTTCGAATTTCTTCGCGAAGATCCGTAACCAGTTTCTTTTCTGTGGCCATGTTTATTTCAGTGTAGCACAACTGCTTACGGATATCTTCAAACCGCTTTTCAGTGGTTTTCAAGCCCACCTCAGCACTGTCTCTCGCCCTAATAGCTTCTTTTAGCTACTCGGTCATCTTAGAATGGTTTTCTTTTAGGGCGCCTAGCTCTACCTCTACCTCGGATCGAGCATCAAAGGCCGCCTTGGCCTCGCTACGAACGTTCTTCACCCATTCCTCGGCCACAAAAACTTGTTGTGTAACCTAAAAAAAAATGTTTTACCTTTAGTATAAAATACAAGAAAAACTTGCGAAAAAGGCCAAGTATTTAAATAGAGCGATAAATTAAATCACTTATCATAGCCAGATCCCTCTTAAGGGATAGAAAGAGCTCCGAGTGAGTGAAGCTCCTGTAGACCTCCATGTCTTTTGGGAGGAGGAGGGGCTGCTCCAAGGCCTCGGCTACATGACCTGCATGCCCCCCACGGTAATGCCTGAGGGAGGCATCCCAGGCAATGGGTGCACCGTCCACCTCCAACTTTGGAGACCAAATGCGAGTTAGACGGCGCACTTGAGCCACAGGAAGCTCTTCTCGGCTGTCAACAGAGTCGGACCTCCTACTTCTTTGGTCCTGTGATTGCCTCTACTGTTTGCTTCCTTTGGAAGGGCCTACCTCACCTTCTTCAGGAGCCTCTACGTATCTTTTCCTCCTTAAATTAGGATTGGGCTTTAGCCCGAGGTCAGCAGGAAGCTGAGGAGGAGGAGGAGGATTCACTGGTGGCTTGGACTTGCTTTTGTCTTGGGGAGAAGGCGCCTTGTTTCTTCCTTTCATGAGCTCCCTCAAACTTGGGCCATTCTTAGTGGCCATCTCTTCTTCCTCGTTATCTGAAGAGTCACCCACGTAAGTTATTATCGGGGCAGGAGTCTGAACGTATGAGTACTCGTCCGCTTCTTCCTCGGCCTCTGATATAACAATGGCTTCCTCCTCAAATCGAAACTTGTCAATTTCTTCCTCAAGAGAAGAGGAAGATGCAGCTCTTTCCTCGGCTACAGCTTGTGCAAGGGGCACTTGCTGAAGTGGCTGATCAGCCAAAGGAATACCCTGCGGAATGGGATGATCAACTGATGGAAGATCGTGTGGATCTAAAAAATATGGCTGAAACACGTCTATACGAGCCAAACAATGGTCGTTTGCCCTGATAGAGTTGCCGACGTCTAGGAAAGTTCTTGAGATGGGTTCGTAGTCTAGAATTAGGTGAGCGGCTCGAAACTGTCCGTCGTCGTTCACGAAAATTTGAGACCTTAGCAAATAGTTGAGCGTAGGTACGTTGATTAAGCTGAGCCGAGGGTTTGTTTGTGTTTTATCTGTTAAATAAAAGAATCAAAGAGTTAGAAACCCAAAGTTCAGTGTAAAAAAAAATGAAATGATGATAAAAGGAAAAACGAGTCTTTTTGGTACGACAAAGCATGGCCGAGGACAAATAACTTAAATCTAATGTTAGAAAACATAAATCTAAGATACCCCACCTGGCTCTCCAAGCTGGGTTAGGCAAGGGAGACCGTCATGTCAAGGGCTTGATACGATGAGGTAGTCATCCTTCATCCCTCTGTTAGATTTAGGGAGACGAGATGAGCTTGACAGCATCGGACCGGGATTTAAGGTAAAACCTCGCACCTGTTTGTTGGTGGCCTTCGTATAGATGGGCTACATCGTACCAAGTTAGCCCCAATCCTAAGTGTCGGTCCAGAGCGTCAATTGCTCCTAAAATTCTAAAAAAGTTAGGTACACACTGTTGGGGGCAAAGCCTATGGGCACGTAAATAGTTTTTCGTAATCCTACTCATGGGGATAGTCATTCCTCCTTCTATGAAGGCGATCATTGGGATTGTAACTTCTCCCACCTCTCGGTCAAACGCTAATCCCTCTGGGGAACAGTATCGTATCGACACCTCCTAGGGTATATGATATTTTTCTTTGAACATTTCTATCAAGGCAGGGTTCTTCACTAAACGCTCAAACCTACCTATTCCGAATAAGTAGAAGAGAAAATTACAAGCCGAGGAGGTTGTCCGAGGAGATAAAGAGAGATTCGAAGTGAAAACTTACGTGAACTGAAGTAGGAAGTGATCTTCGAAATTCTTGAGGGTCTTTGAAGACTTTTCAAAAGTATGGCGAATGATCTGATGGCTGGTGAGCTTGGATGTTTGAATACTCAGAAGACTCTGAACTATGATGAAGAAAAGAGAAAATGGTACTCGTGAGCCTTTATATAAGAGACTGAAAATGAGGGGGATTTTATCCCGACTAAATCTTGAAGAGAAATACGGTCCGTTGGATCAAAACCCCACCATTGGATGCCAGGAGCATAACGCCGCCCAAAGTACTTAATGACGTTTCGCGAGTTCCGAAGCGTCAGAAACGATAATAAAATGACTAGAATGACCCCTCCACGTGCCTAAGTTTGAATGTTTTTGCGGTTTTAATCACGATTAATTGTCAAGTCAAAATTATATTTTTTCTCCTCGAACAAGAGAGAAAAATTAAAATTTTGAGGGGTTATTGTGGGGGCAAAAGCTTGAACTTTTATATTGAGCCTTAAGCTCCATTTACTGATGGGAATGCGTCCGAGGAGGAGCAAATGACTGGAAAGGTCCCAGAGCCGATAGTCGTGTCAAGAAAGAGTAAAAGGCCGTGGTCCGAGAGGGTTATTCTCCTCGGACCTGACGAATGTTAGTCAAACAGGCATTCGGTTGACTTGGATACTCTTCAAAGCGATTCCAACGATGAAGATAGACTTCAGGCGCGTAAGAAGGTGATAAGGATACATAAATATTTTAGGGAAAAGCTGCCACCACTGCATTAAATGCACTGCAGCAGCTTTCCTGGCCGCATTAATGTGGAGAAGACCTCTGAACAGTGTTTTCAACTACTACCGTTCATAGAAAGCCAGAAAAAATGCTCAATAGGACAGATACTTGAGTGCAGGGTTGGATGATAAATAAGTGGACGATGGAAATGGCTTGGAAGAGACTATATATCGTGAGAAACCCTCCATAAGAAAAGGATCAAAAATATTAGCAAAGAAAGAATAGAAAGAGAATTACTGTAGCACGGTAAGGAACTCACTTCCAGAAATAGCAATTTGATCATCAAACTTACTCCTCGGACGTATATTCCATCCATACCTAGGTATCCTTTCCTGCTCGGACACATTTGAAGCCTTGATTAACCGTTGGATAATCCATTAAAGGCTCAGTTATTTCACCCACTCTCTTACAAATTTATTGTATTGGGCTCATTGGGCTTATAACCCAATCCTTCTGGGTTTGGGCTGCAATTTGTGACCCTACAATTACAATTCTTTTTTTTTTTTTTTTGTAAATTATACACGCACCTAATTACAATAATTTGTTCACACCAAATAATTTATTGCAAAACTTATCAAAAATTTCATGTGAAAAAATACGGGTAGACTAAAACCTGACATGGCCTTATTTCTAACCCATTTAAGATGACTTTTTTTTTTTTTTTTTACTTTGACCTGATTAACCCAACTCATTTTTCACATCTAACTTATAATGATGCAGAAGTAAATCCCATCATTTGTAAAATCTACACAATTAATAATTTATTTCATCCAAACATACAATTAGAGTACTGTCTTTTTTTTTTTTTTTTTAAGTTTTCAAAATTTATTATTGGGTGGTGGATAAGAAGTACTATTAATTACAATGAATAAAACAATTTATTTAACAATAAATAGACTTTCGTTTCACATCTATAAAACTCCAAAAGGTTTAAAAAAACCAAAAAAAAAACAAAAAAAACAAAAACAAAAACAAACAAACAAACAACTTTACTTCTACACAAACCAAAAGTCAAATAGGTAATAAAATCTTAATAGGAGATAAATTCTATCAACCCATTTTTCAATTTGATTATAATTGTTTTGGTAAACCCATTATTGGACCGTTAATTAACAAACTTAATGAGTCAATCCAAACAATGATAGAACGAGCTATTAAAATCAAACAACTAAATGAGTTTAACTTTTGTCTCTTTGTTTAATTAGGAGAGAGAGAGAAGGTTTAGCTATGTGTTTCAAATTATTATTATTTTTGAGAAAGTGTTTCAAATTAATTTGATTCATCAAAACTCAAAAGTGTTGTGGATAATAATACAAAATATGAAATGACTAGTGTAGGGTCACCGTTTGTAGTCCAAACCCAGAAGAGTTGGGTTATAAGCCCAATGAGCAACAATAGCTTTGTAGAGAGTGGGTGAAAGAACTGGGCTTTTAGTGGACTGACTAATGGTTAGCTAAGATTTCAAGTGTAACCGAGCATGAAACTACACATAATTATGGATGAAATGTACGTTTGAGGAGATGGTTTAATAATCAAATTACTATTTTTGAAAGATAGTTCAACACTGTACTACAGTAGTTCTTTTTCTATTCTCCTTCACTATGTTTTTTCCAATCCCTTCCTTATGGAGGGTCTTTCACATTATATAGAGTTTTCCAAGTCATCTCCATTGTACAGTTGTTCACCATCCAACCCTGCACTCAAGTATGTGTCTTATCAAGCATCTTCTCTGGTTTTCTGTGGACGGTAGTGGTTGAGACCACTGTTCAGAGGTCTTCTCTACATTAATGCGGCCAGGAAAGTTGCTGCAGTGCATTTAATGCGGTGGTGGCAGCTTTTCCCTTAGATATTTCTATATCCTTATCCTCCCTGTACGTGCTTGAAGTCTATCCTCATTGTTGGAGTCTCTTGGAAGGTCGCCTAAGTCACCCGGGTGCTTGCTTGACTGATATTTGTCCGGTCCGAGGAGGGTAACCTCCTCGGACCTCAGCCCTCCGCTCTCTTCTTACGCGACTATCTATTCTAGGGCCCCCCCAGTCATTTACTCCTCCTCGGACACATCCCCATTAGCAAATAGGGTTTAAGGCCCAATGTACAAATTCAAGCTTTTGCCCCCACAACTAGTAATCAGTATGAATGGAGTGCTATATAAAATCTGAAAGCATAATAGTGCTCATTCAAGAATTAAAAAAAGAAAAAGAAAAAAAGAAAGCATAAAAGTCAAATGATTTATCAGTTTTGGCCAAAATTTAATTTAGTCTCTCAACTTTTATTTTAATTGCCAAATTAGTCCTAAAAAATTAAAATTTATCAATTTAGTATCCCCCCCCCCCACTTTGTCAAAATACATCAAATTGGTCCTTCTATAAAATTTGTTAAGAAATATAATCATTTAATCCTTTTTAAAAATAATATTTATCAAACAACAGGATATATTAAATGACCTATCTTATGAATGTTTCCAGTAGGAGTGTACAGCCAACCTGCCAAAACCGATCCAATCCAATCCAACCTGCCGGGTTGGGTAAGTTTTTAGGGCTTGGTGGGTTGAGTTGGGTTACAAATTTTTTTTGATAACAGGTCGGGTTGGATTCGGGTCATAAAATTCCAAACCCGCTAAACCCGACCCGTCTTGACCCGACCCACCCATATATTTAATATATATTATGTAATTAATAATTTTTTTTAAATAACCAACTCTTCCTTCTATCTTATATAAAAGCTAATATTAATGTATATTAGTTCATATATTTTTATATAACTGAGTTGGTATATTAGTTTATATATTAATGTATAATTTATTTATCAACTCAGGTGACAAGTGTGATATATATTTTTTTGCTCAATTTAATAATAATAGTAATAAAAAAATTTGTCCAACCCAACCCAACCTGACCCATGTGGGTTGGGTTGGACTTATGTGGATTGGGTTAGACTTATGTGATGAGTTGAGTTGGGTTGAATTTTTTTCAACCCATCATGGTGGGTTGGGTCAAAAAATCTCTTAACTCGACCCAACCTGACCCATGCACACCCCTAGTTTTTAGTTAAATTTTTAATAAACAAAGAATAACCAGATTGATTCATTTTTACAAAGTGACTAACTAAATTTTTTTTTTAAAGTATAATTGAGGTACTAATTTGATTATTGAAGTAAGAATCGAGAGAATGAATTGGATTTTATTTTAAAATATATAATTCAATTAACATAGCCAATATTCAATGACAGCTACATACAAAAAGGAAACGAAAAAAGGAAAAAAAAGAGAGAAGCTGGGAAGAGATTCACCATATATTTTTGGTTTCATGGGAAGAGAGAGAAAAATAAAGAACGCAGAAATGCACTTGAGCAAACTATGATAGATGTTTTAAGTTTGCCCTTGGGACTTTCTTTCTTTGAGCCCGCAAGTCATGAAAGGAACAACACTCCTGGACCCAACTCAACCCAACATCGAACTTTTCCCTTCTCAAAAGCACACGTCAATGTCATATTGTCCATTTGCGTTGAAAAACGTACGTCTACGATTTGCCACTCTCTCCCGATCACAAGGTCCATTTGTAAAATATTTTTTCACAACAATTTCTTGACAAAGTTTAGATCACAAATCCGCTTTTGCAAAATTGTTTCTCTTTTTTAACGTAAGAATTTATTTTTTTTTATATTTTATATACTCATTTTGCAAAAACCTTTACACCAAATTATATTCATTTGACCTTTCATGTAACTAAAATATCAAATTTTCTTGCTTTTCTTTTTTTTACATACAATAACTACCATTCGTTTTATTAGTAAGATACATAAAGAAATAAATAAATAAATAACTAAATACAAAATAAATAATGTGAATATAAATTTACATGATTATCTTTGTAAGGAAGATTTGGGGCTCAACCTAAGAAGGACGGACTTAGCTCCAAAAAGTCCAAAACAATAAATTTGTAAAAAGTGAGTTGGAAAAATGGACTGAAATGAGTTAGACCAAAAGATAAAATGTCAAGAACAAGAAAATAGATTGATTTTTTTTAGAGAAAATTGTCATCGGCACAACCCAAGGAGATGAATTCTTATATATTTCACACAAGTTTGATTACAGAGTTGGTTCTTGATTTCTACAGTGTTCTCTCGTGGTTTTCCCGATCCCCTTCTCTCCTTGCGTTTTTTCTTTTTAATACTCGCCTTTCTCTTCACCTTTACCATCCACGTACTTGCCAGATGGCTGGTATTGATACTTGTCCCATCAACCCCTTTCTTAAGTCTCTGTGTAGTAGCTATAAGACTGATAACTACTGTTCAGACATCATCTCCACATTAATGCGGCCAGAAAGTTAGCTGCAGAGCAATTAATGCGGTGGCAGCAACTTTCTTTTTAGATATTTTAGGACCCCCTCTATCCTTTATTTCTGTAATGCTTATCTGTGCTAGTAGAACTTCCTGGAACATCACCCTAGACGATAACCCACCTATTCGAACCTCGACTTTGGCTAGTCGAGGATGAATTTATCCTCGGCCTACCTTATTAAGCCATTATGACCAAAACTAACTTCTTTACTTACTAACATAACTTCTTCTGACAAAGATTTACCCTCCTCAGACAACCTCCCGTCCTCGGCTTGGGCCACGGGCCCAATATATAAACAGATAATGAACTTTTGGGCCCAACATCCCTACAATCTTAATAAACTTATACATTTAAACAATTATATACTAACTGGCGTTGGTATTTTTAGGCAAAAATATATAAAATTTACATATTTTTCTATCATACACTTTGATGTAAGTGCTTTATAACTTTCTTTATTTTGCATACTTATTAATTTTATTTATTGTTAAAGAATGATGTTGTATCTCCAATTATTTTATTATTAATTTAATGAAATATGAGACTTTTAAATGTGTACTTAAACCCTGTTACACATGGCGTGACTTGAAAAATACCACCCGAATAGATGTATTACTATTCAAATCGCAAGGTAATAGGTCACGAGGGTTTTTCACCGTTAGGCCACTTCTTTGGATGTTACATCCACAATAGTTTCACAACAAAACTCAGATGACTTTCATATAACTCAGACCCACACTTTCAGTCCGAGTGTTGTACACAATACTTCCACACTTGAATACAATTTATTTTCTTTCACTTTTATTATTAGTCAACTGGGGCGGCTGCTGAGGTTTTTCTTTTTTTTTCTTACAAAACCTTTTCTCAATATTTAAATCTAATTTTATTGTTTCACAGTTCCTCGGTGTTGTTGGTGCTTCACGCTCTTTCTTTTTTCTTCTTTCTTTTTTTCTATTGTGATTTGAGGCCACATTTAACCAGATTTGATTAGTGCCTGAAGTCCGTTTCCGTACACTTTAAATAGGTCATTCTTTGATTGGCGGACGCCAGCACTTTCATTCCAATCCAGTTTATTACAATTTCGCGCACGAGCGAGTCCTCACCGGCTTGTCCGGTCACCTTAACCTTCTAACCCACCTAACCGGTAATTCCTCGTACCTTTTCACCTTCCAAACCGGTATTGAAAAGACTTCCAAAGTATATGTAAATTAAGTGAATATTTTTTCACCTGCTTTGCCACCACTACAGGTTACAATTTACGTGTCGTTCATCTATTAGCCAATGGGACTTTTTCGTCTTTTTAGAAGAAAAGTGCTAAAATATAGGTAAATTAAAAAATTTAAACTTTTCAACCACAATTTTACAATAAATTCTAATTATTGATCTGTCATTTCTTGAGAAAAATGTAATGTAAATGATGGATCTCAATTAGAACTAATAATAACATACCATCTAGATTTGCTATAAATTGTGATATAAATATTGTGGACACATATTACTTGTTCTAATATACAAAAATGATAATCACTCTTATGAATCACATAAGAATTCAATACTTAGGACCCTTTTTTTTTTCATATCCAATTTTATAATTTGTTAATTTAATCAGCTGAGTAATGTATAAAAAAGTGATACATGGCCGTATAATTAACAAAGTGTTCACCACACAGAGTCGAGTAGTCCCCCGCTATAGGATGTGAAATTGGAGGTGACATTGGGTCTAATATTGCTTTAACAAAGAGTATGAATGGGGTTGTAGATTGTACTTATAATGAAGACACAGCTGATTATTACCCTTTCGAAATTTAACATTTCATGAGTAGTGAATTTCCACATAATTTGACCCGAAGACAGAGTAAAATTATTACAACACCATTCCATTCGTCTAGTTCCTATCAATATTAGTAAACCAACAATTCTCCAAAGATTATGCGCCACGTCATCGTACAATTGCGTGCCTATCCAAACACATATGTCAGAATGACCTATCTACCCATCGTTTTATTACGTGGCAAGACACTATTGGGTATTGAAAAAGGAAAGATGGGTACGTGAGGAGAATATCCAAGCTAATCCTCAGTGCGTTTTTGCCTTTATGTTAGTCCTATTGGATATGCGATCCTATCAAACCCCAAAAATGTGTATATAATTTTTTTTTTTTTTAAATTTTAATTTATGTTTTTTTAATAAAATAAAATGATATATATTATTTTATTGTTTTTCTTGAGAAAGCAAAGTAGAACATAACATAGGAATTTGGAGAAGAAAGAAGGAGAAGAACAAGGACTCTCCTCATTGTTTCACTTTGTGCTTTTTTATTTGTTTCCTTAACAACTCTCTCTCTCTCTCTCTCTCTCTCTCACTGTACGATAAAATTCTGCTTCAAACCACTTATCACTCGGTATTGAAGGAAGCTCTTAGATCTGCTTAACAACTCAACTGAAGGGACTTGCCTTAGTTTCATAGTTCAAACCCATCAACCAAAAAAAAAAAAAACAAAAACTGGTAAGATTCACGGTGAACAGAACCTCTTTTCAGTCGTAGATTGCTTTTTGACTTCGCTTGATGTTTCTCAACCTTGATCTTCTGTCTTTGTCTCTTTGATGATCACATGTAGTAGTAGTAGTAGTTTCGGTAGTTTTCATGTTTTGTCTTAAAATAAACAAAGATGTAGTTTCAATCACACTTTCTGATCCGTGCTATGCTGCTTCAAAATCCATATGATGATTATGTTTACTTGCTATAATTGTGATTTATTATTATTCCATGCTTTTTGTTTTTTAATTTTTTAGTAAAAATATTTGTAAGACGATTGTTACGGCGATTGTTTCTTTCTCTCAAACTCACCTTGTATAACACTTTGGTTATTTTGTTTTTAGCCTTTTTAAGTCTTTACTTTTCTTTAAGCTTTGCTTGGTTGCCGAGAAACTAGGGAGTGATGCTATAAAAGTATTAGGATCCAATGAAAAACCCTAGTATAATTTTTTATTTTTTATTTTTTACTTTTACTAAAAAACTTAAGTTGTGTTTTCGCTTGTGATCTTTCTTTTGAATTCATGCTTATCATTTATCCTGTTAAAAAAAAAAAAAAACTATGTTATTGATTACCCGATTACCCAATAACCAACACATCGAGGCAGTTTAATTTACCTTTTTTAGCGTCTGCTATATGGGTCCGTTGAAAATGAAGTATAGCATGAGTTTGGATTTTAAGATAGGAAATTGAAATCATAATCTATACGTTTCCTGGATTCTCTAACACAAGAATTTGATTTGCTTATTTTGTCTTAGAAACCCCCAAATTTGATGAGATTCTTTTTCATTGTCCAAAATTAGTATTGAGTTTACTTATGGAGTCCCTTTCTTCTAAATTGTAACTTGTTTTTGTATTTAAAGACTATTTTCTGCATATTGTCCTTGTACCCTTTTAGAAATTGTGACATACCCGTTACCCAACGCTTTTCTTTGTGGGTTTATTATGACCCTGATCGAAAATTTTTACAGCTATCATTTTTTGAAGAAGTGCTTTCAAGTAGTTTTTGTTGGGGATTTTCATTTGTGGATAATTTTATTAAGTTTTTAAGCTTATTGTACTGAATTAATGATTACTCAAACTCTGACTATTATTTTTTATTATTTATTTTTTTTTCATAGATGTCTTGCAAATGAAAGTATGTGCTGTAGATCAGAGCGGTTAAAGCCCATAGTGTCTCGACTTCAGCTATTGTTTCCATTGAGTAAACTAGACCCTCTAACTTAGACATGAACCACTTGACTGTTGAAACGGAAGATACTTTTGCTAGTTTGCTCGATCTTGCTGCTAACAATGACATTGAGGGCTTCAAAAGATTGATTGAGCGTGATCCTTCTGGTATTGATGAGATTGGCCTATGGTATGGCCGTAAGAAGGGCTCAAAGCAGATGGTCAATGAGTGTAGAACACCTTTGATGGTTGCTGCTACATATGGCAGCATTGATGTTATGAAGCTGATACTATCTTTGTCTGACGCAGACGTCAATAGGCCCTGTGGTCATGATAAAAGCACTGCCCTTCACTGTGCTGCTTCTGGTGGGGCTGTTAATGCCGTCGAAGCTGTGAAATTGCTTTTAGTGTCAGGAGCTGATCCAAATTTGGTAGATGCAAATGGTCATCGTCCTGTTGATTTAATTGTTGTACCACCAAAGCTCCAAGATGTCAAATTGAGTCTTAGAGAACTCCTTACAACTAATGGGCCCTGTGTTGAACACAATCTGACAGTTTTAACAGGCACTTTGAGTATGAATTCTTCACCTCTTTCATCTTCGCCAGATAATGGGTCCCCATCTGCTTCAGATTTTATTTCTTCACCAACAAAGATGAAGTTCAGTGATTACTCCATTTCTTCTCCATCAGAGAAGAAAGAATACCCTGTTGACCCATCCCTCCCAGATATCAAGAATAGCATCTATTCAACTGATGAATTTCGAATGTATTCATTCAAGGTGCGGCCTTGTTCACGTGCCTACTCTCATGATTGGACCGAGTGCCCATTTGTTCATCCAGGGGAAAATGCTCGAAGAAGGGATCCAAGGAAGTTCCATTACAGCTGTGTCCCATGTCCTGATTTCCGCAAGGGGGCTTGTAGACGTGGAGATATGTGTGAATATGCTCATGGTGTTTTTGAGTGCTGGCTACACCCTGCGCAATATCGAACCAGGCTTTGCAAGGATGGTACCAGTTGTGCGAGGAGGGTCTGCTTTTTTGCCCACACTGCTGAGGAACTCCGGCCATTATATGTCTCTACTGGTTCTGCTGTTCCCTCTCCTCGCTCAAGTACTTCTGGTGCTACTGCCATGGATTTTGCTGCAGCCATGAGCCTCCTACCAGGCTCCCCTTCATCAGTATCTGTCATGTCTCCGTCAGCATTCACTCCACCCATGTCTCCGTCTGCTAATGGCATGTCACACTCAGGTTGGCCCCAACCAAATGTTCCGGCTTTGCATCTACCAGGAAGCAATTTTCAGTCAAGTCGATTGAGATCTTCCCTTAATGCAAGAGACATTCCGGCAGAGGACTTTGATATAGATTTTGACGTGCAGCAACAGCAGCTCATAAATGAGTTATCTTGCCTCTCTCAACCATCTATGAGTTCTAATTCTTTGAACCGTTCTGGTCGGTTTAAATCCCTAACTCCTTCAAATCTTGATGATCTATTTTCTTCTGAGAGCTTATCTCCTCGCTATTCTGATCAAGCATTGGCATCAGCTGTTTTCTCCCCGACACACAAATCAGCAGTTCTCAATCAATTTCAGCAGCAGCAGCAGAGCATGTTATCACCAATCAATACAAGCTTCTCCCCTAAAAATGTTGATCACCCTTTATTGCAGGCATCTTTTGGGGTTCCATCATCAGGGAGGATGTCTCCCCGAAACGTGGAACCTATCTCCCCAATGAGCTCTCGAATGTCCATGTTAACTCAACGGGACAAGCAGCAACAGTTCCGCAGCCTCAGCTCACGGGAACTTGGCTCCAACTCTACTTCAGTTGTTGGATCCCCTGTAAATTCTTGGTCCAAATGGGGATCTTCCAATGGGAAGCCAGATTGGGCTGTTAGTACAGATGAATTGGGTAAGCACCGTAGGTCATCTTCATTTGAGCTTGGGAACAATGGAGAGGAGCCTGATCTGTCATGGGTTCAGTCACTTGTCAAAGAATCTCCAACTGATATTAAAGAAAAGCTAGCAATACCTGTTTCTAGTGCTGCAGCTACTGCATCATCCAGTGAGGGTTCACATACGAACTCCCAAATTGAATCAGTTGATCATGCTGTGTTGGGAGCATGGCTCGAACAAATGCAGCTTGATCATCTTGTGGCTCAGCAGAATTGAAATCATTTTCACTGAGCCCCGAGGTAATTAACAACAAAAAGGTTTTGGTAAATAACATATGCCTTTTCCAGATTTTGTTGGCGGTGAGTGTGAGAAGGTAACAGTAACAAAGGAAGAAAGCAGGGGAGATGTTTGAGAAAAAAAGAACAGAAAATTAAAGAAGATTTATTCACTATTTATTACAACAGTAAGTTAGATAGGGTGAGAAACCCTCTGGGTTATATTCAGAAACAAGAACCCAGGCTAGGTGTTTTTTGGCTTCCATTATTTTCAATTTTTAGGTCTATATTGTTTTTTTTTTTTTTTGTCCTTCCATGCAGAGCACCATGTTCTATTAGAATGAAACTCGTATCCTATGTTCATGCCTATTCCCTTTATTCATTATCATCTCTAGGAAAAAGTAAGAGGGTCATGAAGATCTCTTTTGTAGAGTAATGTTTTGGGTCTGGTCCAATTTTGGGGGATGAAAGCAAGATGTTTCTGATGTAATTTGGAAACAATAATGTTGTTTCCACTAGATGGGAACAAATAGACTTATGGAGATTATGATCCTATAATGATGCAACATTCAGATAAAATTCTATTGTTACTGCAATACTTTTTTCATTAGTTTTGGGAAATGTTTTGCTGCATATGTTCAAGGATCATGTGTAATACACATGATTAGGTAGACCCTTAGACACTTGTCACTTTCTTTTTGCCACCACATCTTGTATACAGCAATTGCTGTATAAACATATGCAACAAAACTTTTCCCTTTTTTTTTTTAAAAAAAAAATGTTTGCATATAGTTGCTTTTTGTTTCCTTTTTGCTTTAGTTTCACTTTCTTAATCCCTCTCTATTTTATGCTGGAAGTGGTTTTTGATTAGTGGGTTATCAGGATGGCCTGGGACCTCAGGCATATGTGGATTCCAAATCCATTGTGTGATGATCATTTTCTAATCTCACTTCTATGAATCAATTGTTTCATTCAACTAATTTAGAAAATGTTTATTGTATTGCATAAAATCATAGAACTTCGCGAGTGGTGGAGTATTATTCTTTTCTATTCTTTCTTTAATAGACGAGAAGTTTCTAGGATTGAACCCCAGACAATGAACCACCACAAGGGTGGACATGCCACTAGGCCACAAAGCTATTGGCAATGGAGTATTATTATGAAAGCAAAAATATTGATTTTTGTTGTTTCCGTTCATACAAGCTTCATTTTTCATTTCTAATTGTTTTCTATTTTCCCAGGCTTCATGTTACTCTTCTTGTAATACTTGTCTATTCTCTTAAATTTCTATCTACATTAGTATTGGATGGTGTAAAACCTCCCAAATTGCTATTTTAGCTCTAAGCCCAATACCACAAACTTCCGAGTTGGTATATTTAAATCTTTTTTATACATAGCTACAGTAAATAGGTATTGATAGCAACTACTGTAGCTAATTTCTAAAAATTAAATATAATTTTTTATTCTCCCACATTAATTTTCTCTTCCTCTAATTAAAAGAAAGACAAAAAGTCACTTTTAATTCCTACATTTTTAGGTGGTTTTCATTTTAGTACTTAAATTTTATTTTTACTGTTTTTAGCCCCTATCTTGAAAAACGTTTCCGGTTTTGGTCTCTGCCGTTACATCAGAAACGAAGAAAGCTGATGTGGCAAACGGTAGGAATAAATAATACTAAATTAATGTCCACATGGCTTAAATTAATAATAAAAAATGTTTTTTGGCATAGAAAATGTCACGTCAGCATTTAAATTAAAAAAATTAATTTATTAATTTTAACTAAATAAGAAAAATTAAAAACATAATTAAAAACAAAAAATCACATTAATTAAGATCTGAGTGGATTTTGAACCTAAAAATTTTGAAACCCAAAAAATTATCATTTTTTTTTTTTACTCTTTTTTGGGAAGAATACAAAGAACTCTGAACAGAACATGAATTCATGTTCTTCAAGCTCTGGATAGCCCCAAATGAAAAAGTAAACAAAACAAATATTATGTTGAAGAGCCCTATACTATCTCACCCGATTCAAACACAAACCAAATTTAAAGCCCCTCTCTCTCTCTTTCTCTCAGATCAAGACCCATGGCCTCTTCAAAGCCTCTCTCTCTTCAGATCAAGACCCAATCATGACCTTCATGGCCATGGTTTTCAGATCTCGTCTTTTCTTATCTCAATCTCTCTTCTCACACAAACTCCCGGCTCTCTCTCTCTCTCTCTCTCTCTCTCTCTAGATCGATCTAAACCCTCGGCTACTGTTGTATGGTGTTTGGATTTGAAAACCATAAACCAAACTCAGAAAGGACCCACTGTCGTTCGTAGCTGTGGTGGTCAACGGTGAAGGATTAAAGCTTGAGGAGCTTCGGCCTGGGTTCCTCACGGTGAAACAAAAGTAGAAGATCGAATGGTTGTGATTGGTTTGAAGATCGGTGAAGGATTAAAGCTTGTGGATGTGGATGTGGTGGGTTTGAAGATTTTGGATCATTGGTTTGAGTTTAGTTTTGGATCGTTGGGTTTCAAATCGCGGATAGTTGTGGGTATATGTTGTGGGTATATGTTTTCTTGGGTATATGTTTTCAAATGTGGATGTGGTGGGTTTGAAGATTTTGGATCATTGGTTTGAGTTTAGTTTTGGATCGTTGGGTTTCAAATCGCGGATAGTTGTGGGTATATGTTGTGGGTATATGTTTTCTTGGGTATATGTTTTCAAATCGCGGATCTTTGTGGGTATTTGTTTTCTTGGGTTTCAAATCGCGAATTCTTGCTGATTTTTGGGTATATGTTTTCTTGTTGATTTTTGGGTATGTGTTTTCTTTTTTGTGTTTGGTTGACGAGAGATCTTCTGCTGGGTTTGTGTTTGCGTTCTTGCTGGAGACCGGTTTGTGTTTTTGTGTTTGGCTGACAAGAGAGATCTACTGCTGGGTTTGTATTTGTGTTCTTGTTGGAGATCGGTTTGTGTTTTGTGTTCTTGGATCTGTGTTCTTGTTTTCTGTGTTTTGGGTTTGTGTTCTTGGATCTGTGTTCTTGTTGTTTTTGTTCTTGTTGTTCTTGGATCTGGGTTCTTTTTTTTAAAAATTTCTGGGCATGTGATTTTTTGTTTTTAATTTTTTTTATTTAGTTAAAATTAATAAATTAATTTTTTTAATTTAAATGCTAACGTGGCATTTTTTATGCCAAACAACATTTTTTATTATTAAATTAAGCTACGTGGACATTAATTTAGTATTATTTATTCCTGCCGTTTGCCACATCAGTTTTCTCCGTTTCTGATGTAACGGCAGGGACTAAAAGCGGTAAGACTAAAATGGAATCGTCTAAAAATGTAGAGACTAAAAGTGGCTTTTCGCCTAAAGGAAATCACCCTCCTCTCTCTCTTGTCTTTGTCTCTCACGCAACATCACTCTCCCCTCCTTCATTGCTCTCCTCTTATTCCCATCTCGACTAGTCTCTCTTGATGGCGATGGCTACGCCAGAGACTTGAAGACTGAAGGTGATGGCTTGAAGACTAAAATGAAATAGTGTTTCAATCTTTGACCAAATTATTTCTCCCCACGAGATCATAAGATATCTTAGATAGAGCATGAACTTATGGTATGGTAGATAAATCTTGGAACCTCCAGGTTTACATGTATCCCACTAGAGTGTAACATATATACATATATATATATATATGTATATATATATATATATATATATATAAACTTTCAAGAGGAAAATCATGTTCTATATTTTTTTATCGTTATATATTCTTAACTAGTTCCCATAATCTTCTTACACCTTCTATCTTCCTCCATCCTCTATCTCCTATATATGGTATTAGAGCCAATAATCTTCTTACACCGTATAGTTTCCACCTCTTTTGATTAGTATACTCTGATTATTGTCCTAATAAGTATGCTCTGTGACTTACAGTTGCTACAATACGTGGATCCTTTGTATTAGTCACATCAGAACACTAGACTTGATAATCAAATAGAACATTAAGGAGTTTGTTTTCAAGTCTTAAAGAATCCAGTTTCCCATTGTCACCTTGTGGACATTTGAGCCTAGAGTTGGCGTTCTAGTCCTGTTAGGTTTTGGGTAAATAGTTCTTTCTGGAAGAAACTATTATGGACAATTCATCTTCTGCAGTCACTGATACCCCTAAACTCGCTTTTGACCTTTCCCTCTGTATATCTACTGCAAATAGGTTAAACTACTTGTATGAAATCTCTCATGTACTTGAAGATAGTAAAATTCCTATTACCGACTTCCCTATTGTAAATCCTTATACTATGTTTAATAAACACCAACCTTCATTCAAAAAAACCATATAAAAAATTATTGGTCCTTCTCACCCTTTTACTATAATAGAATATGTCTGGACTTCCAAGTTTGATCAATTCAATATCCTAGCAAATGAAAATGAAAATTTCATTACCCTTGCTCTTCCTAAAGAGTTTGTAATTCCATGGCAAAAATAAGGGTACACACATCTTCATTTTGGTGTGGTAAGATTGACATTAACTTTCCACAGAAGAAAAGGACTCCCTGTAACCTCTAGGATTTCACTCGTTAACTCCAGATTTTTGGAATATCAAAATGCAATCATAGGAATTGTTCAAACCACTCTAAATGCGGGAACAATTTTTGTCACACTCTTTCCAGGCTTCAATATGCCTTTCAAAGATCCTCACCTTTGTGATGCTCTCACAGTGCAAGTTCAGATTACAAGAGCCTCTCAAGTACAAGACACATATGCTGCTACACTTCACTATCAGTTGCTTACAGGCTTAAAAATCATGCCTTTGATATGGCAGTCCCAAGCATAGCCCAATCTAATAATGCTTTGTTGATCAAGGAATGACTCCCATGTGTACGTTTGTCCCAAGATAACTCAATAAAGACCAGATGACTTCTCTTTTCCCAAAATCATGGATTACGAAATTTGAGACACTTCACCAAGCGATTAAGCCAGTCCAATCAAATAATCATTTCTTTATCAAGAAGGAAAATGGCAAAGCTAAGACAAGGTTTTTGGTAGCCCCACCAAAAAAGAAAGATATGACAGTCTTTCCAACACAGATTGATATGCTTCAACCTGTGACATATGTTTAAGAAGATGGCCTTAAGATTAATGCATTTCATGAAGATGGAAAGCCTTGCTATGAAGGTAAATCATCCTCTAGCCACATATGGTGGGATATTTGTGATTGTGCTGAACGTAGAAAAAAAGAAACTCTTGAGGAAGATTATTCAAAAAGAAGGAAGGAAAAATCCTCTCAACAAATCCTCAAAGAAAGATATGAAGCAAGTGATCCAGAAGTTGATCTCCTTGGAGAACTCTTTGGAAAATTTGACTATTATGTTCTTTATCCTAGAACTAGAAAGCAAAAAATCCCTTCTTCTCTTCCATGTAAAGAAATCAAGTCCAAAGAAGATCATGATCAAAACCCTAAGCCTCCACTAATCACATTCTACCAGAAAGTTCTTCCCCAAATACCTAGATGTCAACCTTTTCCTACTAGTCAAACCCACCCACAAAAACCCTTATCTTGTTACATGTTTGACCATGCTTCACCTTCCTACTCACAGGATTTTCCTTCTCTTGAAAGTTTTGAACATCCTCAGACTAGCACAAAGCATGTTTAAAAAATCAAAAACCCTGCCCAGATGGAACCAGAAGACATGTTTTGTTAGCAGAAGCAGCTTTAAATTGGCAAGCAGAAAATGTTGTGGCACAAAACCAAGCTCTTTCAAAAATCCTCAATAATCAACAGAAGTTGGCTGAGGTAGTTATTCAGACCTTGTCATCCTCAGGTTCTCTTATTGATGATTTGAAGAAAAAAAATCAAGATGGTTAAACAAGAGCTTGCAACAATTGTATCAACATTCAAAGATATGTCTGTTTCTTTCCCTCTCATAGGGCAGAAAGAAAAGGAAAGAAAACAATTTCTAACACAACTTCAATCCATAGAAGGATCACAAAGGACAATTATCCAATCTTCCCCGATGTTTGTCTATACTCCTTACCAACCTCAACAATCATTATATAAAGATCTGTCTATACCTTTAACCTCTCCATTTTCATCAACCTCTCCTGGAAAAAATCTCCAACCATTAGCCATGACATATCCTGATTATAACCCTTTCAAGACAAGTGGAATTTTTCCAGACATAACATATACACTTCCACCTAAACCAGAACCCCAAGCCAAGCCACAGGATGAACCTTCCTCTAATAAAAGGACAAAGAACCATTATATCAACCTCTAGATCCAACCATTGGAGCTTCTTCAAAACCTCCAGACATGAACATGTTGGCTGTAGTTCCTGACCTTCCAAATCCAATTTCATCATTCCTGAAAAACCTTACCCTTGAAAATCCAAGAGATCCTTTTGTGCTCCCAGTAATTGATGCCATTGATTTAGACCTGTCTGATCTTGGTCTAGAAGAAGTGGTCATGACAAATGACTAGCCAACTATAGAAGAAGATGATGTCCTCCACTTTAAATCGCCTCTACCGCCACCGCCAATTTTTCCTCCACCATCTTTTGTCCTAGACAACTAAACACGTTTAACCCACCCATCAACCACATATTCAAAACATCTGTTTACCATTGATAATGTTCCTCCTTCTAGATGGCATGATGGATTTTTTAACATGTATTCATGGTGCACTGCTGAACTTCAAGCCCCAAATTCTACTGTTGCCCACGTTATTGCTAAGTTTGTTGCAAGACTCACAGGAAGAATTAGAGAATGGTGGATCAATTTAGGAGAATTTCGGCAAAGACAGGCCCACTCCAAAAAACTAGAAGATTTTTTCACAATTCTTCATAATGAATTTCTTGGCTCGCCAGCACATTATACAGAAGTAGCACGAGAAGAATTCTTAGCCATGAAGTGTTGCTCATTTGAAAGAAAAGACCTGGAAAAGCACTTTGATAGGGTTTTAAGATGATTTTATTCTTTCAATGGCATGGATGACGTCAATATCAAGCGTACCTTCCTCAACTTCCTCCCAAACTCATTGGGAGATGAAACTCTTCGCATGATGAACCTCCAAAGAATAAGCCTCCTTGGGAGAAATTTACCAGCGTATGCTCATTGCTCTAGAAAAGCTCTGCAACCAAAGAAATTTTTTTCAAAAATTGAAAATGTTCATAGTAAACTCAAAGACAGTTGCAAAAGGAAAGATTTGCAGATAAAATGCTATGAGAAAAGCTATGACTGTTCAACAAAAAGAAGAGATCATTTCAAGAAGTATCCCTTGAAAAGGAGACACCATGCAAGACCAAGGAAGAAATTTTTCAGGAAGAAAAAATAGAAGTTTCTTAGAAGAAAGCAATTTAAAGGAAAGACTTCAAAAATCTATTTTGTGTGTGGAAGACCAGGCCATTTTGCAAAAAATTGTCCAAAAAAAGAGAGGGCAGCAAAGCTTCTTGAACAAGCACAGATTCATTCAGATGACATTCCTTTCTCAGATGTATAATCACTTTTTTCACTTGATGATGACTACTCTCCTCAAGCTCTAGTAGTCATGCTTATTCCACATCAGAAAAAGACTCAAACTCAGACAATTATGATGCCTTAGACCCAGAAATCCATACCATTTATACATCCCAGCCCATTATAGCTCCTCTAACCAGCCCTACTCCCATAGCCCAAGTACATATCCTTCTAGAAACCTACTCTAGACCCATTCCAGTTATAGCCATTTTTGATACTGGAGCTGCAGCAACAATTCTCCATCCTAAGATTCTACCCGCAGAATTTTGGTTGCCCCATAACCAGATGTTTCATGCAGCAAATGGAGAAACATTCTTAATTACCCAGAAAAGTAAACATATCCTTATTATAATTTTCCCAATCCTCACCATAAAACACCAAGTCCTTGGATCCCTTCTTACTGGTAGAGACCTTATAGGTTTTGATCTCCTTCACCAAATACCTAGCCTTAGATGGTCTTCAAAAGGACTTTTGCACAAGTAGCACCTTCTCACTTGAACTCAGGTTCCTCATCTATTTACAGTTGACCCCTTTGACTCTTTGAGAATCCAGATCATTAACGATTGTTGTGCAAATAACTATTCTGAATTACTCCTTAAAAATCCAAATCCATTATGGAAGAACCCAAACTTTTTCATACACTTTCCTTTCAAAACGAATGAAGATGTATTTCCACAAAAGCCAGCCATAGAGGAATGAACCTAGAACATTTAGCCTTAGCCAAACAAGAGTTATCTACCCTCCTCTCAGAAGGCCTCATTGAACCCACAGCCTCCCCGTGGGCATGTAAAGTTTTTTATGTCAACAAGCATGTTGAAAAAATCCATGGAAGACTCAGATTGGTAATTAATTACCAAGATCTTAATCATTTTCTTGCAGATGACAAGTTCCCTTTGCCAAACAAGAGTGCTCTCTTCTGGCATCTTTCAAATTCAAAAGTGTGTTCAAAATTTGATCTTAAAGCAGGATTTTGGCAATTAGGAATTCACCCAGAAGAAAGGTACAAGATAGCATTTTGTATTCCAGATCACCATTGCCAATGGACAGTTATGCCTTTTGGCCTAAAAAATGCCCCATCTTAGTTCCAAAAAGCAATGGTAACATTGTTCCAGCCACTCTTGGCCAATGCATTAATCTATGTGGATGACATCCTCCTGTTCTCAAAAGATGCAAATTCTCATGAAGGGTTGCTCACTAAATTTTATAATTTAGTGAAATCTCAAGAAATTATGCTTTCTGAAAAGAAAATGGTCATTGGATAGTATTCTGTAGATTTCTTGGGAGTAAGCATTTTAGATGGGAAGTATACTTTGCAGCTTTACATTGCCGCCTTCCTTGGTGAATTTCCAGATAAGCTCACAAGTGCCAAACAGATACAACAATTTCATTTAATTGTTAATTACATGTCCGACTTCATCTCGAAGATTTCCAGATACAAGAACTGTTTAGCTCAACTCCTGAAGAAAACCCCTCTAGAGTGGAATTCTGTTCACATAGAAGCAATCCAACAATTGAAAAGATTAGCAAAATAGCTTAAATTCCAGGACCAAGCAAATGAACTTTGCAGACAAATGCAAGTGACGAGTATTGGGCAGTAGCTCTTTTTGAAGAAATTGATAGGAAAAAAAACATTTGTGGATATAAAAGTGGTGCATTCAAGCCTTCATAAATTCATTATCATTCTACTTTCAAGGAGATACTTGCAGTAAAACATGGAATTGAAAATTTCCAGTTTCATCTCCTCAAGCATAATATTTTAGTGGAAATGGACATGTCCTCTTTTCCAAAAATGCTTCAATTCAAATAAAAAATGCCTCCTCATCCTCAGTTACTTAAATGGTCAAATTGATTTTCACAATGGTCTTTCCAAGTAAAGCACATCAAAGGAAAAGATAACTTGATCACTGATTACCTTTCCAAAAAGCCTCCAACCATTAACACCACAATTGTTCCTCCACCCTTGTGTGTATATCCTATTACAGATCCATCATCATCCTCTGCAACCCCTAATGATATCCTTAATATGATAGAAAACCTTCCTCCAGATATTAAAGACCAAATAAAGACCTTGACCCTTGAAGCTAGATCCAAAAAAATCATCAAAGTCCTCCATAATTACCTTAAGGAACACCACAATCACTTTCTTGCTATTTATCCTAACTTGGACCAACCATGGAAAACCCTTTTTGCCTTTTGGATAACCAATTGGACTGTCATACATTATCTTTACATGTGGTATTTACTCAATGAGTATTACTTGTGCCTTCATTTTGAACCAGGATTTTATAGACTTATTTTCCCTCGAGAAAATAGATATTTTCAAAAATTCTAGTTTGAAATACTGAAAAATGATGCTTATAATGGAGATTGGAAAAAGTATCTCATCACAGAACATCCAAGATTTGGTCACAAAACTATTATAGGATGTATAATTGCTAAGCTTAATTCAAAAAAGGACATCTAAGTGGAGGGTATCTTTCACCCGTCAGAAATGCATTAGGTCACTAACCCAGATGACACCCTCCATTTACACATGGACACCACTTGGGCATCTTGTCACCATGCTCTTACAAAGGTAGAATCCCTTAATAAGGGAACCTTATCTGAAACAGGACCAAGTACTCTAGAAGCTTATAGACAACAATGGCTACATGTAGACCTTTAGGAAATGCCCAATCATTTTATTGGTTACGATGACCCCTATTATGATGACCATGACCCAGATTTTGGCGCTAATGTCGATAAAGAATGGTTCCAAGGAAAAGATGGATAGAACTAAACAGGTCTAACACTTAAAATAAAAAAATAAAAATAAAAAAGGTCCTAGAAACGTCCTGAAGCAGGTCAGCCTTATCCATGTATATCAAAAACACTTATTGCCCTTGTAAAAGCCTTATCCAGCAGCAGCTTTGTCTCTAGCCAGACCCCTACTTCCTTCAACAGTAGTCAATCACAAGCCAGACCCCTCCCATCTTATGCAAAGCTGATTGTAAATTGTATCTGAATTTATTTTGAGTTTTGTGGTCTATAAATAACTACTTTGTATCATTGTAAAGGTAGAACATAGCCTCCTTCAGAAATCCTTATGACTCATGTAAAGAGTTTGTTGAATCTAATAATATCATTCAGCTTATTGTATCTAGTTCTCTGTTCTATTCCATGCTTTAAAGTAAGGCGTAAATGCACTTTTAGTCCCTACATTTTGGCTTTTTTCCATTTTGGTCTCTACATTTTAATTTCACCACTTTTAGTCCTTAAATCAAATAACGCGTGTTATTTTGGTAATTTCCGTTAGTCAACGGACGGAAAATATCTGAGGTGGTTGACGAAGGACTTAAATAAAAAAATCCACATCACCCATGACACATCAGCATATAAATTTAAAAAATTAATTTATTAATTTTAACTAAATAAAAAAATAAAAACAAAATTAAAAACCAAAATTCACATGAATTAAGATCTAAAAGTTTCTTGAACAAGAACACCAACCTAGATCTAAAAGTTTCTCCCATTGTTTTCTCGGTAGCCAAACAGTCAAATATCAAAAAGTACATAACAAAAGAAATGGCGGTGTGTAACTCACTCTCACTCTCAGTTCTCTATGACAATTCGGTCCCAAAATTTAGCTCCAATCCTTCACAAATCAAAGCTAAGGTTTTGATGAAGCTCAAGGCCATAGCTTCCACACCCACCAAATTGTTGGAAGAAAGTCGGGCAAGAGTTGCAACCCCACCAAGATAAATGCTGGACTTCGATTGAGCCTGATCTTAACGAAGACCCAATTGATTGTTGGTGCACCAACGGTGTTGACCCTATACCGTCTCCTTCAACCTCATTTCTCTTTCTCTTTCTCTTTCTCAAACCACAAAACCCAGATATGCAAAATCACAACTCAAACCCAGATTTTCTCATCTTTTCGAGAAACCAACACAAAATCAACTTAAACCAAACACAAACCGATCTCCAACAAGAACACAAACATAAACCCAACAGCAGATCTAGAGCAAGCCCACAAATATCAAACCTAGAAAACAAATTAACCCATAAATTTTAGAACTAAAAATTCAAAACAAACAAAGACCATTAGAGCAAGATCCCTTCAAACCCAACCGATCCTTACAACTTCCCAATACAAACAAACCCATATGAAACTGAGAACCTAAACCCATATAAAACTAAAACCATGACCGAAGATCTGAGATTTTGAACTTGAGAAGCCGAGTCTTCGAGTGGAGGTGTCAAAGTCTTCGATTTCGGCGTGGTTGGCTGCCTTCATTGGTCCATAAAGCTCCATTGTTGAAGTGAGCCCAAGTTTGAGATTCAATCTAGAAGAAGTCCCATTCTTAAGCACTCAATCAGTTAAGGAAAAAAGAAAGATCAAAGACCCATAAATCCATAAACCCGAACCAACCACCAAAAAACAAAGCCAGAAAACTAAGATTCCATAAATGAAAATCGGCTTCTATGGGAGAGAGAGAGAGAGAACATATGAATTTCCCTTGGGAAGAACTTATTCTTCCAAAAAATCTAATTAAAAACCTGCATGTGACATCCAACCCATCTATTAATGCTTGGCAATTGGGAATTGGGAGATGTACCCACTCATGGTAGCCATGTGTTTAAATTTTTTTATTTATTTTGGGTGTGTTAATATTGATTAATATTGTGGTTGTAAATCGGTTTGGTATTTTGTTCATATTTGGGTATTTTGAGTTTGTTAACATTTGGGTATGTGCTGGGTTTACTGATGATATTGAATTGGGTTTGTATTCTTGTTGTTCTTGTTCAAGTTAAATTCAAATCTTAATTCATGTTACTTTTCATTTTTAATTTTGTTTTTTATTTTGTTAAATTGAGAAATTATTATTTTAACTCATATTTTTTCTTTTGTTAAAATTGAGAAATTAATTTTTTAAAATTATAATATGATGTGGCATGGGTGATGAGTGCCACGATGGATTTTTAATAATATTTTAATTCCTCCATTAGCCACCTCAGATATTTTCGTCTGTTGACTGACGAAAAGGACGAAAATAACACGTGTTAATTGGTTTAGGAACTAAAAGTGATGAAATGAAAATGTAGGAAGCAAAATAGAAATAAGGTCAAAATGTAGGGACTAAAAGTGCATTTACGCCTTCAGGTAATTTTCTACATTTCTTTAGTGTTATATTTTCTTATCCAGTTCCCATAATCTTCTTACACCCTCTATCTTCCCCCACCCTCCATCTCCTATATTTGGTATCATAGCCTATAATCTTCTTACACCATCTACCTTCCTCCACCCTCTATCTCCTAAATTTGGTATTAGAGCCTATAATCTTCTTACACCATATAGTTTCCACCTCCTTTGATTAGTATACTTTGATTATTGTCCTGATTAGTATGCTCTGTGATTTAAAGTTGCCACAATACATGGATCCTCTATATTAGTCACATATGAACACTAGACTTGATAATCAAGTAAAACACTAAGGAGTTTGTTTTCAAAAGTCTCAAAGAATCCAGTTTCCCATTGTCATCTTGTGGACATTTGAACCTAGAGTTGGTGTTCTAGTCCTGTTAGGTTTTGGGTAAACAGTTCTTTCTTAAAGAAACTATTATGGTCAATTCATCTTCTGTAGTCACTGATACCCCTAAACTCGTTTTTGACCTTTCCCACCGTACATTTACTACAAATACGTTAGACTACTTGTATGAAATCTCTCATGTACCTGAAGATGGTAAAATTCCTATTACTGACTTCCCTATTGTAAATCCTTATACCATGTTTAATAAACCCCAACATTCATTCAAAAAAGCCATAGAAAAAATAATTGGTCCTTCTCACCCCATAAACCCCAATAGGGAAGTCGGTAATAGGAATTTTATTAAACATAGTATAATGATATACAATAGGGAAGTCAGTAATAGGAATTTTACTACCTTCAAGTACATGAGGGATTTCATACAAGTAGTCTAACCTATTTGCAGTAGATGTACAGAGGGAAAGGTCAAAAGTGGGTTTAGGGGTTTCAATGACTGCAGAAGATGAACTGGCCATAATAGTTTCTTCAAGAAAAAACTGTTTACCCAAAACCTAACAAGACTAGAATGCCAACTCTAGGCTCAAATGTCCATAAGGTGACAATGGGAAACTGGATTCTTTGAGACTTTTGAAAACAAACTCCTTAGTGTTCTACTTGATTATCAAGTCCAGTGTTCTAATGTTACTAATATAGAGGATCCACGTATTGTGGCAACTATAAATCACAGAGCATACTAATTAGAGCAAATAATCTTCTTACACCATATAGTTTCCACCAGAACCCCAAGCCAAACCACAAGATGAATCGTCCTCTAAGAAAAGGGACTGCTCAGATGTCCTTTTTTGAATTGAGCTTAGCAATTATACATCCTGTAGTAATTTTGTGACAAAATCTTGGATGTTCTATGATGGGATACTTTTTCCAATCTCCATTATGAGCATCATTTTTTAGGATTTCAAACCAGAATTTTTGAAAATATCTATTTTCTCGAGGGAAAACAAGCCTATAAAATCCTGGTTCAAAATGAAAGCACAAGTAATACTCATTGAGTAAATACCATATGTAAAGATAATGTATGACAGTCCAGTTGGTTATCCAAAAGGCAAAAAGGGTTTTCTTGATGATTTTTTTTGGATTTGGCTTCAAAGGGTCAAGGTCTTTATTTGGTCTTTTATATCTGGAGGAAGGTTTTCTATCATATTAAAGATATCATCAGGGGCTGCAAAGGATAAGCCTGAGGATGAAAGGAATTGGTACCCCAATCTTTGGTTAGATTATTCTACTCCCTACCATGAGGCACTCTAGAAACCCATGAACCTATAGTGCAGTGGATTACCACTTGGGTGTGTGGTTGTTAAGTTGCCTCAATTCATTTAAAATTTTTCATTTATTTTAGCATAAATATCTATTTTTTCTATCTTACACAAGGGCAAAACTTAGGTATAGTATCTTAGGTTCCCCTCTTAAATTTTATCTATTTGTCTACTTTCAAACACACAACATATGGCATTACTTCTCTTTCTCTTTCAATTTCATTTTTTTTTTTTTTTTTTTTTTTTTTTTGTCCAAACTCAAAACCCATTTCGAAAACCAGTGACTCAATCCAAAAGAAGAAATTGGGTCTTTTGTTCTTCCTCTCTATGCTCTTATATTGATTGTAAAAGTTTGTCATATCCATCCCTAAATCCTTTATCACAATTCACAGACATGTTTGCCAACAGCATGATTGTTGAGATTGACAATCCAAATTTGATCTTCATCAGAGATGCAAGGCCATTCCAATTGTTGATCAGTGCGTCGAAGACCATAGGCCCATACTTCAAGGTCGATCTGGTAGTCATGGAGCTCTGGTTTCATCGGCTTGTCCAAGTTCTACAATAGATTGAGGAAGGTCTTAAGGAGGAGGTGCATGGAATTGCCCTCTTGAACATGCCTGAGATTTTGATTTGCAGATCAAATTGTATTGGCCATGAAAGAGGAGAGAACTTTTTAGTGGCTTATGATGATGATGATGATGATAAGAGTTTTTGAAAAGAAAAGAGCAAATTAACGTTTAAGCTGATGTTTTCTTGCAAGTTCAGGAGAATGGAGGAAAAAAAAAGAAAAGAAAAGAAAGAATACGGAGAGAGAGATAGAGAGATATTTTAAAGCCGTTTAGGTTAGATGTTTAATTAGACAATTGGCTGTCTTCTTCTATGAATTTTGTATATGGGTTTGATGAGTTTGGGATCTAGATTTAGAATGAGTTTAATGAATTTTAGAAGTTGCTGGAATTCAAGAGGAGATAGTGAAGGAATAGAGTCAGTGAAGAGAGCAAAAGAAGAAAGAATTTGAGAGATGAGAGAAAAAATATTTAAAAATTAAAATAAAAAGCTATAGTAGGAGTGTATATTTACACGGTTACTATAGCTAGCTTGTATTTTTACACAACAATACATGATATGATTTGATGCAGGTCAGTTTTAGGCTATATTATGTAAATTTTACATTTTTTTTTTTATTATGCACCTATTAATGTGAAGGCTCTAAAATACTTAAAAACGTGTATTACAAGACAAATATACTTTTAAGGTCCATTCCAGTTCCCCTCCCAAAAAAAAAAAAAAAAAAAAAAAAAGACCATTTCAGTTAGTGGCACATTAGTCAATTCATGAAAAGAACGATGCTAACTTATTATTACTACATTTATACGTGTACCAACATTTTTCCTCAAGGTTCAAAGGAAAATAGAAATGCAGCTATACATATGCGTCATCTCCCAACAAGATTTCAACTTTTCCTTTTTGACTTAGCTAGAAAGACAAGAAAACAATTCTGGAAGAGGAAAAACATTGAATACAAAGGCAGTGATTAGTCCCTAAGAAATCTCCAAGGTCCCATACCAGTCCCTATCCTGCAAAAAGGTAGAAGCGTGAATGTGGTAACCTGAAATTTCCATGATATGTTAAATAATCGGTGATAGATTGTAACAGAAAAGGATTGTAACTGAAAGAAATTTTTTATTTTTTATTTTATGACGTTGAACCTCACCAAGTTAGGGCCCTTTTTGGACCCATCATTGGGAAGTAAACTACAGTCCACATATACACAACCCCGCCCACTAGAATCATTTATCAGGTAATCCTGAGGAACTCCTAGTGAGGATCACACCAAGATGTCTAAATCTCAGCTCATCTCAAGCTTCCAACCACTAGGTTGCACCTTGATGGGTAAGGAAGCTGAAAGAATATATTATCCTCCAACTCAAAAAAGAGGTAAAAGCCGCTAATTCAAAACAATGAGAGCTATAAAATGAAGGAAATGGTCTCTTGCACAAGAAGTTACCTCCAAAAACCAGCAAATGTGCGCAGACTCATATAGATAGACAATGCAATCCAGAGACCAATAAAGCCGTGACTTGAAGATAGTATAAATAAGCACAATATGCTCATTAATGAAACCAAAACCTGGGGACAAAGGGGAATTGAAATTATATGAGAGAGTGCCATGGATATATCTGTTAATTTAAGGAAAGTACCAGGAATGCTATATTTTAACTGGTTGGATACTCAATGCTGGTTAAAATAGTCTGGATATTCTTCTTTTACTCATTCTAAAAAACCAAACAAAGATATCATGGGTAGCAACCAAGGGTTTGGAAGACTTGCCATTGAGTAAGCAGAATATGCAAAATCTGAAGCTCCATAGTTGATTCCATCAAAAATAAAGGCTAAAGCATTAATAGGTTGCGTCACTGCAACAAACTAGTAAAACAAAAAATATAATTATCACAATTGAAATTATTGGGATCGCATAAACCGGGAAAGAAGGGAAGGAGGGAGGCAGGGGATTACCGGAATGCCTACACCTATAAGTTGCAATACATTGACATCTGCTGTAAATAATCTGGGTGCAAATTGTAATACAACTACGAGGACAGCCGAGAGCACTAACCCCAGAACCAAGCCCACCTGGATTATAAAACCATAAGGAATGCAGTGTAAAGCCAAATAAATAATAATAGTCAACAGACCTGCAATACACGAGAAGCAGTGGCAGTGGCCTTGGTGTAATCCTTCTTTGCAAATGCACTTGCAAGGATTGCCTGAAAAAGGTTTGAGTCACTATAGTCTACTGTGGAGACATTTTAGAACAGAATATGCTTCTGGATAGTTTAATATAGCTTAAGATGCTAAGAAATAAAGTCGAGCAGGGCAAGGTGATGACACAATTCATGCTTCAGACAGTTCAACTTGTGTGTGTGTGTATCAAAATGAAAAAAGGAGAGAGGGGGGGGGGGGGGGGTTGGGGGGGGGGGGGGGAGAGAAATAAAGTTAGAATACAAATTGCAATTAATTTGTAAGAAGTTAGATTAAGCATTTTACCAAAGACTCCAAACTCTGAGCCTTCAGATTATAATATGCTTCCAAGTTCAAATGTCCTAGTTAAGAAGAAACATAACCTTTTTCTTTTTTTTTTAAATGATGATTTTTGGTAAAAATGAAGCCAGAGAAAGAGCTGAGGCACCTGACAAAACCCCAAAGTTAAAAATGGAAACTATGGACATCAACGCACAAAACAAACAAAGAAACCTTCCTTCAAGTTGTTATACAACCTCCTTTGTGGCTTCCAAATGTAACATATATGTTTCATTCTGCTAATATATTGCTCTTTTGTTTTACTTTGAGTCCAAGCTTATATATTGTTTGGAGTTCTATGTATCTCGTCTATTATCATTTCATAAAAGTTTCTGTGCCTTGCCACGTCAAACACAGGCCTTTGTAGACAAATATGGAAAGGTGATAGTAGCCAATAGTAGCATTATACTTGTATTTAAAAATAAGTATCTTACTTGTCCTGCAACAGCCAAGCCATCAGCAAGCAAAGAGGTTGCCAGCCAAATTTGTAGGCAAACCTGAAATGCAGCCATTGATGTTGATCCCTGTCTCGCAGCCAAAGATGCTGCTATGGTTACACAAAATGTCACAGCTATAACCCTCACCAGTAACATAGATCCTAAATCCAAACACAGCCAAAAAAAAAAGCGAGAGTTAAATTGCAATCAACATGTAGAATTACTACAGTATTTAGTATACCAAACATGCCCAGTATCATAGAATAAGATCATTATGAGTATTCTTTGATAAACCCCAGGAGGAAGGGGGATAGGGAAGAGATTCAAACTAGTGACCTCCACTTCATGAGGTGTAGTCAGCTGATTGTACTACTGCTTAGGGTAAGAGCATGATGAGTATATAAATAAAAGATACAGATAGGTGATGAATAAGAACTAGCAACTAAAATGAAATATTCACTAACAGCCTGATACAGAGAACCAAATATATGTTTCATTTATTATTGAACTTTCCACCTATATGGTTGGTAGTCCAAATACAGTCATCCTCACATAAATACTGTAACATAACTTGCACAAATATGTGAGATTCAAGGGTAAGTTATTGAGGGTAGTTGTACATTTTGTAATCAGTCAGTTTGCATCCTTACATGAATTATTCATTGAATATCGTGACATAACTTGCACATAGAGAGTTTCAAGGCTAAGTTATTAAAGAAAGTTTTTTAGGTTTTGTAATTTGGCATCATTCCATGAGGAGTGAAATTTTTTGATAAAAAATAAACAGTTTCATTAATGAATAAAGAACAAGAGGTCATAACCTAGCACGTAGGATGTAGACAAGAGTAAACCCAATAGTACATAAACAAATTAAGTTCTAAATTTAGCATATCTAAAAAATTGAGAAAGGGAGAAGAAGGAATCATAGCCTTGGTCCGCTCCTGAATACTCCTTAAGAGTACATCCGTTAATGTCCCAACCAATGTCTCTTCCCTCAAATATTCACCCACTTTCCTTTGTCTCCAAATACACCACATTAAACATAGGTAAATGGCCTTCAAATATCATTTCTATCTACCAAACCTTACTTTCTAGCACTCGGAGAGACCAATTAACATACATAGCATCACCCAACTAATCCCCAAAAAAACAGAACACCAAGCTCCACAATCCACGGCAAAGATACAATGGAGAAAAAATGATACACATATTCCCCATTCACCTTACACATCATCCTACACCATTCCACAATCATTATACCCTTCCTACCAAAGGTTTTTGTTCTAAGGATCTTACCCATTTGCTGTCCATACCAAAAAAATAAAAGCCACCCTTGATGGAACTTTTACATTCCAATTGCTTTTCCAAGGGAATGTTTGTTGCTCCCCATCTCAAAGCTTTATAAGAAGTTTTAACTTGAAAACCCTGACTTGTTGATGGAAGCCAAATCGTTTTGTCATTTTCATGGGATTACAGAATAAAGATCCTCTAAAACATAGCCATAGACTCTAATTCCCAGTCACAAAGAGATCGAATTAAAATAGGGTTCCAATGAATGCCACCACTAGTCCATTGCAAATATTCCACTACCTTCCCATCTCCATCTATTGTTAAAAAGAGGCTAAACTCCCAAAAGATATCTGAGAAATTTACACGTTAACCACAAAAAATTCTTTTTTCAAAATTTCTCATTGATATCAAACAATGCAAAAAATATTACAGTGGCTTCCAATGTATAGTTGTCTATTGTTCAAAGTTGACATTATAGATTTCTGTGGATTTGTATACAACAAAACTGAAAGACCAAGTGCCAATGAAAGCTGTATTGTATGAATTAATATTTATACAGCCTATGTCTTCATGATTAAATAGAAACAGAGTTTCAGATTACACATACATATGCATATGCATATTTTGTACAATCTAGAGTTTATGAAAGCATAATGGTTTTTTGTTCTTCTCATCATCTATTGAGAAGTCCAAGTAATCAAGTTTCTGCCTTACGATAACTCTCCATTTAACAAAATACATTATTTCCTTAAGCCTCTAAAAGTCACAAATTAAAATGTATACTCAGACATACTGCTTGGATATGTTGTGAACAATCACATATTTGGGGATTCTTAAAAGTACTAAAGACAAGGAGTCTTATTTTGAGTCCTGATAATGGTTTAGTGGCAGCAATTTTACTGAAAAATATATAGATTCTCTTACCATTTTTAAGAAACCGACCAATTTGTAGATCATTGATACTTGGAGGTAAGAGATCAACTTCTTTAATTAATCTCCACAAAAGCATCAGGGAGATTAGGTACCTATAATGGTTAAATATCATGTGAGAAATAGAAGTGGAGACATTTAAAATATTAAGACATCCTGGCCCAGAGTCAGAAATAGGAAATCTAGAAAATAATTAGTAAAAAGCAACACTTACTGAGAAATAACATGGGCAATGGCTGCACCACTGACACCCATACGGAGTATGAATATAAATATTGGGTCTAGAATAATGTTTGCTACATCTCCTACCACTACATTCAAATTTAACAAACTATTAGATAAGATTTAGCTGAAATCAAAAACATGAGACCTGGAAGATATTCTTATACATGAAGAAAAGAGAAATTATTATCCAACTATATCCAGATTTGATATGAAAATATTTCAATGAATAATTAATTACAAGTAAGTTTATTTATTCAAAAACATAAATATTTTCATTACATGCTTTTCTCCCCAGCAGTCTACAGGTTGCACATTAAAGTACCCATATCTGCTACGTTCTGTAAACCAAACATTAACCACCTAACCTTGTAACTACTTAAGTTCTCTTCTGCTAATTCATTTTTTTTCACTCCATAGGCAGAAAATTGAGGATAAGGCTGCCAGTCTATCCCAGATTCTACAAAAGCAAGAGCCTCATGCACTAGGTACAAACTTTTAAGTACAAACACAACCAAGCCTTAGTCCCATAACTTTGGGATCGGCTATGGTTCCTTTACAAATTAATTAGGGTCGGTCATGCGCATTCTTTTTCACCATTTTATGAAATCCAAAATCATGTTGGACTTATAGGCACAGAAGACATTAAAAGTTAGCTGAAATAGTACAGTGAAACCCATGAATAGTACCAAAAAGTGCAGTGGGTCCCACTACTATTTCAACTAACTTTTACCTTTATTTACAGTATTTTGAGCAAAAAATTTTCAGTTTCAGCAAAATAAGTAGATCCCAAACAAACCCTAATTAGAGTTGGCCATGTGTAATCTTTTTCGCCATTATATGAAATCCGAAGTCATTTCTTTGTTACCTAAGAGCCGAAGACATTAAAATTCGGTATATTGCATCATGACATAAATCATCACAATGATATTCTATGTGCAACAAGACTGACTTTTTAATTAAAGGGATACTTGTTTCAAAACTTACAGATAGCAAATAAAGGAGTTTTTGTGTCTTTAAATCCTCTAAAAACCCCTTGCATGGCCAGAGAGAGAAGAACTGCTGGAGCACCAAGAGACCTCAATGTCAGGTATTGTTGGGCTGGTTTTAGCATAGGAGAATTCTACAGGAACAGAATTGTGCTGCAGTCATTATATGTAAATTTTAGTTACTTGTATATTGGAACAAAAAAGGGGAGTCTAGAGGCATCTAAAGCCTTTTAGTACATAGAGAGATCATATTTTTGAACTTTTGGAGAAAATAAAAAATGTGAACTTCAAGTAGTTACATCATTTCAATGCAATACTGCAACATTGAAGTTATGAATTACAAATTTCTCCAACCGTTTCAAAGAGCCAATGTTACAATAAAGAATCAAACTACCTTCCACCCCAATAAACATAAGGAAAACCAACACATGACAGTCAGTTAATATTAAATGATGCAGATGGCCTTTTTCACCATCAATTTTGGGAGATAGGATGATGTCATGCATGGGGTCAGCTTTAGGAATAATATTAGCTCATCTCCAAATATGTGGTGTATATAAGGTCTATAATTGTTGCCGATGATCTTTAGCTCAATGACACCTCCTCCATTGTAAGAGCAAGGGGGAGGGTTATGTTGTGTTCAAGACCCACCAAGTGCATGTATAATTACCAATATAAAAAAAAAAAAGTATATAATAGTTGTCATTTCAATTACTGTCATGCTACCAAGGTGCAACAAATAATTTGTGAACAATACTGCTCATTAGTCTAGAGTATCAATCTAGTGAACCTAGTATACTTTTTTATTCTTAAAATATAAGAAAAGCTGAAAGTATTTCATACTCAATAGCAGTTCCCCACGGTAAAGGCATGCTGCAAATGCTTAATGAAACATTGTCATAAAACTAAAACAGCTAGCACAGCAAGAGTGAAGATAATGAGCAGAGGAGATATCCAATTAATTTTAAGGAAGCTCTTCTATAAGTTCTTTGGATGCATTCTCAGTGCTCATAAGTGATTTCCGAGATAGATAGTTGAAACCCAAGTTAGTTGAGAGTGTGGTTAAAAGTTGGGCAACAAGAAAATAAAAATGCTTTATCATATAACCATTTATTTATAATCATTTGACGGATTGGCATAAAAAGGATTCCATATATAGAATTACTAACACACAGGCTTTGGAGAACAACAAGCATAAAAATCGATTGACTCTAGCACTAGTAAAACTTACAGACTCTACACCCATATAGTTCAATATTGGTTTAGCAGCAAAAATGAGGAACAAAGCTTGTATGATCCCAAGCACGCTACCAATAACCAATGCTGCTGAAGCTGATGGAATTTGCCTTCTGACATCTGTTTTCCTGTAACTACTGGGAATGAGTGATGACTTGCATGTAGACTCTGGTTTCAAAATAGACCACAACATGTTAATAGGCAACAAAATGATTCCAAAATGTTACATTGGAGGATTAAGAAAAACATCAGGCATATTGGAATGATAGAAATTATTCCAAAAGATAATTTCAACAAAAACAAGAGGGTAAGAAGATAAAATTCGCACCAACTTGTGGTACCAGATCTTCCAGTTCCATCTCCTGATTGACAGCATAACCCATCTCAAGTACTCCACTGTCATCTGCTTCAATACTCAAACTTTTAGTGGCATCTTCCTCGGCAACGAAAGAGGTTGTAACGCTGACAAGAGGGAATATTGCTATCTTTGATACTTGGTTGAAAACAGCAATAGAAACTCCTACAGCAGCTAGCTCCACTGGACCTATTTGAAGATCAGCCTAATTATCAACACCGAAACCAAATTGTAATATAGTTCTGCAACTTACGATAGCCCAATGATTGATCCAGAGATAAAACTTATAGTTAAGGAACTTGTAATAGCATGTATAAAGCATATCTAGTAACTGTTGCACAATAACTAACAATACCATGCACATAAAAGGGTAAAATGAGTCTGCATAGTACCTGATAACAATTAACATCTAACTAACAATAAATTGAACATGTACATAAATCAGATAGCCTTGTCTAGTAAGGCAATATTTCCTTGGAAGGGCCTTTGGAAAGTAAATGCATTTACAAACATAAGAAGTCAAAATTCTTCTTGAAATTCAATAGCCTAAGTCCAAAGCAACATTCTTCACTATAATCAAATTTTGGAATTGACTTATGGAAGGTAAGAAGTTGTATATATCTGTTTTCCCATTGGGGGCATCATGAACACAAGTCTTCTCTGATGCATACCATCATCTTTTAATAAGATTTCACAACTCAAACACAAGTCAACATTCTACAATTCATAAAAATGAAAATGAACGGTAAGCACTGACCAATATGGCCAATGAATGCTGTGTCTATTAGAGAAGCAATGGGGTCTGCCGTTAAAGCCAGCGCTGTGGGAAGTGCAATCTGCATTATTTCCTGACCAAGCTCATCGTTTCTGAATACATTCCTGGCAATGCCATTGTAAAGTTGCAAGTTTAACATTCAAATCCAATAAATATCAACCAAAAAAAAAAAAAAAAAAAGCCTGATGCAGACAAAAATCCAGTTTTACACTGTATTCACATCAGTAGGCAAAAAGACCATCATAGTTCATATGGGCTTGAATCAAATACCTATGATTTTTCAATGAGGTTACTTCTCAGTTTAAATAAATAAACTAACAATGTTTTATTTACAAAGTACAAACACCAAATGTTATAAATCAATAATTTAAAAAAAAAAAACACCACCACTGGCAGAGATGGAAGGCCTAGACAGAAACAATGTTAGTAATTTAAGTTTGTACCTTGTGCCTTTGAACAACACAAAGAGGGGCATCTCCCCCATGCTTTTCCACAGACAGGAAATGGTGTCTAAGGCCATGACTGGAATTGGGTCTTCCACGTTGAGTAAAAAGAATCAAACAATACTGGGTACTTTGCAAAAAGATAAATTCATTGGCTTGAACAGCCAAAGAAAGAATACCATATAATCAAGTATTTACAAACACTGGCTCTGGCTTCCAAGAAATTCGCTTCATTTGAATAAACAACAATACATTCAAAGTTCAAACAAAAACGAAAGCAAAAACAAAATGGTATTGAGGAAGGTATAACTAACCGTTTGACCACCCCAGACAGCAAGATTCTATGTCAGCCTTCCCTAGTTACGAGAACCCAGAATGACACCCACCAATAATATATATATTTAAATATACTAACTTCATAAATAAATAATCATATCGTATCCATTCCTCTGCCGATTGGTGCCTATGACAAGGTTCCTTTCCTCAACAAAGCACGAAACCAATTAAATTAGTAACAAACAAGGAAGTGAAGGAACAAATACTGATTTTTAATTCTATCAACCAAAAAAATACTGATTTTTTTTTTTTTTTTGGACAGAACTGATTTTTAAATTTTAATAAGCAAGTACACACTGTTTTTTTTTTATTATTATTATTTTTGTTTAAGAGAGTTTCAATCTATGAATGAAGTTTCTGGTGTAGGCGGGGGGATTGACCCACACTTATTTTTTTATATTTATTTTCAATAAAATAGTTCTATGCGTTCAAAAAGTTTTTATAACTTATATGTATTAGATAATATATATTTTAGGAGAGATTTTATACTACTTTTATTAAAATATATAAAAAAAAATGGTTTAAAAAATTTATTACTTTTTCATTTTTTATAAAAAGTTTTTAAAAATATTTTATAAATTAAAAGTGAGTTTATCATTAGCTTTTAAATTTCAGATTTTAACTAGGCTTTTTAAAACTTTTTTTTTGTTTTTTTTCACTTTTTTTAAATACATGCATACTTTAACATACTTTCATTAAAAAATAGAAGAAAAAAAATTTAACAATTATATATATAAAAGTTAAAAGTTAATGCCAATAAGACATTAATACTATTAGGCTATTCGTTAATCTCTCTTTTTGAAAATTTGGTGTTACAGTTTGTATATGAAAAATCCAAAAAAAAAAAATCTAAAAGTAAAATAATAATAATAAATAATAATAATAAATAATAATAATAATAATAATAATTCCTATCAAAAATAATAATAATAATAATAATAATAAAAAAAGGGTCACCCATCATACACACCGGTCAATATTGTATTTCAATCTCTTTGGCTAGGAAAGCCTCCCTCAGTTATGAATCTAAACGTACCTCCCCCCACCAAAAAAAAAAAAATGTACCCCAAAAAAAAAAAAAAAAGTTTTATGAATCTAGAAGATGGTTTTTTTTTTTTTTAAATATTTTTTGGATGAATATCTAATTTATTAGTCAATAAAGTGGTTTAGTCTAGTGTATGTATATTATAGTCTCCACGGTTTATCATTTTTCTAATGAAATTGGACCATGTTTTTCCATAAATTCCAGTATCTATCTTCTAATGTATCCGATTCCTCTACTTCCCTTGACTTGACAGGAAAAGAATAAAAATTCGGCCACGGCTTTCTTGATAAGATTCTAGGTAATCCACTACTAGGGTTTCTTCTTTCTTCTTTTCTTAAGAATCTACTTCGATATGACATCAAGTATGCCCACATGGTAAAAATATTGGGATTATCACACGTAAAATCTTCATACATACAATTTATGGTGGAGTTTTCTTAATATTATTAAAATATTTATTTAATTTTCTATTTTATAAATTTTTTCCCCTAAAAACCGTTTTTGTACTTTTTATAAATGAATTACTCTAATTAAGTTTTTGTATTTAGGTTTTGCTATCATTTCTTCTTCTTTTTTTTTTTTTTTTTTTGGTTCACTTCATAATAACTAATCAGTTAAAAATGCTATAACTTAATTGGTATCTATTAGTGTGTCCATAATATTTAGGGTTTTAATTCTTCCTCCCTATTGTAATTATCGAATTATCAAAAAAAATTATAATAACTAATAACTATCTTCTTAATCTACTTATGACATAATTGATCTTAAGTAGAATTTTATCAATTTTAATTTTGAAAATTTTGTTCTACATTAACAAATGCAACAAGTATTGTAAGTAGAATTATATAAATGGTTTGTGCATTGGAATAGAAAAAGTCAATTTGTATAATCAAGATTTGTTATCTTAGATGTTTGAATGTTATTATTGATGGCAATCAACAATAATTATTCTTCGTCCATAATCATCGTCCAAGACCAATAATGTCCAAAATGGTCTTCAGAAAGGATAAAGGAGGAATATGCACCACAAACATAAAATACGGACGTCTAGGCATATCATCAAAAGGAAATCTTGTCGTCTAAGGAGAACTAGGTCATCCACACCATGAAAATATGGACAACCAATAAACACTTAGTAATTTTCTAAGTGTTTTCCATAATCTCAAATGGTTAGACCACTAACCCTGATCTCGAAACGTGGGGTGAATTCTCCGAAATTTGCTCCACTCTCCCCACTAAGTCCACATATCTCCTACAATGTTAGTGGCACCTAACAAGTAAACCCACTCCAAACTCTCTATAAAAGGGACCAAGGTATGTTCTACTATTCACCCACTTACTATAATTATGTTCTAGAGAAAAAACTGACTTAACTATCAGAAGGTCCTTAGCCGGTTCACCCCGGTCAGCTTCGATAGTCTTTTCCATTGTTTTCAAGTCATCCAACCGTTGAAGGTCAGAGGATTCAGCCTCCTGATTTTCATGCATCATCAATTGGCGCTGTCTGTGGGAAAGGTTTTAAGTGTTAGCCACTTTACTTTTTGAGACAAAAGGCTGCATGGTTCGGACTAGGTCAATGGCCACAAGCCCGAAACACTAGGAGAGTGGAAATGCCTCCAATCATCCAAACCATGCACCAGCACCGCTACCAACGTTCGTCCAACAGTAGTTGCAATCCATGGCAGTTGCAATGGCGAATTTGACACGACAAAACCAAGAATTAACTAAGGAAGTCAATAGAAAAAAGCAACGTCGACATCAACGTACCGAGGAACCTAGGCAAAACTCAGAGAATGGAGGGGCGAAAAACAACGCTAAAGGAGGAGATCAATCTAGAGGCACCGTCACTCGAAGGGTGCCACATTTGAAGAGAGAGATGGATCAGATGAGAAAGGCCATGGAGGAGATGAAGGACTCCATAAGGAGGATGAAACATGTGGATGATCTCGTCCACATAACTAACTCTCCCTTCACTACGTCCATCACAAGTCATCCTTTACCCCTCAAGTTCAAAATGCCTACCTTGGACTCATATGATGGAACGCGAGATCCTTGTGATCACATCACTATGTTCAAAACAACAATGCACCTCCAAGGCATTCTAGATGAGATTATATGCAGAGCTTTCCCTACTACACTAAAAGGCCTAGCCAAGGTGTGGGAAAGGTTCTAAGTGTTAGCTACTTTAATTTTTGAGAAAAAAGGTTGCATGATCCAGGTTAGGTCGATGGCCACAAGCCCAGAACACCAGGAGAGTGGAAATGCCTCCAGTCATCCAAACCGTGCACTAGCACTTCCACCAGCGTCCGTCCAACAGCAATTGCAATCCATGGCAGTTGCAATGGTAGATTTGACACAGCAAAATCAAGAGTTAACTAGGAAGTCAATAGAAAAGAGCAACGTCAACATCGACGTGCCAAGGAACCTGGGCAGAACTCAAAGAATGAAGGGGTAGAGAACAAGGCTGAAGGAGGAGATCAATTCAGAGGCACCGTTACTCGAAGGGTGCCACATTTAGAGAAAGAGATGGATCAGATAAGAAAGGCCATGGAGGAGATGAAGGACTCCATGAGGAGGACGAATCATGTGGATGATCTCGTCCACAGAGCTGACTCTCCCTTCACTACGTCCATCACAAGTCATCATCTACCCTCTAAGTTCAAAATGCCTACCCTGGACTCATATGATGGAACGCGAGATCCTTGTGATCACATCGCTACATTCAAAACAACAATGCACCTCCAAGGCGTTCTAGACAAGATCATGTGCAGAGCTTTTCCTACTACACTAAAAGGCCCAACCAGGGTGTGGTTTGGCTAAATACCACCAAACACTATAACTTAGTTTCAGGAGTTAAGCAAGTTGTTCATCAACAACTTCGTCGAAGGTCAAAGGCATAATTGTTCCTCGTCTAGCTTGCTAACTATAGAGCAAGGAGAGAACGAGAGTCTTCAGACTTTCATCAACCGTTTTAACAGGGAAGCCCTGTTGGTAGATGAGATGGACGATAAAATCCTCTTGGCAGCCTTCAACAATGGAGTTACCTCTGATTTGTTCATTCATAAGCTATATGATCAAGAGCCACAGACGAAAGCCGAGTTGATACACTCAACTTTAAGCTTTATGAATGCTAAGGACACAATCATTGCCAAGAAGAAGAAGAAGGTTAAACAAGTGGAGGCTGGGTACATGCACCATCCAAAACAAGGCCCTTATCCAGAGAAGGCCAAGATGGGAGAAAAAAGAGACTGAGATGGCAGGTGTACGTGCAAGTAAGATTTGTGAACTTGTATGAAAAATGGATGAGCTATCTAACAGTACATTTTGATGAAAAAGCTCAAAAGTGATAAAAATGAAAGCTTTAACATCATAAAATTAAGAGAAAAATAAAGCGTTGCAAGTAAAGAAAACAAGGAATGTACATGGAAAACCCTTAAGAATAGGTGAAAAACCACGGGTGAGCAAAGGTGAATGTCCCTTACTCATTCAAGCTCTCTATTATGTGAAAAATGGAAATTTTCCTTGTAAAATGATAATATTCTTCCTAAAAAAGAGGCCTTTTCTCTACCTCACTTCTTTACAAACTTTCTACTCTTTTCTCTAATGTTCTCTCTTGGTTCTTACCATAATGGTCTAGCAACATATTCATCTTATAGTCTGAGGAATGTTGCCAAGTACAAAAGACGAATGTTAAACCATGATTCCTCCATTTGAATCCTAATACAGCTGTTGTACTATGTAATGGCTGAAGGAGAGAGAGTAAGCACGCCGAAGTCAGGGTAGCAACGTGGAGAGTGACCACTACGTGAGGAGCAATCCTTGGACAAGGAAAGTGACATCAAGGGCATTAAGAGTGATGCACGTGTCCTTATCGATGGTCCAGCACAAGCACAATCAATAAAAAGCGAGGGATTTCATAGCCTCTGACCATAAGGGGTCACTATCTCCCTTTTATGAGTGTTGGGTGTCCATGTCAGATGCAAATCTCACTCTTCCCCAAGATAATCATGTCGTTGGCACTGACCAAAGATCCTTTCCCCTAACCAATGTTTCCTCTTCTTTACTCACAGCCATTCCACGTGTAGGGTCCGAATCCAGCCATGTTAGGATTCTCACATGCCTTGGCTGATGTACTGTACAGCAAGAAAGCAGGATCGTCCTCAGGATGATATTCCAACTACATGGTCTTGAATACCCCACTTGACTAAGTGTTGATGCAAATCAAGGAGACCCATCCTTGAAATGGCCAGAGAAGATGGAAAGGAGATCTTAGCAAGCGGAATAAGAGCAAGTACTGTCATTTTCACTAAGATCATGGGCATGTCACTAACAAGTGCTATGATCTAAAACAACAAATTGAGGTTCTTATTAAGCAGGGAAAGACTACCACTAAAGGGTAAAGTAGAAGAGCCAATTCGTCCACCACTTGGAGAAATAAGGGTTATTATTGGGGGAATATCGGCTGCTGGCTCGTCCAGATCCAAAAAGACCTACTTTCAAGTTGTTCAAAACATTCAACTCACTAGCCATCCACCTAGAGCACCAAAGACGGACAAACCAGCCATAACCTTCATTGATGAAGATGTAAGAAGACTACACCATCCTCATGACGACGCAATTGTCATCACTTTGACGGTTGCGAATTATACAACAAGAAAAGTGCTAGTGGATAATGGGAGTTCAGAAGATATCCTCTACTACCCGACCTTCCAACAGATGAACATCAATAAAGAATTGCTCCGTCCAAAAAATGTCCCCCTAATTAGATTCAGGGGGACGAAAGTCTTACCAGTAGGCACTATCTCCCTACCAATTTCAGTTGGATCTTATCCACAACAACTTGTCAAGGAAGTGAATTTCGTCTTTGTTAACTGTTCGTCCTCATACAAAGCCATCATAGGACGACCCATCTTGAATAGTTGGAGAGCTACAATGTTCACTTGTCACCTTTCCATTAAGTTCCCAACGGAGTATGGCATAGGAGAGGTCCCGGGTGATCAATTAGCAGCTAGAGAATGTTATCTAGCCATATGGACAAGCAAATGCCAACAATGAATATTGAGGAAATAAGGATAATCATCGAGCCGATTGAGATATTAGAAGATATTCCCTTAGACGAGTCTGTCGACACCGCATTTTGTACCCATTAATAAATTTTGGTCCCCGACCCTAATTATGAGCTTGACATATGTCAACCAAGAGTAATCAAAGAGTTTGCAATAATTTGGAAGTAATCACAACTTAAAAGTGCTTAAATCGCTTTGAAATTGATATTGAAAAATGACTTTTGCTCACTATTTTGACCATAACTTTTGATCTATAAAGAATATTTGAGTGAGATTTATTTCATTAGAAGGTCGACATCCTGGGCCTCAATTTGAACACAAATTTTTCCTAATTTGGACTTATATTAAGTAAGTTATGACTATTTGAAGTTGGGCCAACTGGATAGTCCAATTTTTTGAGTTTTAAAACTTCATCTGAATGGCCCAAAACATCATGCTTTGATGTGGATCGGCCTATAAACCTTTGAGCAAGTCCAAAGATCATTAAAAAGACCCCAAAACCCTAATTTTAACTTATAAATACGCATTTTATGTCTCCAATCAAAATGCTAGCTAAAGAGGGTTATTTTTTAGCCTCCATCTTTTCTAGAACCCTAATTCTCTTTTATAAAATTGACACATAGCCCCTTAGCACGTTTTTAACAAATTAGAAACCTCTCTTTAGTTAGTTCTAAGCTAGAAATTTTATTCTCCAATTTGTTTTCAAAACTTTTTTCAATTAAAGTTTGTTCTTGAGTTGTGATTACCTAAACTAGTGTGTTATTTTGATTATTTTTGTTCTATCAATCTAATCTTTGTGTTGTAGGCACTGAGGAACTGGTTAAATATCAACCAAGTTATGTTCCACATGCAAGGCGAGTCTCTCTTCATGGTTCTCCCTTAATTTGGATATTTTATAACTTGTGCTCCTTTTAATCTTAATTGATTTATTTGTTATATATGTTTAGTTATGCTTGTTTAGTTTAGGTTTATGTAGTTTTCACGTTTTAAAGCATGTTAGGCTATTGGTTTCCTTAGTTTTTGTTTCTACTTTGTTTATGTGTTTTCGAGTTTTCGGGTTAGGGTTTCTAGGGGCATGTCTGGGCACGCATAATTTTGTATATGCATGCAAGCTTGAAGTATGCGTATGCATGCAAGCTTATGTATGTGCACGCATACTTCAGCCTAGAAACCCCAATCCAAGTTTTTCTATGTCTTTTTCTTTATTACCTTATGTCATATGCCTTTATTTTGTCTCATTTTTATGTTTTTGAGTCTCCATTCCTCTGTTTAATTGTTTATTTTGTCTCATTTAGGGTTTTCTTTTCTTTTCTTGCTTTATTACCATGAAGATGCATTCACATGTCCATTCATTGATGCATAGGTGTTGAGATGTAGTATTGTAAGTAAGGTAAGTCATGCATCCACATGAACATGCATTGGATACATATTTAATGATGAGTTGAACATGCTTGGAATATGTTTGTGTTCTTAATGCTCTCCAATAATTCTTTGATGCTGCTATGACCATGTGATATCTTTATTTGTTTGCTACCTTGGATAAGATGATATGATATGCATGATAAATGTATGCTGGGTTTGATATGAGTTGCCATGATAGATGTATGTTAGGGTTTTGGGATGATTAATATCATGTTGATTACTAGATGTATGCTAGTGTGTGTGTAAGTATAGATAACAATATTGAATAAGCCTTTAATGAGATTAAGACGTAAGACACAATGACTGGAAGCCAACCCATAGATCAAGTGGGGTTGGATGTCTAACACCTTCCCATCCTCATACCTAAACTTCTAACCCATACTCTGGTAGTAAGATTAGTACTTCCATGTAAGAGCACTATTTTATGGTTCCTAAACCTAATCTAGGTGACAACTCCATCTTTTCTCTGCCTCGGTCCACTCGGCCAAGGCGTACTCCCCTTTTCCTAAGGAGAAAACCGCTGGCACCTACAAAGTCCAACCAAGAGAAGTTCATAAGGATTGGAACAAGTATGGGTGAGAAAACGAAGTAAGATCTTGTCCAATTCCTTAGAAGAGTAAGGATGTTTTTGCTTGGAGCCATGAAAACATGCCTGGGATTGACCTAAGTGTGATAACCCTTCCTATAAGCCCGTTTGTCAGAAGATGAGAGTTTTTGCCCCAGAACGGGATAATGCCATTAAAAAAGTTGGTAACAGCGGAGTTTGTCTAAGAAGTTTACTACCCAGATTGGCTAGCAATGTAGTAATGGTTAAAAAGGCTAATGGCAAATGGAGGATGTGCGTGAACTTCACAGATTTGAACAAGGCATGTCCCAAAGATAGTTATCCTCTCTTCCACAAATTGATCAGTTGGTAGATCAAAAGGGCACCAATTGCTAAGCTTCATAGACGCATTCTTAGGGTACAACTAGATCAAGATGAACGAGGCAGACCAAGAGAAAACATCATTTCTTACAAGCCAAGGTTTGTTTTGCTATAAAGTAATGCCTTTTGGTTTGAAAAATGTAGGGGCTACTTATTAGAGGCTGATTAATCAAATGTTTCGTCCACAAATTGGGCGGAATGTTGAAGTATATGTAGACGACATGCTAGTCAAAAACGCAAAGGAGACATTGCACCTAGACAACCTCTAGGAGACTTTCGACACACTTAAACGATACAACATGAAGCTGAAGCTAAACCTGAGTAAGTGTGCTTTCAGAGTTTCATCCGGGAAATTTCTCAGTTTCATGGTCTCATAGAGGGGAATTGAAGCAAACCCCGATAAGATCCAGGCAATACTAAGCATGGAGTCACCAAAGAATGTCAAAGAAGTGCAAAGTCTCACTGGACGAGTATCAGCTCTCAATAGGTTTGTCTCAAAAGCTATTGACAAGTGTTTGCCATTTTTCAAGGTGTTAAGGAAAGCATTTGAATGGACGGACGAGTGTCAACAAGAATTTGAAAACCTTAAGATGTATCTCACAACAACTCCTTTGTTGAAATTGTCCAAACCAGGTGAAGAAATGTACCTCTATTTAGCAATTTCTCCACATGCAGTGAGCTCAGCCTTAGTCAAAGAAGAAGAAAAAGCACAGCGGCCCATCTATTATACCAGCAAGGTATTAAGAGGAGCTGAAAGGCAATATCCACCAATGGAGAAGTTAGTTTTTTCATTGGTAACAGCAACACGGAAACTTAGACCCTACTTCCAAGCTCACGTCATTAACGTCTTAACAGACCACCAGCTTAAGAAGGCCATGAACAAGCTAGAAGCAGCTGGACAACTAATCCAGTGGGTAGTTGAACTCAGTGAATTCGACGTGAGGTATCGACCAAGAGAAGCAATAAAAGCCCAAGTACTTGCGAATTTCATTGCGAAGTTCACCCCAACTCATGGCCAACAGACTGAAGACCAAGGAGCAAAAGAATGGATTGTCCATGTAGATGGTTCATCCACTCAGCACGCAGGAGGAGTTGGAGTAGTCTTGTAGTCGCCTGAAGGGGAACGTCTAGAGTATGCCATTCGTCTACAATTCCAGACAACTAACAATGAAGCTAAGTATGAAGCGCTTATTAAGGGCTTGGTTTGGCTAAGGCATTGGGAACTGAATCAGTGGTCGTCCAGGGAGATTCACAACTAATCATAGGCCAAGTGAATGGAACGTGTGAAGCCAAGGAAGAATGAATGAAAAGATACTTGAGCAAAGTTAAGCATTGCATCAAAAACTTCACAACAACAAAGTTCCATCAGATCCCAAAGGAAGGAAACATGGAGGCTGATAGCCTGGCTAGAATAGCCTCTGTAGATGACTTGATTGACGATCAAATTAAAGTTCAGTATATCCTAAGTATAGACATCCTTGAGGTGCAACAGATAGACGGAGAAGCCAACTAGACTACACCAATTATGTCCTATCTCAAGGAAGGACTCCTTCCCGAGAATAAAGAAGAAGCTCAGAAGCTAAAGATTAGGGCAGCAAAGTTTGTTCTTATGGACAAGGTATTGTATAAAAGGAGTTTTTCTCAGTCCTACTTAAGATGCTTAACTCCAGACGAGTCCTACTACGTCATGAGAGACATACATGAAGGAGCATGCTAAAATCACTCGGGAGCTAGATCCTTTGTCCACAAAATAGTCCATGCAGGTTACTATTGGCCCACAATGCAAGCAGACACCAAGGCTTACGTCAAAGCATTTGAAAAATGTCAGCACTTTAGCAACATACCTAGATGTCCATCTGAGTATCTTACCCCGATGATAGCTCATTGGCCCTTTGCCTAATGGGGACTTGACATCCTTGGTCCATTTCCAATAGGAACGAGGCAGATGAAGTTTATAGTGGTGGGGATTGATTACTTCACTATATGGGTAGAAACAGAGCCCTTGGCAAAGATCACTGAGCAAAACGTCAAAAGTTTCATCTGGAAAAATATTATCTGCCACTTTAGGATTCCTAGGGTGCTTGTTTTAGACAATGGACAACAATTCGACAATACACCGTTTAGAGAATTTTGTGAGCAGCTTGGAATTAAGAATCACTACTCCTAACCCTCCCACCCACAGGCAAACGGGCAGGCAGAAATTGCAAATCGATCCTTACTTGAGATAATCAAGACTTGGCTTGAAGGGGCAAAGGGAATATGGCCCAATGAGCTATTTAGCGTCCTTTAGGCATACAGGACAACAGTGAGAACTCCTACAGGAGAAATTCCCTTCAAGTTAGCATAGGGGAATGATGCAGTGATACCCGCAAAGGTTGGATTGACCACCTTCAGAGTAGCCCATTATCAGGACGAAGAGAATGAGAAGCAATTCCGTTTAAGCCTTGATCTCATAAACAATGTGAGGATGGACGCAAAACAAAGGGTAGCAAGTTACAATAATTTGATGACCAAGCACTACGATGCGATGGTCAAACCTAGGCAATTCAACATTGGAGAACTCATCTTAAAGAGGGTGTCCTTGGCCACTAAAGACCCTACTCATGGAAAGTTGGGACCCAATTGGAAGGGACCATATAGAGTCATCAACTACAAAAGACGAGAATAGTAGTATTTAGAAGCCCTAGATGGACGAAGGCTAGAGCATCCATGGAATGTGGAGCACATGAGGAAGCACTATCAATAAAGACTTGTCAAGAAGGTTAGCATGGATGACCATAACCCCTACAGACTATTGGTTATCACTAGTAGTCTATCTATGTTATCTTTCAGCACTTATGCTTTCTAGTAGCATTTTATGTTTTCTAATATTTGAATTTCCTAAAAAGCACTAGCTACTAGCATGTGCAATGTCTATGGATGATATTATGTTATGTACAAAGTTCTTAGTTTGTATCTAAAGCAATTTAGATTTTCTACTTTAGTGTTTTTAATCCTTTACAAAATCAAAGTCCGCAAGAAAGGTTGAAATTCATGGACGAATAAAATCTCTGGACGCGGAGATGTATCGTCATAAGCCACATTTAGACGAAGGAAAGGCAAAACACCACAAAGTGGGATAAAACCTTAAGGTAAAAATATAGTAATAGTAATAATAACAATAATAATAATAAGGGAAGGAACAAACACCTCCCACATATACTTGTCGATGCTAAATAATTGAAAGACGAATTAAAGCATGCAATAAAATAGACGATAGTCACTGACAACAATTGTCCAAGATCCCTAAACAAGCAAGTCTAAAACATAGACAAATACATGCAAACATAAAGGGATGAGAATAAACATCCAACCATGGACGAACAAACACACACACACACATATATAAAAATTAACTTGTTCATAGAAAGGGTAGACGGCCACCGTCCAAAAACCCTTGAAAGTTAAGCCTAAAAAGACAAATGTATGAAACTTGCGTCCAAAACCATGGACAAAGTGAATGTACTTAAAGAAAATTAAAAATGGTCCAAAACAACAGACCCAAAAAAAAAATAAAAAAAAAAGATATATTGCTTGTAATAAAAGTTAAAAACTTTTGGGATAAATCGGTGGGGGCATTATTTTTGGGCCCGTCAAAGGTAGTAGCATCATTATCTATGTTGATGTCCTCAGAGGTGCTCGAGATTAAAGAACTCTCGGTGGCAACACGAAGCCTAATGGAGTCAAAATCCACTCCAAGAAAAGCTTCACGTGCGTCCTGACGAAAGTCTTCAAATCCTGCAACATAGTTTTCGTCCAGGAGTTTGGTGTAAGCATCAGAGGCTTTAAGCTCTTTAATTGCCTTATCCTTGGCCTTACCCAAAGAAGATGAAAGTGCATCACTCTTCTTTTGAAGATGGTCTAGACAAGACTCTTTGTTCACAATATCTGTCTTGAGTTCCTCAGCCAAATTCTTTAGCTCCTTCACCTTAGACTCCAGATGCTTTACCTTGTCCACTAGTTTCAACCTCTCCCCAACTCGTCTGCTTAATTCCCTCTCCATAGCAAGGACCTTGGTTTCCAGCCTGATCTTCTCCTTGTCTAAGTTTATGGCCTGCCTGGACACCGCCATAAACTTAGACATGACTTGTAAGAATAGAATGTTAAAATATAACTTAGCAATAAAATATATGAATTGCTATGGATGAAGAAGAATACCTTGAACAGATCATGGATAGTGGAGCGCACAAACTCCTTGATGGACATGTGATAGAAAGCCATAACATCCTCTTGCTTAACCACTATCTTGAACCTATTTCAGGCCAAGGCCTCACTCCTTAGAAGAGTGTGAGAGGCAGTAGCAGGATCTTCGGCGGGGGGAACTGTGGATGACTCTGGATCAGGACAAGAGGGAGTCTTAGAAGAAGGAACTTCAGGAGGAACTACAACAGGAGTTTCAACTGCAAAAGGATTAAGCTCAACGATAGGAGCTTTAGCATGAATGGATGAGTCCACCTTAGGCCTTTTGGAGCCTTGACAGCTGTGGAGATTCCCAATATCAACCATCATGGACACGGCCTTCATCTTCTCTAAGGAGCTAGGAGGCACCAATTTTAATGTCTTGGAGGCACCTAGACGTGTTTGGATGAGGGCAACATCCTCAGCTTGGATGATCTCATGGCCACTAGCCAGCTTTTTCTCCTTGTTCTCCTTCATAGTTACCATTCCTGAAAAGAATCATCAAAGTTTAGACAAGACCATGCCAATGATTGAAAAGTTAAAAATAGATAAATAAACTTACTTTTACAAGTAGTGGCCTCATGTGCTAAAGCTTCAGTAGAAGGAATGGATCCAAGCCCCAAGCTACTAGACAGTGAAAAGTGACGAGTGAATGAAAACCTTTGTCAACAAAAGAATGAGCCCTTTGGACGCACTCAAGGTAAAAATTACTTAAAGATGGACGAGTTACGACTAAAAAAAGAGGAGAAATGTTAGACAAGGATATAAAAGTTCAAGACAAGCTAAATCAAAAATAACATACTCTCAAAATGTAGATGACCCATAACACCAGTATAAGAAGGGAAGGCATCCCTTCCTACTTCAATTGGGTCACCAGCCCAAAACCTAGAAATAAAGAAAAAATCCGTCTTCCAAAGCCTATTAGACATTGGAAGAGACTCAATCATCCTACAACTAGAGCCTCTAGCTGAAAACTGGTAAAATCCAAGAGACTTGTGGATCTCAGCAGGTTTATAGCAACAAAGGAACTTATACACCGTAAGAGGACGGTTCCTTTCAAATGCTTCAACCATTGGGGTTAAGTTGGTTGAGTCCAATACCTAGCCTATGGAGTTCTCTAGTGATGGCGTTTAAAGTCAACCTCAAACCCTCTAAGAGGTAGGCTTCGTATATACCAACTCTAGGGGAATTTTGAGTACAACACCATTCACCAGGAGCAGGAAGAGAGGTGTGGACGTCCTCAAGAATTTGGTACTTATTCCTAAGTGTACGAAGCCTCTCTACCTAAATTTTGCACGGAATGTTCATGGCACAACATTCCAACACATCGTCCACCTGATCAGAAGAAGGTGGGGTGGACGAGGAGGAGCAATAGACGATCTGGCAAACAATCCGATGCTACCCTTTTCCTCATCTCTTTCTGGAAAACCTCTAAAGGAATCTCAAGGGTACCAAACGAGTACCGTTCGTCTGAAGAACTACTCTCACTACTACTACCACTACTATTACTATTATCATGATATTCGTCTATCTTCCCATCATCCCTATCACTAGATGAGGAAACTATAATCTCAGCCATTTACAAAAGAACTCTAAAGAGAAAACCTAAAGACAAAGGAGGAGATGATTCCTGATTCTAGACGAAGAGGACTAAGGACCGAGGACTTCTAAACAAGGCGCGAAGGATGGAAAAAGTCGAGAATGTTAAAAGAGAAAATTTGAGAAAGTGAAAGGGTAAAAGAGGTATTGACCTATTTATAGGTGACCAGGTAGGTCACCGAAGCGATGCGGACCAGCTAGAGGACACCACATGACCATTTTCTCGAAAAACAAAACGACATGATTTCTAGACCACTCTGATCAAGCCACGTGTCGTTGCCTGCACTAGTAGATCTTAACAAATCAAAGGGCACCATTGGTGTGATCTGTTAATAAATCAGAGAGTGCCACGTGTAAAAAAAAGGTGGGGGGGGGGGGAAGTATGACGAAGGCATGGACAACCTATGGACAAGGGGGCAACTGATGGTGATCAACAATAAGTATTCTTCGACCATAATGATTGTCCAAGACCAATAATGTCCAAAATGTTCTTCAGAAGGGATAAAGAAGGAATATGCACCGCAAACATAAAATATGGACGTCCCAGCGTATCATCAAAAGGAAATCTTGTCGTCTAAGGAGAACTAGGTTGTCTATACCACGAAAGTATGGACGACCAATAAACACTTAGTAATTTTTTGAGTGTTTTCCATAATCTTAAATGGTTAGACCACTAACCTTGATCTCGGAACATGGGGTGAATTTCCTGAAATTCGCTCCACTCTCCCCACTAAGTCCACACATCTCCCATGATGTTAGTGGTACCTAACAAGTAGACCCACTCCAAACTCTCAAAGGGACCAAGGTTCATTCAACCAAGGTATGTTCTACTATTCACCCCCTTACTACACTTGTGTTCTAGAGAGAAAACTGACTTAACTGTCGAAGGGTCCTTGGCCGATTCACCCTGGTCACCTTCGATAGTTTTTTCTATTGTTTTCAGGCCATCCAACTATTGAAGTTTAGAGCATTCAGCCTACTGATTTTTGTGCATCATCAATTATGATAATTAATATTTATTGTTATATTTCTCTTGTATTATTTCACTATCTTCTAAATCTTTTTTTGATGAATTCTTTATTAATTTGTGATATTTCATTTTCTTTTCTTTTCTTTTCTTTTTTCTTTTTTTCCTTTTCTTTTTGGGTATATTTGCTATATTGCAAGTTACAAAATTTATCGATAGATTCTACTTAAGATTTAATTAATTTTTTCGTTCTTCTCTTTCTTGCTCTTAAGATTTTCATATCCAATGTGATATTTTCTAGTAAACATGTATAATTAAAAATATTAATAGATAAAAGAAAAACCATTTAGAATAAAAAAATATAATATGACAAGAATAAAATAAATATTTATGCATAAAACAATAATCTAATTTTGATCAAAAATGCAAAGTGCACCTCTAAGTTTGATCAAAATTCATTTAAGTCTTTTAATTTTGCTTTCGTTCAATTGTGTCCTATAAGTTTCAAGTTCATTCAATTAAGATCTATCCATCAAATTTTGTGGTTAAGTGTCCAAATTTTTATTTTTTTCCTTCAAAATTTTCAAATTTTAAAAAAATCCAATTAATTATTGAAAAATATTTCCAACTTTTTTTCCAAAAAAAAAAAAATTAATGGAAATTGGCGAAAAGACCTTAATTGAATAAACTTAAAATTTAGAGAACTCATTTGAATGAAAGCAAAATTAGAAAATCGAAATGAATTTCAGTCAAAGTTAAAGGGTGCACTTAGCATTTTTTCCTTAAAAAGTATTATTGCAACTTCACTTGCTATATAATAATAATAAAAATAATAATAATAGTAATCTATATATCTCTCTCTCTATATATATATATAATCGAAACCTTTAAAGCTCTTACAATTTCCACGTCAGCACAATATTTAAATAAAATTATTTTTGTTTTGTCAAAACTTAACAAGGAGTGAAATTCTATTTTTCTAACAAGTCTAACTTAAACTCAAACTCATCATTATCAGTAATATATATAAAACCAAAGTGTCTGACTTTTGGTTAACTTCTCCACAATTTTACACATCAGCATTTAAAAAAAAAAATTTGATTCAAAAATATAAAATTTCATCTGACTGAAACTATAAGGCCGCAAAGCCTACTCCTCTCACGCTTCTATTGAGAATTATAGTCAGAAACAAAAACCCAACAAAAACTTGGTTCTCTTTTCCCTGTTTGCAGTTTTTCATCCGACTGAAACTATAAGGCCGCAAAGCCTACTCCTCATTGCTTCTATTGATATCAAATTATGTATGTTGCAGTTATGATTACGATGCGATTCAAATCTTAGTGCATGGTTTGTATCAATTTTATATAATTATTTGCTGTTGTGATATAGGAATTTGAGTTAGGGAACATGCAATCCTTTAATTTAAGGTTAGGAATTTGCTTTTGATAATCAAGTGTGCTATTCATAAATCACCGTTGAATTTCCAATAAATCTCTACAAATTCTGAAGCACAATTATTTCTTATGATAATCCCCCTTTGGTTTTTAAATCTTTTGGTATGTGGTTATATATTTTCCACAAATTAAATTCATATACAAACTAAGGCACATTTATTTCTTATGATAATCCCCATTTGGTTCTTAAAATTTTTAGTATGTGGTTATATATCTTGACAAGTTCCAAAATTATCTTGAGCTTCTTCAGTTTATGAATCTTTGTTTTCATGGTTGATTGATTTTTTTTTTCCCTTTATAGGAAGGATTTTGCCTTGAATGTTGTTGGTGAAATGCCAGATGAACTACTTTGAATTTCTTCTTCAATAGGTATGATTTTATGTTTTACGGTTACAGATGTCAATCTAATTTTTATGCATGGTTTTATGCCTGTGCTAGCATCGGGATGGCTCTTTGCATGAGGACATGTTACATCAATGGAAATAAATTAGGGTATTTTTGTTGGAACGAACTAAATTTAACTACTCTATTTATTTTTAGTTATATAGTGTTATTTAGGAATTTAGTTATAACTAATATGCAAAAAGCGAATGAAGATCAAAACTGACATGATATCTTCCTGGTAAGTTACATATAGGATCTCAGTAATAACCAAATTCCACCTTGATGAGTTGTTTGGACACGAAATTTTTCTTTATATCATTTTGATGGTAATTTTATTCTCAAGTAACATTTTGTGATGAATATTGTATATTTTACGTTTATTTTGATAAGTTATTGATGTTTTTTCATTTTAAATTTTATTTTATTTTATTTTATTTATGGTTTTTTAATTTTAAGTGATTAAACCTTTAAACAAAGTGAAATATATTTCATACTCATTGGACATAAAGCCTTTAGGTTGGCCGAGGACTGAAATCTCAAGTCATACTCATTGGGCTAGGCTTGCTCGTATTGGGCTCCATGGGCCAGCCCATTAGAGGGCTCGAGAATTTCTCCCCTTCCATTATTCTTACATATTTCAGCATTTATTTTAGATGCATTTTAGAGCAGTAGCATTCGAGTTTCTAAAAAATGAATAATAATATTTTGGAGAATAGTCTCTCTTTAACGGTTGTGTTTTGAAACATGATTTTAAGCAATGAAATTTTAAATTTAGTATTAAAATCGTGTTTCCGAAACAAAATTTCAATGCAAAATTTAAAATTTTAATACTTAAAATCTTGTTTTCAAAAAATGATTTCCAAAGAGATATAATTCTCTCAAATAATTTTGCTATAATGCTATTTTTAATAATGAATAATAAACTAATATTATTTTTGAAAAACACTTATTAGTTTAATAAAACTTGAATAAGAATGAGAATAAGATGCCAATGCACCGACCATTTGCCTAATGGCATACATGAAACGACATCATCCTAAGGAACAAAATCTAGAAACACTCCGACCCAAAAGATTGTTCGATCTTTGATAGATATTTTTAGAAGAGTGAGTGTTGGCCTTTTTTCATATTGAATCACAACTAGGGCTGTCCACGAGTCGGGCGGGTCGAGTTTATGCCCAACCCATAACCAACCTGCAGGAGATCGAGTAGGGAGGTGTCGGACCCGCAATCGACCCGTATTAGGGTCGGTTTCCCATCGGGTGAGCGGCGGTTTCGGGTGAGGCCGAAACCTGCCGGAGAGGACGAAAAACATAGAAAATTGGACAGATCTCTCCCGATCTGTCCAAGATCCGATGTGATCTAGCTGGATTTGGCAGAGATTTCGCCAAATCCAATGCTTTTTCCCCCAAATCGTGCCGAGAATCGCCAAATCTGGTGTTTTAGTCGCCGAAATCTGCCAAATCATTCTAGAAAACTTGTCAGAAAGCTTGAAATCGCAGCTCGTCGTTCTCTCTTCGGGCAGGTCGGGTTGAACGGGTTTTGAAGGAAAGGAACCGAAACCGAACTGTCGGCGTTAGGTTTTGGAGCTCAAGACCCGCATCCGACCACCGGAGCTGTTGGATCAGGTTGTAGCGGGTCAGGTACGGGCGGGTTAGGCGAGTTGGCAGGTGAGATGGACAGCCCTAATCACAACCATTTCCCTCTTTCTTGGGAAGAGAGGATTTCCATCGTAGATAGAAGACCAGCTCTAGTCTCGAGGCAAAAGAGTGAAATTGTATTTGTATGGTATTGTTATTAACTAAATTTTATTTTCAAATTCAATTATCTGTATATATTAAAAGGATTCAAAAAGTTAGTTATTACTTTTTTCCTGTCAAAAATACCCTTAAATTAATTAAACAACAACTTAAAAATGGGGTTAAAATAGTAAATTGGAAAAAGAAAGTTAGTTATTACTTTTTTAGTATAAAAAATACCCCTACCTAAAACTTAAAAATGGAGTTAAAAGAGTAAATTGACAAAAATAATAAATTCTACTTCTACGTTGAAATGTCTTCCTACTTCTAATAAACTCCTACTTTTACGTTGATTTAAATTCATACTTCTACTCACTAACTCCCTACAAAATATGATTACTCTTTCGTTAGTTTTAAAACTCTTTCAATCTACAAAACTCACCCCACGTATTCATTTTTTTTTTTAATTCATCACGATGTATTTGTTTCTTTTGTCCTCCTTTTTTTTTTTTTCAAATTAAAAAAAAAAATTCATTACACCCTTAGTTTTTTTTTTTTTTTTTTTTTTTTTTTTTGTGATTGGAAAAGGTAGATATCCCAAATTATAATAAATGCAAATTATTAATCTTTACCCAAAAAATAGAAGAGCCTCTAAGCACGCGCGTGAGGCTAGTATATATATATATATATATATATATAACCAAACCAATTTAAGTATTGGTTGAGCTCATAATATTGTACAATTTGTACTATAGTGGTATATATATTGTTTCAACCACGTGCTTTTCTCCCCCATCATGTACAGTTTGCACCTAAAAGTCTGCATATCTGATAAATTTTGAAAACCAAACATGGGCCATCTAAGCTTGTACAAACTTTTTTTTTTTTTTTTTTAGAATACTAAATATTTTAACACACACAAGGGAAGAGAAGAGAATGTCTTAAAGAAACTAATAGTGAACTTGTACATACTTGAGTTGTCTTCTGCTAATTCATTTTTCACGTTATCCATAGGCAAATTGGAGGTAAGATATGATTTTATTATATTATTATTACTATTATTTTTTAAAGTGCAAAGTACAAACCCAACCCCTATGTTGGAATTACAGGCACAAAAGACATTGATAACAACAACTATCGACGAACAAAAGATCAGGTGGTAGGAATATTTGGCATTCCAACCACAGAGCATCTAGGAACCTATTTAGGGATCCCCATTTTCACCAATTGCCGAACGGCCAATGCATACCAATATTTAGTTGACAAAATTCAAAAGAAAATTGAAGGATGGCAGGCCAAATATCTTTCAATGGCTGGCCATGCCATACTAGTTAAATCTTCAGCGGCTTCCATCCCCATTTACGCCATGTAAATAACGATGCTTCCTCAGAAATTTAGTAAGCAATTAAACAAATTAAGTTGCTAGTTCTTATGGGGAGATACAAACCAATAGTGGAGCTGTCATATGGTTAGTTAGGACACGATAACCCTTCTAAAGGACGCAGGGGGTTTGGGGATACAAACGATCCGACATAGAAATCGGGCAACGTTGTGGATCCCCTTACTACAGCAATGCCCTGCTCAGTGCGGAACTTAACCTTCACATGCAGGGTGGAGGGGACTGCCCCCATCGCATGGATCCACGGCCTTCCCAAAATAGCCGTATGAGGAGAAAACGAAGCGACAACTATAAAAGCCACTATTACTTCCTTTCCTTCCATCCTTTCCTTCCATATTTACGGGAAGTGATATTTGCCCCTTGGGAATCACCACCTGGCCATCAAACCCGACCAGGGGCATATCGTATTTTGAGAGGTCCTCGTTCTTCACTCCGAGCCCTCTGAACAGGTCCTGATACATCACATCAGCCCCACTTCCTTGACCTACCATTACCCTTTTTACTATGAATCCGTTTATCGGGTTATCACCACCAACGCATCATCGTGTGGCTGAATTGTTCCTTCTAAATCATCGGCGTTAAAAGTGATGGGTTCCCAACCAATCTTCATCTTCTTCTCAGGTGGCTGCTCTCCCGAGCAATTTCCCACGGGTGTTACAGTCAACAATCCTCTGCTCCCAACCATAGCAATACCCATCGAGGCGGCATGGATGACTTCAATCACTCCTAATGGAGGAGGGGGAGGGTTCCCCCTTCGCTGAGCACTTTGCCCAGTGCCTCTGTCCTCTGAATCCACCATAAACTACTTCAGATATCCTGCCTTCACTAACTGCCCTAAATGGTCCTTTAATACCTAGCACTGCTCGGTGGAATGCATTTTATCCCTGCGATAGGTACAATACAAATTTTGGTTTCTCCTAGACGGGTCACCCCCCATCTTGTTCAACCATCTGAAGTACGGCTTGTTTTTTATCCAGTCTATGATTCTATGTACTGGCTCCTTAAACGTTGTGTTCACCTCCCACAGTCGCAACTCTAGCTCTTGTATCCTTAAATCCTTTCATGGCCTTAGGCTGAAATCCACTTTGCCGAGAACAATTCACTATCGGGGCCTTGCCCTTACTCTGCATCCGACAGTCCTCTAGGAGTTTATACTCTTTAATACGCCTCATGAGTTGCCTCGTATCCTCGGGAGGCTTCCTCGTCAATGACTCTCGTAGTTCGGAATCCTCGGGCAACCCTATACTAAAGGTGCTCACCGCAATCTTCTCGTTGCCCACGCCAATCTCATTATAAATCTCCCAATATCGACTGTCATAACTGTGAAGGGTTTCCCCAACCCTCATCTTCATAGATAGTAATGCATCCACTAGTTGTGGCACCCGGCTACAAGTTACAAACCGGACACCGAATTCTTGGATCAACTCGGCAAAACTGTGAATGGATCCTTTCCGTAACCCATTAAACCATCTCAAAGCAGAAGGCCCGAAGCTTGAAGGAAATACCTTACACATCAGCGCATCATTGTGAGTATGCAAAGACATCATCTAGATATAATGGCTGACGTGTTCTACCAGGTCCGTTTTTCCATCGTAGGAATTGAATGGTGGGCATGTAAATCTACTCAGCATTTGGGCCCGTTCAATGTCGTCTGAGAATGGCGATCGAGCAGCTTTGTGTAAGGCGCGGCTCATAGCATCCATGGCGGTGTTTCGGGGTCGTCACTTTTCTTGGGAATTTGAACCCCGGTCTGCATATTCCTGTGAATATGAATGGTCCCAATGTTGACGGGACTCCCATGAATGTAAACGGTCTTGACGTCGATGGGATTCCCATGAATGTGAACGATCTTGACGTCGATGGGAACCGGACTTATTGGACCCCATCCCATAACAATTTTCCCCACTATTAGATCTCCCTTCTCGGTTATCTCTGTCCTTTCTCCGGTGCCCACCTTTTGCTTCCAACTCCAAATCTCTCACCAGTCTGCATAACCACTCAAGTTCCTCATCTCTCTCATCAAATTGCCTGTGCCTTGAAGCACCCAACATTGTCCGATGAGTTTGGTACGACCCCTCTCCAAGGCCAGACCGCTCTTCCTCTTGTCCACAATCCCTATCTTCACGCCACTTGTGCCTTTGTTTTCACTAGGTGGATCCCCGAGAAGATCCCACTGAACCACTTTTAGCATAACTCCCTAAACGTCTTTTAGACAATTTCCCAAGCGTGAGTCTCAATTGAACCACAGCTTTGTAGGAGATTCCCATAGACGGCACCAATTATGGGCGCCAAGCGTGAGATGGATGGGTCGGGCCTCACATGGGCTCACAATCTATTTGTAATATGGGCTTGGATTTCCTACTTTGGGTGGTTCCTTGTACAGAGACCCAACAGAGTTGTCTCTCCTTCTAAATTATTTTACTCTCTCCCTCTACAGTTACTGCATTAGGCTGATACTTTCTCACTCCTACTCTTAGTTTCTTTCAGAACTTTCCAACCCCCCCATTCTTCCTTGGCTTCTCATATTTATAGCCCAAAATTAGTGGAAGAGTCATGATTACCCTTGTGGTGAGTGGTAAAGGAGGTCCAGTGTTATCAACACTAAGTGGGTGTTTAGTTGGAAGTGGGGGGTGGTAAGAGTGGCATCGGAACTGATTCCCAGATTGGAAGATTTACCCCGCGGTGATGTTTCCCAAGGCAATACCGAGCACCCAGGGTCTCACTTTCCCGGGAAATTGCATTCCCCGGCCAGGTCAGAGTTGACCGGCAAAGTCTCACCTTTGTCGGGTATGCCACAATGGCCCCATTGCGGTCCCCGAGTTTTGGATGGGTATTAGGGCTTGCCTGGGCCAATTTCGTAGGCCCAATAGAACATACAACCATGCACGATGCCCTAAGATCTAGGGCCCAACGAGTCCAAGGCCTTGCACATGTGGCGTCATTGCTACGGATCTCATGGATAATGGGCTTTTAAAGGGGTAAGGGGTATCTCCCCGTATAGCTTTCCTTCAAATCTTTTCACTAAAGATCAGTCTATGTTTGGTTGGTTTTCTTTAATTTATTTTCTTACGTACTTGAGTGATTTCTTTGCAAAAGAGGGGTTGTACCGTGAGACAATTTATATGTATTAAAAAGTTGAACAAACCAAATATTGATAAAACCCATTGTAAGAGGCAAAATTTTAAGTCAATTATAAAATGCCACATCAAAGTTTAGTGGCAAATTCTAAATTAATGTCATTAAATTAATTAAATTAGATGATGACATGTGTCATCCAAATTGGCATCACATTGGCATATCAAAATTTTCCACGTGTCATTTGGCCCACAAGATAAAGATAAATTTCCTATTCAAAATTTATGGATAATTATCTTTATAAATAAATAAAATAAAGATAAATTTTCTATTCAAAATTGATAGATAATTATCTTTATTAAAATAAATTAAATAAAGATAATTATTTATCTTTATTGATTATTATCTTTATCAAAATATGAATAGTATCAAAATAGATAAATAGAGATAATTATCTCTAAGAAGAATTTGGGCCAATCAAAAGTCTACTACATACTTTCAAGTATATCAATTCAAAGTGGAGCTTATCCTCCAAAATCACTATAAATAGAGGACATCCCCTCTCATTTTAAACACCAAGTTTTCAAGATGTCTAAGCTCTGGAGAAATTATGTCTCAAGAATCTTTGAAGAACTTAAAGCATCTTTGAAGAACTTGAAGAACATTTAAAGGGCTTGAAGAACTTGAAGAACAACAAATCTCTAACAAGCTCAAGGCTAGAGATTCGTTGTGAAGACCGTTCAATCCATCTTTCAACCAAAGTCAAGAAGATCTCTTGTTCGAGTTCTTTGAAGTTCTATTGGATTTAAGCTAAAAAGCCTCCATAAACTTCAATAAACCCAAATATTTGAAACTCAACGGATCAAGCCTATAAAGCATCGAAGAACTTTAACCTAAAAGCCTTCATATTCAAAGACTTGAAGAACAATAAATCTCTAATAAGCTCAAAGCTAGAGATTTGTTGTGGAGATCGTTTAATCCATCTTTCAACTAAAGTCAAGAAGATTCCTTGTTCGAGTCAAGTTCAATGAAGATAGAATCAGAGGGTATACTGTTGTAAAAGAATTAAAATAGAGATTGTACTCATCATACATCAATACAAATTTATATTTGCAAACCATATTTCTTTTCAATTGTTTGATTTTCTGCAATTGGAAAATTTTGTGTTTACAAATTTTTGGCTCGCCCAGTGGGACCATCTCTACCTCTCATCTCTTCTTCATCAACTTGTCACATCTTTTGAAGCCATATGGCTTCAAAGAATACTCAAATCGACAACCCTCTTTTTGGAACAAGTGAAGTTGATCCTACACTTGATTCAAACTCTAATATTCCCTATACTGGACCCATGACAAGGGGAAGGATAAAAGCCCTTGTAGAAGTCTATGCTCAAACAACACTCATACCCCAATCCTCGTCTGTTTTCAACACTTCTGAAACCGAGAAGTCACAAACAACCTCATCTACTCAGGGGGCAAGCAAAGATGTAGCTGGCCTCGTCCAAGAAATGTTGTCTCAACTAGCTTTATCACCAAAGCCAACACAAGAAGCTCCAATTGTTGAAGAAGAGGATGAATCACTTGATGGCTCTGAATTCTCTTTTTCAGAAAATATTCCTACCTCTAAGTTTATGGAATCCCCTCACTCTGTTAGTTCATTTGCCATGCCAGTCATGATGACTAACACAACATCTTTGGAGGAACAAGTCTCGACCATAGCCTAAACTTTAGAAGAGCTAATAAAGTCCATGAGAGAGAGGGAAGCATTAAGAGACACACAAATAACTTTCTTGATGAATAAGATGGAGAATACATTTGGAATGAATCGTGAAGATGAAAGCTTTCAATAAAAACAAACCCATAATGACAAACCCGAGAGTTTAACAAAAGATCTCAAACTCTCTGCAAATGGGTCTATCTCTCCTGACCAGCTCAAGGAGTTAATCAAGGAAGCTATCAAAGATCAAGTTGGGTGTGGAAGTCAATCGTCCATTGCCTATGCCAAACCATACACTCAAAGGATAGATCTCCTGAGGATGCCTCAAAACTATCAACCACCAAAGTTTCAACAGTTTGAAGGTAAAGGAAATCCAAGGCAGCATGTAGCTCATTTCATGGAAACTTGTTACAATGATGGTACTTATGGGGATCTCATGGCCAAGCAAATCTTTCGCTCTTTGAAAGGAAATGCGTTTGATTGGTATACCAATCTAGTGCCTGGCTCTATTGATAGTTGGAATCAAATGGAAAGAGAATTCCTAAACTGTTTCTACAGTACTCGACGTACTATTAGCATGATAGAACTCACCAATTCAAAGAAGTGGAAAGAAGAGCTTGTCATTGATTACATTCAACGGTGGAGAAACCTTAGTCTTAATTCCAAGGATCAATTATCTGAGGCGTCCGCAATTGAGATGTGTATTCAAGGAATGAATTAGGCTATAAGCTACATCCTTCAAGGAATAAAGCTCAAAACATTTGAAAAATTAGCAACATGTACCCATGACATGGAGCTTTGTATTGCTTCCAATGGTCACCAAGGCCCACCTGTTTAAGAACCTCGCAATGGGAGAGAAAGACAAGATACTCACAAAGGGGGCAAATTCCCTCATAAACCGGAAAACAAGCAGTCTTTGATTGTAACTACTGCTTCTCTCAAAGTTCTAGTTAAACCCAAGATAAAAGAACAGACAAATGCTCTCACTTAAGAAAGAAGAAAAAGACCAACATTACAAGAAATTCAAGAAAAGCAATATCCATTCCCTGATTCCGATATCTCCAACATGTTGGATCATCTACTTGAGTTGAAATTGATTGAGCTACCGAAGATGAAACGTCCTGAAGAGGCTGACCAAACAAATGATCCCAAATATTGCAAGTATCATCACCTCATAGGCCACCCCATTGAGCAATGCTTTGTGCTGAAAGATAAAATCATGGAGCTAGCTCGTCAAGGAAAGATCATGTTTGATGATGAAGTTGCAACTGCCAGTCTAGCCATGGTAGCCTCAAGTACTACTTCTACTTATTTCATCATTCAATTTGGTTCATTTAAGCCTATTAAGGTGAAAGTTAGGGGTGTGCGCGGTTTGGTTAGTGCGGTTTTTTCTCAAATTTATTACTGAACTGATAGGGATCAGTATTCACATAATTGGAACCGATGCACACCGGTTAAAGTCGATTTTTTGACTTATAGCGATGCGGTTTTTTGCGGTCGGTTCAATCGGTTTATTCGGTTTGAAACATTAAAATAACAGTATTTAAAAAAAAAAGGGGGGGGTTGTTAGGCCCAATATTATCAATAAAAAAATTATCAATACACAACATGTTCAAGATTCCAAGAAAAATGTACAAACTTCTCACACAAACGACTGACCTGTTCATACATCAACCAAAATATCCACTTGATATGGATTTTAAGAGAAAAAAAACAAAACAAAAAAACACTTTTCAACAACACCCTGTGAAACATATCTATTGTTACATTGTTTTCTTCTTCAGTAACCAAAATCACACATTCAAAAGCTAAAGAAAACTTTATGCTTTGGTGGAGCTATTGACTCACAGAGCATTTCTATGCTACAATTACCCAGAAATAAAATAATAATTATTATAAATTCATAATCACTTACTGATATGGGTCAAGAATAACAAGGTGGGCTAGAGTGATTGAGTGCAAGACTTGAGAGTGTGGTGTCTAACTTACCTGGTGTGGTGTCTATTGTTTGGTGCGGAGAGTGATTGAGTGCAAGACTTGAGAGAGAGGCAAGAAAGCTTTAAGGTGAGAATAAAGGAAAAGAAAGAATATATAGAAGCCTTGACCTAGAACAAAACAACAGCATTTGGTGCCTTTTTTTTTCTTAAAAAAAAAAAAAAAAAAAAAAAAAAAAAGAGAAACAACGTTGTTTCACACATTTTTTTTTATAAAAAAATCTGTTGTTACAGCCATGTATCGGTCGATTCGGAAATATCGGTTTCAAGGTTTCAATTTCTACTAGCTCTACTGCACCGAAGTCGGATTGCCTTTCGCCCTCCGCTCGCCGGCCTTGGGTCAGTCGGTCGGTCCTACCAGCGATGCAGCTACATCAGCGCCAGTCGGCCTTGTCAGCTCCAGTACTGGTTTGCACAGCCCTAGTGAAAGTACCTTTCTCCCCAGTGCCAATTCCCAAGGATTGTATCTTTTCATCTCTTACATGTTATCAAGTAAGTGGTGAAGAAGACTCTTCAAATAGTGAGGAAGAAATAGAGCGAGCTATTGTGTATAGAGCATGTTGGTCTTCGATCATTTTCACTAATGATGATCGTTTGTTGGGATCCAAGATTCATAATCGTCCCTTATTTGTGACTGGCTACATTCGAGAACAAGAAGTCAATCGTATCCTTATCGATGGTGGATCTGCAGTCAATATCCTTCCACTCAAAATATTGAAAGAACTTGGAATCTCCTTGGATGAACTACTTCCTAGTAGGTTGATGATTCAAGGCTTTAATCAGGGTGGACAAAGAGCTATTGGGAAGATTAGACTTCATATGCTCATTGGTGAAATGGAATCAAGTGCGCTCTTTCATGTCATTGATGCCAAGACCACTTACAAAGTGCTTATTGGAAGACCATGGTTGCATGAGTATGGTGTCGTGCCATCTACGTATCACCAATGCTTTAAATATTTCCAAGATGGAAAAGATAAGAAGATAATAGCTAATCACAAGCCCTTCACTATAGCCGAATCACACTTTGCTGATGCAAAATTTTACTTGGAAGATGATACGCAAGAAGAAGCACAAGTCATTGTTTCACCATCTAGCAAAGAAGAAAACCTTCACTCTAAAACTTCAAGGATTGACTCTCCAATTGAGGAGAAGGAAGCCAAGCCAATTGAGGAGAAGGAAATCAAGCAAACAAAGACTTCCACAAAAGAGAAGAAGCATCAAGATTCTAAAGCAACTAAGGCAGGCCTTGTGTTACACTATGTCCCAGTCACCAAAAGAAAAGAGGGCCAATCACCCCTTTCAGGAGATGGAGAGTCAGTATTGGAAGATTTGCAAGGATTAACTCTCCCAGTTGCTAAAATCACAAAATCAAGAATCTTAAGCCAACCATTGAAAAGGTTCACAAGACCATCCCAAGGACCGATTGTTGAACATGGGACTTTGCCCACCAAACGAACCAAAGAGGGTTTTGACCCTAATGCATATAGACTTATGGCTAAAGCTGGTTATGACCACAAGAAGTCTAGTAGTTTGGGTAAGCTAATCCCTGAAGCCTTTGGAAAAGAAGAACATAAGGTGTTGAAGGCTAAAGGTTTCAATGTAACAAGTTCTAAGGCTGGAATTGGATACACACCATCGTCTCCTGTTCATTTTCCCATTAGAAAAGCTAATATTTCAATAATTTCAACAAATTATGAGGAAGAAGAACAGTCTTCACCTATCCAAGAGTTCATCTATTTTCGACTGCATTGGGTGACCCACTTCGCATATCTCAGTCTTTGATAGGTTGGGGACACAAGAAGATAACTTTGTTGTTGGCACTCAAGGCTCTATTTTCACAAGACTTAATCACTTAACTCCTTCTCGAGTTGGCACTCGAGGTTCAGTTCTCACAAGGCTCAGTCATTCAATCCCTTCTCGGCTCTCAAAAGATTTAAAGGCAAAGCGAAAGAAGAATGAAAGGACAAATTTCCTCCCTAGAGGTGTTAACGACACACTTATTGTTGATCAAGATTCAAATGAGATTCGAAGCTCCATTCCATCTCGTATGAAACGTAGAACCATTTGGGAAGTGAATACTAGAGAAGCCTTGACTGTAAAAAGGCGTACAATGGTGACCACAAACCAAGAAGTTGAAGATGATGTTAAGGATGCGCCACCCATATTTGAAGAAGGCATACAAGCTACAGTTGATGAATTGAAGGAAATCAACACTGATGCAACTAAAGACGTTTTGAGAATTAGCCTTATTAATGGCGAGTTCTTAAAGCATTACTATGATTGAAGTTTGAAACACTCCTTGGTAAGAGCCTAAACTGCCTACCTCAACACTCAAAGGGTATATGATAATTTCCCATTACTCTTGAAAGTGTTCAAAAAAAAAAAAAACCGCTAGGTCGAAAACCTTTCTATAAGGTGGCCAAGGCAAAAATTACGGCATAAAAAAAATAAATAATAAAAAAAGAGCCCGCTAGGTTGAAAACCTTTGTATAAGGCAACCTAGGCAAAAGTTAGGTCACTAAAAAAAATTTAAAAAAAAAAAAAAAAAAGCCCACTAGGTTGAAAACCTTTGTATAAGGCGACCTAGGCAAAAGTTAGGGCACCAAAAAAAAAAAATCATTTAAAAATCCTCTTTTGAATTACGTGTTGACTTGATCCCCTTTCGGGTATGTAGGCAGCTTGGTATATTTACTGAGTTCAGTCACATCCTAAAAAAAAAAATCCCCCTTTTGAACTACGTGTTGACTTGATCCCCTTTCGGGTACGTAGGCAGCTTTGTATCATTTACTGAGTTCAATCACATCCTCAAAAAAAAAAAAAAAAAAAAAAAAACTCCTCCTAAACTATGTGTTGACTTGTTCCCCTTTCGGGTACGTAAGCAGCTTGGTATTCTATGCTAAGTTCAGTCACATGTCAAAAAAAAAAAAAAACTTTTTTTTTGAACCACGTGATGACTCGATCTCTCTCAAGTGCAACACAAGCAAAACTTGGTATATCACACTAAGTGCAATCATAGTTTTGGGCGAACATCACTATGAGATAGTCACTATAAAAAGACAATGCTACCGCATGAAGGCTAACATCATTGTAAGACATTGCAACCAAAAGGAATGCAAAGTCACCATGAAAGCAAGCATCATTGTGAGAATGTCTCTTGGCATCTCTAAAATGTGATTTCTCTCTCGTCTTTAAAGTCTAAGTAGTTCTACCTTTCACGTATAAAGTCTTAGTGGTACATATCTCCTAACATCTTCAAAGACTTGGTGATATCTCCTTGCATTTTTGAAGTCTAGATTGCAACCCTTCAAAGTCATGTTGCCTTGCATTGTCAAAGTTGGCATTGCATCGCCTCTCTTTTGAATTTCATTGCCTTCCTTCTAAGTTATGTTGCCTTACATCTCTAAAGTTTGCATATTGTTGCCTCTCATCTTCAAAGACTTGGTGGTATCTCCTTGCATCTTCAAAAACTCGGTGACACCTCTTTGCATCTCTAAAGTTTAGACTGAATTGCCTCTCTGTTGAGTTGGATCACCTCAAATTCTCGAAGTTTTGGTGTCATCTTCTCGCATATTTAAACTTTAAATGGTGTCACCCCATATCTCTAAAGTCTGGTACTCATCATTTTATACCTTTAAAAAGTATCATAGCAAGAAGCCAATGCACATCCATTGCAAAGATGCCAAAGCACATCCTTAGATTGTTGCATCAACAGTTGCTCCATTGCAAAGAAACCAATGCACATCCTTGCATGGACAAACTCCATCTTCAAGATTGTCTTCATCTTCAAGGCAAGTCTTTGTCCTCAAGATTGTCTTCATTTTCAAGATAGTCTTTGTCTTCAAGGCCTTGCATCGACAATCTTCATCTCCAAGGCAATCTTCTTCTTCAAGATTGTCTTCATCTTCAAGGCAAGTCTTTGTCCTCAAGATTGTCTTCATTTTCAAGATAGTCTTTATCTTTAAGATGGTCTTCATCTTCAAGGAAGTCTTCGTATCACAGATAGACTTTGTTGTCAAGATCGTCTTCATCTTCAAGGAAGTCTTCGTATCACGGATAGACTTCGTTGTCAAGATCATCTTTGTCTTTAAGGAAGTCTTCGTATCACAGATAGACTTCGTTGTCATGATTGTCAAGGAAGTTTTCGTATCACAGATAGACTTCATTGTCAAAATCATCTTCGTCTTCAAGGAAGTCTTCGTATCACAGATAGACTTCGTTGTCAAGATCATCTTCGTCTTCAAGGAAGTTTTCGTATCACAGATAGACTTCGTTGTCAAGATTGTCAAGGAAGTCTGAAGTCTTCGTATCATAGATAGACTTCGTTGTCATGATTTTCAAGGAAGTCTTCGTATCACAGATAGACTTCGTTGTCAAGATTATCTTTGTCTTCAAAATTGTCGTTGAGGTTGTTGTCTTGGTAGCTACTTGGCTTGAGGACTACTTGGCTTGAGGAACAAAATAAACTCTTGCAAGTTCTTCATAGTGCCACTAAGTCATCATATTACTTATTCTAAATGGAGGTGGAACAATACAAAAAAAATAGACATGCAAGAAGAGAAATTCACAAGTAAGAAAAGCTTGGTACAAGAATGTACCTCCAAAGATTTCAGTGATGGAACTCTTGCAAAATTTGAAGCTAAAGTATTCCAAGATGGACGGTGGCTACATAAAAATAAAAAATAAAAATAAAAAGTAGCAAAGAATAAATTAGACTCATATAAAAAATAATAAAAAAAGAAAAAAAAAAAAAAAAGAAAAGGAGGAGAGCGAGAACAGAAGGAAGATAAACAACTAATATCCGAATGGTCTTGTGAAACTTGATGCAAAGTTCTTTAGAAGGAGTGGAAATTGTGGGGCCGGATACTACATGAAGAAAATAAAGTCATGAACATGGATTACCAAGAACAAAAAAAAAAAAAAAAAAAATACACGTGAAGTCACAATAAATTATACCTTGTTATCTGACTAAGGAAGAAGAAAAGAATATAGAAAAGAAAATATTATTTGCAATCCGTCTTCTATAGAGGAAAAAGCTTATGATTTCCGAACTTACGCACTGTGAAAAAAAAAATTGTGAATTATGTGTAGCTACGGCTACCCTTTTATAGTGCTGGTCAGAAACAGTTTACTTGCGACTAAAACTCATGTAGTCAAGACTAGATTAACCAGGAAAAGAAGTCAAAAGAGAAGAAGAATTCTTGTATGAAGTAAGAGTTTAAATTGGAGAAGAAGTCTTGAGTTGTGTTCGAGTTCAAGTAGGACTCTTTGAGATATAAGAGTTCAAATCCTTATTCAGCTTGGACTAGAAGAAAAAAAAACCGTGGCTTCTTGCATGGTGGAGTCTTGCATGTATTACATTGCTGGATTCTTGCATGTATTATGACTCTTTTAAGTCTTGACATACTCATCCGAAATCCAGTTCTATTGGAACTCTATAAATGAGTAACATTAGAACTCTTTTAAGTCTTGATATACTCCTGCCAATGGATTTGAACGTGGCATACTTTAAAGACTTCTCTTCATTCAACAATAGTATCTGACAAAAAGGAACCTTTGGACTTAAATCTCACGTTTTTTTTTTTTTTTTGCTTGGATGATTCTCAATTCACAGCTAAGAGAAGAAAAAAGTTGAGGAGCAAGGTTTTGAAACCCGACCGAACCGTACAGTCTAACCCGAAAAACTCCGAACTGTTCATTTTTTCGGTTCTTTTAGCCTCAAGAACCACTCTATGAAAAAAAAAGGGATCCGTGTAAACCGCGGTCGGACCTCACGGTTCTGAGAACCGTGATCAGACCGCTCCTCACGGTTCCCTACTTCCTTTGAATCTAAATCTTAAAAAAAAAAAAAAAAAAAAAAAAAAAAAACAACAACAACAACACAGAAAAACAAGCTTTAAATTCTAGAACCGTGATCAGACCACTTGGTCGGCATGCATTGGACTTTTTTCAGATCTGGAACCAAAAGATTTGTAAGGGAAAAAAAAAAAAAACTGAGAAGAAGATGACAAAGTAGGGGCTGTAAGAAGTTGAAACAGCAAATTAGCAACCTAGCACAGATGGCAAGTCACAGCCTTCATCTTCGTCTTCTACTTCTTTTTCTCCTTCTTCTCTTTCTTCTTTCCGTGGAGATTGCTGTGGTTTCTCTCTCTGTTTGGGTTGGTTTTGAATTCTTTTTTTCTTTTTTATGTTTCCAATGGCATTGGTTCACGTGACTTGACTTGGAAGAATCTAGAGCCCCTCCTACACGTGACTTGGAAGAATCTAGAGCCCCTTCTACACGTGCTTGGCATTGGAAATAAGAAAACTTTTGATTTTTGAAATTGGTAAAATGTTTCAGCCGTTAGATTTGTAGCTTTGAACTTTGTGATGTGACTATTGATGGATGGATAAGTAACAAATAAAATATTATAATTATTTTGTTAATATTTATAATTTTTTTAAAATGAAAAATATAGTGTTATAAAATATTTCACAATTTTTTTGTCACAATTATAATGTAACAAAGTTTGAATAGTAAAGGAAAAATAGTGAGTCAACGGATATAATTAAGTATATAATAATTATTAAATAATTATTTTAATTTAAAATTACTAAGTGCCCTTCTAATTCCTATATTATTACAATATTACTATCACGAGTTTATCTAATCAAAATATAAATAAATAAAGAAATATTATATCTATGTATGCTTAGGATTTTTTTTTTTTTGAGAAACAATGTATGCTTAGGATATGATATTTCTTATTTGTCTTATGAAAGTTATGATATGAAAAAATATATTTGAAAGATAGATTTCTATATTTAATTGGGTCATTTAATTTAATTTTTCTATTTGTACTAATTTAATATATTTATTTATATTTAAATAATTATTAAATTAATTATGACGTCATCACGGTTCGATCCCGGTTCAACCTCGGTTCGACCTTAAAAACCTTGAACCTCTCCCTTTTACGGTTCAATGAACGGTCCGGATCTGAAAACCTTGTTGAGGAGCACCCATTGAGATAGACTCAAAAAGATAAAGAGTAGTGAAGGCTTTGAAGTTTGAACGTGGCATACTTTAACTATCACACTTTGATAAAGAGTAAATCTCTTCTCATAGTGGGGATATTTGTTTAATTCCTACTAGGAGTCTAACTAAGACCACTTTGACTAGGAAACAAATTTCCTTCTTAAAGTTATCTTCGCAGGACACTTTGATTAGGAGCAAAGCTCTTCTCACGGCGGTAGACTCTTGCACATATTAAAGCCCTTGGAGGAATGGTTCTCCAGTTAGTTTGTCTGCTTGCAAATTTCCAAATAAATGAAAGGTGCTGAAATTAATTGCATCAAAGCATGAAGTTGTCGAGACTTACCACTTTCCACACTCAAAATTGTGGACATGACCAAGTCTCGAGGGGGCATTTGTAAGAGGCAAAATTTTAAGCCAATTATAAAATGCCACATCAAAGTTTAGTGGCAAATTCTAAATTAATGTCATTAAATTAATTAAATTAGATGATGACATGTGTCATCCAAATTGGCATCACATTGGCATATCAAAATTTGCCACGTGTCATTTGGCCCACAAGATAAAGATAAATTTCCTATTCAAAATTTATGGATAATTATCTTTATAAATAAATAAAATAAAGATAAATTTTCTATTCAAAATTGATAGATGATTATCTTTATTAAAATAAATTAAATAGAGATAATTATTTATCTTTTTTTATTATTATCTTTATCAAAATATGATATTTATCAAAATAGATAAATAGATATAATTATCTCTAAGAAGAATTTGGGCCAATCAAAAGTCTACTACATACTTTTAAGTACATCAATTCAAAGTGGAGCTTATCCTCCAAAATCACTATAAATAGAGGACATCCCCTCTCATTTTAAACACCAAATTTTCAAGAGATCCAAGCTCTGGAGAAATTCTATCTCAAGAATCTTTGAAGAACTTAAAGCATCTTTGAAGAACTTGAAGAACATTCAAAGGGCTTGAAGAACAACAAATCTCTAACAAGCTCAAGGCTAGAGATTTGTTGTGAAGACCATTCAATCCATCTTCAAACCAAAGTCAAGAAGATCTCTTGTTCGAGTTCTTTGAAGTTCTATTGGAATTAAGCTAAAAAGCCTCCATAAACTTCAATAAACCCAAATATTTGAAACTCAACGGATCAAGCCTCTAAAGCACCGAAGAACTTCAACCTAAAAGCCTTCATATTCAAAGACTTGAAGAACAATAAATCTATAATAAGCTCAAAGCTAGAGATTTGTTGTGGAGATCGTTCAATCCATCTTTCAACTAAAGTCAAAAAGATTCCTTGTTCGAGTCAAGTTCAATGAAGATAGAATCAGAGGGTATTTTGTTGTAAAAGAATTGAAATAGATAATAGTGATGACAAAAAGGAGAGAAGAGAGGGAAAAACTTGGAGAACAGTGGCATTGAGTCGCAAACGACGGTGGTCATGAGTGGCGGAGGTAGAGGACATAATCTTAGTTTGCTTATTGCAATATGAAGACATAATGTCTTCTAGATTTACTCTGCTAGGCCTATATTCATTAACTAATTTGAAGAAGTTTTTCGTCCATCTTCCATACCATTACCACTGTATCCTTGCAAATAACAATGATGATTTGTTCAAAGTGCCTACATGTTAGAACTTTTGGAGTTACAATTGGTTAGGTAGATGTCATGGACTTAATTTTAAGAAGTTACTATATTGAGAGCAATTATATGTTTACACTATGTAGTAATTCTTTTGTCTTCTTAAATTATTAGCAATTATCAAAACAAATGTAAGAGCACTTTTATACTAATGGATTTAACTATATATGAATTGCATTCATGTAGCCTAAGTTTTTTATTATCATTTTCAAGTCATAGTTGTTAGGATTATTGCTCTTAAATCTTATTGTATGATGTTATGTATGACATTATCTATGACATTATGTATGACTTAATGTTGTGATTAATAAAGTTGTTTTATTATTATCTAAAATAATAGTAACATGAATATTTGGACATTATCATATAGTCCATGAGATGAATAGTATGTGATTTATGTGATTTGGTCATAGAAGATATTAGTCATAAGTTCTTTGTAAACTCAGAATTTTAGTTCGTAGTCGGTGATGAAATTGGGCATTTCATATGCGAAAACTATAATATATCAACTAAGATAATTTGTCTTGATCATGGAAGTGGAGACTTCTGGTTGATATGTTCTTAAGAGTTAAGACATATTAAACTAGACCGCTGTGAGATTTAATATTCTTCTAACAACTGTCAAATGAATAATAAATCTTACGACTTCTATTTACATGAACTCTTAATTCTGAAAGAATAATGGACTTGATCATGAAGTGTATGTTGCTTTGATATATTAGAAGTGAGATCTAAAGTCACAATCAAAACCTCAGTATGTTGGACAGCCACATTTAGTGTTGATGGAACATATATTCTCAAAATGGAATTCATAATCTCTTAATAGAGATGTAAAATATTTCTTTGAGATAAGTTTAATGAGTTTGGTTATTCAAAATGTTAGGCCTAACTACTTTAGTAAGGAGTTACTAAAGTATATATTTATGAAATTGGATTTCAAAAATATATGATGAATAACTTAAAGGATTAAACCGGGTACTCAAGGATTAAGATGTAGTAATCTTCAAAATGGCAGTCTACATTCATGACTTTGTATTACTACGAATATTTTATGAAAGGGTTGCATGTATACTAAAGTCTTAGGATATAATTTATTAATAAGGCCTAGAGTGAAATTATATTTATATAGTGGTATTAAATATAATTAATGGTAACTTTGGACTTGTCAAGAGTTGATAGAAAAGTCTAAGGCCCATTGGAGCTAGAATCTTATTTGTTCTCTTTTGGTCCCACTCCAAACCACATACTAAAACCCAATTGGAATAGCCCAAAAGATTAGTCCAATTAGATAATCAGTTATAAGGAGAGAAATATACAGAATTTTGTAAGTAAATGAAATGGTTTGTATGTGAGTGTAGGACACTCTCTTATTCTCCCTTGAACACACACATATAAACTAATTGAGAGACTGCACTTCTTGGGCACAAGTGGAATTGAAATGAAGATTGAAAGTATTCTCAAGTACTTCAAATCTTTGGTTTTGAATTTCACCGCACCAAGATACACTCTCTTGTTCTTATATTCTAAAATTTGCATAGTACATGTTATTAATTGCGAATGAAGTAGATCTATTAATTTTTCTGCTGCGTATGTTTTGTATACGATACAAACATGTGTATTTTCCAACAATAGTATCTTTAAGTAAACTTTAATTTTAATATTTATTTAATTATCCTGCACATCGCACGGGCTAGCGACTAGATTACTGAAATACACAATACACTACTATTTTTTAAAATAATTAGCCTACCATACCAAGTGGAATTTGATTCTGCCCATACTTTAGGCTTATGTTGGCTTTTGTCTTCGTGCTCAACTCTGCACGGTCCTATTTCTTCTTTTTTTTGATAAGTATTACACTTTATTGATATTAAAAAAAGGACACCCTAGTACACAGGGAGTGTACAGAGGTCAATAATCAAGAATAAAAATTACAAGAATCAAGAAAAACAAAAAGAGAAGAGAATGATTGGTTTTGCAAAACAGACAACCAATCCAATAAAGTTCTAAAGAAAAAAAGCTTAAGGTCGGGTATGGATCTCTAAATATCTTCAAAACGTCTACTATTTCTTTCCTTCCAAAGATACCACATTAAGCAATGGGGAATGATTCTCCATATATTCTCATTTCAATGATGACCAAACTGACCTAGCCAGCAAGCTAGAAGCCGACAACTGATTATGGTATAACCCAATTTACTCCAAATAAACCAAAAACCATAGACCACAAATCCATAGGACCAAACAATGGAGAAAAAGATGGTCAGCCGATTCACCATTACACTTGCACATATAACACCAATCCAGTATCAAAATCTTCCTTTTTTCTCAAATTATCGATTGTCAAGCATTTTCCCAAAGCAGCAGTCTAAACAAAGAGAGCTACTTGAGTAGAAATTTTCTGCTGTCAAATGCTTTTCCATGGAAAAAAAAAATCAATAGAACCCGCTAGAAGAAAATAATAATCTCTAACCATAAACCCCTTACTTCTATCTGTTTTCTAACACATCTTATCCTCCCCAAACCCCCTTACTGATGAGCCACGTATAGTAACCATGAAGCTCGACACAGCATCCAAATCCCGAACATGAAAACCCCTAAAGAAGCTTAAATCCCAAAAAAGGACTCCATTAGTGAACTTCATAAGCTTAGCCACACTTGCCTCCTTATTTCTACAAAATCGAAACAATTTTGGATAACTAACAGCAAGTGGTGTCTCCTCACACCAATGGTCGTGCCAAAATTTTACCCTCGACCCATCACCAATATCATATAAAATGTAACGAGAAAATGAAGGCCATCCCTAACTAATATTTTTCCATAAACCAACACCATAAGGACTAGGAACAAAACTAGAACACCAACCACCTCATCTATAACCATATTTCACATTTATCACTTGCCTTCACAAGGCATCCTTTTCAAGCCAAAATCTCCAAAGCCACTTCCCAAGCAAAGCTTCATTAAAAAGTCTCACTTTCCTTATCCCCAAGCCACTTGAAGATAAAGGAGTACAAATAGTAGCCCATTTAACTAGGTGAAATTTGGGTTCGTCCCCTATCCCACCCCATAAGAAATTCCGCCGAATTTTTCAATTCAATTAGCCATAGCAATAGGGATGGGAAACAAAGATAGAAAATAAGTAGGTAAATTTGATAGAGTGCTTTTAATTAAAATAACTTTACCTCCATTGGATAAATACAAACATTTCCATCCTGCTAATCTCCTTTCCATCTTCTCTAGAATCGGGTTCCATATTGTCTTATTCTTGAATTTAGCACCCAAAGGAAGACCTAAATATTTCATAGGAAGACTACCTTGTTTGCAGCCAAGAACAGACAGCAGTAACTCTATATTATGCACCACTCTAATAGGAACCAATTCTAACTTGCTTAGATTTATTTTTAGACCGGTGCCTGCCTTAAACCAAATAAGCACTATACGGAGAATCAGAAGTTGACCGAGATCGGCATTACAAAAAATTAGAGTGTTATCAGCAAAGAGGAGATGAGACACCACTAAAGATCTTCCTTCTAAATTACCCACACGAAAGCCTGACAGGCGACCTTCATGGACAGCTTTGTCTAACATTCTTCCAAGGGCTTCCATGACTAAGACAAACAGCAAAGGAGACAATGGATCGCCTTGTCTCAACCCTCTAGAACTCTCGAAAAACCCACATGGAGAACCATTAATCAATATTGAGAAATGAACATTAGATAGACAAAAGAAAATCTACCGCCTCCACTTATTAGGGAACCTATTGTGTTCTAATAACTTCATAAGGAAACCCCGATTGACATGATCAAAAGCCTTCTTAACATCTAGTTTGCAGAGTAACCATGATAGACTAGTCTTCAATCTACTGTCCAGGTATTCATTAGCAATAAAACAGGGTCAAGAATCTGCCTATTCTTCACAAAAGCATTCTGTGAAAATGAGATTATATCTATCATGATCGTGTGTAATCGAGTAGCCAAGACTTTAGCAATAATTTTGTAAACCCCCCCCCCCCCCCCCAACAAGACTAATCAGACGAAAATCCTTGACATCAATAGCAACATATTTTTTTGGAATGAGAGTAATGAAGGTTGCATTCAGACTTTACTTAAATTGACCTCTTGCATAAAAATGATGAAAGACAACCATAAGATCAGAGTTGAGAATCTTCCAGCAAGCTTGAAATAATGCCATTGGAAACCCATCTGGCTTAGGAGATTTATCACCATTGAAATTCTGAATGACTTCAAAAACCTCTGGCTCCTCAAAATGTCTCTTTAACCAAACTGCATTATCTCCGGATATCATTGGAAATTCCAGCACATCTGGAAAAGGTCAAATCACTTGTTGTTCAGAGTATAAATTCATGAAAAATTGAGTTATACAATTCTCAATCAAACCTTGATCGGAGGACAAACTGCCATTAACCAACAGGCTCTCAATACCATTATTGCTTCTGTTAGAGTTCGCCATCTTATGAAAAAAAATCTTGTATTGGAACCCTCCTCCCTCGAGTGGAGAACTCTAGAGCGTGCGTTTCCCTTCTAGCATCCAACGCATTCAACTTACTCCAAAGTTGCTGCTTATTAAAGGTGACATTGTCAAACTCTGTTTCATTCCACTTTTTTAGATCCAATTTCAAAGATGTAAACTTCTTAGCCAATATATAGCTAGGAGTACCTTGGAACATGTAAGATGCCCACCAAACCTTCACTTTATCCACAAACTCCTCTGCTCTTAGCCACATATTTTGAAACCGAAAAGGAATTCTCCCTCTCCGTTGACTCCCCCTTCCAATAAAATTGGAAAATGTTCTGATAGTAATCTAGACAACCTTTTTTGGAAGGAAAGAGTGAACTGATCTGCCATAATTGGAGAGACGAGAAACCTGTCTATTATTGATGTTGAGGATGTATTAAACCAAGTGTAAAGACCCTTTTCCATAGGTATATCCATCAGCCTATGAAGAGCGATGAAATTAGAAAAACCATGCATAGCCCGGATATAACTTACATCCCCTAATCTCTCCTATGGAAAGGAAACTATATTAAAATTGCCTCCCAAAAACCATGGCAAATCTCACCAACTAATCAACTCGGTCAATTCCTCCCCCATTTTGCGATGCTTTTTGTTTGAATTTGGCCCATAGACTCCTGAGAAAGCCCACTCAAAATGATCACTAACATTTTTAAATTTGCAAGAAATAGAAAAAAAAAAAATCCCATAGCTTCCTCCACCTTTTCCACCACCCTTTGATCCCACATCAACAAAACACCTCCAAAAGCACCTTCAAAACCCAAGTACATCCAATCAATATAAGGACAACTCAAAATGCTTCGAACAATTCCTCTAGTAATCCACTTGAGTTTGATCTCTTGCAAACACAATATCAGCCTTCCAAGTACGAAGCAAATTACGCATCTGAAGCCATTTTTCCAACCTATTTAAGCCTCTGACATTCCAAGACAACAACTTTACATTCATTGAGAAACACGCAGAGCCTTATCCCTAATAATACCTTTATGCCTTGCTGAGGTAGAGCCATAATTAATCAAGCTAAAAATACCTCTCAGCTCTCGAATACCTTTCACTCTCGAACTCTTCAAATTTCGTGTGTTCTGTTCCAAATCAGCCCTTCACTTTAACTCAGCTTCAACAGCCAACAAAAAGTTAGTTGTAGTGATGTTCCCAAAAAATCATCAAATCCATTAAACCTACTTTGGAACCACTTTGAATGTAGCTCATTCCTTGTTGTACTCTTAACACCCACTACTACCTGTCCTTCTAAGGACAAGGGTAAAGAGAAAGCCAATGGTTCAACAGCTAGAGGAGAGAAACACTCTTCATTTGGGAGTTTAGCTTCCTCCGATAAAGTATCCGAGACCCAATCCTCCACCACTACTACATCCCCTTCCATCTGAGTCATTGATGCTACCTCAGAGTCCGACTGAATCAAAGCCAACTGATTTTGTTCTTCCACAACCTCAACAACTTCACTCGATGGCAGAGAAATCTGAATCAGGACTGCCACCCTCCTTCGGTCTCGTAATTCAAGGACCTATTGCTCTGAATTCTCCCATTTCTTTATAACATTAGTAGAATGCTCATGAGGGATTAATTAGAGATCTCGTTGCAGATTCTCCTCACCCTTTGCAATGGATGTCGACCCATTCAGAGTCTCAATTGACTCATCGGCGCCGATGAACTCAGTAGTAGCACCATCAGAGCCATGAAACACTTGGACTACAATGGAGGACTACCCATTCAGAGCCTTATCGGACTCATCGGAGCCACTAGCCTCAGTAACGGCACCATCATAGTCGAGAATCACTTGGGCTAGCAACACTGTACATGTCGGATCACTTTGAGTCTGAGGAGGCTCGAGATCCACTGCATCTGAACTCAAAATCATTATGGAGACCATCGTGGTGCTCATCGAGGCACACGGCACAGACATCGGCTTCCCTGGGTGAAACTGATGGAGTGTGGGAATGTACTATTAGGTCTCGCGAGGTGTAAAGGATGAGGAGACACCTTGATCAGTTTTGGGCCGCCAAACCAAAATGGGCTTATGATTATAATGATTGGCTTCTAATGGGTTATAAAGAGTGGCCTTGGTGGGAATAATACATGTGGGTTTAATAACGACAGGCTTGGTTTTTAAATTATTTAGGCTTACTTTAGAAAGGCCTACATCCTGGACCTTGGAGCAACTGACTCCCCACCTGCCGTCTAGCCCACATTCCAACCTTAAAGATATATCCAAAGTGAGACTAGTTCAGCCTTCAATGCCATTAGAAGCAATGCCTTTTATCACAGACAATATATTCGACGCAGTCCTATTTCTTTCTTTTTTAATACCTTCATTTGCACAAGCTTCATACAACTTCAACTTCAACGACAAATCTCCATCTCTCTACCTCTGGGACAGAAACAAAGGTACTCTCTTCTCTCTTCGCTCCCTACTTTTCTCTTCTGTCACACCATCTACTTCAAATCAACCTAAAATTGCTTGCACTTATTCTTCATTTCCCTAATTATATTATTTATTCATGACATTTTGTTTCTTGTGGTTCTGTAATTTGATGATAATGGATCAGCTTCAGGGCTGGCCCTAGACATTTTGGGGCCTCAGGCAATAACTAAAAATGGAGCATTTTTTATACTTATATATTAATTAAATTAACGTCTATTTAATATTTTTATACTATAATATATTTCATTTAAAATCTATTTTTCTTGCATTTTGAGATGCAAATTGACTAATTAAATTTTTGTATTCAAGTTTTTCTAACATCTCTTTTTCAATCGATAATATAGCTAATTCACTTAATCTTTCTTGGAACATTGTCGATCTTAGATATGATTTTATTAATTTTAATTTTGAAAAACTTCTTTTTGCATAAGCTACTGTAACATGTATTGTTAGTAAAATCTTATAAGCAATGCATGTATTTGGAAATGAATTTAATCTTTTTATATAATTTAGTATGTCAATTGGAGTATAATCTTTTATTTGTAAAATTTCTTTTAGAATGTTTAACTCTAAAAATAAATCTAAACGTTTATCCATTGATCCTTTTTGAGACTCAATTAAATTTTTTTTTTTTTTTTTTTTTTTAAGTTTTTCATATCCAGATGCATATTTTATAGTAGACATTTCTAATCAAACAATATATTTATAAAGACTAAAATTAAAAATAACTTTCAAGTGTAGAGCAAATGAGAAATAGAACCTGATTTATATAAAAAATATTGTTGTAGTTTCACCGAACAATAACAAGTTTTTAGTAATCTCAACCTGCATAAATAAAGACTTATTCAATATATTACCACTAACTAAAAAATATATATATAAAAACACAAGATTAAAATTAAAACAAAAAATTAATCACAAGCATAACAAAAATTTAAGCACAACCATACCACAAGGCTTATTAATAAGACCCACCTACAAAAAAAACACAAAAAAAATTGTATTTAATATCTATAACCAAAAAAAAAAAAAAAAAAAAAAACGCAGGCTTAAAAAAAAAAAAAGGTGAAGGCCTAAACAAACGTGAAATGTCCAACGGGAGGTTGGCCCAATCTTTTTATCTTAGGCTGTGTTTGGTTCGTGTAAAAGCATTTCCGGAAAATATTCTATTTTCCGGAAAGGAAAATGATTTCATGTGTTTGGCTGTCACAAAATTCGTTTTACGGAAAATTAATTCCGGTGTTTGGTTCCTTCAAACATTTTTACAGAAAATGCTTTACATGCCCAATTTTCCACACACTTCCTCAACTGTAAACATGCAGATAATGAATCAATTCCACAATCATTCACAGAAAAAGCAAAACCCAGCAAAAAAATTCACCAAATCGGTGCAGGCGAGATCGGAGGAGAAGATCGGTGCAGCGGAGGAGAAGATGAGATCGCGCGGCCCTTGACGAGATCGGAGGCGAGATCGGTGCGATCGTCCGACTCGCGGTGCGATCGACGAGCGCGCCGCTCGTCGATCGACGAGCGCGCTCGCCGATCGACGATCGCGCTCGCAATCGCGATCGACGAGGGGCGCGATCGTCCGATGAGCGCGCTCGTCGGACGATCGCGCCGCTTGTCGATCGCCGTTTTGTTTCTTCTCGCTCGTCGGACGATCGTGCCAGCTCTCTCTTCTTCCTCTCTCTCTCTCCGATCTGGGCTCTCTCTTCTCTCTCTCTCTCTCTCTCTCTCTCTCTCTTTTTCCGGAAATGATTTGAACCGAAAATAAGAGTGTAAAATTAATTCCGGGTCAAAGGAGTAAATATTGGTCAACAGGAAATGAATTTCCGGAAAATGAAATTTTCCGTTGCAGCCAAACATGCGGGCTTGGGTGAAAATGATTTCCTGAAATCATTTTCACCCAAAACAAACGCAGCCTTAAGTCCTAACAAATAAAATGAAGTCTGAAGAGAAACGCTGAAACTGAAGCCAAGCGCCCAAATAGGCAAATAATTTATACCTAAAGCGCAGAGAACTCAAAACCTAGAGCAGAGGTGGCAGAGCACTGAGCAATTGAGAGAGACGGAGAGAAGAGAATCAGAGAAGGAATGAGAGAGGCCGAGGTGAAGAAAGGCAAGCTTGCTTGACTGCTTGAGATGAGAGAGTCAGAGAGCAGAGAGAAAGAAGCAGAGCTGCAGAGGGAATAGTAAAACTAAAAATTTTAGGGATTTGAGGTGTTTTATTTGTTTTGATTTGTAATTGTTATGTGGTTAATCTCTTAGACCGGATTTGTAGTTTATTTTGTTGATTTTTGGTTTGTCTAGAGGATAATAATGTTATTTTTGGGTAATGATTTTGTTTAGAATCAATGTTTAACCGGATTTACCAAAATTTTTGTTTTTTGGTTAAAAGGATGTTCTAGATATTTCTAATTCATCTAAAACTAAGTTTTTTTTTTTTTTTTTGCCCCTACTACTCATTCTTTTCTAAAATTTGGGGCCCCCTTCCACTTGGGCGCCTTAGACAATTGCCTAATTTGCTAAGGGTAGGGCTAGCCCTAATCAGCTTAACTTATGGTTGTGTTTCTTATGATTTGAAATTTGATATATAATCTTAATCTTAACCTTAATTTTGGGTAGTTAGATCATAAGGGTGACCTTGGCCTTATGGAAATATATAAGTTGTATCGACACGGACACGGGTATGGATCTGATACAGGTACCAAAATTTTTGAAAAATAAGGGTACGATATAGCATGAGTACGGTAATTAAATAATTAATTTAATTTTATATTTAGACATATTTTTTAATATTTTTAAACATAAAATACATTTATGTCTAGAATTTATTTTATTTTACCCTTATTTGTAATTTTGTAAATAAATTGCAAAATATAAATAAAATTCTCAATTTGATTTATCTTACCTTTATTTGAAATTTTGTATTATAATAATAAAATAATTATCTTTGATAGGTTATATTTTAATTTTGAGTTGATTTAAATAGACCAAAAGTTACGCTTAAACCCAAACCCGACTCCAAAACAAAAATTTTCCCCCTTTTTATTTCATCCTGTATTTCCTCCCCCGTACCTGCCAATTGTCACGTCAACTTCTCATCAAAGCCAAACAATCTTTATTTTAATTACATTTTCTTCTCTCTCTCCAAACTCCCACAGCACATTCCTTCGCTCTTTATTTTTACCTCTTCCTTCTGCAGCACCGTAACTCCCACCAGTTGTCATCACCTTCGATTTGTTCTTCTCAGTTCTCAAGCCTGCGTTTCCTGTTGCAGATCCAGGTTCATAGTTTCCCTTTTATCAATTTTTTCTTTTATTTTATTTTTCTCCCATCTCCTTTCTTCCCCAAGATTTCACTCTCAAGGTATGAAAAATTTTCAGTATTCACATTTCGGCCCGGCCGGAACGGAACTATATTCAAAACATTTGTCCACGCCGTGTCGGAGAAGCCAAAAAAAAAAGACACCCCCCTGACACCGGAGTCCGGCGAGTCTTACCGGTATCGGTGCAACCATATTCATATGTATAGCTTGTAAATGCAGAACCTGCCCTCCTTACTTCAAATCTTAATTGCAAAGTAAGGGACTGTAATGCCTGCCTGATTTACAAATTAAATTATTTGTTATAGTTTTTCATCTTGTGTTGGATGCTAATCTTTTGTTTGTGATCAAATTACTATTTTTAAGAAATGAAAAGGAAACAGCTAAGTGATTTTGCATTCAACTACCATGTCTGATCTGATTTTAAAATCAACTACTAGGAATCTGTGATTTTAAAATTGTAAGTCTGATCTGATTTCAAAATACAAACCAATATTACATGTTGCTTTTGTCTCAGGTGCCTAGGCACACGATATTACACTTGCATATCTTTTCTAATATTTACTTCTTTTTAGGTTTTGGGTTAGATGGCATCACATGAGGAAGATTGCTCTCCCGATACTCTTGCATTTATGGAACTTGCGATACAGCAGGTAATGCATAGGCCTTCTCATTTATGCTAGGACTTATTGCCTCTCTATTGAGCACTTATAACTTACACTCCGATTGTTTTGACGAAAATGTTTTCTAAAAACTGACTCGATTTCTAGAAAGCATAATTTGGAAAACTGACTCACTTTTGTGTGTTTGGTTGCATCCCTAAAAAGGAGTTGGAAAATGTTTTTTGATGTTTGGTACATGCAAAAAATTAGTAATATTTCTTGTAATTCAATATAATTATATGAAGCAAAACTCTTAGGATTGAGAATAAAAACAATTTTTTTGATTTGGCCGCGATAGGGTCCATTCAATAAAGGATCATGCATGACATATATATTTTGTAAATCAACTACAAAGTCAACCAAAAATAGTTCATAAAAAAAAAACAAAAACCCAAAAAAAACCCAAAAAAAAAAAAAAAAAAAAACCCAAAAAAGAGATTGACCCTACAGAATTTGCACTGAGAAATGCATTAGGAATTCATTAGAAGCTTAGTGAGTTAAGCTCAAGAAACACTGCTAAAGGAGCAGACCTGAAGTCCCCAAATGAAATAAATAAATAAAAAAACATTAAAAAGCCTATATAACAAAATGGGCATCTACCAAAAATGTTTATCACTAAAGCTCAAATACTAGAAATGCACAATAGCCATTGCAAATTCCCAATATAAAAATACAAACTTTACCCAAAAATAAAGACCCACACAAGCATTGAAGCCTTGAAGGTGTGCTTACTATTGGCGTTGGTGGAGTCTTTTCTGTGGCTTGTTTTCCCCAGAAAAATTGCGGAAAACAAGAGGAGCAAAAATAAGAGTGTTTTCTGTTGACTAAGAGGTTAGTTTTCTGTTGACCCATGTTTTCCAATCTACCAAACATAGGAAAATGTGGAAAAAGTACAAAACATTTTCCACCCAAACAAATGCAACTGTTAATTGAATATAATGAGAAGACAGGCATATTACTTTCCCAGCAAAACAGGTTGTTAGCTAGTCATCAAATAAAAATCATTTTTATATATGCATGCATGTGTATTCTTAGCCAAGCCAAAAAATAAGCGTTAAATTATTTTCTTTTGAATTCATTAAAATTAGAGATTTTCTTTTTCCAACACAAGTAGCTATGTCAAGTTCTTTTCAAAGAGCAGGGGAAAAAAGCAAAGGATTATAGGGTCATTACCTAGGGCTGAATCTGCTGATCCCACCTAAGTTGGGAAGTGGCTACGGAGATTTGAGCTTGAAAGGGATGCTCTTTGGAGGCAATTGATAGAGGTGAAATATGGATGTGTACAGGGTGGCTGGTGTTCCGGTCCAGTTTCTGGTGTCTGGTCCATATGGTGTTGGTTTTTGGAAAAATATTAGTCGGGGATGGCCTTCTATTTCCAGTTATATTCTGTATGATGTTGGCGATGGGTCGAGGGTGAAGTTTTGGCAAGATCGTTGGTGAGGGGAGATACCTCTTGTTTTCAGATATCCTGAATTGTTTAGATTTTGCCGAGATAGGGAGGCAAGTATGGCTGAGCTTATGAAGTTCACTAATGGGATCCTTTTTTGGGATGTAAGGTTTTTTTAGGGGTTTTCATGTTCAGGAATTAGAGGTTGTCTCGAGCTTCATGGATATCAAACATGGCTCTTCAGTAAGGGGGTTTGGGGAGGATATAATGAGCTGGAAACCAGATAAAAATAAGAGGCTCATGGTTAATGCTTATTATAGTCTTCTAGTGGGCTCTAAGTTTTTTGTTTCCCTTGGAAAAGTATTTGGAAGTAGAAGATCCCTTTTCGAGTGGCTTTCTTTGTCTGGATTGCTGCCTTGGGAAAATGTTTAATGATTGACAATTTACGAAAAATGAAGGTTTGGATATTGGATTGGTGTTATATGTGCAAGTGTAATGGTGAATTGGTTGACCATCTTTTCCTTCGTTGTCTGATTGCTATGGATTTGTGGTCTATGATTTTGGGTTTATTTGGAGTAAGTTGGGTTATGCCAAAGTCTGTTGGGGAGCTCCTTGCTTGGTGGCAAGGCCGGTTTGGGCAGAATTGTGGGACCCATTTTCCTACCACTAAAGAAGGAGAGTCCAAAATCGAAATGGTCATATATGGATAACTGTTCCCCATTGTTTAATGTGGTGTCTTTAGAGGGAAAGAAACAATATGTGTTTTGAAGATACTAAGAGATCCATACCAAACCTCAAGTTATTTTTCTTTAGAACTTTTTTGGATTGGTTATCTGCCTTACGAAACCAATCACTCTCCTATATTTAATTTTCTTGATTCTTGTAATTTTTTACTTAACCCCTATACACTTATTGTGTACTAGGGTGACCCTTTTTTTATGAGATTAAATTTTGTAAGGATGTGGTGTAAAACTCGTGTTTTACCCCTCCAATCCCAATATGACACATCATCTTATCACATATTTAGAATAAGCACAACTACACCGAATCAATTTTAATACTCATATGTAAATTTAACCAAATTAGAAGTTTATTGAGATGTTATTAGGTTTTGGTAGGATATATTGAATTTTATGTAAAATGCTGATATGACAATCTTTTCTTGGATGGTGAAAAATATGGGTTTTACACCCTATTCTTATTAAATTCGGATTTTTTTTTTTTTTTTTTTTTTTTTATATCAATAGATCATAATACTTATAAAAAAAAACATGTAAATTTTTTTTTATCAATTCTAGCTTCCAATTAAAAATCAGTTAAACAATGCATCATATATATTTTATTCGTGTTCATGTCTAGGCATTTGACAAAGAGATACGAAAGAGGCTTTTGATATCTTGGATCAATAATTCATAAGGATTGAGAGATTTAAAAAAATGTGAATCATAGGATAAGAGTAGATGGATGAAATGGAGAAACGCATCAAGAGTATTGTGAGGTTGTAGAATACCTATTATGTTAAAGGGAAAAGTTCATGAGACTACCATACGACCAACTATGCTCTATGGTACTGAATGTTGGGCTAATAAGAAGTAACATATTCATAAAATGAGTGTAGATGAAATGAAAATGTTAAGATGGATAAATGAAAATATATGGAAAGATAGGATCCAAAATGAGGGTATCCACTTGAGACTTGCAATTTATGCCTTCGACTATTATAACGATGTCAATATGCCCCTTCCGTTCTGGTCTGTCACATTTTCTCCATTAACCTACCTAAAAACGACATTTTTTCTATTTTCTGTTAAAAAAAATTGTCGCTTTTGTGATGGTCAAATTCTAATGGATATGGATGAAAGGGGCGCATTGACATTATTGGAATACTTGAGGGTGTAAATTTCAGGATTTCATGGTCAAGGGACCGATTTTGAAGCAAGCTCAAACTAAAAGGGTGTAAATAGTATTTTCGTGTTTTGTTTTTTATATTTAAGAAGTTTGATGGTTTTTGCAAGTGAATATGGAGTTATTAGCTAGAAGATCACCTTCAGCGTATAAGAGATAGTAGTAGTAGTAGAAAGAGCCCCTTTGTCTTTCTCTTGTCATTTGATTATTCTCATGTTCTAGAGAAATATTGACACGGAAAGCATGCACCCATGGCCTGTTTTTAGACATGTAAGAATGGGAAACAACTGCCTGTCGTCTACAAAATGAGTGTGCTATTACATCTGGAATTGAGCCAAGCTTTGACTGTTCAAATGCAGCTTGATTAGTAATCATTGTGTTCAAACTCATCTTAAGATTGTGTTGAACCTTGTGTTTCTTGGAACGCTCTACAATTGGATTGCAGCAATGGATTGTCTTTCTTTTTCTAATGTGTTGGATTTTAGAGTTGCTAATCTTTTAAATGTTAATAATTTTTCCCCTGTACTAGGGTGGTGCATCCTTTTTGTGCTCTTCCAATATATTTTGTTACTTATTAAAGAGATTTAAAAAAAAAAAAAAAAACTAAAATATGGTTAATGAAAACAAAATAGATATTTTTATAAGAATTTGATGAAAAGGAGGATTGTGGATTTCTCTTGTTTGGGTGGAGGAATTGGTTTGGGAATCACTCATTGGATGTGGCTATTGTGGAAGGAGTGAAATAATCAGATTTTCAAAGATTCCGAAAGATCAAGGCCCAGTTGGGATTTTTGCTTATTAGAATTCTGATTGATTGGGCTTGTGTGTTGGGTTTTACAAATTGTCACTCCCTTTTAGAATTCGCAGCGTCACTTAAAATAAAATAAGTAGATGTAGAATTGTGAAAATAGTTATTATTAATTACACTGATGTGGCATTTGGTACAGGGTAATGTTTTAAGATTCCTAGGAATGTTTAAAGATTCCCATGTTTGGTTGCAAATCACATTAAGAAATCAGATGCCAGAGGAATTTGGATTCTCCCTTTTAACCCCCTTTCAATAGGAATGCGGATTTCCTTTAAAACAGGTGGGTGTCTAGATTCCCAAACTTAAAGGAAATTGTATTTTTTTTATAAATTGACAGTTTTAACCATTTTTCCTTATCATTTAAGCAACTCAGATAAAATATAAAACAAATCATCAATATCTTTTCCTTTGTTTTTATCTCTTCCCGTCAAAATAACATTATCTCTTTCCGCCAAAACAACATAAACAGGAAAGACAACCCTGTTGATATATTCATCTCTTCTTTTAGACTATAGTTTTAAGGAATTTGTCATAATTTATAGTTATTTATATTTTGTTTTTCATTATTTATTTAGAGGAAGATTATTATTATTTTTTTTTAAAAAGACTTATATTGGATTTATAAATTTAAGGATAGAATGAGAAAAATAAATAATTCAGTTAAGATTCCTAAGAATAAATCAAATGTTATAGTCTCACATTCCTAGGAATCTTATTAGATTCTCAATTAAACCAAACATAGGAATAGTTACATTCCTAAGTATTCAGATTGCAAGGCATCACATTCCCAGGAATCTGGATGCCAGGAGTAATGTGGATTTCCTTGTACCAAATGCCACTTTATAAAAAAAAGTTATTATCAATTACATATATAATTTTGTTATTAGTTCCATATTGGAGCTGCTTCATTGGTCAATCAAAGCTATCTTATGTTCAGATTTGGCTTGTTTATCAAAGAAGCCTAAAAATGCTAAGAACAGCTAATTAGTTGAATAAATAAGTGAAGTTGAGCTTTTTCCTAACCCAAGCCCAGCCTTTTCTTGAGCAATTTCATTTATTGCAGCTTTATGAGCTGTTCTTGATGATTGGATTTGTTGAGCTTTATCGCTCACAAGTTTTGTGGTTTTTTTGGAATTCATTAAGTTTGGAGTGCTGGAAAATTACTTATTAGTTGGTGGCTTGCTCTGATCTGCAGATGCCATTCATTGCTTCTGCTTAGCTGAGGGTTGACTATATTAGCTGGAAGCAACGCAGAGCTTCATGTTGATTTTCTTACTGTGCATGCCTAAGTTTATTCTAGTATTCTCTTTAGTATTTAAACTATTGTTTTGCTTTTTGGAATTTAAATGGTTTCTCTACTGAGTTTCTTGTTCATTCCTTTCATGTGGCAGGCAAAGCTTGCTATGGACAGCCTTGAAGTGCCTGTTGGGTAAGCTGTTTGTTGTGCTGTCTTTTTGTATGACAGTTTTTATTATTGGATCAGTAAAGATGAACTTTATTTTTTTATTTTAAAAAGACTACTATCTAGCTGCAGAGTAGACAGGTGGTGTAATACTACAGGCCTATACAATCAACAAAATGAGCACAAATCTAAAACTTCTACAAGTGAGGAAAAGGAAAGATCACTTATCACAGACATTACGTTCCCCTCATCCAATCATAGAACCCAAGAAAAAACGTTTCAAGTCCAGTATGGAATGTTCCCCTAAAAAATGTGACGATTCCACTCTCTCCGAATAGTCCACATAGGACACAACTGAATAGCCCTCAATTATCTGCAGCCTGGCCATGCCTGAAACCCCCTTCCAACAGGCCAGCGACTCCACCGCTTGTTTAGGCATCACCCAAGAAACACCAAACAATCATAGTAAAAAAGACCATAAGCTTGCATAGGTGCAATGAAAAAGCAAGTGGTCCACAGATTCCTCATTAGTCTTGCACAAACAGCACCAATTGACAACACAAATATTCCTCTTTTTCAAATTATCCAGTGTAAGAGTCTTTCTTTTTTGATAGATGATAGAAAATTATATTAATGAGAAAAGGAACAATGTGTTCACGGTGATGAACCCACTGCTCCTGAACATACTTCTCCAAATACTTCTCCAAGGGAAGGAATGTACACAACCGATTGTGAGGATTTTATAATATGACTTAATAGCAATAAAGCCACTCTTTTCAGGAACCCAACATATCCTATCCTCCACTTGCTGATCAAAGTTGTTGGAGTATAGAAGATAAAAAAAGGCCTGTAAGCCCCCAACTCCTAATCATGAAGTGACCTTGTAAAGATAACATCCCACACAATATCCCCCATTGTTCCAACAGATAAGATCAACAACATGAGTTTCTCTGCTCTGAGCAGTTCGAAACAACACTGGAAAAGCCTCTTTAAGAGGAATCTCCCCACACCACACATGATGCCAAAACCGGGTACACCAAGCATTCCCCACCTCAAACCGAATGCAGTGAGAAAACCTCTCTCACCCACTTTGAATGTTTTTCCATAAAGTTTTACAATAAGTATTTTTCAGAAATATGTACCTTTTAATTGCTCTACCAGATATATTTGCTAACATTGTGAATAATACTCCACAAAATTTCATGGCATGCCTGTCACCAATTGTACTCTAAAAATTTAGTGCTATGGCAGTTTAAAGTATTTTCTAAGTGCCACTGTTTTGTGAATTATTTTATTTTGTCAGAAACTATATTTCTTGCTGAATTCAGAGTTTGTATCCCTGCAATGCCCTGCCCCTGATTAATATTTCTCTGAGCTTTTATAGAATGCCACAAAACTAAAGCTTGACTCGAACACAAGTTCAAAAATATGAAGCTTCAAACCTTATAGGTTAATTATACAATCATTTTCTCTAAGCGTTTATAGAATGCCACAAAACTAAAGCTTGACTTTAACACAAGTTCAAAAATATGAAGCTTCAACCTTATAGGTTAATTATACAATCTTAAAAAAAAAAAAAAATCTGGTACACTGTTTTTTCCCCCAGTCATTTTTTAAGAAAAAATTATAAATGATTATGGTGGGGCTGCTTTGGCTGTATCAGTCTCTTACAATAAGAACACTAACTATCACATTTAGTGAGTTGGACTTTGACTTATAGCTTTCAAAATGTTTAGTTTAGGGCTTCAGGTTTCTTTTTAGCTGTTGACAATCTACACAAGTCTATTCTTTTTATTTTTTGGTAAGTTATACATGCAGCTAGTGGGTTTTGAACCCGCAATCTCACCCTTCATCGTATTATTATGGGAGGAGGAAGTGTATTTTGAGGTAGAGCTCATTGACTTAGGTGAGACTATTTATAGCTGAGCAAAGCATGGGTTTGAGAAATCTTGGGTTAATTTGTGCTGAGATTGGGTTATTTATGTTGATAGAAACCTCATCATGTGACCTTTTTCTCATGTAAGTCACATTGTGTGAACCAGGAAAAAATTAAATGGAATAACTTTCTCATATTTTGCTCCAAATAGCTAGTCGAAGCTTGCTTTTCTTGCTCATAACTATGTTTAAGAGAGAGGTGTGTTCGTTTGATCTTCAGGCCATGTACTCCTTCACATATGCAGGGCTTGGTGGTATGTCACTGTTAACTGTGTTGTGAAGATGGACATTACATTATGTTCTTCAAAACAAACATTACACTATGTTCTTACCTTCTTACATTATAATATAAGCTTTCCAAAAAAAAAAGTTTCATGAAGTGGTACAATTGAGTCTTTCTTAATTCTTATGCTGATAATTTATTCCACATTATATCTGGAGTATGATTTTATGGTTATATTATTAATATGATTACCAGCTGTGTGATTGTTGAGGATGGGAATGTTATTGCCTCAGGAAGAAATCGAACTACTGAGACACGAAACGTAAGATCCACTTTTCTTTTTCCTTTCATATTTTGCCACTATGAGTTCTCTACTCGTTTCCATCATTTCAGAGCTGCTTTGATCTCCTTTTTTCTGCTTTGGTTTCCTTTTGTGTGTTGTAGAATTTTGATTTGCAAAATTTTTTTTAACCACTTTATCTTGTAGTTATGAAGCTAATACCGGTTTATTACGTCTAGTCTAACAAGAAATCAAATTGCAATCGCTACTGCATTTCATAGAAATTTCATCTCTTAGAAGGGACAGCCCCTAGTTTTTTTTTTTTTTTTTGATAAGTAAGAAAGGTATATATTGAAAAAGCCACTTCATGCGGAAAGAGCACAAAGCAAACCAAGGAGTTCAAGGAGAAAAAGAAAAAGAACAAAAAAGAAAAAAGAAAAAAATTAAATACAAAGGTAAGGAATAAAGGGGGAGAGTCACTAGATGTGAGTCTCCAAGTTGGAGACCAGTCAAAAAGAGAACCACTAAAAGAAGTATGCAACTGAACTCTCGAACTATCCACGTCGTCTATTACCTTCCCTCCATATACACCACATTAAGTACAACAGAACCAAATTCCAAATATTTGACGAGTGCTTCCCTAACCAAATTCGAAATATTTCATGTGTCTTACTAGGAACGGTCCCAAATATTCTCTTTGGTTAGGAAGCACTCGTCAAATATTTCGAATTGGTTCCGTTGTACTTAATGTGGTGTATATGGAGGGAAGGTAATAGATAGACGTTTGAGGACGTGGAGAGTTCGGGAGATCAATTGCTTGCTTCTTTTAGTGGTTCTCTTTTTAATTGGTCTTGGGCTTGGAGAAACTTGAAAGGGTAGCAGTTAGGTCCAAGGTAGAACATCTTCTTTCCTTAGAAGAAATATTATGGAGACAGAAATTGAGGATATTATGTATCAAGGAAGGAGATAATAGTACTAAATTTTTCCACAAGATGGCAATATCCCATAGATATTATTTGGGTATTTTGGAGGTGGATGGGGTGATATATGAGGAGAAGTTAGTGGTGGCTACCCAATTAGTACAGTTTTACAAAACATTATATCAAGAGACGAAGGAGTGGAGATCTTTTGTGGAGGGTTTGAAGTTTGATCAAATTAGGACGAAAAGGGAATGGCTTGAAAGGAAGTTTGAGAAGGAGGAGGTCCTTCAAGTTTTTTTTTTTGATAAGTAACGGAAGATATATATTAAAGAAGAACACAGCCCTGTACATAGGAAATGTACTAGACAGGCAAAAACATCAAGAAACCAAATTACAATGATCAAACAAAACAGGAAGAGATAAACAAAAAAAAGATGGTAAAACTAAGCACCATTCGAGAAGAGTAAAAAAGAAAAAAGACTTGAACTCAAGAATGGACCGTTCACAACCCTCAAAGCTTCTAGCATTCCGTTCCCGCTAGATACACCACAACAAATAGTGAGGCACCATCCTCCAAATAACTATGTTACGATGACGCCTGAATTTGCAAGACCAACAATCTAACAAATCCACTACCCTTTGCGGCATCACCCAACAAATACCAAACAAGCAAAATACCATACTCCACATCTCAAAAGCAAAAGGACAGTGAAGGAGGAGATGATCAACAGATTCTCCACACCTTTTGCACGTATAACACCACTCAAGAATAACAAGATGCCTCTTCCGAAGGTTATCAATAGTTAGAATCTTGCCTAAAGCAGCAGTCCAAGAAAAAAAAGCTACCCGGGGGGGAACCTTCGATTGCCACATAAGTTTCCACGGGAACGAGGTGACGGTAGAGGGGGAAAGGGAGTGATAATACCCGCTCACCACGAAACCCCTACTGTTGGCTGGCTTCCAACAAAATTTGTCAGAACCAACACCTCGCACCTTAGTGGAATAGAGCAAACCCATACAAGAATCCAAAGATTGAGACTCTTGATCATTCACTAAGCGGCGAAATTGTAAGTCCCAAAAAATTCTCCCATTTGCATAGCACAAAACCTCAGAGACCGAAGCATCCCTAGTCCTACTAATATTATATAAATCTGGAAACACCTCCTTAAGAGGACGATCCCTATACCACACATCAACCCAAAACTTCACATGACTACCATCACCCACATCATACACATCAACCCAAAACTTCACATGACTACCATCACCCACATCATACCGAAGGAACTTAGAAAAATTCAGCCAGCCTTTTCTAATGGACTTCCACAAACAAACACCATGTCCCCAAACACAGATTTTGTACACCAACCGCCCCACTCATTCCCATACTTCGCCCCAATGACCCTTCTCCAAAGGGCATCATTCTCCACACCATAACGCCACAACCATTTGGCTAATAAGGCAGAATTAAACCTTCACAAGCACCGAATGCCTAGCCCTCCATTCTTCACTGGCCTACACACCTTCGACCACTTAACTAAATGAAGTTTATGATCGTCACCAATACCATTCCACAGAAAGTTTCTTTGTAATTCCTCCATCCTCTTAGCCACCTTAACAGGAATAGGGAAAAGAGAAAGAAAATAAGTAGGCAAGCTAGAGAGAGTGCTCTTAATAAGAGTAACCTTGTCCCCCTTAGATAAATACAATCTTTTCCAACCAGCTAGCCTTTGCTCCATCTTCTCCAAGATAGGATTCCAAACCGTCTTATCTTTAAAGGAAGCACCCAATGGCAGACCTAAATATTTCAGCGGAAGAGCAGATTCACTACAGCCCAAAATCTCCACTAGCTCATGCAGATTAGGCACATCCCCAACTGGAACCAAAACAGACTTCCCTAGATTAATTTTTAGCCCTAACAGCTCCTTAAATCTAAAGAGAATCCCACGCAGAGCTGTTATATGATTGCTGTTAGCATCACAGAAAACAAGAGTATCGTCCGCAAACAACAAATGAGACACCGTCAACAAGGAACAAGTAGCATTCCCCACTGAGAAACCTAAGAACTGACCTGCCGCAGTAGCTGCATCCAACATACGGCTCAAAGCCTCCATGACAATATCAAAGAGAAAAGGGGATAACGGATCACCTTGCCTCAGTCCTCTAGAACTCCCAAAGAAGTCAGAAGGACAACCATTGATCAAAATGGAGAATTTAACAGTAGATATACAACACCTGATCCACCTTCTCCATTTGTCGAAAAAACCACATTGCTGAAGCAAAAACAAGAGAAACTCTCAATTCACATGGTCGTAAGCTTTCTCAATATCTAGTTTGCACAATACCCTCGGAACCCTTGCCTTCAGTCTACTGTCTAAACACTCAGAAGCAATAAGGACTGAATCCAAAATCTGACGACCTTTTAGAAAGGCATTCTGAGATTCTGAAATAAGACCGTGCACCACCCTCCGCATTCGATTGGCTAGCACCTTAGTGATAATCTTGTTCAACCCTCCCACCAAACTAATAGGCCGAAAGTCTTTGACATCCACAGCATCATTTTTTTTAGGAATGAGAGCAAGGAAAGCAGCGTTGAGACTCTTTTCAAACACCGCTTGGGCATGAAAATTATGAAACACATTCATAATATCAGTTTTCAACAAGCACCAACAAGACTGAAAGAATGCCATTGAAAAACCATCCGGACCTAGCGCTTTATCACCATTGAAATCAAGGACCACTCTAAAAACTTCATCCTCCTCAAAAGGTCTATCTAGCTAATTGGCATCTTCCTCAGAAATGCTAGAAAAAACAACCTCATCCAAAAGAGGTCTTTGGACCTCAGTCTCCGAGTATAACTGCCTATAAAAATGAGAAATACACCCCTCAATGATCCCCTGATCCAAGGATAACTCTTCATCCACTAGAAGCCTATCGATGGTATTGCATCTTCTATGAGAATTTGCAATACGGTGAAAAAATTGTGTTCCAAGTTATAAGAGATATAGAAGGAGATAGAGCTCTAGGTTCGGATGGCTTCTCTATGGCATTTTTTTCACCATTGTTGGAGAGTTGTGGAAAAAGATATCTTATCCATTTTTGAGGAGTTTCATCAACACGATAATCTCTTAATACTACTTTCATTGCCTTAATCCCTAAAAAGAATGACGCATTTAATATTAGAGATTTCTGGCTCATTAGTTTGTTGGGGAGTGTATAAAATCTTGGCTAAGGTATTGGTGAACCGTTTGAGAGGGGTTTTAGATCAGTTAATATCGGAGTCTTAAAATGGCTTTGTGGGTGGAAGAAAAATTCTTGATTCAGTCTTTATTGCCAATGAATGTGTGGACAGCTGAGTTAAGAGTAAGATTCCAAGGGTTATATGTAAGCTAGATATTGAGAATGCTTACAATCATGTAAATTGGGAGGCACTCCCCCTAGTTTTGTTGAAGAGAATGGGCTTTGGAGAGAAGTGGTGTAAATGGATTCGTACTTGTATATCCATGTTTCAATTCTTTGTTTTAGGAAATGAGTCTCTAGCTGATTTTTTTGGAAGTTTGAAAGGACTGAGACAAGGGGATCCACTATCTCCTATGTTGTTTTTATTTATGATGGAGGTTTTTAGTAGGATGTTGAGGAGAGTGGAGGGGGCAGGTTTAATTCGAGGTTTCAAGGCTGATGGTAGGTGGGATGATGGGGTATGTGTTTCACATCTCTTGTTTTGCAGATGATACGATTCTTTTTTGTGATGCTAATGTGGTGCAAATCCTTCATATACGGATTCTGCTACTTTGTTTTCAAGCTGTGACAGGCTTGAAGGTTAATGTGTGTAAGAATGAAATGGTTCTAATATGGTTCCAATAAGGGAGGTTGATAATGTGCATGCTTTGCTAGAGATTTTGGGTTGTAGGGTTGGGGTTTTGCCTATGTCTTATCTTGGCATGCCTTTGGGGGCTTCTCTTGATTCCCCTTCTATTTGGAATCCTATTTTGGAGGAAACTGAAAGCAAAATTTGTGGGGTGGAAGAAGCTTTATTTGTCAAAAAGTGGTAGATTGATGTTACTTAAGAGTACGTTATCGAGTCTCCTATTTATTATTTGTTGCCTTTCACCATTCCTACTCATGTGGCTAATAAGATCGAGAAGTTGCGGAGGGATTTTCTTTGGGGAGGTATGGGGGGTGAGTCCAAGTCACATTTAGTAGTATGGGACAAAGTGCATGCGCCTATGGTCAATGGTGGCTTGGGAATAAGGAAACTCACTACCTTTAATAATGCCTTATTAGGGAAATGGCTATGGTGTTTTGGGGTTGAGAAGACAAGACTTTGGAGGAGGGTGGTAGCTACTAAGTATGGGGAAAAGCGGGGGTATGGACTTATAAGTTGGGTAGGGATGTGCATGGTTGGGTTTATGAAGAGCCATCCGAATGGGTTGGGAAACATTTAGCCAACATATTTGGTTTGAGATTGGGGTGGGAAATAGAGTAAAATTCTGGCAAGAGTGTTGGTGCGAGGATCAACCTCTTCAATTGACTTTCCTGGTTTTGTATGAGATTGCCATTAATAGAGAGGCCTTAGTTGAGTTCTCCTTAGCAAGGCAGGGTGTGGGGGAGAGTAGGAGTTGGGATGTATGTTTCACTCAGGATTTGAATGATTGGGAGTTGGATTTAGTCGTGGATTTCCTTCATACTTTGGAATCCAATACCCCTTCAACTGAAAATGGGGAATTGCATGAGATGAAAGTTGAAGAATGGGGAATTTGATATCCAATCGGTTTATAATGAGTTGCAAGGTCCTATCTTCGGCATCTTTCCTTGGAAAGGCATTTGGAAAGTTAAGGCCCCTTGATGAGTCTCTTTTTTTGCTTAGACTGCAGCTTAGGATATGATACTCACGGGTGATAATTTGAGACTTAGGGGCTTCGTTGTTGTTGACTTGTGTGTTATGTGCCATTGTTGTGGGGAGACCGTGTGATGCAAGACAACCTAGGCTTCCCACCTAGATTAGTCCCACCGTAAAACCTTAGGCTTCCCACCTAAGGTGTTTGGAATCACCACCAAACAAATCAATGAAAATAATCTCAATAATAATAATAGTCTGTAAAAAAACAAAAGGAACCATCTAGAGCTTTATATACAACTTCCAGGAGTCATAATGATAAAGATAAACTCTCCTAAACAAATCCTAAACAATCTCAAATACTAATCCAATACTTAAGATAAACCCAAATAAAGATAATATAAATGATAAAGATAATCTCCACAGATGTGCCATCATGTGGTGTCCGCACCAACTCCCCTGGGGTGGGAGAAACTCAACCCTGTCGAGTAAGGCTCATAAGAATCAAGTGACATCAGAATAAACTCCATCAAGCCACAAGCTCACTGGATCAGCATGGCGCCTCCGTCGACGCTCATATGTGCGGGTGATAGGAGGTAGAGATGAGGTGGTAGCAAGTGTATCCAAGTAAGCCTCCAAAAGAGCGGGATCAAGCTGCTGCAACTCCTCTCTGGTGATCCATGTACAGTCAGAATCAGGCCATCCTCGCCAGCGAACCAAGAAGCGCTGAACTGTTCCATCCCTAGTGAAAAGAGACTGCTCATCCAAAATAACATCAATAATATCTTTATGTGCCTTTTGGAAACAAGATGGTGTAGGGCTAGGGACAGGGTTAGCCAAAGAAGAAGAGAGAGGATCATCAAAAGGGTCATAGGGAATAACTGCTGGACCTTTAAAAGCAAGTAAATCAGCAATATTAAAAGTAGAACTAATACCATAATCTGAAGGTATATCAATCACATAAGCATTAGGTCCAAGTTTCTTTAATACCTTGAATAGGCCAACACTGCGAGCCTGCAGTTTCGTTACGGTTCCTGAAGGATACCGTTCAGGCCTGATACGAATCATAACATAATCTCCTACATCAAAGTCTAAATGACGTCGATGTAAATCAGCCTGAGTCTTATACTTAAGATTACTAGCATGAATTCGTTTGTTGATCTCTTTATGCAGCTCATGCATGTGACTAGCAAACTCTACTGCAGACAAAGAAACCCTATCATGTGAGGACATTGGGAGAAGGTCTAAAGGTCTCCTAGGTGTATAACCATGGACAACTTCAAATGGGCTCATACCTATGGACCTATTGACTGAGTTATTGTAAGCAAATTGGGCTACAGGGAGTATAGATTCCCAAGTCTTACCATTCTCACCTATTAGACACCTTAAAAGATTTCCTAGACTCCTATTGACAACCTCAGTTTGACCATCAGTTTGAGGATGGTATGCTGTGGAGAATTTCAATTTTGTTCCCATCATGTGCCAAAGGGTCTTCCAAAAATAGCTCATGAATTTAACATCCCTATCTGACACAATTGATTTAGGCAACCCATACAACTTAACAATCTCATCAAAGAAAATCTTGGCTACCTTGGATGCATCAGAAGTCTTAGAGCATGGAAGAAAGTGAGCCATCTTAGAGAACTGGTCTACCACTACAAGGATGGAATCAAACTTCCTAAGGGTACGGTGAAGACCTAGTATAAAGTCCATGCTAATATCCTCCCAAGGACGGTATGGAACTGGTAGAGGGGTGTAAAGGCCAGTATTTTGCTTGCAATGCTTAGCCAGTTGACATTGACGACATTGACCAATTATCTTGGCAACATCCCTCTTAAGACTTGGCCAATAGAACTACCTCTCTACCTCTTCAATTGTCTTATCACGTCCAAAATGACCTGAAAGTCCTCCCGCGTGCACTTCCCAAACCAAAAAGTCTCTAACTGATGTGCAGGGGATACAAAGCTTATTGGCTTTAAACAAGTAGCCATCTCGGAGGATAAAATCATCAACGACCTGAAGATGCTCAGTCCTGAGTGTAGTGTACACTTCTCCAAAATCTGGGCAAGATTCATACTCTTCTTGCAACTTCTCAAACCCTATGACTTTTGTGCTCATCACAGAAAGTAAGGTAACTCGGCGACTCAAAGCGTCAGCTACCTTATTCTCAACACTAGATTTATGTCTCAAAACAAAAGAGAATCTTTGCAAAAACTCAACCCAAGGGACATGTTGAGCATTTAATTTCTTTTGGGAATTGATGTGGCGGAGAGCATCATGATCAGAATAAATGACAAACTCATGGGGTGTCAAATAATGGCTCCAATATCTTAAAGCTTGTACCACAGCATAGAGTTCTTTGTCATATGTTGAATACTTCTTCTTAGCCTCATTTAATTTCTCACTAAAGTAAGCTATAGGGTGACAATCTTGACTAAGAACTCCTCCTATGCCTACACCAGACGCATCACATTCCACTTCAAAGACCTTATCAAAGTCTGGTAGGCGCATCACCGGTGCTTCTGTCATCTTCTTCTTGATTTCTTGAAATGCTTTACCAGCAGAATTTGACCATTGGAATTCGCCTTGCTTCATACAATCAGTGATTGGTGCCATGATTGTACTAAATCCACGTATGAAGCGGCGATAGAAAGTAGCAAGCCCATGAAAACTGCGAACCTCATGAATGTTCTTGGGTTCAGGCCAATCCACTATGGCCTTGACCTTTTGTGGGTCAGCAGAAACTCCTTTAGATGAAACCACAAAGCCTAAGAAAATGACACTATCAGTGAAGAAAGAGCATTTCTTTAGGTTGGCATATAAGTTTTCTCTCCTTAAAGTGGAACAAATTTGTTTAAGATGGTCCAAATGTTGCTCTTTTGAGTTACTATAAATGAGGATGTCATCAAAGTACACTACCACAAATTTGCCCATGAAAGGCCGTAGTACTTGTGTCATCATTCTCATAAAAGTACTAGGAGCATTTGATAAACCAAAGGGCATCACAAGCCACTCGTATAGACCATCCTTTGTCTTAAAAGCAGTTTTCCATTCATCACCTGTGCGGATCCTAATCTGGTGGTATCCACTTTTCAAATCAATCTTCGAAAAGACTGTGGCTCCTGACATCATATCAAACATATCATCTAACCTAGGGATAGGAAAACTATACTTCACAGTAATCTTATTGATTGCGCGACTATCCACGCACATTCTCCAGGATCCATCTTTCTTTGGGGTCAAGAGTGCGGGGACTGCCCATGGGCTTAAACTTTCACGCACAAATCCTTTGTGTAAGAGCTCATCCACTTGTCTAACCATCTCATCATGTTGAGGAGGGCTCATTCTATAGTGGGGCAAATTTGGGAGTGCTGCTCCTGGGACAAGATCTATGGCGTGTTGAATATCACACATAGGAGGCAATTGATTTGGAAGCTCCTTAGGGAAAACATCTTGGAACTCTTGAAGCACTGACCGTACTTCTTTTTTAGGTTCTTCCAAGTTATCTAGTGCAGTTTCCTTAACAACTAAAGCAAAGATGATGGAGTCTTGATTGACAGCTCTTTCAAGCTCTTTTGGACTAATGAGGTTCATACTTTGCTTTTTGGGCTCTTTTCTAGCCTTACTTGCACTAACAAACTTAGTTTTGACTGTGTTAAGCTTAATCCTTTGTCCATTGTGCATGAAGGAACAAGAGTTTGAGCGACCATAAAAAGTGACATCTAAATCATAGAGCCATGGTCGTCCCAAAATTATGTGTCCCACATCCATTGGAATCACATCACATGAGATATGAGCCTTGTATGAGAGGATGTGAATAGGAACAAGACACCTATCCTTGATGGTGATAGATGAATCATCTACCCAAGAAACTTTATAGGGCTTAGGATGGGCAACTAACTTCAAACCTAGAAGGGAGACAAGTTTAGAAGAAACTGCATTAATGCAACTTCCACTGTCAATGATAACCTTGCAATTTGTGGTTCCACACTTGACAAAGGTTTGGAAGATAGTATTTCTTTTCCAATCATCACTTTCTTCGGACTGGGCTAGAGCACACCTAACAACACTCATTACAGGAGTATCAAGACTACCTTCGTTGAGGTTATCAAAAGATGGTAGGGCTCTAATGCAAGCTAATTGGATGGAATCATCCTCTCCTATTTCTACAATGTCTTCAATGTTAGGCTCATAGACTACTTCTTCTACCTCTTCCTCTCCGTCCAATTCTTCAATCAACAAAGTCTTATTAGGACATTGGGCAGCCATATGACCAAAGCCTTGACACTTAAAACATTGGATTCTAGAATTTGGCCTAAATGTCTCTCTAACCACACCCTTCCCTTTGTCTTCTGGGCGCAAAGGCCTATTGTTGGGATTGGGTCTAGTTTGAAGACCTTGTTGGTACCTGCCCTGAGGATTTTCTTCTATGTGTAAGGGTCTATTGTTGGGATAAGGCCTATTTTGGGTACCTTGAAGGTATCTACCTTGGGGACCATCAAAATTGTTGCGAGGCAACATGTGATTGTCAACTCTCCTTCCACCTTGGGGCCTAGGGATCAGCTCTAAATCTTGCACTAAGGAATAAGCCTCATCAAGAGTTGAGATCTGTCGAGCCACCAATTCTCTTTGAAGATCATAATTGAGACCTTTCCTAAATCTACTCAAGGTAATTGGCTCATCCTCAGTTGCATTGCTACGTATCCTGTACTCTTCAAATTGTTCTACGTACTCAGTAGCAGACCTATTGTCTTGTCTCAAATCATGCCATTGATCCAGCAAGTTGCCTTGATGAGAGACTGGGAAGTACTTTTCATTGAGCTTGGCCTTCATTTCTTCCCAAAGAGTTATGGGTGGTTGGCGGGTCTTACAGAGGTGGTTGACAACACTATCCCAATGGAGTTTTGCTCTTCCTACAAGTTTCATTTTGGCAAACCTAACCTTTCTATCCTCAGATAGTTCATACCACTCAAAGAAATGATCCATCTCTCGCACCCAATCATTGTAGACCTGAGGGTTCCTAACACCATCGAAGGTAGGGGCCTCTACTTTGATATGCTTAGTTGAGTTGTCTTCATTGTCTCTATGGTCTTGCCTAGGGTGAGGGCCATGCCTATTATTATTTCTTCCATTATGTGTATTTTCCTCGTCATACCTAGCCTCTAAGTGGCCTAGACGGGTAGTAAGCTCAACAATGGCTTGTCTTAATTCATCTTGGAGAGGAGGATCCATGTTTAGGTGAGATTGGGGACTAGACTGGGATTCAGAATTAGACTCAGATTTGGAATTAGACTGTTCTTCAGAACTAGTTACTAGACGACCACTACGCAAATGCATGCAAAGAGATCAACAAACTAATTCTAGCAAGTGAATGGTAAGGATAATACTCAAGTTAAATTATATGTGAAGAGAAGTCATGAATTTCACAGGTTGTTGCATTCAAGCAATACTAGATTCAACAAGAATTAAATTAAAAAGGACCTAATTATGACAATGTGATTAGGCTAGTTCAACCACTAATACTGAGAAGTAATTACTTTAAAGGATTTTTTTTTTTTTTTTTTTGGGTTTTTTTTTTTTTTCTTTTAAATAATACAATAAAGAAATAACTAGAATATAAAGCTAAAGTTGTTCTGCCAAGTTCAAAACTAAAAAACGAAACTTATAGAGAAACAAAGGGAAACAAAAAAGATGTGAAGCGGCGGAGCAAAGCAAGCATCTTTGGAGTCGCCGGCGAAGAGATGGCTGGGCTCGTCGGCGATGACTGTCAGCGGCACTCGATGGTGGAGATCGGCGCTGGTGAGTCAGATCTCGGAGTCCATGAAGCAGCACGGTGGGAGTGAAGGTAACGGCGTGTCGGCGGCGGGTTGTGCGACGGCGTCATTCTGTTGATGAGATCGGCGGCTTTGATGGTGGGCTTTCAACCCTCTTTTGTCTCTGCTTCTGATCTGGTGGAGTGAAGTTGTGAATCTGAAATTTTTTTTTTTTTTTTCCGATCTGGTGGTAGTCCTCAGAGTCGGGCATGGATTAGGGTCACAGGTTTTGGGGGAGTAGTGGGCTTTACTGTTGGCTTTGGGATGAAGAATTCGTGTGGGGCTGTGGGGTATACACAGATTGCTGGGGTTGGTTTGGGCTCTGGTTTGCAGATCTCGTGGGATAAATATTTGAATAATGGCATGTTTGGTGGTTGAATTGTTTTCTGACGGTGAGTATGGCTGTGGGTTGTCAGTCGTGATTTTGGGTTGCTAAAAGGGTTGATTGGGTTGGGCTCTGATACCAAGTTGATGCAGGACAACCTAGGCTTCCCACCTAGATTAGTCCCACCGTAAAACCTTAGGCTTCCCACCTAAGGTGTTTGGAATCACCACCAAACAAATCAATGAAAATAATCTCAATAATAATAATAGTCTGTAAAAAAACAAAAGGAACCATCTGGAGCTTTATATACAGCTTCCAGGAGTTATAATGATAAAGATAAACTCTCCTAAACAAATCCTAAACAATCTCAAATACTAATACGATAATCCTAACAATTTCAAATACTAATCCAATACTTAAGATAAACCCAAATAAAGATAATATAAATGATAAAGATAATCTCCACAGATGTGCCATCATGTGGTGTCCGCACCACCGTGGATCGTTTGTTGCTTTATTGTGAGAAGGCTCATCGGTTGTGGTATTTTGCTTTTCAATCTTTTGGGGTTTTGTGGGTTTTACCAATAACATTACCAAATTTTCTTTTCGGTTGGGGAAGCATCTTTCAAACGTTTGGAATTTAGTTCCATTGTGTTTGATGTGGTGTATATGGAGGGAGTGTAATAGGAGGACATTTGAGGATGTAGATAGTCTGGAAGAGTAGCTGCTTGCTTCTTTTAGTGGTTCTCTTTTTGACTAGTCTCTTTTTGTTCATTATTTATCTTCTCTCTTGTATTTTAAGTCTTTTTCTTTGCTTTTATCTTTTTGACTTCTTTGTGCCCTTTTGCATAATGAAGTTATATTTATATAGATTTTTCTTACCCATCAAAAAAAAAAAGCTGTTCCCAACGGTCAAGCGTGAGTCATGCAACTAGACAAAGCTTTTATGCCTATTGATTTGGGGCTTCTCTGAGTTCTTGAATAATATTATAGTCGTGACTTCTCAATTCAAACATCCTTGAAAAAGTATGACACTTTAACTTATTACATTTGTTTCTTATAGATAAAATAACATTAATCATATGTAAATGTTAAAGGCCTTCCACTTTTAATGCTATTTTCAGCTGTGACTAATGCTTTTTAACTAATCTTGTGAGATTTTTTATTATAAAATTTTCAGTAAAATTGACTTGCAGTATGTGTACAGGCCACAAGACATGCGGAGATGGAAGCTATTGATATTCTTCTTGAGCACTGGCAGAAAAATGGACTTTCAAAGTTAGAAGTTGCTGAAAAATTTTCAAACTGCTACCTTTATGTTACCTGTGAACCATGCATAATGTGTGCAGCTGCTTTATCAATTCTTGGTATGCTCTTAACTCTATTAAAGGAAATTTATTTTATTTTTTAGGCGATAATCTGATCATTGCATTACCTTGTTCTCTCTTTAGGTATAAAAGAAGTATGTTATGGCTGTTCAAATGATAAATTTGGAGGTTGTGGATCAATATTGTCCTTGCATTTAGGTAGCTCTGAGCCACTTAAAAGGTTTATTTCTGGACCCATCCTCGCAGTTAAGTATTTGTTGATTGGTTCAATTTATTTTCTATTCCTTGGGAAACTTGCTTTTTGTTTCTCATAATAAATTGTTGCAAATATATTTGAGACTCTGCCATATATATATATATATTTCTTGATATGATATAAAGTGTAATTTAGGGGCATAGCATTACTGAGAGAAAAGTTAATAAAACAGCCTTAACATTTGGCTGATATTCAAACAAATCCAGAGAAAGACCCTCCAAAAAGGTCGTAAAGCATGTGATATAATTCTTATTGTGCCAAAAATCTGCTAGTTGTTAATATTTTGTTTGTGAAATAGCTACACAGATCATCATCTTCTGTGTTACCATAGCAAAATTGGTACATTAAGTAACCTGTGTTGACCAGTCCATGCTTCAACTTTTCAACCAGCAGATAGCTGAAACATTTAGTGATGATTAAGTTTTATCTTTGACATAACCAATAAATGGCACCATTGTACAAAAGTAATGATACATGAGGTGATGGTCTATTATCAATGTCCTTGATAAAAATGCATCTCTTTGGCCTTACAAAGCTATTGGATATGAGAGGAGAATAAAAATATTACAAAAAGCTAGTCATCAAAAAAAGAAAAGAAAAAGAAAAAAAACCCTATAAAAAGGCTAACCATAATACACTATCGTTAATGTTAAAGAGAAATCCAAATGTATGGCATGGAAAACCTGACCCTGGATTTACCTTGGTAAAACATGGATGGAGAAGGCTCATTGCTATTGTTGCATACTCTTGTTGGTGTGTCAGTGGTGTGGACAGAGCAAGGATGCAGGGATTGTTTGCCATAGTTGCCATATTGGGGGTGCCACTTACTATCCCTTAATTACAGACTTTATTGTTTTAGATAGTTTCTCATTTTACCAGTGGACATTTTCAAATTTTGAATGTTTTCTTTTATTATGATCGAGAGATTTACGATGATGTATCGATGTCTAATTGTAGTCTTTGGAGCCCATTGAAGGGAACTCCACAAACGTTTTGGGCAGTGCATTTTGAATGAGAATATTTTCTAGTTAGAATTGTTCTTGCATGGTGATTCCAAGCACCCTCAGGTGGTGAAGCCTAGGGTTTTATTTTGTTTTCATATTTTCCTGCTTTCCTCAAACACGTTCTGCATCAACTTGGATTATAGTGCCCAATCCCCCTCCACCCACTCCAAATCAGACTAAAGAAGAAATCAACCTCAACCACACTTGAACAAAAACCAAATACATACCTTATGGAATCATGCGAAGCCCCTTTTGACTGATGATGCCCCATTAAATTTTCAGAGTCACCAAAGCTGCCGATTGCAGTCGAACTGTTGCTGCCCCCAAACTGACTGAGAATACCGCCACAAAACCCCAAACAGTCCATGAGTCCCACAAACCTCCTCATGCATGGCTTTGAATCCTAGAGCCCAACCCCTTCGAAACAGCAGCCCAACACAATGAAACCTGAGTCAATGGAGGGGGGATCAGACTCTGATACCATGTTGATGCAGAACATGTTGGAAAGCAAGAGCACCCTAGGCTTCATCACCTAAGGTTGATTGGAATCACCACCAAGTGAAAACAATTCTAACTGGAAAATATTTTCATTCAAAATGCACTGCCCAAAACATTTGTGGAGTCCCGTTCTAATAGGCTCCAAAGATTACAATCATACATTGATACATCGTAAATCTCTCAATCACAATAAAAGTTAATATTCAAAATTTCAAAATGTCAAAAACAATAAAATAAGACTCAAGTCAACTGTCCCTTGCCTCTTATAAGTCTTTAAAGAGGGCTCCAGTTATGTTCCCTGTCATGAATACTTTCTGCTGACACAAATTGATTTTAGTTATCATTTATCCTTTAAAGGTGGACAAAGCTTCATTTCATCTATTTTCCTCTGTTCTTTGTCAGTAGTATATTCTCTCTTAATAATTTACTAGTTTCTTTCTGTGTCTTTGCCACCTTCTTTGACGATTGTTAAATGCTAAATTTTACAGTCTCTGGTTTCATTTGCCTTCTTTAGGGAATACTTCTATGCTTTCAGAGTGTTGTCACAGAGAAAGAAAACCAAAATTTTCTGCTTGACTTGGTAGTACCCAAGAATATTTTACTTTCATATTAGATTGTGAGTCTGGTTCCGAAAGTAGAAATCTAAAAGAAGAGTGTTTACATAACTTTTCAATTGTTCTTTATTTTTGTATGCACTCTGACTAATTAATGCATTGTGAAATTCATTCTAATGGACAGTCTGTAACTTTCTCTTTAGTGATAGTCATGGTGTTCCTCAAGGAAAGGGATTTAAATGTACTGGAGGAATAATGGCATCAGAAGCAGTCTCTATTCTACGAACATTCTATGAACAAGGGAATCCTAATGGTATGTAACTTCATCGTAATTAGGCTCCATTTGGCTGTGTTCAAGGAAGCAATAAATCTTTTTTTGAAAGAATTGGAAAACAAAGAGAAAAGAATTCATGAGTCACATTTGGAAATGCATCTCACAATTACATTTTTTACTGGGATAACCTTCTGCAAGACTAAAATATTACTCTCAAACATGTTGGTGTGCTAACCATGGCATTACTGGTAACACACTGCACTTCTTATAAAAATCATTCATTCCTAAACAAACAAACACTAGTCCCTCGCCCCCTCCCCAAAACGAGAAAAATAAAATAAAAATAAAAAGGGGGGGGGGGGGGGGGGGTTCAGGTCTGCCTACCAAAAGCAGGCATGTTCATTTAAAGAAATTAATTTTGATGGTGCAACCATAGAATGATATATATATATTTATTTATTTTTGGTATTTCTAAAGTGTAGGGTATTTAGTAATTCTACAAATATTAGGTATGAGCCATATATTTGCTTTTATTATTAAGTCTAATATAGTTTATGGATCTTTATGTACAGGATTTGGTTTAATTCAATTACGGTTTTGTTTACTAGTCAAAGTAGAAGTCTTAGTTCTACTAGAAGTTATGTAGGGTCTATATAAATGTCTTATCATACTCAAAAAAGTTAGATTTAATTAATAAAAATTATTCAGCGTTTTGAGTATTGAGGCATGTTAGCCTTAGGGTTCTTTCTTCTTCCCTTTGTCTTCTTTCTTTTGTTTACTGTTCACAGATAGTTACGTTACTGTTCACTATTCACATGAAATATTTGGAATTTGGCCAACAATGTATACCAAGCACACAAATTTACGACATATAGAAGTATTTCTTCCTAAAGTGGATAATTAACCATAAGCCAACCCTTTTTTAAATGGGTTGAAAGCTTGAACCGTATCTTGTAATCTGGAATAATTACAACTGAGATGTTCAACAAGCTGATATTGCATAATTAACATCAATATTAGATGATAATTGGATGTCTGCTAGTCATTAAGTTTAACCTATTACAATCTCCCACATGTATTAAATGTTTATAATAGATTTATAATATGAAAAGGTGAGGAGGGATGTGATATTACGGCCTCATGTGATGTCCAATTTGCCTTGTTTGTCAGGCAAATATCATGTCTAATTTGTAATTTTGTATTTGTCGAGATTTTAATGAAATTGCCCTGTTGAGAGAAAATGATACTCATTGACAAATTCTTAGATATTATTTGTCCTTGTTATTTTAAAATCTTAAGAACCTAGCTAAATAGAAAAAGACAAAAGACAATTTGATACAAATATGATTAGTCTATAAGGTTTATCCTCTTCTTTCAAGTAAGTCATGATCTCAGAAATGGAAAATACAAAAACGAAGAAAAATGAAAAATTGGTCAGTGGTCCTAGAAAGTATATTCTAAGTTCAAACCTTAAGATGTTCTCATGTCTCAAATTCCAACCTGAATTAATAGGAGAATTGCTTAAACTTTTATGTAAACTATGCTGAAATGTAATAGATTTGTTTGAAGTAGCTAACTTTTATTTGACTTCTATTTGTGCATTTAAGTGTTATACTGCTTTAAAAAAAAGTGTTATGCTGCTAATAATGCACCTGGGACGTCAAATTACACCTTTCATTTGTTCAATGTGGCAAACCGTATGTGCTTAAGATTTGATTTGTTAGCATAACAGTTACATGTGTTAGCACCCTAGTATATATAAATAAAATATGCTACTATATATATATATATATATATATATATATATAATTTCATCCTCTTCTTATACTTAAATTATAGTTTGTTTTGTTTCAGCTCCAAAGCCTCACAGACCTCTGGCTCAACAGGCAACGCGTTGAATATGCACACTTATAGTTTGGTTCTCACTTATATTTGGGTGTTGAGCCAGGTGCAAAACCAAAAATTGCCGGTAGAAAATATTTGAGGAGTTCACATGCAATTGTGAATCTCTTATTGGCTACATCGCACAAGCTCATCAGAGTATGATTTTTGAAGCCCTGGCTGATACAGTGTGATTCATTGGAGTCTAAAGTTACATTTAATTTTTTTGGCTGAATAAAAAAGGGTAGGAAGGGGTAATCAAAGTGTTTTCCCTAACTTGGCATTGGAGTCTAAAGCTACTTTTTATTTTTTCGGCTGAATGATAGGAAGGGGCAACCAAAGTGTTTTCCCTAACTTGGCGTGACCCTAGTAGCATTCTATCCATTAGATTTAGTAGAATCCAAAGCTAAATTCTTACGTAAGCTTGGCCCTTCAAATTTTCATCAGGGCCAAAACTGAAATGATGGCAAGGGAATTTCCTACAGGTTGTTGGGGTGCTAATGTGGCTTAGCTCTTATAAGAAAACATAACATGTATTTTCCTCCATAAATAAAAGTTTATTATTTGAGGTATACTCGAAAACATTGAGCTAGGAGATACATCCCCTTCTCATGTATTTAAACTATGGCAATACCAGAACTTGTTATGATGAATTGGGGAAAAGGAATGTTTGTGCATACCAAAAAGCAGCAAAATTTGACAATATTATTACAACATTCGAATTCTTTCAGAAATTTGGAAAAGTAATCTAGATCCCACCCCAATGAGATCATGTCCAACGAGAAGTTGTGATTAAAAGACAGTTTTCTTAGCATAAGAAAAATGAGTATCTCTAAGACCTAGTATGTAAACCATGCTTTCATGGCTCAAATAGTTATTTCTTGTGATTGTGCTTGCCACTAGAGTAAGGCACATGAAATCCATGGCTTAAAAACCATGGTAAGGAGAATCAGGAAGAACAGCGGGGAGTTAAGCCCCTTTTGCATTAGTTGGCAAAATTTATTCAACAATACATTTTTTGGAAAAAATTTGGTGGCTAGCACGAGTTTGAAGTTATTTAGTAAGTTGGACTATTTTTTGAAAATCGAGTTTGTGAAACATGAGTTCCAACCCGAAATCGAGTTTCTCAAACTAGATTTATGCTTGACCTTGATTTAAAAAAAAAAAAAGGAGGAACTTGAGTATACTAAACTCGAGTTCCATGCTTTTAAAAAAAATAACCCAAATGGAAGGGGCGTAGGATAGATATAGAACCTAAATCAGAGCAGAGAGGATTCTTTCCTAGGCAGAAGTAGTAGATTCAACCAAACATCCAACATAGGCTTGGATTCAAGAAAAAGGGCTTAAGAAGCCTATTTCCATGATGGGCGGTGGGTGGGAAATAAATAGAATATTTCGTAAGTCAAGGGGGCTATTGTCGGAGCGGCCAATCTCAACTCAAGATCCAAGTCAGGTTCAAAGGGTTCTAAAACGAAAGAAAAATGGAAGTTCGGATCATCGCTACTTCTGTAATTTTTTTTAAATGGAACTCGAGTTTACTAAACTCGAGTTCCACCTTTTCTTTTCTTTTTTTTAAATCAAGGTCAAGCATAAATCGAGTTTGAGAAACTCAATTTTTAAAAAACAGTCCAACTTACTGAATAACTTCAAACGCGTGTTGTCTATCTAATATTTTTCTGAAAAAATGCTGTTGAGCAAATTTTGCCTGCATTAGTTATACAAATGGAAGGTTACGCCCCCTTTTGCAACCCACGCCAATGTATCGTGTATGTTACATGAGGAGTTAATGCCATTAAAGTCTAGCTTTGTTGATTGGTCATGCTCACTAATGGGTGACTCTTTTTTTTTTTTTTTTTGAAAGTTTCAATGTATAGTGTCCGCTCTTAATGATAACTCTTTATTATCAAACAAAGACATCAATCATTTTTTGGTGTAAGCAGAAATTGAACCCCAAATCTCTTATTCAACCATCAGAGACTTTACCAGTTGAGTTAATTAAAACCTACTACTAATGGGTGACTTGATTAGCCAAGCTTGGTCAAATTCTAACATTTTCCACTTACACATAATGGGTATGGCTAAACCATGCATCTCTCATGCTATTATCCTTCTTGTTCATAATTATTGTTGTTAAAATATATCATGCATTGAATGCATTATATACCCCTTCTTAAACATAACTATTTCAAAAATATGACCGTTAAAAAAAAAAGAGTGGGAAATATGGTTGTTGAAAATTTTGCAAATGTTACTATTGGCAGATTTAAAAACTATAGCTTTGGTAATTAGAAAAATATAGCAGTTAAGAAAGAGAAAAAACAAAAAAAGAATATATAAATAATATTTAAATGGGATAGAAGAATGATCAAGAGTTTATTGAAAAATGTATTTGAAAATATAGATAAACAAAAGGTAGATTCCAAACAATTTGAAAATATGACTAAGTTGCTAGGAATGCTCTAACATTACAACAATATTGTGAGCCATCAATCTAGCCACCCTATTCCCATTTCTAAGCAAAAAAGCATACTCACAGGAACAACAATTTGTCAGAAGCAATTGGATCTCTTAAATCATCTCTTTAATCAAGTGACCATACATGATTGTTGGGCAGTGATCAAATTATATGACTTGTTGGACAAATTCAACATCATCACACTTTGAAAAGGAAAACATATCTAAAGCAAATAAAATAAAATAAAATCATGAAGAAAAATGGATTTGAAAGTGTGATACCCCAATTTGATTGATTATGTGATGTGTGTAGATGTGTGATGAGTCCCACATCGGGTATTTACTGGGTAGATCTGAGCTTTATTAACAACTACAAGGAGCCTCAATTGTGACTAGTCCTTTTGAGGTATAACGCAGATGTGGCTAGCGCTTTTCCTTGGGTCGTTACATATGGTATCAGAGTCGGCCTGATAATCCCGTGGGCTCAGAGACATTACCCCATAAAGTTGGCCCTAACGAGGACGTTAGGGATTTAAGTGGGGGAGATTGTGATATCCCAATTTGATTGATTATGTGATGTGTGTAGGTGTGTGATGAGTCCCACATCGGGTATTTACTGGGTAGATCTAGATTTTATTAACAACTACAAGGAGCCTCAATTGTGACTAGTCTTTTTGAGGTATAGCGCAGATGTGGCTAGCGCTTTTCCTTGGGTCGTTATAGAAAGAAAAAAAAAATCACCATGAAAAATCAACTTGAAATAAAGAAAAATATACATAGATTATGTAGTGGCTTTGTTTTAGATCTTTATAAAAGGAAAGTGGTTAAAATACCATTGGCTGAAAAGGGTTTTTGGCTTTGGGTTCAAGATGCCTGAGGAATTACTGGCTACCCATAGTTCAAATCCTATCACTTTGCCTTTGGCAATTGGCAGTCACTACTTCAGGATTTTATCTCGCCAACTTTCTGGTGTGTGTGGGACATGGGATTACTACACAAGATTGTGGATCACTAAGTTGTTGGGGAGTGCCAAATACCTTGTAAATATAAGAAGAAGAAAAGTTGCTTTCTTTCTAAACCATTATTAAAAAATTTGGTTTCTTTTCAAGATTCAAATGGGAGGTGAAAAAGATTTTTATTTTTTTTAAGTAATGAAAAATATATTAAAATTTTATAAAAAAAAGAGTCACCTAAGTATATAGGAAGTATACATCAGGGACAAGGTACAATCAAGCACATAAATTATAAGAGTCCATTAAACCATGAAGTGAAAAAAATAAAATAAAATCCTAACACCACAACCCCATCCAAGGGCGGAGCCACGTTGCCCCTTGGGGGGGCCGAGGCCCCTGCAAAAAAAAAAAAAAAAAGTCCACTAGCCTATATAGAAATTTTAATTCCCCCCCCCCCCCAATGATGTACATCCGGCCCCCCCTCCTATTTCTATTCAATTCACTCCCAGCCCCAGCATGCTCTAGTTTCAATTGTAGGCCTCTTTTATCCTCTAATAAAAAAAAACATGGCCCACTTATATTTAAATACCCAAAGGCACTACCCAACAAAATAACACTTTATCATCCATTCTCAAACTCAAAATCAGAACCCTTTCTTTTGCTATTCTTTTTATTCTCTTCTTGTCTTCTGTGTACACACCACCGCCCACTCCACTGGTACTAGCAGCTCCAAAACAAAACAAAACCTTAGCTCAGCCCTCCTCTCAAACTCAATCCTCACGATCCAAAAAAAAAAAAAAAAACCTGACCATTATTTTCTTTCTTCTTGCTTTCTTAAAATAAATCATTTAGAGGGTGAGTTTTCAGTTTTCTTTTCTTTCTTCAGAACTACACCTTCATTTCTTTTTAGTGTTTTTTTTTTTTTTTTTTCCCCTCAACTATATACACTTACTTAAATATTCACATGCTCTTTAATTTTTCATAGATTTTTAGAGAAATATATGATTGAAGGCATGGGGAGGTATGAATAACATCCATATAATTAATAATAGTAATGATGATAGGTTGATTGTTTAAATTATAGTGGAAATTTTGTTTATTTCTTAAGTATGAATAACATCCATATAATTAAGTAAAAATTTCTAATTAAGATTTTATTTTTTAAGTTATTTTCAGGTTAATTTTTGAGTCATATTCTTAAAGTTAAAAGAATTATGAGCAAACGAAAAACAATTGATGCATTCTTTAAGAAAAAAGATGTTAGCAATTCAGAATTTAGGACACCTGTGGCTGCAGAAACAAATGTGGTTGTAAAAATAAATGTTAATATTTCAATGCCTAATGAACACCCGTTCAAATGTTCAAGAATTCAATCTAAAGAGATAATCGTGATCCAGGATCACGTAAACAAATATGTGAATTTCCTATCAACAAACAAGATGAATCCGACGAGCTTATCTCAAAGAAGGTCCATATCAACCTAAAAATATAGACTGTCAATACAACGATGATAATCATCGTCGTCGAAAATTGGCCCCCCCATGTAAAAAATCCTCGCTACGCCCCTGACCCCATCCAAAGATTAGATCTAAGTTAATGTAATAGGATCATGATGGGATGTAGATATTCTATTGAAGTCTAAATTTTTTGGAGGAAAACAAAGAAAAGCCTCTTCAAGTTGGTGACACATGCAGACCCTAGAGTTCTCACCGCTCAATAGAATTGATAGGCAAGATACAATTTCACTAGTAACAATTAGTCAGGTGTCCCTCACAAAGTTGACATAGCCTCTATTTACAAGTGGATAAAATCCATAAACTTTGTGACCTTGAATCATAGCCCTTAAATGACTGTAATCTTGAAGATATATTAATTAAAAATATCTAAAACGACTCAATGCCTCTCTTTTTTCTTTTCTTTTTTAATAAAGAATTTTTTTTATATTAATTAAATAGATTACGTCAGCACTCAATAACGTAAAAGAATTACAAAAAATTGTACACAAAGAAGAAGTGATTTTGAGAAATCCACAAGCTTATTACAATTTGTAAGACCCCATACTTGAGGCAAATCAAATAAAGCGTGAATCAACAATACTTCCAATTGATTCCTTGATTTGTTTGTATTCTCAAACGTATGGCTATTTCTCCCCTTCCATGATAGCCTCATCCAACATAGCAGAATGATGTTCTAGATTGCCGAAGAGTGTCTCCCAAACCAATTCTTCCATCCAAACAAAAGATCAACCACCCTCATCAGTAACAACCAAGGAATCCCAAAAGTTCTAAACACTAACTTCATAGATCAAAGACAACACCATGTTGAATCAACAAATGAGCCATTGTTTATCTACTACATTGGCACATTCAACACCACCCAACTAAGGTAAATCCAAGCTTGATAAGAGCATTCGCACCAACTCATGTAAAATAACTTAAAACCCAAAATATAGAAAATGAAACCCAAAAATCACCTATATCATATATGAACTGGTTATACAAAATGGAATTTCGCTATAGTGATTGTGAAAATATACAAGTCACTATAGTTTATGCAAAATGATTTTTTATTATTTCTTGAGGGTAAAGGAAGAGAGTGGATAATGATAATTGGGTGTGAAGAAAGAGAAATAATTAAAAAAATAGAGAAAAACTAATATTTTAATGAAATAGATAATTAAAAGTGAGTGTTTTGAAAAATGGTTAGCTAAATTAGAAAAAGTAAATTCTTATTCTAAAATAGACAATATTTTTTGCATTAGTTGATGTGAATGCTCTAAACCTTTAAAGGTTATCAAAACTAAGAATTTTCTCCTACGCTGTGGTCCAAACATAAAAAGAGACCCTCTTGGGAGCATTAACGCACAAAACACTTCCATAGGAAAGAGTTATTTGGTGCACCATGGAGAACCTCATAACAAGGCTGAACAGTAAATGCTCTGCTCTCTTTCAATATCCATTACATCTTGTCACACCCTCCCTCCTAGGTATATGGGAGAATAGAAGGTCTAAGGGTGAGTTTGGTTTAGCTTTTTGTAAAAGTGCATAATGAAAAAGTGCATTTTCTAAAAGCTGAGTGTTTGGTAAAAGCTGTTAAAATGTGTTTTTGAAAAAGTTTAGTGTTTGACTAGCACTTATAAAAGTGGTAGTTTGAGGGATAAATTACTAAAAAGGACAATGCATATATAAGAGAGTTTATTTCATGCTTTTTTTTTTTTTTTTTTATGTGAGTTTGTTTCATACTTAAATCAAATTTTCTCTTCCTAAAAAAATTATTTTTTTTCTCACCAATATTAGCTAATAATAACCTACCACTTAAAATTTATTGTGAAAGTATTGTGAAAATATTGTGATAAAAATTGATACTGATTTTGATTTTAACATACTATTAAAATTATTTTTTTCACACCAATATTAGCTAATAATAACCTACCCCTTAAAATTTATTGTGAAAAAAAATATTGTGATAACATTTCCTTCTTCTTTTTTCCTTTTTTTTCCCTCTTTTTTTATCCTCCACACACGGAATTTCTTTCTCTTTTTTTTTTTTTTTTTCCTTTTTTTCCCTCTTTTTTTCTCCTCCACACACGTGCCCTTACTCTTTTCTTTTTTATCCTTCTTTCCTCCTTTTTTTTCCCTGTCATTCCTCCAAACTCCAGAACGTTCCAGAGCTCTCCTTCTTCCTCTTTTTTTTTTCTTTTTTTTTTCTCCCTTTTCTCTTAGCACTTCGTATGTTGGTTCTTGGCGAAATTGATAGCATCCTTGGTTCTGGCGACACAGAATCCATCAGAGTGCACGACGAAGATGAGGGGTGGAGTTCGGAGACGACGAGTGGTTAAGAGGGAAGGGTTTGGAGATCGAAAATGGGGTCGGAGTCAGAGTCGGAGTCGGAGGGTTTGATTGGGAGGGGTTCGCTGATTTGATCGAAGTAGAAGTCGGTGTTGTTGACGCATTCGCCTTCAATTTCGCCTTGTAATTCTATCATTTTGCTATATTCTGATGTTTTTTTGTTTTGCATTTTGAGGAATCCTAATTTGCAAGGGATTGATTTTTTTTTTTTTTTTCCTTAGCTGATTTGGGAATTTATTATAGATTTTTTTGTGTTTGGATTTGAAAATTTGTTGGGAGAGCAGAGAGATGAGATGAGAGGAATGAGGGACAGGTGTGAGAACCGAGGACTTTTTATCAAGGATAATTTGGTAATTGAAGGAAGAGCCCAACAGATACTACAAAATGCACATTGGACTTTTTGTTTATGGACCTCCAGAGCTCCATAAGTTTTGCGCATTCTCAGCCTTGGCCCAAAACACAACTTTTTCCAAAAAGTTGCGTTTTGGGCTAAACCAAACGCACTTTCAAGTGGATCTTTCTTCAAAACGTGCGTTTCAGCTCCTAAAAGCTGAAACAAACAGGCACTAAGAAAGAACCGACTCCAACTCTCAATCGTGAAAACATCTGTAAATTCCATATTTGGCCTTCCCACCTACCGGAATCTCCATGATTGAATGGATTGATGCATTCTGATCAAGCAAGCAAGCATATAAACGAGGGTACAACTCTTTTAGAGAATGATTTCTACACCAAACATCGTGGAAGAACCTTAAACGAGTGCTGTCTCCCACCTTAAAAGATAAATTTTACTGAAAAGTATCCCATCCTGCGCAAATACTCCTCCACAAGCTACACTAATGAGGAGCTCTGAGTGAGCTTGAAGTTCAGCCACCACATTCTTCCCCATATTTCGTATCAATCACCCGTCTCCATAGATGTGTTGCATTTGTCCATAACCACTTCCCTAGTAGTTAATAGAGCTTAATTAAAATTCCTCAAATCGTTTGTTTAACTGATACCAAGAGATCTCAATGTCAAGTATTGTTGGGCTAGCATAGGAGAATTTTGCAGGGGCAGAATTGTGCTGCAGTCATTATATATAGATTTTAGTTAATTGAATGTTGGAACAAAAAAAATGGAGGCTAAAGGGATCCTTTTAGTACATGCCCGGATAATATTTTTGAACTTTTGGAGAAGAAAAAACTGTAAACTGTTAACTTCAAGGAGTTATGTGATTTCAGCTCACTACAACAACATTGAATTTGTGAATTACTTCTCCAACCACCAGCAAGCCAGTTATGCAGATTTTAGCACCAATGTTACGCTAAAGAATCAAAATACCTTTCCTTTCAATATACATAAAAGCAAATTGTCGCATGAAAGACAATATAAAATGATACCTTTTTCACCATCAATTTAGGGAGATAGGATGATGTCATGCATAGGGCGACCTTCAGGAATAATATCAACTTATCTCCAAATATATGGTGTAAATATGGTCCCTAATTGTTGTCAATGAGATCTAGCTTAATGGCACCTCCTCCCTTTGTAAGAGTAAGTTGGAGGACTATGTTGTGTGCAAGACCCACCAAGTGCATGTATAAGTACTAATAATAAAAAGGTGTATAATAGTTTTTATTCAATCAACTGTCAATTATTAAATTAACTGCCAAGCAAGGTACGACAAATATTTTTTTTTTTTGATAAATAACAGGATTGTATTAATCAAAAGACCAGGGACACCGGGGGTGTATGTGGAAAACAGTACATCAAACACAAAAAGTACAAAGATCAAGCATTTCTAAAAAATTAGAACAAGGGAAAAGATTAAAGGAAGAACTCCACTCTAGCAAGGTGTGAAGAAGAAGAGATTTAAATTCTGAAATAGACCATTCCTTCCCTTTGAAACATCTTGAGTTTCGTTCTCGCCAAATAATTAGTCAAATAATTGGTTAACAATACTTCTTAGTCAAGACAAAAGTATCAATCTGATGAACCTATTACACTTTTTTACTCTTAGAATTCAAGGAAAGCTGAAAGTCTTCATACTTGGTCACAGTTCCCCACAATAAAGGCATGATGTATTGCTTAAAGAAACATTGTCATAAAACTGAAACAGCTAGCACAGCAGGAGTGAAGATAATGTGAGGAGGAGATATTCTCTTAATTTTGTTGGAGCTCCTCTATAAGTTCTTTGGATGCAGCATTCGCAGTGCTCATAAGTGATTTCCGAGATAGATAGTTGAAACCTAAGTTAATTGAGGGAGTTGTTTAAAGTTGGGCACCAAGAAAAAATGCTTTATAAATATGCATTTATTTGTAATCATTTGATGCCATGGAATATATATATATATATATATATATCCTATTCCATTAGCATAAGTAGGTTAAACACACAGGCCTTTGAGGAACAATAAACATAATAGACAATTGATTGTAGCACTAGTGAAAGAAAACTTACAATCTCTACACCCACGTAGTTCAATATTGGTTTAGCAGCAAAAATGAGGACAAAGCTTGTAAGCATGCTGCCAATGACCAACACTGCTGAAGCTGATGGAATTTACCTTCTGTCATTTATTTTCCTGTAACTACTGTAAATAAGTGATGACTTTTACTTGACTCTGGTCAAAATAGACCATAACATATTAATAGGCAACAAAGTAATTCATAAAATGTTACATTGGAGGAAAAAGAAAAACACAGATATATTGGAATGATAGCAATTATTCCAAAAGTGTACCTCAACGAAAACAAGAGGGGTAAGAAGGTAAAATTCGCACCAACTTGTGGCATCAGATATTCCCGTTCCATCTCCTGATTGATAGCATAACCATTCTTGAGTACTCCATTGTCATCTGCTTCAGTACTCAAACTTTCAGTAGCATCTGCTCAATCACAAAAGAAGCTGTAACGCTGACAAGTAGGAATATTGCTATCTTTGATACTTGATTGAAAACAGCAATAGGAACTCCTACAATAGTAAGCTCCACAGGACCTAATTGAAGAGCAGCCTAATTATAAAGACAAACCAAATAGTAACATAGTGCTGCAACTTGCAATAGCCCAATGATCCAGTGATCAAACTTATAGTTAAGGAACTTGTCACAGGCTCACAGCATGTATAAAGCATATATACTAACTGTTGCATAATAATTAACAATACAATGCACATATAAGGATAAAATGAGTCAGTAATAGAATCTAATAACAATTAACATTTAATAATGAGTTGAACAAATGAACATAAATCTAAAAACCTTGTCTAGACAGAGTAAGGCAATATATTCTACAAGAACACAATTTTAAGAACCAGTCCAATAGATGATACTTCCAAAAACTGGTGGGGGTCCCTAATCTTGCTTATATCATAATAAATCAACAGATTTACTTTATATCTTCCATGCTTTCATGAAAGTTCATAGTTATCCCCATCAGAAGGAAATAAATTTAATGTAAGCAGATAGTCATCAAAATTATAGAATTAAATTCAAATAGAAAATTTGTGCCGAGTATTGTGGACTTTAAACAAAGTTTTCACCACAACAAAAATGTGAACTAATTTGAGAAAGCTTAGAAAATACTCGCACATTTTTTTTTGGAAGTCTGAAAAACATTTAGTAAAAAAGGAAAGGAAAAAATCGTACATATTCCAAGTTCAACACATTTCACATGATCAATTAATTAGTAGCATGATTACTCGGAAGTAACAATGTGGACATACAAAATATAATCTAGATATGAGATTGGGTAAGCCAGTTAAGGCTTAGGAAACAAATTACGGACTGTATAGCAAAGACACCAAACTGACACAGAAAGAGAGAATACTTGACAAGTAGAAAAAAGCAGCAGGAGGAGAAGTCACCTCTTACACATTGTACAGATTGTTTATAAGTGATATTCTCCTTTTTTTCTTTTTTTCTTTTTGGGATTCGTACCTGTTAACATTCAAATTAATATACCCAAAGGATAAATGGATATGAAAAAATCCAATTTTTTTCTTAACCTACCCCTCAATATGAACTTGGATCAGCCTCAATGCTGTCAGAGAAAGCATTTCAGTGTATGGAATAACTGGAAATGCAATGAAGCATTCTTCTTTTCCTTTAATCATTTGCCTGTGAAATTTTACACAGAAATAATCACCAATAGTCTCCACACGAGCATTTCCCACCATCAAATCGATGGAACCGCTTATTATCCCTCACAATGATTACCCTTCTAGAGCACTTGGACATAAACTTGATTGCAGTGTGACAATCACCACAAACACGCAAGTTTTTCATAACCCTGATTGGTCTCTCAGGTGGAAAGGTAATGAGCCCAAACGCAATGGCTAGTCTTTCACTGTGATATCTAATTGTCTGATTTTTCTCTTCACCATCAACTTCTCTAAGTACAAAACTTGTGTCTGCAACATAACCAGCTCTCTCCATTTCCTCCCCTAGTTCTTCCAACTTCTGATAGATTTCTTTTGTTTTTGCGTGACATCTATCCCCAGAAGCAAATGTGTGAACTCTATTTCCCTCCTCAACCCAGCTCAAACCTGTTTCCTTCTTCATCCCCCGGTCCCTCAGCATCTTCCGAGCTTTTGCTGCTTCATCCCATCTTCCAGCAGCAGCATAAGCATTAGACAGTAACACGTGAATGCCTGGGCTCACAGGACCCAACTCATAGACTTTATCAGCAGCAAAGGCGGCCAATTCAGTATCCCCATGAATTCTACACCCAGTCAATAAAGCTCCCCACACTGATTCTGTTGGTTCCATAGGCATTTCCTTAATGATTGAAATCGCATCCTGCAATTTACCAGCACGCCCAAGCAAGTCCACCACGGAAGCATAATGTTGATCACCTGGCTCAATCCCATACTCTTTCATTCGCTCGAAGTAATATCGCCCCTTTTCAACTAAACCCGTGTGGCTACAAGCATATAGGACACATAAAAAAGTAATGAAATTTGGCTTCATTCCAGCACCTTCCATCTCTTTAAACAGCTCAAAAGCTCTATCTGTGTGCGCATGCTGGGCACAAGCTATCAGCATTGCATTCCACATACCAAGATTCCTGACTGGTATATCATTAAAAACCTGATAAGCTCCCTCGATGACTCCACACTTCGAGTACAGCGAAACCAAAGAACTACCCACGAAGCTTGACGAATCAAAGCTCGTCTTGAAGCACAACCCGTGAATTTGCTTCCCCAATTCTAGTAAAGTTGAATTGCCACAAACACGTATAACACTTGAAAATGTAAAATCATTAACATCCAAATCATCAAACAAGGCTTGCTTAAATAACTTCAAAGCCTCCTCATCTTCACCCAATTGAGCATACCCATATATCATCCCACTCCAACAAACCACATTCTTCTCAGGCATTTCATCAAACAGTTTCCGTGCAGACTTAATCTTGCCACATTTAGCATACATATCCACCGTAGAACTCCCCACAAAGACATCAAATTCATACCCAGTCTTCACAGCAAGGCAATGTATAGACCGCCCAACATCACACATAGACAAAATGGCACAAGACTTAGTGGCACTAGGAAATATATGGTCGTCGGGAAGAGCCCCGGATTGGAGCATTTGACGAAAGAAGTGGAGGGCAAGTAAAGGAAGCTCATTCTGGGCAAAAGAGGAGATAACGGAGCTCCAATTGGTGGAGGACTTACGAGGGGCTTCGTCGAAAATTTGGCGGGAAAAAAGGGGTAGTTGGGACTTGGAATAGAAGTTGATGAGGTGATTGGAAATGAGAGGGATGGTTTGAAGGCCTGATTTGATGATGTGGGCATGGAGTTGGAGACCCTTTTGGAGGGACTTGGAGTGTGTTAAGGAGAGGAGGAGGTTGCAGATTTGCCTGTAGTTTTGTTCAAAGCTGCTGCTGCTGCGGCTGTGTTGGTTTAGAGGAGGGTTATTTGGGAGAGTGATAGTTGTTGTTTGTGTTTGTGTTTGTGTTTGTGTTTGTGCTTGTGTTGTTGTTTGTGTTTGTGTTTGTGTTTGTGCTTGTGGGTTTAAGAGAGGGAGTGTGAGTTGTTGGAGTTGAAGGGGTATTAGCCTTGTGGCTTTGGGAAGTGGATGAAGCATTAGAGTGAGTGAGTGTGTAATTGAGAGTTTGGCTCCAGGTCCAGGATTGCTTGTTAAAGCTAGTGCTAGTACAGTATTTGCTTAGGACCTATTTTGATAGATGAAACTGCAAAGTCGGTTGATAGAAAAGCTGCAGCTGCGAGAATAGCAACGACGTCGTTTTTTTGTCAGAACAAATTTTTGTGTGGTCAGCAAGCAAGAAAAAAACTAATCTAAAATTCCATTTATAATTTATTATTCCGGTTACTTTTATTTTATTTGTTAAATAAAAATAAGAAGTAATAGTACTTGGCAATTGGCATTGCTATCGAGCGCAAGTCTTTTTAGTGATTCCTAGATATATATAGGGCTCAACAATCCAGCTTAAAAGATAGTAATTTGTAAAACCGGATGTGAGTGTTGTAAAATTGAATGGGAATGATCGCTTGTCATCTAAATCATGAGACTTCAAATTTCAAATCAAATTCTCAATCTAAGAAAATGCATGAGTAATTATTTTAAAAACTACGGATATAATTAATGATGAATTCATATATGGAAAGAAATTTCATGTTTTAGAATTTGGTAAAATGTATGTATGGTGCTTAGCCTTTGTTAGATACGAGTATTGTAGACACTTTGTTTGTTTCGAAGTAAAATCTTTTACATGTAAAAGATTTTACTAAAAATATTTTAATTTTACAGTGTTTGGTTGTTTACATTTAAATGGTAAGAAATCAATTTCAAGTGTTTGTTTCATGGTAAATTGGAAAAAAATAAAAATAAAAATAAAAAATCTAATCTCACAACCCATCAAATCCAAGTAACCACCATCATATAAGCAAAAACCAATCCACCACCAATCTACCGACCACCCAAACTACCACCATATTGGCACAAACCAAACCACCACCCCCACTCCATTGGCCACTTAAATCAGCAAATTGGAGAGGAAAAGAATAAAAAAGCTTGCCAACCAACCACTGCAATCCACAACATAGTCACCACAACAACTCATAAACCATTTCAACTACCCATTACAACCAGAAACCCAGCCTCCACCACGACCCGTAACCCAATCACCACCACTGCACAGCCACCACAACAACCCTCAAACCATTTCACCTGCTCACTGTAACCCACAACATAGCCACCACAAAAATAAATAAATAATTGAAACCGCGACATATGCTTGTTGCTCATTTGAGCCATATGCTCACTTATATTACCCACAATCTTCAGGCATTCCTAGCCACAAAATAAGCTCCTGATTAAATTTCCATAATCAGCATATTCTTATTCCATTTCAATGTAAAAGATGATTTTTTTTTTTATATGAATTTGAAAGTCCCACCATTCTTCATTCTTGTATAATAAAAGCTCTTTTGAAAACTAAAAAGGATTGGGGATACCCCATCACAATCAAAACATTCTTTTCTTCTCTTGTTTCTTTAAACAAATCTCTATGATTGTGTACGGACAAAATAGTATAAAATATGGAGGGAATACAGAAACGTGCATAGACATGGATGAGAGAGTAGCAAGCAAAGATCCTCAATGCCTCTTCCTCATGGGGTCCACTGCAACGGTGAGTATTGATGAACCACAACCATTTCAGCTACCTACTGTAACCCATAACCCAGCCACCACCACAACCCACAACACAAGCACCATAACAACCCACAACCATTTTAGCTACCCACTTCCACCACCATAAACCACAACCTAAACACCACCACAACCCACAGTCCTTCCCAACCATCCTCGACAACACACAAAAGCAGCCACGCTTAACCTATACAGAGCAAAAACCTAGATCGATAAACCCACTTAGTAGTAAAGGGAAAAAAAATTAGAACTAAGAACCTGTGGATGAGTTGATGACAATGGAGGTGGCCAAGAAATGGTGGAGCTTATGACAACAATGGAGGATTATTGGGGGAAAAAACACTCAGGTGGAGTTGGTGGTGGGTAGCGTTAATGAAGGGAGGAGCCGGTGATGGGTAGCGCCAGCGAAGGGAGGAGCCAATGATGGGTGGTGCATAAGGTGGAGCCAATGATAGGTGGGAGAGAAGGACCATGGTGGGCTGAGTTTTGGAGAGAATACTAAGAGAGTGTGAGAGTGAGAGAGACAGGTAGAGTATCGAGACTAAGAGAGTACACAAAATGTAAAATGTTTTACCAATATTTCAAGTGTAAAATATTTTGCACAAATTTGCCTTGGTTATTTTGGTTGACTAAAAATATTTTACTTTTGACCAAAAATTTTACTGCAAAACAAACACTGTAAAATGTGAAAATATTTTACTTCAAAACAAATGGAGCGCACTTGTAATTACAAAGAAGCTTAGTTCCATCTAGGGTTGCTATCTTGAGAAAATTCTTGTTCCGTTGGGAAAATGCAAGGAAACAATCTAAAGTTGCCCTAAAAGGTCAAATGTTTCTCTTTTTGAGTTTGTAGGCTATATTGTTAGCTTTTGATTGCAACCTCGGGTGGTTGACAAAGCATTTGCCAAGCTTGGCCTCATCAACAAGGGTTCCACTGATCTTTGTCAAAGATACAAAATGAGGTTCTTTGAGGTTAGGTGAACTTGTTAAGCTAAAAACTATAATTGCTATTGGAGTAAAGGTATGGATGTCACTTAGGAAATGATAAATATCTTACTTTTCTTAACACATACCTTATTCTTTTAAAAATTATTTATTTTGCTGTGTTCTCACTAAATACATGCTAAAAGAAATGTCATTAATCAACCCTAAGAGAAAATTCTTCATGGTGATGAAATAATATAGGCATGATACAACTAATATGAAGCCATGAATGAAAGAGAGTTGTTAGCCAATAATCAACTGTGTCAAACAAACTGGCACATTTTCTTGGGAATACGAGCGTACAACTTCCTCCTTTTTCTTTTTTCTTTTTTTGGGTTTAGGTCTTTGATTTGAAGATGTTGAAGAATGTGCATGTCAAATCTTCACAATGATGAGCTTGTCTACATGCCTCAAGAACTTCAACACCTTTGGGAATTTTTTTTTTTTTATACTAATTTTAGTGATGTAATTATCTTTTAATAAGATCTTAGGGATATAATCAAAGTTCTTATATATCACAAGATATTCATAAAATGTTTTACAACCTACAACTTTTTTTTTAAGATGCTGAAGAATGTGCATGTCCAATCTTCACAATGATGAGCTTGCCTACATGCCTCAAGAACTTCAAGACCTTTGGAGATTTCTTTTCCACCAGTTTTAGGAATGTAATTATCTTTTGATTAGGTCTTAGGGATGTAATTAAAGTTCTTGCATATCACTAGATATTCATAAAATGTTTTACAAGCTAAAATGGTATTTGGTTGTCGTTGTGTGAGTTTTGGATATAGTCATATAGATCCACCACTAAGACAACAATGTGGGTGCAGAAATTTTAGACATGCAATTTGGCAGATGTTTTTGTGAAGTATTTATGTATGGAAGGTTGGTCTCCATGATATTATGCCCTAATACTCTTTCTATTTTTGGTGCCAAGGTAGGAAGACAATTAAAATACCATATATATGAGTATTTTGTTGTATAAGTTATGGACTCTGACTATAAATGATAGCAAAACCCAAAATTAAAAAAATAATAATAATCTTCATTTGGGTTCCCTAAAGATGAATATATCTTCTTCTTCTTCTTCTTCTTCTTCTTCTTCATCTTCTTCTTCTTAAGGGAGGATTGTATATCATTGATCTTGAAAAAGCATTACATTAGACTAAAGCTGATTCACCACTATTGGGTATTTCCTTAAGCTAAATTGTCTCACCTACTATATGACTTGCATACTTTGTTAAGTTATGTGCTACTTGATATCCATTACGACCAACAGGTCTAACAAAACTTATTTTTATTTGTGCCATTTTCTCCTACACCTCCTGTTGGAAATAAAGGAAAGATATTACTTGAATTTTCCTTAATTACACAAAAATGATATTCCCAAAAGAGGTGATGGGGATGAGGTGTGGACTAAGTCACTATCTTGAGAAAAATTGCACCGTCTACGGATTTATCCGATGTAGTAAACAAATAATTTCTACACGTTGTCCCCAAGATACAACATCCCAGCCACCTTTCTGATTATCCTTGCAATCCTACACTGCTCGTAGGATATAAGCTCTCTATAATACTTTCTTCCACCCCCCCCCCCAAAAAAAAGAGTGGAGAATAAAATATTTTGTTAAGAGTAAGAAGAAAAACTAGATGACCAATTGTTTAGAAAATAATTGCAGAAAATAAAGTCTGTTGCTGAGAAAATGAAAAGATGAGAATAAGTCTTTTTCCTTTTTTACTTCTTCTTTCTATATTTATATTAACCGTACATGATGACCTACTTATAATATAGTGAGAATCCATGCCATTTCAAAATCGAGTTAAATGAGCCTAACAATGACTTGCCTTTTTTTTTTTTCTTTAAATGCGTTGACTATACTAAAGCATAACAACCAAGAATATGAGAAATTATTAGGTCCATTGGGAGGATTGCTGACATGGTCCTCTCTAATTTCCCAACCAATAAAATGATGTTATTTATGCAAATGTGATATCATTTGGTAATTTTTTATTGGCGTAAATGCACTTTTAGTCCCTACATTTTGACTTTTTTCCGTTTTAGTCCCTACATTTTATTTTTACCACTTTTAGTCCCTAAACCAATTAACGCGGAACATTTAAGTTCTTGAAGCACCATTTCGTCACCAAACTAACAGGAAAAGCTGATGTGACTGACGGATCAATAGAATAATAATTTTTTTTCACACATGGATCAATAAAATAACGGGGAAAGCTCATCAATTGGTTGAGATGGTCCAGAGGGAATGGGTGGTCATGGGGAGGGGAGAGTTGCATGGGCATGGGATTGAGGGATGGGTGATGAGGACTCCCCATTGGTGATAGTGAGAGCTGGAGGTTTGGGTTGGTTAGTGTGGGTGTTGTGGAATCCTAGTCAGACGAGGGAGCCATGTGGGAGAATGGTTGAACTCTGTTTTGGGATATATGAAACAGGGGATGAAGTTAATTTTGTTTGAGAGGTAAAAGATAGCAAAGGACATGTACATGCATGGGTTGTATGTGGACATGACACACACTGTCAAATTAAACCAGCAGCACCATACATGACTAATTTTGTTATTTTATTTGAATACTTCCACATAAATTTTCACTTGTATTGTGTATTATGTCATGCATTAATCTTAGAAAAACACACAGAATAGGACCTTTACATGATAGAAATTCCATAGTAACAATGAGATAGAGATAAAGTTAAGCAAACCTAAAACAAAGAGATAAGATAATCACCTATCATAAACTAATGCTCTGTTTTGAAAATACAAAACAGAGGATAATTATTCAAATAATAGAACCTATCAACTAATACTCCTAATAGAACACGTTTGTAGCATGGGGAAAAAGTTATCTCCATCTTCTTCTATTGCTAAAAGGAGTAGTATTACTACCCCTAGTCCTAGAAGGAGTAGTAAATTAGTCCAATCCTAGTCCTAAACGGATTAGGAAAGACTTGTAAAAAAAAAAAAACAAAACAAAGTCAGTGTATCAAAACACGAAAAACAAAGTTGGTGCAAGGTAGTGTTTTCAAATATTAATAAGTCAGTATTGAGTACAAATAAAAATCAAAACTCCTTAGTCGATAGAACACAAAATCAATCATGGGTGAGAGTTTTAGAAAAAGAAGAAAAAATTTGGGTGAGAGGTTTAGAAAAAGAAGAAAAATTTCAAGCAAAGCATGGAAGACTAAAACTGAAGCAAAGTACTCGTCATCATCATCATCATCATCATATTCATGGTCAGATCTCCCTGTTGAACTCTTAGGACTCATCCTAAGAAAGGTTCCCTTTGTTGACACTACTAAATTCTTTTGTTTTGATTTTAAACAAGTTCCTTGTCCAATCTCCTAGATTGTTTTTGGTCTCCCAGTCAAAGTAACTGATCTGGATCTTGCACTTCATTGTCTTTTTTGTTTTTTGGGTTTAAATATTTTTAAACGTTATATTCTTAGACTAGAGAGAGATTGTGGAGCAAAGGAAGGCAGCCAAGCTAAAGGCATGATGTTCCTCAAAGGAGACTTGGTTACTCGTACCAGAAAGCTTGTCAAGGGCCTGGCCAAGTCCGAGCCTATCTCGATGCCAATTGTCCACGTACAACCCATGCATGTACATGTCCTTTGCCATCTTTTACCTCTCAAACCGAATTAACCTCATCCCCTGTTTCATATATCCCAAAACAAAGTTCAACCATTCACTCACATGGCCCCCTCATCTAACCAGGATTCCACAACACCCACACCAACCAACTCGGACCTCCAGCTCTCACTATCACCAATGGGGAGTCCTTATCACCCATCCTTCAATCCCATGTCCATGCAACTCTCCCCCCCACCCCCCCTGACCACCCACTCCCTCTAGACCATCTCAACCAATTGATGAGCTTTCCCCGTTATTTTATTGATCCATGTGTAAAAAAAATTATTATTTTATTGATCCATCAGCTACATCAGCTTTCCCCGTTAGTTTAGTGATGGAATGGTGTTTCAAGAACTTAAATGTCCCGAGTTAATTGGTTTAGGGACTAAAAGTGGTAAAAATAAAATGTAGGGACTAAAAGTGGTAAAAATAAACTGTAGGGACTAAAAGTGCATTTACACATTTTTTTATTTTTTATTTTTCATTCATTGTAATTGTGGGAACCTAAGATGTGTACGCTTGCTTGGCAACTCCTAGGCATGCTTGGCAACGTCCTCGGCCTCCTTGGCATGCTTCGCAACGTCCTAGGCATGCCTTGGCAACGTCCTAGGCATGCTTGCAATGTCCTCGGCCTCCTCGGCATGCTTCCCGCAAGGTCCTAGGAGTCCCACATCGAAGATAAAACCCCCCACTTGCTTCCTTATAAGCTGTGAAGCCAAGGGAGTAGTGTACCACCAAGTTCATATATAAGTAATTGCTCCATAGATCCTATATCTATCTATATGAAGAAGAAATCGTGTAACGAAGGGGATTCTTATTTGTACAAATGGTACTTCGAACTTGGAACGAGCATGAAGAAATTAACGATACTTCTTTACCTTTTGAGTTGTTCTACCATGAACTTGGTGGTACACTACTCCCTTGGCTTCACAGCTTATAAGGAAGCAAGTGGGGGGTTTTATCTTCGATGTGGGACTCCTAGGACCTTGCGGGAAGCATGCCGAGGAGGCCGAGGACGTTGCAAGCATGCCTAGGACGTTGCCAAGGCATGCCTAGGACGTTGCGAAGCATGCCAAGGAGGCTGAGGACGTTGCCAAGCATGCCTAGGAGTTGCCAAGCAAGCCTACACATCTTAGGTTCCCACAGTAATAATTAAGAAGATCATGCACACATTTACATAGATAACATCGTCTCATTAGTTAGGAGGACCGTGTCAGTAGTTCTCCCGCTGGACCTATTAATTTCTTCAAGAATAGAAAGCAAAAGGTAATTCCATAAATACATTTAGTCCAGGGACGGACCTACAATAGCCCCCCCCCCCCAAAAAAAAAAAAAAACTAGTATACGAATGCAATCTGAAAAAATAACTGACTAACTCATCCAATAATAATAATAATAATAATGACCGACAAATTAAAACTACAAAATAAAAAATAAATATGGACTAAACCTAAATTACAATTCTTAAATTTTTACCCTAACCTCACTCTTCCAACACTTAACCTCATCAACGCCTCCATCATTGCTGCTGCTGTTCTTTTCCTCAAATCAGATTTGGGTGTTGTTGCTACTACTCTTTTCCTCAAATCAGATCCGGTGTTGCTACTGTTGCTCCTCCTCAGATCCTTGATCATAGTCACACACGAGTCTGGTAAATCTAAAAAATTTCTATCCTCTCTCAAGTTCATATTTTTGTTTTTGTTTTTTTTTTTTGTCTTGCTCTGCCGCCAGTTAGCCCTCTGCCTTTTGCGTTTTTTTTAATGAACTGTTGTGTTTGTGGTTGTGGCTTTTTAGTTTTTATGGATTGGTCACTGGTGTGTTATGTCACATACTAGTTTGTGGTTGTGGCTTTGTATTGAGTAATGTGTAATTGAGACTTTTTGTGTGGACCAGACACATGTGTTTGAGTGTCTCCACTGTTTGTAACTTTTTTTTTTGTTTTTTTTGTTTTGGTTTTATCTATAAAGAAGTAAACTGGGACCACTAGGAGTAGGACATGAGTGCTGAATTGACAGAATTGTGATAGTGAATTTGAATTCGTGAGACTAGTCTTTGATGAGTCATAGGAGTAGGACGTTTTTGGTTTGATTGTTTTTATGTTTTGGTTTTATAAAAAATTTTGTCTTTCTCACTTTGTGTGATGTAGTTAATATTAATAATATATATGAACTTGTGAACTTTGTCTTTGTCACTTTTGTGATGTGACTAATATTAGTAATATATATAAATTAGTGCTTGTTTGTTTGTGATTATTTTGGTTATAGATTTTTTTTTTGGTTAAGAAGTCCATTTTTTTTTTAGTTGGTGTACAGAACTACGAAATATGGAAATAATGAAACATTTTTTATTTATTTATTTGTAGATCATGAGTAAGTCCACTACAATATTAAATTTTTTAAAAAGAAAAAATCTAAATAATTCTGAAGTCATAGTTGATAATGCAAGATTGTCGACATTTTTATAATATCAAATGTTTAAGAAATATTTATTTTATATGTAGTATTTTGTTGAATATGAAATAGATGTTAGTTTTTATTTTCATTAAAGAAAATTATTGTTTTAAGCTTTCGCCCCCCTCAGGTTCGAATCCTGGTTCCGTCCCTGATTAAGTCAAATAGTTATGATAGCATAAACTATCAATGGTAATATTATAAATATATAGTTGTATAGAATTAAGTTGTTAATACCTTCCATCTATAATGTTACCATATTAAATATTCAAATAAGAACATTTGAAAGCAAAACATTTACAATGGAAAATATATATATATATATATATATATATATTCCAATAAAACTAAAAAAATTAGCAATTGGTGGTATTAATTGTGGGTGAGTGAGTGTGGTTTCCTTGTGGGAAGTACGCCTCAGCCTGGAGTGGATCATGTGAAGGGTGAAAAAATGGAGTTGCCACCTAGATTAGGTCTAGAAATTGTATTGGATCTCTTGGGCCACTCACTGACATGTATAGGTCTACATACTAGATTACGGGTCCAAAGTTTGGGTACAGCCTGAGAAACTGTTAGTCATCCAAGACTGCCCAGCTTGTGGGCTGACCTTTATTATGTATTGCAAGTTCATGTTTAAATATAGAAGTTATCAAAGGAGTTCTAATCCTTAACATAAACATACATCATGCACTTAAGAAAATGACACACAACATTTTAAATATCATATCACAATATAAAATGAAACAAATCAAACAAAATAAATTAAACATGGAAAGTTGACAATTAAATAAAACACATAAAGAAAAAAATATCAAATAAGCCAAGCATAACAAAAAGACTCAAACAACATGGAAAATGATTAAACATAAATAATTAGCCTAAACAAAGTCCAACAAAATCAAATAACATGTGAAAAATGATTAAAACAATAAAAATATGATTTTTGTCATGTTTGGGTTTAGGGGTGCACACACTCAACTATACGTACACATGGTCGAAACCACGTACATGTATACTCGATGATGTGTACACATCCTTTAGCACAATATGTAAAAATCACATTTTTATGATTTAATCAATTGCACACTTGAATCTAAATCAAAGAGATAAACAAAGGAAACACAAAACTAAATAAAAACTACATCATGGTTAGATTAACATGCATCGAATAAATATGACAACAATCAAATAAAATACATGTGAATAATCAAACTAATATCAAAACAAAGAACACGTTAATATAACATAAAAACCAAATAAAGTCACATAATCAACTAAGAACAGATTACAAACAATTTAAAATCAAATTAATACATATCAAAAGAATTAAAAAAACAAATAAAACAAAGATAACAATTAGAGAAACTACATTAAGAAACTCATATGAATCATATTAAACAAAGAAATAATTCATGGAAAGAATACTCACATTGCTTAAAATTATGAGTTTAGAGATTGTTTAACCAACCCCTCAGTGCCTACAACACAAAGATTAGATTGAGAGAACAAGAAGAATCAAAAGAATATAATAATTTTTAGAAATCACAACTCAAAAACAAAGTTTAATTGAAAATAGTTTTGAAAACAAATTAGAAGATAAACTTTCTACCTTAAAACTAACTAAAGAAATGTTTGAAATTTGTAAAAAATGTGCAAAGGTGTTGCGTGGAAGTTTGGAAAAGATGAATTAGGGTTTTAGAAAGAGGCAAACATTATATTCTCTCTAGCTAGGGTTTTTATTGGAGACATAAAGTGAGTATTTATATGTTAAAATTAGGTTTTTCGGGGCTTTTTAGAGGCACTTGGACATTCTCAAGGGTCTAGGGCCTGGCCCCCATAAAAGAATAATATTTTGGGGGCCCAAAAATCATGTTTTAATGACTTGGAAATGAGCATGCGCATGCATGTTTCAAGGCTGCACACGCACCCTTGATTCATGCATACGCATACTCCTAAAAAATCCTAATTTTGACTGTTATGTTGGCCCAATTTCAAATGATCATAACACACTCAATATAAGTCCGAGTTAAGTAAATGTTTTGTTTAAATTGAAGCCTAGGATGTCTACTTTCCAATGAAATAAACCTCACTCAAACTTTATTTATGGATCAAAAGTTATGGTTAAAACAATGAGCAAATGTCATCTTTCAGTATAGTTTTCAAAGCGATTTAAGCACTTTTGAGTTGTGATTACTTCCAAACTATTGTGAATTCTTTAATTACCTTTGATTGACGTATGTCAAGCTCATCGTTGGGGCCGGGGACTAAAAGTTATTAACAGGTACAAAATGAGGTGTCTACATTAATTATCACATTAATGTTTGTAAAATTTTCTTATCTAAAAACATTGACAACGGCTATTCAAATTCAAATTTAAATTTGAATTTAAAACTTTAGCAAAGAAACCAATTTGTCTTTAAGGTATAAAATTATTTCCTCAATTCACTTAAATGAACATTAAAATAGATTATGACATTTTTGCAAAAATAACCAACACCTCCTCTATTAGGCAACCAATCTTGGACGGGTGTGTTGCCCATGACTATTGTGCTGAAATGATTGAATTAGAGTCCGTATCTAAATTACATCTTGAATCCCATTTTCCTGAGCAAATTCCATTGCTCTCTTTAGTCCTTGCTGCCTCTACTTCTTCCCCATCAAATATTGCTTGGCCTTTAGAATTGAGCACCATAAGCAAGTTTCCTTGCTCATCCCTTATGACGATAATTATGCATGATATATGCTACTCATTAAGAACTTGTCCATCAAATTTATTATGTATAATCTAGTGGTGGTGGTGGTGGTCTCCATATATAGTTGTTTGTTAGGCTTAGTCTCCTTGTTTACGTTGTGGTATTTATGGTCCTTGATGCATGCATTTTCATTTTCACAATACATAAATCTCATACAAGTGATACCTACAAATTGTGAGATGGAGAACGCAAACATCTAAAGTATGCAAGGAGAAAGAATTTGCAAATAAAAAAGAGGGGAGTGTGTCTAAATGAGGAGATAGAAGAAATGAATAAAAAATAAAATTTTAAAAAATTTATCAAATAGAACATTGAATGAAGGGTACATTTCTTGGTATTAAAAAAATAAATAAATAAGGAGAGAGAAGAGAGAAAAGAGAGATATATGAGAGAGAAAATAGAGATAGTAGAGAGGGGAGATAAATTATTAAAAAACAAAATTAGCACATAGATAGAAATAAAGAGAGTTAGTAGAAAGGGGAGAGAAATTGTAGCACGTGTTAAAATAATTTAGCATGCCACATATGATAAGGGAGTATTTTTGGTATTTTGGTGTGCCAAATGCTAAAATTTTAGCATTCGGCATACTTGATGCCAAAGCTCTCATTTCATGAATGTTTTAGAAAATTTTAATTAAAATAAGAATGTTTAAAAGGAAAAAAAAAATGACCAGATTGTTTCATTTTGACCAAGTGAAAGACTGAATTGACATAAATTAAATATTTAAAACTAATATAACTATTGAAATAGAAATAAAAATTTTATTTTATTTTAACAAAAGAAAAAAAAAGGAAAAAAAAAATTAAATTACACTTCTGGTCTCTTAAGTTTATATTATTATTATTATTATTATTATTATTTTTTATATGAGATAAAATTTTACTCTAACCTAATTTATGTGTATATGTGTATGAAGCTCTCTCTTGGAGACTTAAACTCCGGCCCTTACTTCCCCACACTCTACAAGTACTTATACTTATGAAGTGACTATTACGCCAAGGGTGCGCGGTAGTGATCTCTAAGTTTGAGGTGATTTTAATTTTAGCATTTTGGGTCCATTTGATTGGAGAAAAGAGATGAGAGAAGAGAAAATATAAGAGAAAATGGTGTTTGGTTCGAGAGGAGAGGAGGAAGAGAAAATGATGGAACATAAGGGTTCATTTGGTTTGGGAGATGGAAAAGTAGAAGGATAGAAAATAATAGGAGGATGGAAAAGTGAGAGGATAGAAAAAATTTAATTTTCCTTCATGTGTGTTTGGTTGGAGAGATGGAAAAGTGGAGGGATGAAAAACTCCTTTATTTGTTTGAGAAGAAAAATGAGAAGATAAAAATATAGTTAGTACAAATTTACTTTTATACCCCTATTATATAAAAAATTATTATAATTTTTTTAATTATATTACCCACAAATATATAAATATGTTTATAAGCAAGTGAATTTAATTTTGTTAGGGCTTGTTTGGTAAGAGTATTTAAATATAATTTTTTGTTTTGCAATCTATAAAATGGTGAGTCCATTATTGAATTTATTGTTTGGCTAATATTTTCTAAATACAGTTTTAAAAAAATTATATCATATTTTTTTGGTTAAGAACAGGATTTTGAAAACGGCTAAGAGGGTGTTTTCAAGATACAGGATTTTGGTGGTGCATTCAACAACGTGAAATTTCGTGGGCGGCGAAGGGCAATGGCAACTTGGCTAATGATCTACGTGGAGGACAACAGCGACTCGCCTTTGACTCAGCCTTGATTGAGATGGACAATCTAAGGGGTATATGTGTCATTTCAGGATTGTAACTTTTTCTTGCCTCTGTTTTCTTCCCGATTCGGGGAGATGAATTTTTGTGGGCCCAAGTGACATGTTTTCTCCTCTCTTTTCTCTCCCTTTAGTTTTCTCTCTCGAACCAAATGGGAGAAAACAACATATTCTCTCCTATTTTCACCCTAGTTGTTTTCCCTCCCTTTTTAATCACATCCAAACAATCCCAAAGAATTTCCCCCTAACCCGCTGTTTGGGAGAAAAGTGAGTTTTGATGGAAAATTACTCATTTGCCCTCTTCTATTTAAATTTTAAAACTTTAAAGCAGAAAATGAAAATAACCCAAAAGTTTGAGACCAAATGACAAATGTGTATGAATAGGGGAAAAAAAAAAAAAACTATACCATTAATCCAGAAGTGAAATGCTCTAGAAACACACAGAAATAGCAAGCAACCCCTAATTCAGTCTCAGTTGAGTATGAATCAGTGCGAGGCGAGTAGACATTTGAATAGGGCGAATACTCTTTCTCAGTAGTAAGTTGTTGACATTGAAATAAAAACATCTCTGAGCAAATGGAAGTAAAAGAATTAGAATTAGAAGAAACGCAACAATTAATATGGAAATCAGAAGAAGAGTCACCACCACCACAATCCATGCTCTCCGTTACGGTGGCCCGCGTCATCAACACTCTGCTCAGCGCTCGCCCCAAAAAACTCTACGACGCCGTTTCTCGCCTCTACCCAGACCCTAATAAAAAAACAACCTCAGGTATTAATTATTCAATTCTAATCTTTTTTTTTTTGGGTGTGTAATGTAGTTCTTTGAATTGAATCTGTTTTTGTTTTTTTATTTTATTTTATAGGGTCTTTGGAGGACTCTCTCTGGTTTTTACACAAGTATGTAAACGACACCGTTGAGGACCAGGATGCATTTGATCAAATCCTTCTTCCCATTATTCAACATGTACTATATTTTATGCTCCCTTTGTTTCAATGAAGATAGTTTTTTGCATTTTCCTGTTTTGTAGTATCAGATAAACTTAACTACTTGGAGTGAGATAGGGTTATTTTCCGCTAAAATTTTCTCTATAGAGAAAACAACTCTATCTCACATGAAGCTAAATAAAGGAAGTTAAGAGAGTTTTGCAATTCATTTTAAGGCATCTACCAAACATAGGAAATTGAGATAGTTTTCTAGAAAATTCTTTTCTGGAAATTGTTATTGTCAAAACAAATATTCATTGTGTATTACTATATTCTTGTTATTTGATTTTTTATTATCATTATTATTTATAATAATAGTCATGGAAGAATGGAGGGCAGGCGATGATACTTGTTAACTGGCTATTTCAAGATGAGCTTCTTTTCCGACCTCTGGCGACTAATCTTGCCAACATTATCGTCAGAAAAGACGACCGTTATATAGCCCTCGCCTGGTGCATTCTTGTCCGCAATCTTCTCGAGTTTGAGACTTCCATGACTCAATTTTCAATGAATGGTAAACACCCCAACCACATTTTGACCGTTATTGTGTGTTAATCCGTGTGAATAACTTCAATTTGTTATTGATGGCAGGGATAAGGGAGAGGTACAATGATGTTTTGAAGATACTTTCTTCATGTATGCCATGTCTGTTAAGTATTGTATGTAAAGGAAGGTACAGCTCACTTTCGAGAAACTATACGTGTTGCAATTCCATTTTGTATCTTATGTGCGTGTGTGCGTGTGTTTGACCATTTGTTTCTATAGCACTTTGCAGGATGGATTTGAGTTGCCATCTCGTCTCTCGGTTTCTGCAGCTGATTGTATGTTAGCTCTTACTGAAGCATTGGCAAAGAAGGTGTCAACTGACAAGCCGAAATCAACTTCAAATGCTTTGAGTCGGCCGATTACTTTAGTGCCTGAATCAACTACTGGTGATAAGAAAGTGAAACCAGCTTCTAAATCTTCAGAAGTCTCAAACCTGGAAATGGGACTTTTATTTTGGGACCATTTAGAGGAACTCGTTAATTTAGTGCAGAGGCTCATTGCTGTATGTTCTGTACTTGTGTTATATTTATTTGGCTCCAGCACAGAACCTGCTTACTCCTTGTTCATATTATGTCATTATATTTACTTTTAATTGGAAATGCTGAGTTGGTGATACATGTGCTTTTGCTATATGTGTGATTATGATAGATGTCATTAATTATGATTTGTGCTCTAGACAGAAGAAATTAGTTATATAAATGAGCTAAAAGAAAACTAATTGATATTCACACCATGTGCCTGTATGCAATTCAAATTCTTTATTGAAACCAAGAATTTTGCTCAAGGAGAGAATACATCTCCAGTGATATGTACCCAGTTTTCCCCTCCTTTTCCTTTTTCCTAAACTCATAGCTTCTGTCATGTCTTCTATATTTTTTTCTCCATGAGTTTGAGAATAGAATCAGGAAGTTTTGTGTGGAATCCTGATAGATGAGTGAAGGAATTTCAGACAAAAATAATTCATGTATCTATACCTATGTGTAACATGCCGTTACTGTGCTTATTTTAGACAGTTACGTTTTAACTTTTAAGGAATGCCCCATGCAAGAGGTTGTAGAATAATATAGATGTCTGCAAAAGAAACATTTGCTTTTGTTTGGTGACAAGTTGCCTGAAATATTTAATCAGTTTCTACTCTTTTCAAAACCTTGCTTCAACCACTGATTTGATGGCACTGTGTGTTACTTGAAGTTTGTCACGATAATGAACTGTAATGGGGATTTTCCTATGCTGTGCAGTGGAGCAGAAAAAGTCGATCTTTACATGCTAAAGGATTGGAAAAAGTGCTCAAGTGGTTGCAAGAGATAAAAGGGCAATATGGATGCTTTCAAGATGAGGCAGGTCCAATACCCAATACATGCTTTTGAGTGTATCATATATCTTAGTATGTCTAATTTTCTATACATTGTGATTTCTTTTGCTACACATGGAAGACAGGCTCAAAGATACTCAAGACTGGAGTAACGTTACTCTCTTCTTGTTGGAAGCATTATGGCATACTATTACACCTGGAAGATCGCAAATTTTCTCAGCATTACAAAGAATTGTTGGAACAGTACTTATCTGGCATCCAGGTTATTCATTTCTTTTCTTCTTCTGTCAATGAATAAGTTGCCTAATTCATAGATCGAATCTGAATGACGATTCATGAAAAATTTGATTACGGAATATAAAAAAAAAAAAATTTATTCGTTATCTTTACTCAATTCATATATATATGTCTTTTCAATCCAAATAATATATTTATTTTTGAGAGTTCTTTTATTATTTTATAAATATAAATTAACATATATTATTTTGAGTATCTGTTAATTTTGAGTGATGCCATAATTTGGTGTTTTGTTTGTAAAACAAACTTGCTATCTTTTTTATCTTTTCTTGAAGAATTGTTTTGCTTATATGATTGAATCAAGTTGCTAAATTACTAATTGTCCCAAAAACTGTTAGGAAAGGTTGAATTTAATCATTAACCATCGTTTTAATACTTCTCTTCATGTGTGGGCCAAAAATCCCCCTTTAACAAATGGAATCCATCACATGGGACTAAAATTTTCAAATGGGAGGGTAGAGTGGAGGTAGGACTCAAGACCAACTCTGATACCATAATAAATTAGCAATGGTCCCAAAAGCTTAGTTATTAGAAAATGGTGAATTTAACCATTATTCTAACACTAGTAAATAAGGATATTTGGTATAGCCTGGTCATTCTTCAAGATTATAGAATAATATTCTTCTTGTGACTGCAACCAAACTTATTGGCTGTAATATTTATTGATAAATTACCAATTGTCACAAAAGGTCTAATTGTTAGGAAATGGTGAATTTAATCATGTAATCAATATTGTAGCCCACACCGCGCCCACCCCCCCCCCCCCCCCCCCCCCAAACAAATACCTCTCACATGTGAGCTTAGACTCCTTAAGTGAGCTCAACATGTAAAATTTTAAATTTTTTAGTGGGAGGTAAATTGGAGACAGGATTTGAACTCATGACCACTTGCTTTGGTACCTTGGTAAATTATCGATTGTATTTGTGATGAAGCATATCCATTCTTCTTTCATTTCATGACGATAAATTGCTGATTCATGCAGTATTATACAGACAGCCATATTGGAGGGCATAGCGATAGTAAGGATGGTGGTGTAGAGACCAGAAAATTTTTTATAAACTGTTTATGCCTTTTATTAGGGCGTTTAGACAGCAAGAAATTTGAAAGCACCATTGTGGAATATGGGATGCAGATATCACGTGAACTTTTACCACAGGTATGCTTGAGGCCATGAAGAAACAAGTTGTGGTTATTTTGCATGATAGACATATACAGCTTTAGGGTTCTTGCAATTTGGATCACATCCCAGTTTAGTTTATGGATGTAGTATTTCATTGAATGCTTTAGGGGCTGTTGTTTTAAGAATTGGTAAAGTCCCATGCTACTAAGCTCAGGAGCATGGGTTCAAGATTTGCATCTTCAGTGTGACCACTTCATGCAAAAAATACTTAATGTTGGGACCTTATACAGGACACCCCTCCCATGATCTCACTTAGGTGGGACCAGTACCGGGTAATGATTCCATAGCTATTGGTCACTGTTTGCCTGCGTAATAGTCTATTGATCTTTTAGCTATGCATTGTGGACAGCTGTGGGGAGCTGTGAGCAATTTTAACATGTCTTGGACATGGTTCTGGTGACATTATTTTGAAATTTAGACCTTTTTTAATGGTTGAGCATAGTAATATTACCAAAAATTCTTGTAGTAACTCTTTCAAAACACTGAACTTCCCACAACCTCCCCCCCAAAAAAACTTTCAAGACTTGGTCATGATGATATCAAAATTGGTTAGCTTTAGATTAGACAACAGGTGTCAGAAGATCTCCTATGTCTGTTTTAGAACTTTAGCCATTGTGTTCTGAACTGCCAAGATGGTTGTCACCACCTGTTGTAATAGATTAGGTGTCTCTTGGTTAATTTTGATAGATAGATTAACTGCATTCAATCCTGGAATTCACATAATTTTAATTAGGTTAACAGAATATACCATATATATATATACATATATAATATATTTTTTAATTTTTTTTTAAGAATAGATTCATGGTTGGAATTCATTGTGTTCACTTGGTCATGCTTTTTCTCTCTGCTTTTTGAAGCTTCATTGCGCTAATGAAGATGTGATAGACGGGGTTGTTTGCATATTTAAGCCAACTTATTCATCTGGAAGCAGTCTAACTGATACTAGACTGATGGACTCCGTGCTACCGTTGCTGCTTCACCTTCTAGATGAGCGGGATGGTGCAGCTAGAGCTGTTGTTAAGCTGATCGCAGTATACTGCTCAGTGTACTTTTTCCATTCTTTTCACCTTTTTAATACTTTGTGGCAGCAACACACTTATGGCCTCTCTTTGGGATTATAACCTGACTTGCATTAATGATCCACCAGGAGCAGAGACAGTCGGTGCATTCAAGAAGTTTTAAAGCGAATTGCTTCTGGAAATGTTCTGCAGCGAAGGAATGCTGTTGATGTTATTTCAGAACTTATTTGCAAATCATCTGATTCAATAGATGAACTTTCTCATTTGGCATGGTTAAGACTACTCTAGTAGCTATTGTCATTTTGTGATTTCACCTTTTTTAGCGTCTTTATAAGTCTCCTCTTCCTACTACATGGCAGGCAAGATGTAGCAAACCAATTGCTAGAGTGCCTTGGAGATGAAGAAAGTGTAATTCGTGAGCAAGCCTCTAGTTTGCTTCCAATGCTAGGTTGGTTTTGACTATCTAAAATGTTTTATGATAATTCTTATATCGACATGATCTCAATATGTCTCTTGTATTCTGGTGTTTGACTATCTAAAATTACAAGGGATAGGTTACACAGATATGTTTATACTTGTTTAAACCATTGTGCACTTGGGCAACAAAAACTACTGCTGGCAAATGATGCTTGTTTGGAGACCTTAGTTAACTTAGGTTGAGAAATCATATTATTGTTGAGGCAACAACATACATTTCTTCTTGAGCTATGCATGTAGAAGTGCCGATGGGAACTTTCAACTTCCTGGTTATATGACTTGGGGTATTTTGGTACAAACAATCAATCTTCCCCCCCTTTTTTGTTAGAACCATTGAGTTTGATTCCCCATGCACAAACAGGATTACGAAAGAAGTTACTGAATAGGAAGTGTTAGCATTAGCACTGTTATTTTATATTGGCTTGTTATTCTTATATTAGCTTAATGGTATTCTTGTAATCATTTCATATCATTCAATTAAAATGTATGCTACCGTGAAGGGAATAATTAATAAGGCCCTAAACCTATTTTTTAATCTTACTCTCCCTGTGTTCAATCTTCTCTCCCTTTTTCTCACCAAAACCTAATCTTTGATATTTTACAACACAACTTGGGATTAGAGCATTCCAATCCAAGCTAATATAAAAAAAACTATTAGAATAATGGTTAAATAATTAAATTTATCATTTCTTAATAGCTTAAGATTTTGAGACAAGTGGTATTTTATCACGATAAAAAAGGTGGTTCTAATTCGCACCTTGTATCTGCTCTAGTCTCCCCTCTACCTCCAACTTAAAAAGTTAAAAATTCCACATGTTAGGTCCCACTTTTTAATGGAGTCTGTCCCCTACACGAGAGGGGGAATGTTAGTGACATTGGACAAATAAGGGGAATGTGTCTATGTGTGCTTGTGGATTGTGGTGGATTAAGTTGTAGGAGAATTTGGGGATCTAGGGTTTATAATTGTTAAAGATAGGTTATAGGTTCCTGATTTTTTCCCCTACTGTACATTCCCAATGTACTCGGGTTGGTTGTGATTTTTAATAATATTTTACATAATCAAAAAAAAAAAAAAAAGTTATAGGTTGTGATAGGAATAAAAAGATGGTTTGACGAGTTATTTGATGGCTATTTGGTAGAAAAACATATGTTGGGTTTTAGGGTTTTGATAGGTGAAATAAAGTACTTGATATGGGGTTGTAAGGAAGAAGAAAAAGAGACACTCTTATGGTGTCTCATGGCTGTATGAATAGTATCTGGGAACAGTACCACAAGAAAGAAGAAGAAAAGAGAGAACCTGTGAACAGTGCCACAAGAAAGAGAAGAAGAAAAGAGAGAACAAACAGGGAATAAGAGAAAGGGTGGAAAAGAACAAAAAGGCCAACATGCCTAATACTTAGGGGTAGGCTCCCCTCCGGTTATAATTTCTCCAGTTCTCTCATGATTTTACACAAATAAAAGACACATGGTAAGCAACAAATCCTAAGGTTAGAAATAAGCCATATAATTTTCTCTCTTTCAACCCTTTCAGTTTTCAATAAAATTTTTCTGTGTTTGCTTCTATCACCTGTTATGAAAAATGATATTTCAAAATCATCTTTTGACGGTTTCCACTATCACAAAATGACCAGCCGCTCCAGACCCATATCTAGGAAGCTCAAGAACTCTTTCAAGAGCTTCAAAGTTTGATGGGAACAACTTTTGATGGAGAACAGAACAATGAATTGGGTATTTGATTTCGGTTTTATTAATTGTGATTTGAATGTGAAGAGAAAGGCCAATTAATTGGATAAATGAATAAAAAAAATTGAGGAATAAAAGATTAGAGAAGAACATCATGGCTGCTTTCAAAGCTTTGAAGAAGAAGAGGAAACTTTTAAAGCTTCCATAGCTGATTCTTTCACAGCTTTCAAAGTATATTGAGAAGTCTCATGCCAAACCCACAACCCATTGGAACTCCCACGGCCAGAAATCCATATCAAACCCGATGTCTCACCTCCCCAAGCTCGCTGGAGGACCTCAATCTCACATGCCTCTGCCGGAACTAGCCTCGATGCTCGTAGCGGCATAGCCATGAAACCCACTGCGTCAATCCAAACAGCCATGGTTTCTTGTTCTGATATGCCAATCTTAGCTGTGAAACCCACAGTTTTAGTCCAAACTCATTGCCATCAAGTTCCGATCTGCCAATTTGGATGCATTTGATGCTCAGGTAGGCGAGGTCCATTAGGATGAGGATGTTGGAGAAAGAGGCAAAGAAGAAAGAAAGACAGAATCAGTATGTGTGGGGATAGAGTGAAATTTTGGCATGATGTCTGGTGTGGGGATAATCCTTTTGAGTACGTGTTTTCCAGATTTATTTAGAATCGGTAATGATAAGGAGGCTTATGTGGCTGTTCTCATGTAGTTTCCTAATGGGGTTCTTTTTTAGGACTTAGAATTCCTGCAACAAATTCATGATAGGGAATCAGATTCTTTGTTTGTCTTTTGGAATGTTATATATGGAGTCTCATTGAGAGGTATTGGTGAGGATAAGATGTGTTGGACACTTGCTAAGAGCAAGGGCTTTGAGGTAAGCAGTTACTATCAGGCTTTGTTGGGTGTATGTACTAAATCCTTCCCTTGGAGAAGTATTTGGAAGCAAAAGGTTCCTTCCAAAGTTGCATTTTTTGTTTGGACTGCATCTTTAGGAACTATCTTGACTATTGATAATTTACGTAAGAAGAAGGTGTTGATTCTAGATTGGTATTATATGTGCAAAAGTAATGGAGAATCGGTAGACCATCTTTTACTACATTTTCCTATTGTTTACGAGTTGTGGTCTATGGTGTTCACCTTATTTGGTATCCACTGGGCGATGCCAAAGACTCTGGTTGAGCTCCTTGCTTGTTGGCAAGGAAATTTTGGTCATCATCGTAATGGCGTTATTTGGATAGCTGTCCCTTATTGTTTGATGTGGTGCATTTGGCGGGAGAGAAACAACCGGTGTTTTGAAGATTCTGAAAGGACTATAGTTGATTTAAAACTTTTCTTCTTTAAAACTTTATCGGACTGGATGTCTATCATAGGAAGTCATTCTATTTTTTCGGTCTATGATTTGATGGATGCTTGTAATTTATGTGTTTGATTATTTTGGTCCCCTACTGTATACTTCCTATATACTTGGGTGACTCATTATTAAGTTTTTGAATAAAATTTCCTTTACTTATCAAAAAAAAAAAAAAAAAAAAAAAAAAAAGAAAGAAAGAAAGAAAGAAAATTGAGAGAAAAAAGTGGTATTTGACATGTGATTTTTCTACCCTTAGGATTTGTTGCTTGCCACGTGTTTTTCATTGGTATAAAAACATGAGAGAGCTGGAGAAATTATAACGGGAGGGGAGCCCTCCCCTAATACTTAAACACTCATTATTTAATTAATCAACTCCATCTACTCTTTGAGTACATTGAGCACAAATATACCAGGACTCTTTCTTGTCCTAGTAGTATTAGGACTCCTAGTTTGAACAGTGAACTAAAAGTCGAACAAAAGACTAACTTGGACCCAAAGAAAACAAAATCTAAGATACTTAGGATCTCCTAGAAAATTCTAGACTCAACTTACTTACCAAAATACCCTTAATTCACAGGAACTGCTGAAATTACAAATTTGCCCTTGAACACAAAGTTGACAGTAACTAATAAAATAAAAAACTATTTAACCCCTAAAATACTCATACCTAGACTTTAAAACAACATGAATTTTACTTCAATTGGACTTTACATGTGGACTACATAAAGCAATTCTTGAATAGGCGAATTTGCAAAGTAAAAGCAAATCAATTGTTTATGGCTGTGTCAATTAGAATGATGTTTGCTCTATCTTGTCTTTCCTTAGATGCACCTTTGTACATCTACTTTGTTTTTATATTGTATTTTTAGTTTTAAAATATGTACATACAAATATATGCATGTGTTATGTTTGTATGACTTCAATTTAGCCATGTCAATGTATTTCCTTAGTTTGGTTCCCACAATTTGATTGTCATGGTACTAGAGGTGCATTTCTTTTTCATTTCTATAAAATTTCTTATTTACCTATCAACAATATATTTGTATGTTGCATCACACTAGCATAACTCCTGTGAAAAGGATTATGAAAACATAAAATAACTACTAGCATCACACTTGTAGTTCATAAGAAGCATCACTCCCAGGGTTTGAGGGAAATTCAAAGGCAGCCACAAAATTTCCATCAAACAGTGATGATAAGAAAATTCTCAATACAGTTAAATAAACTAATCTGAACCATACATTATAATAGAATAAAACATAAGTAAAGGACTAGAAACCCTACTGATTAAACTCCTTATATTAGTAAAAGTCTAAAGTTTGGCACTCTCTGAACATTTTTCTATAGTGCCGTGAACAGTGAATTTTCAGCCCTCAACTTTAGCTTAACTCCCATGTTGGACCCACACCACGATCATTCCACCAAATTAAAGCTTGGGTTTGATAAATCTGATGTTTCTTGTTTCTCTTATAAATAATTGGCTGATTTCTATCAGATTGTCATGTGGATTGCAGTACTATGCATTGCTGAATTCTATGATTCTTCTTGCAGATCCTTCTTTAGTTCTGCCAGCATTAGTTCGCCTTGTTTACTCTTCAGATGAAAGAGTTCAGTTATCTGCTGCTGATTCCTTAACTAGGGTGCTCAAATATCATAATCAGAAAGTTGAAGTTATTTGTATGCTGCTTGACTGTCTGAGGTATCTTGCCTTCCCTCCCCCCTACCCTTTCCCCTTCTCTCTTCCAATTCCTTAAGTTCAATTAATCCTGAGCAAAATGGAATTTGTTAATGGAAAGAGTGGCAAGCATTTGTTGGAAGAAGAGGGTGGGATTCTGACAGCAACCCAAACATTTGATCAGTTGAAGCTCATAATTCTAATAATATATTATATGGCATTTTCACCTATTTATGCATTCTTTTCCCCCTTTTCTCACAGCAACCTCAATCAGAGCCTAGATCTTCCACAAATTACAGGACATATAAGGGAAGGTTTGTTTCTCACTGTTTTAATGTTACGAGTTCTCAGTTGATGCAAGTTCTCATATGTACTTATATTATCTATAATTTTTCCTTGGATTGTATGACCACTTTCATGCTGATTTACTATATTTTATCATTCTTTTTTAATAATCAAAACTTAAAATTTTTGGCGTTGAAGGTATCTGTGATGGTTCTAAAATATGAGGGGAGCTATGGATCTGTTACATACATCACCAATATTAACCGATTTTCTATTAGATTGTTAATGTTGATCACTGCATCTGTGTGTATTTAAATATATATTACATCAATTTTAATAAATTTTCTATCGGCTTATCCTTCTTTTGGTATTTTGGATTTGAAAAGAATAGAAATGTTTGGAATCTTGAAAGAATTTTCTAATTCAACGTTATTATAAAGTTCTAAAGTTCCTTCTCATATATGCTCCATCTTCCTAGCAATAATAGAACTCGGCATTAGGTACTCATTCTGAATTGTTCTGACTGTTAGTGAGTTCTGTTAATTCACTTTGCCAAAAAAGGTAGATCCAATTCATGCTTTTGTAACCATGGCAGGATCAAAGTTTGACAGCGATCAAGTACTCAAGCTAATCCCAGAGTGGTCAAAAAGTGTAAGATTTATTATGCTAATATAAATTGGTTATATTTTTGCCTTTTTCTTCCCTTTTGATAATTCACTCAAGTAGCATAGGCTCTCCCTTGCTGTCCAAAGTGTTTTCTTTATACATTTTATGTATGAAATCACATCTATGTTTCTGTTTTTGTCCTGGTTTCTTTACTATTGGAGATTTTTGGCTTTCTAATAATAAGAAATGCATATTTTTCTGTATTTTTAATTGTTTGTGGTTTTGAACAAATGATATAAGACCTGATTTTGACTTGTGTTGCAACCTGTTCCCTCTCTCTCTCTCTCTCTCTAATATGATGAGATCATTTTGTATCAATCCACCACCATTGCAGGCTACACAATGGGGTATACCCTTCCCCCTCCCAAACAAATGATGACATCTAAACTACAGCATTTCTAACAATAGCTGAATGAACTGCATAGCATAGCGTTTGCAGACATTTCCCAGTTGCTTCTTTTGATGTCAAAAATATATAAGAAATGAAAATGAAAAGATGTAATACAAGTATGGTTTCTTTAAAGTTCGGGATTACATGTCTCACTCTTTGTTTCACACAAATGTGCACACAAAGGGACATACACTGTCATGAGTTATTAGATTCTTTTTTATAATTGACATCCATTTATGGCGAAGATTTAATTATTCACTAACTGAAAGGTTTACATAGTCGCATGTCATTTGGAATATCATTCCTGGAATATCATTCCACCGATTAAGGAATAATAACTACTTTTAAATTACGTGGAAAAGTGCATCAAGAGTATTGTGTAGTTATAGAATACTTATTAAGAGGGAAAGTTTTACAAAATTGCTGTAAGACCAGCCATGAGATAGCTACATGAGAAACCTATTTTCGTTTTTGCTTCCTCTCACATGGACTTACCTCACGGTCTTGTTGCTTGAGAGCTTAGTATTTGCAAACTGATGGCCAAGCTCAAGCTCATACTTCACTTCTTCCTCCTGGCCTTCATCCCTCCTCCAATGGCATGCCTCTTGTGCATAGAGTCACATGAGATACCCATGGTTCCCACCAGGGGGAGAGAAAGGGGGGGGGGGGGGGGGGAGGAGAGAGAGAGGGTGTACAGGCTCCTCTATTGCTTGGGCTCACATGTAGTTAACACTTGTAGCTGAAATGAGAATCTTGAGATTGATAAGTGGAAATATTCTAAGGTGTCTTCCTTAATAATGTTTACATAACATATATAAAGGTGACACAATAGAAAGTGAATTTTATAGATTTTAACAAGTTGTTACTTGTAACTTGATCTATAGAAATCCATGCTCTCTCTAGGGGAATAGTTTTTTTTGGAGGCCCTGCTACCTCAAATTAGTTAGAAATACTGTTTTTGTTGAATTCTTTGGATTGGTATAAGTGGTTTCCAAAGTTTTTTTTTTTTTTTTTTTTTTTTTTAATTTTTAATTTTTAATTTATTTTTTATTGAATCTAAGCTATTTCAATTGGTGGTTGAGGAAGGGGGGGATTTTTTCTCCCTTAAGATTTTTGGACGGGGAAAATACTACATGCAATAAGTTTTTATGGGCAAGAGTGCAGCACCTTGGTTAATAAAAAACCTGGAACACACCGTGATTGGGGTCAATTCCAAGCAGTTTTTCATGCTCAAGGAAGGAGATATTGCTTACACGTTGCAACAAGGGTCCAACTCGTTTGGTCAATACTTATCAATGACTGAGCTTAGAGTAGGCAGGTTGTGGAGATCTATCATTATCCCTACTGGAAAGTTACTGCAAGGTTAGAGGGCCTTTGGGATTGAATTAAGAAGAATGCTAGAACCTTCCCAATATGCGTTAGGTGGCCTGAAATTTGTATCATACAAGTCTAAGCAGTTCTCAAAGTTTCGTTCTTCCTTGTCCTTTGTAGAAACTGAAAAAGCTCTAGTACAGGCAAGTTTGAAGCGCACTCAGCAGTCTTTCATTAGAGAAAGCAATAAGAATAGAGTCGGGGAGAAAATAGCGGAGCCTCTGAGAGACGAATCTTGCACATAGGTAGTAGTTTTTGAAGCTCAGGCTGGAAGATTTCTCCCGTCAGCCGTGGGTGGTGTTGAGGGTAGAGACGGGGGTATTAATGGCAAGAATAATATTAAGGCGAAAATCCTAGAAGGAAATAATCTCAGATTTCCTTTTGAAGTTTAATTCGAATTCAAAAACTTTTGATTTTGGAAAGGTGCATGATATTAGGAAGTCACGTTGCTTTGGGTTGATTGTGGATGTGAATGAGGATGGAAAGAGGTGGTGTATCTTGGGATTGTTCTAAGTGTGGTGATCAAGCTGGCAAATGGGTAGCATGGGAGAGATGTTGTTCAAAATGAAAAAGTGGGGTTGGGCCCCCCTGAACAGAAAGCCCAAGTAACTCTTTTAGGCAATTAAAAAAAAACTTGGGCCTGTGTTTGTCAAGCCCAAGTTTTTTTAAGGCCGGTGATTGTTCCAAACATGCTCAAGTCAACCTTGGGTCTTTGCTTATAGGCCTAACTGTTCGAGAATCATCAAACTTGAAGTGCCCCTTTGACCCGAGCTCAAATACGAGTTGCTTGACTGCTACAAAGCAACCCGTATGCTCTGTGATCTTGCCTACGCCATCGGGGAAGCTTGCAATGGTGCCCTTGGCCACGATTTCCTCCATAGCGATGGTGGAAGTGGCAGGCAATGATGGTTTGGTGGTCAGATAAGCCTGATTCGACATACCCTGCCATCCACCATGTTGATCTTGCTAGTGGTGGTGGCCCAGGCATCCCTCGAATCAATATTGACTTCTAGTGCTCCAATGGGGTCGGTGATGGTGCCGATGGTGCCCTTGGCCACGGTTTCCTCCATAATGGTGTCGGAAGTGACAGGCGATGATGATTTTGGTGGTCAGAGAAGCCCAATTCGGTAATCCTCCACCATGCCGGTCTTGCAAGTGGTGGTTGCCTAGGCATCCCTCAAACCGATATCGGCTTCTAGTGCTTTGTTAGGGTCAGCGATGGTGTATTTGACATCTCAGGTGGTGACGGAAGATGGGGATGAGGATTTTGTGGGTTCGGAAGTATCGGCCACTGCTCATGAGGATTCTGATCTTGAGGGGGTTCAGCAACCTTGCCCCACAATTAGGGAATTGGTGGGAGACTTGGATAAGTCTTGGGGTAACTCCAAAGAATGGATGCTACAATTGCGTGATGGACAGCAGTTAGTGCTTCCTTTGTCACTATATAGATCTTTAGAATGCATGTCGGTTTGCTCAAGCATGGAGGGAGAGTCTGTTCTAGGTATTAGTTTTATTGTCAATGAAGGGCATAGGGTTAGTTGGGCAGGTGAGGGTGATGGGCCAGTAGATTCTTTGTCTGTGGTTCCTGGGTTAGAGGATGAGATTTGTGAATTTGATGAAAGGTTGATGACTTGGAAGAGAGGTGGTGAGCCATTAGTAGTGGTACCCTTGGCCACCGAAGGTCCTTTGGAATTGGAGTCTAGTCCTGTGAAGGAGCTTGGGTGCAAGGAGAGTGTTGATAACAGTTAGATATTACAATGGGTAAGATATCACAATGGGTAACCAATTGGATAAAGGATTTAAAAAAATCTATGGGAACTTCATTGGAAGGTTTTGAGGAGCAATTACAAGATTGTTGTTAGCTATAGAGGCCAGAAAAAAAATAAACAGCAACATGTGGTAGGCGATCAGGCGAAGTTGGTCAAATTGGGGCAGAAAGGTCAGCGGGAGTTGAAAAATTTATTGTCATCTTCGAATGCTAAGCATGGTTCAAATAAATTAAGGAGTGCAAGAATGGAGCAGGTTGTTGTGTCTCATCAATGAGTTTGAAGATTATTTCTTGGAATGTTAGAGGATTGAATGAGTAGGATAAAAGGTTCCAGGTTAGAAATTTGATTAGGAAATGGGGGCCAGATGTTGTCTGTCTTCAAGAAACCAAAATGGAGTCGATAAAAAGAGCTATGATTCGCAGTTTGTGGGGTGGTCAACATGTTGACTGGTCCTACTTAGTCTCGTGGAGCTTCTGGGGGGTGTTATTGATGTGGGACACATGGGTTGTGAATAAAGTGGAGGAAGCAGTGGGGAGATTTTCGGTTTCTTGTAAATTTACAAGTGCGTCAGATCAATTTGTATTGGTGTTTATGGTCCTAATTTATGAAGAGGTAGGAGGTTTTTATGGGAGGAACTCTGTGGTTTGAACAGTTGGTGGAGTGTTCCATGGTGTGTGGGTGGTGACTTTAATGTGGTAAGGTTTCTTTCTGAACGTTTGGGTTCTAATTCTTTTACTGCTACTATGCAGGAGTTTTCCAATTTTATTTCGGAGCAAGGCCTCATTGATCTCCCATTACAAGGGGGAGCTTTTACTTGGTCAAATTCTCGAGAAGTTGTTTCGAAGGCTAGGTTGGACAGATTCTTGTTCTCTGTAGATTGGGAGGACAAGTTTCCAATGGTTTCTCAAAGACGGATGTCTAGGTTGTTCTCAGATCATTTTCTAATTGTCCTTGAGGGTGGATCTTTTCAGAGAAGGAGTAGGCCGTTTAGATTTGAGAATATGTGGCTTAAGGATGAGGGTTTTGTGGATAGGGTATGATCTTGGTGGGAATCCTATCAGTTCCAAAGTGCTCTGAGTTTTGTATTGGCCAATAAACTTAAACTTTTGAAAAACGACTTGAAAAATGGAATGTGGAGGTTTTTGGTAATGTTGAGGATAGTTGGGGTCTATCGGCGGAGGAAACACTAGAATTGGGAAGAGTTCGTGATGAGTTAGAAAAAGTTACTTTGATGGAAGAAATTTGTTGGAGGCAGAAATCTAGAGTTCTTTGTATTAGAGAAGGTGACAGGAGTACTAAATTCTTCCATCATATAGCTAACTCTCACAAGAGGTTTAATACCATTGATAGGCTTATGGTGGATGGAGAATTGACTTCGTAATTGGCAGCTATAGCAGATTGTATCTCTCGTTTCTATGGGCAACTTTATTTTGAAGATGTGGCTCATAGACCTGTCTTAGATGTGGAATTTTCTAGTATCTCGGTGGAAGATGTAATTTGATTAGATAGGGCTTTTGATGAGAAAGAGGTGTTTGGGGTGATTAATAATTTTAATGGTGATAAGGCTCTTGGCCTGAATGGCTTTTCCATGGCTTTCTTTCAGTCTTGTTGGTGTGTTATAAAAATAGAAATTATGGCTGTGTTTCACAACTTTCATACTCAGGCAGTGTTTGAGAAGAGTCTTAATGCTTCTTTCCTTACCCTTATTCCCAAGAAGGTGGTTGTTGTGGAGGTCAAGGATTTTCGGCCAATTAGCTTAGTTGGTGAGATTTACAAAATTATGTCTAAGATGTTGGCTAATTGGCTTTGTAGGGTGACTCATGGGCTTATTTTAGATTCACAGAATGCCTTTGTGAAAGGTAGACAAATTTTGGATTCCATTTTGATTGCTTCTGAATGTATTGATAGTAGATTGAAGTCAAGAATTCCAGGTGTGTTGTGTAAGTTGGATGTGGAGAAGGTGTATGATCACGTGAGCTGGGATTTTTTAATGTATATGCTTTAGCGCTATGGGTTTTTAGAGAAATGGAGAAAATGGATAATGTACTAGATTTCAACTGTCAAATTTTCCATTCTACTCAATGTTAGTCAATTTGATTTCTTTGGAAGTTCTAGAGGGATTCGGCAAGGGGGCTCGTTATCTCTGTTGCTTTTTGATATTGTTATGGAGGCATTGAGTTGTATGTTGGATGTGGCTGCTTTCGCTGGGCAGTTCTCTGGCTTCTTAGTAGGTAGTACAACTGGTACATCAATGATGGTGTCTCATCTTTTATTTGTAGATCACACTCTTATCTTTTGTGATGCTGAACCTACTCATATTGCTAATTTGAGGGTGATTCTTGCTAGATTTGAGGAGGCATTAGGGTTAAGTATTAATTTGGGAAAATCTGAGTTGGTACCTGTTGGTGTGGTGCACAATTTGGAGGTTCTGGTGGGGCTGTTGGGGTGTGAGCAGTCTTCTCTTCCCTTGAAATATTTGGGCCTTCCGTTAGGTGCTAAGTTTAAGGACTCATCTATCTAGAATTCTATCTTAGAGAAGATGGAGCAGAGATTAGTAGGTTGGAAGAGACTGTATTTATCTAAGGGGGTAAGGTAACTCTTATTAAAAGCACGCTCTCGTCTTTACCTACATTCTTTCTTTCCCTTCTACTTTTACCTGGAAAGGTGGCAAAGGCAAAGTGTGTGGAGAAATTACAGAGAGATTTTCTGTGGAGTGGAATTAGTGGTGAACCTAAAATACGTCTGGTTAAATGGGCTAAGGTTTGTAAGCCTTTGCAGATTGGGGGACTAGGTATAAGATGATTGGGGAGCTTTAATTCTGCCTTGCTAGGTAAATGGTTGTGGAGGTATGGCATGGAGATCGATGCTTTATGGAGGAGGGTTATAGAGGCAAAATATGGGAATATTTGGGGTGGTTGGTGTATGAAAAAGGTGGCAAGTCCTTATGGGGTCAGCCTGTGGAGATTCATTAGAAGTGGCTGGTTGAACTTTTCTAAACTCCTTGTGTATGATGTGGGAGATAGTACTAGAGTGAAGTTTTGAAAGCATATGTGGTGTGGTGACTGTACTTTCCTAGAGGCTTTTCCGGAGCTTTATTGTCTTAGTAGGTCAAAGGATTCCTTGGTGGCTGAAGTTATGTGTTGGTCTCTAGGAGGATTCATTGGAATGTGCAATTTCGTCGTTCACCACTTGGGAACAAGAATCTTTTGATCAGTTTATGAGTATGGTCTATTCTTTGACTGTGTGGGGGTTTGGTCCTGACAAGGTTTGTTGGAAGCCAGCAAGGAGTAGAGTTTTTAAGGTTAGAGGATTTTATCGTTCCTTCTACCCTCCTACTATTTTATCCTTCCCTTCGAGAATGATATGGCAATTGGAGGTTCCTCCAAGGGTAGCTTTCTTTTCTTGGTCTGCTTCCTTAGGCAAGATCTTAACAATAGACAACCTTCATAAAAGACGTGTGCTTGTGCTTGATTGTGCCTGATTGGTGCTATATGTGTAAGAGATGTGGAAAGTCGGTGGATCACCTTTTGCTTCATTGCCCCATAGCTTGGGAGTTGTGGTCATTGGTTTTTTGTTTGTGTGGTATTCATTGGGTTATGCCTCATATAGTTATTGAGTTGTTTGAGTCTTGGCAGGGAAATTTTGGGCGACATCGTAATGTAGATGTCTGGAGACAGGGCCTCTTTGTTTGATATGGTGCATTTGGCGTGAAAGGAATGCTAGAAGCTTTAAGGGTTGTAAACGTTCTTTGCTAGAGATTAAGACTTTTTTCCTGCACACTCTCTTTGATTAGAGTGTGGTCTTTTCTCATTTTTCTTGTTCTTCCCTTCCTGTTTTTCTTGATCGTTGTAATTTTGGTTCCTGTTTTGTTCCCCCATAGTACATCCCCAATGTACTCAGTTTGGCACTTTTATTTATAATATTTTTACATTATCTATCAAAACAAAGATTGATAAGTGGAAATTTAACCAAAGATACGATATGAAATGAAGAATTTCGTTTAAGGATAGGGGTAGCTCCTATTGAGGAAAAGATGAGGAAGAGTTGCTCAAAATGGTTTGGGCATGTGCATAGGAGAATGATTAATATATCGGTGAGGAAGAATGATTTGATTCAAGTCAAGAGGATCAAAAGAGGTAGGAAAAGATCTAAAATAACACTATTAAAAGTAATAAAAAGCTGACATGTTAATTAAGTAGGTGACAGCGAATGATTTTTGACAAGATGGAATGACGGGAATGAACACGTGGTCGACCAATTAATTTGTTGAAGATCCACAGCTGACCCTAAAATTTTTGGAACTAAGGCTTTGTTGTTTTGCTTTTGGTTTATCAATCCCGAAGCTTGAATTTAGTGGGTTAACAATTCCATGCATTGTTGTTTATTTGTACATGGTGATGCAAACAATTGCCAGATATCTCATAACTTCCTCTTACACATTCTGCAGTAAACTGCAATCTAATGGATAACTTAGTCGTATTCGAGGCGACTACCCTCCTAGAAATTATAGGGAAAGAGAGAGATATTTGGGATTAAAGTTCTGCTTGCCTCTTATTTCACTTCATGCTCTTAAATACAAGATGGATTGGAATTCAAATACAAGAGATAACCCAAATCCTATCTAACAGAGCCTATCGCAAGATAGCTCCTTATCCTAATTTATAATTCAAATAACAATCCTAATTCAAATAACAATCAATAATAATTCAAACGATAACTTCTAAACTTGAGGCAATATCCTTATCTTCTTATAATTCTTATCTCTAGCCACTTTCTGCAATTATTTCACCACTTGACTGCACGTGATTCCCATTTGGCTCCACATGATCCTGAGACATAACACATTCATGGTTAGGTTTTGCAGTTGTTCCTTGTGTGTCTCAGTGGACAAAAAATGGATCAATTGGATGTGGCTCAAATTTAGAAAAAGTATGCATTTGCTTCTCAAAAAAATTTCAGCTTTTTGATTTTTTGAAGTATCACAGGTTCAAGACTGGAACTGTTTGATTGGGCCATTGATTGACAAGATGTTTGCAGAGCCATCGAATGCTATTATTGTTAGGTTTCTGAGTTATATAAGTGAACACCTTGGAGAAGCTGGTGATGTAGTCATATATCATGTTCTATTGCATATGAAAGGACAGGACGAGTGAGTAAAATCGTTTTTATCTAAATTTAATTGTAATATCTTACATTTATTCTTCTTTTGTTGTTTAATTCCTATTTTTATATCTTATTGGTTTGTTTGTTTGTTTGAATTTATTAAATTGATCAGTAAACTACTGCTTGTTGATTCACTTTACCTGAACATAATTGTGAACTGAGTAGCACAAATGCTTCCAAAAGGGAGTTGTGTCTGTATAGCATATATCAGGATCTAATTTTATGTTAAATATATATTATAATCTTAAAGAATTTTATCTCCTTTTAAAGGAACTGTTCCTTGTCTGTTATCCATCACGTCCATTTCTTTTTAGCAGGATTGATGAAAGCTTTCTATCACAATGCGAGGGTAGAACCTCTACCAATGATGACCCTGTGAAAATGCAGCAATCTCTGTTTGAGCGCCTTTGCCCATTACTCATTATTAGGATGCTTCCACTGAGAATTTTTGATGACCTTAATTTGTCTGCCATGTATGATAAACTTCTCATTCAAGGCATTATGCATGGTATGCTTTTCTGCCTTCCATAAGCTCTTTTTCTCTTCTTCCCTTTACAATCCAGAGCTCATTTCAATTTACAACATGTTTTTCTCATAGTTGTCAAGTTTGTACTGTAAATGCAAAATCATGTGGATCAGGCTTTAAAAAAAAAAAAAAAAAAATCATGAAATATAATTCTGATTAAGTTCTGACTTGATTATTTTTACCATCTTCAGAATGCATTGACCCTTCTAATGTTCAACCCCTTAAATTTTGCATGATATAACAACAGCAGTAATGCTTTACTGAGATTTCTTTAGGTGTTTAGTGTCTAACAATAGAAGAAAGTAGGAAACAAGTTTGTCCATATGTCTCTGCTTCCTTGGGCATGATCTTAGTGCACGATTGTAAACTATACAGAATATCTCCTTGTTACAAATCACAAATTTTTGCCAAATCTTGGCTGGATGAATGTTTGAGTTTCCTCTTCACCCAACTTAGGCTTCTCACATAACAAAATAGATTCTTTTTATCTTTTATTCAATAACAACAACAAAGCCTGAGTCCCAACAACTTTAAGGGTGGCTATGGATCCTTACCAAACTAATTATGGTTAGTCACATGTATTTTTCTCTATTATTCTATCCTATCCAAAAATCATACTTTGTCACCTTCTTAATTAATATGTTATTTTTTACTATTTCTATTAGTGGTATTTTATGTCTTACTCTCTCTCTTTTCATTCCTTCAACTTGAATCAAATTACTCTCTCACTAGTGCATTAATTGCTCTCCTTTGCTCATGACCAAAATGACTCTTCACCCATCTTCATCAATAGGAACCATTCCTATTTTGAAACAAAGTTTTGCATTTTTTATCCTATATTTTCTTGTATTTTCATTCATCCATCTTGACATTCTCATTATGCCTATTCAGTTTATGAACATGTTGCTTCTTTATTATACTAATATTTATTACCAAAGCATAACTGTCCTTACAGCAATCTTGTAAAACTTTTCTTTTATCCTAATAGGCATTCTTCAATCACATAATGACCTGGATGCACTTCTCTTCCACCCTTCTCTTATACTATAATTGGCATTCTCTTCAATCTGTCCATGCTTATGATATTGATGAAGATATCAAAAGCACTCACTCTTTGTTATCTTTTGACTGTCAAGTTTTACAACTACTTCATCTTTGTCTCCTTTTACTGAAACACTTACACTTCATGTTCTTTGTTTTAATCCTACTTAACTTGAAGCCCTTAGATTCTTAGACATCCCTCCAGATTTTTAACTTGGCATTGAGTCCATGTCTAGTTTCATATACTAAAATTGCATTGTTTACAAAAAGCATAAGCCAAGGGTCTTCATTTGAATTGTTCTAATAAGTTCATTCATAACCAATACAAAGAGATATGGACTTAAAAGTTTATCCTTGATGCAAAGCTTTGGTGATAGGTTTATCATCTTTGATTTCTTCTAAATATTAAGAGAAAGGTAAACTATTCTTTGGCACAATTAATAAAAAATCTAAAACTTCCTTTTTTGGATAATTATAGTGTCTATACCAGCTTGGAAGCAATACTCTGAACTTGAATTCAACAATTATCTCTGGTGGAAAGATCTTATTTAAGAATTCTACATATATTATAGAGATCTATCCACTTGGAATTATATTCTGAAATTTGAATGGGTAGTAATTGAAGTCTATCTATTGGATCCATATATGAAAAGCATGATTCACAGCTGTATGTCATTTGTTTATTGTCATGATGGATCTATGCATATTGTTTAGTTGTAGTCATTTATATGCTTACTTTCACTTGTTATTTGGGGCAATTTCAGGCTGTGGAGATATCAACAAGCATGATAGTGTTGCTGCTTTCCTTCTAAATAGGTTGATCCACAAGCATAACCATAATCAAGTTTCAGTAAACTGAATAAAAGAGTCTGATCTTTCCTCTTCTTTTCTTTAGGGCATTTCATAAGTTTGAATTTGAAGATGTACGGAAACTTGCTGCTGAGCTCTGTGGTCGCATTCACCCTCAGGTATGCAAAAACTTTGCTCGACTTTGTTATTTGTGCATCCTAGTTGGCTTATGCAAGGGATATTGTTTGGTGTTTCCTTTATGTTATGTTATTTCTCAAATGAGGTCTTAGTGTTGGATTTACTTGCTGGAAACAATCATTTTTGTCATTCCTACACATTCACTGAAAGGTATTTACAGTATGCTCCTAAAAGCGTAACTAACACTTCATATGTTTCTCTATATGTTTTCAAATATAATATATTTTCAATGAAAACATTTTACATTTGAAAACATTTTCAGTAAAATATTTTTAAGTGTTTGGTGTGGCATGTAAAAATTTTTAAGCACAAACCGCCAACATCAGTGGCTTAGCCACTGAAGCCTCCAGTCTGGCGATCGGACCACTGGCTCTGGCTGTCGGACCGAGAACCCTCTTACCACATTGGGGGGAGAACAATGTGTGTTTTTGTAAAATGTTTTACCAAGTTTTTTAAGGTAAAACATTTTACAACATTTTACAAATGATTTTACGGTCAATGGACATTTCCAGGGTTGACCAAATTTTACAATGAAAAAAGCATGGCAAAATGTTGAAATTGTTTTTGGTAAAACATTTTAAGCTTTCAAGGCATGAATATGCAAGCCTAGTTGAGTGTGAGATTTTTGCAGGGATACAGTTTACATTTTTTTGATCAGTAAATAAAAACTTTATTGAAAAAAAGAGAAAAGTACAAGAAAAGAAACAAATTCCTTGGTACACAGGATGTTTTACAAGGATAGCAAATGTCTACCCAACATTACATAAATCTACAAAATCTAAAACAGAGGGTATGTCAAGACCACTCAAAGCAGTCCTCCATTAAAACAAAGACAGAAGGAAAATGCGCTTCAACTTGATGATAGAATGCTCCTCCCCCTCAAAGATTCTGTTGTTCCTTTCTTGCCATATGTTCCACATAAAAAACTGCGGAATAAAATTCCAAACAGATGCCGACCTATGTCACCCTACACCTCTAAACCAACTCAACCACTTGTTTAGGCATAACCCTGGAAGTACCAAACAAACTTAATATGAAGGACCATAAATCAAAAGCGGAAGGACAATGAATGAGCAAGTAGTCCACTGATTTCCAATCATTTTTACACATTCAACACCTATTAACAATGCAAATATTTCTCTTCGTCAGATTATCCAAAGTTAGAATCCTCCCTCTTACCATTGTCCAAGTGAAAAAAGCTACCTTAGTAGGAGCTTTCACCTTCCAAATACTTTTCCAAGGGAAGGGGTGAATACCTCTGTCAGATAAGATTGAATAGAACAACTTCACATCAAAAAAACCACTCTGGGTAGCTACCCACACAACTTTATCTTCCTCATTCCCATCCACCTTAGAAGAACAAAGAAGAGCAAAGATAGATTCCAAACTTGCCAGTTCCCAATCTTGTCTCGGTCTAACTAAAAGCAAATCCTAGTGCGCAATCCCATTATGCCAACACAAATACTCCGCCATAAACGCATCCTTATTCCTTGCTATCCGATACAACATCAAAAATGCCTCCTTGAGAGATAATTCTCCTCTACACCATAAATCGTCCCAAAAACAGATTCGAAGACCCCTTCCCACCTCGAATCTGATATTTTGAGAAAATCTTTCCCAACCGCCTCTTATGTACTTCCATAAAGAAACCCCATGGGGTTTCTTTGTAGCTCCAGAACACCAACCACCCCATCACTGCCATATTTGTTAGCTATTACATTTCTCCACATAGCATTTGTCTCCACAGCAAATCGCCATTATCATTTTCCCAATAATACAGTGTTAAAATGAGTGAACCTTTGAATCCCTAAACCACCCGATTGTATTGGCTGACATACAGACTTCCAGTTGACCAGGTGCATTTTAATTTCATCATCCAAACCACCCCACAAAAAGTCCCATTGTAATTTTTCCAAACGGTTAGTCAGCCTAGCAGGGATCAGGAACAGTGATAAGAAATAAGTAGGGAGGCTAGAGAGGGTACTCTTGATGAGAGTAATTCTCCCACCCTTAGATAAATACCTCTTCTTCCATCCAGCAAGTTGCCTTTCCATCCTTTTTAAAATTGATGACCATATGGCTGTGGATTTAAATCGAGCTTCCAATGGCAAACCCAATTATTTCATGGGCACAGTTTACATTTAAATGGGGATATGGGTCTCCATAAACAATGAGTTAGAAAAGCCTTGTCTGGTCTCGGTTGATTGTTTCTTCTCTATATTATGCGTGAATTAAATTCAAATTACACTAGTATAACTTCTATTCATGTCACACCACTCATTACTTTTTATTGGATATGTTTTTTTTTTTTTGAAAAATTTACTATTGGATTATAACATATCCTTATATCTCTCATGCTTGCAAAATATTAAGATGATTAGAGATCAATAACTAAACTATCTCATTTGTAACATGATCAAATTTTATTTTTATATTTATTCATAAAAAGTTATATTTTCATTTATTTTTGTATTTGAAAATTATGCACATAACATAAGTTTATGGATCGGATAGTAAATAATATTCAATTAACATGAAATTCAGTGTGTGTGTTAAGAATAAAGAGAAAATGTAATCCAACAGTGGGATTGTCAAAATATTAATCTAATAAAAAGTTATTAAGTAGTGTAACAGTAACTCCAAGTGTAACTTTAATTGTTCATTTCCTGTTGGATTTTAGTTGTTCTTTTATTGCTAAATATTGCCAGCATAATGTATTTGTCAGTTCTGGTTAACAATCGTACTATTTTTTTTAAAATCATGTTCATATATATATTGCTTTTTTTTTTTGGGGGTTGGGGGGGGGGGGGGGGGGGTTGGGGTTCAGTTAGTGTTGGATTTTAATTGTTCTTTTATTTCTAAATATTACTGCCGGTGTGTTTGTCAGTTCTGGTAAAAAATAGTACTGTATCATGTTCTGATAGCAAATTGGAATATGCTCGAATGTATATTCAAAAGTTGTGTTCTAAGCACATTAACCTTGTGTATAACAAATAGGCCAAATTAGACCACCTTCCCTTGAGGTTTATTGAAATGACACTCCCCCAAACATTTGTATGAATAACCCCCTTGAGGTATGTATAAATGCAATAGTTAACTCCCTGCCCTCTCAAACTATGATTAAACCAACAGTATATTCCATTTTAAAAATGATTCTTACCCAAACTATGAACTAAATGACACTCGCTTACCTTGAGGTTTGTGAATGCATGACACTTCCCCCCACCCCTCCTCCCCCTCCCCCAAGTTATCTATAAATGAATAGGAATCAATAATAAAAATGGAAACTGTTAGTGAAAACTTGCATTTAAACAAATCTCAAGGGAGGAGTGGTATAAAACTTCAACGGAGGTTTGTGTAATTGACCCTAACAAATATATATATAAAGAATATGAACAAGTTAGATTTTTTTTGACAGATATTGTTTTCTTATTTCTTGTTATGCATTTATTTGTCTTCTCAATTTGTATTCCAACTATTTTAAACCGTCCCTGCCTTCTAATTCTATAGGTGCTATTTCCAATTCTCTGCTCTGAATTAGAACATGCAGCAGCTTCTCAGGATATATTGAAGATAAAAGCTTGTTTGTTTTCAGTTTGCACTTCCCTCGTGGTAATTATCTTACACTGTCAACATATATCCATGCATTTGAGAGCTATTGGTTTTCTCATATGCTTCAACTATAAGCAAATTTTATTCATACCACAGCTAATATAAAGGTTTCTTCTGGTTTGTAGATTAGGGGCAGCGATTCAGTTATGCATCCTGTTATGCTCAAGATTAGGAAGATGCTAGAAACAGTTCTCTTATGGCCTTCACTGAATGGGGATGAAGGTATAACTAATTAATTTTCTTTTCCCATCTTTCTTCTGATACCTCTTATTGTTATTGGAGTAATGGCTGCAAGTATACTCTTCCCTCAGTTTCCAAAGCACAACATGGATGCATTGATTGTCTAGCACTGATGATATGTGCCGAACTGCAAGCTCCAGAATCATTTGCCAACACCTCAGGAAAGAGTAGCATTCTTGGGAAGAAAGGTGGGATTTGGTTGGTTTCTTCTCCTTAATACAAGAATAAATATCTTCTGTTGTGCACATTTGATCTCTGTCTCAAATTGCAGGGGATGCTGCCTCGAGAAACTCTATCCTTGGTTATGTGATCCATCAATTTGTAGATGATAAGAACAAAGATGGTCCAACCTCCAAGTTGGATAATGAAAACTGTACACTTGAGGCACCAGTCTATCTCTCTTTCCGGCTGTGCATGGCTAATGTTCTCATCAGTGCTTGCCAGAAGATCTCTGACTCTCACAAGAAACTGTTTGCTCGGAAGGCTCTCCCATGTATCATCCGTTCTGTTGAGGTATTTCAGTTATTGAATTTATAATTTGTAGATCCTGCTTGCTTTGGATCTTGTAAAGGTTGGGGTTCTTTAAGTCACCTTTTCTCCCATTTGCTTCTTACAATTGTCTCAATTATGCAGGTGATAATGCAGTCAGAAATTAGAGCTGCATGCATCCAGGTTCTCTTTTCAGCTGTCTACCATTTGAAGGCTGTAGTTCTTCCTTACTCATCTGATCTTCTTAAACTCTCACTAAAAGCTCTAAGAAGTGAATCAGAAAAGGTAATAGAATCTATTCTTGCGCAAGATAAACAACTGTTTTGGTGTTGTTGGTTGTGCTTTAGCACCTGTCATTTCGAGTTTATAGATGGCCCCCTTTTCTTACCATATCTGTGTGCGCACCCATGCATGCACTTGTGCTCTTGTGTGCGCACACACGCAAAAGCACATCTTTCTGTTGAGCTGATTATTGTGCTGGTAAAGGGGTTGGGTGCAGTAAATAAAAGCAGGGACAAAGACAGTTATGCAAAATATTCTTATATCTATCACTTAACTCGGTTGCATACTATTGTCAATCAGGAAAGAATGGCAGGCGCGAAGCTTGTGGCATCTCTCATGGCCGGTGATGACATGATCTTGGGAAGTATATCAGGAGCACTACTAGAAGCTAGATCCATGCTTTCAACTGTATCTTTGACGGATCCCTCCCAAGAGCTTCGACAAGTATGCAAACAGTTGGTGATGTGCATGACTTCTACCTGAGTTGGTTTGAAGCACTTCTCCAGGATTGAAGATCATAAGACCATCTATGTGCCTCATAATTACTTAATTTAATGAAATTATGCTTATTAGTAGTTGTACAGTTAACTCTCTTGTATAAGGATAGAGTTTTAAGGTGGACCTTCTTTTATTAGCTATATGAGGTGAGGGTCCTACTTTTTAATTGGAGGACCCTCCAATTCGTGGTTTGTAGCTTAACTGATGTGTTCCTTGTTAGCAGTGGTAGCTAATGATTTGGTTTTAGTAACCACTAATTTTTCAGAAAATAAATTAACAAATGGGTTGAAAATATTTTTAGAAAATGTAAAAAAAAAAAGGGAAAAAAAATAAAATGAATTTATTTTTAGTGCCTTTTGGACAACACTTTTTCAATTTAGTGTTTCGTCATTTATAAATCTAGAACTTTAGAATGCTATTCTTTGTAATTTGTATAACATTCAAAACACGCAAACTTTCCAGTAGAACTCTATATTGCAAAATTACTACAAAGTACAATTTTGTTAAAGACAAGATACTTATCTTTCTGCCTATATACCATGATGATTATTTAGGCAAAAATACTATTTTGGTCTTTGTCTTTTTGAGTTATTGTCAATTTGGTCTCTACAATTTAGTAACAATTAATTTGGTACTTATTATTTTCAACTTGCAATTAATTTCAATTAGTGAGTTGATACTTGATAGTAAAAACTAAATTGACTGTAAGTTGAAAATAAAATGAGTGAAATTGACAATAACCCTAAAATGTAGGGACTTGATGATATTTTCGCCTTATAAATAATTGGAATAGGATTATGGGATTCTTGAGACTTGAGGTATATTTTTCATTATTTTCAAAAGCACTCCAACAGTATAATTCAAATTGATTTTCTCACAAGTAGAAATTAAGGGCAAACAAGTATTTAACAAGAAATGGGTTCTAACTAAAAAATGAAATCATGAGGTGCAGTGCTAAACACACAGTTTCTACCTACGGGGACTGTTAAGTTTTACCATCAACATTGTTGACCGACCATTACGGAAGAATGTTACTAATTATTGTAGGCGGCATTAAAAATTAGGAGTTTAATAGTAAAATAGTTTTTTATTCTAACTATTAACATTATTTCTTTCAAAATATATATATATATATATATATATATTTGTTTTCTGTAGTGTTCTCTTTGTCAAAGGGTTTGAAATTTTTAAGACTTACGACTTCTACATTTTTTTTTATTAAAAAAAGGGTGGTTACTGGTTGGCACTTAGCATGCGAGGGATTGGAATTTTGTTTTGTTTAGACTTTAGACTTTAGACATAAGCCTTACACCACATGTTTTGTTTGGTTGACCCATAAATATAAATTGTGCAAAAAAACTGAATTTGGTAAAAGTCTCTTCGGCTTCACTTTTTAGACCAGGTTAAAATAACAGTCTTCTTTCCTAGTTCTTCCTGTGGGCGGCAGGCAGCATTTAGTACTTTTCCAAAACAGGGCACCCGTATCACTTTCCTCTTTCTTTGAATTATCACTTTCCTCATCTATTCCTATTATTTTATGAGTACTGTTATTTTTTCACAATATTCTTGCCTAATCAATAATTGTAACAGGAGTAAAAAGTTGGCAGTGTCGGTTTAGAAATAATTTATTTAATTTTTTGATAAAAATATTATAAATAAAAGAATTAAAGTTAAATAAAATAAATAGTTAACTTATGTGAAACTAATAAATAGTAGAAAAAATAAATAATAATCCAGTTTATAAGTGCATCACAGTACTTAATATTCATTTTTTATCTTTCCATACATGTGATTTGAACTTACTTTCTTTCTCTATTATCTATACTAAAATAGAAAAGAAAGAAAATTACTGTATTAAGGTTTTTTTATTTTTATAAACATTACTTTATTAAGTTTAATAATATTTAAACCAGTCTATTTTTTTTATTGTATATATATATTTTTTTCTGAATATTATATATCAGACTATCAGTATGATTTAGCAATTATATATTATTATACAAGATTATGTCAATGGTAGTTATTTTATTACCATTACTTTTAGATTTTTGATGATAAAAAAAGAAAAAGAAAAAAAAAAGTGACTTTCACTATTGGGTATTACATATAAAGAAAGAAAGACTAGAAACCACTATAAATATAAGGAAAACATCATTATACATCACACGATCCTAAAGACAAAGGCACAAGTAGAATCAATCAACAGACAAAACCGATCATCCACAAAAACAAGTTGTAGAAAGAAGAGTGAAAGAAGTTTTGAGCTTGTGGTGCTGCTGTTTGTTGAAATTCAATGCTGCAACTATTCTTCGCTGTGGCCTTCTCGGCTGTACCTTTGACTCTGTACGTACCGCCGATCCGAAGCCTAAATCTGTTCGTGGAGACCATAGAAGAGCTTCTTCGCCAGACCACAACCTATACAGTCAGAGCCTATCCTCGTATACGCCTTGCTTTTTCTCGTATCGTCAACTCTATTATCCGCTTAACCAGGTAGACTCTTTTTCATTCAACCCCACAATCAATAATTGTATAAATTTAAGACCCAACTCAATTATGGTCTGCTTATTTTTGGTGGGTTTGTTGTAATTTGTGGGATTTTTTTTTTTTTTTTTTGAGGGGGATGTAATTAAATCTTCGAGATGATTCATGATTTACTTTGTTGTACATGGATGTGGTGGTGTTGTTGCAACTTGCAAATGACCCTTAATAATATCAATTGGGTTTTCTATTAGAGCTCAAAGTTTTTATAGTTCTTTGATTTGTGGGATTAATTACTTGATGTTCATGGACTATATGGTTGTACTTGTAATAATATTACTCATGGTTCTTGTAATTTGTTGAACTAATTGATGGGGTCAATTTTGATGGTTGGATCTTGAATAAGGATTTGTTCTAGATGAGAAATTGAATGCTGAGCTAATTTAGGTTTTTTTTTGGGGTTGCCCACCAATCAGATGGATGATGTTAGAAATTGTGGCGTTAGATTCTTCTGTCTTTTGGAGAAACAAAGAAAGAGTGAATTTCATTTTACTCTTTTCATTTTACAATTCGTTTTTAGTTTTACTTTTTCATTACTTCTTTATTCTTTTTTTTTTTTTGCTGAATATTACTTCTTTATTTAAATCTAATACAACTATTCGAAAATAATATCAATCTAGCACAATTATTGTCTTCAATTATTCAATGAAATTTTATATTAGTATTATTTTCGGATATCATTAATTTCTATTAAAAAATTTTCGTTAATGGGTTTGTTGGCTTGAGCAATCAAAATGTGAGTGTGTCACAGAGAGAGAGAGAGAGAGAGAGAGTTTTTGCTGTCTGCTATTCAACTGGTGAGAGGGTTTTGGTAGTTGGTTGTTGTTGGGGGGTGGAACGTGGAAGTTCTTGGTAGTTGGTTATTGCCTTATTGGGGTTTTTTGTTTTTGGGGAGAGAGAGAGAGAGAGAGAGAGAGAGAAGGGTAATTTGCCTAGCTACAAACTTGGTTGTAGTTTATAACCCTCACAAAAAAAATTAACGTAGCTACAAAATTTTAAAATCTAACTATTACATTGCATGCTTTTATTGTTCTTAACACACATGTTAATTTTTTGTGTCAATAAGATATTATTTACTATTCGATTTATATACCTATTTTTTATGCATAATTTAAAAACTTGAAATTTAAACCTTTGATTAATTACTAGTCATTGATTTTTGATTTTCTGAAAATTTTGTAAGTGTGGAAGATATAAAAAAAAAAATATAATTTACTAGTGGATTTATCAATATTTACCTCCAATAAAAGATATTAAATAAAGTTATAGCATTTCGCTATAACCAAGTGATAGCAGAACTTCATCCTAAAATATCCTAACAGCGGATGGGTGGTTTTCATGATTTGGACATTTTTTTTTTTTTTTTTTGATGAACCAGAAACTATATTAAAAAGCAAGAAACAGAGCTATAGAGCCCTCTGGACTCTTCCAAAATGATGGAAGAGAAACAAGCAGGGCAATTTCCAAAATCAAAAGGACCAAAGAAATTACATTTCATGAGCTTCTAATCATTTTTTATTTATTTTTAGTTTGGTGCAATTTTGTGTATCAAGTGGCCAAATCTGGACTTGTACTAGGTTTGTCTTTTATTTATTTATTTAGTACAGACTGGTTATTTATTAATGATATGCCAATATTAAATACTAGCCTCACCACATGTGTTTTGCATGTGTGATGAGGTTTTTTTTTAAAAAAATTTTTTTTAGTGTAAAAAATTTCCAAAAAAAAAGAAAAGAGAAAGAAGCAACTAAAAATCATATGGAACAATCAAAATCATATGAGCAATAAAATGATTAAAAAAAAAAAGCATTTGGGAAAGGGCTACTACTTCCTTTGAGAGAAAAAAATAATGAGATTTAAAAAGAAGAAGATGAAGATTAAACACAGGAAGAGAGGCATTTATTTATATTTGATTTTAGTAACTGACTTGACGTTCAAAAAGAATAAAGAAAGATGGAAGTGCCTAATTTTAAGGGATATGGATAAATATCTAAAATTTAGGAGTATTTAAATTAGTAATTTTACATATCTAACATTATTATTTAAACTTTCTAAACATATGAATTTAAGAGTATTTTGGTACACAAAATAATGAACCCAAATAGGGAATCCTACTATCAGTAGTATAGATAATAATGTTATGGATACACTAGATTCATTACACGCGTTTTGCGCGTGCAATAGTGCTCTTTTTTATTTATCAGTATTTGTTTTTTTGGTTTAGTGTTATAATGCTTAAAAGTGATATATAAATAAGTGGTTTTTTTTTTTTTTTTTTTTTTTTAAAGAGGTAAGGTAACGTAAAATAATGTTTAAAAATGAGATAGAAAACCGTAAGAAGTTGAAACCCAATGAGACATTTGAATTTATTGATTGGGAATATGAGATAAGAATTGTGATAAATAAAAAAAAAAAAAAATTTTTTGAGATTTGAACAAAAGAAAGATGATATACGTTAGTGTGGATGGATGAAGATTTGTGATAACTGTATAGAATTTGGATAACAAAAATTTTGGAATATTTTAAAGATTTAAAAAAAATATATAGAAATTTTGGGATAAAATTGAGCAGTTTTTACTTTTTGCGTGAGATAGGTTTTTTTTTTTTTTTTTGGAAGAAGTAATTTTGTTTTTTTTTTTTTAAAGATAATTGAAGTATTTGAATTCAAATAGATAATAAATACAAATAGGAATTAAACATTTGAATACAAATGGGTGATGAGAATAACGGTTTTTTTTTTTTTTTTGTACGTAAGATGGTATTACTGTTTTAACATTTTTTTGCATTTTTGTAGGAAAAAAAAAAAAAAAAACTAAAGGGTATGTTGTTTCGTTCATATTTTAGTATGCCAAAAATTGAAGATGAAACATTAGAATCCTCTTATTAATAGTATAAATTATCCTTATCCAACTCAAAAAAGATCACCTAATAATTTGAAAGGTAAGTTTTTATTTATTTATTTATTTTAAAAGACCAAATATTTTGCAAGGTCAAAATATGATTTTTAATTCCTGAAACTACGCTCTCAAAAAAAAAAAAAAATTCCTGAAACTTGTGTCATATTTTAATTACGTTTTTTAACCATCAACTATCCATAGTTCTTCTTCTCAAAAAAAAAAAAAAAAACTATCCATAGTTCCAATGTAGATCTTTAAAGTTTAAAAAACGCCCTTTGCTCTCCGTTGTTATCACCATGTCAATGACAAATTGACAATCACTAATCTGGCAAACCTATCTTCTACGCGCTTTTATAATGCTAAGTTGCCAACACAGCATATTGAGTTACATTCTAATCTCATAAAATAATATACCGGTATGTGTTTGACAACCGACTAAAAGTTAACTCTTTACTTAAATTATACATTGTTTGCACATTTTATTTTACTTTTTGTTTCAACTCTCAACTTTGTTTCAAATTATTTAACTTTTAGTTTTTTAAAAATAAGTTAACTTTTAACTTTTTGGCTCACATTATGAAAATAAGTAATTCCTAGATGGACACAAATTTTTTTTATAGATATGATAAGAGACTTTAACAGTTGAGCTAATTGGAACCTATAGAAACCCATTAATTTAATATTTCAAAAATACCAAACTAAATAGAAAATATTGTGATTTTTAATGTGTTTGCCATGTGTTTTCATATGTTATTCTTACTTCTTAGAGACTAATATGTGACGTAAATTCATAAAATTTATTTTGAGGTATTTTTTAATTTCAATGATTAAATTGATACCTAACACATAATTAAGAGATGAAAACTGTATTTTTTTTATACCTAATTTGCAACTTGATGCCATGATCTTTGAACAAAAACCTCTTGGTGTTCACTTGTTCACAAAGTTTTACAAAGGGGGAGAATTATGTTTGGAAGCTTTGGGAATTGAAATCTGTAATATGGTTTACATCCTTTTCACTTGGGCCCTACATCCAGATAAACTTTTGGGCCTGCAAGAGTCTTCCAGCAAGTGGGTGGCAGCAGAATTTCTTTTACCTGTGCTCGGGTAGGAAAAAGATCTTGCTGAAACTGCCTGGCTCTTTTATAATGAATGCCCAACATATATGTAGTTTCTGCATTGAGCAAATTTAGTTACATTCATAGGAAGACCAGGAAATCAAAAAAAACAAAAAACAAAAAAAAGGTATCATGATCTATACTACTGAACTTCACTAATAATAATTAGTTTGTTTGTGCAGCTAGTAGCTTCATTGGAGCAATGCTTGATCTCATATCCTCTAGAGCCCTTCCATAATAATAAATGACTTGCAATCATCAATAATAATCTGTTTAGATTAAGATTCTAACCTGAACCTACCTAATACTTTTAACAATTATATCGCAACATTAGAATCAAGTTGTTGTTGATACCTGTCCTGGGCTATAGTTCGAGTCTATCACATCAAAACCTACAGCTCTGCTGCCATGCTGGTAGTGTGACCAATGGCATGAGCTAACCACTAACCCATGGCCCAAATAATTTCTAATAAGCCCCACTACCTATTATCCAACATTTCCCTCTTATGTTGAGATTACTCATCTATATTTTTAGCATATTTTGCAAAGGAAACAATGCATGGCCCTGCGATTCCAAGTTGATTAAAAAAAAAAATTATGAACCTATGGCAATAGATTCATAGTGAGAATTGCAGAAGGCCATTTTACTGTAAGATTTTGAGCTTGCAAGGATTCAACAATGGCAGAAAAGACAGTTGGAGTTGTAATAGAATGAGAAAAGAGAGAAAGAGAAAAGTTTCTGGAAACAAGATATTTTCTTTATTATGCAAAGCTCAATTACATATAATACAAGACTACCTATTTATACAAGTCTAAATAGATAGAAAGCTAGAGAAAACAAATCTAATAGAATCTTTCCTAATAATAATATCTTGTAACAAACTATCTGTAAATATCGGAATTACAGTTATCATTCACAGCTTGAAGATCAACTCTGTAGCTTCTTCAACCTTGATCATGCAACAGAGGAATTCTAGAATTGAAGCTGAATGAAGAAAGTAAAGTCCAAAACGTCACCGTTCAGTTTAATACAAAACGCACCGTTTTCTCATCACTTCATTAAACATAACATGTGTTAAGGGAATGACACCGTTTTGGCTTTTTTAAAAACTATTCATTAGCAAGTAGCCGTTGCTCATCCTCTTCCTCAGTTTTATGTGCTTGATCCTCTGAGCTATTACTTCCTTTAACATCCCCCCTCAAAACCATGGGGGCAATGGACATCATGAGTTTGGACTTAAGGAAGCAAAAACAAGCTGTAGGGAGACTCTTGGTAAAAATATCAACTAATTGATCTCCAATAGCAATGTACTTAACCTGTAAATCTCTGCGCAAAACGCTCTCGACAAAATAGTAGTCCACCTCCACATGCTTTGTGCAAGCATGAAAGACAGGGTTAGACACAATAGTCAAGGCACTGACATTATCACACCACAATTTCGGAGGATGGGAGAGAAAAATACCAAAGATCCTTTAGAACTTGGCGAAGCCAAGATAACTCAACTACAGTGGAGGCTAAAGCCCTGTACTCAGACTCCGTTGAGGACCTGGAGACAATGTCCTGTTTCTTAGCACTCTATGTGATAGGATTGTAGCCAAGATACACTAAATAACCAATGGTGGAGCTCCTGTCAAAGGGATCACCTGCCTAATCTGAATCAGAAAAGGTTGAAAGTGAAAGAGGTCTAGGTTGAAGAAAAATCCAAATTGAAGAGTACCATTGAGATATCTGAGAATTCTTTTAGCTGCAATCAAGTGAATATCAGTAGGACTTGCCATGAATTGACAGACTTGATGGATTGCAAAACTCATATCAGGGTGTGTGAAGGTGAGATAATGGAGAGAGCCAACCATAATTCTATACTGATGAGGATTGGAAAGCACAAAACCTTTAGTAGGAACAAGCCTAAGATTTGAAGCACAAGGAGATTGAGCGGGCTTAGAAGTATGCATATTATGTCAAAGAAGAAGGTCTTGAGCATATTTAGTTTGACTTAGAAACAAGCCTTTGGAAGTCTTGGTAATCTGAATCCTTAGGAAATAATGAAGAGAACCTAAATCCTTGAGTTCAAAAGCCTTACTGAGCTAGGAAATGAGGGAGTCGAGGAATTGAGGATTATTCCCGGTCAACACAATATCATCCACATAAACTAGTAAATAGACAATAAGCTTCCCAAACCTTAGGATGAACAAAGAAGAATCAGAAAGAGAGGCTTGAAATCCCATGTGAAGCAATTGCGTTGAAAACTTCTCAAACCAGGCCCTTGGAGCCTGTTTAAGACCAAAAAGGGATTTCCAAAGCCTACACACATGATTAGGTTTTAAGGGATCAACATACCTAAGAGGCTGAACCATATAAACCTCCTCTGTAAGAAAACCAAGGAGAAAAGCATTACTGGCATCTAGTTGCCTCAAAGGCCAATCAAATTGAATAGCAAGAGAAAGAATCATTCTAACTGTTGGAGGCTTTATGACTGGACTGAAAGTTTCTTCAGAATCAACACCATACTATTGATGAAATCCCTTAGCAATCAATCTGGCCTTGTATCTACTAATACTACCATCACTGTTATGCTTGAGTTTGAACACCCACTTGCAACTAACCACATTTTGTGTAGGAGAGTATGGCACTAAAGACCAAGTACCTTGTCTTTGAAGGGCAGCAAACTCCTCATCCATTGCTTTACACCACTGTGAATATTGAACAGCAACCTTGAAGGAGGGTGGTTCAATGATAGTGTAATAAGGTGTAGCAGGCTTTGTTCAAACAGTCTTAGCCTTAGCAAGTAATGCTTTAGGCTTGTAAATGCCATTCTTAGACCTTGTCACCATAGGATGTGAATTTCTAGTAGAAGGAACCTGAATATCAGAAGTCACATGTGGAACTATGGCAGACGGATCAGACACAAGTGATGGAGAAAAGGACTGGTGGAATGGAGAGAGTGACAGGTTATGATTGAGAAGGTGACTAAGATGTGGCAGAGAGAGGAATATAAGGTGTAGGTGAGGAGGTAGGAATATGGTTTGATGAAGGTATAGGAATGGACTGTGTTGCTGAGGGAGTAGGTATTGGAAGGGCTTGAGAGCTAGGAATAGGGCTAGATTGAGATGAGGAAAGAGGATATATAGGAGCAGAATGAGCTGACCTAGAAAATTGATGAATAATAGGATCTGAGGACTGTGTTTGACCAGAAGAAACATGATTTGGATTGATGGTTAAGGACTGAGAAGAAAGAAATTTAGTTTCATTGAATAGAACATTTCTTGAAATGTAAATACGAGAAGTAATAGGATCCAAGCAAATATAACCCTTTGTGTATGCAGGATAGCCAAGAAAAATGCAAGAAGAGGTATGTGGTTGAAGTTTATGAGTGTTGTAGGGTTTTAATAAGGGGAAACAATCACACCCAAAAGCCCTAAGGTGTTTGAGATTAGGCCTGGAATGAGAAAACAGTTCCCAAGGAGACAAATTTTGAAGATTAAGTGTAGGAAGCCTATTAACTATATTAACAGTAGTGGATATGGCATAAGACCAATAAGAAGTAAGTAGCTGGGAATGAGATAGCATAGTGAGTGCAAACTCAACTAAATGCCTGTGTTTTCTCTCAGCTACTCCATTTTGTTGAGGAGTATGTGGGTAAGTAAATTGATGAACAAGGCCATTAGACAAACAAAAGTGTTTAAAGGCATTAGGGGTGAACTCTCCCCTTTTGTCAATTCTTAAAATCTTAATTCTTGTATCTAGCTGATTTTCAATTGTGGCCTTGAAATGTTTAAAAACATCAAAGACACCTGACTTGAATTTTAACAGATAAAGCCAAGTGAATTTTGAGCATCCATCAACAAAAATGACATAGTATAGAAAGTCATTGACAGAAGACACAGGTGTTGGACCCCATACATCATAATGAATCAATTCAAGGGGTTTAGAAGCTTGAAAATCAGAAGTATTAAAAGGAAGCTGATGCATCTTTCCATTTAAGCAATGTTTACAATGAGTGACAATATCACTATTGTTCAAAGTACAAGATACATCAATGGAAGATAGTGCATTACTAAGAACCTTATTACTAGGGTGTCTAAACTTATGATGCCACAATAGCCACTTATTGACACTATTTACATGAAAAACATAAGGTGTTTAATAACATTGTGCAAATTGGGATGACTGAGACTGGAGTGACTGTGGTTGTGATGATGATGCAGAATTGAAAGAAGGAGACTTGAGGAAATGCTTTGAGTAGATAGGGTAGACTTCATTTTCACTCAAGCCTCTGTAGAGGAGTCTCCACGTAGGTATATCCTGGATTTTGAGTTCATTTGCATCAAAGTGACAAGAACAATTATTATGAAGGCAAAATTTATGCACATAGAGTAAATTCATAGCAATTCTAGGAACATGAAGAACATCTTTAAGAATGAAATTATGATATTTGGTATGTAGAGTGCCATTACTTATATGGTTGATAGGTAGAGTCTGACCACCTCCCACAGTGACTTGTTTAGGTCCTTCATACTAAGATTGAAGTGAAAGGTTGTTAAGATTGGCTGTGAGATGATTAGTGGTGCCCAAATCAGCAAGCCAAGGGTCCTGATTATTGGTGATAGCAACATTGGAAGCATTTGTCATGGCAGCAAGCTTGGTAGGTGGATTTTTGCCTTGGTAAGCAAAATCCACCCTATAATAGCAATCTAAAGCTTGATGTCCAAATTTTCCACAAATCTGACATGATGGATGATTAGCTTTGAAGTTCTACGAAGAATTTTGATTATGATAATTCTGAGGAGAGAAATTTTGAACTACCTGAGGAGTGAAGTGTTGACCTCCATTGTTATTGTATCTACCTCCTCTCCCTTTATTAGAATTATTTCTGCCTTTTCCTCTCCCAGAACCATGACCTTAAGGCTGATTTTAAGGACTGCTATTAGGTTTACCATTAGAGGCAAACATAGCAAAAGAGTGAGGGACTAGATCTGAGTGATCTGTCATTGCTTGCTCCTTACTTTGGAGCATGATAGTAAGTTGCTCATAGGAGATAGGATCACTCCTAGTTCGAATAGCTGAGCAAAAATGAGCATATTCTCTAGGGAGTCCTTCGAGTACAATGCATAGTAACTCCTCATTATCAACTATGACTCCCACATCAAATAACTTGTCCTTGACAATTTTGATTTTTTGCAAGAAACTGTTCACAGAATCATTGCCTTTCTTGAGACTTTGAAGCTCAAGTTTCAGATTCAAGATGTTAGCTCTTGAAGTAGAGGTGAACCTTTACTTTAGAGTGTTCCAGACATCTCTTGAGCTTGTAATTCCCACCACAAGAGAAAAGACTTGTGGTGTTAGAGTAGATTTTATCAAGGAAAGCAAAGCTTTGTCCTTGATCTTCCAAGCTTGAAACTCAGGATTCACAACTGAAGTTGGATTTCCTATAGAATCAAGAACAAAAGGAAGAGGCTTTTGAGCAGTACCATCAATATGCTCAACCAAAGAATAGGCTTCCAGAATTGTAATCAATTGGTGCTTCCATGGTATGTAGTTAGTATAGTCTAACTTGATAGACATGAGATTTGACATGTTTAATAGTAACAGTAGTGGAGATTGAATTGGTGATGAAAGATTGGTTGATGGAATAGTGGTACATGAGGGTTGAGTAGTATCTTGAGGTGTTGTTGGATGATTAGTGTGTGAGGACTGAGCAGTGTCTTAAGGTTTTGTTGGAGCCATGGATTTGACTTTGATACAATGTAAGATTTTGAGCTTGCAAGGATTCAACAATGGCGGAAAAGACAGTTGGAGTTGTAACAGAGAGAGAGAGAGAGAGAGAGAGAGAGAAGTTTCTGGAAACAAAATATTTTCTTTATTATGTAAAGCTCAATTACATATAATACAAGACTACCTATTTATACAAGTCTGAATAGATAGAAAGCTAGAGAAAACAATTCTAACAGAATCTTTCCTAATAATAATATCTTGTAACAAACTATCCGTAAATATCGGAATTGTAGTTATCATTCACAGCTTGAAGATCAACTTTGTAGCTTCTTCAACCTTAATCAAGCAATAGAGGAATTCTGGAATTGAAGTTGAATGAAGAAAGTAAAGTCCAAAACTTCACCGTTCAGTTTAATACAAAACACACTGTTTTCTCATTAGTTCATTAAACATAACACGCGTTAAGTGGAATGGCACCGTTTTGGCCTTTTTGAAAACTATCTGTTAGCAAGTAGCCGTTACTCATCCTCTTCCTCAATTTCTGTGCTTGACCCTTTGAGCTATTACTTCCTTTAACATTTACTCCCCTGTTGAATTTGTTTTGCATCCTCATCCCCATCCCTTTTCCTTTATTTTGTATTAGCTTTTAGGATGCTTGGAGTGTTGCTTACCTTAGACTTTGTACTTGTTAATTTCTTTAATTTAGGGTCCGTTTGGATAGAACTTATTTTGCTGAAACTGAAAATTAAAAACTAAAAACACTGTAGTAAAATAATTTTTAAATGTGTGAATAGTGCCGTGGGAATCATTTTTAACGAAAAAGTTGTTGAAAAGTGAAGTTGTGGGTCCTGTGCACTGTTCATGGGACCCACAAAACTGATAAAAGAGGGTTGAAAAGTCAATAAATGACTGCTACTGTTCATGAACAGTAGCCGTTGTCTCCCAAAAAGCGTGCATAGCAACAGGAAAAAAAAAAAGCGTCAAAACGTAAACGCAAGACGCGGACGTGAGATAATCTGTATCCAATCTCTCACTTAATCTCCATTTCACCAACAAAAATAAAAAAAAGAGAGGGGGGGGGGGGGGGATAAAGCCAAAGAGGTTTATGGATACTAGGAGTGAGGAGTGGTTGGGGTCCAAATTTAGCTCCAAGATTTTGAAGCTTTTGACCTAGTGGAGTTTTTTTTTTTTTTTTAATGGATACAGTGAAGGGGTTGATATTTAACCACGGGTAAGCGAACTTAGTGGAAAGTTGGACATTAAAGGTAAGACTCAAGCAATTGAACTTTAATATTGAGAATTCCATTGAACCAAAATGGTAAAGGCAACCTTCAAAGTAAGGGGGAATTCCAAACTTAAAACATACAGGAGAAATCCCACATCCCAGTGGAGTATATAGTTTAGCATCTTAATAGGCTAAACCTTGTCCATTTATCACCCCAAACTTAAGTATTAAGATCATTTCGATTATTTTCTATGAGCCTAAGTGGAGGAGTTTGTTGCCTTTTATCTTTTATCAAACCTCCCCAAACATAACAACAGCTTATAGTTTGGGCTCATTGGGTTGAGACCTGGCAAACAGTTCAGATTAATTGGGTTTGAGTAAAAAATATGTCATTATAAACGGGCTGCGAGTGGGTCACGTCGATTAAGTTGTGACTTTCAAATCAAATGGTGTTATAGGTCAATTCGTAAAAGCATTCACACTCTAAATGTCAAATGCCAAATGTAAGCATTTTTTAGCATTTAAGCCCAAAATCTCCACTCCATTAGAAATTGTAAAAGTCAAGTATTGCAAAAAAATTTGCAATATTGCTACAGTGCAATTCTACATGTAGTAGCTGAATGGTAAACTCTCATATTATTATTTAATTCTCTCTCTCCTACTTTTTATTAAATGCACTTAGCTAATGTGTTGTAATGCAGATGATGGTGATTTTAGGATATATTATTTTATTGTGTAGAAATATTATTTTAATGTGTTGTATTGTAAAATAAAAGTTGAGATGCCGGAGTATTGTAAAATGGTATTGTATAATTGATAAAATAGTTTTTTGGGATGGTAAAGTAAAATAGGATGACATTTTGGGGTGTGAATGCCCCTTTCATCTTTCACATAAAATAAATAAATAAATGAAAAAAAAAAATGTAAAAAATAACAAAAAACTATTAAAAAAAAGAAGTTAAATGATGCGTGATTCTTACAATTCAGAATTTAATAATAATATCATTATCACAAGTTAATTGATTTGCAGTTAAGTGCCCAAAATGTTTCTAAAAAAAAAAAGTGGCCAAAATAATGTAATTTTGGTTTTTTTTTTTATATAAAAAAATCTTAAATTAAAAAAATAATTTTAGGAAAAACAAAAATTAAAAAATAAAAAGAAAAAAAAATTCCCATAACTCTGATGACATTCTAGGCCCTAAGGCAACAATGACACATTCCTTTGACTCTCTTCTCATATGCATACTTTATTTCACTTGGAGAGAGTGAAAGAGATGTTAGTTCACTTGCAAGAAATGAAGTTGACAATGGCAAGGATCTTATGAGTTTTATTGCATGAATTTGGGGTTTAGACTAGTGTTTTAAGCCTGTTAGCACACTAAAGGACGTAGAAATGTTTCAATCTAAGCTACTTGATGCTCTCAAAATTTATATTGTAAGCTCAATTTTCTCTTAATCGTATTGCCCTATGGTCAAACTAGAAAGAATTTTTTTGGTGGTTGCTATTTGATTCAAAGTAGTCATTACTTTTGGATGGTTGGTGTCATGTTACCTTTACATGGTTTAGCATTTGGAGTGAATTTCTAGTTTATATGGTTTTTTTGTTTTTTTATTTTTTTATTTTAATGTTTAAAAAATGATTCCTGTCAAGGGTTAGACGGGTGTGAGAGACCTCAAAAGTTGCCTCTTAAAAAAGATAGAGAGTTTGGAGTGCTTTTTAGGGCACCTCTCTTTTTGGGTAAGTGGTATAGAGTCATCACTTATTTTTTATAAAAAAAATAAGAAAAAATAAATATGTGACTGAATTATTCTCTTCATTGATTGAATAAAAAATTACATATTTGGAAAATTGAAAAATTACATGGCTTTGGGTCCTAGTTACAAACTACCAAATAATTACATTGCTTTTTGTCCTAGTTAAATTCTACCCAAAATAAAAAGTAAAGACAAGGCTTAGATCTACTTAACCAAAGACCTAAATCCAGAGGCTAGGTTATGGAATGGGAAGGTGTTAGGCACCCATTCCGCCCAAATAGAGTATGGTCTTCTAGACTCTTGTGGCCAATGTACCTTTTTATGCATGTCATAAATGATATGTTGAACATGTTAAATAAATATTAAATCATATAAATTTATTTATGAATGAACTCTCTTATTTTGTTTAAAAATTTAGTTTTGTTTTAATTGGTAAAAAAAAATTGATTTTGATTTGTCAAAATACCAGATCTGCTTTTTAGGATGTAGAAAAAGGTGGTTTTTTGAGATAGAAAATTCAGGTCTGTGTTTATCACATGAAATAAAGTCTTTTGATTTGAAAAATATCAGATTTGTTATTTTTAAGAATTAAAAAAAAAAAAAAGGTTTTTGATAACAGAAACGTCAGATTTGTTTTTTATATGTTTTAAAAGAATGAAAAAGATTTTTAAGAAGAAAGTTTCACTCATAATTTAAATTTATGCAACATGAATTATATAAAACAAACACAAACACAATCATGTTTAATCTTTTTCTTTATTTCAAAAATCTGCATATGTTAAAGAAGAATCAGATCTGTATCTAAGAAAGATACAAATCAATTCAGATATACATCTAAGAAAGATGCAAATCTGTTTTTGTTTTAAGAAAAAGAATTATTCACATGCAGATTATTGGAATTAAGAAAAAGATCATAACAATTGTATAAAAATCAAGATCATGCTTTAACAAAACAATAAATAATAATTCGTGGATAAAGAAAAACATTCATCATCATAAACAAGAAGCATAAAAAGAAAAGGTGATTGAAAGCAACCTCTTGCATGAGCACTCCTTGTTCTTGAGAGGATGTTTTGAGGTTTAAAGAAACTTATTCGGTTATCTTTGAAACCTAAAAACCCTAATTTTAGTAGCAAATTTAAGAGAGGATCAGCAAATATTAGCAATTTGAGAGCCTCAAAACGTATGCCTTCCAGAGTGTAGGAAAAGGTCCTGAATTATGAGACCCAGCCTCTATTTATAGAGGTCAGAAGACTCTAAAAAATAGCTCTGATGTGTAGAATGTGAATCGAGACTCATCCTTTTGCGAAAAGATCGAAAAGAGTGTGTCTTATCGTCACCCGAAGGGCGTTGGGCCAAAGCCTAAAATGGGGAAATTCGGCCCTTTTAAAGTGCCATTCGGCACTCCAAAAGTGTCAAATGGGTTCTTGGACACCGAACGTTCTTCCATGTTCGGGTGCGTTTTGGACTCTCCTTCTAGGGTTTTTTGATCCGGTCCCCGCACTTAGACGTGTTTTCTTCCTTAGTCTATGATTTTTAAAATTTTTTTTTTTATCTCTTTTCTGGATAATTTAGGCTTCTTCAGGAATAATTATCTTGTAGATAAATACCCTAAAATAAATCTTGATAAAATTCAGATTATCTACAATTTTATTATTATCCAATCATCCCTTTTGTTCCTATGCATGCAATCCTATTTTAAAGACTAATTATCAACCAATCACAAAATTATTTAATTAATTTTAATTGCTTAGCTAATTAGAATTAATTTAAATTGATCATGTGTGGTTGACTCTACCTAGACACAATGCATGTTGACTGTGCAACTTGATCATGCGATATCTTTCGATCCGATGGTCCAATTTGGAAATTGGACACACCATTATAACTGTTAGAATCTCAAGATCATTTTTATGATATGCAATGACTAAATTAATGCATGTAATGCAAAGACAAATTGATGCATGTAATACAAGAACAAATTGATGCATGTAATGCAATCATGATTTTTGGGGTACATGGATGGTCATTCAAGTCATTCTCCTTGATTAGATCATGGTTGCAAAATTGAGTGTCTACAACGGGTTAACTCAATGTGACTAAGAAAAATTGGTCAAGTCACAAATCAACCCGTTTTTATTCTAAGTCAAAATTTTGGAGTTTTGGTTGGGTGTTTTCCTTTGGGATTGGGTTCAATTTTGCATGGTCTAGGTTTATCCGTATAGGGAGGTGATATCTTATGTATTAGAAGCATGTAGCATCTCTCTCACAATATGAGTCATATGTGGATGGAGAAAAGTTCCTTTAAGTCAAAAACTTAGCATTAAGAAAGTTATTGTTGTGTAAATAATAGAAAAATAATTAGTGATAAATACTCAAATTCCCTTTGCTAATACAATAGATTTAATATAAATAATCAATACAATAATAGAGAATTAAAATAAGTTCAAGAACAATCTCACAAAGTTATAGAATAACGTGAATGCATTACTTCTATAAAAGTTATTTCTATATTTTCACTTTTTTACCTCTATATCCTATATCTCTTCCTTTTAGTCTTCCTTTCACTCTTACAATTTTCACAAGAGGGGGTAGGTATGGAATTAGTACGGCATCAAGCCCTTGGAATCATGTGGGCTGTTGATCCCATCTATAACTCTCACAAAAAGAGGCTAATATTGGGCACTTGGTCTCATAAGAACCGCGAATACCGAATACCACCTAGACCCAATGAGGTGTCATGGTAGGATGTTGCCACTTGCCACCCATAGAAAGAGCCACTTGGCAACTTGAGAGCTACCAGCTCGACATACCTCATACAAATTATTATTTTAATTTAATTACTAAGAAAATTTAGGTTGTAAAAATATACGATTCACTATAAATATCAAGTGTTTGGAACACACACACCAATAGAAAACTCTAAGTGAACTTGTCTAATGTGTCACATATACTTCCCAATAGATAAGAGTCGTTTTGCACTTCTCTAGATTAGAACCCTACAAAAAGTCCTTTTGGAGTTTGCTAATATTCACGAAGTTTGTTCAAGAAAAGCATGTATGAGGTTGGGATAAATTAGGTAGTTGACTGTATCAAGGTTTCCTTTCTAGCGAAGAATAAAAGTTTTGAAGAAAAGTTCCTTTCGCCATTTCTTAAGAAAGAATCTAGTATCTCAGGCTGGTGCATTTATCTAGTCAAGGAGAAACCCAAGTATTTAGCATTCACCTAATTGGAGAGTGAAACTTGTTGGGAAATTGGGGCAAGCACAAGAAGAAAGAATCACAAAATATTGGCTTTAAGACTCATTGAATTGATATCACTAAGACTAGGACTGTCCAAGTCAAACATGGACCCAATAAAACTACTTGATTCAAAGTCACTTGAAATAAGAACCACTCTATTAGAGTAGTGCGGCGGTTGACGATGGGTATTGAGTGTCCAAACCAATCAACATTGGATTGAGTGATGGTTTTCCCCTCCCAGATATCTATCTCACAATAACACGTCCAAACATTTCCTATGTCGTGCATCATGTGAGCCAGTTCATGTATGCTCCACAGTCAATTCACTATATTGTGAGCTAGTTCATATATGCTCCACAATCAATTTACTAAGTTGTTGTTTGCGCATTCTTCAATATCTCAATGGCACTATTTTCTTGTCTTGAGAGCTTACTTTGCTACTAACTAGGCAAAAAACCTCACTAATTTACGACCCACAAATATATAATGCTTCCTCCTTAGCTCCTTTATGATCTGAAGCAATAAAGAGCCTGTAGTGTCCTATTCCAATACTGAAGTTGAATATTGTGCCCTTATCAATACCACATTTGAACCCCTCTTTAGTTGCGTTGGATCTTAAAGGATTTTGGTGTTTCCACTTTATCTACCACTTAACTTACTGTGACAACTAGAGTGCAATTCCTATTGCTCATAATGATGACTTTTACGAATGGACCAAACACATTAAGATTGATTGCCACTTTGTCTAGCATCATCTGCTTCAAGGTTCTCTCAAGTCACTATCTTTCATTTCCCAAGATTAGCTTGAAGACATCTTTGCCAAGTCACATCCTATGGGATGTTTTCGTGCTCTAGTTAAGGGGAGCATGGGGGATGTTAGTGTATACTCACTGCGCTATATGCCAATTATCATTTTTTTATCTGTCACTCATAGAGTCAAACTTTAAATCAAAATATAAAAATAGAAACCTCATTTTCTAGAAGTTTAAAATTAATTCCAAACTCTAAAATCCTAAAACCTTCACCTACAACATCATGCTCATTTGCATTGTGTTTTTTCCATTGTCAACAAACCAAAACATATCATTCACAATACAGTCTACCTTAAAAATTAAAATTTCATAAGAAAATCGAAATAGAACTCAAGTGAAAACCTTGTAACTCAACCGGTTACCATCTCTTGATGTATCTATGACATATAGGATTCAAATGCTATCTCACCCATTGTAATTATCAAATTATAAAAAAAAAATAAAAAAAAAAATCTAGTAAAAGCAAACCTGCCTTTTAGGGATGTAAACAAGTCGAGCCGAGTCAAATATTAAAAGTTCAAGCTTGTTTATTTATTTATTTGAACACAAGTCAAGTTCGAGCTCATCACCAAACAAGATTTTATATTCATGTTTGACTCATTTTCTTGTCGAGCAAGCTCGAACTTGTTTATGAGCTACTTGATTAATTTATTCATTTCTTATATATTGTGAAACTATGACTAAAATATTTTCTCTCTTCACAATTTCATGAGATTTTCCCACTAATTAACCATTTATATTATCAATAAGTTACAAATAATAATTTAATATCATATAAACTTATAAAATCTAATTTCAAGTCTATATAAATATATTTTTAGACAAGTATATATATATATATAATTACATATATAAAATTATAAAATTATATATATTTAAATTGTGCCCAAATATGAAGAAAAATATGTTTAGACAAGCTTTTTTTCAAGTTAAGGTTGAAATATTCTACATAGCTTGGTTTATTTAAAGCAAAAGAAACAGAGAAAGATAAGAGTTAGAAATATTTATTTAAGAGAAATAATATATCCATAACATTTTTATAACAAATTTTAAGTGATAATTTATTACTAGTTGCTATTATTGGGGCAAAAAAATAATCTTAGTGTTAAGTTCAAATTTAAATTAATAATAACTAACCACTTATGATTTGTTGTAAAAATATTAAGAACTTAATATATCTCTCTATTTAATAATTTGAGGTTGGTGAGTTTTAATTAGGCCACCTGGATATCCAATCCATTAGCATTACAGACAGTAATTGCAAATTAATAGACAGTCATTTTTTGAAGCTTTCGCCCTTCGCCCTTCTTCCGTCTTTCACTCTTTCGTCTTCGCTCTGTCACTGTGTCAGTGTCAGTAATTGCTTCTTCTGTGCAATTGTTGGAGAAATTAGAAAGGTTCGAACTCTAACCCCTCCAATTTCATTTCATTTCATTTCTTCTTCTGTGCAATTGTTTCTAGTCGTTGAAACTGAAACTAAACTCAACTCCTAAACTTTTCAAAATCTCTCTCAATACTTTTCCTCTATCGATTGCGGTACTGATGATAAATTAGATTTACATTTTAGGGTTTAATCTAAGTGCGTATCAATGGCCTTTCAAATTCTCAATTCTATAACATTGAGAACAAATTACAACATAGGCTGAGGGCGAGGCTCCCCTTTTTTGGGTACATTTTTCCGAAACGGGAACTTTTTTTTAAATGTTATTGGAAGAGTTCATTGACCCTAGTATGATCAACCTGCTTCAATTGTTTTTATTTATTTATTTATAGCATTTTGTTAATTTGGTGGAATATTAATTTGGAAAATTGTTAGGCACCCTGGAATATTGTAACACGGTACTCCCTCCTCTTACAGAAGTGGTGGGTCTCACTATAAATTTAATTAGTGGGACTCGTTATTATGTAAAAGGCTGTATTCCTGAATAATTAATTCATTAGTCTTAATCTCATGTTGTATTCATGCAAATTGTATTAGGGTATATTATGAGTCATTTTGCGTGCAAAATGGTAGGATATAGAAAGAGTAGTTGCAGCAGCTATACTTAAAATCTTTTTAAATAGTTTCCTACCATGTTGTTACAATCTCAATTTTGGTTTCATTGATTTCAGCCCTTCTTCCTCATCAATTTAAGCTCAAAGCTCTTGCACTTGTATGTGGCGTGGTGTCAATAAATTTGTGGTCTCCCATGGACGAAGATTTATCTAATCGTGCTTCAATCCTTCCATGGATTTGGGTCATTGAAGCTCTTGCACGCTTCAAGCAAGTGGACGTTTCTGTTTTGCATGGTATTCTGAATCCAAATCTACCCAAAAAAAAAAAAAAAAAAACTTGTTATAGGAATAGTTTATTTTTTGGATTATCTTTTTAATCAATCTTTTAGCCAAAGGTTGCGGTTTGGGGATGTTACATGATTTCTTTGTTTCAGATTTGTTTGAATTGGTTCCAGAATTACCTGATGATTTGGGGAAAAACATGAGGGAAATGTTGGCCTTGAGATGTTTGGAGTGTTTATTTGATCCCTCTAATGGAGTCAGAAATGGTGATTATTCTACCCTGGATTCAAAAGTTGGGCTTGATTTTTCAAAAAGCTGTGAAGATGTTCTCCAACACATATTGCATGAGGTATTTTAAAAAAAAATCTAATTTCAATGCTTCATTTGTATGTAATATCGTGTGTATTTTATCATCTGCTTCTAAATTTTAGGAGCTTGGATTTTCATTTTGATGTTGAACGTTTCTTTTGTTAGACATCATTATCAGATCTTAAAATTGCTGGACCTGAGCTCCTAAAATGGGATGTTCGCCCCTTTATTATTCATAAAAGAGCTGGAATGCCTAAGCTTGCCTTACAACAGGTAAAGGGAGATTTTTTGCCCCCTGTTTCTCTCTCATGACCTTTTCTTTGTTTCATCTATTATCATTCATTATTATCTGAAAATTTATTTATAAAAAAAAAAAAAAAAAAATCTATTGTCATTCATTATTTGGTTTTGTGTTTCTTTATCAACAGCTGAAAGATTCAATTCTTGAAGGTATTCATCCATATGCTGATTCCTTGAAGGAAAGGAGTGGATTGACATTGACAAGTGCAGGTGATGGAATTCCTGTGAATAATGGTAATCACAATGCACTTACACATAGAGTTAATGGGAGCTGCTTTGATACTCAACACATGGGAGCAAAAGGGAAATTGATACCAACAATGCTTGAGCATGGGAATCAGCTATTGAAAAAAGATCCTTTTAATAGGAATTTATTACTTTCCAAGAGGGGAAGAAATAGGTCTGCTACTGAAAATATGGTTGGCGACTTCCATGAGAACCAAAATACATTAAATGATGGTTACAATCTCCACATAAATGCCAAAAAGCAGAAGCAATGTCCCTCTTCTTCAACTCAGTCCATAGAAGAGAACCCAGTCCCTCTAGATGGAACAGGACTGTTAGAAGATTCTTCTGCAAGAGTCATGCCAGTTTCTGAAAGAGAAGGTTGTGATTTGGCAAAAGGTCAGATAGGAACTCTGAAAGAAGGCAGGGTTCTAGAGGATGGTCATGATGAGCATACTGTCTCGGTGAGATGTGGCCACAACAGTGATGATGAATTCCATCATAATCAGTCAGAGACTTCTGATAATGCCACAATGATATGTCAAGATCCTTCTGCAGATGAACCTTGTAAAAATATCGCTGTCAACAAAGACATAGATGATAGTGAGCATTGCGTTGAACCAAGACCATTAGTTGGTCCCTATAGTGCAACCATGATGGTTCAAGACATGTCTGTTGATGAAGTCAAAGATGATAGTGAGCATTGTACTGAACCTAGAACATCAAGTGGTCCTCTCCTGAAAAAGACTCTAGAAGATGAATTCCATCATAATCAGTCAGGGACTCTTGATATTGCCACAATAATGCTTCAAGATCCATCTGCTGATAAACCTTTCCAACATGTCTCTGTCAACAGAGACAAAAATGATGGTGAGCATTTTGTTGAACCAAGACCATTTACTGGTTCTCTCCCTCCTTGTAGTGCCAGTGTGATGGTTCAGGACATGTCTGAAGTTAAACCTGGTCAAAAGATCTCTGTTGATGAAATCAAAGATGATAGTGACAATTGTGCTGAACCTAGAACATCAAGTGTTCCTCTCTTGAACAAGACTCTAGAAAATGAATCCCAATGTAATTGTGGACATGATTTTCAACTAAAAGCACCATATGCTGCATCTCTGGATGGATCCCAGCAGAAGATTATCACTAATGAAGCTGAAGAGGTTATGGATCGTTGTTGTGAAGCAGAGACATCAAATGACAGCGATGAGTGTCACAATTATAAAATTGATGTCTCCAAGAAAAAACTTGAATTCTTGCGCTCCCAGTGCAAGTATAGTCATGATTCCTTAGCATCAGCTGGTTGTACAGAGCATAACTTTTGTGTGAGGTGTAATGAAGGTGGTCAGTTGTTAGTATGTAACACAAGAAATTGCCCATTGGTGGTTCATGAGAACTGTTTGGGTTTCTCATCCAGATTTGATGACAATGGAAACTTTTACTGCCCCTTCTGTGTATATTCTCTTGCTATTTCAGAGTGCCTTGAAGCTAAGAAAAAGGCCTCCTTGGCAGAGACAGAACTAAATAAGTTTATTCATATGGATTTGAAGCATCAGCCAAAAGAACTCATGCAACAAGCAGAACCTTCTGCATCATGCGATAATGTCAATGCAACACTTAGAGAGGAAGAGATAACTGTAACTACTGGGACACTAAATGAATTCACTAACCAAGGACAAGCTCACCATGAGGAAAACACGGATGTTATTCCTGTCAATCAAAGACAGGCAGAAGAAGGATTTCATCAGGAAGTTTCAGAGCAACAGATTGCTGATCCACCACGGGAACCTGTTTGGGCACTTAATATTGATGGAGAAGGAACTTCTGGAGATGAAACTAATAAGTCTATCATTTTTAATTATTCAATAAGATTACGAAGGCGGGAGAGTTATCAGTAAGTTGTTCATTTATCAAGTCCTTTTAATGCAATTATCATCTTCCCTTCATGTCATTCTAGGCGTTAAGTATTTCTACCTTGCATAGTCAGAAGCTGTCTTAAAAATTTGTAATGTTCTCTGGTAACCATATTTGGTCTTGGAATCATGTTTTCTTACCCCATGCACTCTGGTTATGAGTGGCAGTCTAGGTTTGCATTGCATTGATTGTCCTTCATTGATAATGACTTTTTTTTTTTTTTTTTTTTTTTTTTTTTTTTTTTTATAATTTAATTTAATTTTTTTATAATTTGTAGTACATACCCAGTACTTCCTCCTCTGGTAAGGCGAAAAAGGGTTCCATGGACTGCCGAGGAGGAAGAGAGACTAAAGGTATTTGTTTTACCTTTTGAATGCATCACTTTATATTGACAAGTAGTTTAAAAGTCCATAGTTTTACTTATCACATTTGTATGCAGTCATTGTTAGTTTAAGTGTATTCAAGTTCATATTTAAGACTGGGTCTCAAAATTTTATATTTTCTCTTTCAGAATTTCCAAAAAAGAAAAAAAAAAAATTATAGTTTTTGTATGTACTTTACATGCATTTGATGAAGAATGAGAGTTGCTAGCAGTCGGCGTGATAAGTTGTATACTTGTGGCTCTCATTTAGGACTAATGGCCAGTGGTTCATTGATGAGATATACAACAACAGGTCTTATATTCTTAATTTTTGTTTTTCCACTAAGAAGCACCGGTACTTCAAACTAGTGGTCATAGATGTATCAAACATCAATTCAATACAGAAACTCTCAGATATGGGGGGATAATTTTTTTTGATGACATGCAACCTCACCAGGGCAGGGCCCTTTGGATCCACCTCTAGGGAATAAACCAATAATGCACAACCCCACCCACTTGAACCGTTTATCAAGTAATCCAAGGGAACTCCTAGTGGGGATTGAACTTGGATGTCTGGGTCTACAAATTATCCCAAGCCTCCAACCGCTAGGCCACACCCTGACAGGTATGGGGGTATTTAACTTTCCTGCTCATTCTCCCTCAATCTCACTTCTCTCTATGAAACTAATAATGTCTTAGTTAGTTTTATTATTCAAACATGTTTTATGTCCTTTAGGATTTGTTTTCTATGTTTTATACTAAAATTTAGCATAATATGAGTTTAAGAATATTTATTTATGTAAATCATTGATTAAAGTACTCTTGTATCATATTTTAATTTTCAAGAATTAACATGTCTGCTGTGTTCATCTCAGATTATATATATATATATATATATATATATATATATATATATATATATATATATATATATCATGTATCTATATCATTGCTTTTAGGAGGTTGCATATGTCTTAAGTTCTTATGTTGATTTTTTTTCCCCTATTTTAGGAGGGAGTGCAGAAACTTACAAACCCCAACGACAGTAATATCCCATGGAAGAACATTTTGGAATTTGGTGGTGATGTGTTTCGATCAGATCGTACAACAGTAGACCTAAAGGACAAATGGAGGAACATGTGCAAAAGAAGCCCCAAGTCAAAACAGTAGTTTGTAATATATAGACGGATTATATATGGTAAGAGTTACATATGTGTTTCATTCAGTTCAAGTTTTTAAAAACCTTTTTTAAAAATTTGGCATACAAAACAGTATGAATAAAGCGTAAATATAAATACTTACAGGTATAGAAGTATACTGTGAATTTGTGTGAAAATTTTGGGGCTAAAAGAACATCTGTATGTTAATCATTTCTTTTATTATATTCAAATTCTGTAGCTTACGTATGTTATGTGTACATTCTCATATGATGTTACCTACAGCCAACTAAATATTAATATGTTTACATATTTAGTTTTCAATTTTTTGTTGTATTTCAAACGACCCTTCGTTCTCCCACAGGAATGGGTAGGAGGATAAGGTCACGGGTTCGATAGATTTGATTTTTTTTTATTTTTTTATTTTAAAAACCTAGTAATAATAATATACATACATACATAGGATGTTGAGATTCAATCATTCAAATAATAATAAAAATTCAAGTAAATCAAATAAAAATTCAAGATTATTATTTATTTTTTTTTGACAGTAAAATTCAAGATTATTAATAATAGTATGAAAATGTTTTTTTTTTTTTTTTTGATGATGTGGAACCTCACCAAGGCAGGAATAATAGTATGAAAATGCTGACATTTAATATAAATAGCTAAACATTTAAATATATATATATATATATATATATATATATATATATAAATTTTTTATAATGTTATTGTTTTATATAATAATACACCTTAGCACAATAAACAATTTTAGTGCCAATAAGAGTATAAAAGTTTAGTCAAATTGAAGTAGTTTTGTACGAGTATAATTATGGAAAAGTTTAATATGTATTTTACGCTTTAATTTTTTATTTATCTTTTATAAGTGTGTTTTCAGAGCATTTTTATTTCAGACAGTAAATTAGAGTTCTTTTATAATAAAAAAAATAAGCACATGTAGCATACCTTATATTACGAGTGTTTTACTAACTATGATCAAAACAAAGTGCTTTGTCCTGGTCAGCTTGCATATTGATATATGGATATATTTTGCCCTTTTGATCTGCCCTTGATATCTCACTTTGACCCAATGATTTTTTTTTTTTTCATGAATCACTTTGATCCAATGACTTTTTGTTATTACGATTGCCTCTGGCGATCAAAGTTTAAATAAGATCAATCTTATCTTGAAATATTTTAATAAGGTTTTTAAATTTGATAATATTTGCCAGGATAACTGTATATACTTTTTCAAAAGAAAACTGTAATTACTTATTGATCATAATTCCTATGGATGATGTAAATACAATTTACTTTTGATAAAGTAAGAGAAAACTTACTTATTGATCATAATTTCTAGAAAAGTGGTACATCCACAACATTTTCATAACAAATCATAAGTGGTAAGTTGTTATTAGTTCTAATTTAAACCTATCATTGAAATTACTTTTTAGCTCGTTAATAACAACTTGTAACAACTTGTTACTTATGGATGATGTGTACTAATAAAAAAAAAAAAAAATCCTATGGATGATTTGATTATTTTTTATGGAGGGACCTAAGGGCCCATTTGGTTGGGATGATTATTGTGGGGATGGGAAATGAGGGAGAGAAAGGTGGGGAGAAAATGTTATGGGATAGTGTTTGGTTGGGGGGGGGGGGGGGGATGGTAGAGAAAATGGTGGGCTTAGGAGTTTTCCCCGGGTCCACCATTTGGGGTGATTTTGGAATCTCCTCAATTTGGGGAGAAAATATGAGGAGAAAAGGGGGCTTGATTGGAAATTAACCGCCTATCCCCTACACCTCCCACTTGTGTTTTTTTTTTTTTTTCAAATTTAACGTTTAGGTTATCTATTTATTTATTTTTATTAATAAACATTGACAGCATTTTTTTTCTTTTGAATTTTATATATATTAATTTAATATGCTATCAATGAAGTGTTTACTGTATTAAATGATTTTCATTGTTTGTTGAGTTTTCTTATTCATATATTTATAGAGGCTCAATAGATTTTTACTATTTAGTGTACAATCTAAAAGCATGGATTCAGCCAAAGGTCTTGTAGCTGAATTGACACCTCCTTATGCACAAAATGCTTGCGGGTTTAGGGGGGAAAGGGTTTGAACTGTGGGATTAGCAGCATGTTGTAATTATTTTTCCAAAAAAAAAAAAAAAAGCATGGATTCATGTTAAGGGTGTTCCTTGAAATTGAAATCATTTGTTGATGTAAATAGGAACCACTTAACAACCATGGAATATATTATGATTAATATTATTGAGCTGGGGTTTGGAACCTCAAATAAAACCCTAATACACATGCTATCTAGCTCAATTGGTATGGTGGACTGGGATCCCAGTCTGTCTAAGGACAATTTTTTCTACATTCAGAATCTGTACAGTGGACTTCCAATTGTTGGTACATGTTAAGGCTTGGGAACGGGTTTTCTGTTTTTGGAAAACTACAGGAACGATAGACTAGCTGGTCTTAAGTTTTTAATTGCTGGTCTCTTATGGATTGGTCCTGATAAAAAACTAGGACATAGAGCAGTTTGCAATTACTAGCAAAATGTTGAGGTTTTAGAGAATATTAGTTGTGTGTGCCAGTCATTGTGGATAAATTTTTGGGAATTAAACCATGAATAATGAAATTCAATTATATTTATAAGAATTTGAATAACATTTTCTTTATGAGATTCTTACTGGTTTTTTTTATTGGAGTTTACTTTATGTCTTAAGACCTATGTTGCTAGGGATTTTTCACAACATGTGTTATGTTTTGGAATTCTCACAAAGAGTTCCTCTAGGTTTAGCGGTAAAAAGATCTGGTGGTGTGATTCTCTTATTGCTGTTTTGTTTAACACTATTATCCCAGTGGCTGTTAAGTTCATCTAAATAATGTATTTCTTCACAATTTTTGACAGCTGTACAGGTGGTCAACTTGAAGAGGGAGGGAGAAAGTTCTTTTTGATTCTTGACCTCAGAGATCACACTGCTAGGTTTTTATTTATTTTGTTATCTGGATTCTGGGTGCTAAAAGTGACAATCACTTGTCACTTGCCCCTTTGCGTGAGTTGAATAGGGATTTTGCATCTCTTGTTATCATCATTCTCAATGCAAAGGAAAATATATAGAATTCGTTTTATATTTGCTTCTTGCCGTTTCTTTCTCCCACAGATTGAGACAGATGCACATTTAACTTGTCTTGATAGTTCAACTTTTACTGAGAACAAAAGCTAACATGTATATATAATATATATATATATATATATATATATATATATATAATGAGAAATGTCATGTCTGTAACATTTTTTTAACACTTTCACAATAAATTCTAAGCGGTAAGTTATTACGAGTTGTTATTAGTAGAGCAAAAAAGTAATTTTAGTAACAGATTCAAATTAAAACCAATAACGCCTAACCAACTATGATTTGTTGTGAAAATGCTATAAAAATGTTATAAACATGGCACTTTTCATCTATACTATCAATAACAGGTTTTTCTATTTGATTTTCAACATTTTGCATACTTAAATACCCCCACACAAATTCTTAAACTCTTTAAAATACCTCTATCTTTTAGTTAAATAATTTTAAATTAAAAAATACAAACTGGTTAAAATAGTAGTTTACTGTTCCTAAGTTTTAGGTTTTTTCCTTTATCTTTTCCATTCAGTCTAAAAGGACATTATCTCTATTTGTTTTTAAAACATTATTTCACGTTACCTTCCTTTTTTATTTAAAAAAATTACAAAAGATTATTTATTTATTATCACTTTTTTACATTATAACACCAAACCAAAATAAACAAATAAATAAAAAAGAGCATTATTGCACACGTAAAGCATGTGTGATGAGTTTAGTATATAATAATAGTTTGATTGAAAAGGAAGAAAGATATTGAATGAACTAAAAGAGATTTTTTTTAAAGAATGTTTGATTCATTCTTTGTTTGGGAGTTTAAGAAGAAAGAATGGAAATGTTGAAATGGAATTCTTCTATTCCTTCCCCTTTTAAGCATTTCTCACTAAAGGGTGCAAGATAAAAAGTGGTGGGGGGGACAGTAAACACAGGAAGGATGAAAAAAAGAAAAAGAAAAAGAAAAGGTATTCTTGTTTGTCATGTGTTTAGTAGAAAGGAGAGAAAAATGTAATTAGCTAAAGTAGTGTAGATGACTCCATGTTTGCGAGGATGAAAATTGGAGGTATGGAAAATATAAGAAAAAAAAGAAAAAAAAGAAGAGGAAATAAGATATTCTTGCTTGTCGTGTGTTTGGTACAAAGGAGAAAAAATTTTAATTATTAGATGGCATCATATAAAAGTAAATGTATCATATTTATTATTTTATTTTGTTCTCTCTATCCATTGATTATTATTATTATTTTTTTTTTTTTGAGAAACAAACACACATACAATGGAGAGGGAAATGTGTTCTAACACAAAGGCACACCACGACTCCACTCAAAAACCATGGTTTTATATGAGAATAAAAATTGGATAAATTAAAATACTTAACATTATACCTTATAAATACACTTAGATATAGATCAAACTGCAAATTTGCCAACTTATCTTAGCTGAGGACTATCGATCCCAAACCCAATTCCAATTTTTTTGGAGAGATTTTGTGGGTTTGGGGAGAAAATACTCTTCCAACCCTTTTTCTTTGTGCTGCATTTTCCTCTTTACCAAATAGAGGAAAATTGTAATTACCCCACCATTCTCTCCTCAAGTTTCCCACATCTCACTTTCCACTCCAACAGAGAGAATTTGAGGATCTGAACTTTGACAACTGACAAAGTAATAAACTCATAAGAATTCTTGCTTATTCACCAATAGTCACAGACTCACATGGCGTAATATCTTATAACATAGAAAAGGCTAATCTATCTCAGGTCAAATTGCAAGCCATATAAGATTGAAGAACATAACTCCTAAACGGAAATCGTAAAAATCCTATACATAATTTCAGCTGAAAAAATAAATGGATATCAACACTTATTTTTGGTTAGGTAAAATGATTATCAACACACAAAGGTCAACTTCATGGTTCTCCTCTCATTTGACTTTGTTTCATTGATTGGGTTTTACTTGAAGTTTTTCCATCTCTGATTGGGAGTATCGTTGATGCTGACTGAGTTATGAGCTGAAAATTTTCTAGTAAACTTACACTCATAATGTATTTATGATGAGATACGTCCATCACAGTCCTAGAGTAGAATTCTCTCAAGTCTCAAATTCAAATATTTTATATTCATAAAATAAAGTAAAATAAATAATAATAAAAAATATATTCTTCATTCATAAGATATGGTTTGCAATCATGCTGTTTTGTATGTCATGCAACTTGGCCCATGTTAAAAATCTCTTAGCTATTGTAATATTCTCCTTGTTAACGTGTTTCACAAAGAGAAATAGAAAGTTCTACTTTAAAACCACAATTACAAGATTAGCAAATTGCAAAATTCTTGCAAAGTTATCATCCTCTTTATTGCGACGATTACATAACCATTAATCGTGATTATCTCATGTCATAATCCTCGTTTATAAATGAGATGATATTGCGCTTTGCAGCACTTATTGGTAAGAATGTACTTCCATTGAGAGAGAGAGAGAGAGAGAGAGAGCATGGGATAAAGGTGAAGGAGAGATTCCCGGGAATCAGGTTGTGAATGGCAGGAAAACATGTGAAATAAAGCTCGTGAAAATGAAAAATGTTTGTGAGGTGGATCGTCACTCTTCCCTTCTCTCTCTCTCTTAGTAAAAATTCAGCTCTTTAGATTTATGGAGAACCAACGCTTATAGAATCCGAGGAAGAGATAGTGGGACTTCATTCAAAGCATTCATCACTTGACTCAAAAAAGCAATCTTGCCAAAAATTCCACTCACCACCTCAACATTTAATGCAATCTAACTAGTATTCAGTATTCGCTCACACTCACTACTTGTTCAATTGATACTTCGGCATGACTCCAGTGGCATCTCTGAGGACAAGAATATGAAAAACTATTAGAAAATTGAAGCTTTTGACACGGTAATTTGTCATAGTATCAAAGTAAGAGAATCATTATTCATTAGAAAATTGTGTGTTTTTCTTTTTTGAATTTTTAAAAGATATATTTATATACAAGATTGTTAGAAATTGCACAATTTGGGTCATTATTTTAAATCATATTATTGGAGTTCAACTCAGTCTCTTGTCTCATTCAAGCATGTTCAAATTTATTCTCACGTAGTCATAAATATTTATATGTTTTTGGTTTCGTAGATATACTCAAAAAAGTATAAATTTACGAGCGTTCCATTGACTCATGCTCATTAGAGCATAAACGATAAATCAAATGAATTATATATTCCTATAAAAAAAAAAAATGAAGTACATATTCTGTGAGAGAGAGCTACACTTTTTACCCACTTTAGTTGTGAACATCATGGCAAGGAAACATAGATTCGTTTAAAACTACAAGGTTTCTAACAAATTTTTTTTTTCTAGGTAACCTCCATCTCATATCGAGTATGTTTGTAGGGTAGAGTACCTCGCTTGTAATTCCTTTTAATATATAGTCATTGAAGCATAGCAAAAAGAAAAAGACCCCCTTTTTTCAATTATAAAAATAAAATGGTTATCCATTGAATATTGTAACAACTCAAGAAAGTTTGAATTGGTAACTAGTACTCCTACAAGGCTACAACATTTTTGTTATTATATATAAGACATGGGATCACAAATATGGAGTGGCATTATGAAATCTAGGAATTTCCAACAAGGAGTGTTCATAAGTTGGGTTGGGTTGGATTTGATGATTTTTTTCAACTCAACCTAAGTTTGTCAAATTGAGAAATTCTCAACTCGACCCATTACATGCATAGAAACCAACCCAACCCAACTCAACCCACATGGATTAGGTTGAGTTGAATCAACTTAGAGGGTTGTGTTTATATGTTTCAAGCATTGTAAAAAGATTGATTTTTTATTAATTTTTTAATAAACTATTACAAATAACATAATATGCTTAAATTATAGTGCAGATTTACAAATTCATGAAAACTAATTCTTAAATACAAAAATAAATCAAACTAAAAAAATTTAAAAAAATGATAATTAAATAAACTTATATTTATGATGGATGGGATTGGGTCAAATTTGTTAAAAAAACTATCAATTTGAACCCAACCCAATCCGAAACTCAAAATAAAATTTCAACTCAATTCACTAACCTATGAAAGCCAATCCGAGATGTTGAATTGGGTCGGTCTTTTTGGGGTGATAGGTTGGATACACACTACTACTGATTAACAAGTACAAAGGTGTTAAGAGTGTTAATTTGATATTTGTTACCTGGTCCATCTTAAAAGCATCAAATCTTAAGGTAGAAAAAGACAAAAGACTTTCTTGTTTGATATATACTTTAATTCAAGGAAGGTATCCATTTTTATTTTTTTATTATTGTTTTTATAATGCTAAATTATAAAGAAGTTACCGATTATGTTGATTGTTAAATCTGTTGGCTTCATATTAGAATTTTGGAATCAAAGCCTACCTCCACCAAGATTACGAAGTTTAAAGGAAGAGATGCTATTTCGAATTTTAAAAATAAAAAATAAAAACGAAAAAGAAAGGAAGGGAAGCTATATATGAACCATGATAGTCATCCAATCTAGCCTTTATATATAGTTATAGGATTAAACATAAAACCAACTAATACAAGGTAATGTTGAATTATTTATGTATTCCTAAAATTTTGATACTTTTTCTTTCTCTAAGTAAAATTTTGGAGTTCAATCCATCGTAATATAGTGACTTTTAGAATTAAATGGTTTTTTTATTTATCATTTTGAACAAAAAGAAAATTCAAAACGAAGACTCATCACAAAAATAGATGGAGTGAAATAATGAAATGATCATGAGTAAGAACTAAGAACATGCATAGATTCATCCACATATCCATGGATGTTAATGTTAGCATAGCAAACAGAGCTGATTTGAAACTCTCTGACTATTATTATACATAGACTTAACTGAGGGTCACATGGGATAGAATAGTTTCCCCAAACGTGAACACATTTAAACCAAGCTACACTCTCACTCCCTACATATCCCGCGCCTTTCAACCCATTTTTCTCAACTCCTACTGCTACTAACACACACTCACTCCCTCACGCAGCTTCCTCTAACCCACCAAATCAAACAAAGCCATGGAAAATTGCAGAAAATCCCCATTAAAACCATGGAAGAAAGGTCCAACAAGAGGCAAAGGTGGTCCTCAGAACGCCTCGTGTGAGTATCGAGGTGTTCGACAAAGAACTTGGGGCAAATGGGTTGCTGAGATAAGAGAGCCTAAGAAGAGAACTAGACTGTGGTTAGGCTCTTTTGCCACAGCTGAAGAAGCTGCCATGGCTTATGATGAGGCTGCAAGGAGATTGTATGGCCCAGATGCTTATCTCAATCTTCCTCACCTTCAGCCTCACCACTCCAATTCTCTTATCAAAACCCAAAAATTCAAATGGTTTCCTTCCAAGAATTTCATTTCCATGTTTCCTTCTTGTGGGTTGCTCAATATAAATGCCCAACCTAGTGTTCATGTCATTCATCAGAGGCTTCAAGAACTGAAGCAAAATGGGGTTCCAAATCAAACCCCTTCTTCCAGTTCATCTTCCTGTGATTCAAAAGCTGATCAAGTCCAGACCATGAGTGAGAAAACCCAAGAAGAAAATCCACCCGCGAAGGACAAGGACGCAAAAATTCCATCAGACAAGATGATAGGAGCTTGTGAGGAGAAACCACAGATTGATCTCAATGAGTTTCTTCAGCAGCTGGGTATACTGAAGGAAGAGAGACAGTCAGAAACAACCGATGCCACAGGAAGCTTGGCGGTGCCAGATTCTCCATCGAAAGATTATGGTGAAGAACTTGGAGCCTTAGCTGACAAGACTTTCAATTGGGATGCACTGATTGAGATGCATGGGATTGTTGATCAAGGAGAACAACTGGGTAACCTCCAAGTTTATGATTGTAATGAGGAACTGAGTTTCCCTACTTCCATTTGGAATTTCTGAGAGAATCAGCTGATTTTGGAACGAGTAGGATTTAGCTTCAGCTAGTTCAAAATCAGTTAGAAATAGGTAAATCAGTCATCGGTTAAGCTAAGCTATTGTAGTTCAGTTTGGCTTTAAATCTACTGCTAGTTCTATCACTCTTACGTTGGTAGTATTTCAAAAGAAGAGATCTTTTTGTTTTTTCTGATTAAACATTGGGTCATTTTTTCCAATCAACATCATGGTTATCTTGTATCAAAGCATGATTTTGCGTAGTCCCTGACTAACTGAAGAACTTACAGGTAAAAATGTTACAAAGTAATCACAGCATACTTTAATTATCCTTGACCCGGGCTTTTGACATCTGGCATTCCATTAGGGACTATGTTTATTACCCAGACTATTTTAGGGTTTAGTTTTACAAACAACCCAACGGTTTCAATTGTTTTTTGGAGCTATATGTAAAACAATTTGTGTGAAACAAGTATTACAATTCCATTGAGAAGGGAGAAATATGTACTATTCAAAATATCTTTCCCTAATACTGGCACAAGAGGGACTTTTTTCCCTTAAGCCTTGTTTGTTAGGTACAAAAGGATCATCATAGATTTCTAATATCGACTTTTCAATTAATAATATGACTAATAGGCTTAATTTTTACGTGACACAATGTGACATAAAATTGTCAATAGCATATTTTATCCATTATTGATCATTTTATATACAAAAAATTTCAAATTTCAAATTTCATTAAAAGGATACCGAAAACTGTATTTTTTACGTTGGAATAATGAGAAAATTAAAAATTCGTTATAACCTAATTTTTCACAATCAAATGTCGGATTAATTAATTTTATCCCTAGGAAGCCAAGTCATCATGGGCAAAAAACTAAATTTTATATGCAAATGACTTGAGGCTCGATAGATTGAGAGGTGTTGAGCAGGTATATCGAGGATCTTTAACTCTCGATAGATCGACGAGTATCGAATATGTATCAAAATCTGCAATTTCAGCTTTTCTTGATCAGTTTCTTGAGTAGTCTTGTATCTTCAATAATACCACTTGTTTTTCAACATCAAAGTCTTCTTGAACACACTAGAAACAAAGACTCAAATACAAATAAAGTGTGTTTTGTTTGTCGAATATACTAATTACATAAAATATGAACCATACAGTATTGTTAGCAAATAATTCATTTCTATTCATATGGTACATGATATGTAATTTGAGAAAAAAAAATTACACTTATACAATATTCTTTTACATCTAAAATTTCAAATAAAAGAATTATAATAGGAATTCTTAAAAGTATTTACATTTGAATGATAATGATGTAAACTTTTTTTCTTCCATTTGTAGTTTTTTTCAATTTAAATACAAAAAGTACTTAGATAAAATATATACAGTTTATTGGAGTTTAAGTGATAGCGAATAGTAATGGCACCCTTTTGGTGCCTTAGGTTTGCATTTCAAACCCCACCCTCCTTTCTCCCACTATCTACCCATAAAAATAAAAACAAAAGATTAATCTTAGCCCTCCTAAAGAATTTTTTTTTTTTTGGTTTTGCCACTAGGTTAAATAAAAATGAACGGAGAGAAGAAGAGTAAAAAACATGAAGTTGAATGGTTAAGTAAAATTAAATGAATGAATTCGTAAAATTGCTTGTGTTTGGATTTGTAATGTTAATAACCAAATAGTTTCTAAAATTACATGATTGGATTTAAAAATATTTTAATATTTCTTTATATTTAATATTGTTTAAATAAAATAAACAAAAAATTGATAATAAAAAAGGATGATGATGTGGTTGATAAGGTGGCACAACAAGAACTTTGTCAAATTAAATGCAATACTTCCATTATTATATATTGTGAAGATATAAATATAGATATAGTATATGGATATAGATATAGATTACATTAATGAAATAAACCATTCTCCTTTAATAGGTAGAATCTAAGACATTTTTCTATAAAATAATATAATGGATTTGAGATATCTCACTTGAATACAACGATAAATATGAGTTTCAGTTAGCTCAACTGGTAAAGTCTTTGATGTTTGAATAAGAGATTTGGGGTTCAATGTTCGCCTACACCAAAAATTGATTGGTGTCTTGGTTTGATAATAAATAGCTATCATTAGAAGCGGACGTCATAAGTTGAAACTCTTTCTCAAAAAAAGAAAAGAAAAAAAGGAATACAACGATAAATATTTTATTCTTTTATTTGTAGTACATATTTTAAAAAGTAACAACATGATGGAGGAAATATTAGACGCAATATGTAAGACTTATTTGAGCATCCCACATAGTAAGAATCCACATTGCTCTTCACATTGTTTAAATCTGTCACATGAAAATTAAAACATTGATGAGATTCATATTTTCTAACAGAGGTTGTATAAAAATAGTTTAGAAAAATTATATAATCCTAAAAAATTTTCTTAAAATTAATTCAAATAAATTTCCTAAAAAAGTTAAAATCCATTAACCTTTATAAAGAAAAAAAAGAAGAAGTCATCTATATGAGAGAGAGAGAGAGGTAGAAAATTATCACACCAGACTTGAAATTGATAGTCTTTTGAGTGTACACAATCTTTAGTACAATTATAGACTTCATTTGACGGTGAATTGCATTCTGTCTTACAAAGATTGAAACAAATATACAATTGGGTAAGGTCAAATTTTTGTTGTTTGGACAAGCAGCTAAAACCACACTTCAAATCACAGAGAATACTGGGAGATGGTGAGGGTGATGGAAGGCTTCTTAGCTTGCGCTACAGCAAGCAAAAGCATCATTATCACAACTATAAATCTTTTTGTACTAATTCCTTCCATGGCTCCTCTCTGTCACTTCAACTCTTAAAAGTGTTTTTAATTATCAAGTGGATAAAGGAAACCACTATTTATATTGAACTTTTGTCCAAGTACATTAAATTTGCAGTCTTAATTATAAATTGAAAGCTAATAATCATCAATCAATCCATCAATATATATATATAAAAGCAGAGACCTTGTGCGGAAGTGTACGAGGTCTTACCAAGCGGCACTTTAATTTTGCATTTAACATTTTTTTACCTCTTTCATTAAGTATTTTTTTACTATTACCCAAAAATTCACATTAACTTATTTTATTGTTATCTCATTAATTTCCTAAACTTATACTATACATTTCTCTATTCTTCATGTCTTTTAGCATATCCATTATTTTAGTATTTTGAAAAAAGAAAATAAAAAATAAGTAAGGACTAATAGTAATAACTAACCGGATAAGACCCTGGAGATAGATAGAGAGACACAAAAATATTGTGGATTGATAAATAAAACACACTATTTCATTATACATTACCAAAATAAAAGATCTGAGACTAACAAAACATTTGAAAGAGGGAGAGAGGAATCTAAGGGGTTACCACCTCTATTATACTAACTTCTCACCACTATCAAGACACTGAATGACTGAAACCCTTACAGGTAATTTTTTTTTTTCTTTTTTCTTTCTAAGTTAGGGAGCTTAAATATGATTTAGGTTTAGGTAATTTGGTTGGATGGTTTTTGTTTTGGGTATATAAGTAGAGATAATATTTGGTGCATAATGTCAACCCATATTCTACCATGGTTTAATTTTAAAATCATTTATAAAACACATGCATACACACTTGCCCAGACCATGTCCTAATGTCGCACTATCAATAAGTGGAAGACAGTCAGAGAGTTGAGCATTCTTTCATTTCATGGTATGAAATATGTGAACACAACACAAATTAGTTAATTTTCATGGTCCCGTTACTCTTTTGCATTTATTTTTGGTTTCTTGATTTAAAAAAAAAAATTAATCTTACCTTTAGAAGGCTACAAATATGCAGTGAAGTTACTAAAATAATTTTTAATATCTCAAAATATATATGTTTCTTTACTCTAATTTAGTTTACTTTTTCTTTATAATATATGTACAACATTATCCAAAACCGTCTTATATAAATATTACAAAATTATTCGTGCATTGCACGGGCAACTTACTAGTTATTTTAAAATGCCAACCTTGAGATTATAGTGCACAAAATTAAAGTTACCTTTTTCTTTAAAGAAAAAATCATGAGTTACCTTAAAATGCAAACCACAATATTGATCTTAGAATACATACTAGTACTTTATAAGCTAGTAATTTAGAATGAATATTTTAATTACCTTAAAATGCAAACAAATATGTCAAAATTTTAAATTAGTTTACATATATATTTGTGTGAAATGTAAATTATTCTTGATATATTTGATAGATTTGATTCCTTTAATTTCCTTCCAAATTTTGATCAATTTCTTTACTTTTAAGGATGAACATTTTAATTATCATCGCGCATTCTTGGTATAGTGGTCACTCCACAAGTATAAATGCTTGTGAGGCGTGAGGGGTAAAAGCTGAGGTTCAAATCTCCAAAAAGGAGTTTCACACATATATACACTTAGATTATGCTAGAGTAGAAATTCTATTTTGTATCAAAAAAGGATGAACATTTTAATTATCTTAAAATTCAAACATATATGTCAATATTTTTAATTAGTTGACATATATGTTTGAGTGAAGTTTAAATTCTTCATGAATTTGACAGCTTTTGATTTCTTCAATTTCTTTCCAAAATTTGACCAATTTTATTACTTTATGGATACTTTACACTACCTAGATGATGATGCTGAAAATCGCCAGTAAGTTGCACAACCTCATGTGCTCTAGACAAAACCTGCACAACAAAGAAAAAGAAAAACCCTACAGAAAGCACCGGTGTGGTACCAAACAAAAACCCTCCAAAGGTTAAGTTAGAGAACTTTCACAACTTTAAAATGCCAGAGATGGGGTAAATTTTTTGCGTACCTTGTTTATGAGGGCTTAGGGTTTTTATAGTAGTGTAGAACTGACTCCTATTTCTTGGGCAGAAAGATCTTTCATTATAGAAAAGATCCTAATAAATGTACATATTTTGCGGGATTCTTCCCATATAGGGACTCCATTGACCAGGGGCTATCATAGGGCACAAGATATTTCCATTTAGGATTCCTTGGAGTTTACTTAAGCCATGTGAGTGCCACGTGGCCTCAATATCCATCGGCCTCGGGCCTATGTACTAGAATCCGTCCATATAAAAGGACCATTTGTCACGTGATCTCTCCGTCCAGTACCTCAATTTGTCATCTTATTTTTGATAACCCATTAATTTAGTATTGTCAAGTTTATTTGAATAGATCCGTCAACCTTAATTTTTATCCTCTTCAGTTGCCCCCTCACTCCATGGGTCCATCACCCTCTTTCACGGACGGGCCCGTGGAGTGACGGTCCAACTCAGCCCCTGAGAAACATGCTTTGATTGACAGGCTAGCCTAGGACCATAAATGCCGTAGGAGCACGTGGCATATTTTTAGTGGTTAATCACTCGAACCAAAGCATCCCTTCGTCTTCTGTGCCATTCCCTCTATATATATGTGCTTCTTTACCTTTCATTTTCACTTTCCACAATGAATTTACAACCAGAGCGCTATTGTCCTTTTTATCAAACCGGCATACCGTTTACTTGGTGCGACCATCAGCCACACCTTTGTTGCCCTCTCTGCATTGTTCAATTGGTAAGTATCATTTACCTTATGTTGAATTCCTTTGTCATTTATTTCAATTTTGCATACCCGTCATCTATGCAGACCCGTCAGAGTCTTAGGGTTTATCTGTCATGTGTAGGTGACAGATGTCTAGTGCGTCAAGTGAACAATTGTGTGTTCGCGAGGGAGCAGGCCACGATGAGGTGTATCTGTTAGGTCAGGACGACCCTGGCACCTCTTCTAATGAAAGGGTCTCATCTGCCAACTCACCTTTAACGGAGGAGGATGATGATTTGGATGTAGACGGATCAGAAAGTGACTTCAATGAGGATGAAGACATAGGCAATGATGAGCCCCCTATTCAGTCTGTCATAGGCCCTAATGGTTTTAGGCAGTTCATACTCCTTCCGTTGTGGACAATGAATGATTTTAACTCGACCATAAAGAAAAAACATTTTGAAACCCTTAGGGAGAAATATCAGATTTCCGTCGGCATCCCTATCTATCTACCTTTCAAGTTTGAAAAGTGCTACTACCAAGATGCTGAAGATGTCAAGCTGCATGAGTAGATGCTGAAGGCGGGGCTTAGATTCCCTTTAAGTGCTCTTCACCGTCGTCTTCTTCAGTACCTAGGACTGGCCGTCACCCAAATCTCTCTAAACGCTTGGAGAGTCTTCCTAGGTGTTGAAGTTTTGTACTGCGTGTTATCTAATGGGGCACGCAGGATGACAGTGGAGGAGTTCTTCCACTGCTACTGTCCATCCGAAATAGTCTAGTCCAAGGGCATATATAGCTTTTTACCAAGGAAGCCGACCCTTAGGTTAGTGTGCGAGACCCCCGACTCCAACAGAAACTGGAAGAGTCGGTACTTCTTCCTCCAAGGGGACGACTAGATGTGTCACCCCAATGACCAAGAGTACATGCCTGTGGACAAGACTTGGGGTATAATGCCCCCATATGGTAGGTGTCCGTCTGTTTGAAATCTCTTTTCATTCTTTCACATAATGTTCTAACCATCTCTTATTGCAACTCGGAACCGTCCAGAGATTACTTTTGAATAGTGGAGTTTCCTTGAGCGGATATTCAAGATCAAGTTGTTGAAAAGGATGTAGGCGCAACTAGTTACCTTGGACACTCTCGATTGGTACAATGATGGTCCCGAACCCACAGCCACTGCCCGTCACTACGATAGACAAGTGCACCAACGTAAGTCCATCGCTCCATACTTTTCTTTTTTGTTTTTTAGTAGTTTATCTAATTCCTTTTATTCGTCTACCTTTATACAGAAATGTAAGATAGTAAGAGGAGAGCTTTCATCAAGCAGCAAGCTGCTGCTAAGAAAAACTTGGAGGGGAGTTTACCCCCTAAAGTGACGGGTCAGGCTACCAAAAGAAAACCATCCGAAAAAGCTGACCGTCCACCTAAAAAGCCTAAGGTGGCCCTAACCAGCCCGTCTACTCTAAAGGAACCGACGAGCTTTTTGCCAATGAAATCAATCTCGACCCTTAAGGTGATGGGGATACTGCTCAAGTTGATCAAGAAAAATCCGTCGAGGACATTACCTGTTATCTTGAAGGGGATCAAACTGTGGAGGAGAAGAATGAAGAGACCTCTGCCATTCAGCAGTAGTTATTTTCTTTTTTACTTGTAAATTATCAACTTTTGATCACTTGAGAGAACTGTATCCATTTCTTCCGTTAACTTTAGATGTAAACATTTGCCTTTTTGTCGGCTTTTATTCATTATCTTTATTTATCCATTGCTTATGTTTGTTCATTCATATGTAGCTTTTTGTATCCAATTTCTGAAACATGTTCTTGTTCGTCCATTTAAGGAACTATTTATTCGAGAACTTAATATACCCGTCCAGTTTGGTATTTCTAAATGATACCATGGGATATATCCGTCCATTTTTGGACTTTTAAGTAGAAATATAGACAACACACGCAGTATCTTTGAAAAATTCCTATTATTGTGATGAACTTGTCCACCTATTACTTATGGACTTCATAATAGTTATGTTACCCCCTAGGGTGGGCCTGTCCACTTGTGGGCTTGATAATTTTTCAATCACCCCATTGGGATGACCCCGTCCTTTTATGGACATCATGATTTTTTGATCATCCATTGGGATGAACCCGTCCACTTATAGATTTGTATTCTTTAGATTTATCGCTTATGATGAACTCGTCCACTTGTGGACTTATAATTTTAACTCATCCCTTGGGATGAGCCCGTCCACTAATGGACTTGTTTTGTTTAGATTCATCCCTTATGATGAACCCATCCACTTGTAGACTTATAATTTTAACTCATCCTTTGGGATGAACCCGTCCACTTATGAACTTGATTTTTGATCCCTTCTTGGGATGAATTCATTCACTTGCGGACCTAATAATTTTCAACTCACTCCTTGGTGAACCCATCCACTTAGGGACTTTAACAAGTTGTAAGGCATCCTGTTCACGTAAGAAATTGGTTGTAGACATGGTTTTGTAGAGATGCACATATGCTTATGATATTTCTGAATAAACTCCTCTTATTATGTGATAAGTATGTGTAGATATTGTTCTTAAAAAATAAAATAAAAAAACTATCGTTTGGGTTTAAAAGTACTGTAAATAGTAAAAATTAACTAGAAATGAGGAGTGTCGTTTTTCGTGCCATTGTCTACTGGTAGTACTTCTTCAGGTGCTCCGTGTTTCATGGGTGATGCAACTTTTGCCCGTCTAGTGTCTCCAGGTAGTAGGTTCCCTTCCTATGCCATGATGCAATTTTGTACTGTCCTTCCCGGTTAGGTCATAGCTTCCCCTGGGAGGTGTCTTTTGTTGCGCCCATCACCTTTTTTAAGACAAGATCTCCAACTTAAAAGTCCTTGCATCTGACTTTGGAGTTGTAGCGTTTGGCCATGAGGTCCTGGTATCATGCTAACCTTTGTTCAGCCGTTGCTCTGACCTTCCACTAGGTCAAGCTGCAAGCGCATAACTTCATCATTTCTAGTCTTATCGTGGTTTCCTACTCTATAGCTTGTGAGCCCCACTTTGGTTGGGATGACTGCCTCGCTTCCGTATGTTAGTCGAAACGGTGTCTCTCTTGTAGGCGTCCTTGTCGTCGTCTTGTATGTCCATAAAACACTTGGTAATTCTTCTGGCCATACACCCTTCGCCCCTTCGAGCTGAGTTTTGATGATTTTGAGCAAAGATCGGTTCGTGACCTCAACTTGTCCATTGGCCTGAGGGTGGGCTGGCAATAAATAGTAATTCTTAATCCCTAGCTATGAGCAAAAGTCTCTAAACGCGTCATTGTCAAACTGCTTCCCATTGTCTGAGACCAGCACTCTGGGTATACCGTACCTATAAATGATGTTCCTCTGCACAAAGCTTCGCATATTCTTCTTCGTGATGGTATCTAGGGTTTCGGCTTCTACCCACTTGGTGAAGTAGTCTATACCGACCACCATGAATTTTAGTTGTCGAATTGCTACTGGGAATAGAACCATAATGTCTAATCCACATTAAGCGAAAGGCCATGGGCCATCATAGCGGTGAGTTCCTCTGTTGGCTGCTATATGAGGTTGCCAAACCTCTGACACTTGTCGCAAGCTTTAACGTACGCAATGACGTCTTTCTGCATGGTTGGCCAATAGTATCCTGCTCGGATTAGTTCGTGGACTTCTCACATGACATAGTCTGCCTCCTCGAGGATAAGACACCTCAGGTACGGGAGTGAGAAGCCCCTTTTGTATAAGATGTCTTTAATCAGTATGAACCGTGTTGCTTGAACCTTCAACCTCTTTGCAGCCTCTTTGCCGACAGGTAGTACATCGTCCTTCAGGTAGGAGGTTATTGGCGTCTTCAAATCGTTCTTGGAACCTATCTCCTGTACACTGATACTTTCTATCAATGGTGAAGTTTGAACGTAGGATAGTACCTGACTAGGGATGATCATTTGCTCTGCTGATGTAGCCTTGGCGAGATGGTCAGCGTGCTCGTTCTCCTCCCTTTGGATTTGAACAAATTTTGCTTGGAGGTCATTCACCCGATCTTTTACTTGATCCAGGTCCTTCTTCATCTGTTCGCCCTTGCATTCATAGTCACCGTTAACTTGATTGGTGACTACTTGAGAATCGCAATACACGACCACATTCGTGGCTCCTGCTGATTTGGCTAGATCCAGTCCTGCTATCAAGGTTTCATATTCTACCTCGTTATTTGTCGTAGGGAAATCAAGTCGGACCATGCATTCGACCTCGTCCCCTTCTAGGCTGCAGAGTACCACACCAACTCTGCTTGCTTGTTTGGTGGACAATCCGTTCATATGGATACTCCATTGAGGAACTTCTCTTGCCCCTGGCCTTCTATGTGAGTGAATTTTGTGATGAAGTCAGCGATAACTTTCCCCTTTACGGCCGTGTGGGGGTGATACTGTACATTGAATTCACTCAATTCAATTGCCTATAGTGCCATCCATCCAACCGCTTCTGGGCTGCTCATTGCTCTTCCTAAAGGCTTGTACGTTAGAACAATCACCGTGTGCACCTGAAAGTAAGGTTTGAGTTTGCGAGCTACTGTTACCAAGGCGAAATCTAGCTTTTCCATTGGTAGTAACTCTCTTCTACACCTTGAAGTGCTCGGCTAGTGAAGTATACGGCCTTTTGAACTCCATCCTCCTCTCTAACTAAAGTTGTGCTAACAGTTGCTGGGGAGACAGCTAGGTAGAAGAACAATTCTTCACCTGGTTTGGATGGGCTCAGCAAAGGTGGGAAAGAAAGATACGCCTTCAGATTCTTGAATGCTTGCTGACACTCGGTCGTCCATTCAAAGGACTTTTTCAACGTGCGGAAGAATGGTAGGCACCTATCCGTTGCTTTTGAGTCAAATTTGTTCAATGCAACTACCTTAACGTTTAGACTTTGTACCTCCCTGACTTTTTTGCCGGGGTCAGCTCCATTATGGCCTGTATTTTATCTAGGTTGACCTCAATACCACTTTAGGATACCATGAATCTAAGGAATTTTCCCCGCCGTCACCCCAAATGCACATTTGCTTGGATTCAGCTTCATGTTATAAGAGCGAATGGTATTGAAAGTTTCCTTGAGGTCGCCAGATGGTCATCCTCCTGAATGCTTTTTACCAACATGTCGTCCACGTAGACTTGAACGTTTCTCCCGATTTGATGTGCGAACATCTTGTTCATCATCCTTTGATACGTGGCTCATGTGTTCTTGAATCCGAACGGCATTACTTTGTAACAAAAGAGACCCTGGCAGGTGACGAATGAAGTCTTCTCTTAATCATCCTTAGCTAGCTTGATCTGGTTGTAACCAGAAAATGCATCCATAAAGCTCAGCAACTGGTGTCTCGCTGTTGAATCCACCAAGATGTCGATTCGCAGTAGTGGGTAGCTGTCCTTATTCAAGTCTGTGAAGTCCACGCACATCCTTCACTTCCCGTTGACCTTTTTGACCATCACTACGTTGGCTAGCCAGTCGGGGTAGTATACTTCTCATATGAATCCTGCTTCTTGTAACTTGTGAACCTTTTCCGCTATGGCCTTGTCTCGCTCCTGTGTGAATACCCGTTTCTTCTGACGGATGGGGGGAAAGAAGGCGATACATTCAACTTGTGGAAAATAACTGAAATATCAATTCCAGGCATGTCTTCATGGCTCCAGGTGAAGACGTCTTGGTTCTCTCTCAGAAATGTGGTGAGCGCCTGTCGTACTGGTGGGCTGGTAAGAGTGCCGATCCTGATCGTTCACTTAGGCTTAAAATTATCAAGGAGCACCTCCTCCAACCCTTCCATGGGTTCTGCCACCGTCTGCTGCTCCTTTATACACATTGTTTATAATGATCATCCATTTCCAACATGGTAATGTAGCACTCACGCATCGCTACTTGATCTCCTCGTACCTCCCCCATTCTGTACTCAGTGGGGAATTTGATCATCAAGTGGTAAGTTGATGTTATGGCCTTCCACGAGTTAAGGGTAGGCTGACCTAGGATGGCGTTGTAAGCGGATGAACAATCAATAACCAAGAACGAGACATCTTTGGTGATTTGTTGAGGGTAATCCCCGACCATCACGAGCAAAGTAACCGCACCGAGGGGGTACACTCTCATTCCTCCGAATCCAACGAACGGTGTGTTGGTTGAAACCAACCGTTCTCTCTCAATCCTCATTTGCTAGAATGCTGGGTAGTAGAGGATATCAGTAGATCTCCCATTGTCCACAAGGACTAAATGGGTGTTGTAGTCCCCCACCCGTATGCTAACTACATCGTCATGTGGGTGGTAAAGATGTCAGGCATCTTCTTCTTTGAACACAATTACAGGGTTGTCAATTTGTGCCATCTTTGGGACGAAGCCCGTCAGGTGGACGTTCTGCACCATCCGTAGGTAGGTTTTGCGTGCCTTCCTCGATGAACTGGAAACTGTGGTTCCTCCCACGATCATCCTTATGTCTCCTAAAGGGGGCTTAGGATGCTCGTTTTCATTCCAAGTAGCTTGCTCCTATGGTGGGTCCGTCCTCTCTTTGTTAACGAACCTTTGCAGTTTTCCTTGTCTAATAAGAGCTTCTATCTGCTACTTTAAGTCGTAGCAGTCAGACGTATCATGACCGTGATCACGGTGGAAACAGCAATACTTGTCCCTGGGCCTCTTACTAAGATCTCCCTTCAGCTTACTGGGAAATGTTAAGGCTCCTTCGTCCTTGATTTGCATCAAGACTTGGTCGATCGGGGCAGTTAGCGGGGTGAAACTTGTGAAACTCCCAGTGGGGAGTTTGGAGCGCCTGTCCTCCTGTCGGTCTTCGGTCCTAGCCATGTTCCATCCCTTATCTTACCGTGCATCCTCTAGTCTCTCCCTCTTCTTGGGCTTCTCTTCTCGGGCCAGCAACGCGTTTTTCGTGTTCATGTACTTTGTAGCCCTGTAAAGTACATCCAACATGGTTTTTGGGTTGTTTTTGTATAAGGAAAACAAAAACTTACCATTCAGCAACCCATTAGTAAATGCAGCCATTTAGTATCTTGTCATCAGCCTCATCAATCTAGAGGGCCTCCTTGTTAAAACGGGTTATATAGGATCTCAGCATTTCTTCCTCCCACTGCTTGATGCTCATTAAGCACGCAGTAGACTTTTTATACCTATGTCCCTTTATAAAATATGAAGCAAATTGCACGCTTAGCTCCTTGAAGGTATTGATGGAGTTGGGCGTCAACCTGCTGAACCATACCCTCGTAGGACCCTTCAGCGTAGTCGGGAAGGCTCGACACATGATTTCATCCGCGACGCCTTGTAAGTGCATGAGGGTTTTGAACTACTCCAGATGATCTAAAGGATCTTTTGACCCGTCATAGGCTTCTACCTGTGGCATACAGAATTTTGGTGGAAGGGGGAATGACGTGACAGGTGCGGTAAAAGGCAAGTCTATCCGATGGACCAACTTGTCGAGGTCACTAGACACCCGTCCTCTGAGGGCATTCATCATGAAGTCCATCTGTTCGTTCATCATCTGCATCTTTGGTACCATATACGATGGAGTAGTATCCACGGCAGATGGACGGCTTGTATCCTGTCTCTCTTGTCTGCTTGGGGCATTACTGCCTTTCGGCCTCTCCTAGTTCCTTCTCTTGGTGTTGGTGCCTTCCTTGTCCTCCTCCTGGGTGTTAAGCGTTGCGTTTTTTTGGCGTAGTTGCTCCTCTAGGTCATGATTTTTCTTGGTGAGGCGTTCTACTACTGCTACGAGAGTTTGAACCTGTCTCTCAAGGGCGGTGGTGCGTAGTTCGTCCCTTTGATTGTTAATGGTGGTCGCCATCGAGCGAGTAAGTACCATGCAACTTTTTGTCTGGGAAGCGGTAGTATGGCTTACTTCCTATCTCTTTTTCCCATAGACGGTGCCAACTGATGATGCCGAAAATTGCCAGTAAGTCGCACAGCCTCACGTGCTTTAGACAAAACCTACACATCAAAGAAGAAGAAAAATTCTATAGAGAGCACCAGTGTGGTATCGGCCAAAGACCCTCTGAAAGTTAAGTTAGAGAACTTTCACAACTCTAGAATGCCAGAGCTGGGGTAAATTTTTTGCGTACCTTGTTTATGAGGGCTTGAGATTTTTATAGTAGTGTAGAACTGACTCCTATTTTTTGGGTAGAAAGATATTTCCTTATAGAAAAGATCCTAATAAATGTATGTATTTTGCGGGATTCTTCCTATATAGGGACTCCATTGACCAGGGGCTATTATAGGGCGCAAGATATTTCCATTTAGAATTCCTTGGAGTTTACTTAAGCCATGTGGGTGCCACATGGCCTCGGTATCCGTCGGCCTCGGGCCCATATACCTAGAATCCGTCCATATTGAAGGACCATTCATCATGTGATCTCTCCGTCTAGTACCTCAATTTGTCGTCTTATTTTTGATAACCCATTAATTTAGTACCTTCAGGGTTATTTAAATGGATCCATCAACCTTAATTTTTATCTTCTTCACTAGAGATTAGGGAAATGAGGACGGGAATTTAATTCTCCCATTTTTGGATTCCTTTTAGACTTTGAAGGGGTTTGGAGTTCTTTCTTTTCTTTTTTAGAAAGGTTTGGATTTCTTTCTAACCATTCCATACAATATTTTTTAATTCATCTACTTTGGAAAATATAGAAAGGAAGGGATTCAAGTTTCATGTATTTTTTTATTTACTTCCTATTTTGTCCTTAATATTTCTTAAGTATAGAGTTTGATATAAATGATGGGATGTAAGTCCCACGGAAAAGGACGCCATTGAAGCTGAGGTACTTATGCAACCATGACACTGGGGAGGTTCATCTTGATTGGTGGAATTGAGGTTGGGCATCAAAGGCAAGATTGTGAGATACCTTGGTTTTGGTCACCAAAACTAGTTTGATTGATACTTCAAATTTGGGGGGAGTGATCCTCCCAGTGAACTGACTCCAAACTGACATAGGTGAATGAGAGAGTATATTAGGGCGCTTGAGAGAACCATGACGAAGGAACTCAGCAAAATGACCTCGTAACTTCGGGAGAAGGGGTGTTCTCTCTCTCTCTCTCTCTCTCATCGTAAATGTGATTTACAGGATGTCTTGGGTGGTAGATGCTATTAAGATTTTGCATATTTAGAGAATGTTGGATGGTTTCAATGCGTAGAATCTCACCGTAGATCCAAGCCAAAATCCACAGAATTTCTAGAGTCAAAATCGGCACCATTTGATGGTGGGTAGAATTTGGCAAAATCATCAACTTAGATCGATTTAGGTTTATCGAATAAATTCATTAGGGTGCTGACTCATAAGTTACTTTAAAATGCGAACCACAATATTGATTTTAGAAAACATACACTACTTTATAAGTTAGAATTTAAGGATGAACATTGTAATTACCTATAAGTGCAAAAATATGTCGACAGTTTTAATTAGTTGAGATAATAGGACGAATACACTCAATTTTTATGTGACATAATCGATTGTAAGGTTTGTACAAAAAGGAACCAAGAAGAAAAAAGTTTGGCTTACGCATAGAAATCAGTCATATTTGCGCAGGTAGTTGCCAATTAAATATTCAGGAATTCAGTATACAATGATCACGTCTGCTAAAAGTATAAAACTGTGTCAACAAATGATAAAACAATGAGCAATGAAGTTGACTCTTTAGGGCCAAAACTCAAAAACGAAAAAGTAAAGCATTCTAGCGTGACACATTCGTGGACACTAAGAAGAGGTAAACTTCTATTATATTAAAAAGGTAAAACTTTTAGTGAAAATTTCCTATAGGCTTTTTACAATTACTAGGTAATTATGAATATAGTTGTTACACATCCATATCTTCAGTTTTCAGTTTTCATCCATTTTAACTAAGGAGGAGGTTCAATCATTACCATAAAAATTTTTTAGGATGTGTTTGTTTGGAGGTGAAATAGGGAGGATGAAAAACTTTGGAGAAAAAAATAAGAGAGAAAATGAATTTGTGTGTTGTTTAGTTGGGAGGAGGGGAAAGAAAACTTTTGTGTGAGATCCAGGCATTTTCCACCCGAGCCTACGAAAACTTCTCTCTAAAATAGAAAGAATATAGGAGAGAAAACGTTGAGACCTATTGTGTAACAAAAATACCCTTACTTTTTATTGCTCTCACCTACCCCTCTCGCTTTCCCACGTCTTGCCCAATTGATTTGCCAAGTTTATCCAGTTTTTAGTGTAAAAGGTCTTTGTATTATTGAAAAGGCTAGTGAATAGAGTTTTTTTTTTTTTTTTTTGAAAATGTCTCCCTAGTGAATGCATAATCAATTTTTGTTGCCCATAAATTTTAAATTATATATAATAATAATGAAAAGAAATATATATTTATATGCATTTGTGTTAATTTTTATATTATTTAATGTGTAAATATATTTATTTCTTATATATTATATGACAAGGACATAATAATCAATTTATATAAATTACAATTTTCATCCTCCCTTTTTCTCTCTAACCAAACAAAAGAGTTTTCCACCCTCCCACTTTTTCATCCATCCAACCAAACACACATGACGGAAAACCAAATATTTTCTATCCTCCCACTTTTTCATCATTTCACTAATTTTCCATCCTTCTACTTTTCCACTCCTCCAACCAAATGAACTCTTAAGCAGTCAGCAACTTGATCTCATTTAGTAGGATTTTGCACCTACTTATCTTTTTTCTTTTTTTTCTTTTAATGAAAAGCGATAGTAGTTTTTATTAACACCAAAAAGAAAATTATACATGTAACAAAAGGACTCGGAAAGGATAGGCACAAACCCACATTTCTTCATTCTTTGCTATGTAAACAAGTATTTTGCAGGCCCATTCGTATCAACTTTTACATAATGGAAATTCAACTGGTCCCAATTCAATACAAAAAAGCCTTTTACGTCTTCAATTAACATTCCCAACTCAGACCAACTTAAGATTTTTTAGTGAAATGCACCAAAAATGAGGCCCTGCATCACCTTCAACAACAACACACCTCCAATCTGCTATACCACCATACTTCTCTCCAAACCATTCTTCTGCTTTTCTCATCTCTGTACGCCACAGAAATGAATGTGGTGACAGGTCTTAAAAAGAGTATCCCAGATCAACTCTTTTGTACCACAAAACACAACCAATAGATTGATACACCTCAAAAAAATAAAAATAAAAAGCAAAGAGCCACCTTACCTAGGTATCTTTGCTTATTCATTTTGATACTCCGAAGCACTTAGATACTCAGCATGCTCCTCAAAGTACTCAATTAATCGTTTTAAGAATCCATCACTACTTACTGTCTCAGTGTCACAGACAAGGCAGCATTGTCTTCTAGCCCGTGTCACAGCCACATTCATTCGCCTGCGGTCACTCAGAAATCCCACCTGAAATATTTTGGAAAAATAATAGTTCAATTTCTTTCCATTCTACAATCTTGATAGTAAATGGAATTTCTACCATATAAACTAAAATTATTTTACTCCAACTGCAATGTCATCGCCATTTTGGTCTCTCAAGTTTCAAAAAAGAACGTTCAAATTGCTGTCAATGTGGCCCTTCCATCAAGTGTTGTTAATTGTTAACCATTAATTACCCCTAAATGACATCATTTTGTTCAAATTTTTTCCCAAGGATAGTTAACAGTCACCAATCACTTGAACAGAAGGGCCATTTCTTTTCTTTTCTTTTCTTTTTATAAGTAAGAAATTTTATTGAAAGTAAGTCAAAAATTACATCCAAGTACACAGGTTTTGTACTCAAAAGGAAATACAAATCAACTAAAATTACAATAATCTAAGAACTAGAGTAAATTAGAGAAAGAATGAAATAGACATCCAATCATACAAGGAAGAAGATCATTTTAAGATCTGTCATGGTTCGTTCAGTTCCTTCAAACATCCACCTATTGTGTTCTGTCCATATGGTCCCCATTAAGCACAGGGGGGTCACATTCCAAATATCACCCTTCTGATGTCAAGCAAACCTCTTCTTCCAAGAAGCCAACATATGAATTACCCTCCCAGGCATGACACAACACCCCAAAAATACATGATACTAGAGACCACAACTCACAATCAATAATGTATTGTAGAAGTAAATAATCAACTGATTCTCCATCCTTCTTGCACATACAACATTTCATAACAATTATATTTCATCTTCGTAAGCTATCTATTGTCAAAAATTTCCCGAAGGTCACTGTCCAAGTAAAATGCTACTTTTATAGGGGCTTTAACCCTCCAAATACCTTTTCACGGAAAAGGCTTCACAACTTCAGCACATGGTACTCTATAGAAAGGTTTTACCTCAAATAAATCTCTATCTTCAACATATTTTTTAACCTTTGTGGAGTAAATGAGATTTTAGGAAATTGGTTAGGGCATCCATCTCCCAATCCTGGATAGCTCTTATTAAAGTGGCATCCCACTGAAGGTGACCTTTTTTTTTTATTTAAATAACATAATTTTATTGAAAAAATATAGCCCAAGTAAACAGGGAGTCTATACTATGGGAGCATCACAATCAAACTCTCAAAGTACTATAATCAATTAGATCTAAGAGAAAAGTAAAAGAAAATGAATACAAAGATGACATCCAACCAAAAAAAAATTAAAAAAAAAGAAAAAAAAAAAGAAAAAAAAAAAACCAGTTCAGGAAAAGTCTGTTTGCATCCCTCAAGACTTCCAACAGGCAATGAGGAACCGCTTTCCAAATTTTTATGTTTCAATGGCTACCAAACTGACCTTGCCAAGAAGATAACTCTAGCATAACCCACTGAACACCAAACAAGCCAAATACCATGGTCCACAACTTTGTAGCCAAGTAGATGGTCCATCCACAATTTCCCCACTTAGATTAGTCGCACATTGCAGAGCATATTGTACAACCCTCACTGTAAATCAAACTTCTATGAGCAACTAACCCCACCCACCAGAACCAATTACCTAATAATCCAGGGGCTTTTCATCCTTGATGGGTTAACCAGTTTATCCTCATGCCTAGGGGACACATACAACACCAATCTATCACAATAATGCATCTCTTCCACAAACTATCAATGATCAGAATTTTCCCCCAAGCAGCAATCCATGAAAAGAAAGCAAACTCAAGGTGGTATCTACATTACAGCACATAATTTGCCACAAAGGCCTCCTTATTTTGAGCAATTCTATATAAATCTGGGAAAGTATCCTTAAGAATCCCATCCCCACAACACCAGTCATGACACAAACAAAAATTAGTACCACCACCAACCTCAAAGTTGATGAAGTTAGAAAACTTACCCCAGCCCATTCTGATATGCTTCCTAAGACAAATGCTTTAAGGACCATTACTCGCCATCAGACACCAGCCACTCCACTCAACCATATTTTTTTGGCACTAGATTCCTCCAACGAGCATCTTTCTCCGTGACAAACAGCCAGAGTCATTTTCCCAATAAAGCTTGGTTGAAAGACACCAAAATCCACATGCCCAATCCTCCAATACGGTTCACAAATCTTCTTCCAATTAACAAGATGGAATTTACATGCATCTCCTAAACCCCATTAAAAATCTATCTGCAACTTTTCAATCCGCATAGCACAGTCGTATCCATGTCGTATCCATGTCGTATTCATGTCGTAGGTAGACTTGAAAGCATGCTCTTCCACTCCGTTAATCGCATTTCCTTCTCCGATATGGTTTCCAAATTGCCCTAGTTTTAAATCTATAACCCAAATACAGATATTTCAATATGGAAGAGCCATACTGATAACCATTTGACAATTTAAAGGGTTAATTGCAAGTTTTAAAACTTAAGGAACCAAAATAATAGTGGCACTAAAGTTTGAGGGAGTAAAATGTAATCTAGACTATGAGCCAATGAGATCTAACTCAAATGAAACCTATTTCTCCCATAAAAATAGTTGAAGAGTGAGGTTATAGGTTTAAAACCCACTACATGCATAACATACCAATTAAAAGAAGTATTTGAGGCTAAATATTTTAAAGAAATGAATATATAATAGTAATGGAGGTGTTTTAAGTACCTCTTTCTTTGAGTTCGATCGAACCATCGAAATAATAATAGCTTCCTTTTCTCGTCCTTGGAAGCCATCAACTGTTGAGATTTCCACTTCCCTCAATTTGTCTTCATTGCTTCTCAACATCTTCAGTAACACAACCTGCATTTCTAAATACATTATTAATGAGTAAAAGATTTGATGATTGGAATTTAGTTTGAAAGACATGGAGTTCTCTGAAAGGAAAAAAAAATTCTCCTCCAAAATGCTGTTATGATATATCATATATGGGTTCTATTCTTTCGATTCAGAACTGTGTTAGACATGTGCAGCTATTGTTATTTTTCTTTTATTATGACATGAACACGTCCATGTACAAAGTTGCAAATTTGAGATATGGGTTTTATTTTCGATGTGAGAATTCATGGAATTTCTACAATTATGATTTTGATAGCTTTTCATGTTCCATTAGTTCATTGGGTTATCCAAAGAGGCCTTTTTAGTGATTAGATTTGGTTTCTGAAATTTATTATTATAGGACTGACTAGAAATTGGAACCATAGAGATCTTAAGCTTCAGATCTATTTGAAGTACCACACCCACATCTATTTGAAAGAATGAAATATTTAACTCAAGGTGCTCCATTTTATATGTAATCTGTAGATTCTAAAGTCTGTAGGGCTATATAGAAACTAGAAAGAACCTTTTGTTTAGAATTTTTCCTTTGACACTGGCCATATATCCAAAGTTCTTAGCATTCTAATAAGAGGAAACATCTTTTTTGTTGATGACTAAGTTCAAGCCTACACAAAATATTGTCTAGTCCTCATGACGATACTCTGCCAGTTGAATTGTTTAGAGACTTATCGTTGATATCACATGCTTCTGTTTCTGGGAAGATTGGATTTGTTAGATTGTGCCTCAAAATTTCAATCAATATTCTTAAAGATATTGATGCAGGAGCATAACTAGAAACTATCTCAATATTTTATTTTGATTTTTATTGGATAATTTTAAATTTTAATGTTTTTATTTATTTACTTTGATTTTTGATAGGGATTGAATTGCATATCCTTAGATAAGGATTAGTTTAGTATTTGGATTAGTTTAGATTAGTATTTGAGTATCTTTATCTCTGAGACTCCTAGAAGCTCTATATAAAGCTCCAGATGATTTATTTTGTAATCAGACTATTAGACACTTATTAATATTATTTAGTGATTATTCACGCAAAGTTTGCATTGCGTTTGGTGGTAAACCCAAACAATCTTAGGCGGTGAAGCCTAACGTTTACTGTGGGATTAATCTAGGTGGGAAGTCTAGGCTGTCCTGCATCAGATAAGATATGGCCTCTCAACTGCTATAAGAGCATTAAATTGAACCCATCCTCTTTCCCTGTATCACTGCATGCATGCTTACATTGCTTTACAAATAAAATATTACTTTTGTTGAGAGAATGCAAAAAAATTTATGTGCTTCTTTTGAATATGTCATTTACATTTTTTCCTTTGACATTTCTGCGCTCTTTGGAAGAATTTCATGTTTTTAGGAAAAACCATCTCTAACAGAGAAGCTTGAGAATGGAGTTGGCTTTGCATCTGACGACTTTGCATTGAGAACTTCAAAGTACATTTTAAGGTCTGCTGGGGGATTTGGCAGTTTGTTGTAGTTTGGTTCCTCTAGAGTTGATATTGGAGTAATATACTTTGCTATTGGTCAGAATGTTCTTATTAAGTAGATTTATCTGTATGTATGAATATGTACGTATGTGTATTTTTAATGTGCGTGAGCGCCATTGGAAACACTAGGAGGCGCCTATTAAGCCATGAGGCTCTTGGCTGTGTGTGTGTATTTATATATGGTATTCCACTTCTAGGCTTGTGACCAGCAGAATTTACCCAAAAGCCCACAAAAGAAACTTATATACCTGTGCAGCATAAGGGGTGATAATTCCAATATCAGAAGCCTGGACTCCACTTTGAACAAGCCGCTTTGCATGGGCCATAGCAACCTCAGCTTCACCCTCATTCAATGTGCTATCTTCTTCATCCTTCTTCTCTTCCATATCACACCTAAATCAGATATTTATGAACTGGTTACAATTGTCATATGAAAAGCATTTTGTTGATACAGCTCTCTCTTCTGATTTTCGTAGAATTGTTTAGGATTCACATGACTCCGAATTTTAAGCAGAAAAAGCGTGAAACCATTCAATGCTGTTCCATACTCCCAACTGGGATATCCTAAGCAACAACTGTGAAAACCAGATACATTATTCAGCATGTGATAACAATAGACTGCATACCCAGCTATGTCTATGAGAAGAAGGGTTGGTTCTGTCGAAGTGGTCCTCTTCACATCCTCAAGATCAAAAAGCATATGCGCAGCAACACATGGATGGGCTTTAACCTGAAATAGGAGAGAGCCATTCAATACACATACATTTTCTTCTTCTTCTTCTTCCTCTGTGTGTGTGTGTGTGTGTGGTGGGGGGGGGGGGGGGGAGGGAAGGTTGGAGGGGTTCTTTTCTTTATGAATGGGGGAAATTATACAATACCTATGCTTTGAGTCTATTTTACTTTACATCCATGACTTTTCAAAACCTACAATAAACCTCCCTATGGGTTGGATTAGAGTGAATTCATCAACTTACTTTTGCACATATAGCACATGACAAATCACAAAATCTTGCCTCCCAAACTCACTACCAACCACCATAAACCCATATCTGACCACCCAAAATCATCCACACACAAAGGGGTAACAGGTAACCTAGACCTTGACGAGGAGTTTGGAGGTGACATGGTGATAGGAATGAAGCAGTAAGCGGAGAGAAGTAAGGGTTAGAATTTGGAGTAAAGAGAGGGTAGGCAATGGAGGGCAAGGGATTTGGTCCCATGGACACCATCCATGGTGGTAGAGGTTTAGGTCATTTAGGATGCAAAATTATGGACATGTGCCACTCAATGATTGGCTTAAAAGGCATGTGATTCTCAAATGCTGTTTTTCAGTTATTACAACTGAAAAGTTAACGATTTCACACTAGTCCAAAGCACAATGGGGTTAGGGTAGATCTTGAATTTTTATTGCAACAAAATAAAACTAGCCCTAATCACAATTAGGTATTCCATAAGAATAATGCTATGGACACAATAGTTTCACAACATTCCTAAATTAGCATGCCAACTCACACATGGGCTCACTACAATCTCCAATTTGAACGTTTTTAATGATGTGGCATGCTAATTTGAGAATGTTTTGAAATTCTTGTGGCTTTTTGTTGTGTCCATAGCATTACTCATTCCGTAATTCCCTCTTATAAATATCACAAACATAAAAAATTCATAATTGATGATTGATAAAATACTCCTCAACCCAACATCCAGACATGACCTGAGTACCTTACTGCTGTAAAGCTCTTTAGATGACCAATTCATAATAAGCTCATGCATACGGTACTGGACAGTGAGCATTGACACAACTTCATCTCCATACATGTCTGCAAGTCGTTCAAAGAGGGTTCTTCCTAAACCTTTCCTCTCAGCTTCAACACTTTGGATCGTTGGAGGAAGCTGCAGATGATCACCAGCAAGTATACATCTTGAACCCTAAAACAATTAACTCAGATTGTGAACTGGTGCTCAGAATTACACACTCTATATGTATGATTGAACTGGATTATAATCAATATTATCTCTTCTTCTTTGGACATTGGGTTTCCTTTATCTCAAACATAACAACTTTGGAAAACCAAAAGAACAAACCCTTTTTTTATAAGGAAAAAAAAAAAGGTTTGTTTCTGATACCTTTAAAGTCCCTTTTTCTAAAACAATTAAAATCCCTAACAAAGATAATTGATACCCAATTAAAGCTTTTTTCAGTATATCATGCATTTTGTATTTAGATATCTTTAAAGACCAATATTTCTCATAGTAGCAGGTAAAGAACTGTATCCAAAGACCAATAATAAGCATTAAACATGTGCATCATAAATTATCAAATTCACAGATTTAAATTGTGCCCATAACTGCATTTTTAGTGGAAGTGCATACATTTGTTTTGGTGTTCATGTGTGTAACATTACCTTTAGTAGAGCTATCCAGCATGCTATCTCAAGTGCCTGAGCAGCTTCATCAATGATCACCAAGTCAAAAGAAGTGTTATCCAACTTGTGGGATAACGCCCCAGTCAAAGTTGTCAACACCACATCAGCATTTTTAATTACATCTTTAACAGCCAGTTGCTGTCTTTTACGCTCTTCTTTAGAAAGAGTCCGAAGCTCCTTCTGAATTTCTCTCCTTGTGCTTTTGTCTTTTGTTTTTAACAGCTTCCCATTTAAGGCCTGAAGAAATACAGCAAGGACAAGTTGAAACATTAAATAATAATATAAGAAAAGTAACTGATAAGAAAGCACGAAATGAATTGGCTCGAATAATAAATTTGCAGGAAGAGTTCCTGTATTTTTTTATCGATAAGTTAAACATCCACCCAGTGGGTTTTGAACCCACAACCTCACTCTCCTACATTTATTAGAGGAAGTGCCATTTGAGCAAAGAATAGAAAACGGGATGAACCATAACAAATAATAAATAAATAAAGAAGGAATAACTTCTTGTACATATATTTTTTGATGAATAATATACAATGCAACAGCCAATCAGGCCCAAGGATATACCAAGTCTCTCTCAATGAATGAATACCACAGTTTTTGTCTTAAAACTTGTACAAACATATTTTGATCAGTTCAAAACTTATACAAAATCAACAACACTTATAGTAAAGTATCATTTTTCAATAACAGAAACTGCATACATGGATAAATTTTGTTTACTAAGTTAGGCTTGAAATAAATTCAGAATCCCTACCTTCATTTCCTTCCGAATGTCACTAGCCAGAGCACTATTATCCCCTCGCAAAACCTAAAAAGCAAAGAACCGGATATGTAAGTTGAAAATCAGTTTTGATCAAAGATGAAAAAGTGTGTGAAAGCAGCACCACATTTATTTAAAATATATATACATATATATAAAATAAAAAAATTCAACTGCTTCATTATATTTCAGGGAATGAATTAAATGTCTAGTCCTCAGTACCACAATCACTTGATAGAAGATGCTAAAGTAGTATAGATTTACGTCATTTTTATTGGTTACACATGCACCGAGTGGGTCTTGAATCCATGCCCACACCCTCCACCATGCTATTATTATTTGACGGAAAATAATGAAACAGCAAGAAAGAAAATCTCCATATGCTCACACAAGTATTCATGGCATTCACTCACAAAGTGACAAACAGCAAGCAAAAAATTCAAGACGCACAACACAAAGATATACAAAATCATGTATAATTAATAAGATACCACTATCATGACAATAAGAATTCTTTTTACCAAACAAAAAGAACAAAAAAAAAAAAACAAAAGGAATTCCAAGTAATAAGTTTTTCCCTCGAACTTAAGGTTTATGTACCTGTGCATCCAGTGCACTCTCCAATACTTGAGGTAGTAAACGTGCAGGATGCCCCAATCTCACCAACTTTACTCTAACAAAAGAGATGGAAATAGAGAATCAGTGATGATATTAATGCTTGCCCATTTGATGAAACCAAACCATTTTATAACAAAGTACATAGGTATGTACATACTTTATCACATATATACACAATCCAGACACATTTCATTTTAATGGATAGGAGAAGAGTTTATCATCATTCAAAAGGCACATGAAAATAAATATGCATGATAGGTTTGATAACACCACAAGCCTATCAGATTAAATTAGATATATACATATATTTTGGTTTAACAGATAGGACCAAAGTTGGTCTTGGTCATCATTCAAAAGGCACATAATTTAAGTCAATATACATGTTAGGCATACATCTGATACAATTGATCCTACAATCCAGACACATCTTTTTTTAACAGCTAGGATCAAAGTTGATCATCATTCAAAAGGCACATAATAGGTAAATAAACATGATCAGCTGGAAAATACTAAAAGCATAACAGATTCAATTAGATAAGGTTGACACAAATTTGGCATGCTTAGTTTTGAATAATCCACTATGGACATAGTTTCCAAGTAAATTATGTTAATAACACTGTGACATATAACACTGACATATCAGGGCCTATTAATCTACCCTACTACTCTGTTGAATGGAACTCATGAAAGCCATGTCACTACCAATCCTAAAATCAGCCAAGGCAATTCCTGTATGCCATGTGCCATACAAATCCTAACAATAAATGACAGAAGGTTGGAGCCCATTGGTAGCTAAAAACAAAGAAGTTCAACAGCATAATAAACAGGTGATCTGAGATCAATAACTAAAATATTTTCATGTATTTCTGATCAAAATAATAATAATTATGGTGTACTTAAACAACCTTTCACTTGACACATTTGTGTATAGTAAACAAACTTGTCATGATAGGTTGATAGAATAGCTTAGATTGACAACTAAAGATGACCTGTGTGGCTTAAAGAAAATAAATACTCAATACGTCCCTGCTTCGCTAGAGTTTATGCTAAATTTTCAGTTTAAAAATTATTTCCCCTTAAATCAAGGCATCACTTTACCTGTGAGGAACAAGTCGCTCAACAATGTTGTCTACAGCAATATTTGAAGCAGCACATGCAAGAATCTTTGATCCACGTTTCACTTCTTGTAAGATAATCTCCACTACAGTAGTAGTTTTTCCAGTTCCAGGAGGCCCATGCAGCAAAAATACATTTTTTGATGACAGGGCTTTCGAAATGGCATCTTTCTTTGGAGAAAAAAGATAAAGACAAAGTACCTTAGTTTGTGAGAAAGGGAGCATGCACAAAGAGTGATATATATAAAGTAAGCATGGACATGACAACTCTAGACACATAAACACGCATAAAACAAGAAACTACAATATTAGTTTTTTATTTATTTATAAGACTACAATATTAATTAAAAAAAAAGCCTAAACAGGCATTACAACTCTAGTAAAAGTTTCTGAATCCAACCCAGGTTGACCAAGACCCAATTATTTAAACTAAACTACAACATATTAGAGTAATGGGGTGGAAGGTTTGATCATAGGTTGAAGACTCATTAGGTAAATGGGTGACTTGCCAATCAATATATATATATATATATATTAGAGTTAGCTTATTTAGAAATTCACATGTTCAAAATGGGCTGATCATTTAATAATAAATAAATGAGACAGTGATTTACTTTATAAGAGAATCCATCGCCAAAATTTCTTGAACTTCATCAATGGTTATTCAGAAGATCTTTCTATTCATTTATCTTTCAGCTCCAATTGTTGCTTACCCCAAAAATTTTAGACAGGTGAGCATTTAGACTCCAAAACTTGAAAAATGAGTGTGTCAACCGTAAACAATCCAATTGAGAGTGAAGTTTAAAACAAATCAGTCAAAGGAAGTAGTCTCAAATTTTGAGAGAAAACAACCACCACTTGTTAGAATCTATGAAGCATGGGTGCGGATCCGGATTAGGGTGCAGGTGCAAGACTCGTCAATTTTTGAAAAAGTAAGGCGCAGGTGCGATGAGATATGTTTTTAATAAATTATTAAATATATTTTTTTATAGTGAATTTAATATTTTTTATATAAAAAAATTCAAATAAAGGGGTAGAGTTTATTATTAAAAAACAATTATTTATGATTTGTTTTTAATAAAATCAATATTTTTGGTAATTCTAAACAAAAAACCACCTTCCAAGAAGGTTCCTTTGCTCCTTTTCCAATTCCCAAGCCCACCCACGTGAAACAATTGACTTTCTCACCTACTTAACTTATATTCTTTTGTTATAAACCTTTATTCTTCTTCCTCACCTCTTCTAAGTTCTAACCATTTCTTTGTTTCTAAGCAGAAGAATGGCGGCCAGCAGCCTGTTTACGGCCGGAAGCGGGCCGTATCAGTTTGTTTCAGCCAGAATCAGACCGTATCGGCCATTTCCGTTCCCATTTCCGCCAGAATCAGGCCAAATCGGCCGGTTTCGGCCCGAATCAGCACAAATCGGGCCGAATTAAAAAAAAAATGGCAAATTGGAGCGTTGGACGCCACGTCGGGGAGAGTCCAGTGTGGGTGCAGCAGCCCTGGAGCCGCACCCATGCTTTCTAGGTTAGAATCCTTTGTTACTTTATTGTGACTATGCACGTGATCTATGGCCTGTGGGGTTTTATCTTTTTGGAGTCCATTGAGTTATGCTGAAGAGGGTGGTCAAGGTGTTGGCGTGCTGGAAGGAGGATTTTGATAACCATCATTCTGTCAATGTTTGGGAGCCATGCCTCATTGGGTTATGCGGACCATTCTGTCATAGTTTTGATGGGATTGAGCGTTCGGTTGTGGAGCTAAAGATGTATCTTTTATGTTCCATATTTGTTTGGTTAGCTGCCTCAGTCAGTCATTCTTTTTCATGATTATGTTCATCACAAAGAAATAAATACTTTAAAGGTAGAAAATAGCAAATAATAAAAATAAGTATTCATTATAATTTAGTAATAATAAAAAATAAAAATAAAAGTCTGAATAACAAACCCTTTATTGTGTATGAGAAATACAAGAGATTAAACTTACGCACCTGAGAGTGGTCTAGGTTGGAGTTGAAGAGGGTGAATGTAACATTCTTCTTTGTCACTGTCGGTTGCCTCTCTCCAAATAAGACAGGAATGAGATCAGAAGCAGGCCCCTTTTGCACACCTTTACTCAATTGTATCAATGCATCCTTCATCCTACGGTAGGTAACCTGTATAATTAATCAGTACTTGCAGCATTTTTTTCTTCAAAGAATATTTATAAACACAGTACATTTGATGACTAAAAAAATCCCAGCATGGACATAAGACACCAGGAATTGTATTTCAGGGCCCCTTTTCTGGATTCCTAACTTATAGAAACTAGAAACCAAATTTTACAGTTGATTTGATATGAATGACAGATATGATTCAATGTAAGAAAGCTCAGTAACTACATTGTTCACAATATCCAGCAATTTGAACTCTTACAAACTTCTAAGCGATCTCTATATTGGTTCAAAAAATCTCACTCACTCAAATAAATGATTTAGAACTGGCTTGTTGTCTGACTTAGGTAACAATTCATGCCAACATAAAAAATCTTTTAAGTAACTAGAAAATTTTTAACAGCATACCTCATTTGCCACTTTCTCTAGACGAAGGGAACCATTCAGACCGTCTTCTGGGATGTCATCAAAAGCAACAGTGATTGATGAGTCCTGTTCAATACTCACACCAAATCACCAGCAAAAGTAAGCAGTCACAAAAATAGTCATCTGCAAACTGAAAACAAACATGACTGTTAAATAATCACCCAACGCTCTGTTTCTTCAAAATTACCTTTAACCGGTAAACTACCCCTTGTCCAAGAGCAGGAGACCCTAAATCAGCCTTGTTTGGTTTTAAAACAACCACATCATGGGTTCCAAACTACAACCAGAAAATAACGATAACGATAATAATAAATAAATACAGTCAAAAATTGAGATAGAAAACTAGAAGGTACAACTAGGATATCTTTTCAACACGCCTAATTTAAAACACTACAGTGTGCTTCAATGCAAGTCATACTATACTAAATAGTATGATGAAGAACAAAGAATCACCTCAAGAATCAGATTTAACTATTAATCAAAAGGAATTGTGGAATCTTCACCTTGTGAGCAGGAAGAACATCCCCTTTAGTAGATTGGAACTCAAGAAGAGTTTTCCCCATTAGACCTGTCTATTGTCAGAATCACAGTTAAAGAAAAACTTTAAGAAAACTTGGGTAACGCAATGCTCACTTCATTTTACAAAAAAAGTGCAAGAAAAAGACCCAAAAAAAGATGCATTCTCCAGTGTCATAACCAAACACAATTTCATTCAATATACTTACATTTTAGTAATAGTTTCAACATTACTTCTTAGAAGAATGTATTTTGCCATAATTCATTCGAAGTTACCAAAAGCTACATTAGTTGGCCCACCGCCCACCTGTTTTTTCTATGTTTGATATATACAAGGTCAGACCTTGGTGCGAACACCATTTTCTAATAACTTAAGGTTTTAGGAGAATCGGTAATTTATCATTACTTATAAATAAATAAAGGCTACTTATTACCTGTCCTAGATCCCGTAAAAAGCAGGAGCTTTGTGCATTGGGTATGACATTTTATATATATGCATAGTAATGTTTTTTTTTTTAAAATTTGTTTTGGATTGCTTCCAATTTTCACAGCAACATATGAATGGTGGGTTTTGATTAAAAGTAAAAGAATAAAAAATAAATAAATAAATAAAAGAATTGAAGAGGTCACCTGGGCATCAACACACTTCAAGTTGAGAATAGTGGAGCCCTTCTTTTGAGCAGTCTCTACATTTCTGGACGCGCCTGTACTAATTGACGCTGATATCTCAGCTTCCTACAACCCATTTTTTTTAATTAAAATAAATTAATAAAAAAATGCATTTAATTTTCTCTTTTTCCTTGTTTAGTTTTTGCAATCCTATTAATTCAAAACAAAATTGATTATAGGCGAAGTTGAACAAAGAAAATGAAAGAATTAATTATAGAAAGAGAGAGAGAACCTTCTCCAAATCAAGAAGAGGGGCGGTGATGGAGACGAATTGTTGGAGAGTGAGAGGGGATGATTTCTTCTTCGTATTCCCTCCCTCCATTATCTCTATTCTATTAAGCGCAGAGAGAGAAACAGAGAGAGAGAGAGCACTTGGCGAACGTTAGTGAAGCGTCCGCGTCTCTCTGTTCTACCTCCGCCTGGGTTTTGGAGCGTACTTCAATTCTTGTTTTTGGGTTTTTGGGAATAATAATATTATTTATTGCTAAGAGGGTCTTCTAGTTTTTCGATAAAGGTTAATAATTTATATTTATTATAATTAGAAATTTTTACTTTTTTTAATTAAAAAAAACTAAGGGTGTAATGAAATTAAAAAAAAAATGAAGGATTGAAGAAACAATTACATCATGATGAAGTAAAATAAAAAGTGGGGTGAGTTTTGTAAATTTAAGGAGTTTTAAAACTAACAAAAAAGTAATTTTATTTTATAGGGAGTTAGTGAGTAGAAGTAAAAATTTAAATCAACGTAAAAGTAGGAATTTATTAGAAAGAGAAAGGCATTTCAACGTAGAAATATGAATTTATTATTTTTGTCAATTTACTATTTTAATCTCATTTTTAAGTTTTAGGTAAGGGTATTTTTTAGAGTAAAAAAAGCAGTAGCTAACTTTCTTTTTCCAATTTATTATTCCAACCTCATTTTTAAGTTGTTGGTTAATTAATTTATGGGCATTTTTTACGGGAAAAAAAGCAATAACTAACTTTCTAAATCCTCTTAATATATACAGATAAAATAAATAAATAAAGTTTTTTGGAAGAAAATAAAAAGTATTTTAAATAGTTGTGTCACTCTCACCTTTCTTAAAATAGTGTTTTCAAAATATGATATTAACAAAATTGACGAGAAAACTCTCCACGTGGATCTCTCAATTCGGAAACATGATTTTTAAATAATAGGTCTCGTTTGTGACTATTGTTTAAACAACAGTTTTCAATGTTTAAACAACATTATATGTATTTTCACATATTTTTTTACCTACACATATTTTCAAAAAAATACAAACAACATTACTAAAAATCACTTACCAAATGGGCCCTATGTTTTGAAAACACAATTTCAATGTAAATTTTGAGATTTTGCAATTTGTGCAAGGCAAGTTGTGTTTTTACATTAAAACACAGCTTCAAGACAAATTGTGAAATGGTGTTTTAAAAACATAATTTTAAGTGCAAACTTAAAATTATGTTTTTACACTTAAATCATATTTTAAAAACCGGCAAATTGTATAATCATGTCTTTAAGACACATTTATAATGTAAATTCTGAAATTCTATTTTTTACACTAATTGTGTCTTTAAGACACAATTGCAATGTAAATTTTGAAGTTATATTTTTCACGCTAATATGAGTGAAGGCAAGTGAAATTTAATTAGTGGGCATTAAAAAAAAAAATTTGCATTGATATTGTGTTTCCAAAACACAGTTTCAATGTTAATTGAAGTAGTGTTTTGGATACACAATTTCTAGGTGGACATGTCTCATCAGTTCTTGCCACATGAACAAAATTTTAGGTAAAATCGTCAAAACACAATTTTATGAAGATGATATTCTTGAAAATATTTTTCCTACAACGCTATTTTTAATGATTATTTATAAAGTAATATTATTTTTCCACGTGTATAAACATGTTTAACCAATTTTTTTTTTTTTTTTTTTGAGAATCCAGCTGAAGAAACTTTATTAAATCAACCAAAGTCGGTTACAATAACATGATAGAGATGAGGTGGAACATCCTCTATCCACACTGTAAGAGCATCAATGTGTCTAGCATACTGAGCTAAATTATGAGCTAGAGAGTTACCCGTCCTACGGGTGTGTGAAAAAGAAATACAAGAAAAAATACCAAGACTTTGTTTAATTGAGCAAATCAAATGGCCAAAGGAAGTAAAGGACTCCTTCTCACTTCGTAAGGCTGAAATAATCATCACCCTTCCCTGGTGATCACGAACAACCACTCCCAGCCCTGCTTCGTCTGTCTCACAGAATATGGCGCCGTCGAAGTTGATCTTCAAGCTCGTTGGTGGTGGAGGATTCCATCTTACGTGCTGTTTTGGCAAGGCACCTGACTTGCATTCTTGGGGCTGGTAGAGCCTGGACAAATGTCTGAAGGGTCTGTGAGGCTGAAGGGGTCACTTGAGAGAGTGGGAAAAGCTTTGAGCTGGTCCGAAGTGTGTTCCGTCGGGACCAAATCGTCCACACCAGAGTAGCAAAGAGTTAAAGACATTTGATTTCACCAATTAAAGTTAGAAAAGATATATTTAATTTCATTTTCAATGTATAATATAAACTTATTTTTCTATATATACATATTCTTGCAACAAGTGGAGCGAAGGTAGGGACGGACCCACGCAGGCCCGGCCCCTTTTTTTTATTTTTATTTTTTACATATGCTATTTTTTTAATTTTGTAGTTGGCTCCCTCTTCTAAATACTCTAACTTCAACAACAACAACAACAAAAAAAAAAAAAAAAAAAAAAAAAAAAGCTAGCCTAGCATTAAAAAAAACTTTTTTTTCTTTGTTGGTAAATGATTGCAGCAGCAGCATTGTTTGCACGACCTAATTCATGATTTACTTAATTCCTTATGGCAATATTGACCAAGACAACGACAACAACAATAAATAAATCACCATCTTGATGCCCTGAACTCAATCTAATAACCAAAACCTTCCATTTCTAGCATCATCATAAGTTGTGAACACTGCCTAAAATACAGCACCAAAATTGTCAGAGTTGTAAAAAGTATACAGATTCAAAATGGCATTCCACAGACATTGAATACGTAATTGTTACATCAAATGAATATAGCCACCTTATGTTATACTTTTTCTCCAAGATAATCTACCATTTTAAAGAGGAAATTCATCTAGCATCTTCTCACCTCTTCAGATAAAGAAAATCCTCTCTAACATCTTAAGAAGGAACAATAATCAAATTATTTTACTATCAGGGCATCGCGTCCAGGTCCAATACCAATGTAATGGATTGGTACACCAACAAGTTCTTCTATCCTTTCCACATAGGTACGTGCAGCCAATGGAAGGTCAGCGTAGTTTCTGATAGAAGAAATATCACACTTCCACCCAGGCAATACTTCGTACTCCACCTACACACACATTAGGACATAAAAATCAAGAAGAGTCCCCAAAAATCTAAAACAATGAAGAGGACCTGAATAATTTTTACAGAAGTCAGGAATCAAAGATCGTTCTTAACAATTTAAGTCACATCTAAGGCTACACCCTTTTTTGTTTGCGCTAAACAATGCTTAGAAACTCTTGAGGAGAGGATAGGGCAGGGGTGGTCTGAATTTTGTAAGGCAACAAGAAAAAATCACAAAGCCTAGTATCCATGGGTACCTAATCTATGCTTCAACTGTGATGTCAATGGCAAGCACTGTCAATGCATTACCCAAAAGGCAGATGATGGAATTTTGTTAATAAGTTTCTCTCTCTCTCTCTCTCTCTCTCTCTCTCTCTCTATATATATATATATATATATATATATAAAAAGGGGGCTGGGGTTGAGGGAACTTGCCTTCAATTGCTCAAGAAGACGAAGATCTGCAGGAAATGACTTGATTGGTGTGCCATTGATGTGTTTATAAGAAACCCCCAGCCGAATTTCAGGGAGATCAGACAAAACATCGAGTTTGGTGAGATTCAGTGATGAAAAGCCATTGATCTGACAAGAGTATTTCAGTGCTACTATATCCAGCCAACCGCAACGGCGAGGACGGCCTGTAGTTGTGCCAAACTCCTGGCCAGCAAACCTGAGGAGGTCGCCCCCTTGACCCAAGATTTCTGTAGGAAACGGACCAGAGCCAACTCTTGTATTGTAGGCTTTTACCTGCATGGGGAAATTCAAGTTTGGAACCTCAACTGGCCAAGTAAAACGAGTTTAATTATTTAAAAATGCAATAATGTATTTAATGAATACTATGCAGTATTCCCACAGAATATGTTTTACTCCAGACACATATCAAAATGCAAAAGCCCACATGTTTGAAAGAGCAAACAAAATTTAAAAGGTGAGCACATTTGACATCAAGACTTGCAAAAAGATAATAGAAGAAAAGGGCTCCTAGTCATGGCACAGCCTTGTTAGATTTTAAGTTTTAACCCCTCCCTCACCAGTACAGAAAAAGAGGAAACAATGCCCCAAATATGATAAAAAGAAACCAATAGTAAATTATCCACTTACCACTCCAATTAGATCACCTAATACTCTTGGAGCAATGCCAAGACCAGTGCAAATTCCACCAGCTGATGGACTAGAAGAAGTTACAAAAGGGTAAGTTCCAAAGTCAATATCTAGCATGGTGGCCTGACCACCTTCAACCAAAATCTTCTTCTTTTCTGAGATGGCTTCATTCATGACATGCACAGTATCAGCAATGAAGGGCTCCAATCTCTCAGCATATCTTTTGTATTTTTCAACTTCTTCCCTAAGCATTTCTGGGCCATAGTTAAAACCTTGGAATCTTGAACCTGCGTCTGACAATAAAAGATCAAGCTTTTGAGGAAATGTATCCATGTGCCTCAAGTCACTTACTCTAATGCCATTCCGTATAACCTTGCTTGAGTAACATGGTCCAATTCCTCTCTTTGTAGTGCCAATAAAAGATTGGGCAAGCTCAGACTCTCTAAGCCCATCCACTTCCTGATGGAAGTCAAATAACAGGTGAGCACGATCAGATACCAGTATTCTTCCCTTGCAGGAAACCCCTTTGGATTCCAGGCCATCAATTTCTTCAAAGAGCCCTGGTAGATGCACCACAACTCCATTCCCAATAACACAAAGGGTATCATCATTAAGGATACCCGAGGGAACCAGGTGAAGGGCAAACTTCTTTCCCTCTGCATTGTAGATAGTATGTCCAGCATTAGCTCCACCCTGACATAAAAATTTATTCAAAAGTTTCAGGCAAAAAGATACACACTGGGTCATCAGGATCTGGAAAGCCAATTACTCCTCAATTAAAAACATGTAAATTGTATGAAGCAGGACGTTTCAAATAAATTCTCAAAATACCATGCTCAAACCAGGAGAAGACGCACCCCGTGGGGATGGGGTGAATGTATCACTTAAAGAGTGGTTTTGCCTCAATGCACTGATTATAAATGTCATAGAACAAGATAAAAAAGGCCATAATCAGTGCACAATACTCCCACTTTTGTGGGATTTTGCGAGAGGTAGTTGGTAGGCAACCTATCTCCAATTTTTCGAGAGGCTAATTTCCAGACTCAAACTCGTGACACATACTTGGGCAAAGAGCACTTGGCATCGCACCAAGATCCAATTTCTAGAGCTGGATGTACTTAACTTTAGATTTTGAACCAATAGAAACGATCAAATAAATAGTTTTGAAACACTAGAAATGTTTAATAGGGTTGCTCAAAAAGCCTAGGAGCATACGTGCCTCTAACTTAAAAGAGAGGTAACTCAACCATATTCTAACAGAATTACACTTGGGAAATTTTAATTATTAAAAAATGTCACACATATAATCCTAAGGGGTAGCACAATCGGCTGGGGCCAAATTTCATGAAGCAAAGGCCACTACTTCAAATCTAAACTTCCTCTTCCCTTGGGGCCAAACTCATTAAGAAAGAAAGTTACATGCATGCAGGTGCAGGTGTTCTGCTTAGGAATACTAATCCGCATACTAAGGTTTAAGAAGGGGCAATAAACTTGTAATATGCCCCCATCAAACAACAATAACGAGAAGCAATAAACAGACAAAAATACAAACTCAACAAATTCGTATTTGTACTGTAATCTATGTAAGATACACACATCTTTTTGAATATAGAAGTGCATGAACCTAAAACTAAAAGCAAAGGATGTGTAACTGGGGAAAGGTATTAACCACAAGCCCAAGTTTAAAAATTGAATCACAACCTATGCTAGCAACAAAATTAAATTATATCATACAATCAAACAATCGAAATGACAAATAAAATAAAAGTGGGAAAAAGTGTACCTGGCAACGAGCAACGATGTCGAAGTGATGGGCCAAGATGTCGACCAGTTTGCCTTTGCCTTCGTCTCCCCACTGACAGCCCAACACTCCTGATACTTGACTCAGAGACCCGATCCGGTTGGTTCCTTGGGTTGTGCTCGATTCGGCTACGCTCAGAGATGCAGAGGCTGAGACTGAGGAGCAGACGATGAGGTTTGGGCGGCGAGGGAGAATAATGGGTCTGAGGTGGTGGTGGTGGCGAGCACCCAAGAAAGGGGTCTGTGGGACCCTGATAGGGTTCGAGTCGAGTGCCAGTGACGAGAGACTCATGCTGAGACACTGAGATACAAATAGAGATAGAGACAGAGACAGAGATACACGAACACACAGGCGCAAATCAACTACAAAGAAAGACTTGGGTGAGTTTAGTTCAAGGCATAAAGCAGAGAGGGTTTTTCCTTTTTATTTGAGTTTGAGTTTGAGTTTGACTGTTTGAGGCGTACTCTTTTTTTTTTTTTTAATGAACAGTTTGAGTCGTACTTAATTTCTAGGAACTCCAAATACAAATACGGTGGCATGGTTAGTTCCCATCCAATTCCTCTCACATTATTTTCACTTTTTTAAAATTATTAATTTTTTTTTTAACTCTTAATATTTTTACTTTTTTAACTTTCTTGATTCAATGGTTAATATTAAAAGTTAACTTTTTAACTTTTGATATGAACTGTTAAGAAAACATTGTATGGTGTAAATTGCACTAGATCTCAATCTATTATCATTATGGCTTAAATTGATGCTGGGTTCACAATAGAAATGAACAACATGTCATCTTACCTAAAAATGTCTAACATTTTTCCCAATTTTAGAAGCGTTAAATATATATTTGATGGGTCTAAAACTAAAAGTCATGTGTAAGCTTTTGTCAAACTTAATATAAAGTAGGAGATAGGCGTTAGTTCAACTAGTAAAATTTTTTGCATAATTAAATAAAAAATCTAAAGTTCAATCACCTTCTACATTAAAAAACCAATTAGTATCTTAAGAGTTTGATAGTGCAAATATGCAAAAATTCAAACTAATGAAAAAAAAATTAAACAAAAATAAATTAGAGAGTTGAAATAAATTTCAATCAGAATTAAAGGATGAAATTTGTATTTTAGTCATAAAAAATAATTTTCAATTTCAATTCTTCAATAGAAAAGTTTTTTTTTTTTTTTTTGATAGGAATAGAAAATGTTTTTTAATTGCAGATGATGTTTCACTTTATCTCAATCATTTATAAAGTTTGTCCTATTTTGTTACCACTGTTAGCATTGCGTTGGGTGCACGCCCCACCCTTTATTGATTATTCAGTGAATCTGGGTTAAAAAGTGAAAGTACAACGAGTGTGGGATTTCAACGTTCAAACTGACTTTATTTGGCACGTTCAAACTGACTTTATTTGGGTCGGATGTACGTGGCTATCTCAACTCTCAACATCTTTTTCCATAAAAAATATATAAAAAAATTCTCAACTACCCTCAGTCCACACGGATTTATCATTTATATTAATCATCCTCTAACCTTTTTGGAAACTGTTCGTGTTCTACTATAAATTATAAAATGCTAATAACAAAATCTCATTTTCATAATTAGATTTTCCTTTTTTTTCGTTTCACAGTGCTGGCAGAGTTCGGTGACAGTTTATTGCATAATGATACCAAATTGCCAATAATAAACTCATTATTATTATTATTATTATTATCGTGCAACAACAAATGTATATAAGTATATTCAAAAACGAAATATATTTTCTTATACATTTTCTTAAGGTCTATTCTAACAAACACAAACTCTATCCAAATTCCTTTTTTTCCCTCTCTACTGAGGAACTATATTGTCAATTTGTCATGGAACAACTTAAATGTAATTTGAATAATATTTATAATTAGTTGTAGACTTGCGTGATGCGCGAAAATATTTGATGATTTATATTTTTGTTAAGAGAAAAAAAATGAAAATAGTAGATGATAATTATAAGTGTTTGTTTCAAATCTTTCTTAAAATGATGTGACTATTTTTTAACAATTTTTTTTTTTCTTTTATGACAACAAAGTATAGTTGATACAATATATTAGATGTTTTTAATTAGGCTATTTATATTTGTTATTTGAAAGTGTTCTAAATTTTTTAAGTTTTTTTTTTAAAGAAACATAATGCATTTTTCATTTAAATTATTAATAAGGCGAGATATTTTGTAAATAATAGACTGAAGTTGACTAAAATGGATCAAATTAGACTGAAATGAAATGGACAAAGATAGATATTACACTGATGTGGCTTAATATGAGTATAATAACAATAAATGTAACACTTCAACTTTTAGATATTATTATATAAAAATAAACTAGTATTATCCACTGCTTAATTAAAGAAAATTATAATTTATTTAAATTATTTTATGACATATACTCCTAATACATATATAAATTAAGCCACTATAGGCAAACATGTATTGTGTAAATTTTATTATAAAAAAACTTAAATTATGCAATATAATTAAAAATAATTTAAATTACTTTATATTATTTGAAATTTTTTAATAAAGTTTAAATTTCAGTCAATTTTTTAACTTTTCGGTGGATTTCATAATAAAATTTTGTGTAGAGTAATTTATTAGCAATAGAATTTAATCTATAGACTATAGTAAATAATATTAATAATCAAATATTGAAACTTGAAACATTTGGAGGGTTTTAGTTGAAGTAGAATTTTAAATTTCTTGAAATTTAGATAATAGAGTTTTATGTAGAGTAAACTATTGGCAATAATTTTTTTTTTTTTTGAGAAATCAATAAAATTTAATCTGTTTGTAAGCTATATATATATATATATATATATTAATAGGTAAAACTTAGAGAAAATCCAATTAGATTCTACAATTGAAGTCCAATTTTGCACCATATGTCTTAAATTATTTATTTTTAGAGAGAGTTTTATTTCTTAATTTTGGAGTCAAATGTGGGATCATATCATAAATATTCATTCAAGTGAGTTATTACATACAAAAACCAAAGAGTCTAGAATTAATGAACATAATTTTTTTTTTTTTAAATGGACAGTGTACATGTTCTACCTAATAATATTATTACAAGACTTTCTAAGAGTTAAAAAAAGAAAAGAAAAGAATGACTATTAATAATATTTAAATTATATATAAGAATTATACTATGCATCTTAATGTATATATTTTAAGTATATCTAGCCAAAACTTAGAGAAAATCTAATCAATATATATTGTAGGGATGAAAGGCCCAAATAAGGATATTGGGCCGTGGGCCGCACCTGTGGATGTCAAAGAGCCCGAGAACATATAAGTTTAGTGAAGGTAAGTAAGTTATTGGGCCAAGGAAGAGGTATGGTCATAATAAACAGGTGACGTTGTCCGAGATTGAGTACTAGGCAATGGGTAACCGTGCTTGGGAGGATAAGCTTCGGAGAGAAGTGAGTCAATAGAGGATTGAGAAATATTTGGGAAGAAAGCTGCTACCATTGCATCGAATGTTTTGCACTTAACCAATTGGCCGCATTAATGTGGAGGCGATACCTAAACAGTGACTTCTAGCCTCACAACTACCCACAAAGATTTCAGGAATGTGCTGATAGGACAAGTATCAAGGAGATTAGTAATCTAACCTACACGTGGATTGCTAAGCTGAAAGAAGGAAATGGGGTATAAAAGGAGGAGGATTCCATTACAGGAGGGATCATCAGAAAACTAGAAAAGAAATTATTGTATAACCAAGAACTTAAATATTTGTATAAGTCTAAGAGAAATATATAGGAACATACCATCCTCGGACCTGACCGAGGAGTATTTTTCTTTTGAAATTGCTTGTCTTATTCATTCTTATATCAACTAGCCTACTGTGATCTATACTTTAACTTATTGAACGTTCATTAACAAGCCCACTGTCATGACCCAAATCCATGAAACATGAATTTAGACGCATGACTAACCTGCTAAACTTATATAATTCCATAAACATAATTAATCCAAAATAAATCAATACTCCAAAGAAACAATACTCTTAAAAACCTCTTACAAAAATCTAAACTCCACAAATTGGAAATAATCTCCACTATAACAAAAACCTGAATTACAAAATAAAGGTAACAAAAATTCTATAAGTCTTCAATTCATGCTGAAGTCGCCTACAACTTCCATGCTCTACCTTGTACCTTACAAAGCGGCCTAAAGGTTCTATATTCCCAACTACACTTTAATCTGAAAAATAGTAATTGATTGGGTGAGCCACACATCTAGTAAGTAATTATACATAATACACAACGGAATAGAGTCAAGCAAAGCACGCGTATTTTGATTTTTCACAACATTCAATTATATCAAAATAATTATTCCAAAATATATAATGAATCACTTAATGCATATGTAATCGCATCTTAAAGTCATTTGAAATCACATACATATAATTGATCAGATACCAACATCAAACCCTTGCTGGTGAGGGATCAACACATATGCTCACACACAATCCTGTAAGCGGATTTACACATATATCTGATATATCAGATCAATTCTAAAAAAGCTTATTTTGAGTCACATATCACAAAGCAGAGTTTATACAAAATATAATAATTTACTTGATATTAACAATTTCTTTTCAAATACAGAGGCATATCAAAGATCACAATATTGAATAGAATATAAATCAAAGGATGCTTGACTCTCTTAGGGAACGAATAGAGACTGAGGAGTTTATGTAAATATATTACAATTCTTGAGTAAATCTGAAAATTAAATTTGTTAAAAGAAACAATTTAAATACCATTTGGAGAATAGGAACATGACCTTGAAATCACTTGGTTTTAACAAATTTAAAGAACAAGAACCTTTTTAGAAAACTTACATTGAAACTCAATTATTTACGGAAAATAGTTTAGTTTAGAAATCACATTTTAAATGAGATTTGGACATTCGAAACTTATTTAAAATTCAAAGCATCTCTTTAAAACATTATTTAATAGTCGAAATTTCTCTTTCAATGATACAAAAATACTTTTGACAAACTTTAGAAAATATAATTTTGATATACAAAACTTTTGAAAACTTTTAACTTCTAAGAACCTAATGGACAAAACTTGTGCATATTATGCATAATTACTTACAGCACTTAAATCACTTTGAAGGTCTAGCTGAAACACCCTCCAAATAGTTTCAAAATACTCTTAGATAGGACCTAGAATCAATCATGAAAATTACTTAATGTCCTCCACAAAATATAAATTTTATTGACCTAAACAAATTGACTCACTAAAATTATACATGCTGAACTAAATGATAACACTATTGCAAAACATCTCTACCCAAGAATATGTTTCCTTGAATTATCAAAACTCAGAGCTAGCAGCCAATACTTTAGGATTTAATATATGTCCTAAACAAAAGTAAAACCTGAAACATGAATTTAGGCTCTATAACTGAAACTTTGTTCTAAAATACACATTATAGGCAAACCTAGGATTTAATATATAACCCCAATGAAGACCGTGGGCCAATACTAATATGACTTGTTCATGGACTTAATATCATTGACCCTAATGTATTAAATATCTAAGCATTATTTGAGATAAAAATAGAATTTGGGTAAAAGAATAAGTCTACCATTAACCTTTGAAAGAATTGTAAACGTGTTGATCTCTAATGGTTCTTGTAGTCAAAGTCTAGGCAAGGACTACCAAGGCCATTACTTTATCCATCTCTAGACTCTAATGATTCATTGTAGTCAAAGTCTAGGCAAAGACTACCAAGGCCATCACTTTATCCATCAGAGAAACTTGAACTTTGACAAAATGTGAGCAATCTAGTGTGAACACTATGCAACCTTATTCATGGTTTAATAGCATAATCCCAACGACAAGGAAAACGGTGGCAGCAATTGTTGACTTATTAATTAATTAATTATATATATATATATATATATATATATATATATATCCTCTTTCTAAAAAAAAAATATATCCTAATGAAAACATAGAAGTCATGCCTTTGTTCATGGGTACACAGCGGCAATCTAACCGTAAAATATAAGTAGATTTTTAGGACCAAAATAAAACTTTTGAACAATCTAACATCACAACTGATTTCAAGATAACCTTATAAACTTTTAATTCTTTATTTATAATGGTGAGAAATCATACCTTGAAAAATCTGATCGCCTCTTCAATTGTATGTGCTCTAACTCCAAGGAAAACCTCTTAGCCTCTTTGATAAAACCCTTCCTATGAAAACCCTAATTTAACTCTTCCCCCACCTTATATTTTAACACATCAGAGATTTGGGCTTGGTGGGGTAGTGGGCTGGAGTTTAAAATCCACTTGAACTTATCTCTTCAGTCTCCAAGAGGCCCATAAAACATCTTCATCTTTTATTTATTTATTCATTATTTTAATTACCGCACCAAATTGTATGCACTAAAACTTTAATTTTATCACCTATTTGTAGCACCACAAAATTATCTACTCCCATCTTACTGTGCACACACATATAGCACCTCAACTCTATATTAAAAATGACAAAATGCATTGATAATGATCATAAAATCAAATCGGGGTATTACACCCACTATTTAACAAATTTATAGTTTTGGGCTTATTGGGCCATTGTCCAAATCTCTTAGGCTGTGGACTAAATTGCGTCCTTACAATTGGTGCTGTCTGTAGGAAATTTGAACATTCTTGAGCTTGTTCAATCATGGTGGATTCAGGGCCAAACTGAGAAGAATCTATGGGATCACAATGTCAAGATCATTTTCTTAATCTTGAACGAATGAGAGATTGTGAAGTTAGTGTGCACACAATTCATACCGGTAGGAGTCATTATAGAAATGGGAGCCATATGTCTCATGGAGAGGATACCAAAAACTTGCAACTAGAGGTAGATCATTTACGTAGGAAGTTACGCCGTAAGCAAAGAAGAAAGACCCTATCAAGCTCAGAGTCTCAGTCTGATGATGATGATAGTTATAGACCTAGCTTAAGGACCCCTCCCAGCGAGTCTTTCTCTTATAATGAAAATGCCATCATAGGAAAAGGAGTAGAAGCCCGGCCTATAGGGGCTTAGGGAATGACGCTATGAGCAAGACTTTGCATCAAATCTCAAAGTCTCCATTTACACAGATGATTGTGAGGGCAAAGCTTCCTCGGCGGTTCACGCAGCCAACGTTTACCATGTATAATGGTAGGACGGACCCGATGGAGCATGTCAGTCATTTTAACCAGAGGATGGTTGTTCACTCGAGGAATGAGGCCTTGATGTGCAAGGTATTCCCATCTAGTTTGGGGCCAGTTGCAATGAGGTGGTTTAATGGGTTGGAGGAAGGATCAATTAGCTCTTTTCAAGAGCTTACCAAGGCCTTTGGGGCCCGATTTGTCACTTGTAGTACGGTTCCTTGTCCCCTGGACTCTTTGCTATTATGCGAGAGGGTGAGACTCTGAAGACCTACTTGGATAGATACTGGGAGTTGTTCAATGAGATAGATGAATATTTTGAGGATGTAGCAATAAGGATGTTTGAGGTCGGTCTACCCAATGAGCGCGATTTGAGGAAATCATTAACTATGAAGCCTGCTCAAAGCATGAGTTCACTAATGGATTGAATTGATGAGTATAAACGGGTTGAAGAGAATCAGTAGCAAGGGAAGGGGAAGGCGAAGGTAATCCCCCCTGACCAAAGAGACTTTAAGTCGGAGAGATATAATAGTAATCAACTCAAAAGAGATTTTGATGTACATACTGGGCATACTGTTGCCTAGGTAGTTAACACAGTGTTTAGGGAGCCTGTACACCAAATCCTTGATAAGATAAAGAATGAACCATATTTCAAGTGGCAGAATAAGATGGGAGGAGACCCTATGAAGTGCAATCAAAGTCTTTATTGCCAATACCATCAGGACCGGGGACACATACAGAAGATTGTAGACCTTTAGGTGACTACCTGAAGTAGTTAGTCAAAACTAGGAAGCTGAGGCAGTTCTTATACTAACCTTCTAGACAAGGGAGTTAGGCCGGGTCGGCACACCAGAGGGACACTTCCTCAAAACCGCCTCTAGGGACAATCAGTGTTATTCTCACTGCCCCAGGTCAGACTGGCGCATATCCATTAGGGGTAATGTCCATAGCAAAACCACATGCTAAGGATTCCAGCCCTGAGTCTAAGCGAGGAAGAAAGTAAGCCCGACCAGTTTTAAGCTTTTTCGATAAGGATAAAATTGGAACTTATCAACCACATGATGATGCCTTAGTGGTCACCCTTCGAATAGGGGGTATGATGTAAGAAGAGTCTTGGTGGATTAGGGCAGTGGAGTAGAGATTATGTATCCTGGCCTGTACAAGGGACTTAAGTTGAAACCCGAGGATTTGGTCTACTATGATTCCCCTCTGGTGGGGTTTAATGGGAAGACAGTTACTCCAAATGGCCATATTAGACTTCCCATTCAAGCAGGGCCAGAGATTGTTGACGTAGATTTTATTGTGGTCGATGCGTATTTCCCCTATATTGCTATCATGGAAAGACCTTAGCTTCACGCCATGGGGATTGTCTCTTTAACTTTGCATTTAAAAGTGAAGTATCTCTCAGGGAACCAGGTCGAGGAGTTGATTGGAAGTCAGACTATGGCCAGGCAATGCCTAATTGCAGCTATTAGGCATGAGTCCAAGGGTGAATCCTTAGCCACCACAGAAAGGGCTTTGTAGCAATCAAAGGAAATAGAAACATCCTCAAACGCTATGGCTGAGGGAGTGAGATGCGAGAAGCTAGAGAAGGTTACTATTGATACTGATGTCGACAAATATTTTCAAGTGGGAGTTCAGTTGCCTCATCGGGAAAAGGAAGAGCTGGTGGCTTTCCTTAGAAAGAATGTTGATGTGTTTACTTAGAGTGCTTATGAAGCTCCCAGGGTGGATTTGAATTTTCTTTGTCATCATCTGAATGTCAGTTCATCTGTTATCCTTAAGAAACAACCACCTCGGTGCTCTTCTAAAGAACATTCCAAGACTGTTAAAGAAGAGGTGGTAAAGTTTAAGCATGCAGGGGCAAAAAAAAGTAGTCTTTTACCTAGAATGGTTGGCCAAAATGGTGGTGATGAAAAAGAAGAATGGAAAGTGGCAAATATGTGTAGATTTCACAGATTTAAACAAAGCCTGCCCCAAGGACCCCTTCCTGATATCCCAAATAGACCAGTTGGTGGACGCGACAGTCGGTCATCCTTGGATGAGTTTTTTGGATGCCTTTCAAGAGTACCATTGGATACCATTAGCTCTGACTGACCAGGAGAAGATTGCTTTTGTAACGCCCACTAGGAATTATCATTATAAGGTGATGCCTTTTAAATTGAAGAATGTAGGGTCTATTTACCAAAGGATAATGATTAGAATGTTTGAACCCCAGCTTGGCAAGAATATTGAGATATACATTGATGACATGGTGGTGAAAAGTAAGGTAGTGGCCAAGCATGTGGATGACCTCGGAAATGACTTTGAGGTGTTGAGAAAGCATAAATTATGCCTTAATGCTTCTAAATGTTTCTTTGGCATTGGCTCAGCAGGTTTTTGGGCTATATGGTCGCCCACCGTGGGATTGAAGTTAAACCTGATCAGATTAAAGCAATCAATGATTTACAACCTTCTCGGAATCCCAAAGAAGTGCAAAAGTTGACTGGAATGACCGTAGCCTTGAATAGATTTATCTCTCAATCCGTAGATAGATGTAGGCCATTTTTCTAACTCTTGCACCCGTGGAAAGTGTTTGAATGGAATGAAGAATGTGCCCTCACTTGTTAGCAGTTGAAGGATTACATTTCTCGGCCACCCATTATGTCCAGACCCGAAAAGGAAGAAGTCTTTTTTGCCTACATTGTTGTGACCTCTCATGCAGTTAGTCTAGTATTGGTGTGGGTAGAAAATGGAGTACAACAGCCAGTCTATTATGTGAGTAAGTCGCTACACGAAGCTGAAGTCTGTTACTTACCTTTAGGAAAAGCCATTTTGGCTGTGGTACTTGCTACGCGAAAACTCCCCCACTACTTCCAAGCCGATACAATTGTGATTTTAACTTAACTCCCTCTGCAGTCGTTGCTACAAAAAGCTGATTATACAGGAAGAATTGCCAAGTAGAGGTCGATCTTAGGGGCATTTAACATAAAGTACATGCCTCATACCTCAATTAAAGGGCAAGTTCTTGCAGATTTGGTGGCAGAGTTTACCGAGTCTCCAATAAAGGCAAAGGTCAAGGAATACAAATCAAAGGAAAAGCAAGTTCAGGCAATTTCTCTATAGGGGCCCTTACCTTGGAAGTTATATATTGATGGTGCGACAAATCAAAGGGGATTTGACATGGGGCTAGTAATAGTGTCCTCAGATGAGATCACCATTGAGAAATCCTTAAGGTTGGGCTTCTCAGCTACGAATAATGAAGCTAAATATGAGGCTCTACTAATAGGGATTGCTATGGTTCAGAAGATGGGAGGAAAGGTTGTTGAAGTGTTCTCAGACTTGAGGTTAATTGTAGGGCAAGTAAAGGGAGAGTTGGAAGCTAGGGATTTGAGAATGCAGGGGTATTTGAATCAAGCTCAGCGTTTGCAGTCAGATTTTGAGTTTTTCACCATACAAAAAATCCCGAGAAGCGGGAATACACATGCTGATTCTTTGGCAACTCTGGCAACCTCTTCTAGACAAGATCTACCTTAGGTCATATTTGTTGAGGATCTGCATAAGCTTGCCGAGGAGAAGAAGGAAAAGTCCAAGTTCATCAGATCATAGTCGGACCTAGTTGGATGTATCCCTTGGTTCTATTTCTCAAGGAAGGTGTTTTGCCTCATGAGAAGCGGGAGGAAGAAAAAATATGGAGGAAAGCTCCTTGTTTTTGGTTGTTCGAGGAGCAAAAGTTGTACAAACGCTCCTTCTTTGGACCATACTTGCTTTGTGTTCATCCCGAGGCAGTGGAACCACTTTTGGAAGAGTTGCACGAGGGGATATGTGGAACTCATACGGGGGGCAGATAGTGTAAAATGTACTCCCCCCTAGATCGAGGTTTTTACATGGAGTTGTCACTTATTTAATTTAAATGGAAAAATAAGATAACCTTCAATATAAAAAATACTTTTGTGTTATTAATATATATGACAATTTACATCAATTTTGTAAAAAAAATGTACAATGCTTTTTTGTCCTAGATACAATCTAAGAAAAGTAAATTACATTGCTTTATTTCCTAGTTACATTCTAAAAAATGTAAAATTACATATACAAGAGCATAGTTAAGAACCCTTGATCTTGGTTCAGAGGCTAATTTAAGAGTTGGGAAGGGGTTAAGCACCCATCTCACCCAGTAAAACCGGTCTCCTAGGTTAAGGTGACCAATATCATGTCATGTCAAACAAATACAAACAATATGTCATATAAACATATTAATTTGCAGAAATTGTAAACAAATATGTGTTAGGGGAATTAGACATAAAAAGAAGCAAAAAGTAAAACTTGTTAGATAACAATTTTAATGTAAAGAAAGCATTAAGGTAATGGCATGTTCATCCAAGAAATCAATGTAAACAAAAAAAAAAAGGAAAATCTTTTAAACATGTTCATCTAGAGAAAATTAAACATTTAGACATGTTCGTTCAAGCACTTTAAAAAAGGTAGAACAATTACCTAGACATGTTCAACTAAGCATTCAAGGGAAAGTTGTGCTTTAACCTAGAAGTGTTCATCTAAGCATGTAAAAGGAATATCAATGAGACATATAGGCATGTTCATTCAAGCATATCATGAAAGAAACAAATAATGACTTGTTAAGCATTTATTCAAGCATGTGTAGAAAGTTAAGAACATAATTAACTACTTACCAGCATAGAACATAAATTAAAAGGGGGAAGTGATCACTTAAAGGGCTAGGGAGAAAGCAAAGAAGTATTAAACTACAACCAAAGTAAGAACAATGCTTGCACAACAGCTTTTCTTTTCTGCTTTCTCACTAGCTCTCTAGAGGGAATTCAGAGTCCAGAAAATGGAAGAGGTCTTCTCTATTTATGGGGGAAGGGATGGCTTAGCTTTAAAGCTAAGTTATTAGCTTTCTTCTGAAGCTAAGGAAGGAGATAACCTGTTTAAATGAGCTGGAATGGATTTGGTGTTGATCCCCATTTGAATTTTGAAAGGAAGTTGAAGATGATATTGCACTCGCTTCGTATTTTGGATCTAACTTTCTGCTCAAAATTCCAATTGATTCAAGATTGGTATTTTTTGAAAGAAATTCAATTATCTACAACTTTTTCAGAAATAAAGAAAACCAAATTTCAACGTTTTCCAGGCCAAAAATGCGTTTCAAATTGCTGCTGAAAATAGTAACATTTTTTGAGCATTTTTGAAATTTTTCACAGGATATATCTGTTTCTCTATCCAATTTATTTTTCAAAAAAACTTTCTTCTAAAGCTAAGGGAAGGGATAAGCCCATTAGATAAGCTTAAACATATTTGATGTTGATCCCCATTTGAAATTTTGAAAGAAAATTGAAGATGATGCTGAATTTGTGTTATCTTTTGCACCTGTTCCATATTTTGGCCATAACTTGCTGCTCAAAATTCCAATTGATTCGGGATTGATTTTTTTTTTTAAAAGGAAATTCAATTCTCTACAACTTCTATATAAATAGAGAAAACCAAATTTCAATGTTTTCCAGGCCAAAAATGCGATTCAAGTTGCTGTGGAAGATAATGACTTTTTTTGAGCATTTTTCTGTTTTTTGAATTTTTCATAGATCATATCTCCATTTTTTTTTCAAAAGAGCAGATAAGATGCCATAAAGAAAAATATTTTTTCTTATTTCTTAAAAAAAAAAGAAAAAAAAAAAAGAAATCCAATCAAAAATCACACTTAATTAATTTTAAATTAATTCTTGTGAGAACCAATCAAAATTAAGTGTTTAGAATAGGACGTGATCAGTCCCATCATGTAGGCGAGCCATGATTATTGAAAATTGTTTGTATAATAAGTTTTGATCAGGTGGTCCGATCAAAACCCATGACATACCATTATGATCGTTAGAACATCAAGATTTGTTTTGTATCACAAATCTATCTACCGGTTGGTTAAATGTAAGTTGTAAAATTGGGTGTCTACAGATTGTTATCACATAGAGCTCTTACCCAAGGGTATTGGTGGCCTAGTATGCAAAAAGAGGCGTAAGAGTATGTTAAAAAGTGTGATCAATGCCAGAGATTTGCTCCGAACATTCATCAACCTAGGGGTGTACTTAATCCCCTGTCTAGTCCATGGCCATTTGCTCAATAGGGCCTAGATATTGTAGGACCATTTCCCAGAGCTGTGGGAAATCGAAGATGGCTTCTGGTTAGAACTGACTACTTCACGAAGTGGGTGGAGGCTGGGCCATTATCCAATATTAGGGACATAGATGCGAAAAATTTTGTTTGAAAGAACATTGTTACTCGATTTGGGATTCCTCACACCCTCATCTCGGATAACGGGCTCTAGTTTGAGAGTAAAGTTTTCAAGAGATACTGCTGTGAACTAGGCATTAGGAATAAATATTCAACTCCAGCCTATCCGCAAGGAAATTGGCAAGCTAAAGCAATCAACAAAGTCATAGTGAATGAGCTTAAGAAGAGGTTAGATGAAGCAAAGGGTAGATGGGTGGAAGAGCTACCCCACGTTCTTTGGACATATTGGACTACTCCTCGTCGATTAACTAGGGAAACACCATTTTCAATGACTTATGGGTCCGAGGCCTTGATCCCTCTAAAGGATGGGTTTCCAACACTGAGGACAAGCTTGTTCACCCTAGACAACAATGATAAGTTATCGGTGAGAAGTCTAGATTTGGTTGGTAAACGAAGAGAAGTGGTCATGGTTCAACTAGCGTATTATTAGTAGAAGCTTAAGCAGGGGTATGATACAGGTGTGAGGGCAAAGCCATTAGCACCAAGTGACTTGGTGTTGAGAAAGGTTTTGGGTACTACAAAGAACCCATCATGGGGAAAATTAGGGCCCAACTGGGAATGGCCATATCGCATCACCTCGATGGCTAATATAGGTGCCTACTTTTTGGAAGATTTAGATGAAAATGTTATACCATGTCCGTGGAATGTAAATAATTTACGAAGGTACTATTATTAATGAAAGGCGGTCCTACCATTTTCCGTTTCTACTATTATATCTTTTATTCCTATTCATTTAAGTGTTAAACAGAACCTCGGTCATGCCTAATTCCTCGGACCACATAACTTGGGTAAATTAATACTTCCTATTCATTTAAGTGTTACACAAAACCTCGGTCATGCCTAGTTTCTCGGATCACATACCTTGGGTGAATTAATACTTCCTATTCGTTTAAATGTTAAACAGAACCTTGGTCATGCTTGGTTCTTTAGACCATATACATTAGTCATGTCTGATTCCTTGGACCTCATACCTCAGGTAAATTAACACTTCCTATTCGTTTAAGTGTTAAACAGAACCTCGGTCATGCCTGGTTCCTTGGACCACATACCTTGGATAAATTAATACTTTCAATTATTCATTTATGTGTTAAACAGAACCTTGGTCATGTTTGGTTCCTCGGACCTCATACCTCGGGTAAATTAACACTTCCTATTCATTTAAGTGTTAGGTGGAACCTTGGTCATGTTTGGTTCCTCGGACCACATACCTTGGATGAATTAATGCTTCACATTTGTTTGAAGTTATGAATAGAGCCTTAATCATACATAGCCTTTTGAGCTGAACATCTCAGGTACACTAATCCCATTTCTAAGTTAAATTGTTAGATTACCAATTGCTTGGAAGTTAATTTGTTAGATTGATAATTGCATGGGAATTAAGTTGTTAGATTACCAATTTCACAGATGTTTGTCAAGGTTAAAGGCAATGTTGTGCTTTAATTGGAAGAGCTTGTAATGTGGGCTTACAGTTGGACAATCAAACTATGTTCAACAATAAACAAATAGCATTGTGATTAACATAAAAACAATGGTAATGTAAAGGAAATTGGCATCTTTCATTAAACAAAGCCTTGAAAAGGCACAGGGAATACATACTAAAAAAAAAAAAAAGAATACATAAAATAAATACTTAAAAAAGAGGGTAAGTAAAATTCTAGTTGGTCTTAGAGGGAGGAGGGTTGGCCTTCACTACGATTTGGGCAGAAGATTCAGGCACTGTGGCTTGAGCTACACCCTTGTCTTTGATATCCTTCTTGGTGGTGAAAGGGAGTGTGGCTAGTACGAGTACTTGGCACTGAGTTTCCTTGGAGGAATCTTTGCAAGTAGGAGTTTGATTGGCTCAGAGGCCTTCTCCTTGGCTAGCTCTTCCTCCACAGTGCCTGCTTGTTTAGCCTCCTTGAAAGGTACAGTAAGGGTTGGAAAAGTGCTGGTAGGAGTAGCCTGACTGGACTCGAGTGCTTTAGGAGCAACGTTAGCTTGGGAACTCGGAGGGCCTGCTATGCATAGGGCTGAGGGGGGGGGGGGTGTAGAAGCCATTCTCTATTCTTCTTAGTGTTGAAGAAACGTCCACCCCAGCCTGATTTAGCGCCTCAGTCCACACTTGGAAGCAGTAACCTCGGCAGACACTCGTGACTTGGGCCCTGAGGTTTTCTTTAATTTCTTTCACCCCAGTGTCATAGCCATCTTGCTCTGCCTGGGCTGCAGCCTCCTTTACCTTTTTTAGTTTCTTCTTTTGTGCTTCTGTTTGCTTTTTGGCAACCGTAAGTTGGTCCTCGGCCTTCCGCAGCTGCTAACGTTGGTTTTCAGCCTACTTCTCGGCCCCGGCCAGTGCAACTTCAACACTCTTTCTCTCCCTGTCTACCTCATTTAATGCAGTGTTGAGGTCCTTGATCCTTTTCTCGACCACGGTGAGGATCTCCACAGTAGCTATGCACTGTGCCTTCTCCTCCTTATACCAACTCCTTGGCATTGTTGGTTGTTTGGATCGCCTATAAAATAAATAAAAAAAAAAAAAAAAAAATAGCAAGGTAAAGTCTCCATATACTAGAGGAAGATGTATACTTGGAATAAATGAGAAAGTGAAGGGCTTACCATAACCATATCTCTCTTCAAAGAAAGAAACACTTCGTGCTTCTTAAGGGTTCTCAAGTCAGCCATGTCTTGAGGCAGGAGCAAAGGCTCTTCAAGCGCATTGGCCATGTAGCCCGCTTTGCCTTTTTGGAATCCAAAGGGTTAGGAGCTCCATCCAACTCCAGTGGAGGGTTCTAGATTTGGACCCTAGGGCAACGATTAGGCACCCTCTGTAGGATCGTCCCCTCACCTGAGGACTTCTTTTACGCCCCATTGGCTATTTTTTCACATTTCTAGGGCTCAAGCTCTTTGGAGGGGATAACTTCGCCCTCCTTGGCTACCTCCTTAACTTTCTTGTCCCGCTTCCTTTTCTTATCTACCGGTTCAGATTGAGAAGTATGGACGGAAAGGGAGTTTGAGGTGGGTCTAGATGGACACCTCGGGGACAGACCCTCCTGCATGTGATTCAAAGAGCTCTAATAGGCCGATTTTTGGCTTCCTTTGGAGCACCATGGCGTCAGAACGTCGGAAGACTCTTGAATGCTACTAACTTGGGTAGAAGGAAAGTGTCTGAAAGTGGCACCTGGGGATTCTATAGAATGTGGCTAGTTAAAGACTCCAAAGTCCTCGTCTATATCTTCACTGGAGACTACGACCTCTATTACTCTAGTGGCTTCTTCCTCAAGAGCTAGGTTTGAAGAGGTCGCTTCTTCCTCAGGAGCTCGTTGAATGGGTAGCTTTACTGGGTGAGTGCCTATGGGGGGAGGACCGATGAGGAAGCTTGGTGCAGCAATGTTAATTTAGTGCAGTCGAGGATCCTTATCCTTTATAATGTACTTGGGAACTTGGAAGCTTGTGGATATTGGCTTGTACCCAAGGATGATGTGAGCTGCTCGAAGTTGCCCATCAGTATAAACAAAGATCTTGGACTAAAGTATCCTCGTCAGGTCAGGCTTGTTGACCAAATTAAGGTTAGGGGCTGTAAAATGCTTATCTGCAAGAATCCCCAAAACAAAAATGTCATTAGAAGGGGAGTTCGTTAAATAAAGAAAAGTAAGCTTATAAACTACTAGAAGAAGAACAAGAAACTGTTTATAAAATGTGCATTGTTAAAATAGGGAGCCTAAACCTAAGTACCCCACCTGGTTTTTCCTTTCGTGTTGGGCAATGAAATCCATCATTTCATTCACTCGAGACAATTAAGAAATCTTAATCCATGCCCTTGTTAGTTTTGGGGAGACATGATATAAGTCTGACTTTAGAGACCCTAGTTTTAAGGTAGTATCCCTGACTCTTAAAGAGCTGATAATTATACACCCAGTTAACGTCATGATGGGTGAGGGCTACACCTATCTTTTCGTCAAGGGCATCTACACTACCTAATATCCTAAACATGTTTGGGGAGCACTGGGTTGGGCAAAGTCGATGGGCATCAAGAAGTCCCTAGTTACTCTACCCATAGGGACCCTCATCCCTCCCTCTATAAAGGCAATCATAGGGATTACCACCTCTCTTTCTGATCTCAAGGCATGCCATTCTCCTTGAAAGCAATGCCTGATCGAAACCCCAACTGGTATGTTATAATGGGCCCTGAAGCTCTCTATGCCCTCAGGGGTGTCTACCAAGCTAGCAAATCTACCCATTTGAGACGTGAGTGGAGGATGTTAGAAGAATAAGATGAAAATTAGGAGGCCGAGGAAGAAAATGTCCTAAAAATAAGTAGGTGGGCTAAAGGTTACTTACAAAAAAATGGGAATTAGCACATTGAACTGGTTCTTGAGAGTTGAAAATTCAAAAAGTGGGGCATCTGGATTCTTCGAGCAATTTATATAGGAAGGAAAAGTAAATGGGAGAGTTCTCGCTCGAATCCCTATGAAAAATCCCCACTGTAGGATTTTTATTACACCATAGAACGTGGGGGACAGGACGCCGTATGAAGTGAAGTAAATGTTGAGGCGTCCCAAATGCCGAAGCATCAGGAGCGTGCTCATTGCAGGTGAAAAGACGCCTACATGTAAGGAAAATCTACTTTTCCCTAATGAGAGAAAAAGTAGAATTTCGAGGGGCTATTGTAGGGATGAAAGGCCTAGATAAGGATATTGGGCCGTGGGCCACACGCAAGGACGTCAAAGAGCCTGAGGATAGTAAGTTTTAGTAAAGGTAAGTAAGTTATTGGGCCGAGGAAGAGGTCTGGTCATAATAAACAAGTGACGTTGTCCGAGGAGCCACCCTTCCTCAGCCAACAAAGTGGTAGCTTGAAATCTGACCACCCATCAAGTACTGGGCAATGGGCAACCATGCTTGGGAGGATAAGCTTTAGAGAGAAGTGAGTCAACAGAGGATTGAGAAATATCTAGGAAGAAAGCTGCTACTATCGCATTGAATGCTCTGCACCTAACCAACTGGCCACATTAATGTGGAGGTGATACCTGAACGTGACTTCTAGCCTCAGAACTACCCACAAAGACTTTAGAAAAGTGCTGATGGGACAAGTATCAAAGAGATTAGCAATTTGACTTACACGTGGATGGCTAAACTAAAAGAAGGAAATGGGTTATAAAAGAAGGAGGATTCCATTACAGGAGGGATCATTAGAAAACCAGAAAAGAAATTACTGTGTAATCAAGAACTTGAATATTTGTATAAGTCTAAGAGAAATATATAGAAACATATCATCCTCGGATTTGACCAGGGAGTATTTTTCTTTTCAAATTGCTTGTCTTATTCATTCTTATATCAACTAGCCTACTATGATCTATACTTTAACTTATTGAATGTTCATTAGCAAGCCCACTCTCTAACAAATTTATTGTTTTGGGCTTATTGGGCCATTGTCCAAATCTCTTGGGTTGTGGACTAAATTATGTCCTAACATATATATAAAATTGAAGCCTCTGACCTCTCCATAATTTTCCACATCAACATTTTTTATTTATATTTTTAATTTGATTTAATTCAAAAAAAAGGACTTACAAAAAAAAAAAAAAAAACTTTAGAATTAAGAAAAAAAAAGAAAAAAGAAAAAAGAAAAAAGAGACTCTTGAGAAATTTTTATTTGTAACCAAAACTCCTAGCAAAGAAGCAAACACTAACTAGAAAAAAGTGCGGTCTGTTGTAGCAATTGGTCCGTAGTGTGATGGCTAAGTTCTCGGCTTAGGAGTCTAGGTTTCTTGTTTAACAGGTTTCCTTTGGCTATAGTATTCTGGTACTTAGTAGTTTTCTGATTCCTTTGATAATAAGATCTCTATTGGTACTGTCCGTCGTTTTTTCTTTGATTTTTCTATATTGTCCTTAGTATAATGGTTTGTGGATAATGGAGGATCTCACTAGAAGTTGTAACAAATTCTCTCTTTCAGAGAAAGAAGAGAAGGGTGTCGATCTGTCTACTAAAAAACAAATTCAGTATTTTTGTTTAGCAGCGAGACTGTTAACATTGACGCTGTGGCGAGAACCTTCAGCCCACTTTGGAGTACCAGTAAGGATTTTTGTATAAGGGATGCAAGCAAAAACTATTTGGTTTTCGAATTTGAAGATTAGGCAGATGCAGAGAAGGTTTTATTGGGGGAACCTTTGTCTTTTGATAGAAGTCTAATTGTGTTCTAGAGGATTGTTGGAGGTACTCCAATTCATAATTTAGATTTTTCCTATGTTTCGTTTTGGGTTCAGTTACATAATATTCCCCTTTCTTATATGACTACTAATGTGGCTATTAGTTTAGGGCAATCTTTGGGGAGGGTGACTATCCCTCTTGATGAATCTAAATTGCAAGGGGGAGATTTTATGAGAGTGAGGGTTGTTGTGAACATTGTCGAGGCTCTGTGTAGGGGACAAAGGGTTACCTTTAATAATGATTCATAGGGTTGGGTTTTATTTCGATATGAGCGACTGCCCAATTTTTGCTTTTGGTGTGGACATTTGAATCATATTGAAAAAAGATTGTGACTTATGGTTGCAGAGTAAAGGTTCTCTTAGGATGGACGATCATTAATTTGGTTCATGGCTTCGTGCTAATCAATTCAATCCATCAAGAAAAACAGTTGTAGAGGTTAAGGGTTTCTCTAACCTTCAACATTCTACTAATTTCTCCGAAAGGTATGCTTCATGTTTGTCTAATGGGAATATTATCCAAGGCAATTCTTCTAATTTTTCCTAGGAGGGTAGAAAAACACTGGTGGTGGTATCTAATGGGGCAGCCACTAGGGACGTGGTTGGTCAAGATGGGTGGCAGGGAAGGTACAAATTTGAATGTTCCCACATTTTCAAGAATGGTTCCATCTTGGAAGTTAATTCCTGAATTTGAGGACAAGTTACGAGATTTAGATCAGAAACTTCCACATTCCCCCCATCATTTCAAAAAAGATTGTGTCTTGTCCCTCTAAGATTTTAGAAGCTAAAAAAATCTGAGGATGAATCTTACATGTTGGTGAAGTGTAGCATCGAAAATATTGGGGAGGTTGTGAAAGAAAGTAGGTTGAGTGAGAAGTCAGAAGGGTCGCATGCAGTTGTAAAATATTTGGATAGGGACTTTAAATTGGGCTGGACTGAAGGCCCTGATAAGAAAGGGGATGTATGTAAAGGTAAAAGGAAAGGTAGGCCTAAGAAGGAAAGCCTTGTCATTAGTGAGTTTTGTTTTGGAGTGAAGAAAGATGTACCAAAAAAGGTTACGTGGACCAGGCTTATGAATAAGCCCTCTGTGAAAGAGACTGCTTTGGATAACATGGATGTATTGGGTTAAAAAAGGAAGAACTTAGGTCTGTTGAATGAAGCAGAGTTCGGGGTTGATAAAGACAAGAAAGTTAAAGTATGTGAGGAAGCAAAAACAGTGGATGCTCTCTCAGATACACAATCAAGATTGGCGGAGGTTGTGGAGTAGCCCCTCCAGGTCTAATGAGTCTCTTAAGTTGGAACTGCTGGAGGCTTGGGAACCACCGAACAGTTAATTCCTTGAAGAATGTGATCAAGGTGGAAGCTCCCAAAATCGTCTTCTTAATGGAGACAAAATCGTGTAAAGGTTGGATGGAGGAGGTTTGTGATGAGTGTGGATTTAAAAATAGATTGATTGTACCAAGTGATGGGTTTAGTGGTGGGCTCGCGTTGTTGTGGAAGAAAGAGGTTACTATTCATGTCCAAACTTATTCTATGTCTCATATAGATGCTTTTGTTAATGAAGGAGAGGAGATAGGGTGGTCGCATTTTATTGGCTTTTATGGTAATCCTGATGCTGCTAAGAGGTATGAGTCATGGACTTTGCTTAAGTCTCTTCGTGGTGTTTCTCAATTGCCTTGGATGGCTATTGGTGACTTCAATGAGCTTGTTGGTTTATCAGAAAAGGAGGGTGGAGGGTGTAGACCTGCTTCTCAGATGGCTAGATTCTCTGAGACTATTGACTGGTGTGGGTTTCAAGATGTAGATTTTGTTGGTCCTAAATTCACATGGTTGTACCAGAAAAATGATGGTACTTAAATCCGAGAACGCTTAGACCGTGCTTTGGCTACAGAGGATTGGATGGTTAAATTTCCTTTGGCTAAGCTTTACCACTTGTCTTCCTCCGTTTCTGATCATTGTCCTATGTCTCTACATTTATTTAGAAAAGCTAAATAACAAAGGATTGGCCAAATATTCAAGTTTAAGTCTGTGGTTGAAAGATCCTAGATGTGAAGAGGTAGTTAATCGTGCTTGGGTTGATGGTCTTTTAGCAAATTCTGAATTTCCCTTATCTAAGTGCTTGGAATTGTGTAGATCAAGTCTGGATGCTTGGAATACATTGGAGTTTGGATATGTAGGCAGACAGATTGACACTCTACAAAAGCATTTGGAATGGTTGGAGTTCCAACCGATGTCTCCTGGCATTATTTTTGATTTAAGGAATACTAGAGCTGAATTGAATAGTTAGCTGGACAAGGAGGATGCGATGTGGTTGCAATGATCTAGGACTAATTGATTCCAATCTAGGGATTGAAATACTAGATATTTTCATTCAAAAGCTTCAGCAAGGTTTCAAAAGAATTTAATTTTTGGACTGATGGATTCTAATGAGTGTTGGCAGGAGGATATGGAGAAAATTGAGGAGACCATTGTGGATTATATACAGCTGTTTTCTTTTTCTAACCCATTAGATTTCTCAAAACTAATAAATGCGGTGGAGCCTAAAGTTTCACATGAGATGAACAACATGTTGACTAGAGAATTCACTGGTTCAGAGGTGAAGACAGCTTTGAATCAGATGTACCCCTTAAAATATCCGGGACCAGATGGTATGCCTCCCTTATTCTTTCTACACTTTCGGCCAATTATTGGTAATGTGTTTACCAAAACAGTTCTTGACTTTCTTAACTCAGGTATCTCTCCTCCTAATTTCAATGATACTCACATTGTCTAAATTCCAAAAGTTAAGGAACCAAAAAGAATTATTGATTGTTGTCCTATTAGTCTTTGTAATGTGGTGTATAAACTCGCTTCTAAGACTATTGCCAATAGACTTAAAAAAGTTTTACCAAATTATTAGTGATACTCAAAGTACTTTTGTACATGGTAGATTAATTACTGATAATGTGTTGGTTGCTTTTGAGACTATGCATCACATTAATCAGAAGAAAGCAGGCAATAAGGGAGAGATGATGCTAAAACTTGATATGAGCAAAGCTTATGATAGAGTTGAATGGAGTTGCCTTGATAAAATTATGGAGAAATTGGGATTTGATGCTAAATGGAGAAATCTTTTGTTGAAGTGCATCTCTATAGTTACCTACTCCATTAGGATTAATGGGAAACCTCATGGCCACATTGTTCCTGGTTGGGGTTTACGTCAAGTTGATCCACTTTCCCCGTATCTATTTCTTTTATGTGCTGAAGGTTTATCAACTATGATAAAAAAGGCTGTTAATGATGGTTCAATGGAGGGAGTGGTTGTTTGTACAGGAGGGCCGAAATTATCACATTTATTTTTTGCAGATGATAGTTTAATTTTCTGCAAAGCATCTTTGGATGAATGTGATTCTCTACAACGGATCTTTCATGTTTATGAGGCTGCTTTAGGTCAACAATTGAATAGAGCAAAGGCATCATTGTTTTTTAGCTCTAACACATATCCGGGAGTTAAGGAGGAAATTAAAAATAGGTTTGCGGCATAGGTAATTAGATAGCATGAGAAATATCTCGGCTTACTGTCTCTTGTGGGTAAAAACAAACGATGTACTTTCAATGATATTAAGTAGAAACTTGCTAAAAATTTGGCGGGACGGAAGGAAAAATTGTTATCAAAAGCTGGGAAGGAAATTTTGATTAAAGTTGTGGCTCAAGCGATCCCAACTTACTCTTTGAGTTGTTTTAAGATTCCGGATACTCTTTGTGATGAATTGACAAGTATGATCAGGAACTTTAGGTGGGGTCAAAAAGATGATGAAAGAAAGTTGGCTTGGTTGAGTTGGGAGAAACTCAGTATGCCTAAATCTAGGGGTGGTATGGGTTTTAAACAATTGAAACCTTTTAATTTGGCTCTTCTAGCTAAACAGGGTTGAAGGTTGCAGGTTGGTCAAAATTCATTGGCATATCAAATGTTTAAAGCAAGATACTTCCCAAATTGTGATTTTGTTCAGCATCTATTGGTAACAAGCCTTCCTATGTTTGGAGAAGTATAAAGGCTGCCCAAAAAATAGTTACATAGGGGATGAGATGGCAGGTGGGAAATGGATCTAATATTCAAGTGTGGGAGGATAAGTGGGTACCAAATTCTTCGACTTATAAGGTGGTCTCTCCAAGAATTAATGCATTTTCAAGTCTTCGTGTTTCTAAACTGATTAATACAACAAATATCAGTTGGAATTCAGAGCCCCTTGATCAGGTTTTTTTGCCTTTTGAGGCTGATGCAATTAAAAGCATTCCCTTGAGCTTGCAATTGCCTGTTGATAAACTGATATAGGCAGAATCTTCAAATGGTCTTTTCAATGTCAAAAGTGCATACAAGGTAGCCTTGGAGTTAGCAACAATCTACTCTTTGGGTTCGAGTTCAGATGATAGTAATTTGAGAAGATTCTAGAAACGAATTGAAAAATTCAAGTACCTCATAAAGTTTGCCACTTTGTATGGAGGGCATGCCGTAACATTCTACCTAGCAAACACAATTTGAAGTGTAGACAGATATTAATTGAAGATTTGTGTGCAGAATGCAATTTAGAGTCGGAAACAACAGGACATGTGTTTTGGTCTTGTCCGAGAGCTCAAAAAATTTGGACATGTTCTGGAATGTTTCCAATTGGCTTTAATGGTTTGTTTCATACTTTCATGGACTTGCTTTGGAAATTGATGATGGTTGATGATTGGAATCAAGATAATATTGCTTTAATGGTCACTGTCGCATGGAGCATCTGGTGTACTCAGAATGAAGTTCAAAATGGGGGAAAAAAGAAATCTGAGTTGGAATTGGTGCATGGAGCGAGAGTTCTTCTGTAGGAATATAAAGTTGCAATTTCAATTCCTGATAAACCAGAACATAATTTGATTGAGTGTTGGTTTCCACCTGAAGGAAGTTTATACAAGGTTAATGTTGATGGTGCAGTCTTTTCGGCACAGAAGGAATCGGGGATTGGAGTTATTATCAGGGACAAAGCTAGTTTGGTGGTGGCTACGATGAGCAAGAAGGTAAAAGCTTCGCTTGGTCCTTTGGAAATTGAGGCAAAAGCTTTTGAAGTTAGCCTTCAGTTTGCAAAGGACATGGGATTACAGGAATTTATCTTAGAAGGGGACTCTCTAAATGTCTATCGTGCTCTGGTTGGACTATCTCCATCCCCTGCCGTGGTAGCTCCTATTGTGTTTGGTATTTTAGTCTCTTGTCAGGAGGTCTGGTATGTAAGGTTTCCTCACGTGCGTAGGAAAGGAAATAGACCAGCTCATCTTTTAACTAAATATGCTGTTGGCATAGTTGATTATTATTTTTGGATGGAAGAGAATCCTTGTTTTTTGGAACAAGCTCTTCATCGTGATGTATTATCTTTTGTTAATTAATAAAGTGTTAGTTTTCCTATCAAAAAAAAAAAAAAAAGACTTGAAATTTACAACTCGTGTTTCACCGCTAAATTTGGTGCTGGAGGAGTGTATGGAAAGAATAATCTTGGTAGCATCCATGAGGGTGACCATCAATTGGAGAGTGTTTCCTCTCTTGACCTTTTGAATAGATGTATTCACAATTTGATCAGTAAGGTTCAGGCAGTACTTCCTTCATGTGATTCTTCTTTGTTTATATGCTTTATTTTATCGGCAATTATTAAGTAGATAACATGAAATCATGCTAACGATTCAATCTTTGCCCAAGTCTTCCTCGCAAATCAGATCTAGACTTTTAGTGGAGATTCTGATATGGGCTTGGATCTCTGGTTTGATCGTGGATTTTGATACAGGTTTTCAATGGGGTTTCTGATATAAGTTTCTTATATTGTGATGGTTAAGTTATTTGGATCCATAGTTAGATCAAATGGATGATATTGATAATGGTTTAATCATGGTTGACATTGGTATATGTGGTGGGTGTTGGCCAAATTTTCTTTAATCTTTAGTGGCTGATTTTCTTCCATCCTTGGTATATTGATTATGCGGTGATTTTCTTTAATCTTTGGTAGTTTTTTTTTTTTTTTTTTTTTTTTTGGAGAGAGAATTCTTTGGTAGTTTTTTTGAGAAGCAATTCTTTGGTAGTCGATGTTGTATTAGAAGAGACGGGAGTGTGTTAGAAAGAGAGTTTTTGATCGGGTTTTGTTTTTAGTTTGGAGAGAGTTTTTTTTTTATAAATTTAAATAATGCTTATGTATAAAAATGTAGGGCTCTAAAAAAAGTCAAAGACGCATTAGCCCCATTTTCAACCAGACAAATTTAGGTAATACATTTTTTTTTTCTCTTTTTATTTATATTTAACACCTGCAGACTAGGCTACAATAAAGTTCCTCATGTTATAAATATAAATATGATGAGTTAAGTATTTGGATCAGGGTTTGATCAAGTAAAGAAGTTTTATTTTTATTTTTATTTTTTTATTATAAGTTTTTTTTAATACGAAAGTTAAAAAAGTTTGTTTGGTTGTTTAAGAATAAGAAATAGTGAAAAAAAGAGCTTGAAGAACTTTTGAATCAATCTAAACAAGAAAGTGAAAAAAAAAAAAAAAAAATTCTTTCATTCGTAATCCTTATAGTTATTGTGATTTTTTTATTTAACTTTTTTTTTTTTAACTACATAACACATGTTTGTTGTAGGGTCCTGATTTGAGGGGTCCTTCACTGTAGATGTGAGCGAATCCAAACCCAACAGGCCCAATACAATGAATTTGGTAGAGAAGCGGGCTCAAGAACTGGGCATTTGCGAGGACTTCGTCAACGGTCGAGCAGTATCGTTAGGGAGCAGGATCATCAAAGGGGTAGAGGAGGGGTAAAAGTCTGTCCTCGGACCTCGTCCAAGGATGAGTTCTTCTTCTCCTCCTCTGATACTACACGGCTAGAGTTTTTAGGTGTCTTACTAACTGCGATCCCCCCTCTTCGTGAGATATCTCTGGTTATATATCCTTCTGCTCCCTTCATCTTGACTGTTCATCTGTTAATCATGCAGGTCGCTACTTGAGTATTTGTCCCATTCAGCGCTTCCCTCAACTTGCTGTGAGTTGCAGTAGACAGGGTGACACTGTTCAGGGATCATTCCTTCATTAATGCGGTCAGACTGCCAGCTGCAGGCATTTAATGCGGAGGTGACAGACTCTTTTACAATAGCCCTTTCACCATGCTCCCATAGCTATCCCCCTACGCTAGTCCCTTTATTTGGGAACGATGAGAAGGGCTGCTGTGGATGGTGTATTGCCCTTTCTTTTCATGATACCAGTTCGCCAAGGACATGACGGTCCTCGGCGATTTCTCCTAATAGCTTTGGGCCTTCCTTAGTCGTCCTCAGACATTTTCCTCCTCGGCCTAGGCCTTTGGGCTTAATATTTGAAATGGGCCGAGGCACCCAATTGTGGGGTCCTTTGGCCCCACAATAGCCCCTCAAAATCCTGCTGTCCGGAACCTCGGACGGGGAGGAGGGTTTTGATGTCTTCAGGCTACCTCACCGGCTTGTCAAGTCTTGTCATCTGCTGGCGCTTAAGGCTTTTCGCTTGCTTATGACACGTTTCTGGCGCTTCGGTATCCTGAGCGTGTCTCCATTAAATTCTGGTGGCTCTGTGTTCCCCACATTGGACAATGTGATGGCAATCAAACGGCAGGGATTCCTCCAGCCTTTATGGGTGCGAAAAACTAGGCGGTTACCTTAATTGGGAGTATAAATACCCATTCGAACGGGTCTGTCATTTTACTTTTGCATCCAAGAGCTCTTGCGCATATACCTTGAATTTGGTCAAGTGTCCAGTCGAACTCACGCCATCTTTCAGCATAAAAAGCCTGCCCGAGGAGCTTTTCCTCACTTATGTAAGTTTTCTCTTCTCTTTAACTAACACTTCCTCCCTTCTAAGTCCCCGCCTGTCCTGTCCTTTTCTTTCCTTCGTCTTCCTTAGGATTTTTAGTTGGTCCCAAGGATGGGTAGATTTAAGAAGTTAATTGAGTCGGAGGAGGCGATGGAGAAATTCGTCGCCGATTATAGGATACCCAACAATGTGGTCTTGAGGTACTGTAAGGAGGGAGACTGGCACATTATGAGGCGAGAGGGTGAGGTAGTGATTCCTATAATCGCCTTCCTGGAAGGGGGCATGAGGCTCCCTATGCGCCCCGTGGTGAGAGATTATCTTAGGCATTTTCGACTAGTGCCCATCCAGTGCGCCGTCAATATGTTTAGGATCCTGGGCAGCATGGATGCCTTAAACGAACAGATGGGGCTGAGGTTGACCCACCATGACGTAAACTGGTGTTATAATCTCTAGTACCTCACGGGCAAAACCTATTACATGAAGGCGAGGGATGAAAGGGTCCGCCTTATTCAGTATCTCCCAGAGTCCAGCAAGGGTCTAAACAAAGACTTCCTTATCGTGTCGGGGGCGTGGCACGACGGCCTACCCTGCCCGGTTAATGAGGGGATGCCAGGTGGGGTATTTTGAGTACGGGAGGGTCATTTCTTTGATGTTGTCATAATGGGCGTTTGCGTGGTTGCTAACGGGGGTACATTTTCTCTTTTTCCAGATCCCCACACCTTCGAGCACCACCTTCACCTGGTCAACCGGGCGGACTTAGAGACTATTCTTCGCGCAGAGGTTTTCATGAACGAAAGCGACCACCAGGTCAGAGCTGCCCACAAGATCCTTGGATACGATCCCATTCAGAGATCCTTCGTGGCGCCGAAGTCCGTAATCAGGGCCAAAGACCCCTGGCTCCAAAAGATAATAGTTGCGGAGCACAGTTTTTTCTTCCTCGGGGAGTCTTCCGCTCAACAGGCCGCGGAGACCGAGGAAGGTAGGGACGAAGTCCAGGAGCAGGTCATCAAATTAAATCAGTCCAAGGACGAATTTGGCACATTCGAGCAATTGGATACACCCAAGGATCCTTTTGGTGACACAGGCGATCGTAATTTGTCCGAGGATGATCTCCAAGGGACTTCCTCGTAGATCAACATGGGTTTCAAGAGGAAACCGTCCGCGAGCCTTCGTGATTTACTTGAGGGCCAGCCGGGGAAATCACAACCGAAGCTTCCCCCTCCTCCCCCCTCCAAGCCCGAACACCCCCAGACCAAGTCATCGTCCGCCCAGCCGCCAGCCGCCAAACTCCCCCCCACCGTCCAGCCGGTTGATCCCAAGAGGAAGAGGTCTACTAAGGGGAAAGAACCCATGGACGGGGGAAGATCCCGTGCTTCTCATGAGGAGGACGAGGGCCGGCGGGCTTCGAAACAACTAAGGGTTGCGTCTCAGGGTTAGGAGAAGGAAATAAACGTTCAGCCCGAGCCCCAGGCCTGGCTCCCTGTTCCCTGCTCCAATGCTCCATGGGGAGCCTCTGATGGACAATGCTTCCCTTAGGGACTTCAATAAAGGCGAGGGCACTTATGTGGCCGATGCAGTGGAGAGGTCCCTACTACTCCCCATCGATATGGAGGATCTAAAAAACCTGCGGAGGTAGGAGCTCTTCCTCAGCATGAAGAGGTACCTTGGCATGGTAAGATCTTTGGCACTCACAACTTTTCTGGTTTTAGTTTCCTGGTTCTCCATTTATACTTTGCTTACTTCTAATGGCAGGCCGTTCAAGCTACCTATAGGATGGAGGAAATGGCTAATAACCAGGGCAGGACCCTGGACCTTGAGCGTGAAAAGCGTTTGGACGCCACGCGGACCCTTAAGAACTCCGAGACCGACCTCCTAAAAGCAAGGGAGGACTTGAAGGAGGTAACTAGGGCCAGGGACAGTGCTGAAGTGGGCCTGGCCAGCGCCCAAAAGCAGGCCGAGGATCAGCTAAAGCTCCTGCTAAAGGCCGATGAACAGCTTCAGATTGCTAAGGAGCAAATTGTCTATCTGAAGAAGAAGTTGGCCGAGGCAGAGGGGGCCAAGAATGTTGCCATATGGGCTAGGGATGAGGCTGTGAGGGCTAAGGAGGAGGCGAAATTCGCCAGGACAGAGGCCGAGTGCTCCAAGGAAAAGGCCGAGAAGGAGGCATATGACGCGGGGGTGGCAGAGACCGAGGCTGCCCTGAAGGCTCAGGTTCCTGGGGTATGCAGGCTTTATTGCTCCCAGGTTTGGAATGAGGCCCTAAAACAGGCTGGGGTTGATGCCTCGTCCAACCTGTGGAAGACAGAGTGTGTATGCTATCCCCCTGCTATCAGGGAAGATGCTACCTCCAGCTCCGAGGTACGGGATGCTCCAGAAGGGGTTAAAGTCACCAGCCCCAGCGCTGCCTCGGAAATAATTTCCCCCCAGGTGCCTGCCAAAGAGAGTGGTCCTTCTAGGACGGCGGGGGCTGACGAGGGTCAAGGTCTTGATGCGCCCAAGGAGACTGCAAGGTTCGTAAGTGGCGATCCGATTTCTCACATCGAAGGGCCGGTCATCGTTGTTGAGCCCCTTTAGTCGGTTCCCCTTGCTGAGGGCTCCAAAGATCCTGAGACCTCTCCTGCTCAGCCTTCCCTGGAGGGGGTCAAGGATAAGTCCACAGAGTAGTCTTAGTTTTTTTTTTTTTTTATAGCAAAATGTTATGCTGTAATGGGGCTTTCCTCGAATGAATAAAAACTTTTCTCTTCTTTTCGTTTTGCTCGTTTTTATTACCTGTTATCAATATTAGTATGGGTTATGCACCCGAAAACGATAATGTATGTATGCACCATGCTGGCCTTAAAGCCCTAGAGCCCCAAAGTTTAGAGCCGCGGGGTGTGTGCTTAGGCTGGTCTCGCGATTTGTGCGAACTATTCGTGGGAGTAACTAGTTTCCCCATAGGTTTGTGTCCGAGGACCATGCGAGACCTTGGTTCTGTCTAGCACTTAGAGATTTTTTTGGAAGTAACTAGTTTCCCTATAGGTTTGAGTTCGAGGACCATGCAAGACCTTGGTTCTGTCTAGTACTTAGATATTTCTTGGTAGTAGCTAGTTTCCCCACAGGTTTGAGTACGAGGACCATGTAAGACCTTGGTTCTGTCTAGTACTTAGATTTTTCTTTTGGAAGTAACTAGTTTCCTCACAGGTTTGAGTCCGAGGACCATGCAAGACCTTGGTTCTGTCTAGTATTTAGATATTTCTTGGTAGTAGCTAGTTTCCCCACAGGATTGAGTCCGAGGACCATGCAAGACTTTGGTTTTGTCTAGTACTTAGATTTTTCTTTTGGAAATAACTAGTTTCCCCACAGGTTTGAGTCCGAGGACCATGCAAGACCTTGGTTCTGTCTAGTACTTAGATATTTCTTAGTAGTAACTAGTTGCCCCACAGGTTTGAGTCCGAGGACCATGCAAGACCTTAGTTCTGTCTAGTACTTAGATATTTCTTGGTAGTAGCTAGTTTCCCCACAGGTTTGAGTCCGAGGACCATGCAAGACATTGGTTCTGTCTAGTACTTAGATATTTCTTTTAGAAGTAACTAGTTTCCCCACAAGTTTGAGTCTGAGGACCATGCAAGACCTTGGTTCTGTCTAGTACTTAGATTTTTGCTTGGATGACACGAAGCGCGTAGACAGGACAAAAAAAATAAGTCGGAGTTGGACAAGTGCTCTTCATTAATAATAGTACCTCTTCAGGTTATTTACATTCCAAGGGCGGGGTATGGCTTTTTCATCTAGATCTTCTAAATAGTACGCGCCTATTCCTGCTACTGAAGTAATTCGAAATGGCCTTTCCCAATTGGGCCCGAGTTTTCCCCAGGATGGGTCTTTGGCAGCTCCCACGACCCTCCTTAACACTAGATCGCCTGTTGCCAATGGCCTCAGCTTTACGTTGGCGCCGTAACCACGTTTGAGTTTCTGGTGGTAATATGCCAAGTGGATCGTTGCCCTTTCTCTTCTTTCCTCGACCAGATCTAGGCTCTCCCCCAGCAGATCATCGTTGCTGCTTAGGGTGAAGGAACTTGTTCTCAGCTTTGGGAAGTTCGCTTCCAGGGGGATTACAGCCTCGACCCCATAAGTCATGGCGAAGGGTGTCTCCCCCGTTGAGCGTCGCGGCGTCGTGCAATAGGCCTATAAGACATGTGGGAGTTCCTCTACCCACCTTCCCCTGGCGTTGTCCAGTCTTTTCTTAAGCCCATTGACTATGACCTTGTTGGAGGCTTCGGCCTGTTCGTTCCCCTGAGGGTAAGCTGGGGTCGAGTACCGGTTGGTGATCCCCAGTTCACAGCAGTATCTCCTAAAGGCCTTGCTATCGAATTGGAGCCCGTTGTCTGAGATAAGGACTCGAGGGACCCCGAATCGTGTAATGATGTTTCTCCAGACGAACCTTTTCGCATCTGCGTCTCGGATGTTAGCCAGTGGCTCCGCTTCGACCCATTTGGTGAAGTAATCCGTGCCGACCAGCAGATATCTCTTATTTCCCACTGCCTTGGGGAAGGGGCTTACAATATCCAGGCCCTACTGGGCGAATGGCCAATGGGCTGGACAAAGGGTTGAGAACTCTTCTTGGCTGATGGATGCTCGGGGCAAACCTCTGGCATTGGTCACATTTCCTAACATACTCCAGAGCTTCCTTCTGCATCCCTGGCCACCAGTAACCCTGGGTAAGGGCTCGGTGCGACAGGGATCTTCCCCCTGTGTGACTACTGCAGATCCCTTCGTGTAGCTCTTCCAGCAGTAACTCTGATGCCTCCAGGTGAACGCATAGTAGGTACGGCCCAAAGTAAGAGCGCCCGTATAGCTTGTGATCCTCGGACAACCAGAATCGAGTGGCGTTTCTTCGTATTTTCTCGGCCTTTGATTTCGTTTCGGGCAGGATATCGTCTTTGAGGAACGCCACTATGGGGTCCATCCAGCTGGGACCTACCCTGATTTCATGGACACGGGTTGTGTTTTTCGCAACTTCGCTTGCTCCGCCTAGGTGCTCGACGAGGATAATCCGAGGGAGCTGCCCCGCCGAGGAGGTAGTAAGCGTGGCCAACGAATCTGCGTGGGTGTTGCCACTTCTGGAGATGTGTGACAATCTGAATAGGTTGAAACCCGGCCGGATGCGCTTGACCTGGTTGAGGTATTCTTGCATTCTCACATCTTTGGCCTCTATCTCTTCTGTCACCTGACCCACTACTAGTCTCGAGTCCGAGAACATCTCTACCGCTTTCCCCCCATTTTCTGCACCATAGCCATCCCTTGCATCAAAGCCTCGTACTCGGCCTCGTTGTTCGTAGTCGAGAACCCCAGTCTCAGGGATTTCTCTATGGTGGCTCCCTCAGGGGTGATTAGGACTAGCCCCACTCCGGATCCTCTCTGGTTCGTCGCGCCATCAATGTACACTTTCCAGCATGGGGGTTTCGGCGCGGAGGCCATGCCGACAGGTCTTCCCTCCCTGCCATGTTGTTCGGATGGTGTCTCTATTGGTGGTTCGGCGAATTCGGCCACTAGGTCTGCCAGGACTTGGCCCTTTATGGAGGTTCGCGACATATACTTGATGTCGAAAGCTCCCAGAATCGTGTTCCACAGGGCGATCCTTCCGGTGTAATCTGCAGTCCGGAGCACAGATTTCAAGGGTAGTTGAGTTAGAACCACTACTGTATGGGCTTGGAAGTAGTGGGGAAGCTTCCTTGAAGCATGGATTACGGCTAGTATTGCCTTCTCTAGGGGGGAGTATCTGATCTCGGCCTCATGTAGCGATTTGCTTACGTAATAGACCGGCCTTTGGAGGCCGTTGTCTTCTCATATCAGCACCAAGCTCACAGCGTGGGGGGCCACAGCAATATATGCATATAGGACTTCATCAGCCGCAGGATTGGACATGATGGGTGGTCGCGACAAATACTCCTTAAGCTGCTAGAAGGCTACGGTGCATTCCTCGGACCATTCGAATCCCTTCCACATGTTGATTAGGAGGTAGAATGGTCTGCATTTTTTGCCGATCTGGAAATGAATCGATTCAGGGCGGCGATCATCCCGGTGAGCTTTTGGACGTCTTTAGCATTTCGCGGCGGTTTTAGGTCGTTAATGGCTTTGATCTGGTCAAGGTTGACCTCGATTCCCCTATGTGTGACCATGTAGCTTAAAAACTTGCCAGATCCCACACCGAAGGAGCACTTGGAAGCGTTCAGGCGCAACTTGTGCATTCTCAAGACGTTGAAAATGTCGCCGAGATCTTCCAGGTGTTCAGTTACCACCTTGCTCTTTACCACCATGTCGTCGACATAGATTTCGATGTTTTTGCCTAATTGTGGCTCGAACATCCTAGTTATCATCCTTTGATAGGTGGAACCCACGTTCTTTAGGCCAAACGGCATTACTTTGTAGTGGTAATTCCCAGTGGGCGTGACGAAGGCTGTTTTCTCTTGGTCCTCCAGGGCTAGCGATATCTGATGGTAGCCTTGGAAGGCGTCTAGGAAGCTCATCCGAGGATGGCCTACGGTGGCATCCACTAGCTGGTCTATCCGAGGCATGGGGAATAGGTCCTTTGGGCATGCTTTGTTTAGGTCTGTAAAATCCACACAAACTCGCCACTTTCCGCTTTTCTTCTTGACCATTACAGTGTTGGCCAGCCACTCGGGGTAAAAAACTTCTTTTATAGCATCAGCACGCTTAAGTTTCGTCACCTCTTCTCTAATTGCCTCAGCATGCTCCTTGGATAGGCGTCGGGGTGACTGCTTCTTAGGGGTAATGGAGGGGTTGACATTGAGGTGGTGGCAGATGAAGTCTGGGTCGATCCCTGGAGTGTCACAGGCGTCCCATGCAAACACGTCGATGTTCCTTTTGAGAAACTCGACCAGCTCTTCTTTCTCCTGAGGAGGTAGCCTGGCCCCTACTTGAAAGAACTTCTTCGCGTCGCCTCCGACGACCACGCTTTCTAGATCTTCGCATTTTGCCTCCTCGGCTGCTATTTCAAGTGGTGGCGTCGGAACTTTTAATTGCTATAAGTCTTTTTCCTCAGGGGCCGAGGACTCCGCCTCGGGCCGATGTGAGATGGCTGCCACCATGCACTGCCTTACCGTGGGTTGGCAGCCTCGGATCTCGAGGACCCGATCTCTTGATGGGAACTTCACCTTCTGGTGCAAGGAGGAGGCAATGGCTCCCAGGGTATGCAGCCAGGGCCTACCAACGATGGCTGTGTACAGAGAGTAAGTGTCGACTACAATAAAGTTCACCTCCACGATTTTAGGGCCAGTCTAGATGGGTAGCTTGATCATGCCCTTCGGAGTGACGAGCTTTCCATCGAAGCTCATTAAGGGGGAGTTGTATGGCAGCAAATCCTCCGGTTTTAATTTCAAACCCTTGAAGAGGTTGGGGTACATAATCTCAGCTGCGCTGCCCCCATCCACCATTACCCTTTTCACATCGTAGCCCCCGATTCTGAGGGTGATCAACAGTGCGTCGTCATGGGGCTAGGTGGTTCTGACCTTGTCTTCCTCTAAAAAACTTAGGACTGAGTGAGGATTCCTTTTGGGCCTCTTCGGTCCTGATCGGGATTCTTCGGCAGGCAGCTGAGTGACGGACAGTACTCGTGAGGGGTAGCCTCCCGTCCTTCCTGGCGTGACTAGGATAGTATTGATCGTCCCTACAGGTGGCCTTAGGGCAGCATCCCTCCGGGGTTCCTGAGGTGCTTGGTTCTGATGACCGCTTGAATGGTGCAGGAGGTGTTTCAACTTTCCTTCTCGGACCAACTGGTCCAGATAATTCCATAGGTTCCTGCAATTTTCCGTGGTGTGTCTATGATCCTGGTGATATTGGCAATACAGGTTTTGGTTTCACTTTGTGGACTCCCCCGCCATTTTGTTCGGCCATCTGAAGTATGGTTCGTTCTTGATTTTCTCCAGCACCTGGTGCACTGGTTCTCGGAATACAACCCTGACGTTTCGCGCACTGGTCGTCTCTAGTTGCCCCGCAAAGTCTCTCCTCGAACGACTGTTTGTGTACTGGTCCGACCTGAAATCCCTCCTTTCCTGAGGGATAACCTTCTCCTTCCCTCTGCCCTGCATCTGGTCCTCTTCTACCCGCTTATACTTGTCGATTCGGTCCATCAGCTAGCGCACGCTGGTGGCAGGTTTACCTGTCAGGGATTTCCTTAAGCCATGCTCGGCGGGGAGGCTGCTCTTGAAGGTGTTGATGGCGACGTCATCGAAGTTTCCATCCATTTCGTTATACATTTCCCAGTACCTACCCGAGTAAGCTTTCAGGGTCTCTCCGTCGCGCATGGATAGTGATAGCAGCGCGCTCAAGGGTTGAGGGGCTTTGCAATTTGTGACGAAGCGTGAACCAAAGGCTTGGGTTAGCTGCCTATATGAATCTACAGAGTTCGCTTTCAGACCGTTGAACCACCTCATCGCTGCCGATCCCAAGCTGGACGGGAAAACCTTGCACATCAGCGCTTCATCTTTAGAGTGAACTGCCATCTTTTGGTTGAACTGGCTTACATGCTCCACAGGGTCTGTATTGCCGTTGTAAATGGAGAAGGCTGGTTGTTGGAATCGCCGGGGGAGCGCAGCCCCTTCAATACGGCGTGTGAATGGTGATCTGGAGAGCTGGTCTAGGGCCTTGCTCTTGGCGTCGTGCCCCGTGTCCCTTGGAGATGGACTTCTATGCTTGCGCCTTTGGTGACGCTCCTCCTCGTGGGAGAAAGTCTCGCTTGGGGGAGTCCTGGATCTTTGCCTGTAGTCGTCGTCATTTTCGTCGTCGAAGGGTGTGTCAGTGCCGGGGGGGGGGGGGGGGATTGTCTTCGTTGTGCAAAGCGCAGCCTTCTTTTCAAGTCATTTATCTCCCACTGCATGGCTCGTTCGTCGTCCCATTTCTGGGACATGTGACTACCCACGCGGGTGTGGCTTCTGCTGGTTTGCGTGGTGTCCACGCTCCCCTCTTAAAACCTTTCGTTTTCTTCGTTCCGGCCATGCTCAGGGTTTGAGAAATTACCCTGCTGCTGGGATCTGGTTGGCTCAGGCTGATGGGGGCCTGATCCCGCCATGTCCGACTATCGTTCTCACTAGCACACGAGTTCTTCACACAGACGGCACCAATTGTAGGGTCTTGATTTGAGGGGTCCTTTACTATAGATGTGAGCAAACCCAAACCCAACAGGCCCAATACAATGAATTTGGTAGAGAAGCGGGCTCAAGAACTGGGCCTTTGCGAGGACTTTGTCAACGGTCGGGCAGGATCATTAGGGAGCAGGATCATCAAAGGGGTAGAGGAGGGGTAAAAGTCTGTCCTCGAGCCTCGTCCGAGGATGAGTTCTTCTTCTCCATCTCTGATACTACACGGCTAGAGCTTTTAGGTGTCTTCCGAACTGCGATCCCCCTCTTCGTGCGATCTCTCTAGTTATATATCCTTCTGCTCCCTTCATCTTGGCCGTCCATTTGTTGATCATGCAGGTCGCTACTTGAGTATCTGTCCCATCCAGCGCTTCCCTCAACTTGCTGTGAGTTGCAGTAGACAGGGTGACACTGTTCAGGGGTCATTCCTTCATTAATGCGGCCAGACTGCCAGCTGCGGGCATTTAATACGGAGGTGACAGACTCTTTTACAATAACCTTTTCACCATGCTCCCATAGCTGTCCCCCTACGCTAGTCCCTTCGTTTGGGAACGACGGGGAGGGCTGCTGTGGATGGTGTATTGCCCTTTCCTTTCATGACACCAGTTCGCCGAGGACATGACGGTCCTCGACGATTTCTCCTAATAGCTTTAGGCCTTCCTTAGTCGTCCTCGGACGTTTTCCTCCTCGGCCTGGGCCTTTGGGCTTAATATTTGAAATGGGCCGGGGCACCCAATTGTAGGGTCCTTTGGCCCCATATTTGTTTTTCAAGCCATTCATACTAGCCACACTTGTCCTTCTCGAGCTATGGTTTCAACCACTCATACTTTCTCCTTCTTTAGCACTCCTTTTCTGGTTGCTACATTTGAGAAATCAAATCAAGGTTAGGCCTTTTCTATTTGCTAAATTTTTCTATTGGATATAATATATTCAATCAAAACCCTGTCTCCTAATTGTATCCTTTTATGAGGATATAACCAAGTGTGTTGTTTAAAAATTACTGTTTTCTTTTTTCTTTTTTATTTATTTTTAATGTTAAGATAGTCTTAAATTTGTGGTTGAAATTAGTTTTTCTTTCTTCTTCTTCTAATATGTGTGGGAGTATCTTTAGAGGGTGGATTTCCTTAAAAGCTAGCTTGGTTCTTAAAAACCAATTGATTATACTAAATTACAAAAAAACAACGTTCTGATTCCATGGTTAGTTATAATTTTTTTCCTATTTGTAGAAATATTGAAAACCTCTAAAATTAATTTGGGGTTTAGGCTCTTATTGAAAATTTGAAATGTGATTTCCTTTAAGCTCATATTCCAAGTTAATTAGAATTTAGAGGTGCATGATGTTTAAAAATCAGTCACACATTTGTTTTATTTTTGTTACTAGAAATATATGTGATTTTAAATTTAACTATCTCGTGCATCACACGGATTAGTGACTAGATAGATTTTAATTGGATTCTCAATTTTGTGCCATGTGTCTCATTTAATTTTTAATTTAGTGCCAAATGAACTATTGAGTGTAAAAATCGAAAAGTCCAAATCCAATTATATTATAACTTGAATTTCAATTGGAGTCCAATTTTTCACCACATGACCATCTAAGTTTTTAATTTTTGTGGCAAGTGAATTATTAAATATGAAAATCAAAAAGTCTAAAACTAAATAAATTATAAATTATAAATAAGTATATATATATATATGATGACGATGAAAAATCTTTACATATTTTAGAAATGTATAGTTAAAAAAAAAAGTGTAGGTTAATATATAATTTCAACATTTTCTAGTTTTTAACATCTTCATTAGTCTCTCTCCTCGCTAGTAGGAGCTCTCTCTCTCGGCTGCGCGAGTTATCACTCCCTTGGGGTTACTAAAGGCTTGAGTTTTCATTTTTTTCTTAGTTTAGGCTATCATGGTAGATGAAGTTACAAATATTTTGGAGAACATGCGACTGACTACAAAGGAAGAAGAGACTATTGAGATTCCGGATGAGGGAAGAAAGGAGGGGCTGGAGAATTGTGCACTCAGTTTGATAGGGAAGTTCCTTACTTGTCGCCCTTTCAACAAGCAGGCGGCTATAACAACCTTGAAAAGGGCATGGGGTTTGGAGGAGACAGTCCAGATCGTTGAGGTGGGAACAAACTTATTTCAACTCAAATTCAAATCCGAGTTTGAGATGAATCGGGTGCTTAAGGATGGGCCGTGGACCTTCGACAACCAGGTCTTTTTATTGATTCAATGGAAAATAGGGATGACGGCGGACAATGCGAAGTTTGATTCAATTTCTTTGTGGATACAAATATGGGGCGCCCCTTTTCATTTGGTGTTGCCCAAAGTTGCAGAGGCAGTGGGGAGTAAACTGGGGACGGTGGTTGAAGTGAAGAAGAAACAAAAACGGGGGGGGCAGAGTTACTTCATGAGGGTTAAAGTTGCAATTCCGTTAGCGAAACTGATTCGAAAGGGTGCGTTTTTGGCTGTGTCAGAAGGTACGAAACACTGGGTTACTCTCAAGTACGAACATCTTCCATTGTTCTACCATCATTGTGGAATCCTGGGGCACAACTTAAAGCATTGTGCTTCTTATTATGCAGCAACCAAGAATGAGGGGGAGATAAGATGCCAATACGGGGACTGGCTGAAGGCTACAGGTGGCCAGAATCGCTCACCTGTCCGCAGGAATACTACTAGGGATAAAGCAGGTGGGATGGCACACAGGGAAGATAACAAGACTGCACCAGTCCTGGAGCAGAGGCAGCGGATGGTAGGGCTAAGGTTTCAAGACCTAGGGAACAAGATGCGTTACGCAAGGAAACGCATACCGAAAATCAAAGGACAGCTGGTGATTCGTCTGACGTGGCATCCGAGGTTAATGAATTAGAAAATACAAATAAGGAAGGTTTGAAGGCTGAAGTAACCGAAACTATTGGCATGGGCTTACTGTCAAATGCTGAATATGGCTCTGACGAGGCGGATCCCATGCAAGTGGTTAGTGTGGACGTTGGAAATGGGCCTCAAAACCCAAATACAAAAGCTACGTGGACCAGACTTAGGCGTAAGGTCACTGAACCTCAGGAAGTGAACAAAGAGACCAAACCGGTTTTGGGAAAGAGGAGTACAAATAGGGAAGGCAGCAACCAAGTTGAGGGTGAACATGTGGAAAGAGTGAAGAGGGGGAAAAGGAGTATGAAGTCTAATTCAGAGGAAGCGGCGAGGGTGTCAATGCACCCTTACCGGTCACAATGAAACTACGTAGTTGGAACTGCCAAGGGCTTGGGAACTCTTGGACAGTTCGAAGCCTTCACAAGTTAGTGAGGGATCAAGCTCCCACAGTTTGTTTCTTAATGGAAACTAGACTGGATAAAGAAGGTTTTGCTATTTATGGTAGGGAATTGCCTTTTCCGAATAAATTCATTGTAAAAAAGCCCTTTTCTGGGGGTGGTTTAGCTTTGTTATGGAAATCTGAAGTTCAGCTCAACGTTATTAATTTTACAGATAATCATATATTGGCAAAGGTGGTTGAGGTTGATGGTTTTACTTGGTTTTTGATTGGATTCTATGGGTGGCCAGAAGCGAGTGAGAAAAAGAAGTCTTGGACTCTTTTATCGCATATCTCATCTTTTGTGGAAGGGCCGTGGTGTTGTATTGGAGACTTCAATGTGCTTTTGCATCAGTTAGAAAAGCAAAGTAGACATCCACCTCATTATAAACAGATGGAAGAGTTTCAGGCAGCATTGGAGTTATGTGAGTTATTTGATTTGGGATTCCAAGGATACAAGTTTACATGGAATAACAAAAGACCTGGGACAACTAATACTAGAGAAAGATTGGATAGGGCCGTTGTAAACCATGAGTGGAAGGATAAGTTCTCAGCTAGTACTCTCACCCACGGGTTTAGCCATGCCTCTGACCATGCTCCTATTTTTCTTCAGACTGGCTCAGACCGTGATTTTAGGGGAAGAGGATCTTGTGGTTTCAGGTTTGAAGAATCTTGGCTGCTGTGGGATGATTGTGAAGGTACGGTTATGGACTCTTGGGTCAATTCAGGTGGGGAGGTTGTCGGGCTAAGTGCAATGGTGGATAAAATCAAGGGGTGTGGGGAAGATTTGTGTGCTTGGGGTTCGGCCAAAACAACTCCTGCTATGGATGAAATAAAATTTTTGACTAAAAAGATTGAAAGGATGAATGAAGAAGAGTTAACGGAGGAGAGTAGAGAGGAAGTCTTAGAAGCCAGCAAGAAATTGGATGACCTTCTACTTAAGCAGGAAATTTTTTGGGCACAACAATCTCGGGTATCTTGGTTGAAACATGGAGATAGGAATACAAAGTTTTTTCATTCAAAAGCTTCCCAAAGGCGCAAGAGAAATTTTATTCACGGTATTCAGAACCAACATGGTAACTGGGTGGACGATATTGGTGAGGTGGCAGAGGTGGCTATTAATTATTTTGAGACAATTTTTCAATCAGGTACTTGTGATAGAATGGATGAATGTCTTAATACAATTCCTCAAAGAATTACTATAGATATGAAGGAAGAGCTGTCTAGGCCGTACAGTGTGGAGGAAGTAAAAGTAGCACTATTCTAGATGGGACCTACAAAAGCTCCAGGACCTGATGGTATGGATGCTCTTTTTTATCAAAAGTTTTGGCATATAGTTGGTAATGATGTTAGTTCGGCTGTGTTGGATTTTCTGAATTCTGGAATTATGATACCTGAACTAAATTATACTCACATTGTTCTTATTCCAAAAGTGAAGTCACTGGAGAAAATGACAGATTTCAGACTTATTAGCTTGTGCAATGTTATTTACAAAATAATTTCTAAAGTGATAGCTAATAGACTGAAAACTATACTACCCCAGTTGATCTCCCCCACCCAAAGTGCTTTTGTGCCAGGAAGACTTATCACTGATAATGTGTTGCTAGCTTATGAAACGTTACATGCCATGCATGGGAGAAAAAAGGGGAAGAAAGGAGCCCTAGCTTTGAAATTAGATGTCAGTAAGGCATATGACCGAGTGGAATGGAATTTTTTGAGGGGTATGATGGTTAAATTGGGTTTTCCAGAGGAATGGATTGATAGGGTGATGAGTTGTGTTACCACTCCTTCTTTCTCGGTTCGAATTAATGGTAAAGCATATGGAAATATTATCCCTTCAAGGGGGCTCCGTCAAGGGGACCCTTTATCACCTTATCTATTTCTTTTGTGTGCAGAAGGGTTTACTTCTTTGCTATCCAAAGCAGAAGCTGAGGGGCGACTTCATGGGGTCCAAATTGTAGAAGGGCACCTTGTATTTCTAATTTGTTATTTGCAGATGATTCTTTAATTTTCTGCCAGGCAAATCAAGAAGAAGTGTTGCTGATTTCTGATACACTACAATTGTACGCAGAAGCTTCTGGACAATGTATTAATTTTGAGAAGTCTTCTGCTTACTTTAGCAATAATACTTCTGAGAGTCAAAGGCTATGGATTAAGCAAGCTTTGGGAGTGAGGGAGGTGGATAGATTTGAGTCTTACTTAGGGTTACTGACTTTGGTTGGGAGGGCTAAGTACCAAACATTTGCATATCTCAAGGAAAGGGTTTGGAAAAAGCTTCAAGGGTGGAAAGGCAGAATGCTTTCTCGGGCTGGAAAAGAAGTACTTATTAAAGCAGTGGCCCAATCAATTCCAACGTATACCATGGGAGTGTTCTTGTTACCGGCAAAGCTTTGCAATGTATTAAATAGCCTTTGTGCTCGATTTTGGTGGGGGCAAACCGGGGATAAACGGAAAATTCATTGGAAGAGTTGGAATTTCTTGACAAAGCAAAAAAGGGAAGGTGGAATGGGATTTCGGGATATAAGGAGCTTTAACTTAGCCATGTTGGCAAAGCAAGGATGGAGGCTGCTACAAGACTAGAACTCACTTTTATCAAGGTGTTTCAAGGCCAAATATTTCCCAAGATGTAGTTTCTTGGAAGCAACTGACTGCCCAAACAGTTCCTATGTTTGGAAGAGTGTGTTGGCTGCTCAAAACATATTACAAGCAGGTTTCTTTTGGAGAGTTGGCACGGGTTCATCAATACAGGTGCTGGAAGACAAGTGGATTCCAAATCATCCTGAGAACAAGGTACTATTTCAACTTGAAAATGATGAATGGGAATGGAGAGTCTCGGACTTAATTGATTGGAGTGTGCAACAATGGGATAGGGAGAGGATTTATATGCTTTTCAATCAATTTGATGCTGCGGCAATCCTTAGAATTCCGTTGAGCAGGAGACAGGTACAAGATCGATTGGTGTGGAAGTTCTGTCGTGATGGGAAGTACATGGTGAAGTCAGGTTATCATGTGACTTGCAGATTATATGATGATACAAATGGGAGGGAAGAGAGTTCAGTGCAGAGGAATGACCACAAAATCTGGAAACAGCTTTGGCAACTCCATGTACCTAACAAAATCAAAGTTTTTGGTTGGCGGGCTTGCCTTAACATTCTGCCATCAAAGGTGAATTTAGTTCGACGACAAGTGCTACAGGAAGATAAGTGTGAATTCTATCAAAGGTGTTCAGAGACAATAATCCATGCTCTTTGTGATTGTGGTGCCACACAGGATGTTTGGGCTGGGTCTGTTGCTCGGATATAGAAGAGCGGTGGAAAGTTTGATGACTTTATGCAGTTGTTTCAAGTTATGATGGCCAAATTGTCAATGGAGGAGCTAGAGACTTTTCTGGTCCAGAGTTGGCTCATTTGGCATAGGAGGAACACGGTTTTATTCGGTAGCAAAATGCAACATCCTGGGCAGTTAAACCAGAGAGTCACAGATTTACTTAGGGAGTACCGAGAAGCTCAAAGTTCACTGGCAGTTCCGTTGGTCCGTCCTAGTTCTCTGCAGAATTGGAAGCCACTAGCAGGTCAGCTGTTTAAGTTGAACTTTGATGCAGCCATCTTCGAAAATGGTTCAGGAGTGGGGGCGGTCATTCGCAATGCTACTGGGGAGGTTATGGTAGCTCTATCGGCGAGGGGTGAAGCCGTGGCAAATAGTGAGGAAGCGAAAGTTCGGGCTTGCCGGAAAGCATTGGAGTTTGCCATTGATGTTGGGTTCTCGGAGCTGATGGTGGAAGGGGATAATTCGGTGGTTATGTCAACCATCTCTTCTAACAAACCAAACTGGTCACGTCTGGGGGTCATTTATGATGATATTGGATATTTAGCAGCTGATCTTAGTTATGTGTCTTTCTCTTGTATTCGGTGCAATGCCAATTCAATAGCCCATTCATTAGCTCGGTATGCTAATGAATTAGTTGAGGAGGTTGTGTGGTTGGAAGATTCACCGCCACCAGCTCATGAAGCTTTGTACTTGGATTTATCTTTTTTGAATGAATGAAGATTGAATGGGTTTTCAAAAAAAAAAAAAACATTTTCTAGTTTTAATAATTAATGTGTAGAGACTCGCTGCAAAATGAAAGATAGTTACTATAAATTGTGTGAAGTATTGTGTTTTAAGCCGAAATCAATCACACGCCCTATTTATATGAAAAAAAAAAATGATTTAAATTTTAAATATGCCGTCTAAATCCAATTTTAGAATTCAGTGAAATGTGAAAAAAACCAACATGAGCCAGAGCACGTATCCACGTACCACTGAGTTACCCATAAGAGCCGCAATATATATAAGTTTTGTTTTTGAATTTGGACTGGTTAGTACTTGATAATTGATATTCAAATTCTAATAGTATTATCTTCTTCTTCTTTTTGGGAAAAAGAGTCCTATTCAAATTCCAAAAAAAAAAAAAAAAAAATCCCTTTAAAAGCCCAGAAATGGACTAAAATATAAATCAAGAACGATCCAATTCTATAAACATTTTTAAAAAATTAGAAGAAAAATTGGAGAGAAAAAGTTGATAAAAACACTTATTTTTTATTGACTAACCTTTTGTGTGATGGTAGAAGTACCAAGACCTTCTTCAATATTTGTAAATTCTTTTTCCATGTGATCAACAGGTCTTGTGGCCCTTGTTATGAAAATAAATTTATGATCTTAGGATGAAATTTTGAAGGATATAGAGTGAAAGTTTATCCCATATAGGTTGAAGATTCAGTGGTTTAATGGGGATTTGAAGATAAGAGCACTATTCATTTGGATATGCTTAAGAAATAAAGGACACAAAGAAGAAGTGGTGTATTTAAAAAAACAAAAAACAAAAGTGCCACACTCACCGTAATCTTTGATAAAATGATACAAAGAATAAGTGGTGTATTGAAAAGCAAAAATCAAAATGTCAAAATTTCACCATAATCTTTGGTGATTTATTGAAGTGCATGTTTTGTTAAAATACAAATTATTAATTTATCTGAAAAAATAAGTGATAAATCAATATATAAAAAGTTGATAAGAACAAATAAATTATTCTTTTTATTTTAAAATGTGTTGTAGTCTTGTGTAGCCACTTTTTTTTTTTTTAATGGGATTGTGTAGTCATTTGGTATAACCACAACTTTTAAGTCCAATTTTTAAAGAAAAAGTTGATATAAACAAAACAAAGTTGGCATGTTTTATTAAAACACTTTTTTTAGAAGATATTATTAAAACACTTATAGAAGTTGATAAGAATAAAGAAGTTGTTTTAAAAAAACAAATATAAGTTATTGTTTTTATCTAAAAATTTACCATAATTTGGTATGGTAACTTGTAGCAACCACGATTTCTAAGCCCAGTTGTTATCACAATTTTTTCAAATTAATTTTTTTAATTAATAAGTTACTAATGTGGCATTTTTTAATGTCAATAATTATTTTCTTTGTAATTAATTTAGTTGTCACATTAGCTTTAATTGTACTAATAGTGCACGTTGTCTGCCACATAAGCCTTTTTTGTTAGTGAATTAACGGTAGGAACCAAATTAATTGTAAGTTAAAAATAACAGGGACTAAATTGACTATTCTCAAAATATATGGACCAAATTAACTATGACCCCATAATATAGGGACCAAAATAATATTTTTACCTTTAATGTGGAGTATAAAGTGGAGTAGAAATAATGGTACAGAAGATTTGGACTCCTCCCTAGTCCCAAATGTTTTTAGTAATTATCACTAGCTAAGAGCATTTGTATCCGTCAATCCAAAATAGAAAAAGTTTTCAATTTTACATATTTAAGTCCTAAAATCACTTTCACTAGTCAAGCTAACTGTGTGAATTTACATTGACACTATTAATTTTGCATTCAATTTTTTATTATTTCTTTACGTATCTCGAAGATAAAGGAAGAGAGTGAATTGTGGTTGATGTGTGTAAAGAAAGAAAAGCAATGGAAAAAAAAAGATATTTTAATGAAATGTAGTATAAAATAAACAATCTATATAAGGTGTTATAAAAAACGCGAGTGCCAGATAGAAAAAGTAAGTTCTTATACTAAATTTTTTTCACATTCTCAATTAAGTCCGTCTCTTCTCTCTGGGTCTCCAAAAATAGAAAAAGTATTTTGTATCAAATGATACTACGTCATTTATATCAAAATCTAATAAACGTGTGCAAAAAATAACTACCTACTAAAACATGTCTTTAAATTATTAATGAATTAATTATTTTTTGTTACTATGTCAATTTTAACACCGCTAGTACCAAATACCTTCTCGCAAAAATAAAAGAATGAGTGTGTGAAAAAAGAAAAAAAAGAAGGTTTTATGCTAATTTTTTTTCACAGGCTGTCTTATCCTCTCGGGCTCTCCAAAAATAAAAGAACGGTCGGTCTCTCCTCTCTTTCTTCTTCGCCTCAAACACAAACCTTTTAAAGCACATCAGAATTCAGATACGTGATACCCCAAAATCTGATCAAACCACCACCGATTTCTCAACCTATGGAAATGCAAATATCACTGTCCCAGCGTCTCGATGACGACGTTGTATTCGATGTCCTGACTCGGGTGCCAGTGAAATCCTTAATTCGATTCAGGTGCGTTTCCAAATCCTGGTATTCCACTATCTCTAGCTCCATTTTCATTACCGCACACCTCCACCGAGCTAAATCATCATCATCCAACAACAACAACAATCGTGGTTATCTGTTATATTCACCTTTTCCGAACGAATTAAACTTTTCATCTTACAAAGAATTGTGTACAGCTTCTTACAATAGCGACCGCACATTGACCCACATTTCTAGATTTCGAGTCCCTTTTTCTTATGATTTCCTGGTTAGCTTCTGTAACGGCATGCTCTGCCTTAACAGTATTAGGGGTCGGGGCAATGTAATATATTTGTGGAACCCAAGCATTAGAAAGTTTAAGAAGCTTCTAGCTACTCCCTTGACTTACCCTTTTCACGATGTGGTTGTTGGACTTGCGTACCATTCTCAAAGCAATGACTACAAGATTCTCAGAATTGTGCCTTATAAAGAGTCACGTGGGTCAGAAGTTCCGGCAATTGAGGCCGAGATTTACACATTGAGTACTGATTTGTGGAGAAGGGTTGTGATATCTGTGGAGTCATTTAGTGGGTCTGGACCCAGTATTGGATGTATTGATGATATACATGAATCATTCTGTATTTTTTATAATGGAGCTCTGCACTCTATAGCATGTTGTGGGGACTACAATTTCATTTTGTCCTTTGATGTCGATGATGAGAGATTCCGTGAGATATTGCTACCTCAAAATTATTTAGATGGAGTTTGTGGACAAGTGGAATGTCTTACTGTGTTCAAAGGATCTCTGGCTTTGATTGTTTTCGGTAAAACTCTACCTGAGGGGAGTGACCTATGCCACTTATGGGTGATGAAGGAGTATGGTGTGGCTGAGTCTTGGACAAAGAAAAGTTTACCGATAGAAAACGTTGCACAGTTCTTTGGCTGCACTGTCAATGGGGAACTTCTGATTGAGAAGTTTAACCATTGTAATATCCTTTCATTTGAACCTGAGAGCTCAAACGAGGAAATTCTTAGAATTCCTGAGCTTGGATGTATGATTTACACAACTGATTTTGTGGAGAGCCTAGTTTTACTTGATGGGGTAAACACCTCGTCAGAATACGAAAATCAGCAAGTTGGAGTTTTTAGCAAGGCACTGATGTTTTTGAAATTTATATTGAAAAGTCATTAAGCTGCTAGTAAGTGTTATTTGTTTGGATAGGATCACTTTGGGCACCATAGCTATTAATATAAATTGATTTTTTTTTTTTTTGGTGAGAAATGTTGTGCACATTCTTGAACATGGCATGTCATGGTGAAACATACAAGTTTAGCCAATAACATGGTCTTACTGTATTGGTCTTAAAATAATGATTACTAGTTTTTGAATCAAGTAAACAATTAGAATTTTTTTTTTCATGTTGATACTTGGTGTTATCCTTAATTTTGATTTTTCTCAACACACCATGTATATTATGATTTCATCATGGGCAAGAAAAGAAACTTTTCTAGATTACGCTCATCAATCTTTATAAGAGTGGCCAAGAGCCTAGTAGTTCAACCGGCACTTCTTGGTGTTTCTAACGGAGACATTTAGGGTTCAATTCCCCCCCTTCGTCCATTATAGCTATTGAATTATAAAAATAAAAAAAAACTTCATGAGAGTGAAAATTTTTAATTTTATGTCATTTGCATTTTTCACTACCAAGAAAACCATGATATACATGAGGTTTAATTAATTATCAGGAATTTTTAGAAGCTTCAATAATTATTTTGATGAATGTTCTTAACTTCTTATTGTATCTTTTTTGTTGATAATTTGACAAATTCTTGTTTGAGAGGGAAGAGGTAAAGTGTTGATTGGCCAAGACAGAAATGCAATGTTGTGAGGTAATCTGAATCAAGTTAATCAACATCATATGTCCTTCTCTAGATCACAACTATTTATGAAGATCTTTTTAAGACTATTGATTTGAATGCAACTGCATAGAAACAGAATTTTGCATGAAAGCCATTATTTAACGATCAGGCATGTTAAGGTTTACCATGCTGCTCTCCCAAATGGCACGTAGAAATGAGTATCTTTCTACTATGCTGGTAGGAAACCATTGAATGCATGAGATGGTGTCAAAGCCAAACAGCAAGCTTTTGGAAGGACTGCTTCCTAAAGAATTAAAATCAGCCACTGTAGATTACAAGAAATAAACATTCTAGGTGAGATAACTAATTCTGGGGTGCCATTTCTTTTTCTACTAGTTGAGAATCTGATTTATCAGTGTTATTGATCTTCAAATTTTCAATTCCCAGAGTTTATGGCTGAGGATGTACTGTGTCTTTTCCATCTTGTCATCATGAATGTTTTGTCAATATCATGAAACGAGTTGAGTTTGATGTTAAAGTGGTTGTGAAATGGGTTGGTGGGCCTTTGCAAAGTTACCTTGAAAAAAAAGCTTCTAGCTTCTTCAAATTGCTTGCAATTATTGGATTGCTGACAACTTTTTACACATAAGGTAAAAGATTTTAGCAACCTTTTTCACAACTTGCTAAGTAGAAAATTTTGATTGAGGCCATTTATTCATTGCAGATGATTTGGTTTTGTTTTCCAAAAACGATAGGAAAAATTGTTAGGATCTAAAAGAAGTCTTAGATGTGTTGTTATGTGATCTCTTTGGGAAGAAGGTTAATCAAAGGAAGTCTAGAGTTTGTTTCTCTTTAAATGTTCCTGTTGTGAGGATGGAAGAGTTTTGTAGCTGTCTAAATTTTCATTCTAAGCCGAATCTTGAAAATACCTTGGATTCCTCTTGAAACTCCTGGTATCCACATGGCAAAGAGTTTTATTTTGTGATTGAGAAAGTTCAAGGTCACTTGCTGGTTGGAAACTTCTTCTACTTTTCTCTTCTTGTAGATTTGTCCCTGCCTGCAAGGGTTATTACAAAACTATCAACCTGAATTCAACTCAAGACATAAACCAAAATTAAAATTTCAACCCACGAAACCCAACCCAAGGTGTTGGGTTAAGTTGGGTCGGGTTGGTGGGTTTGATGCTCATCCTTGTTTAAAAGCCAGTACTCAAACAAAGCCACATATATGTTAATTCGGCCCCTGTTCCAGACTTTCAGTAACTTCAGGTCTTCCAAGTTCCAACACAATCATATTCATATCTCTTTCAGACATTTCCACAGACACCTTCCCTGCACCATCTCAAACAACTGTGCTGATTCTCCTAACCGAAGCTTTACTTTGTCCTTTACAAGCAACATTCAATCCCATCCTCCTACATTCATAATAACCCTTTCTGGGTCAGTCTCTCTGTTTTAGTTTCTGCAAAAAATCCATAACCAATGTCCTTGTATATATATATCATTGGGGTTATTAGCTCGTATAGTTGTATATCTCCTCTGTTCTTTTATAGGCTTTTAATTAAATATATATATATATATATATATATATTTTTTTTTTTTTTTTTTATGTATGCATATGAGGAGATTCCAACTAACAATAGAAAATGCGTTAGCAATTTCGTAAACTTTGCAGGCTGAACACGTAAGAGAAGCTATTGATGTCTATGGTTGCATTTTTCACTATTTTTCTTGAAATACCTTCTTGTTGCAGCATGGTTGTAATGCTTCAATGGGTGGATGTTCATTGTTTTATTTATTTATTTTTAGATGATGTATCTTTCTCCTGATAATCTCTCTCATTTTTACACCATGCTGGATGTGACATTGGTTTTATAAAGAACTTGTTTGAGAGTACACTGGTGGAGGAATGTCAATGACTATCAATTGTTCACTTATAGTATGACATGCCTCTACAGTCTTTGTTTTCCTTGATGGAGTTTGCAAATTCCCGTACACCAAATTTGACTCCTAATCATTTATTCTAATTATAGTTTTCAGCTACGAGGTGAGGGTTATTGGTTGGTATTGAAATTATTGCTGGCTAAGTTCAATATTTCATGTGTTTACAACTTGGCTCCCCCATCTTTAGAAGGGTTCAAAATTAATTTCAATGTTGCGTGATAAATGGAGTATGATTGTGCCCTGTACTGTTTGAAATCAATTTGGAAAGAAGTAGGTCTTTGTGTAGAGGCTCAAGTTGTTGATGTCAAAGATGTCTTGTTTGCAGCTTTGACAAATCATCACAGTAAGCATTGAGCAGGCTTTCACTAATGTTCTAGTGAAGATTTTTCTGTTTTACATGAACTTAAAATTTTTGTTGAAAAATGTAAGGAAACTTTTTATTAACAAACATGGTTAACCGCTATATTTCATTCTTATTTTTGTTTATTGCCCTGTTTGATAATCAATTTTGGTTTATGTATTAATTCTTAAAGTTCTAGCACAATGAAAAACCAATTGGATGCATTTAGTATCTACCAATTGGATGCATTTAATATCCATTACATATGGTATATATATAATTTTTTTTTCAGACATGTTGATTGTTGAACCGAAGTTCATTCATATGAGTATCCAAACTTGCTGTTCATTGGGTGTTTGCAATCACCATAAATCAATTATATGACTCTCATCAATGGTAGGCTGTTAGTCCCAAGAATGTTTAATATTTCTTTTTTCAACAACATAATGGCTTCACATTTCTTGGATGACTGTTTCTTGGTTGCTGCATTAAGAAATGAGGATGGCTGCAGCTAGTTTTCTATAAAAATCAATAAAAGGAGTTTGGTGTTTTTTTTTTTTTTTCATAGGAGGGTCTATTCATAGAGATTGAAGTTGCTAGAATTAAAGCTGCCCCAGTAGCAGTTTTGTGTAAAATAATTGTGTTCTGGGACTATATAAAGCCAATTAGCAAGCTATTTCTACTTACTAGTTCTGTAGTGAGGATTGAATTTCCCCCCATCTGAAGGGCTATAAGTGTTGCTAAAGATGTGAAGGTCTTTGATATCACCAACAATGGGTGTTCTCTCCCCTTCATGGACTCCAATTCTTCCAGCTATTGAACTCGTAAAATATTCTATTCTTTGATATACGTCATCAATATTCTATAGTAGTAGCCGATTGTCAAGTTTGTTGTTTCTTGGTTATGTTCTCGTTCTATTTTTGTTTCCTTTTGTGTTTGATATGTTGCCTTGGCAAAGGAATGGACATAAGCGTGAAATAAATATTTAAATAAAGTGAGTTCTAGTTATCTCAACTGGTAAAAGTCTCTGATAGTTGAATAAAAAATTTGGGGTTCAATCCTCATCAACACCAAAAACTTATTAGTGTCTTAGTCTGATGATAAAGAACTATTATCAGGAGCAAACGCCATAGATTGAAACTCTCTCAAATATTTAAATAAAATAACATTCCATAACCAATGGATTTTAAATAAAAGGCGAAAAGCCACTTTTAGTCCCTACATTTTTAAGCGATTTCCATTTTAGTCCCTAAGTTTTATTTTTATCGTTTTTAGTCCCTATTCTGGAAAACGCCTCTATTTTAGTCCCTGCCGTTACATCAAAAACGGAGGAAGCTGACGTGGCAAACGGCAGGAATAAATAATATTAAATTAATGTCCACGTAGCCTAAATTAATAATAAAAAATGTTTTTCGGCATTAAAAAATGCCACATCAGCCTCTAAATAAATTTTTTTTTATTAATTTTAACTAAATAAAAAAATTAAAAACTAAAAACTACATAAATTGAGATCAAAATGTGTCTTAAACAAGAACATCAAGAACACAAATCCAGAAATTATTTAAAAAAAAAAAAAAAAAAAACCCAAACTCAAAATTTTGAGCGAATCAAACTTAAATTCTCTAATTTCAGTCAAAGCACAGCCATGAATCAAAGCAGAAATTCTTAAACCCAAATTTTAATTTCTCTACAAAGTCACCCAAACTCAAATTATCTACCCAAAAAAAAAAAAAAAATCGATATTGGTAAACACCTAGCAAGATTGAAACCCAGCAAACTCAGGTGGTCTTTCACAGTTTTTAGCAAAACAAACAAGATTTAAATCACAATCTCTGTAATAGAGAGAGAAACAGAAAAAGAAAACACACAAAAAGCAACTACTTCCTCTCTCTTAAACTACCATTTTCAAACCCACACTTTCTCTCTCTATATATCCATATACCTGTATATCTGTACAATAATATAGAAGAAGAAGAAGATAATAGATTTTTATATATATTTTTTTTGATTTGAAAACCTAGCTTTTGGATCCGAGGTGGTGCATTTGGATGTGAGATAATAGAATCGGTGAGATCAGCTATGGCAGAGGTGTTGAAAGATAGAGGAGCTCTTTCTCCGGCGGGGGAGGCCAGCAATGGCCGTAGTACTTTTCCGGACTGGACTCCAACGGCGATGCAGGCCAGCAATGGCCGTAGTACTTTTCCGGACTGGACTCCAACGGCGATGCAGCCGGCGCCGTTGACGGTGTTGGGATCGTTCAAGGAAGGGAAGAGCTCGTCGAGGAGGAGGACGTTGGTGAGGCCGAGTATGGACGCGGACGAGTTCATAAACCTGCTTCACGGCTCGGATCCATTGGGTTTTAGTCGCATGGGTGCTAATTTCAATCTTGCTAGGTGCTAATTTGAGTTTGGGTGACTTTGTAGAGAAATTAAAATTTGGGTTTAAGAATTTCTGCTTTGATTCATGGCTGTGCTTTAACTGAAATTAGAGAATTTAAGTTTGATTCGCTCAAAATTTTGAGTTTGGGTTTTTTTTTTTTTTTTTTTAAATAATTTCTGGATTTATGTTCTTGATGTTCTTGTTTAAGACACATTTTGATCTAAATTTATGTAGTTTTTAGTTTTTAATTATGTTTTTAATTTTTTTATTTAGTTAAAATTAATAATTTTTTTTTTATTTAGAGACTGACGTGGCATTTTTTAATGCCGAAAAACATTTTTTATTATTAATTTAGGCCACGTGGATATTAATTTAATATTATTTATTCCTGCCGTTTGCCACGTCAGCTTCCTCCGTTTCTGATGTAACGGCAATGACTAAAAAGGAGGCGTTTTCCAGAATAGGGACTAAAAGCGGTAAAAATAAAACTTATGGACTAAAATGGAAATCGCCTAAAAATGTAGGGACTAAAAGTGGCTTTTCACCTAAATAAAACAATTATAATAAGAATATTAAATAAATATTTAAACATAAAAGGTCTAATTAAAATTATTGTCTTATGCCTCAAATTATATTGTATTATACATCGATTGTACATATCACCCATTTCATATGGAGTGTAAATCAACAAATGTGATAAACAATTAACAGACTCATCAACATTAGTCATGTACTACAAATAACTTTATCTTTATTTAATGAATTTAATCTTTGGGGAAGATTTAGGTACAATACTTAAGTGTTATTCCTTAAGTTCCTATTTTAAGTTTCTGTCATGTGGATTTTTTTTCATAAAATGAAAGTATATTTTTTAATTAAGTAGTCACATGATTTAATCTTAAAAGGGGAGACCTAAGTTTTGTACCATTCAAGTATTAGTTTGGGTTGTTGGTTTGTTTTGGATGGTGAACTAGAAAAGACACAAGTTGAGTCTTTATTTAATGTTTTCGGGGAGATAATGGACTAAGGGCCAAGGCCCGGCTTGAACTATGGTTGGGCTATTTTTTGATTGTTTGATGGGTCCATTGGCCTAGCCTAGCTGAAACTTTAAAGGGAGTTTTGTTGTTGTAATTATGTCCTCCTTACGTTGACACTATGCTTGTAATAGGTCCGTTGGCCTACCCGATATAGCATGCAATACGTGTATATGTTATAAGTTTATTGTGAAATATTTCCTAAGAAACTAATTTTATGACCAATTTATAATAGTCATTAAGTATTATAAAGATATTTCAATGTGAAAATAAAGAATTTTGTTGACTTTAACCATATATATATATATATATATATATAAGAGTTTTGTTGGGAAGTTAAAAAATTAAAATCTTGAGATAGGTGGTAGCTTTTTTATTTTTTATTTTAAATTTGAGTATTTTCAAGTGAAACTATAATAACAGACGAAATATTATTTAAGACAATGAATCAAACAAACAATCTGTATAGAGGGTTTTAGATAACTTAACTGGTAAAATCTCTGATAATGAAATAAAAGATTTGGGATTCAATCCTTGCCTATACCAAAAACCAAATGGTGTCTTGGTCAATGATAATGAGTACAATCATTAGAAACAGACACAATATATTGAAATTCTATTTTAAAAAAAAGAAAAAGAATAAAAAAAAGCACCTTGTATAGCATGCACATAATGTATTGCATCATTGACACCATGTAAGTGCTCAAAATAAATATGCAAGATAATTACTTTTGCCCTCAAAACTATAACTTACCAAAAAGAGAAAAAGAAAATAGAGACTCAGTGATTACGCATGTCTCATTCTCATCAAATTATTTAGCCTGTTTGTTGTAGAAAACTCAGAAATAGCAAAGAAACTAATAAGACAAAAAAGCTAAAGTTGTCTTATCACTTTTGTCTTCTGAGATTTGCAAGGGGAAAAGACCCCCCCCCCTCCCCCCCTCTCTCAATAGACTGAAACATTTGGAACCCCAACATTAAAGGTTTTTCTTTTCTTGGGTTCTAAATAACAAAACAATCTAAACATTCTCAACTACAAAATTTCATTCCTTTTCCTTTCCTTTCCCAAATTTTTAAAGCAACCCAAACATTCTTGTACCTTAATAATAACATATGGAGCTCATCCTTAACTCTTCTAACACCCATTAGAAGATGGCCAAAACCTATGGCCACATGGGTACCCTACCCGACCCGACCTAAAAATGTCAAGTATGAGGGCAAAAATGGACATTTGTCCATTTCTTACAAACTTTCCAGCATTTTGCCATTTTTCTCAAACTAATTAGGGAAATACCACTGTTTTGTAACTCGACATTACCATAATCGAGTTTTGTGAAGAACTCAATCATTTTATAATTGAGTTTGGATGAGATTTTTGCCATGCTGACGAGCCAGCGTGACATTTTTTTTTTCTTTAATCCCTGAATAACTCTTATAAAATCGAGTTATATAACCGACTATAAGAATGTCGAGTTATGCTAATGTTATAGTTGTACTTCTCCTCCCATTCAGACTGTCTTGGTGTTAGGTGTAGCATTTTCTTTTGTTTTAATCTGTACATAACTCGATTACTATAACTTCAAGTTATATAACCGACTATTAGAATATTGAGTTCTAAAGCAAAATCACACTCTATAAAATCGAGTTATTCTAGTGTTATAACTTTACTTCTCCTCCCATTCAGACGATCTTGCTTTCAGTCTGAACTGAATTCCACTGCTGCTCCACAGATCCACAGCTGCTTCCGGATTGAACTGAAATTTGTGTCACCTCAAGTAAAAAGCCCATACTAGAATTTTATGGCAATGTTATTTTCATTTGATATTGTACTGAATTTTTTTTTGGTTGAATGAGTGTTATGTGAGTACATTGCTGTGATTTTGGTTGTTTATTGTAGTAAATTTTAATCACAAGAGAATGAGAGTCTTTACCATAGCAAGAAGTAATCAACTATATAACTTATTTTTCTTAGATTGTTATAAGATGATTAGTGAAATGAAGGATAACACATAATTATAAGAATATGATAAGTAGCATTTTTGGTCATGTTGATAACTCTAGAAGGCGGGTCATGTTGATAACTCTAGAAGGCTTTTATTAACAAATCAGTAATGCAAAAGCAATAAAAGTGGTTACTATAGTCCAAATGCGTCCATAGGTGGTGGGACTCTCGTATCATTAATGCATTCCATACTTTAGTTGAACGTACATAATCATCATTGTCAGACATTGATAACAACATTACGTCTTACATAGTGTCTAGACATTAACAACAACGTCTAATTTTCGTAGGTAGGAATTTTTGGAAATAATCATTGCTTAAATCTGAGAAGTCTGAAATATCTTTATCATCGTCTAAATTAGTAATTTCATTAATAGACTTGATGGCTCGCTTTTGCGCCTTCCCTGATAGATGTTTCCTAGCCTTTTGGACTGCATGAAAACAGTCTAGTTGCCTTTGCATTTGATTTTTCTCCCATTCGAGACGAGCAAGTATGTTGGTAGGTTCGTCTTTAGGTAACTCGGCTGACCGTGCCTTAGGAACTCGTAACCCATGCCATCGACAGTATACCTCAAACTCACACCTCTTCTTGTATAGCTTTGACCATGGTTGTTTTGCTGTGGTGAACTCTGTTGTGGTGGTATTTGTACTTAGTTGTGCAGGTCTGCCGACCATGATATGTCTGATGCTTCTTAGACTCTTGTACGTGTATATTGGAATATTAACGAAATCTCTTTTCTTTCCAACCCATTTCCCTCCATAATGGTCTATGTATGTCTATTGTTGTTGGTTTGCTGGAACTTGTGATGATGCATTTGTTGAAGTAGATCCAAACTTGTTTCACACCATAGGTTTTGAGCTTAAGGTGTTGTGACTCATAGCTTAGTCAATCGAAGAAGTTATTGGAATAGAAATAATCCATTTAGTATTGCGGTGCATTTATAAGCTCATCTCATAGTCCAAATATCATAAAAATTTTATATATGAGTATCAGGGCTTGTCGTGTCAGTACAGGCTAGAAAAATAGTACATGAACGGGAGTACCCATGCTCCCATTGTTACTGTGTATTTCCACATGTGTACAGTAGTATAAGTCAATTATACTTGCATAGTTGTAGAGTGTTTGCCCAGATCCTTATCTCTGATTCACACAATGCCATGCATTATGCACCATTGTACGATTATTTTTTTGTTTATGTTACAAGCCACATGATAGATCTAGCATGTAAAACTACATCAATTTAGAATTGTCTTAGTTGTGTACCATGTTATACGGCTATACATTATTTACTAACATTTGATGCACATTGTTAACTCGATCTTTTGATGTTATTGTAGTCATCATCAATGGGCTACCCTTATCACTACAGGCCACACGATGTGTTCACCGCGATGGGTCATTGCTGGGTACTAGAAGATGAATTCAGCTATCCAATCAATCCCAACCTGTGAAATAGTGCACAGGTCCACAATACCATGAAAGAGGAGTGAGATTGGTTACTCTGTGAACAAGAGATGTTTTATGATGAGATGGTCGGTTATAAGCTACAAGTGCCTCGGCAACTTGCATCGTAGATGTCAAGAGACACTATAGATGAACTTCGTAGAGCATTGTGTTGCATAAGAGAAGAAAATAATCGAATGAAGATATATCTCAATCGATATTAGACCCAGGTGGAGATTTGAGAATTAGTGGAATGTAAGTTGTATGAGCATGCACAATACATTCAATCACTTCATGTAGCAGTCATTTATCAGTTGGACGTGGAGATGTTAGATGAAGAGTAATTATGTTGTGGTCCACTCGCACTTTGATGTATAACTATTATCCTTAATTATGTTTTAGATGTATGTGTGTCGCTGTTGTTGTATTTGTACTGTGTAGGGAATAGTGTTTATGGTTAGGGGATTATGAAGACCTTATCATTGTTTGCACAAATATGCACGTCTGATGCGTAATCTTGAATGACTACTTATAGCAAAGAGGTAGGCAAATTATTAGATGCATAACCCATACATAATACTTAAATTTTCCTACACATGATGTTGGTCAATATGCATAACCTGCATATCGATAAACTAACACATACATGCATAATACATACAACATACATATTCTTACACAAGATACCACCAATATGCATGACTTGCATATCGACCAACTGGCATTACCAACATTGATAACATAATTCTAGAAACAGTACGCACGCCACATAGAACCTAGCTAGGCGATGTAGTACATAGATATTCATTCAGACAGGTAGTCCTCGTAGCTGAGGACATTATTACGTTCTGCTTGGGTGAGTTGCTTGTTGGTTGCAGTAGCCTACTCTTCTGCAAGCTGCAGTAGGTGATACCTACACCTACGAAGGAACATTAGGTTGTTTTCTTTTCGAATTTTGGCAACGGCCAGCCTGCATTGCTTCATGTTTCCCTTTGGCATTGTCAGCGAGACTCAGTCCACCAAAGGTGCCCCGAGTAGAAGGAGATCATTATGTAGAGAGTAGGACTCATTCATGCGGTACTCCTATTCTCACCGCAGTCCTGCATAATATTCCCTTTCATCGTTATCTCTCTCCCTCTTGTAGTTATTAGGAAAATAGGATGGGAGCCAGTTGCGCATTGGTATTGCAAAAGGTGAATTTGACTGAGGTATATCTAGATGCGATGGGCAACTGTGTTGTGTGCTAGTATGGTGTAAGGATTGACTGAGGTACATATAGACGAATTGCATGGCAACTATATGGTGTGGTAGTGTCGATCATGTACAAGTTGTTCAGTTAATAGTAATTGGTACATGAGTTAACTTGATTGATTGATATGACTAGACTGGGTGCAGCAGTTCATAATTGGTATAGGAGTAGGCTCAACTACATAATAGTAATTCATACATTTAGGCTTTTCACTTGATATGACTAGACTTGGTGCAGTAATTCTAAGTTAGTGCAGTAATTTTGAGCTGATGCAGTAAAGTGCATCAAGTAACAGGAGTATACACGTGAGAAGAATAGTAGGGCTTGCGTTTGATTTGACTGGATAGGGCGAAACAATGATGGGATGTCAGGATGTGCACACATAATTGAGAAAATGACTCAACTCAACCGTAATGTTTGTTGGCGTGTGTGGTGTGCTTGATGTGGTTGACATGACTGGTCTTGGTGCAATAGCGGTAAGTCCATACAGTGTAGTGCAGGAGCGTGCGTAATAAGTCATGTGAATGTGTTTCTATCTCAATAAGCATGGTGAAACTGTCAGAAGCTGTCACGCAGCAATGGAAAAGTTGGTCGCATTAGTCATTTGAACTGTATTCACATGATTTTATTTGATATGACTGGAATTAGGGCAATAGTAATGGGCTGATGAGGGTACTATGAGAAAGTTTGTGTACATATTCACGTGAAGCAGTTTGATAGGACTAGACTTGGCACAAAAGTAGTTGGCATATCCAGTTACTCTATTTTTTTTTTGGAATGACTTGGCGCCCGTTGTAGTTATTATTGCTATTGTAGTTATTATGACTATTATTGGTCACTAACCCATGTAATGCATGGACCAATTGAACAACACAATGAAGAAATGATAATGAATAGCATTATAAGACTTCTATAAGATTAACATTCGTATATTCCATTCTAGTAGCGCAAAATCAAAACAATCAATATTTGATATAAAAAAAAAAAACCATTAGACCTAATGCGGGAGTGCATGAGGTTGTGCCAAGTGTTGCTCTATTTTTTTTTTTTCTCTATTATGCAAAGCATGACCTAATTGTGTAAATTGACTGCACTGCAATCAATGGAAAACACATGACTGAAAAGCAAAACCTGTAATAAAAGTAGTTGCCTAAAGTCAAGATATAGCTTGATACATTGCTCCAAGGAAAATCTCCTAGGTGATTCATCTGCAATATCAAACCCTATAAACCAATTATGCTTTCATAAACCTTCAAATTGTATTAATAATTACTATAATTAACATGTGAATGCCATACAGAATTATGAAATAAATCTTATTTTCATTTTTGGATCTACTTGAGATTATATAAAATCACATAATAACATAAAAAATTCTTACAATTAGAACCATTTCAATAATACTAATAATAATAACGATGGGCATGAAACTAACCATCATATTAATATATCAAATTACTTTCCACAAATACCATGTTCTTCAAATTGCCACTAAAATAACAAAATATATAACTGGCTGAAAGTCACTACACAAAACTGTCATAAAATTCTCCAAATATGCTACAGCAACTACAAAAAGTTGGCAATCATTAAGAGTCAAATGGTGGAGAAGGTGGAACAGGACGTCTATACTCAACTAAGTCCACTCATAGAGCTGCAACCTCGGCAAGAAGACCATCTAGAACTGCCCATAGGCTGCCTGAGTCATCATAACGGTCTCTATCATAACACGAAGAGAGGGAGGAGGAGGGCCTGTATGCGCTACAACAGCAGTGTCAACATCTATTTCATCATCACCATCCTCGGCAACAGCAGCTGTGGGATCCCTATGCATGTCCTCATCTGGAACATCTCCAATAGTTGACCGTACTCGTGGTCTCTTGGATGAACCAACACTGGGGTTGACAAACTTCTTTTGGGCATTTTAGAAATTTGGCTCCAATGGGGGCAAGGATTTAGACCAACTCTTGGGAAGGAAAGTTCTCTAATCCTAAATATTTGAGGACCCTATGGATGAAAACTGGAAAGAATAGACCATGCCTCTTATACTTGCTTCTACGCACCTCCGCAATGGTTTCAATGAAAAGGGAAGGAAAACAAATGGAACTATCGATGATGAGGGTGTAAAGAAAGAAACACCTGTCTATAGGGATTGTATGGACATGAGAGATAGGGAAGATGTTGTGACAAGCTATCCTAAAGAAGATATAATTAAGCTCAGTTAACTCACTTGAGCTAATACTTGGGTCAAAACCCTGAGTGACTGATCTTCCACAAAGAACATCCATAACATCATCAATATGAGGAGACTCAGAGTATGGATAAGTAGGTGTATGAATTATAGGTACATCAAGAGTATTAGATACTAGATCCCTAGTTATTGTAAACGGTACACCACGTATCCACGATGTCACTCTGTGACCATAGCAAACATCCTCATGCATCGAGAGATTCGAATATAATTCTCTAATTAAGTTAGTTGGAGGGGGTTGTATGTTTGTACACAAAGACAGCCAATGCCTAGATTGTAGATTCTCACGGACAAAAGGATGCAATTCATGTAGATTGATTTGTCTTTTTCCCCAAATATGCCTATCCTTAATCAAGGTTTCGAAGTTTTTCTTATTTGCGTGTGTGTGGAACCTTAATTGATCAAACACCACTTCAAGTTCAAATGCAGCTTTGGATTTTCCCTTCTTAGCCCTCCTCGGAGCCATAACTAATTGATGGTCAGTGGAAACACGATCAGCTCACAAAAAAAAAAGAACAAAAAACCGCATTACGAAGAGATAAACACAACACCCACACTCTAATCCTACTGCACAAGATGCATAGACATGTAATAAAAATAAAAATATTTAGTTAATATTTTAAAAAATCCATACCAATATTTGAATAAATAAAAATTCCTCATGAAAAATTCCTTAATTTTAAAGTAAAAGAAAAAAATTAAACTAAAAAATGAAAACTAAATCATATAAAGTTTTTTTTCTTCAGGTTTCTTGGCCACCAGAACAAATCAATGTATACACAAATCAATTGTGTAAATTCAATATAGTATACACAAATCAATGTTATTTACCCACCGAGGAATTCACCTAGGGTCCTAGACCAAGCAAACAGTTCACCTATATTGGGTAGGTTTTGCAAGGCTTTAATGGATCATCACTATATCCAATCCAGTAAATATAAAATTTGACTAGGTGTGTATGACTTAAAGACATTTAGGTGGAGATGAAATATGTTGTAAATCAATGAACTCTTCGTTGGTTGATCAATTTAGTATATTCAAAGAAATAAAAAAGTATTCACAATCTGTTGCACCCACAATCATACACAAGGGCCCATTAACCAATTCTGACATTTGCACCCATAATCATAAAATCCCCAAATTGCCAAGCATGCATTATCAACCCTAGATTTTAGTTTTCAACAAAATCTAATGTACGTTTTGCAACTACAGAGTATTACACAGACAAACAACATTCATACTACCTAACCCATTAAGCATTTCAAAGCCAAACACCCGATTTCATCACAATCTACATAAACAATGAAATTCGAAATTGAGAACAAAAATTTGAGAATAACGCACCACCATGTGTAATTTTAAAGACAATAACGATTAAAAGAGGCTTACTGCATAAAATCTTCGAAGAATTTGCATGGGAAATTGTTGTTTCCAGCCAAATATGCCGAGAGCAATCCAAAAGAGAGAGAATCAATTGTTGCAGATTCTGCAGAAATGGTCAATTTATCACAGTGGGTTATTACATAACTCGATTTATAGGAACTCGAGTTTCTATAAGTAACTCGATTTTATTGTTATCGAGTTACTTAAAGCAAGTTAACTCGATAACTAAAGAATCGAGTTACTCCTTGTTGCTACCATGTCCAGCCCAGAACTTTGGACTGATCTAGATGCAATCCAGGAGGAATCCAAGTGTCCAAAACCAACTTGTAAATAACTCAATTTCCTAATCATCAGGTTACAATTAACTCGATACCTGATATATCGAGTTTCAATGAGAATGGACTGATCCAAATCCAATGTAACTCGATTTCTCAATGTTTGGGATACTTGCAACATAACTCGATTACTTAAAAATCGAGTAATTCCCTGTTGCTACCACATCCAACCTAGAACTTTGGATTGATCTAGATGCAATTCAGGAGGAATCCAAATGTCCAGAACCAACTTGTAAATAACTCGATTTCCTAATCATCGGGTTATGTGCAATGTAACTCGATGAGTGATATGTCGAGTTACTTCCTTGGGTACTTACAATGTAACTCAATGACTTCAAAATCGAGTTACATTCTTTGGTCCAGTGAATGACTTTGGACTGATCCAAATGCAATCCAGGAGGAATCCAAGTGTCCAGAAGGGTATTGTTAATAACTTGATTTCATAGTAATCGAGTTACACGCAATGTAACTCGACATCTTATATATCGAGTTATTTGAAGCATGCATACAAATATCTTAAACTAAGAACTCATGCAGAACTGTTTACACCCATACTAATTTTACCTGTTTATTCATCATAAAATTGAACCTGTTCATAACCACTTCCCTCAACAATTCATTCATATAGTTCCAACCACTTCCATAATCAAATCATCCATACAATTCCAACCACATCCATAAATAAATCATCCCTTCATTTCCAACCACATGAATAAGAAAATCATCCATACAATCTACAAAGGAAATAAAGAGCCATTATACATTAAAAACCATTGAACCAAGTTGTTCACAATGTAAGTACAACTAGTTACATATAAATGATGTCTTCTCATAGTTTACAAAAAGAGATTTGAGTTCAAGTAGCGCCACAAAAACTGTATCTTTGCCATGAACCCCATATTTGCACAAGTACAAAGAAAAATACATCAATACCGCATCTTTTACTCATGCAACTACTTAAACAACTAATCACAAGATTGCCCAAAGTTAAGCTAAATTTGATACATTGATATTACTATCATGGTTCTAACCTAAAAATTGCTCCAGGAATCTTAATTACAACTTATATAATTTAATATCTAAAAATGTAGGGGATCACTAAATTCGCCAATTAAAAATCAACTCCTTCATCCATTATTAACCAATACATATATCATCGTAGTTTAGACCTCTAGCATCATGCATACCTAAGCATGTGAATTCATAATGTCTGCATAATGCTAGTAACAAAACTAATTGACAACACTAAATAAGAATAACTTATGATATATCCCCCCTGGTTACTATGACTTGTAATTGTTACGTGCTATGTAGCACCACGACTTGTTGATTCCATATTTCGAGTCAGACATCTACAATGATTATGACCCTCTTGGCGACACAACCCACACTTCGACTTCGGTCCGTTCTCAACCCACACTCCCTATCCTTGTCATCCATCTCATTGTGGATTCTCGTGGACTTAGGCTGACCTTTCTCTCGGATCAACTCGGGTTTGGCATCACTGTTCTCCTTTCTTCCAGATCTGGCCATTCTAACCTATCTTTCAATGGTTGAAATATCGGCTTATAGCTGTGGTACCGTTCAGACACACGGTAGAAACGATCCATAAACTCCGTCGCATCGTGGTTATACTTAGCACAAACTGCTATTATGTGTGAACAGGGGATCTTGTATACTTCCCATTTCTCACACGTGTATGTCATCTGGATGAGATCAACCCCATGGGTTTAAGCTCCCCCGCCAATATCCAAAAGATTAGACTGTGTCTCCACTGTATATAAGCGATGTTGCGCGCTCATCCTTCTAACAATATAGAGCTTCCCCTTCTCATGATTTGCCTTGAACTTGTCATAGGCATATTTGCACCATTGTTGCCCCTCTTCCATTTGCTCTAGGGTTTTGTTACGATGATCGTCAAAGTACAAGTTCACCTTGTAAAATGTGAACTTCACCATTGCGGTTATAGGCAAGATTCATGCGCCCTTAAGTAACCCATTGAAGCACTCTGACAGGTTGGTTGTCATTGCCTTATATCAGTGCCCATGGTCATGTACAAGTGTCCACTTTTCCTTCCCTATAGCCTTAAGATAGTCGTACACCGCAGGATTGAAATTCTTGATGCAATCCATGGTGTTTTCAAACTTCCCAACTTGATTCGCAGTTGCTGCCTTCCATACCAAGTTCTTCAACGCCAGACTATTGAAGTTAGTGTTAACATTACTTACTAAATGGCGGAGGCAATACCGATGATGGGTTAAGGGCGCTTGCAAATAGCCCCTAGTGGTGTCATCGAAGCATGATTGTATCCCACGATGCCTATCAGAGATTATACACAAATTGGTTTGATTCGTAACATAGGTCAGCATGCATGCCAAGAACCATCCCCATGTCTCCGTGCTCTTGCTTTCAACAACAGCAAACGTAAGTGGATAAACCTCGTTGTTACCATTTGTTGCCATTGTTATCAAAAGCTTTCCTTTGTACTTGCCATAGAGGTGTGTTACATCTATGCTTATCACTGGCCTGCAATGCCTGAACCTTTTAATACATGGACCGAAAGCCCAAAACGCAAAGTTGAATATACAAGTCCCCAGGACATGGGAGTTGCACTATAACAAAGTTACAGTGTCTGGATCTGCATCGTCTAATGCCGCTAGAAACCATGGTAATTCTGCCTATGACTCATCAAAATCCCCATAAATACACACAACTGCCTTCTGTTTGGCTTCCCAAACCTTGTACATAGTTACTTCATGCTCGTGCTTCGCTTGTAGCATACTACGCAGGTCCTTTATGGATCTTCCAATGTCCTCCCGTATATACTGCTCAAGTGTAATGGAAATGAACCTTAAATCCATCATCCGTCCATTGGTCACTACCTGGAGGGATGTGCAGCTATAGGGACCCGTACATTTACTAATCAGCCACATCCCGTGCTTCTTGCTGCAAATAGTCCGAATTGAACATAGACATGCCTCATGTATGCACCGTACTACCAGCCTATTGGTGTCAGACTTGATGACCTTTTATTGCTTATTATTGTCCATAGAGTAGAAGGTCAACACATACTGAACGGAGGCTTTATTCTTAAATAGCATCCCCTTTGCTGGCTGGTCACCTTTTTACCAACTTGTAAGTTGTCTTGTGCCCAATGAAGGTGATGTTGACACCTTATTTTGCAACCCGCATTGAACCTCACATGGAGGGTAAAAAGGTAATTTCACATTGAAAATATGCATCTTGATTCTGGTCATTAGATCCTTAATCTCATTTCACCAAAATGATCTTGATGTTGTAACGATCAAATCGACTGGTCATGAGCCCTAATCGGACCAACAGATTGAAAGTTATCATCAAATCAAGTTTTAATGGCTAAAATGCACCATCACAAATTGAGTCCGACTATATGTGATTATGAGCAATTGATTTCAATTGGTTATAAGTATAATCAATTTGAGATCGATGATGTGTCATAATTTGATTGGTTAGGACTACATTTTATGGTGAGGTTGCATATACCTAATTAATTAGATAGTTAAATATTAATTATTCAATGAGTAATTTGTGCAATTATCTTTTAATTAGAGTAAATTTAGAACCAATTAAGTCTGAAATGGGAGTGATTGGAGCCATTTAATGTTAATTGGGAGCTAATTTGGGACCTATTAATGTTAATTGTGCTGAAACCATTTTCTAACAAATGACCTCTGCTCACCATTTCATCAATATCTCTCAGAATATTTTGAATCTGTGAATAAGATTAATTTTCCCAGAAACTAGACATTCGGGGCTTCAATTCGAGCACAAGAATGAGGCAATTCCGATCAGAATTGAGTCAGATATGATTTTTCGAAATTGGCTCTATATGCTGTTACAGCAGCTACGGGAAAACCGAACTTTGCTTGCTCCTCACTCTCACCAATCTTTCCATTTAATGCACCAAATTTCCCCTAAGGCTAAAATGAGGTCTAGGTTCATGATTTTTTGTCAACCCTCATTAAATGGTTTTCCATTCATATTTCCTCCACCACTACTATATATACCCCCCATCTCATTCATTCCAAAGACACAAAAAAACCCCCTCTCTTCTCCTCTCTTGAGTTCTAGTGAAGTTGAGTAGTCTTGTCATATCTTGGTCTTCTTGAGACTCAAGGTATTGAGTGAGACTCACTCTTCCTCTCCTAACTCTTCTTTTCCTCCACCCTTAGGATCTCTACCAAGAGTCTCTTCCTCCACCGTATGGATATTGCATGAAGGTATAATCCCTTTCCTTTACTTGTTTTTTGTGTTGCTATGATGAAAATTTAGGATTAAAGCATGATAGTAATTATTTAAATTTTCTTGAATATGTTTGAATGTTCTTATATGTTCTTCACATGTTCTTGATTGTTCATCACATGTTCATGCATAAACACTAATTTTGATCTTAAATCCACATCAAAAATATGAAAAATATGTTTGTTTAATAATTCTTTCAAATCCTTGAATCTAGGATATCACCATACACACACATTCACTAGAGTTTATTTTTCAATCCAAATGCAATGCTTAATAAATTGAATTAGGGTTTATCACATGCACACACATTAAATTCAACATGTAAATTGATTGACATATTGGATGATATGATATGAATGTTGGCCACCATAGTCTAGAAGACCGGTTTCACCGGGCAAGGTGGGTGCCTAACACCTTTCCACCTTGTAACATAGCCTCCGAACTTAGATCAAGGGTTGATAGACCAATGCTTATCCTTATAATTTTCAATTTCTAGATTGTAACTAGGAAACAAAGCCATGTACTTTATCTTAGATTGTATCTAGGACCAAAGCCATGTAATTTCCTATGATCAATGTAAATTCAATTTCAAATTAATAAAATGAAGAATTTTTCAATTATGGTTTTCTTGTTTTTCCAATAATTAAATAAGTGGCGACTCCATTGTAAAACCCTTAATCTAAAGGGGAAAATATAACTAGTCGAACCTCCATTTTGAGAGGCAATAACACGACTCCACCCATTCACGTGGGTTTGGCCCAACATCATAAAACGGGCCGGGGGCACGGTCTCTCACAGGTGATGGGTCATTAGTATTGTCCCATGTGTTTGATGTGAACCATTCTGGGATAGGAACTGTATTAGGGCAAGCCTCCTCATTGTGTTCAACTTGTAGCCTATTTAAGACCTCTAGTTCATCCATCGTCCATCATTATCAATGAACTCTTCGTACACATCTCGGCTGGCATCAATATCAAGTCCTCCGTCCATATAGGCTTGGACATGTTCATATGCGTGACTAGACCCTTTCACGTCATGTGTCTGGGTAACGCCCAACACTTAAGCTTCCTCAGTGTCGTCCAAATCATCAACCTGATTGCATGGTTAAGTGTTGTAAGGAAAAGGTGTGGCATCGACAACGGAAGGATACACATCAAGCAGAGATGAGTATGGCTTTTCCACCCTACTGGTATGCTGCGAACTTGCACCAGCATGGAACCCAACAGTCTCAACAGTTACATACAAGTCAAATACTATGAACTATGGGGTTCGCTTAATCACTGTCCACATCATGGCCACGTCAGCATCACAATCCAATGGATTTGAGTTATAGAAAACCTGAGTATTCACAAGTACCTGAGAGGCACGGTACACGATGGATATCTTATGTGACTCCCTGACCAACCCTAGAGCTACCATTATCTTTCGATTCATTTTTCTCAAGTGTGTTCTGCATTTCAACTTAATGAACTTCTGCTCCACTAACTCGCCTCTATAGGACAGCCCATGCAAGTCATGGTAATACTGCTCCCTATTGTAGTAAACGTAGAAGTAATGACGACCCATGGCAGACCTAGATAAAGATAATTAATTGTGGTTATCATGCAGAAGATAGGGGGTTATGTTAATGCAGACGTTTGTGTATATATATATACACGATCATAAGAATTCATAGTTATGTTTGTTTATATATAGATATATCTATACATACATAACTATATACACACACACACACACACTCTCTCTCTCTCACACACACACACACACACACACACATATGTGTGTGTGATCATAAACATACCTATATATACATGATCATATATGTGTAGGTATGTTTGTTTATATATAGATATATCTATACACACATAAGTATGTGTGTATGTGTGTGCGTGTGTACAAATATGATTATATATGGGTAGATATGGTTGTTTATATATAGATATATCTATACATATACATATATATATATATACACACACATAGTGTTGGAATCATACTAAAGTGTAATCACATTCACACCCTGCCACAGTAAGTGTAATAATAGTTTTTCCAAAAGTCAAGATATAGTTGCAGTCTCATATATTTACAACTCTATACATGTCAAGGGAGATGTGCCACAATAGAAAAGAAGGGAACCACAGCTGTAGTATGCTTGGTGAAGATGCAATGGTGAGGAGGCAAATGCCAACACGCTCAGACCAATTTTTGACCTCTTAAGCTTTTCTGAAGCTTTTCACAACTCAAAGACCTAGAGCCATGCATGGGTTCTAATAAGTGGGGCATGGATAATCAATCATACCTCGACTTCTTCAAAGTAGAGTTATTAAGAAACTCAATTTCCTAGTTGTTAGGACATATGTGAGTCACTTGTTAGGAACATATGTCACTATTTTACGTAATTAGCTTATCCTTTGACAAAACGCACTTTACTTATATTTGGATAGATCTAGGATGTGTTTAATACTTCAAGAAACTGTGTTTCAAGATCAAGTGTTGAAGACATGCAAGTTTGTCCAAGATTCAAGCTGAAGAAGTGCTGTTCATTAAATCTCGACAGCTAGCTATCCATCGAGCTTAAGAAGCTGTTCCAGCCCCGTGGCTCGACAGTTGCTCGACAGCATCTCAACAGACAGGTATCTGTCGAGCTTTATGAAAAATAGAATTCCAATTCTGTTTTGACTCCAATCCGTGTTTATGTGTTTAGGCTTTCTTTTCTCACAACCCTAGACATATAAAATGATTATTTTAAGGGCCGTCAAAGTAGATACAAGTTGCACAAGTGTTGAGTAAAGTTTGTTCAAGAAATTTGTAACCGGAGACAAAGTTTCGCCCTAGTTCATCTCTTCTAAAGAAGTTGCTGTGTATGCGCACCATAGGGTTTTGTGACCAAGCATCTTCTTGATCTTCATCGCGTGGATGAACTGAAAAACTTTGCAACCAACAACCTTCTCTAGTTGGTGATTGAAGTTGCGTACTGGGATCCGCGCAATTGGTTAGTCACGTACTTGAGAGCCGTGCATCAAAAGGGGAAATTGTCACTACAAAACAAGTCCAATTGGGTATTAGGGTAAGGGCTCAACTGTAGGTTGGTATAAGGTACTAGGATTCCTTTACTTGTAACCGCTTGTTGTGATAATAGTGGAATTTTGGGAGTGGTGACTTGAAAATCACCCGATGGGGTTTTTGCCATGTAGGTTTTTCCCCATTCGTAAACAAATTACCGTGTCATTTATTTTCCACTGCATATTTAGTTGTTTGGTGATTTGTTTATGCTACCACGCGCTTTGCATGTTAATTTGATTAATTAATAAACTTGGTTAATTAATTAATTAATTTGTCACAAGGGATCAATTCGTTTTTGGCCTATTACTAGTGGTCGAGTAACATCTACCAAAAACTTGATGATGTGATGGCAATTCAAAAACTCAACAAAGGAGGAATCGAGTTTTGTGTAACTCAATTATTATGGAATCGGGTTATGGCCGTTGTAGTCCAGCACTTTGAACAGATCTAGATGCAATCCAGGAAGAATCCAACTGTCCAGAGGGGTCTTGTACATAACTCGATTTCTTTATAATCGAGTTATGTAATTTTATCGAGCTATGTAACTTGATTCTTAAAATATCGAGTTTTGCTTCCCAGTTTCTCTATAAACACCCAGAACTACTTACTTTGTTATTAAGAAGGCATGCATCCACCATTCTGGTGCAAGGACTTCACAGGATAGCGCGTTCGGAGACAACAAAGTACTACTTCCAACTGATTTCTGAAGGTAAGACTCGCATGTCGTATATGATCAATCCCTCTAGGTTTGCAATGCATAGAAAGTATTTGCATAGTATTCAGTACTTATACATGTGTTGAAAGGAATGCTTACTATCTAGGCAACTACAATCTGTCAACTGTGATTGGGTATTATGTAGTAGGTGTCCATTGCATGTGTTTGAAGCATTTGAACCTGTACAAGTTGAGTCATTTAAACTACCCCCTATTGTCAATAGGTGCAACGTCTAGCATTATCAGCCCAGCAGTGCGTGTTTGTAGAGCGGGATGGGACTTACCTACATTGTGTTTAATGGTCATGTTCTAGGCATATACGATAGTTAGCTAGATGCAAGTAGACAAGTTCATAAGTTCCCAAATGCCAATCACAAATCATATAAAGATTGAAGGGAAGTAGAAGCCGCATACATGGAGTATTTGCATCGTAATGGTATGGACGTGCAAGGTGGTGCATCCACATCGTGGGCAACTCCGAACATGTTGACCTCAAGTCCGCCAAGCACGTCTCAAAGCTAAGGAACCAACTATGACAGTGGAGACATTAGGAACACCTTGTTGAGGTATCAGTTGGAAGTTGCCATTAAGGAGCGTGACCATGTAAGGAGGATTGCAACCTTAAGTGCGAACATGTTGAATGAAGTGGTGGCCCATGTTGTGGGGGATAATGAAGTCGACAAACCAACGAGACAACGTACAGGTAAATGAATGCAAAAGTATGACTTCTTGTTATGGTATTCAATAAGATGTGTATATATGCCTTGTAACTAGTTTCATGCATGTGGTTTAACTAGAAGTGTCATCGTTTTCTAGATGTTTGACTAGCAATATGGCTATCTTGCGATGCTTGATAACAAACCTACTAATTGTTTCATTTATCACATTTTCTAGTTAACTTTATTATTTTTGTTTCAACACTATTTTGGTCTTATTTGAAGCACTTGTGAATTTAGATGGTGGAGTTTTTCTTTTATCCAAAAAGAAAAAAAGAAAAAATATGATGGATGTTTGCACAGTATGAGGCCTTGGAAGCTTTAGGCCAATCAAAGCTCATAAAAGATCAACCCATGCTTAGGGGTGAGCAACCTAGTTACCCAGCATTGATGCAATGTGGGAGAGCATAAAATTCTACCATGTGAAGCATTCTTTAAGATTCTCTTTATTTAGAATTTTATCTCAATAGAGTAAATGCACATATTGATTAGTTACAGTTGTGCATTAGTTATTTATTTTAAATAAAATTATATGATTAATTTTATTAATTCTATAAAAGAAACTATTTTTATTAGCGAAATTTATATATATCATTAATACCAAGGCAAACAACTTAAAGGGTCAGTCCAAAAATGTATAGACAAGCTAATTATATATTCAAATATTCTATACAAGATCAATTCATGATTTTTTTTTTTTAATGAAAAATAACATATCATTAGTTTCCCTTTCTTTTTTCTTTTTTTCTTTTTTTGGATAAAGAATAAACAATTATTAGTTTTCCTTATGCACACTGTGCATGCATTGAAAGACCAAATTGGCAATTCTTGGTGGAACTAGACAAAATGATCAATAGTGACTAAGGCTGCATTTGGTTCTATGTAAATTCATTTCCGAGTGTAAAATAGATTCAGGGGAAAATATTTTACGAAAAAGGAAAACTTGTTCTATTGTTTGACTGTGTTATGAAAATTATGCTGGAAAATTATTCTTTGTGTTTGGTCTTACATGTAAAAAACCTATTTTCAAAAAAGGGAAACACAAGTCAGCCCCCAACCACCACTTGGTCCAGCCACCGCCACCAATAAGGAAAAGCACAACCCACCACCAACCACCCAAAATCCACCAAAACACCACCACTCACACCACCACAATAACAACAAAATCTGAAATCAAAGAAAAAGAATATCAAACATAGAAATATGTGGGGGGTTTGGTTCGGGTTAGAGAGAAAAAGTGAGATGAGAAGATGAAGACCACCGTGGAGAATAGAGGGAGGGTGAGACCGTTTTAGATCGAGCTATGGCGGTGGTGGATCAGGTTCATGCAGAGGTAGAGGTGTTTGACTGGTCAGCGGTGAGGTGGAGTGAGAAGATAAGGGAGAAACTCACCGTGGGTTGAGAGGAAAACGGTGGAGAGGTGCGTTGGAGAGCCTGGTGGAGCACGGCCTGCGGTCGATTGTCAAGATCGGAGCTCAAACTGTCGTCGTCGGTGCATGGCTGGCGATTGGAGAGGGAGAAGAAGAGTTGAGGAAGAAGAGAGAAAAAAAAAAAAGCTTGGCCGGCGCGTGATTTGGGCGGTGAGACGGCGTGATCTGGGCAGTGGAGGTGGCAGTGGAGGCGGCATGATTTGGGCTGGCCAAAGCTTGGCTGGGCGGCCACCTGTGCTCTCTCTTCTAGCTCACTCTCTCTTCTCTCTTCTTGCTCTTTCTCTCTCTCTTTGGGTGTCTCTGGAGTCCAAAAATCATTTGAAGGTAAAACACAAGTGTAAATGATTTTCCAAGTCAAATGGCTTATTTTAAGATCAAAGTTTAAAATTTTCCGGAAAACTGTATTTTTCTTCCACCTACATTTCTGTAGTTTATGTTTTTGCTGTTTAGGTATTTTAACTAACCAACTAGGCCACGCTCCTTGGATTTGTAGAGGCCGTAATTGGCTTTTCCTCTTGAGAGAAAACTGATGCACAAACATGTATTAGGTTTTCCCCTTGAGCGTAGGTTGATGCACAAGGATGTATTAATACTGGTAGTTTTTGAGTCATGAAAGGCTACGGCCCAATCAGCATGTCCTACTTCCCCCATGTTATCACTTGTGATCAACATGGGAACTATTTGCAAATTCAAATGGACAAGTTCCTTGTATGATACATTTTTTTAATTACAAAAGAAAAAACATTTACCATGACAAAAATAAGGATATACAAAATGTATACGTTTGCTTACTAAGCTTCTCTAGGTCATTTAGTTGTGATTTCAATAGTGCATGCTCATTTCGCATCCTCTCAAGCCGAGCCTCAACCATGTACATCTCATTTTAAGATGGTGAACTCGCTTTTCCAACCAAACCATTGCTTCAGATGATCTTCCACCTACTCCACCGCCCATGCTAGCCATGTAATCAGCTTGAGGGTTCACATGGATGTGATGTGGTCTTACTAGTAGCACAACAATGCTCAACTGCAGTGACAAAAAAAATATTATATAATAAAATAAACAAACTGTGACCCTGTCTCATGGAGTAGAAAGATTTATCCTTTTAACCCTTACAATTTAAAAAAAAATATGAGTATGGTTGCTACCTAAAATACTATAGAATAATTAATTCAAATTTGGGTGAACGCTGAAAAACCACCAGGTTGATTATAAGTCATACACACACCAATCAATTTTGAACCCACAACCTAACATTAAACCAACCTGAAATAAGAAATTTTAAAAGCCTATTTCAATGCTGGGAAAAATGGTTCAACAATTAAAAAATAAATGGTTTCGTGAATGCTATAAACACTATATGATATCAAATGCTAATCCAGGCTCTTTCATAATTGATTAAAGATAAATCACTTGCTCTATGCACTGTCAGTAACTGCTTCATTAATAGCAATGAGATTCTTTGTTTTCAAAACAGAATGATTTGGACATAAGATTGTGCCTCTACAAAGGATAAAGTTGACACAAATTCCAAGAATCAAATATATACTATCAGAGTAAGATTTGGAATGTTATTGCGGCTAAAATATCTGCAACAGGTACAGATTTGTCAAATAAATTTTTCAATTTTGTTATCCACCTGGCAGGGGCAGAGTCACCGTGCACTGCATATTTGTGAATAGCACACTCTATGGATCTCTTCAGTAAATACTTATCCCAGAACAAAAGTGAATTTGAAAATTTTCTTTTTAAAACAAGTTTTAGCAGACATTGGTAAATCAACATTGATCTTATCTTAGTAATTAACCAAATGTCACATCAGCTATATGTAAGTAAACCACTTCAAAAGGCAACGACCTCAGACCCACAAAAGATTTTTTAATTAGATAAAGGGATAAAGGTAGAGAATAATATTGGCATAAAATGGTGTCCAGGTGATGATAGGTCTGTTTCATTTTATGCAACTTCTGTTCCAATTTAATATTACAAATTATAAATACATGGCTAAGACCAAATCCTTTATGCCCTCCCCACTGATTTTTTTTTTTTTTATGCCACTTGTGCTACTTTTAACACTGTGGACAACTAAATTTCTCGGTTCGAAATAGAATCAAACGAGTGAAAATAGTTTCACAAATACGAATTTGTATTGATGAATGTGTGGTACAATTTTCTATGATTACAAAAGAGTAATCCTCTGATTCGATCTCCTTGAAAGATTTGTTGATTGGAATTGTGGTAATGTGATTTTGATTTGAACACAAGACATCCTTCAATTGGGCTGAGGAATGGATCGAAGACCTTTGAAATGGAATTACAATGAATCTCTGGCTATGAGCTTGTTAGAAATTCTTTGTTCTTCACGTTCTTTGTGTGTTCTTTGTGTTCTTCGTGTGTTCTTCCTTTTAAAAGGTTTGTGGTGGAAGTTCTTCGGTACTTTAGAGGCTTGAATCTATAGAGTTTCGTTGATTTGTGGTTTGTTGAGGTTCCTGGAGGCTTTCGAGCTTGATTCCAATGAACTTTGAGATCTAGGCAAGTAGTTTGGATGATTCTGCTTCGAATGTTCTTTGTATTTGAAGGTTCATGGCGGAAGTTCTTTGGGGCTTTGGAGGCTTGAATCCGTAGAGCTTCACCAATTTGTGGTTTGCTGAGGTTTCTAGAGGCTTTTGAGCTTGATTCTCGCAAACTTTAAGATCTAGGCAAATATTTTGGATGATTATGCTTCGAATGTTCTTCGATTTTAGGGTTGAAGTTCTTGAAGGCTTTGAGGCTTGATTCCTACTGAGCTTTTGTACTTCTGAATCTTGGTGTCCCCTTAAATGCCTTAGGAAGGCTTTTATTTATAGGAGTTTGGGGGTGGGTGAGTGACACGTGGAGGAGTCTGATTGGTGACACATGTCACAGCCTGATTGGTTCGCTTATGTCATCGCTTGCACGCACTAGATTCCATATGTCATCGCTTACACGTGTTGATGTGTGATTTGGTTTTTGCATGACACTTGGCAAATTTCTATTGGTTTCTGAGTAATGATAGCAAAACCTAACAGCAATACGTGGTGCTTTGTAATTGGCTATATTTTGTGGACTTGGTAGTGTGACATGTTAGCTTATGATAGGTTGGGAATTTTTCCTCTCTACAAATGCCCCCTCGAGACTCATTCACGCACACAGTTTCGAATTGTGGTGTGGGAATGAGTTTCGAAAAAGGATTTTTACACTTGACTCCTCAAGTGAAGTAGTTGAAGGTGGTGGAGCTTTCAACAGGATGAGATAATTTCCGAAGAGTAGACCCACCCATATGAAAGGCTTTGATGAGACCGAAAAGGGGTCTGCGAGTATTTAAATGTACTTGCATGACTGAGCCTTCTCAGTAGAGCTTAAGTTGAAGTAATTTCAAAAGAATATTTTGGATCGTTGGCAGCGATCACAGAGTGTAGAAGATGGGGAAGAGGTGAAGATGTTGGTTGGGTACAACATGCAGAGTCATGGGGCTAGCCTCGTGTTTTTAAAAACTGCTAATGAAGTTATCTCAGAAGAGTATACTTCGAGTTACGACGAGGACATGTGGGAAAGTGGTTGAATGCGCATGTGTTATCGTATCATTCAGGTTAAGTTAAGGTAATTTCAGAAGCTTATGAATTTTGGGGTATGCTAGTGTTGGTGGTGAAGAAGACAGGGATGAAGCAAAGTGAATGGGTGAAACATACGCCACCATGGCCCTGGCCCTATACATTGGGGACCCTCTAGTTTAGATGTTTCTCGGAAGTACACCTTGGGATCCGAGACTGACTGCATGCTGAATGAGGTCCGGTGGCAAGTCATCGAATGTGCATGTGTGATGGGACCATGCCGACGGACGTTAAGTTGAAGTAATTTCAGAAGAGTACTTTCTAAAATACTTCAAGCTAAATTTAAGTTGGAGTAATTAAAAAAAGTGTGTTTTTCGGTACCAGCAACGATGACATTTGGGTCCCACACTAGTGGGAACATGGAATGAGGCTTTAGCAACCATTTACTAACACCCAAGGCTAAATTCTGATGAGCTAGTACCTTGGAGGTCATCGTAAGTGTTGGATGAAAGACAATTTGTAGGATACCCCAACACTTTTTACCACCTTCACCTAATGCCACTTGTTGGAAAAGCACAGAGAAATGAAAGGTGGAGCTAACTTGTGATTCTAGTTTTAGAAACCATCCAAGTTATTGTTTGTTTAGAACCACTGCTTCTACTGGAAGACCAAGCAATTAGAGAGAGACTATGGAAGCCTTGAGCTTAGGAACAGGTGTCTCTGTTGGACTTGGATTTCCTGGCCAACCAAGTCTGAGGAAGCATGGAACAACAACACTGGCCTAGTTATGAGTAATTTTATGGACAAATGTGGTCATTAAAGGGAGAAACGAAATTTGTTTGGATCTCAAAACTACAATGATGTTGTGAAGAGGGTTTCTACCGAACCATGAGAGGGTTGATCTCAAACTGATTATGAAGCAATATTGGTTGCTAGGTGTAGAGAATGATAAAGCCATAATGAGAAATGGCTGTGAGAAGGAGGACTTGAAAATTTGAAAGAAGCAAATCATCATTTCATGATTCAGTGTGTTTTTCTTGATGAGTTTTTGATGAATCCGACTCTTCTATTTATAACAGAGAGATGAAGAACGGTAGATGGGTAGTTGAGAATGGTGGTTAAGAATTTTTGGTGAGAATGGTAGATAGGAACAGTAGGCACCGAACGGGAATGGTAGGTTGGAGACTAGTAGGCACCGAACGGGAATGGTAGGTTGAACTAGTGACCTAGTATAATTTCAAGTTCAAGACACACTTATGAGAGTTCATTTGTACTTTGAAAGGGAAGCTTTGATGAAATCTAGGGAATAACCTAGAAGGAATCCAGACCAAGTGGATGAATCTCAAATCTTGATCTTGGGAGCTTAAGTTTTGGACACTACTAGTACTTCAGAGAAATGGGTCACATATGTGGTTTCCAAGTCCAAAACAAATAAGTAAATTTTGAAATCAGAATCCATGTGAAAATCTGAATAGGATAAGCTTTGCTCGGACATCTTGATTCATGGTCAAAGTTCACCTTCAAGCCAACAACTATAGAATCATACTATTTGAGCAATTTTGGATTCTTGAATGAAGAAATAGACCCCCAAAATTGGAATCTACGCGAAAATTGGGCGGGACAGGCCCCTTTTGAAAATTTTGACTTTTGGTAAGGATTTGTGCAAAAGTCAACTTTCTGGAAATTGGATAGTTTGCACAATTTCCGAGTCTTGAACAAAGAAACGGATTCCAAAATTAGAATGTACACGAAAAACTGAGTGGGATAGGCCCCTTTTGTTACATTCTTTTCTTGCAACAACAATCTTTTAGTGATATTCGTTTTTGCAACGACATCTCCATAAGGATATTCAGTTAGGCAACAATGCTATCGTCAATACTTGTCTTTAAAGTTGTATTGGCTCTGGTGTTGGCAATGAAGCAATACTAGTGCTGGTCATTAATGGAACTATGCTAGCACTTGTTTTTGCATGAACTTGTCCCACACTTGTCTTTGCAACGTAGCCACACCAATTGTTCTTATTATGAAGCCGCGCAAAGTTTGCATTTGCAGTGAGGCTGCATCCATATATTTCTTTGTGTCGAAGTCGCGTCACCATTTATCTTTGTCATGAAGCTGTGCCAACTCCTGCATTTGCATTGGCATTGAAGCATCACCATTACTTTGTCTACTGAAGCAATACTTGTCTTTTTTTAATGAAGCCTTTTCAACATGAAGCCACGTCAATACTTCATTTACACTTAAGCCGTGCCAATGAAGAATGCCGCCAAGACTTTGACATTGCACGAACATGCCCTTAGAGGAGAAATGATGCAACACCAACTTCAGATGTTGGAGGAAGGTGACGTTGTCCAGATTTTAGAGACCTAATGTGAAACTACACCACTCAGAAGGGAGATGATGAGATTCAAATTTTAGAGCTGTGAAGTGGCACAACCTAGAAGAGACACGATGTAGCTTAGACTTGCAAGGTACAAGAAGATGCCCATAGGAGATCGGTGATGCGAAGCATGCTTCAAAGATGTGGGAGGATGTCCATAGGAGTCCGGTAATGCTATGTGGACTTCATTCCTTGGAAAAGAGGTTGAAGATTTTATTTTACTTCACAACCAAGAACCAACTTATGTTTATCATTAGTTCAAGGAAAGCTGAGTAACACTAATTCTTTGCAATTGTCATTTTCTACCACAATGATCTTTGAGCATCATGTAGTGAGCAATTGACTGATCTTAAGCAACACCCACCAATCAAAGGGATCTCAAAAGCATATTGACGACCTTTGGAAAATCTCTTCAAGCTAAACTGACAATCCTTCTTCTTTTCATGTGACTAAACTTAGTGAAAAATACTAAGCTACCTACGTACCCCAGAGAGGAATCAAGTCATTATGTAGTTCAACAATTTTTTTTTTTTTTGATGATTTCTTTTTTTTGGATGATTTTTTTGTTTTGTTTGTTTGTTTTTTTATTATTTATTCGTATGCTTTTAAAGGTAATGGGAAGACATCATGTACCCTTGCAGTTTTGTAATGGGTAATTTAAGCTCTTACCAAGGAGCAATCCTCGATTTTCAAGCATAGAGTATTTAAGGAACTTCCCATTGATGGGGCTAATCCTTATGCTGTCATTGTCAATCAATTTGTAAGCTCCAATGGTGTTTGCCCCCTACTTGAGAGTTGGAAGTACATCACAAGCAACGGTCACATGGTTTGACTCGACAACTTCATCAAAGTCTAGATCAATTTTGTTTTTTTTGGCAAGCTTCATGGTTTATTCTTTGAAGACGAAGCATTTCGGATTGGGTGGCCAATGATGCGATGATATTTGCAATAGTTAGGGTCATCAACTTTCCCCATGTCTTCTGGTCGTCTGCATTCTGGGAATTCAATTAGTTTTAATTGCAGTAGTTATTCTAAGATGTCTGGCACATCTTCATCGTGGAACGGATATACTTTTTGCTCATGTTCCTTAAAAGTCAGACGACGCACCTCGTTCTTTTGCCATTATTCAAGCCGTTTTTCATTTGCATTTGCTCCTCTTCTTGGAACCTTGACTTCGGTAGTGTTAACAGCCATTGGGTCTTTGAGGCTGACTTTTGCATTCCTATCATTCTTCCTTACTTCCTTTTTGCTTTCCTCAAGTATGGGAGGGCTTATGCTTCCATGACTAGCAATGCTCAACTCCATGTCATGCGCACGAGTTGCTAACTCTTCAAATGTTCGAGGCTTTATCCCTTGAAGGATGTAAAGAAGTCCCCAATGCATGCCTTGGATGCACATCTCTACAGCAGAAATTTTAGAAAGTCTATCGTTGCAATCTAAGCTCAAAGAATGCCATTGATTGATATAATCGACCACCGGCTCATTTTCCCATTGCTTGGTATTAGTAAGCTCCATCATGCTCACCATATGACGCATGCTATAGAATCGGTCAAGAAATTCTCTTTTGAGTTGTTCCCAACTGTTGATTGACTTAGGTTCTAAGTCTGTATACCAATCAAAAGAATTCCCTTTTAGTGAACGAACAAACTACTTCACGAGGAGATCTCTTTGAGTCTCTGCGTTCTCACAAGTTTCTACGAAGTGAGCAATGTGTTGCTTATGGTTTCCTTTGCCATCAAACTACAAGAACTTGGGGGGTTGATACCCATTTGGCATTCTCATGTTGTCGATGCACTTTGTGTAGGGTTTTGAATATGTGAGAGAACTTGTAGAAGAACCTCCATATTGTGCTCAGATGGTATTTGTTATCATGTCTTGTAATTGTTGGATTGATAACGAAGCAATTGAAGTAGATTGTTCTCGTCGGGGAGTGTTTTCAATTTCTCTCCCTTCGTCATCCTTCGCAGATGTGAATTTATGACCATGGCTTGATTCACCAAGATCTTGTACTTCAAGTTTGTTCATTAAAGTTGAAATTTAGAGGTCCTTATCTTCAAGTACTTTTATGAGAGGGATAACCCTTTATTCCATTTCAGCCATCTTTTCTTCCATGGTAGAGGTGTTAGTCATCATGACTGACACAACTTCCCAAGATGATGGAGAAGAAAGTGATTTGAAGTGAGCACGTGAAATCTCATCTTTTTGGTTCCCTTTGATGAGAGAGAAATCATGCGACCAACTTCTTGTGAAGGAAAAAGGGGATTTGCCCCCATACTTGAGGTGTTCCAAGGTGGAGATGTCCTTGTTGATGACCTTGTTTCTTATGAGAGGGTCTAAGGAGATGATTGTTTGGACCTTGGCTTCCTTGGTTGATTAAGCTTGAAGTTGATTGTGAGCTTTAGGCTAGCTACGATTGATTGCACTAATGTAATTGTTGGTGGTAGCCGTACCAAGTCTAATTGAAGTAGCTATTGTTGAAGCTTGAATGTTCTTGCTAGATGCCATTGAAGTTGGTAGCAAGATGATGAAGATTTCTTTCTTTGAAGGAGAATAGATGAAAGGTAGAGATGTCCCATCGGGCATGCCAGAATTTGTGGACGACTAAATTTCTCGGTTCGAAATAGAGTCAAACGAGTGAAAATAGTTTCATAAATGCAAATTTGTATTGATGAAATGTGTGGTACAATTCTTTGTGATTACAAAAAAGTGATCATCTGATTCAATCTCCTTGAAAGATTTGTTAATTGGAATTGCAGTAATGTGACTTTGATTTGAACACAAGATATCCTTCAATTTGGCAAATTTGTATTGATTCAATCTCTGGCTATGAGCTTGTTAGAAATTCTTTCTTCTTCACGTTCTTTGTGTGTTCTTCGTGTTCTTTGTGTTCTTCATGCGTTCTTCCTTTTTGAGGGTTTGTGGTGGAAGTTCTTCGATGCTTTAGAGGCTTGAATCCATAGAGCTTTGTTGATTTGTGGTTTGTTGAGGTTCATGGAGGCTTTCGAGCTTGATTCCAGTGAACTTTGAGATCTAGGCAGGTAGTTTGGATGATTCTACTTCGAATGTTCTTCATATTTAAAGGTTTGTGGCGGAAGTTCTTCGGGGCTTTGGAGGCTTAAATCCATAGAGCTTCACTAATTTGTGGTTTGTTAAGGTTTTTGGAGGCTTTTGAGCTTGATTCCCGCAAACTTTAGGATCTAGGCAGATAGTTTAGATGATTCTGCTTCGAATGTTCTTCAATTTTGGGGTTGAAGTTCTTGAAGTTTTTGAAGGCTTTGAGGGTTGCTTCCTATAGAGCTTTTGTTCTTTTGAATCTTGGAGTCCCCTTAAATGCCTTAGGAAGGCTTCTATTTATAGGAGTTTGGGGGTGGGTGACCGACACGTGGCGGAGTTTGATTGGTGACACATGTCATAGCCTGATTGGTCCACTTATGTTATCACTTACACGTGCTGGATTGCATATGTCATCGCTTACACGTGCTGGATTGTTTGTGTCATCATTTACACGCACTAATGTGTGATTTGGTTTTTGCATGACACTAGGCAAATCTCTGTTGGTTTCTAAGTAATGATAGCAAAACCTAACAACAATACGTGGTGCTTTGTAATTGGTTGTATTTTGTGGACTTGGTAGTGTGACGTGTCAGCTTGTGATAGGTTGGGAATTTTCCCTCTCTACAAACACTTTAGTGGTACCCCATATATTCAACTGATTTTCCCACTATACATAACTTTAGAATTCAAGAAACAGTTATGAACTTATTATAGAGTTTTATATTAAAGAGAAAATCAGGATGACCTTGACGATCTAAGTAAATCATTTTCAATGAACTCAGCAACATGACTTTTATAGTGCCTTGTCTACCTTATATGAATTTTCCCATCAAAAACCAAATCAAATGTGGTAAAGAAGTCAAGTCACCCATCATCAAGTCACACGTTTTGCACTAGCACTACTATTTTACAAACAACTTTAATTAGTCTATACTTTAAAAGAATCTATCTCATAAATTCATAATTTGATTCTTAATAGCCATTGTGTGGGAAGTTTTGGTCAGATCCTCTATGTGTTCTGTGAAAAAGGAAAAAAGAAAGTTATAGCGCTGATATTGACAAAAGCCTTGTAGACTTCATTCATTCAACTTTCAGTTTCTATCTTGATATAAAATAAATTCTTATCTTCCTTCTCTAATCATTAAACCCATCATTCTCTTTGGTTCAGAGAATGTTGATAGTCTATTTCTACCAGTTGTCTCTAATTTATACCAACTATCCCCCCTTAAAGAGCAGGCTTAATATTTGTTACTTGTATCTGTATCAATTAGGTGGATCATTTATATTAGTTTAATTTCTTTAAGCTTCAAAAGTATCTTTAGAACTTTCTAATATCCTTAAATATAGTTAACAGTTACAGTTGATCTGTTCAAAGGCATTGCATGCTTTGAGAGGATCATCCCTTTAATATATCCCTAATATTGGGTAAGCTGCTGTACACATAAGCATGCACTTATGGTATTAGTTGAACCAACTGTGATATTTAATACATAAGATGTTTATATGATGCTAATTATCCTAAAATAGCACTACCTATATTTAAGACTTAATTCTGCATCACTAAAGGACTGATAGCCTATTTCTAACAGTTCTCTCTAACTAGAAATTGAATTCTGAAACTGATTTCTAAGTTACTATAATACTACTTGCAACAACTGGAGTTCACAATATAAGTATATTGTACAAGTGCACAGACAAATAAACAATACCCACAGTACTTATAAAGCATGTCCTCTCTAACTGCTCAATGACCTTTTCGTTTCCACCCATATGCCCTCACAGGTCTCATCTTACCTGTTTCATCAAATGCAACAGCATATTTAAATGAACATATTCAATCAAATGCACAATATAATTAGCTCAAGAAGATGGGAAGCATAGACGAATTACATATCATCACCGGTCCCGCAATCGGGAGCGTGTGTAGAAGGGCATCGCAATCTCCACAAACCCTCCACTGGCTCAATGTCCTCACCTAGTATCTACTTAATCTGTACAGCCTCTTCGTGGGGGTTGGAGATGAAGGTCCCACGGTGGGCTCCACATGCACTAGAGGTGGGGTGGGCATGCTTGGTGTAGGGACAAATATGCATCCACCACCATGGGCAGATCCATTGAAAACTAGGGGCGATATACGGGAAGGGTCCTCATAGTCCATGCTAGCACCATGAGACATAGTTTGGGCTGGAACAGTGTCCTCATGACCGATGGTGTGGGATGGCCCAGCACCAGCACCAGATGTGCATCGTGGTGTCCCACCATCGTCGTCAGACAGTACCCAATCACCCTCAAGCCATGACTCTTCTGCACTTAAATCATCCCCTTCCTCGTAGATGGGTTCCAGCTCAGTCGTAAGGCCGCAACCAGCTCGACTACCTCCACGACGTCCACGCCCTTGAGACCCACCACTTCGCCCGCTGCAAACCAGGGCCTGCGTACCAATGTCGGATTCTTCCGCAAGCGCATCAACCAATTTAGGTCGACCCAGCTCCTCCACAACCTCTAATGCCAGCTTAAGGTCATTGTACATGTCGGAACCTCGATCGCACCTCTGTAGAGACCTAAGCGTCGACCGAACCTTCAAAACAAAGGCGTCATAAAAGCAGGAACGTAGGTATGATGCAAAACTATAATAGGGGTTCATGTGAATTTATCTTTTTATAACTTAAAAGTAATTTTGTTTACAAAGTAATGAAACTTGAATGGTTTTGATTCTCACATATCCCTTTTTATGTTTTAAAATGTGGTTATTTTCATATCACTTATGGATGTGTGCCGGAAATAGTGAATGTGAGTGACTGTGAAACAATATTTTTCAAAAAATAAAATCTTACAGCTGCAACCTTTTGTAACATATGGCAAGTGTCTTTATTGTAAAAGCTACTTAGATGCAGCTTTAAGCTATTATGGGTACCATAGATGATGTTACAAGTAACAAAAGTACTTTTTGAGCCAAAATAAATTTGAAGGTCCAAAATGAAATAACTTTAAACTTAAAATGTCAAAAGTGTACTGTAGTGAATAATCTAGTTCTCTCCTTAGACCCCTAAATACATCAAACTGCAAGTGAGTATAAGCATCATGGTTAACAACATTGTAAACATACAAGTGGAGCAACAAAAAAGTTGAACCTTACAATTCATATGCTTTCTCAAGAGTCAAGTAATTCCAAGTTCTTTCCAATGTCTTCCTCAAATCCCAAGCAAGGATGTATCCTTACAACTTTTTAATATAAGCCAAGACAAATATTTAATAGGAATTGTATCCAAGTTACATTTACGGTAACTTTTAGAAAATTATAGTACTTGACAGCTTTTTCCCATAATGTAATTTTTGGATATTACAGATATCAAGGTGATTTGGAATTTGGATACTACAAATTCACTTATTTATGAAGAACTTAAATCATAGTATTTGTTTACTTTAAAATATAATGAAAGATAAACTCATAGAGATTTGACAACAATAATTATTGTGAAGTTTTGCATGCATGATAAACCTGCTGAAGATATTTAGTCAAACAATAGTTTCAACAAAGGGGAAGGAATTGTTACCTCACCATGATTTCCCAATACACAGACTCTAGTGTTATGTAACGCCTTGTGCTGCGATTGTACCACCTCATGTAGTCAACAAGGTATGTTGTATCACCGTCCAGGAGAGGGGTAGCGCGAACAAGTTGCCCTTGGTTGGCCCATTGCTGAATATGGGCAACATGTTCTACCGCCCAGTCCCTATCCCATTTACCCTAGAGGGATATCCTGTAAAGGTTGGTCGACATGTAAAGGTTGGTCGACATATCCACAACCCCTGGAACCGGTTGCTTCATCCCAAACTGATGGAAGACCTGCTCAAGATAATGCCCCTTCACTATCTAAAAGTATATCAATGGCACCTCGGCCCTCTAAATATGCTACCTAGTAGTGCAATACGTAGGTAGGGAGCCCAGCACATGCGTGTATGGGTCTCATACAATCTACATAAATGGATTGTTAGTTTAGTGATTATGTGAAGATGGATGGTTGTCATTTGTCATGGAAGTTAAGAGTATTTAAACACAAGTAGGTTTTATGACAACTCCAACCTTCCCCCCAAAATGCACACTAGAAAAATGCTACCATGCAACTAGTTAACCAAGTCATGTACAAGTTGCATATAAATTTCACACTCAATACAGGCTTTTCAAGCATAGCAAGTAGATATATCAAAGATGAAGTTGTGCAGAACCAATCACTGAGGAGACCTCAATATTAGGAAATTATAAATGTGATATATAAGATACAAAAACTAATTAGTAGTCCTTTTTCTTGGAGACCATTGACAAAAGCATAGAATTATTAGAATAGGGAAACTTGCTCCTCTTGTCCCATAGGAAAACAAAACAAAACAAAAACAAAAAAGGTATAACGAACTTCCGTAATCAAATCATTAAACAACCTAATTTTAATCAATCTGCAGGTTTTATGTTAAAAAAGGTGGGAACCAAGTCTTTCTACGTAAAGGTTATTTAGCAATCCTATTCCTTCTAGAAGTACTATTGGCAAATCGCCTATATAAGAGTATTTTATGTGTTCAATAATAGACAGATAGTGAGATTAACTATAATAAAATTCCAACAGCTTAAGAGTGTAATTGCCTTCTCCTACCTAAGAATGATTTCGTTTAGAAAACCTAGATGTTATTTCTAAGGTTTATCTTGCTTTATTTCTTGTTCTATTCAAGGTTTAAACTTTTAACATCTAAAGGTTATGAAGCTCATTCATTAATCACCTTGAATCACCATATTCAATTCTCCAACTTCAATCAATTCCTTCCTTCTTTTTTTTTTCTATTGTTAATAGGTAATTTAGGGTACAGGAGTAGAGCTTAAAGGTAGCATTCACCAATACAAAACTTGATGATAATCAGCACCATGATTCAAATTAATCTAAGGAAGCATCAATACCAAGCATAGATCCTAAATGAACCAGAAGGCTTCAATAAAAGCATAACCAACCTAGAAAGGAAGCTCTCGGTGAGGATTGTATAGGAGCGCCCGCATTGGCTTCTTTTCAAATATATGCATTTTTGCATCACTAAAACAGAATTTATCTATTTTACATTATCACTAAAACAACATACCCCACATTTCATTCCTTTTTCTTTTCTTTTTTTTCCAATTCATCCCACTAAAATAATATATTTTAAAAACAAAAACAAAAGATGGAGGAAGAGAAAGAATATGCAAATTTAGTACTACATGCATGATACTACAATTAAGGCTCAAAATAGCATATGCTGATGGAAGAGTGTTTTATGAGTTTTGGGTGACCAGTAACATGCAATGTTCTCTTTTTTTTTAAAATAGTTTTATTAGATTTTACCCAATGGGATGCTATAAAAGATGGAGGAAGAGAAAGAATATGCAAATTTAGTACTACATGCATGATATTACAATTAAGGATCAAAATAGCAGTTTTGTTTTTTGGGCTAGAAGAAAAGCAGGTCAATGGGTAGTTGAAACTTGAAAGGGTGTAAATTCACTTTTATTCACCTACCTTCCCGAGACCAAAAAGGCTTTGTAGTTGTAGGTCACTAAAAACCATCATTTAATGTTGTCCCAACAAATAGGAGGATAATAAAGAAAACTACCATATTTGGAGTAAAGTCTTCTTCTAGTTCTACTTAATGCATTTTGTTGCTAAGCCTCTCTCACCTGCTCTATCACTAACCCTTTTTTTACAAAATATGAGGGCATTTATGCTTTCTGTGGTTGAAAAGCAAGTCATCCAATCAAGTCTAGTTTAGCTAAAGCAGATATATATCAGAAGGGACCCATCAATTTGGTGGTGTCATTTTCTAAAATTATTATACATAGAGAGAGCAAATGGATGGGACAGTTGAATTGTTGAAGCAATGCAAGCTTGTTCAATAGAGGTACTTTAAAATTACTTGCTGATATTAACTTCATTTTTCTAGAATCAGAGTTCCTCCAATTATCCATTTTTTTATGCCATTTTGTGGCTATATTACCCTACCTTATCATGAGACATTGTGGAATTTGCTATTATATATGGCAAAATCTCTTTACCATTTGGATGTCATTTCTAATGAATCAATGCATTTCTTGGTAATTTGTTGTCAATTCATTGAGGGGGTCCATATGCCTCCCCCTTTTGAAAATATGCTAGAGAGAGAAGTAGCTTATGTCCTAGTGCATACAGATTTGAGTGAGTCAACTCAAGTCAATTTAAAGGCCCAATTGCTTGCTCCAACTTCTAGAAAGTTGGAAGTCATCAGTAAATGGTTTATTTTTGGTTAAATTGCATATTTAGTCATCAATCTTCCAATATTTTTTATTTGTTTTAAAACTATTTTTATACTTTAGAATGTTTCTCTTTCAAAATTGTTTTGAAAAAGTTCATTATCATTATCTAATAAAAGGAAAATGTTGACAAAATGAACGAAATTCATGCCACTTCATATTTTACACCATTAAAGTGTCCCCAATTTTATAAACTTCATTTCCTAGATCAACCTTTTCTATTTATTACATTTGAAAGTAGGATAAAAGCTGGGTACAATTCTTAGATATTGTAACTTAGACAATTACGTGATTGAATTTAATTGGAGAACATAAGTTATTGCATATAAGTTTTATCCTTTATAAGTATAGAAAGGATGTTGAAACAAGACAAAGATTGAGGATACAAAATATACAATTTCCCCTTCATTTTTAGGACAATGAACTACTAGCAACCATTTTTACTGTCCTCTTAAAAGTGTGCATGGACAAACCTGAATCAAATGCATAAAACAGCATGCCCCACCTCTCATATTAATGTGGACAGTGGATAAGACCATACATACACATACATAGAAAACAAATGAATGAGTGGATGAAGAAACACCAAAATCAAGAACTTCAATGACTAGTCAGATAATTGAAAAGACAAACTAACAAACAACTAATGGTGGGGCTATCCTCTTAGCACTTAGTTTTGTTACAAGGATGTCATGCAAAATCAAAACCAAAAAAGTGGTTATGAAAAAAGAATTAAAAATAAAAAGGCTAGGCTACAATTCAAAGGTACTACCAAATCCACCACATGATGAAACTAAAAGATAAATTTTGAGAAGGTAGAGGGCATTCTTGCTGCTATCTTAAAAGAAATACAATATACTAATACTAGCAAAAACACTAGATAAACTAGTATAAGTTGCTGCTAAACCTTTTGTTTATAATTATTTCATCTATTGCTCTATGTTCAGAAATTCTAGACATATTTCAAACTCTCTAAACACTGCATATATTTGGTCTTTTTCATCCACTAAAGACTACACTTACATCCTCTACTAAAAATTTAAACCTTTTGCCTTCATTCCTACAACAATCCAAGAATTGAAACAAAAATAAAAATAAAAACGTGGTCATGCAATTGAGGAAAACAAAAATAAAAACCTCAAATTGTGGTGAAATAAATGTGGTCATGAAATAGAACATGGTCATGCAATTGAAGATGTAAATTTACCGAATACCTGCCCGTAGTGTAAACAGCAATGTCCGCTATGTAGCAAAGACGTGTGTGGCATGCTTAGTGGTGCTGTTTGGCCCGCTCCACCTAGCAAACATGGGGTTTCGACAAATGCTCGTTAGCGAACTTTCATGTGATGAACTGTCAACAATGTTGTTAGTGAACTCTCTCTTCCTTTACATTTAACAAATTTTGCTTTATATTTCACATCCATATACTTCAGTATCTAAGCATTGATAAGTTTCTTTTGTTTGTTAGTTTGGCATATTTTTAATTATATCAAAGAGAAAAATAAAATACAATATACTATTACACATAAATAATTATTCCTAACAAACACTTAGCTTAAATAACAAGAACTCAATGAACGTACCTAATGGCAAGGGGCCCTAAATGCACTGGTGGTAAAGGCGGCCTCACAATAGGGCATATTCGTGGGAACCTTGAATAGGCCCACAGCTGCACAAATAGCAGTGCTCCTCCAATAGCAGTGCTCCTCCAATTTGCATTGCATCCTTCTTCAATGCACTATAAAGGTGCCTGTAAAGCCCAACCAATGCTGCACTACCCCAGCTATACTATCTCACATTGCTGATTGGGTTGAGGAACTGTAGAGGCAAGAGTGAGACCCGGTCCGCCGACTTGTCCATGAACAACAAGGCCCCCATCCAAACAAGTAGGTGGTAGCGGGCATGTTGCTACACTACTTCATCACCGGCATCCGCAGCTAGAGGAAAGGCAAACCATGCATCAAGCCACTTGTATCTTATCCTCGCCCCAGCAAGGATAGACTTGATTAAGTTCGGTACCGCGAGCAGAGGTTCATGGCCCAACAAATCTCGACCCACCTCGCTCCATTTCATGTCTGTCTTCCTAGTGACAGGAAACCCATCCACTAGAATCCCCAACATCACTTCTATATCTTGCAAGGTGATACCCATTTCTCCATGGGGTAAGTGGAACGTGTGCATCTTCGAACGCCACCACTCAATCAAGGCCGTGATCAAGGTGTGGTCGACCTCTATATCAAGAACCTTGAATAACCTGGTCAAACCTGCTGCATCTATGTATTGCATGTTACGTAGGTCTAGCCCACCCCGCAACAGTACACATTTACGATATCGAACCTTTACGACACCAGGCACCTCCTACACATGGACAGGCATTGTGTTAGGCAGTGCACACGACGTAATTATAAAACGGAGATGTATTAATAATACAACTACATACCTCGTTGGTGGTGCGCCTCCAAAGCGGAGTTGACCGATGATCCGCCTGCCGGGTCAATTGGGTATCATCGTTAGGTCCAGGCTCCATCTATTTAGTGCCTGCATATCTAACATGGCAGCAAATAGATTGTTAGCAATTATTGAGGATTCACTCTATGACAAGTAAACCACAATTAATATAAAATAAAAGCATAGATACAGTATGACATATTATGAGCCCAACAACATTGTCAACATATCATGAAGTTAATGAACCAATTAACAAATCATATAATCTCTGGCTTCAACTCAAGTACTCAACTAGATAGCACAGTTGTCTCCAAAAAGATGTGGAGTTTCTATAGGCTTAAAGTGCTCAACTGTAAGCCCTCATTACTAGTCATATTTGCTTAGTATAGTTCATCCAAAAAATGTTTCTCAAAGTTCAATGAGAAAAGGTATAAAAAGTCCTGCCAAACAAGTCCAGTATGAATGTAGAAATGAAGTGGTATGATAAAGTCTTTAGACTTCTTTGTCTCTTTTGTACATGAAGTAGTTTCTTTGCGGTAAAATATATGTTTACTTACCAAAAAATAAAAAATAAGGTATGATAAAGAAGCTTTAACATTGAAAATGCTTGCTATCCTCCATCTATGTAAGGCAATGACCTAAGTAGCAAAGTCCTTATCTTTAATATGCTCAATTTTTTTTTTCCATTCACACAAAACCACCTCAACATCTAGTGACTTGTAAGTGTTGCTCTCAAAACCACCTCAAAGTTACTCTAGCTTCAAAGGTAGCTTAATTTCTTATTAGCACACATCATTATAGGACCAAGGAATCCTATAGTATTGTATAATTACTCCATTAACACACATCCTTACTCCCAGGGTAAATAAGAGGTAGACATTGAATTAAAAAACTGTTGTTCATCTTGAATTCATTGCTAATTCTATTCCTCATATCTTTGCAAAGCCACCACTAATAAACCAGCTCCAACAACCTATCCTCAAATGGCTATAGTGCACAAAACTATTGATCTGAAGTTGGTAGAATCCTACTTTACTTTTGCCGGGAGGTTACTCCATCTAAAAATTTTAAATTTGTACATATACATATTAGTAAAGGAAATCAAATCCACCTACTAGAGAAACACAACCTTGCATCCTCTTTTTAAGAAGGGAATCTAGCTAGAAAATGAACAACTACCTACAGTCCCCTAACCATGCCTAAAATATAACTTATCCAAAATCCCTTTGAAATATGAGAAAATATAATATAAAAACACAGTCCACTAGTGCTACCTAAGATGACATTTGACAGTAAGGACATTCTTTTGAGTCCTGCATAAAATCTCAAATCAGACTATTCTTGTGTTATAAAAACATGCTAATATTATCAGGTTGAGTTCCCTATAAGAAAGAACTCCTAACACCCCAGTAACTTCTTCACTCTACTAATGAGGTAATGAGAATTACAAAGGAGGTAGTAAGTCGAGAACTCAGTAATCATCAACCAAAGTTTCCTAGTCCAAGTAATCTTGACTTCAAATTTGGAATCATACTATATAAATTATCTCAAACAAAAATTAATCTAAATCCTAATTCGAACCTGAACTTCCAACTCATTCAAAAGAAAGAGGCACAAAACAAGCAACTCAATTGAGACTAAAATGTTTCAACATCAAACATGCCAAGCAAATTATAATTGCACATCACTAAAAACATCCACAATCCAAAAGGCCAATTAATTTAACATGAACCCTCATGCAGGATTCCATAGTATTAGAGGCTCTGCACTAGGTATTAGAAGGCGACAAAAACTTCATCAATATAAACATATTGCAATAAGATAGCTATCACATCACTTCTTAACCCTACTTAACATGCAACCCAAAAGCAATAAAATTAAAGCTTAAAATAAATAAGAACTTGCCATCAAGATAATTGAAGTAAAACATTATATAAGCCATAAATAAGAACTTTTCTATTATTTGTAATTGAAGTAAAAAAAAATTAAAAAAACAAAAAATCCATCAAGATAACATAGACCAAGTCATAGTCAAAACATATAGATACAAATTTTATATAACAATAAAAACATGGCAAACACAATTTGGAGGCCCAATTTGGTAAGCAAATGAATCAAGGATTGCAGCTAAGCCAGTCATTGAAAAACAGAGTTCAATCTTTCATCCAGATAATCCATCATAACTTAGATACACAACAGCGAGGCTATTTCACAAAAACGATATAACATTGAGAATCAAAAACACCTATTCCTAATAGCTCAAAAACATAAAATTCACATAGTTTGATTAAATTCTCAACATTATTATTACTACTGACAGCTCAAAAGTAGAAAGAACTAGCTACATTTACTTGCCATGAATGATAAGAAATAATTTTGGAGAAAAGAACAATGCATCGGGACAGAAATAATTGAGGGGGTTGCATGCATATAACCAAATTAGATTGCCATGATATTATATAAAACTAAAAAGCTTATGAATAAAATTATAATTCACTGTGACAAGTTGAAGAGAGCACCAAAAGAAACGGCCGGCATTAATTCTAAAACGCCACACCAAAAGAAAAACGGTGTATCTATTTAGACTCAAATGTAATTAGTTCAACACCATTTAGAACAACTATAAAAAATCATGCCTACAATTGGATAAGCCACATTTTACACAAACCCAGAGATATCACCACAACACCACCAATCGATTTGCCAAAACCCCCCATCAAAATCCCAAGCACATTTAAACTCATTAATGACAAAATAATCATTGCAGCATGCAAAAGACAACAAAATTCTCATTAGTGAGAAAATAACACAAACATAACCATATAGCAAGAAATACTTTAGATCATCATCATTGCAGCATATAAAAGACAACAAAATTCTCATCTTGATTAGTAAATTTACTACTTTTATATAAGTTTCAACAAAATAATCAAAATCCCACACATAAGACAACCTAATATTACCCAAAATCAGAAAAGATATTAGATGAGGGCAACGTACTTGTAATCAACGATGGCGGGTACGGTGAGGGTTCAATGGAAGCAATGACAACTACTCGAAGAGGGTGAGGGAGACTGGATAGGGAGAGTGAGACTGATGGAGAGTAGGGGAGAGTGGGAAAGATTGATCGCAGAGCAGAGAGCGAAGGAAAGTGTAGAGGGAGAGTGATGGCAGAGAGAGAGGGAAAGTGTACAGGGAGAGAGTGAATAGGCATTGTGAGATGTTAGGGATTCAAATCGTTAAGGCAAACTCGATTTTGTACTGACCGAGTTATGCATGTTCACACAAGCAATTTTTTATTGGAAAAAGCCATGTCTGCTTCGCCAGCATGGCACAATGGTCAGACTTACTTGACCATTTGAATATCGAGTTTTTTAGTAACTCGCTTATAGGATAATCGAGTTTGATATAAAAACTTGACCCTTATATTATCGAGTTTCAAAACAGGGATATTTCCCTAAATAGTTTGAGAAAATGGGACAAAATGCTGGAAAGTTTGTGAGAAATAGGCAAATGCCCATTTTGGCCCAAGTATGAGCAAAGCGAATTGGGTCAATTTTTTGCCCAAACCTGAATTTTTTGGGATTGGTTCAGGTATTGCCCAAATCCGATATATATATATATATATATATATATATATATATATATTTATATATATATATATTTTTTTTTTTTAAACAAGTTAGTTTCAGGCTTTCGACCTTTCCCTCTCCAAGTAAATAAATTATTGCATCATAGTACCCTATGCATGTTGTGATCACTCCAAAAAAAAATCCCTATGTTAGTTGGGCGGCAAACTCATTTTATTTTTGCTTAGCCAATCAACTATCATTCAATCAATTGTTGCTACATAGGGAAGTTGGACGAAAGCACTCTATGAAAACCTAACATATACTGGGATTATGAGATTGAGATTCCATGCTTAGAACGATGAACTTCAATTTTAAGGAATTATTTGAGATCGCCTAGGTCTTTAATGTGGAATTGAACATGGAGAAATTTATTGAGTGTATCAATAGTTAGTAAATCATTTCTTGCAATGAGCAGTGAAAGAATTTATGGCATTTCAAGTGAATAAGGAATAATCAACCTTGAATTGTTGGAACCTTAAGCTCATAGAGGGACTTGTTTAGTAACACACTAGGTTCTCTCTATGTTGACAAAGACTTGGAGGTAGCAACATACTACTTTCTTACTTTCCAAGAGGGACTTGTGACTTTGTTGCTTTTTGTTGATTAGTTGAAGGATATGTGTGGGTATGGAATTCCTATGAACTATGGTTTTGGTTTTGGTTTTGAGGATTCAAGAGTGTTTGGGATTATTTTAGGTGAGTAAGAAAGGCTTTTTTAAGCTTAAATTTTTGGAGAAAGAGTAGCGTTTAAAAAAATGGGAGTGCATATTAATAGTTGCAACCATGTTTCTCTACATTTTTCTCAGTGTGCTAGTTGATGCATTTTATATTGTGTATCCCCCTCTATTTATAGAAGTGGGAGCTCAAATTATTCTTGTTTTATTAGAAATCTTCATTTTCAAGCATATATAGTTTTTATTTATCCCCAAGTTAATAGGATAATAGTGCATAGCCGGGAGATCAAATCAAATTGTTAGTGTACAAACTTTTACTTGTTACATTTGACCCTCTAAGGTTTGAACTATAATCAAATTGTTAGAATTCCATCTAAAATCAATGATTTTTCACATGTAAGGCATTTGATCCCTTATTGATTCAATTTTAATCTAAATTTAATGGGCCAAAATGTAATAATATAAAACCACAAGAGGATTGTTATATTTTAGCTTTAGGTTGGCAAACTGTGAGCAAAAGTATCTTGTATTGTGCTTTAAAAGTCCTTATGTATTGTCAAGATTACTGCCCAGGTTTTGGAATTCACTGTGCAAGTTTTTGGTCTTTGACGGCTTTCAATAGTTGTTTGATCACTCAAAAAAGCCAATTTTCGATGCTCGAGCCTAAGTTGGATTGATCAAACTGCGAGATTCAAAAATGTGTTTTCAACCCATTCAACCCATCAAGTGTTTAAGGTTTCATATGTACAAGTCAAAGGTATATAAGAAAACCCTAATACATGTGAGAAAGACTTTTAGAGCTCTACTGATTGTGAATTTGAAGCTATTGTACCTCTTGCTCTTAAACACTTGATCAAAGTGAAGCATATTTAGAACCGATGATGTTGAAGTTGCTACAAATCTAGTTTACTCAAGTGTTGGACCATAATTTTCAAGTGGGTACTTGAAGTTGAGGGCAGGAAATTTATGTGCAATATCTCCATAACTAATGAAATTTGTGGACTTGGAGCTGCGTTGGGTAACGTTAGTAAGTTTTACTAAGAAAAGTGTTTTTTTGTTTGTAAAACTTTTATTCAGTTAATGAATTTGTTTTTGCCTTGGGATTGATAGGTTAAACCCCGCAGTGGTGTTTAACCTAAGGACTATACATAAGGACAAGGGCAGTAATCTTGATTATACATAAGGACTTTCAAAGCACAATAAAAGACACTTTAGATCACAATTTGCCAACCTAAAGCTAAAACATAACAATTCTCTTGTGGTTTTATATTACTACATTTTGGCCCCTTAAATTTGGATTAAAATTGAATCAATAAGGGATCAAATGCCTCGCAGTTTTCCTAGGTTACCATATTGTCGTGTTATGTATTTTCTGTTGCACTTACTGTTTGAACAATTTGCATTTATCATTGACCTTTTATAATGGATTGATTAAACACTAGGACTTAAAACTAGGTTAACAGGGGTCTAAAAACCAACAAGGGTAAATTGTAATTACCCTATTAGGAAATTGAGGTGTAAATTCATCCGTAAAATGATAAATTTGTTAATTTGGATGGAATTCTAATGATCTCTTTATTAATTTATTTATTCCTAATATGATAATTTATGAATTAAATTGTGCTAATGGAAAACCACATAATAAATTGTAATTTTCCTCATATTTGATAAGTTCAAGAGTGATATTTTAAATTGAGAAAAGCTTATGAGAGGCAATAAAATAAATCTGCGCTTCCTCAGTCATATCAGCAGTTTCTCAAGCCTGTAATTATGGCATAATGGGCCATCTGGTGCAAAGCATTCAGTCCGCGAGGTCTTTTTTCTCCTGCTGTTCGTTCCATCACATGAAAAGGGATTACAATAGGGCTGCTCATGAGCTAGCCCAATTTGCTAAATGTAATCAAGCTTCCAATCTCTGGAAGGGTGTTATTCTTAGTTCACTTAATTCAATCAGGCCTAGGATGATTATGTTAGCATTTGGCCTCTGTTGTACTCCTTTTCTTGTGTAATGAAATACAAGTTTCTCTTCAAAAAAAAATAATAATAATAAATCTGCCTTTAATGCATGCCATTTGTTCTTTGATGGAACGATCCAATCATAGAATTGCTAACTAAGTCTATAATCTTATAAGGATTTGAGCATATGGCAAAACTTAGGTAAAATTTCTTAAGTCTTAAGTTCCCAATTATATTCAACCATATATTTTGCTGACAAAATGCAGCACAACCATATGGCTCATTGGTTTATTGGTCAACACACGTCCTTGTGTATAATTACAACTTCTAAGGTGACATGATTTTAATTGAGAAGCTTAAGGTACAACATTCAGGAAATTGTACTTAAACTTTGTCATTGAACAAATATAGAATAGGGAATGGGAATATAAGATAGAAAAAAATAAATAATTCGCTGGTAACACCATAAACATCACAATTCACAAATCATCCTTTAGCTTTCGGTACACCACTTCATAATTTTGCTTCCTTTAATGCTAACATAAACTAGAAAAGAAAAAAAAAATTAATGACTATTCTTACTCTTTCCTAACTACGATGAGCTGGAACAAGATGTCAAAATATATCTCAAATGTATGCATTATTTTGGAAAGGGAAAAAAGAATCTGTATGTGTCCCCCATTGCTTTGAAAATTGGCTTTAGATTGGCATATCAAACAGAGAACTTAGCTTTCAGGTGGTGTCTAACTGTGCAATACTATCTGTTCAAGCCTTGAGTGCTTTGAATCTGATTCTGAACACACACAAAATCAGGAAAGATCATGTTTTCTTATTCTTTTCTTTTTTCTTTTTTTACCTTACAAGCTCTTCAGCTGTAGCAATCTCTTAAAACCAAAGCTCTTCAATTGGTTCCTTTCAAACATTCTCTAGGTAACCCAAACTCTTTTTCTATACGTATATGTCGCCTCCAAGGGTCATTATGTAACTTATAATGCAAAACCTTGTAAAGACAACAATAAAAGGTCAGTCGGTTCAGATACAGACATGCAAACATACATAAATGCACGTATAGATGAAATTTCAGTTTGCAATTAAGAGTTATATGCTCACAAGAAGTAATCTGGCATTGTTTCTAAATTCAAATTCATGTTTCTAAATGTCCAAAATCACGTAAAAATGATCTTTGTATTTGTCAATGGAAGAAGCATACCTGTACAAATGTGGCAAAAACATCATCCTCAATTAATTGTAACAACTGAACTGCCCAATCCTCAACGTGACCAAAAGCAGTTTTTTGCCTGTCAGCTTCAAGCATCATAGAATCACGATACAAGAACCTCTGCCAGATTTTCTGAACATTTGTGAGCTTGTATTCTATTTCTGTCTCATTGAATCCCTAGAAGAAGCAAAAGGACACCAACCAGTCAACTTTCAGTTACAATATTTGTTAATCCTAAGTTCATATCAAATTATCAAAAAGAAATTACCTGGAGAATCTTTATCAAATCTGGAATTTCATCTTCACGTATCCGAACAGCAAAGCTTTCATAGTTGAGCACATTCTCATATGGCAGGAAAATCCCATCCTACCCCCCCCAAAATAAAAACCAAAACAAAAAAAAAAAAAGTAAAAAACTATTTCACAAAGGCCGACTGCCCCCATATTCTAAAATTTTGTTTGATCTTTCAAGAATTTCATACTATAAAGTTCTTGTGTGAGTGTGTGTGTATGGGCATATTCAAACAAACAGGAAAACCATGATGTGAAATTTGAGTAATGCAAGACAGTCTTACAGCAGTAGTTTCACCAGACTTGGATTGGGATAGAAACCAACACCCAAGTAATATATTGGGGCAGATAAGCAACTAACAAAAATACTAAAGCACTGTGCCTAACCTCTCCCAAGTTTCTGGCATTCACTCATTACTACAGTAATGCACTAGACAAGATTGGCCTACTTAAAATCACTAAACTAAATCCAATTAGGTCCAAGGCTGTTAATTAGTCCTGTTCGAAGAGCTTCATTGCACAGGAAAATCGTCACACTAATCAGTATTCTATTTGCTCCTCACCCAGCGTGCACCTCAAGATTGCAATACAGTAGTGGCTGATTTGTGGCTTCATATTAAGCCACATCTGAGCTTTAGAAATTTTTTATGTGCAAGGCACTTTACCATAAACAAGCATGCACTGTGCCAAATAAACTCTAAAGCCATAATCAGCTACACAAGGCTTATGCCTTTTTGACACACAATGACACATTAGCCCTTCAAATTAGGATCACCTACAGCAATCCCATAATATGACAGGAAGCCAGTAGTCACTGTCAAACCAGATTTCTTGGGCAGTAATCTATAAGCTGGTTTCCTAGAGCTGCAAGCTGAGCTTGCAGTCAATGATAAAGTGTTAGATGTTTAGATGTTTGATGGCTACCAAGTTGGCAGAGAAACAAGATGCAGGCTCATACTACCTGAATGACCACAGGAATGCACCCTTGCAGAATACTGTCTTCCATACGTCCACTCCAACCATCTCCAGGAAATACGCCACAGAAAACAGAACTGGCTAAAGCCTCATGATAATTTTCAGAACGGAGTGGTGTCACAATCACATCTTCCGCATGCTGTTTCCCAAGCTTCCCTTCCTTGTTAGGGCTTGATCCAAACTCCTCTGCTATTTTCTGTCTAATTCCCATGCTATACCTGCATAAATATCACCAGACTTTTATTATATCTTCGAAAATTATCACGTTATTTTATCCTGTTTGCAGAACCAGAAACTCAACCAGCTGAAGACTACCACCATCTAGACCACACATGCATGCTTATTAAATAGGAAGCAGAAAGTGTAGATTTAAGTTCTTCAAAATGTATAACTTAATGTGTTTAAAGGGGAAAAAAAAGTAACACGATGGAGGGGAAAAAGAAATAGCAAAAATAAAATTGGCCAATTTTGACACTCCGGACAGATTTACACATGTCATTTGAAACCAACTGGACCATTTGAAATTTCCAGAATAGCACTTCAGTCAACTTACGAATCTTCTGGCCTTCCATTTGGGTAAGCCGGCCCTAGATTTCCATTGAAGTAGAACAGTACCTTTCGCTTCTCTCGTGGCCTGAAAATGAATCATTGAAAGTGACATTTTTCACTTGCATGTAAGGAAATTTTGAAACAGTTCTGCATTATGTGACCAAGCCAAAAAAATTAAGAAGAAAAAGATGATTCAATGCTTTCAATGAAATGTATACCTAGCCCAAAGTTTTGAGTTTAATGCAACACCATCAGGACGTTTCCAAGCAGGGAGCACAAGATCTTTATCAGGGTCAAAGCATGGGTGGTTGCCTCTTCTATTGGAAGGAATGCTGTCCCAGTTGTCAGCCCAATAGGCTGTTGTTGAATGGTTATGCTTTGAATTTGTGTTACCCCAGTGAACCAACATCATGCTATTCCATATCTCCTTAGGGGCATAGCAAGCACCTTCATCCCATGAGAAAAACTGCCTTCAGATATAAGGCGAAATCATTAGCATACACACTGTTTAATACTTGATCACAAGCAAAAGATTAATAATAATAATAATAACTCTCTTCTTCTATTTTCTTTCACTGGTAATACTAAATTACTAATATATGGGTTTCTATTTTTTTTTTCGTAAGTTACACGTGGCCCCAATGGGTTTTGAACTCACGACCTCATCTCCCATTCTTATGGGAGAAGCAAGTATAGTTTGAGCAAGAGCTCATTGGCATGGATTGAAGAATGTACAACATACCCAAATATGGTCTCTTCCTGATGAACGATTCCAGTAAGGATGCTGCTCAACAATGTGATCATAAGCCAGCTTATAAAATTCCAGAGTGAGAGAACTCCTCAAGCCTCTATGTTCCTGAAAAGTTCAGAAAATTTTCACTTAACAATGGAATCACACATACAACTAAACAAAAGCCAAAGATAAAACACTAAATGTAAAATACTGTGCACACATGGCCACAGACACCTTACCTTTAAGGTTCTAAAAGGTAAAAATAAGGTTGAATAAAATTCCTAAGATAAGGCTCAAAAATATTGAGCTATAATCACACTAGTATTTACAGGTGTTTTTTATGTGCGCTCTTCTTATAATTTTTTTGTCTCCTATTACCATTTATTTCCCTTGGGGTAAAGGCACCTAAAAGGGTGTCTTTCTTTTTATGGACAGTAGCTTGGGGTAGGATTCTTACCATTGATAATCTTATTAAGAGGTGATTGCCCCTAGTTAATTGGTGTTGCTTGTGTCGCTATGATGGGGAAGCGGTGGCTCCATTGTATGTTTGCTAATGCTTTGTGGAGTGAAGTTTTTCTGATATTCACTTCTCTACTATTTGCATGTATGAATTAGTTGGGAAACAATTTTCAAATATTTGGAATACGGTACTGGCCTGTCTAATGTGGTAATTCAGCAAGAGTGCAATACCTGTACTTTTGAAGATATTGAGAGAACCTTAGACCATTTGACGTCTTTGCTTGTTGGGACTTTGTTTGAGTGGTCTCAAATTTGGGGCTATATGTGATGTATTTCCATTTCTGATTTCCTAGAATCTATTAGTACTTCCTTTTGATTTGATGTAATTGTTTCAAGTACAGTGTGTTCATCATCGTGAATACGATGTACTTTTTACTCAATAATATTTCTATTACCTATAAAGAAAAAATAAAAAAAGAAGGGATTGGGCAATGTCAATAACTCACAGATGCTTGTATCAAAAGGTCTGCTAAAGCACCATATACATGCACAAACACAGGTATGTACACACACACAGATCAAAAGAGGGAATCTAAGTCACATGTGTGAAACAGCTGCAGAAAGTGTACCTGCATGCTTAGGTGAGGAGCATCATCAGCACGAGTTATTATGCATGAATCAAGGACAGGAACAAAGAAAAAATCTGCTTCTTCACCGTTCAATGTTCTATATGGACTAGTTAAGATACTTTCGTAGAGTGCCATCTGCAAACAAGCAGCATCACATGACAACAAATTCTAGGCAATTCTTAATGTTATAAGTTGATTAGAGTCAATCTCAGTTCAAGTGATACCTGAGCACCATAGAGCTGATCTGTCCACAATGTTGCGTTCTTGTCATCATATATTCTGTTTACACACTCAAATCTAAAATGGCGGCCCTACAACACCCAACCAATTAAGAATTTAAATAAAAACGTATTTGGCATCGATCAAGAAATCAAAAATTGCTCATCTTCACCTCAAGAAGAAGGCTGTTGAACCCTGGGGGCAAGTCATAAACATATATCAGGGGTCTTCTCTTTTTCACCATAGCATTGAGATTGGTGACTTTCCCTGTGAGGTGTGCATTATCAGGAACATTAACCTGAGCTGGTCGAAGCCATTGAGGCCACTCTCTTACAGATGATTTAACAGATGGAATACTGCAATCTATTCCGTACCAGCCATTGTCACACTGAGGTATAGACTAGATTTAGTTTAGGCAATAGACAGGTAAAATAGAGAAAGAAAAGCAGAAGCTAACAAAGGTTAAAAATTAGTTAAATTGAATATTAGAAATCTCGGGGTCATAAACAATGAAGTCAAATTACATTTGAAGGAAAATTGAGTTATGGGACATTTCAGTGCATATTATGTATCTTAATTGCGTATAATCTATTAATATGTCATGAATAACTCCTGACCAACTTATGCTATTTCCACTCTCTACTTCAGCCTATAGATACAAAAGGATTGTTGACAAAGTTTCATTTCCCTCTAAAGCATATATCAGAAACCAAAGATTGATGAATTATATAAAAAAGCAAAAACATTACCTGACAGGATCCACCACGGCAATGTCCATGTCCAGTGCATTGATTAATGCAAGTACATAGCACAGGCATTTCACAAAAACGCCCCCAGGTACAATCGTATTTGCAGTCACATTCCTCTTTGAATTTCACCTTGGAAGCATATGCTTCAGCTGGGTCAACATTACACCATCCTGGTTTGCTACCATTGGTTGTAAAGATATTATCCAGGTCAGCTTTTGTCCAATCACTCAGTTTGGGTGCACCGGGTTCAGAAGGCAAGCTGCAACAGATGTTAAGGAGTTGTATTTTAATACTTTGCAACAAAGGATATTTGCTAATAAAATAGCCTTTCTTAGGAATTAGACTAGACTTACTTAAATTGAAACCCACACGCCTCTGCCACTGGACGATTTGGGTATTTTGTGCCTTCTCCACAGAAGCACATTGCTCTTGTTGTGTCACAATAAGCAGGACAAATTGAGACAACCCATCGCCCATATGGTTGTTCTGGTGATTTTGGAAGGTTGCAACCCAACTGCAGTCTTTCAGAGCATCCTTCTCCTGTTGCAGCAGCAGACATTATGTATAAAGTAACAATATAATTTGTCAAATGGAAACATTAATTTTGATTCTGGGTTGTGCAATACTGAAGCACATTTTATATTTAAAACAATTGACCAAGAGTTTTTTTTTTTCTCCTCCGTTGGGGTGTGAGAGAGCCAGAGAGGTGACAACACTTTTAGAATATTAAGAATGAGGAAGTTTTATTTGACTGGTATAGAAATGTATACACGGGAATTATTTTTTTGAGAACAAAACACAGGGATTAAATTTTGTCATTGAAGATGCAAACATAGACTAGACAAAAGGAGGGGAAAAAAGAAGAAAGAGGGAGACAGATGCAATTGAAAGACAAATCCCACGAAGATTTGTTACTATTCTTTATTAGTAACGCTATTTGAAATATTTCTTCTAAGTGATTTGGTGAGATTAAAAAAATTGGTGCTAAATAACAATGATGATTGACTACAATCAAACTCTACATTCCTTAAAAAATTAAATGTAAAATAAGGGGAAAACACCGTGATAGCTGCCAAGTGAAAAAATGAAACCTCCAAAATTCTAAACAATACAAAGAAAAACTTGTTAAAAAATATCACAAGTTAAATACCATTATACTAATATGTTTATTAACAAAAAAATAAAATGCTGGAGACACAAAAACATAAGGTCTATAAAAGATTGGAATGTGTGATCTTTCATCATGGAGATCAACTTTGACAATTTCCTTGAACAATAATTGGCTAAAAGGCTTGTATTAATAACATCTAGTATCTGTCTAATGCCAAAACCTCACTCTTTAGTCATTCAGATTAATATGAACCAAAGAGAGAACTCCTAGTCTTTATGCATTATTAGGTTCTCATATTCGATCACTGAGAAGGTACAAAATATTACAGAGACCCACAATATACCATCTGTAAATTACCAGTAAAAAATATTGAATTTATTATATCACAAAAGTCCACCAAAATCATAATTTCTGACTATAAAGATAATAAATTGGAATAGCAACCTTTTCTATTTGCTGTTTCTTACTCACTTCATAATCAGATCAATTATATGAAACATGGAAAAACAAAATGATACTGACCAGTATATCCATGAAAGCACTGACATTGTCCTAATTCACGATTACAAACGCCTTGACCACTACAGTCGTTTTTGCAGTTACTGCCACCTATCATCTGCCAACAGAATAATTCATTATAGAGAGACATATGCTTCCAAAGTGGAAGTGAAGTTGTTGACAGCATTAACCCAATAAATCCCTAAGTGGCTGCACACACACACACCAAGTACAAATGTGTATTACAGTAAGGGAAGTCAAATCTATCAGCAAAATCATTACTCATCACCTCAACAATGCTGACTTCCTTAGCAACCGAATCACAACCAGAAAGCCACCGCCCTATCTCAGCCTTCCATGGTGCACTGTGATAGACAACCTCATTGTGCAAGCCAGATGGAAACCGATGATCTAAATCAGCAGCTGGCTGTAGATCTTCCCTAACATCATTGGTTGGTGCTTGAGATGATCCATTAACTGGGACACAAGAGCTCTGAGCTTGACTAAAGTAATCCAAAGAAGGCGCCAAAGGAAACAAGAATAGATGAATTACTGAAACCAATGCCAAAATTGAAGCAATTGTTGCTACCAAAGTCCATGAGCAGTTCAATTTCTGAATAGATAACATATCTCAAAAGTATTTCTTCTGTGATAAACCCAGAATTATCTGTGAGAAATTTACATAAACAAGCCCTTCTTCTTCACTCTCAGGCTCTATATAACCACCAAAAAAAAAAAAAAGAACTAATCAGCCCTATGCCAAACACAAATGTAATATAAAATATATAGGCACACACACAAACCCAATTAGAGAAGCATTATTCTCTGTTCATGACACTGAACAGAGAATAACACCAAATAAAACAGTGGCAAATTCCAAAGAATAAACAAAACCCCATACATTAAAATCATAGAATGACCAAAACCCACCTCACCAAATCATAAAACAGGTTGATAATTCATGATAATTGAACCGAACGAACAAAAAACAATGCAAGAGAGTGAGTTAAGGTGATTGGATCAGAGAGCATTGACTAACCCTGCTATCAGATCTGAGAGAAGAATTAGAATCCCCCGCAAGTGAAGGAGCTGAAATTAGAAACAGGGAAAACAATTCAATGTCAATGATATTAATTAATAATATATATATATATATAACCAAATGCATAAGAGCCTACCCTGAGGTTTCCACGAAAACCCAGATTATAAAAAACAAGACAAGGGCTTAATGTTTTAATATTGAGGTTAATGTGTATAGGGAAGAGAAGGAGAAGGAGAAGGAGAAGGTCAATACTTAAGTACAAAATTTTACATGTAAAGCCGCCAAGGCTTTCGCAGACAAAAAGTTTGAACCGGATGGTGCGAACTGCGAAGTGCAACATTTTAACCATTTTTCGGTTTCCACTTTTCTGTTAAGATGACTGTTGTTACCCCTTTTGTAATGATAAGCTGAAAAAGACAGATTTACCACCTACATCATTAATTATTGGAGGCGTTGGCTTTACTGTACATCCTCGTAACGTATCAGTTATCACACATTTCATATGTATATTTATATACACTTATGGACGTTGTACATTTGGGATTTATCATTTATGATAGCCAATATTTTTGTTGTTAAGATTGGTTTTCTTCTTCTTCTTCTTTTTTCATTCAGAAAAAAGGACGTGTGTAAACATATTTGTTTTTGTATATACATTTTACCGTTCAAGTCTTCTAAAGAGAGTTTTACACACATATACACTTAGATTATGTTAGAGTAGAATTCTATCTTGTATCCAAAAAAAAAAATATATATATATATATATATATAATCTGAAATTTAATAAAATGTTATTTTTATTTGTTTAAATTTGAAATTCAAAAATTATGGTAGTTATTAATATTTTGGTAAACAAAAATGGTAGTTATTAATATTTTTTATTTATTCGCTAAAAAATCTTTTTTATTTTTTATTTTTTTTTATAAATATAAAATCTAATAATTATGGTAGTTATTAATAAGTAATTATGACATTTATTAATAATTTTTTTTATTATTTCAGTTATGGAAAGAATTTAATGGAGTGGTTAAATATAGAATATATCATTTATATATGTATATATTATGGTAGTTATTAATAAGTAATTATGACATTTATTAATAGTTTTTTTTAATTATTTCACTTATAATGGAGTTTTTAAATATAGAATTATATATATATATGGGTAAACTACGTTTTTTATCCCTATCCTATATACCATATTTCAATTCGATCCCTAACTTTTCAATTATGTCAATTTGGTCCCTAGCCTTTCAGTACCGTTTCAATTTAGTCACTGTCAATTTGTCGTTATCTTTTGGATGAAAATTGATGACATATCTAATGGTCAAAATAAAAAATTAGCTTCCATTGATGTGGAAATAAACTAAAATTTTATTTTGGTAATTTGTTATATCAACAATTTTCATCCAAGATATAACGGCATATACTAAATTGACATAATACTAAAAGGTTAGGGACCAAATTGACACAATTGAAATATACTGTAAAGAATATAGACCAAATACGTAGTTGACCTAAGAATAATGATATGTAAAATTTTTGAGGCATTAGTGTACATCATCATTATATGTCACCCACTCCATATATTAAATGTAGACACTTATATTATCAAAAAAAAAAAAAATGTAGACACTTATAGATTGTGGATAAAACATGTGAAATTATGGACATTGCATATATATAGTTAATGTGAACAAGTGTGTAAAAATATTTCTCCTAAATTTATAATCTTGTTCTTGTCTTACTTTACTTTTTTTTTTTTAAATGTTGAGATGATTTATTGAGTTTAATATATAATTATTTAGTAACTCATGTAATTGCATGGAAAATTTTTTTTTTAAACAAGAATTTTTTCTCTATTATTTTTTTGTATAAATAGAAATGAATGAAATTGGTATTATTAATAGGCAATTGAATATGATTGTGTTAGTATATAGAACTATCTAACCAACCATTTAAATAAAATATGATGTGATAAGGATTTAATGGAATGTTTGAATAATGTTTAAATAATCAGTTGAAAAAAAATTATTAACATAATAATGTTTCAAAAGGTTATGTGGTAAAATTATAAGTTTTCAATCAAAAGTGAAATGTTTTTCTATTTTATATATTACTATTTACTAATCAATAACATGTGCAATGTACTGAAAAGTTCAACCTAATATGATATTTTTTACTCTTTATTTTTTTTTTTTTTTGGGGTATAAACATGAAATCTGATAATTATTGTAATTACTAGTAGGCATTTATTATAATTATTTTTGTATATGGAGCTATATATTCTAGCGGTTGGCATTTATTGTGATTTTTTTTTTTTGTATATAGAATTATATATTCTGCTATTTATTGAAAATATAATATGAAATTCAATAAAATATTTATTTTTTTCTTTTGTACTTTTTTTAAATATGAAATTCAACAAGTATGGTAATTATTTAGTCTCGTAAAAAATGGTAGTTATTAATAGTTTTTATTTATTTATTCACTAGAAAATATTTTTTATTTGTTTCTGTAGGAGCAATTTTTGCCTCAAAGACCAAGTGTTGCACTTGTAGTCTTTTTTTGGCTTTAGAGTCCCACATTGGAAGAAGACCTTTCCTCTTTCTTCTTTATAAGGCATGAGCCAATGAGAAAGATTACCACTAGCTTGGTTAAAGCTTGTAATGGTACCCTTATGCCTTGAGCTCAAGCTTATAAGGCATAGGGGGGGTGCTTCTCCAAGCGATGTGGGACTTTGCAAAATGAGCATGCCCACACTCGCAAAGAGGACAAAGCCGTGCGGGGTGTCAAGCCTTACAGGTTACAAGGTCTAGCCCTTGGCCTGGGGTGAAAATCCCCCCAAAGCGGACAAATAGATTGTGTTTCCACAGTTTCCTAAATATGAAATTTAATGGTTATAGTAGTTATTAATAAATACTTATGACAGCTATTAATAGTATTTTATTTTAATTAGGAAAAGATTTAATAGAGTGTTTAAATATAGAATAGGATTTGAACTATATAGGAGTAATTGTTAAGATAAAATAGGTATATTACAACCAATAGTTTGTAGCTCAATTGACATTTTTAGTATACAGATATATTTGGTGTTTAATGCTCTGTTTGTTTTGACGTAAAATATTTGTAAAAGTAAAATATTTTACATGTAAAATATTTTACTGAAAATATTTTCATTTTACAATGTTTGGTTTGCATTCTTGAAAATGCAAAAAAAAAAAATGTACGTTTCAACAAAATTAAAAAAATTTAAGAATCTCACAACCACCACCTAATCCGGCAAAAACCAACCCGCCACCACACCACCAACCACCCAAACCACCACCATATCTACACAAACCCACCTACCACCACCCTAACACTCCACTGACTGACTGACAACTCAAATCCACAAATTGGAGAAGGAAAAAAACAGGCCAAAGCCGGCCAACCACCCACCATAACCCACAAACCTTGGCTCACAAACCATTCTAGCCACCAAAAAACTCAGCCATCACCATGACCTACAAACCATCCCAGCCACCCACCGCAACTTAAAAACCCAGCCACCCACCACAACTCATAAACTAGCCAAAAAGCCCACAGTGGTTAAAAAACCCAGATTTGAGAACCGATGGATGAGTTGACAATGATGGGGGTAGAATCAGTGGGATGGAGGATAAATGAATCGGCAGTGGAGTCAAAGACGGTGTACGGTCGAACTGAAAAAAAAAAAAAAAAAAAAAAAAAAATCAATGGATTTGAGTGGTCAAACCAAGAATTGGTGGGCGGAGGTGTAGAGCCGATGATGGTAGAGGTGGAGCTAACGATGAGAGAAATCGGAGATGGGTGGTGCCACAAACCTGAGTGGTTTAGTGTTTCTGGTTTGTGGGGGCAGAGGAGGAGCTGACGATGGTAGAGGTGGAGCTGACAATGAGAGTCGCTGGAGATGAGTGTTGCTGTGAACTTAAGAATGTTTTGGTGGCTCTGGTTTGTGGGAAGGGAGAGAGTCATGGGAAATAGCGTGAGAGGTACTGAGGGAGAGATAGTGTAGGGACTTTTGGATCGAGGGAGTGAAAGCATCAGGGTGAGAGCTGGAGAACAAATGTAAAATGTTTTACCAAGATTTTAAGTGTAAAATATTTTACATAAATTTGTCTAGTTGATTTGGTTGATTGAAAATATTTTACTTTTGACTAAATATTTTACTGCAAAACAAACACAGTAAAATGAAAAAATATTTTACATCAAAACAAACAGAGCATAAATCTCTCCTCCCCAATAGAGGACCCCAACACTCTCTTTTTTTTTCTTTTTTTTAAGATAGAAATGGAGTTACTGTTATGTACAAAACAAAACCTCATACCATAGAAATGACCCACATTGATAGCATTACTTTTAAAAATCGGTAGGGGTAATTATGTGTCAATACCGCACCATAAACAATTCCAAGGAAAAAGTCCTTCCCTAGCTAAGATATTCCTCATTTCTTCTTAGATTATTATGGAGTAATAAGACTTTGTCGTTGTAATTAGAAATGGATTCAAAAATAAAATCTACTCCTTTAATCAAATGTTGAAAATGACAGTTTTATTTAGCAAAAATATGGTATAGATCCACTTGAAGGAAGCTAAAGTAGTAGAGTGTTGGTGATACTCAATTATATACTAGTAAAAGTCTCGTGCGTTGCACGGTTTTAATCATTAATTTATTCTATATTTTTTTCAAGAAACTATAACTAAATGAATCATTTTTTTATGTGAACTAAATGAATCGTTATTACATCATTTCATATTTTTTATCTAACATAATTATATATATATATATATAATCTAACACCTTAAATTATATAACTTGCGTAATGTCTTTAGTTGCTATCAAAATTTATAAGCATTAACAAATATTTAAAACATTTTTTTAGAAGAGAAAAAAAATTAAAACTGAAGGCAAAAAGAACAACACACACATGAAACAAAAAATTAATTTAATAATTACAAACAACCAAAAACGAAATTAAATAGAAATCTCAATTCATTAATTAAGAACAGTCCATTTTTTTTAAGAAAAAAGAATATTCCAAATTTCTAAACATTAAAAATATGAAAAACAAATTTAAGTTAAGTAAAGAGAGACTTACATAGGAATTGGACTGATGGATCTAATTAATCCAATTTCTTTTTCTCTTATCCAATTTTAAATTGGCAGCAAATTTTGCTTTTAGAAAAGCTAGACCATACATAAGAAAGTATCAAGCAAAAACTGCAACAAATTAAATCCACAATATTGATGTCAATAACATATAAAATAAAAATAAATGATAAAGCTAGCATAATTTGTAAATATATCCATACATGAAATTTTAACCTATCTATAAAATGAACAAATTCAATAAAAAAAAAAAAAAAAAAAAGAGAACAAAATAACCACTTTATTCAATTACGGTTTCTAAGTTGAACTTGTACTTCCTTCAATATTGTAAAATCTACATACTTCTCATTTACCTTGCACATCTGAGTCTAGCATATTTACTTAACTAAATAACATTAAAATTTATATACATCTTCAAAGAAAAAAGTTATATACTATAATACGACTTTTTTATTTTTCTCAAAATGTGAAATGGAAAAGATTCATCTACATGTTACCTGTAGAGGAAATTGAAGTCAACGGCATTTCAAATGATAACCATTTTGCGTTTAAAGTTTTCTATACCATGGTTGGTATTTATATACATGTCTGTGAAAGAATTAAGTATGTCATCTTTATCCTTATCTCTAACATAAAATATTGAGTTTGTTCTTATCATGTAAACCATGTTATCAGGTAGAGAGAAGAGAAGAGATCCGTTATTAAATATTATAAAAAAATTAAATAAATAAATAAATAAAACATCTTTCATGATTTCTAGATTGAGACATAATTATCAATTAAGGGAATGGATATTATTGTAGAGAGTGCAAGTGTGAAGCCGAAATTCTAATCACCCTAGAACTCATAACTCATAAATCAAATAATAAATCTCCAATTGCTAATCAAATAAATCAAAAGTGAGAGGACATGTTAACGATAACTGTGAAGAACTCAAAAAAATATTAGTAGTAATTGTATGGCATTAGGACATAAAAGGTAGGATATTGTGATATACATCACGTTAAATATTTAATTTAATTTTTTAATATTTAGTTTAATTATATGATTTCAATTGTTATAAAAAGTTGATAAGAAGTTGCTTCCATTTAAAAATAATTTTAAGTTGTGAAGAAGTTGATATAAGCAAAATAATAATAATAATTTAAAAAAATACCATAATTAAATACAATTTTTTTTTCTGTTATACCGTAAAAATCAAGTTGTTATTTGTTAACATTATTAGCTTCTTCTTTTCTTTTCTTTTCTTTTTTTTTTTTTTGTTATCCAAAAATTTGACATTTATCCAAAAAATAAATAAAACAAAATATATTTGGGAAAAAAAAAAGAAGTAGATAACAAATCCTCCCGTGTGTATCCCAATGAAATTGGTTTTTTTTTTTTTTTTTTTTTTTTTTTTTTTTTTTTTTTTTTAATTCATGGGATTAGCTATACTTCTACATCACAACAACATATTTGAATAGTTTATGATTTAGATAATTTTTTTTTTTCTTTCTATCCTACTATTTTAGGCTTTGTTGATAATATTTAGATAGACACACTTGCAGGTTTTAGTTGTATGGTACCAACCAGCTAAATTTACCTCTCAAAGAAAATAACCAACTAAATAGGTGTAGTGTAGTAATAAAAAATAAGAAAGTTGCTACTTTTCTTTAATAATACACCATACGTAAAAATAAAAAATAATAATAATAAAAAAAAGAAAGGATTAAATGAAGAATTTGGATTATAATACACTACACTTAAAAAATACTATGATTAGATGAAGAATTTGGATTGTGATCAAATTAAGATTTTTATCAACTTAGAAATTATAGGAGAAGAAAAAAATTATATATCTTTTTTTAAAATATAAATATCTAAAAAAAATTCTACAATTTAGTGAAGCCACTTGGCGTAACCACAGTTTCTAAGCAAAATAAGGATTAGATGAAGAATTTGAATTATAATACACTACACTTAAAAAAATAAGGATTAGATGGATTAGATGAAGAATTTGGATTGTAATCAAATTAAGATTTTTATCAACTTAGAAATTATAGGAAAATAAAAATTATATTTTCTTTTTTAAATCTAAAAATTTAATAAAATTTCTACAATTTGGTGAAACTACTTGGCGGAATTACGGTTTCTAAATTCAACTTTTATTATATAATATATATGATATATGATATGATATAATGGATCGAAAGAAGAGGTGTCCCTGGAGCTGGACATGTGGCGTGGGGATCGAGTTGGCCTAATTTCTCTGCATGGTGTTTGGTGTTTATTATTATATGCGTCACTATCATATGGCCTGGAAATTAACGTGAAATTTTTTGGTTTATTAGGAGGTGACAGGAAACAACGACTTGATCATCATATTAAAATTAATTGTTGGAGATTCCCATAATAATAATAATAATAAAAATGATGCAGATTGAAAATCCTCTTTTTAATTAGGAATCGGGTTTAACAATTAACGGGACCTGAAAATATATTTAATAATATTTATTCTTCCTTCTGCAATATTGTAACATGGAATGGAAGCTGGGCAGCTGAGGCAATTACCAATCCCAAGCATGTTATTGTTTGTTGAAAAGTCAGACTCAAATTAAGGTTATATATATCATATATGCATGTAGATGTAGGAGATACACAATGACCAACCATTATATCTTCCTCTTAATTTGTCTTGGTCAGGCCAGCCTAGGTCAGTCATTTAAGCAATTGTAAGGAAGATTTTTGTTTTTATTTGTTAATTATCAAGTCTATAGTTTGGCCCTTAATTAAGCTATTGTAAGACATATGTGAAAAGTGTTAGAAACATATGTGATGTAAGGCTAATCCTTTGACAAAACGCATTTTACTTGTATTTGGGTAGATCTAGGATGAGTTTAGTACTTCAAGAAATAAGAGTTCAAGTTTAGTATTAAAGTCATGCAAATCTGTTCAAGAAACAAGTGGAGAAATGTTGTTCATTAAAGCTCGACAGATAACTCGACAAAATCATATCTATCGAGGTTTAATGTTAAAGCTCGACAAAAGCTCGACAACAGCTATATCTGTTGAGAATTATGAAAATAGAATTTTCAAATCTAATTTCACGCATATCCATGTGTATTTGTGTACGGTTTCTTTTCTCACAACTCTAGACATAAATAAGGATTATTTTAAGGGCCGTCACAAGATGATGCAAAGTGATTATACATGCATCTTGTGACTGGAGACAATTTGCCCTAGTTCATCATATTCTCTCTAGAAGCTACTGCGTCCTTGCACTAAAGGTTTTCTAATCAAAGAGCTTCTTGATATTCATTGTTGGATGAACTGAAGAACTTTGCAGCCAACATCTTCCTCAAGTTAATGTGTTAGTCACGTATTGGGATTTGTACATTATTGGTTAGTCACGTACTAGGAGCCGTGCATTGAAAGGAGAGATTGCCACTATATTACAAGTCCAATTGTGTATTGGAGTAAGGGTTCAACTGTAAGTTGATATTAGGTATTAGGATTCCTTTTACTTGTAACCACTTGTTTTGTTAATAGTGGATTCTCGAGAGTGGTGACCTTAAATTCACCTGGTGGGATTTTACCTCGGTGGTTTTCCCCGTTCATAAACAAATCACCTATGTCAAATTTATTTTCCACTACATTTTACTTAGTTGGTAATTTGTTTGTGCTACCACACTTATTGCATGAAATTGAATCTAATTAATTCACTTGGCTAATTAATTGATTAATTTACCAAATGGGTCAATATATTCTTGGCCTATCAAGTGGTATCAGAGTGAGCACACTCTGATTAGGTTTAATCTTTGCTGTGTGATCCATTGACCCCTGTTTGTCATGGATAAAGGACAACCTCTTATCATACCCCCTTTATTTGATAGCACTAACTATGCATACTAGAAAGTAGACATAAGAGTTATCTTGCAGTCTTTAGATGAAAATGTCTGGTAAGTTGTGGAGATTGGCTGGACTAAACCAAAGGAAGCGTCAGCTGATTAGGATGATGCCAAGATCAAAGCGGCTAATTTCAACAGCAGAGCATTGAATGCACTATTCAGTGCGGTGACCAATGAGGAATTCAAGAAGATATCCTCAACTAAAACTGCTAAGGAAGCATGGACTATCCTCCAAACAACCTATGAAGGAACTAAGGTTGTCAAGAATTCAAAGCTCCAAAAGCTCACTACTAGCTTTAAGGAGATAAAAATGAAGGAGGATGAGTCATTTGATGAGTTCTATGCCAAGCTAAAGGCCATAGTCAACTAAGCTTTTAATCTTGGGGAAACCATTCCCAAACCCAAGGTTGTAAGAAATGTGCTAAGGTCTTTGCCTAAGAGATTTCATGTCAAGATCACTGTTATTGAAGAATCAAAGGATATTGACTCTATTCCTTTGACGGAGCTGGTTGGCAACTTGCAAACCTATGAATTGGGTTTGACTAGAATCGGGAAAGGAAGCAAAAGCAGAAGCATGGCACTGAAGGTCAAAAGTAATAAAACTGATGAGTTTTCAGATGATGAAGATTCCAAGATGAAATCCTATATCACAAGGCAATTTAAGAAGTTCATGAAGAATGCCAATGCAAAAGGATTTGATAAGGACCGTAAGCAATCCAATTTGTCTCAGTTTAAGAGCCAAGACAGAGGAAAAAATGATGCTAAGGATGGTAGTCAATACACTATTCCCTCCGGACCAAAGTGCTTCGAATGTCAAGATTTTGGACACATGAAACAAGAATTTCCAACATATCTCAAGTCAGTTGGGAAAAGCAAGGCTTTTGCTACTGCCTTGAGTGACACCGAGCCTGAGATTGAGTCAAATGACAGTGATGACAAAGGAATTTTAAATGCCTTCACTGCTACAGTTGATCCTACTGAATGGGTTACAGAAATAGTAGATAAAGAAAAGGACTTGGTGGAGTCTAAGTTTGAGAAAATGGATGAACAAGATGACATCCATACAGCCTATGCTAAGTTGTACAAGGTTTTTGAGAAGCATGAGAAACTGTATAGGCTGGCCACCAAGAAACTGAGTGATGTGGAGCTGGATCGAGAGGAGCTCTCTACAAAGGTTGATGAAGCAAATCAAACCATTGGAACTTTGCGGTTCAAGAACAATTTCCTTGCTGAAAAGACAAAAAAGCTTGAAGTAGAATTGTTCCAGGTTAAAGCACAATTGGAGAGGACTTCCAGTGCAAAACTCGATGAGATGCTTAGCTTTCAGAAAGCTACTTCTGACAAAACCGATTTGGGGTATGATTTCTCTTCTCCTGATATTGCCTCTTCTAGTACTACTGTGTTTGTCTTACTTGCTAATAATATTAATTCTGAGAACAATGAAACTAAAACTGAAATAGCTAGTGAGAACGTAGACAAAGGCAATCTATTCTAGGAGCACCCCCTAAGGTTGAAAAGAAAGAAACTAGAAACCTTAGGATTAGAAGGTTAACAACAAAAAGTTTCAACCAAAGAAGCCGCATCTTTGTCATCACTGTAGAGCTTCAGGGCATACTCGTCCAAATTGCTACAAATGGTTAGCCACTCAACAAAGCAATAATATGCTCTTGTCCAGAAACCAGAATCAGTTTCCATCCTCTTTTGCTCCTCTTGGAGATCTTCTCAAGGCCCTTATGTTCCTTTCGAACTTGAACGATTTCAACTCTTCCCTTCTACCACTGGATCAAAGGTTTGCTTAAAGGAAAGGTTCTTCCAAGGTGTGGAAGGTAAAATGCTCAAAGTGATTTACTCTATCTCTCTCTCTCTCTCTCTCTCTCTCTCTCTCTCTCTCCTTTTGTTTGTGCATTACTTGTTTGTTTTGCTTTCTTATTTTTAGTTAGTCTAGTTTTTTGCTTTGCCTTGTTTAACTTGTTTTTGTTTGTTTGTTTTCAATTTTGCTTTATTTTTTTTTTCATAAAAATTTAAAATTTTTTTTGAAAAATTAGAAAAATACAAAAACAGTGTGTGTTTGTGTACATTGGTACTTGTGTACCTTGAATGGTCATTGAAACAAAATTTTTTAAATTTTGTATCTCTTGTACCTTAGATGAGCATTTCAATGCACAACTAAGCAAGTGAGCTCTGTGGCTCGTGTTTGTGATGAGTACGATTAAGTGATTTCTTATACTTAATACTTATATCACTCTTTTTTACGGGAATAACTAAAAAATCCTAAGAGAAAGGTATAAATAACCATCTCACAACGAAAGCCCGCCAATCATGTATAACATTTGTGTGCTTCAGCATAGCAAAATTGTGATGTTTAAGTGTACAAAATTGGGTATTTCTTCTCACTCTCTTATATGCCCATGCATGATATGCTCAAAAAGAAAAAGAATTTGCAAAGAAAATCAAAAGTAAAAAGAATCAAAATGCATTTAAATATGGTTGCAAGCGTGTTTCTAGGAGATGTGGGAGTTATAGAATGTACCTCGAAGGTGATAGTCTCCATCAAGCAATTATGATTGTGTGTAAGTGTATGTGATTTTCTCATATCTTAAATCATCATAATATGAAACACTTATGCACTCTTGCTATGTTTTCACACACAACACACAAATTCTTTGCCACTTTTGATACATGTGCAGGTACAATGTGATTTGGCCATCACAAGGAATACATATATTAATGTATGCTCATTAAACTGTCATAACTTGTTTTTGAAATATAAAATTGGTTAGAATTGTTTTGTGTGTGTGTGTGTGTGTTTTGTTTTTGTTTTTTTTTTTTTTTTAATGCTTTGCATATATATTGAGAGATGTTTTGAGAGCTTAATGTGTTGATTGGACCTATGTTTGAATAGCTTGCTTTTTGCATTCATCTCTATGTGTTTTTCTCTCATTGAAAAACTTGTTTTCTTCAAGCTCAACAGCTTCTCGACAGATCCTCGACAGTTTCGAATCTATCGAGCCCCTTTTTCTTCTTTTCTAGACAGAAGTTAGCGCAATTTCAATCCATCGAGCTTTCTGGAATTTGTCTCAATAACTTCTTGACAGCTTCTCGATCTATTGAGAAACTTTCCGTCTAGCCGATAGATTCTCAACAACTTCTCAATCTATCGAAGTACTTTTTCCATCAACAAATCCTCAATAGCACCTCGACAGATTCATATCTGTCGAGATTTAGTGCTCGATAGCTCCTTGATCCATCAAGTTGCGTTTTTCTATATATAGCTGAGGCGCAATCCGGTTTTCATTTTCTCACCTCTCTCTCAATAGAAAACTTTCTCTCTCGACCTAAAACTCTTTCTCACTCTCTAATCTTCTCACCCACTGCATTTTTGGCCTAGATCAAGATCAAAACACTTGGTAAGTGTTCTAATCTTCTCCCTTTTCATGCATTCATGTATTTTAGACCTAGGTTTTGGGGTTTTTCAAAATCTTTGGGGTTTTTGAGTTTTTCTTGAAATTTTTGGATCAGGCTTTGTGTATTTGATGATATATGATCATGCATTGCATTTCATTAGCATTTCAACAATGTTTCATGCATTTAGATGTGTGCTTGACCATTGAAAATTGCATGTTGGTAGGTTTGGATTGGGTTTCAACCCATGATGCAACTTATTTTTAGCAAGTCACATGTTCGTGCATCTTTCATCCATACATACTCTTTCATTCCTTTTTCTAGATTGTGATTGTGTTATGTTTCCTCTCTCTCTCTCTCTCTCTCTCTCTCTCAGATAGACTACGCATGGCACCTAAGTGCAAATCCACTCCGACTTGGAACCCTCTTGGTTCTGAGTCTTTTTCTTCTAATACACCCCCTCTTCACATTCGGTTCTGTGATGGGAAGGCCTAGCAAGACTTCCTTAAGAACTTTCAAAGACGTGGCGCTCATCCAGAGCACCATGTTATTCTTTCGGACTTTTCCGACACTCCTCTACCCAATGTCATTTGGACTCAAAGATGAGAATCTCTTTATGAGATACCCTTGAGGTGCCCTATCATGTCTATACAGGAGTTTTACTCCAATATACACAGTATCGATACCTTTGTACCTCAGTTTACCATTACACTTAGAGGTACACGTATCGTAGTCACTCCGGATCTTATATCCGAGATACTACATGTCCCGATGGTATCGCACCGATTGTCAGCATCTGAGGACTGTGTCTAAAGATAAGCTTTCTGTCTCAATCCTGTAAGACACCTTTTGTATGGGGTGAGCGTCAAAACACCCCATGCTCGAGCTTTGCAAAAGATCCGAGATTCCTTAATATGGTGATGACATTTGTTCTTACTCCACTGTCTCATTATAACTCTATCATAGAGCCTCGTGCTCGATTTTTATTGTCCCTCTTAGAGGATATTTCTATTAACTTCCCCACTCACTTCATCACTTCCATCATTAATGTTTATCAGGATACGACGACCCATAATAAGCTCATTTTTCCTTCGACTATCATGCTAATTCTTCGCCATTTTTCTATCCCTATTCCTAATTCTCCCTACTTCACCATTATAGGTGCCATCAGCGCAGCTTCTGTTCAGCGGAGCGAGGCCCAGCTTCTTCCGAAGCGGCCACAAACGAAGACAATTGATCCTGCAACTCCTGCTGTTCCTTCCACCTCCGCTCCTTCTTCCTCGGGTGGTGGTGTGACTCTTAAGGCCATCATGGGGTAGCTTCAACACATGGATACTCACCTTAACACTCTCAGTGATGAGTTGTGTTAAGTGAACACCCGTGTCAGTCATATTGCACGACGACAGGCTCGCATCGATGGTTTCACAGCTTCTCTCTCTCCTTTTCTGGAGGCTTCAACAGATAAGGAAGGCGATGATGGTGCTAATGATGATGATGGGGATGGGGATGAGGATGAGGATGCTAGCTCTAATGATATGAGAACCTCTCAGTGACTTACCTTTTGTCATTCGTGACAAAAAGGGGAAATAGTTTTGGAATAAGAGTAGTTTTGTATTTAGGGGGAGAGTTAGCATAGGATATTTTTGTTAGGGGGAGTGTTAGATTTTTTAAGGATGTAGTGAGGATTTTATGTATTTTTTTTCTTTTCTTTCTCTTTAGTTACATTATCCTCTTGTACACCAGTCTTGTGACCATTTATTTATGACATACATTGTATTTATTTTCATATATATATGATGATGTATGTTTTTTTTCACCTATCTCTCTATGTATTGTTTCTTTTCTCTCTTTATACACATGTTTCTTTATGTATGCAATCTTTATTTCTGTTTCACACTAAGATGCCTTGATGAATTTTGTTTAAAGTGTTTCAGAAAGACAAGTTATGAAAATCTATCATGCATGAACTCTATTCTTACAAAGTTTTTCAAAAGTTTGTGTTAGGATTAAATTTCCTTATAATTCAATGAGTGTTTATAAGTTTAGTGATTTAAGACTTCTCTCATGATTCATTTGTTTATTGTGGTTTTATCACGGATTGCCAAAGGGGGAGATTGTTAGGACATATGTGAAAAGTGTTAGAAACATATGTGATGTAAATTGACTAATCTTTTGACAAAACGCATTTTAGTTGTATTTGGGTAGATCTAAGATGGGTTTAGTACTTTAAGGAACAAGAGTTCAAGTTTAGTATTGAAGTCATACAAATTTGTCGAAGAAATAAGTAAAGAAGTGTTGTTCATTAAAGCTTGATAAATAGCTCAACAGAATCATATCCATCAAGGTTTAATGTTAAAGCTCGACAGCAGCTGTATCTATCGAGAATTACGAGATTAGAATTTCCAGATCTAATTTTACGCATATCTATGTGTATTTGTGTACGGTTTCTTTTCTCATAACCCTAGACATATATAAGGATTATTTTAAGTGCTGTCACAAGATGATGCAACTTGATGCAAAGTGATTATACATACATCTTGTGACCGGAGACAATTTGCCCTAATTCATCATATTCTTTCTAGAAGCGACTGCATCTTTGCGCCAAGAGTTTTGTAACCAATGAGCTTCTTGATACTCATTGTTAGATGAACTGAAGAACTTTGCAGTCAACATCTTCCTCAAATTGGTGTGTTAGTCAAGTACTAGGATCCGTGCATCATTGGTTAGTCATGTACTGGGAACCGTGCATTGAAATGAGAGATTGCCGCTACATTACAAGTCTAATTGGGTATTGGGGTAAGGGTTCAACTGTATGTGGTATTAGGTACTGTGATTCCTTTTACTTGTAACTGCTTGCTTTAATAATAGTGGATTTTCGGGAGTGGTGACCTTAAATTCACTCAATGGGGTTTTGCCTTGATGGTTTTCCCCATTCGTAAACAAATCACCTATGTCAAATTTATTTTCCGCTGCATTTAACTTAGTTGGTGATTTGTTTGTGCTACCACGCTTTATTGCATGAAATTGAATCTAATTAATTCAATTGGCTAATTGATTGATTAATTTACCCATAAACAAAAAAACAAAAAAAACAAAAAAGAAGATTATCATGCTACATTACGTGGTATCATAATGTTGACTAATTTGGTTTGATAATGAATGACAGAGTTAATAGCAACCTTCCTATCAGTGAAGGGGTGTAATTGTAATGTAAGGCATCTAGCTAGGTTAGGGTGGCATTAATTATAACTTGTAAACCCTAGAAGAACAATGGGTCGACTACAAATTCATTTCAAATAAAGCCCATAAATTCACCAGAAATCTAAATAACAAAAGGCATTGATGTTGCCAACCCCTTGTTAACTTTATTCTTGATAACTATCATAGGCATCTTTATGAGGGGAAAAAAAGGTACATCTTGTTACCTCTTGTTACCTCTATTCTCGGTAACTCTCATAGACATAAGCATCTCTCTAGGAGTAAGAAAATTAAAAACTTAATGTACAATATTGAATTGAAGGTAACCCTTGGAGTTACAATAGAGAGTTTTTCTAAGACCATAGACTTGAGCACAATTTGCTTGAGTGTCAATTAGTAATTGGATTACCTCATTTACACGTAAGTCCACCATCTAAAGCACTGGAGTTATTAGTTAACACTCAAGCAAATTGTGACAAAATGTGTATCCTTAGACTTTTTGGTTAGAATTTCACTCTCAAGAGGATAAAATTTATCTCTCTCATACATACATATATACATATACATATAAATACACACAACATAAAACACTGAATTATAACAACCATTAACATGTAAAAAGAGCTAAAGTATATATGATTTGTTAAGAAAGTGAGCTAAAAATATATGATTTTGTTAAGAAAGTGAGCTAAATATATATGATTTTGTTAAGAAAGTGTCCTCAGGACACAAGTTAAAGTGCATTTAATAGTCTATAGCCTATACATTAATACAATATATATATATATATATATATATTGATGATGTCAAAAATCGTCAGTGAGTTGCACGGTCCTCACGTGCTCTAGACAGAACCTACGAAACAGAAACAAAGAAGACCTTATAGAGAGTACCGGTGTGATACCAGCCAAATACCCTCCGAAGGTTAAGTTAGAGAGAATTTCTACCACTCTAGAGTGCCAGAGCTGGAAAAATTATGCACACCTTGATTTGTGAGAGCTTTGGGGTTTTTATATTAATGTAGAGCTGACCTTTATTTCTTGGTGAAGAAGGTATTTCCTTGTAGAGAAGATTCTCATTAATACTCGTATTTTACAGGATCCTTTCCTTGTAGAGATTCCTCTGATTAGGGTTAGGCGTAGAATACAAGAAATTTCCATGTATAAACATTCGTGGAGACCAAGTTAAGCCATGCTAGACCCGTCGGCCTCTTCACCCCCGTCAGCCACTTGCTTTGTCTGAAAGTTCCCCGTCTGCTTATGGAGGCACCCGTCAGGTATCATGGTGGGGTCGTCGGCCTATGCTATCACTGCTTTTGTCCTTCCGTATATGCACATTAAGCTGACGAGTCCGTAGGAACCGTCGGCTTTCTTGTGTGTCACACATTAAATCTTTTGCAAAAACACCCTTATCATATATATATATATATATATATATATATCAATCAATATATTTAATTTAAATTTTTATGCGCAACCTTTATAAATAAGAACAAACTTTATCAAAAGCTTATATCTTCCCAAAAGAAACCTTGATGGTTCTTGTGATTTCTTTGGGCCTTCGGATCTGTTTTTTTTTTTTTTTTGTTGTCCTCCTGTTTAGGAGTTTTGCTTGCTCTCTCCTAGTGTGTTAGGCGTTTTTTTTATACTTTCGGATTCTTATTAATACAATTTTCTATCATTTCCAACAACCAAAAAAATAAAAACTAACTTTATCATTTTTCAAAAGTAACAGATTTTTTTAGTGCGTGTGTACTGTGTACACTAAAAAAAACAAAAAAGGAGTATTACTTCTTCTTCTTCTTTTTTTTTCTTTTTTTTTTTAATTTCTCACTGTTCGGCTTTCCTTTTACATGTTTTAAATCTTAAACTAAAAAGACATCGATAAAATAAGAAAAAATTTCCTTTCAAAATTCGTAATAATATATGAGATTCAGAAGAGATCATAATTATCAGTAAGTCTATAGGGGGAATTGAACCCCAGCCAAAAAAATCCAAAGCTAATAATTTAGTTTACAGCATTGCCCCCCATCAATTATAATTTGAATTATATATATATATATATATATATATATTGTTGATATATTAATTTTATTTATCAATTCCGTTTATTTCAATGAAAAACCTTTTATGAATAGTTTTCCCCATTTTATTGTGTTCGGTAGTATCATAAAATAATATTAATAATAATGCTAGAGATACAAACTATTTTACAAAATTTTAAAAAACTGCTGATATGGTGAGTGATTATGAGTAAATGAGAAAGTGGTATTAATTGTGGGTTTAGATGAAAACCAATAAAAGGTTAGCCACATCAACATTTTGTAAAAATGTTGTAAAATAGTTTGTAATTGTAACATTACTATAAAAAAAAATCAAAATGATATTATCTCTTAATTTCTCTTATTTAACTTGGTGTGAAATAGATTTGTTTTCCACTAAAATTTTATGGAAAACAACTTTATCTCACTTGAAACTAAATAAAGAAAACAATTTATCTCATGCGAAAAGTTAAATAAGGGAGGTCAAAAATATTTTTTCAACTTATTTTACTGTCGCTACTAAAGATAGGAAAATGAGATAGTTTCTAGAAAACAAATAGAATCTTATAATCATTATACTATTATCTCTATTACGCATAAAAATTTATTTCTTTAAAAAAGAAAGAAAATGCTTTCAAATTTATTAATGTATAAAAAATAATATATATATATATATATATAAATATTTTAAAAAAAAAGCAATGACATGGAAAGAAAATGAAAAATAGTGATGAATTGATATTTTAACTTTTAAGTTTTAACATAAGGGAAAAAATTATTATGATCTTTTAAAAAATATTGAGAAAAAAAAAAGCTAATATATTGGATTCCAGAATTAAAATTGTTTATATAATAATATATTCTATTTCACAATAGTTTGGGTTGGGTAATAAACAATAGTTTTTTTGAATAATTACTGTAAGGACGCGTTTTGGATCCTTGGCCCAAGGTATGATTGGATCCAAGCCCAATAAGTCTAATACAATAAATTTGTAAAAAATGAGTTGGAAAACTAGATTCTAATGAATGGGATAACAATTAGAATGAGTTTTAAAAGATAATCAAACGGAAATTGACTGGAGTTATCTAAGTAAATTTGTCATCGACACAATTTGAGGAGGTATGTTCTAGTATATATTGATTGAAAATGGTTACAGATATGGTTCAAGCTGCTACAATGCTTTCTCTTCCAAATTTCCCATCTTTTCCTCATGAAGGGTCTCTTCCATTATATAGCTCTCCTTAGACGATCTTGGCCTTCCACTTGTAGTTCATCCAAACTTCTACTTGAGTACTTGTCCCATCGGACACCCTCCTGGGCCCTCTGTGCGTTGAGGTAGCCAATGCAGCACTATTCAAGGGTCTTCTCCACGTTAATGCAACAAGAAAGTTAGCTGCAAAGCATTCAATGCAATGGTCGTAGCTTTCTCCTTAAATATTTTAGGACTCCCCATTGTCCTTGTTTTTGCAATGCTTACCCATGCCAACAAAATTTTCTAGAACATTCCCCGGGACAGCAGTCCACCTCTACAGACCTCGGCTTGGGCTGGCCAAGGAGGCATTCATCCTCGGCCCAGCCTCCTGGGCCATTATGGTCAAAATTGACTTTTTCATTTACTAGCATGGGCTCCTCTGACAATGTTTACCCTCCTCGGACGACCTCTTATCCTTGGCCTGGGCCTCAAACCCAATCTAAATATAGATAATGAGCTCTTGGGCCCAATACCCCTACAATTACATAATGACATAAACTTAAGTAAATTGTATTTTGTGTCTATCTAACTATCAGCAATCATTTTATTCACAAGTGGACTTTTGATTTTTTTTTTTTTTTTTAATGAAGCTTATTCATGCAATAAATTTCTTAACAATTTTTATATTCTTTTTTGAGAAAGAATTTCTTAACGATTAAACAAAATATAATGAATATGCTATTGTTTTGTGAGTTTTCTTATATTAAAATATCACTTAATATACATAAGAAAGACTTTATATGTTTCATATCGATCTCAAGTAATATATATATATATATATATACATATATATATGTGTGTATGTGTGTGTGTGTGTTTTTAAGTGCATATACATACATGCGTATATAAATTATGTCCTTTAGAATCAAATCCTGACTTTGCCACCATCTATAAGCACAACATTTTTCACAAATAGTTGACATTGATAGACAATAAATTAATATCAATAATGAATTAAGGGGCATTAAAAAAACATTTATTCAAATTATTTTACATATAAATGATAATAACATACTTTTGTTATATTCATTCTTTTTATAAATAGAGTAATTATATTCAATTTATAATGGATAGATAAAGTAATTATATTACACATACACATATTGTAAGGACCAGATTTGAGTTCCCTACCCACTATGTGGATGAACTTAGGCCCAAAAAGCCCAAAAATAATGAATTTGTAGAGAGTGGGTTGGAAAATTGGGTTTTAGTTAATCAAACAAACTCTGGGAAGGATTCAGATAATAAGAGCATGAAAAGAAAAAAAGGTTGTGTTGAAAATATCGTCATCGGCAAAGTTCGAGGAGGTCTATTCTTTTATATTACTCACGAGTCCGATTACAAGTTTGATTCTGGAATCTATTTTGTTTCTCCCTTTTTCTTCCCCTTTTTCTCGATCCCCCAATCTCGTTTCTTCCTTTTTCTTTTATACTCCCCCTCATTTTCATCTCCACCTTCCAGTTGTATGCTAGATGGTTAGTGCTAATACTTGTCCCATCAGCACTTTCCATAAGTCCTCATGTAGTAGCTGTAAAGCTGAAACACACTGTTCAAGCATCACATCTACATTAATGCGGCTAGGGAGTTAACTTCAGTGCATTTAATGCGGAGGTAGAAACTTTCTCCCCAGATATTTTAAGACTCTTCCTTATCTTATATTTCTACAATGCTTGTAAGCCCTACGTACAGGTCAGGGTGTTCCTGGCTTACGTACAGGTCAGGGTGTTCCCAGGAACACCTTGACCTAAAAAAAATTAAAAAAATTAAAAAAAAAATTATATTTAAGCTGAATTAGGAACACCCTCAATCACAAAATTAGGAACGCCCTCAAATTAAAAAAAAAAAAAAAAAATTATCTGTTCAACTTTCAAGCAAAAAAAAAAAAAAAAAGCCCAAAAAAAATTGAACTAAAATCTGAAAAATAAAATAAAATAAAATAATTGTAACAAAGCCAAGCCCATGGCAAGCCCAGCAAAGCAAACCCACCCACGGATTCTAAAAAAAAAAATACCAACACAGAGAATCAACAATCAAACCCATGGTCACATCCTGGCAGAGAAAGCAGAGAAAACCAAACCCCAATACAGTCTACAGAGCAAAAGCAAAACAAACCAACACAAAGGTGAGAGGTGTTTATCAAAAAAAAAAACCCCAATACTGAATACAGAGCCTCTATACCAAAACCAAACCAAAAAAAAACCCCAATACTTAGCTTGTTTTCGCCATAGATCGCTCCTCATAGTTGTCGTCGTCGTTGTCGACGCTCGCCCCTAATCGTAGATCACAGATCGGCTCGTAGATCGCTCTCGTGCTTGATGCTCGGTGCTCGCAAATCGCTCCGGCCTCCTTCAAGGTATTTCTCTCTCTTTTTCTCTCTCGGTCTCTCAGTCTCTCTCTCTTTATCTCACTGAGTCTGAAAATATGAAAAAAAAAATGTCTCTCTCTCTCTTTATTCTTTAAGAGTCACTCAATAAGTCAATAACTCTATCTCTCTCTCTCTCTAATTGGTTGGCACCTGGCCGAATGAATGAAGAGCTTTATCTATTTTACTTTTTGCCTGTTTTTTTGTCTTTTTGAATTTGCTTTATCTTATCTGTTGGTGTTGGTCAGTGACTCAGTGTGTGTTGGTGTTGGTATTAATTTTCTTTTAGTGTAATGTGTATTGTGATTTGTGATTTGTGATTTGTGATTGTGAAATTTTCTGATGGCAGGCTATTGTGAAATTTGCTGACTCAGCTTGTGCTTGTCTGTTGAGTGGGATGAGGGTACATGGGCTGATGGGTACATGGGTCGGGTAAACAATAATTAAAGCAGTGTAATGTGCTTGTGAAATTTTCTGATTGGCAGGCTATTATGAAATTTTCTAACTCAGCCCATGCTTGTCTGTTGAGTGGGATGAGGGTAGATGGGCTAATGGGCACATGGGTCGAGTAAACAATAATTAAAGCAGTGTAATGTGCTGCACATTACACTGCTTTAATTATTGTGTTGCACATGAGATGTGTAATCATGTTCGGATCTTTTAGTGTAATGTGCACAAGGGGCTAAACGCCTAAACAATATAACAAATTAAAGCAATATAATTAATGACAAACAAATTAAAGCAAATATAGTTTATTGTTACGCTAAACAACAATAATTAAAGCTGTATAATTAACCAATACATTATAAAAAACAAACAAATTAAATTATGTTAAGCTAAATAATAATTAATAATTTTATAATTAATGAAACAACAATATAACAAATTATAGTTTATAAAAGACAAACAAATTAATGAAACAACTAAACAACAATAATTAATAATTTTATTAATATTTCAAATGAACTTATAGTTTATTGTTTATTCTTTTGCTAGAATTATGGACAAATATTTTATAGGAAAACAACGATTTCAAAATATGAAAACTTATAGAAGGCAATTGTAAATTTTATGTATTTATGTGTTTTTTGATTATTGTTGTTATCAATATATAAAATTTTCTTTTTATTAAATTGTGTAATTTATACTTGTTGAGGAATACCCTGACAAAATTTCCTGGAGTCGCCACTGTGTTCGCCCCAATTGAATTTCTGGGGTTATCATCCTTGCTGTCAAACCATCTTCCAAGACCTTGACCCAGTTTGGCCGAGGACGTTTTCATCCTCGGCACACTCTCTGGAGCTATTATAACCAAACCCCACCTTTTATTTATCAGCGCAATCTCCTTTGACAAAGACTTCTCCTCGTCGAACAGATCCTTGTTCTCGGCTTGGGCCACAGGCCCAATATATTGACAAATAATGAACTTCTGGGCCCAATGGCCCTACAATAGCCCCTTAAGATTCCCCTTTCTGGCTCCTCGGGAAGAAAGGAGGATTTCGATGTCTCTAAATTAGCTCCGTTCCTATTTCGCCCTTCCTCTGCTTATGAAGACGCCCTTTAGTCTGCCCAAGACACGCTCCTAGTGTTGCAGCATTCGAGGCACATCCTCATTAAATTCTAGCGACTCTTTGTCCCCTACATTCTACAGCTTGATGCGAATCATAAGGTTGAGGGCTTCGTGGAGAATTGAGCGGGAACTTTCCTGCTCTCTACTCTCTCCTTGGTATAAATATCTATCAAATTAACTTCTTTTCTCACTTTAGCATTCATTTCGTTCTAGCCCTCATACCTTGAACGTGCACACCTTTTCAACTTACTTGAGCCCTTAGAAATACTAAAGACCCGTCCAAGGACACCTTTATTCTTTTCGTAAGTTTTCTTAAACTTTTACTCTTTAATTTTCTACACATTCCTCTTTTCTTCACGTTCTTTCTTTTTCTCTTCGGTTCTTGTATATGAACTTCAATTTGTATTATGTTGGCAAACCATGATCAAAACATAGAGTCTAGGTTTAGGCTTGCTCAAAGTATGTTTATTTATAAAATTGGAATCGAGTGATTGCAGAATTTATTGGACTAAATCTTCAAGGCTCATTCGATCGAAAATTAGACTCGATCAATCGAACCATGTGCAGATTTATTTTTCTGCAGAATTCCAGTTTAGCCTAAACTCTACTTAAACGTATTAGGTTTCAAGTAAAACACTTCTATATATAAAGGAAACCCTAAAACGTTTTTATAAGTTTTTTTAGAGAGAAAAGAGCGTGCCTCTTTAGTAGATCTAGGGCTTTGTACCCAAAAGCTCTCTAAGGACTTTGTTGCTCCTTACGCTGTGTGTGTGAATCTTTTGTGAGATCAAGAGGTGGTTGCCTTCACATACTTAGGGTTTCCAAGATTCAAGATTATGTTAAGAACTAGGTGATCGATTCAGTTGCTGCATTAAGAGCTTAAAGATACACAAGTGAGTGTGCTTGTACTTGTTGGGAATCTAAGAAAGAAATAGTCTGTGGACTCGGAGCTATCATAGGGTCATGGTAGTAAGTTTCTTGCTCGATGTAGTAATAGGATGTTAGTGGTCTAAGTCGCTATTGTGTAAACTTCAATTCTTTCATAGTGGATTCAATTTTACCTTGAGAATAACTAGATTAAATCCTCCCCAGGTTTTTTACCGATTTGGTTTTCCTGGATTATCATATTGTTGTGTTCTTTATTTTCCATACTTTACAATGATATGATATTTGTGTTAACCTAGATCTACATAATTTGACTAAGTTAACCTAGATCTACATAATTTGACTAAGTTAATCACTTGGCTAATTAACTAGGTTAATCTGGTTATGTTTTAAAGGGTCTAAAAACTTTCAGTTCTAATTTCCTTTCTTAATCTCTTTAGTTTTCCCAGCCTTTTCTAGAAATTGGTAGATTTAAGAGCTTAGTAGATTCTGAGGAGAGGATAGAAAGTTTCAGGGTTCGTTATAGGATCCCCCCGGGAGTAGGAATTAGGTATTGTGATGAGGGTCAATGGCATGAGGATAGGCAAGTCGGGGTGGTAGTAATCCCGATGATTGCTTCATAGAAGGAGGGATGAAAATCCCTATGGGTGGAGTCACTAGAGACTACCTTAGAGCTCACAGGTTGGCTCCCACTCAATGTGCCCCTAATATGTTTAGGATCTTAGGCTTCATGAATGCCCTCAACGAAAAAATGGGTTTAGGTCTAACTCACCACGATGTCAATTGGGTCTATAACCTTCACCATCTAAAAGGGTAGGGATACTACTTAAAATCAAGGTATCTCGAGGTTAGGCTCATTCAGTGCCTCCCTGAATCCAACAAGTGGCTGAACAAAGACTTCCTGATGTTGTCAAGGGAGTGGAGTGATGGTTTTCCTTGCTCGACAAGAGAGGGAGAACCAGGTGGGGTACTAGATCTAGGGTACTCATTTATAAGCTCTTTCTTTGATTTGCTGTATTTTCATATCTGATAAAAATTTATTTCCCTAATGGGTTTGCAAACAAACTAGTCAACAAGGATAGCCTAGACAAAATCCTTAAGGCCGAGGTGTTTGTGAATTCGAATGGCCAGTTACGAGCAGCTCACTTGATCCTAGGATATACGCCAATCTCGTCAAGCTTCCAAGCTCCTAAGTGTGTCATAAGGGCCAGAGATCCCCGCCTTTATCTGGTGAACATGGACCTCATGCCTTCCCTCCTCATAGGGTTTGCACAAGTCTTCCACAAGGATTACCCTAGGCAAGCCTTGTGCCGAGGATGTTGCAAGTATGGCGAGAGAATCTACATGGGCATTCCTACTTCTAGGAACTTGTGATAAAACAAAAGACACAAAATTAGATTGTAAATGTCTAACCTGACACAAATATTCCTGCATTCTGGGATCTCTTGCCTCTAACTCTCCTTGGACTTGGCCTACAACCAGCCTCGAGTCAGAGAAAATCTCCACTGTTTTTCCGCCCATCTTTTGAACCATGGTCATCCCTACCAATAGAGTTTCGTACTCGGCTTCATTGTTAGTAGCCAAGAATCCCAATCTTAGGGACTTTTTAATTGTGATCTTCTCTGGAGATATCAAAACGAGTCCCACCCCAGATCCTCTGTGGTTAGCTGCACCATCAACGTAGACCATCCATGGTAGGGGCTCTTGCGAAGAGATTACGCCAACTGATTTTCCATGTATGTTACGCTCTCCTAATTCATCTTCTGATGGTGTTTCGGCGAACTCGGCCACCAGGTCAACGAGGACCTGACCCTTGACAGAGGTGCGGGGCATATATTTGATATCAAAAGCCCCTAGTATCGTGCCCCATTTAGCAACTCTCCCTGTATATTCAGTGCTCTGAAGTAAAGATCTGAGCGGGAACTATGTCAAAACAACAATCATGTGTGATTGGAAATAATGAGAGAGCTTACGCGTGCCATGCACCATTGCCAAAATGGCCTTTTCTAGTGGTAAGTAACGGACCTCGGCCTCGAGTAATGACTTGCTAACATAATAAACCGGCCTCTGTACACCACTGTCTACCTGAATTAACACCAAACTCACCATATGAGATGCCACTGCGATGTAGGCAAACAAGACTTCATCTTCCTCGGGACTAAACATGATAGGCGATCAAGACAAATATTCCTTCAACTGCTGGAACGCCAAGACGCATTCCTTGGTCTATTCAAACCCCTTCCATTTGTTTAATAACTTAAATAAAGGTTTACATCGGTCAACTGACCGAGAGATGAATCAGTTTAAGGCGGCAATCATCCCGGTTAACTTTTGAACTTCTTTTGGATTCTGAGGTGGTTGCAGGTTGTTGATCGCCTTAATTTGGTCGAGATTGACTTCAATTCCACGGTGTGTAACCATGTAGCCTAAGAACTTGCCTGATCCATCACCAAAAGAACATTTAGAAGCATTAAGTCGTAGTTTGTGTTTCCTCAAGATATCAAAAATATTCCCGAGATCGTTAACATGCTCGGACTCTACCTTGCTTTTTACTACCATATCATCGATATAAATTTCAATGTATTTCCCTAACTATGGTTCAAACATCCTGCTCATCATCCTTTGGTAGGTAGCCCCTGCGTTCTTCAAACCGAAGGGCATCACTTTATAATGGTAGTTTCCTTTAGGAGTGATAAAAGATGTCCTCTCTTGGTCGTCCAAGTCTAAAGGTATCTGACGATACCCTTGAAAGGCATTCAGAAAACTCATTCAAGGGTGGCCCACAGTTGCATCGACCAGCTGGTCAATCCGAGGCATAGGGAAAGGGTCTTTTGGGCAGGCTTTATTTAAGTCCGTAAAATCTACACATACACGCCACTTCTCGATCTTCTTCTTAACCACTACGGTGTTGGCCAGCCATTCAGGGTAAAAAACCTCTTTAATAGCCCCGGCCTGTTTAAGTTTCATCACCTCGTCATTTACAGCATCCGAATGTTCCTTGGATGAACGCCGAGGTGGTTGTTTCCTGGGGGTGACAGATGGATTGACATTTAGACAATGGCAGATGAAGTTCGGATCCACTCCCGGAACCTCGTAAGCATTCCAAGCGAATACATTAATGTTGTTTTTAAGAAAAACTACCAAATCCTCCTTCTCTCGAGGTGGCAATTAAGCCCTAACCTGAAAGAATTTTTTCGGATCGTCCCCAATGGGGAATTTCTCCAAATCCTCACATTTGGCCTCCTCGGCAATCCCCCTTGCTAGTAATTTCGGAGACATTGACTACTATAAACCTTCCTTGACTATGGCCGAGGACTTAGTTGCTGGCCAATACAAGATTACGGACACGAGGCACTGCCTAGCCACAAATTGGTTCCCCACCAGTTCCTCAACTTGGTCTCCAGACAAATATTTAACCTTCTGATGTAGAGTTGAAGAAACGACACCCAAGGTATGAAGCTAAGGTCTGGCGACAATGGCCGTGTAGGGGGAGTATGCATCCACCACTATGAAATCCACTTCCACCACTTCTGAGCCGGCCTGCATAGGTAACCTAATCTGGCCCTTCGGGGCAACAAGCTTCCCATCAAAACTTACTAGAGGCGAATCATAAGCTGTCAGGTCTTCAAGTTTCAAGTTTAGTCCTTTATACAGGTCAGGATACATGACTTCTACACAACTGCCCTGGTCCACCATTACCATCTTCACATCGTACCCCCCCTATTAGAAGGTTGACCACTAAAGCGTCACCATGTGGTTGGATGGTTCCAATCTTGTCCTCGTCCGAAAAACTCAATGAAGGTTGGATCTCTAATCTAGCTCTCTTCGGCTCGGAGTTGGGGTCCCCGGCTAGTGACTAGGCCACGAACATCACCCTGGCAAGTTGAGAACCAGTCCTTCCAAGTGTAGCAAATATGACATTGATTGTGCCTAACGGGGGCACTAAAGAAGTATTCACCTGACCCCCTGACCTTGACTAGTCTCCCTATCCGTTGTGTCAGTACAGAAATTGTTGTAACTTCCCCTCCTTAACCAGTTGTTCCAGATGGTTCCACAATGTTCAACAATCCTCAGTGGTATGTCCTTGGTCTTGGTGATACTGACAATGGAGGCTTTGGTTACGCCTTAAAGGATCTCCACTCATCTTGTTCGGCCATTTGAAATACGGCTCATTCTTGATCTTTTCTAAAACTTGATGCACCGATTCTCGGAACACGGTGTTTACCACCCGTGGGGCTGTAAGTCTAGATCGTCTGGTGAAATCTCACCAAGGCTTGTTATTATTGTAGCGTTCCTACTTAAAATCCATCCTCTCCTGAGGGATAACCTTTGCCCTTCCCCTTATCTTGCAACTGGTCTTCCTCAACCCTTTTATACTTATCAATTTGATCCATGAGTTGATGTATACTGGTGACAGGTTTCCCCATGAAAGACTTCCTTAAGCTGTGCTCTGCAGGCAGGCTAAGCTTGAAAGTACTGATGGCCACGTCCTTAAAATCACCCTTTATCTCGTTGAACATCTCCCAATATCGATCAGAGTATGTTTTCAGAGTTTCTCCCTTTCTCATGGACAGAGATAGCAAAGAAGTCAAAGGACGAAGAGCTCTACTACACGTAATAAAATGGGACCTAAACGTTTGGGTGAGTTCCTAAAAGGAACTGATGGAACTTGCCTTCAAACCATCAAACCACCTCATCACCACAGGCCCCAAACTAGACGGAAAAACCTTGCACATCAAGGCTTCGTTCTTGGAATGTACAACCATCTTTTGATTAAAGTGGCTAACATGTTCAACAAGGTCCAATCTGCCGTTATACAAGGTGAAAGTGGGTTGAGTGAACCGCCGAGGAAGTCTTCCTTCCTCAATCCAGTGGGTGAAGAGTGATTTGGAAATTTGGTTGAATGCTTTACTCATAGCATCATTTACTAGGCCTCTCGAAGATGAATTGTTGTTTCTGCGTCCATAGTGGTAATCTTCGTCATATGAGAAAGATTCGCTGGGAGGAGTTCTTAACCTTTGCCTGTAGTCTTTGTCCTCCTCATCATCGAAAGAGTAGTCAAAATTGGAAGGAGCTCGCCTTCTGCGCTCGTGACATAAGCTTCTCTTTAGGTGATCAATCTCCTTCTGCATGTTTCTGGCATTTTCCTCGTGAGAGGTATGGTTTTTACCTCGTGACTAACTCTTACTAGTGTGGGTAATGCGTACACTTCCCTCCCGGTCTCTCCTTTGCTCAAGTTCACGGAAATGATCTTGATGCTGAGAGCCCATAGATTCTACTAGATTTGGACCTGATCCTACCATCATTCAGCGCCTAACTCACTATTGTCCTAGTAAATTTTCCACAGACGGCGCCAATTGTAAAAACCAGATTTGAGTTCCTTACCCACTATGTGGATGGACTTAGGCCCAAAAAGCCCAAAAATAATGAATTTGTAGAGAGTGGGTTGGAAAATTGGGTTTTAGTTAATCAAATGAACTCTGAGAAGGATTCAGATGATAAGAGAATGAAAAGAAAAAAGGTTGTGTTGAAAATATCGTCCTCAGCAAAGTCCGAGGAGGTCTGTTCTTTTATATTACTCATGAGTCCAATTACAAGTTTGATTCTGGAATCTATTTTGTTTCTCCCTTTTTCTTCCCCTTTTTCTCGATCCCCCAATCTCGTTTCTTCTTTTTTCTTTTATACTCCCCCTCATTTTCATCCCCACCTTTCACTTGTATGTTAAATGGCTAGTGTTGATACTTGTCCCATTAGAACTTCCCATAAGTCCTCATGTAGTAGCTATAAAGGTGAAACACACTGTTCATGCATCACTTCTACATTAATGCGACCAGGGAGTTAGCTGCAGTGCATTTAATGCGGAGCTAGCAGCTTTCTCCCCAGATATTTTGGGGCTTTTCCTTATCTTATATCTCTACAATGCTTGTCTGCCCCAACTGAATTTCCAGGGTTATCATCCTTGTTGTCAAACCATCTTCTAGGACCTCGACCCAGTCTGGTCGAGGACGTTTTCATCCTCGGCACACTCTCCGAAGCTATTATGACCAAACCCCACCTTTTATTTATCAGCGCAATCTCCTCTAATGAAGACTTCTCCTCCTCGGACAGATCCCTGTTCTCGGCTTAGGCCACAGGCCCAATATATGGACAAATAATGAACTTCTGGGCCCAAGGGCCCTACACATATATATTAAGGTTAATTACATCCCTAACAACAAAATATTTTAAAAATTCTAACTCCATCACTGATTGTGATAATTCTTTATATATCATTTCAACGTAAAACTATTATTAGTACAGATAATATGTCATTTTATAATGCCAAAGTTACACGAAATGTTCCTATAAAAAAAAAAAAAAAAAAGTTACACAAAATGTTTTGATTTTTATATTTATTGAGTGGATAATCGTAGAAGCATTCCTCTGAAGTCATTACAATAAATATTAAGAGAAATTTCACCTTTTCACACTAAATTATACCACATTTTATACCTTCTCATTTGAACTATCAAAATGCTCGATTGAACCCCCTCTCCCCCCCCCCCCCCCCTTCCCCTCCCAAAGAAGTTATAACTCTATAATACTTAACCCCTTATTGTCTATTTTGGGGTTAAGTTTAATGAAATTTAGTATTAAAAAATCAATTTATCCCTCCCTCCAAAACATATGGTAGAAGGTAAATTGGTCTTATAATACTATATTTAGTTATACTGAACCATACAATTCTTATAGTTCAAGAAATAAGTGTAAAATGGAGTATAGTTTTCTAAGGTGGAAAAATGTAATTTCTCGTTAACGACTTAAGTTTCATAGATGCATTTGCAGCACCATTTGAGTAAAACTACATCAAAGAAAATTTTTTGTAATTCACATTGAGAGGAAATGCCTATTTAATAAGTTCATGCTTTGTTTTTTCCTTAGGCCACAGGGCTCAGTTTCATTAGCAACCCGAACCATATCAACAAAATTCAGCAAAAATAATATTGGACTTTGGGCCAAACAAAATTAAAGCCTAAAAGGGATGTTCGAAACCCTTAAAGCTACACAAATTGGGCTTTTTGCCTTATAACCCTTAAAGTTTTCAACTTGGACCCAAGCTTTCTATGGTACACACAATTTGTTCGCAAGCCTAAAACCTATACCTCAATAGATTCGGCTACGAGGCCCATGTCTTCTTCTGTACATGGAATGGGTTTGCAAGCCCAAGTTCGCTACTTTACAAAATGAGTTCTAACTAATCCCAAACCTCCTCCACCTCACCATAAGTTTGAAGCCTGTAAGTTTTTTCTCATTAAGGGCATGTTTGGTAGGCTGTAATAGATACTGTAATGTAATAGATATTCCTATGGCATAACTATTCGGTTGTTTGGTTATATTTTTATTATAATGAATAGTTATTCCTAATGAATAGCTATTCTTCAAAATAAGGAATAACTATTCCTTATCAAAAGTACTAAATATCTATTCCTTCACCTTATATAATAACTTTTTAAAAAAATTTCCTAAAAAACCATCAGTTGCCACATCTTCAAAAGGAAAGAAAATAAATTTTCCTTCTTGTTATTATTATATCTATTCCTTCACCTTATATAATAACTTTTTAAAAAAAATTCCTAAAAAACCATCAGTTGCCACATCTTCAAAAGAAAAGAAAATAAATTTTCCTTCTTGTTATTATTAGCTCTATTTTGGACACCCTAAAATAAATGTATTTTAGGAAATTTGATTTAAAAATGATTTTAATCAGGCATTTTTTTTGTACCTTACTAAATTGTGAATGCATATTCAGAATTTTATTTTTAAATGGTCATCAAACTAATGAATAGTAATACTTATTACATTCCAACTTAATGTATTCCTTGTAATACTTGTTCCTATTCTCATGTAATAATCATTACAGTGTACCAAACGTGCCCTAAAAGAATCAAGATTGATTGCCTATATCTTTTTGTGGTGGGCCTTCCTGATAAAAGTCCATATTTACATAAAATGGACCTTGGAAAGAAAATCCATCAAAAAGCAACTTAAACCATTTGGGATATTGTAATAATGAAGGCCCATATATAAATCTCAAAGGAACAAGACATTGGACTTGTTCAAATAAAGAGGTGGCCTAAAAAAAACCAGGAAATTGTTGGAGGAGATTTTCTACCCAAAAAGAGAGAGAGAGACTAAGAGCCGTGTGAGAAGAAGGCCAACCTTTTCATGCTTCCAGATCATGGAAACACAAGACCTTCACTCCCCTCACCTATCATCTCATTTTTGAAAGAAAAGACTATTGCTTTGAAAATTTCGGCCAAAGCTTGGAGTAGGCATGATTGAAACTCAATGGAAGACTAGGAGTTCGCAATTTTCTACGAGCATATAACTATAGCAAGAAGAAGTTTCATCACAAGACTTCATTCCATGACCCAAGTTCAACAGTTTTCAAGAGGGAACTTGAGAATTCTTGGTTTGGAGGGTTCAAAGCTGTGTTTAAGTGACTTTAGTGATTGCGGGGTTAACTGGATGCATGAATCTTGGCATGTCATCAAGCATGAAAGGGTTGGTATATAAATCTCAAAGGAACAAGACATTGGACTTGTTCAAATAAAGAGGTGGCCTAAAAAAAACCAGGAAATTGTTGGAGGAGATTTTCTACCCAAAAAGAGAGAGAGAGACTAAGAGCCGTGTGAGAAGAAGGCCAACCTTTTCATGCTTCCAGATCATGGAAACACAAGACCTTCACTCCCCTCACCTATCATCTCATTTTTGAAAGAAAAGACTATTGCTTTGAAAATTTCGGCCAAAGCTTGGAGTAGGCATGATTGAAACTCAATGGAAGACTAGGAGTTCGCAATTTTCTACGAGCATATAACTATAGCAAGAAGAAGTTTCATCACAAGACTTCATTCCATGACCCAAGTTCAACAGTTTTCAAGAGGGAACTTGAGAATTCTTGGTTTGGAGGGTTCAAAGCTGTGTTTAAGTGACTTTAGTGATTGCGGGGTTAACTGGATGCATGAATCTTGGCATGTCATCAAGCATGAAAGGGTTGGTATATAAATCTCAAAGGAACAAGATATTGGACTTGTTCAAATAAAGAGGTGGCCTAAAAAAAACCAGGAAATTGTTGGAGGAGATTTTCTACCCAAAAAGAGAGAGAGAGACTAAGAGCCGTGTGAGAAGAAGGCCAACCTTTTCATGCTTCCAGATCATGGAAACACAAGACCTTCACTCCCCTCACCTATCATCTCATTTTTGAAAGAAAAGACTATTGCTTTGAAAATTTCGGCCAAAGCTTGGAGTAGGCATGATTGAAACTCAATGGAAGACTAGGAGTTCGCAATTTTCTACGAGCATATAACTATAGCAAGAAGAAGTTTCATCACAAGACTTCATTCCATGACCCAAGTTCAACAGTTTTCAAGAGGGAACTTGAGAATTCTTGGTTTGGAGGGTTCAAAGTTGTGTTTAAGTGACTTTAGTGATTGCGGGGTTAACTGGATGCATGAATCTTGGCATGTCATCAAGCATGAAAGGGTTGGTATACATCAAGAATTGCTTGGTAAAACAAAAAATAATATCTTGCACTCAGTTGATCTTAGTATGGTTGTTCTTCCTTCTCTTTTCCTGAACTTAATCAGGCATTCAATGTACGCCCCAAGACCAAACACCCCTTGCTCTAGTGGCCAGGACGGCCTGCACCATTAAGGAAAGTAGATCAAGTGACTTGAAGTAAAATACCTTAGCAAAGAACTAGGTAGAAAACCACAAAACACTCAACCCCAACAAGTTGAAACCTTCCCCTCATTTCACATTTTTTCTCTCTTAGTAAAGGAGATTAAGAACTCAACATATTTCAAGGAAAACCAACAAAAACCACGGAACCAAGAATTGCATATACTCAAAAAATATTCTTTCTCAAAATGGGGAAAAACCCTCATAGCACTAAAAGAATCCTTCAAGTAAGCAAAATTCCTTTATTAAGGGAAGCCTATATATTCATCTAGTGGTGGCAATTTTTATCCATTTTCATGAATTCACCTATTATCCACTTTATTTGGATAAGTCTTGACCCAACCCATTTGAATATTTGGGTTAAATGGGTAAAAACCCATTTGGTTATTTAATTAGATGGGTCTAAATGGATAAACCCACTAATACTCACTAAACTCATCTAAAATTTAAATAAACAACATAAAATCTAAATTTCTAGAAAATGACTAAAATACTCCCGAAACCTAAAAAATGTCCAAAATACCCCCAAACCTAAAAATTACCAAAATACCCCAAAACCAAAAAATGACCAAAATACCACTAAAACCCAAAAAAATGTCCAAAATACCCCAAAAACCCAGCAAATGACCAAAATACCCCCTAAAACCTAAAAATTACCAAAATACCCCAAAAACCCAAAAACTGACCAAAAAACCTTTGAAATCCAAAAAATGACCAAAATACCCCTAAAACCTAAAAATTACTAAAATACCACCAAAACCCAAAAAATGACTAAAATACCCCCGAAACATAAAAATGACCAAAATACCTCCAAAACCTAAAAAATAACCAAAATACCACTGAAACCCAAAAGATGACTAGAATATTCCAAAACCCAAAAAATGACCAAAATAATTCATCAAGTCAGTACCTAATAGAATGGGTTTGACCAAATTCTCACTGTACACAGCTAGAATGCAGAAACACCATCTCTTTCGCTACACTGTTCTTTTAACTTATAACTATCGAAGAACTTATCCTATATTATTAGTTTGAAGCCATATTATCCATTCCATAAATATTAATAGGCTAATTGCATCATACTATATCAAATCCATTGCTATAAAAATTAAAATTCAAAAAGCCCAAAATTGTTCTATATTCTAACATAACGTATTAATTAACCAGTTGATGAGAAACTAAATAAAAAAAATTAAAAAGAAATAAAAGAAAAAAACTTTTCCCGTGTTTCCTCTGTTTTTTCCTGTGTTACATTGCTTTAGGCTTACTCACTAGCAGAGGCATCCTCTCTCTTTCTCTAACTCTCTCACCCAAAACCTGACCCGACCCATTCTCCACTGTTGGTTTCTTCCAACTCTTCATCCCCAATTTCTTCAATTCAAAACAGAATTCCGTGATTTGATTCAAAATTTCCTGTCTAGTTAACAGATTACGCTCTGAGAAAGTACTCTTTAGCTGCGGTTTTCGGCCATCCCTGAACGAATTCTCCAATAACTCACCATCCAAATGCTTCTTTTTCTTCTTCTCTGTGCTTGGCTTCATTGCTGCTTTCTTTGAATTCATACTACCATTAGGAATAGGAGCAAAAACATTAGGATTCTTGTTCTCACTGTCTTTATTGGATCCTTTAGTCTTCAAAGACTTTGGATTGGGAATTTTTGCAGCAGCTGAAGTTGAATTTATTTCTTTCCCTTTCAGCTTCACATCTCTGCGGGAACAAGAAATAAATAGTATCCAATTAACAAACTTAGCTTAATTTGAATATGATTTGAAACAACAACAATGTTACAAAAACAACAAATTTCACAACTTGTTGAGGTGGGAGACTGCGATTACATCTTTTTCATTAGGATTATCATTGACATCACTTTTATTGTACGCCAATCCCAACCTAACATCCTAACCATTGTGAAATTTGTCGTATCTTTAAACTTATTGCTAAAACAATTGATTATCCTGCATGTTCCTTGAGGTTTAGGATTTGAAATATACCTCCGATTCCTATCCCTGAAAGAAAGCATTTCTGAAATGGACACTGATCTTAGAAGCTTAGCCTGAAAAAAAGAAGGAAAAAAACCGAATTAGAATTCGACAAGCTTTGCTTAGATTCGTTGTATAGTTATCTTAGAAAACTAATTGAAATTACATAAAAAGTTTACAAAATTTACAAACCTTCAAATAGGCTATTGGTTTAAAAAAATCTTCTGCATTCTTCCGATGCTTGCAATCTGAAACGCCAAAAGCAAAAATTAAACCCAAAAAAAAATAATAATAATAAGGGTAGGATTCATAATTTTCGTTTTCCATTTGGCTTTCTTGGGAAACGAACATGGAGTAAGTGGGTCTGACCTGGATTGCAGAACCATGCTTGATCGTCAGTGGGTTCGTCTGGAGCAGAGAGATCGACCCATCGAGGTGCATCGAAGTTCTCGTAGGTGTCATCTTCCACAAATATGGATTCCACGCTATTCCAATCAATTTTTTCCGGTTCCATGCCTTTGAAATTGAAGAACTGATCTACAAAATGAGGAAAAAAGAGAGAGTTAAAAGCAGGAGTGGAATTTTATCGTGAGATAAATAGAATTAGAAAAAGATTTGAGTAAGCTTTGTCTGAGTAGTCGCTTTGATCTTATCTTCGTGAAGAAATGTAGAATATTTGAGCAGAGAGAGGGAGAGAGATCGTGAAAGAGTAGTGAGTGTGATTGTTTGGATTTTGAAGGAGCTACAGCGATTTTTGTAACGCCACAGCAAATAGGGTTTTTAAAACATTTCTGACCGTTGGGCTATCACGTTCTCTCTCTCGCCTCATTTTGAGTAATTATTGCATGTATTGGCATACCACATCAATTCCCGTTGCAAGTGCTCTTTTTTCTTTTTCTTTTCTTTTCTTTTTTTTTTTGGAAAAAGACGAAATTTTAGTACAAAATTTTGTACGCCGCTGATATTTGGCCAAAATATTTAACAATTTATCACTTTTTTGAAATTCGAATTTGTGAAATCTGAGTTTGACATAAAACTCGAGTTTTAAAAACTCAAGTTCTATAAAAAAGACCGTTGACGTGAATTATTTTAATTAAAAAAATGACATATGGAACCCGAGTTTATGAAACTCGAGTTCTATGCAATGTGTTACTCGAGTATATAAAACTTGAGTACCACATCCCACATGACACACACAGCCACACATTATTTGCCTTACCACCTTCTGCCACTCACCCCACTAGCCATAACTAAGGGTGGCAAATGGGCGGGTTGGGTCATAAATGGGTTTGATGTATAATTACCCATTTATCCATTTATAACTCGTTTATATATAAATTAATTATTCATTACCAATCCAACTCATTTAATTAGTAACCCAATCATTTAACCCAATATAACCCAAATACCTTTAAAATTACTTAAATACCCTCTTGACCTCCTAAATTACCAAAATAGCCTTAAATACCTAAAATGATGCTCTACACTTCCAAAATTACCAATATACCCTTAAACATCCAAAATTATCCCCAAAATCTCTCAAATGAGAAAAATATCGCAAAAATCTCTAAAATGAGCAAAATACCCATGAAACCTCTAAAATAACCAAAATACCCCCGATATCTCTAAAATTACCAAATATGCTCAAAAACCACTAAAGTGACCAAAATATCCCCAAAATCTCTAAAATGAGTAAAAAATACAAATGAAACCTCTAAAATGACCAAAATACCCCCAATATCTCTAAATCACCAAATATGCATAAAAACCACTAAAATGACCAAAATACCTCCAAAATCTTTAAAATGAGAAAATACCTCCCAAAACCTCTAAAATGTCTAAAATATCCCCAAAACATAAAAAATTACCAAAATACCCCCAAAACCTAAAAATTACCAAAATACTCCCAAAACTTGAAAATTTTACCAAATTACCCCTTAACCTAAAAAATGGCCGAAATACCCTTAAACCTAAAAAATGACTAAAATACCCCCAAAACCCATAAAATGACAAAAATACCCCCAAAACCTAAAAAAAATAACCGAAATACCTCCAAAACCTAAAATTACCAAAATACCCCCTAAACTTAAAAAATGGCCGAAATACCTAAAACCTAAAAAATGACTAAAAGTCTAAAAGTCTAAAATACCCCCTCAAGAAACCTAAAAATTACCAAAATACCCCAAAAATTCATAAAATTACCAAAATACCCCTTAAACTTAAAAAAATGATCGAAATACCCTGAAACCTAAAAAATGAATAAAATACCTCCAAAACCTAAAAAATGATCAAAATACCTCCAAAACCTAAAAAATAACCGAAATATCCCTAAAACCTAAAAATTATCAAAATACACACTAAACCTAAAAAATGACCAAAATACCCCATAAACCTAGAAAATTATCGAAATACCTCTGAAACCTAAAAAATGACTGAAATGCCCCCGAAACCTAAAAAATTATCAAAATACCCTGAAACCTAAAAAATGATCAAAATACCCCAAAACCTAAAAAATGACCAAAATAACCCCAAAACCTTAAAAAAATGATAGATAAAATTCCCTAAAACCTAAATTATAACCAAAATACCACTAAACATGTAAGATGACCAAAATAGAGGTTTGGGGTATTTTGATGTTTCAAGGATATTTTCGATAAATTAAAGGTTCTAAGAGTATTTCAGTCATTTTATAGGTTTTGAGGGAATTTCGGTAATTTGTTAAGTTTTGGGGTCATTTTGATCATTTTTTAGATTCTAAGGGTATTTCAATCATTTTTTAGGTTTATGAGAGCATTTTTGTCATCTTTTAGGTTTTAGGGGTATTTCAATAATTTTTAGATTTTTTGGTTATTTCAATAAATTCTAGGTTTCAGAAGTATTTTGGTAATTTTTAGGTTTTGGGGTATTTTGGTCATTTTTTAGGTTTCGGGGATATTTTGGTCATTTTTTGGGTTTTGGGGATATTTTGGTCATTTTTAGGTTTCGGGGGTATTTTGGTCATTTTTTGAGTTTTTGGGGTATTTTGGTCATTTTTTGGGTTTTGGAGGTGTGGGGGTGAAAGATCAGGGAGCCCATATCTATGTATATGTTGGGCCAAGGGCCCAGTCTGACTCTAAATAACCTGAGGACGGGAAAACACTTCCATAAAGGTCTGTGTTAGTAAGTGAAGAAATGAAATCCGATCAGAGCCACTCCGGGGGTGGTTCGAGGAAGAACCCCTCCTCAACCAGGCAAGGCCGAGGACAAAGGGTATTGTCTGCCATTAAGAGAGACACTCCAGACCATTCCTTGGAAGAGGATAGTATTAAGAAAGAACAGGACAAAGGAAAGCCTAGAAATATCTAAGAGAAAGCTGCTACCATCGCATTAAATGCTCTGCAATTTACTGAACCGTGTTTTTCAGCCTTACAATTACTCCCAAAGACTTTAGGGAGGGGCTAATGGGACAAGTACCAGCACTATCAATCTAAATCTACACGTGGACGGTGAAAATGAAAGGAATAGAGTATAAAATAGAGGAGAAGGGAAAAAAAAGGGGGCCCAGAGGTGAGGAACCTAGGTGCCAGACTTGTAACAAAGTTCTAAGAGCAATATTTAAGAATCAATCTCCTCGAATAAGATCCGAGGACGTTTTTCCCTAGTAAACTCTGGTTGTCTTTCTTTCTTTATCATCAAGATCCAACGGGCGATTATCTAATTCGTAAAAGCCTAGGTTTTCAACACATTCTCTACAAATTTATTATTTGGGCTTTTTTGGGCTTAAGTCTGTATCTCTGTTACACTAGAAGCTCAAATTATGACCTTACAGGTTTTGGGAGTATTTTGGTAATTTTTAAGTTTTGGGGGTATTTTGATCTTTTTTTTTTTGTTTTTGGGGGTATTTTGGTAATTTTTAGGTTTTTATGGTATTTTGGTCATTTTTGGGGTTTTAGGGGTATTTTTGTAATTTTTAGGTTTCAAAGGTATTTTGGTCATTTTTTGGGTTTTAGGAGTATTTTGGTAATTTTTAGGTTTTGGGGGGTATTTTGGATATTTTTTAGGTTTCGGGGAGTATTTTGGTTATTTTTTGGATTTTGGTAATTTTTAGTCGTGGGTATTTTGGTCGTTTTTTGGGTTTTTTGGGTATTTTTGTAATTTTAAGGTTTCAGTAGTATTTTGGTCATTTTTGGGTTTTCGGGGTATTTTTGTACTTTTAAGGTTTCGGGGGTATTTTGGTCATTTTTTTAGGTTTCGGGGTATTTTTGGTCATTTTTTGGGTTTTTGGGGTATTTTTGTAATTTTTAGGTTTTTTGAGTATTTTAGTCATTTTTTAGGTTTTGGGGGTATTTTGGTTATTTTCGAGAAATTTAGATTTTTTATTTTTTATTTAAATTTTAAATGGGTTTTAGTGGGTATTAGTGGGTTTATCCATTAAGACCCATATAATTAAATAACCTAAAGGGTCTTTACCCATTTAACCAAAATATTCAAATGTGTTGGGTTAAAACTTATCCAAATTAGGTGAGTAATAGGTGAGTTCATGAATATGGATAAAAATTGCTACTTCTAGCCATAACCAACAAACTTCTGCCACCAGAGATCAAAATGTTCATCACCGATCCTTCGCCCTAACTCTGACGACCACAACAAACGTTGGTTGGAATCATTAACTAGCTCTGGCAACTGCTTTTTGGGTCTCGCAACATTATTCTATTGTTGCCAAACCATGATTCCGTTGTGGTTCTAGTCGTCTTCCTACAGCAACCCGCCACCAGATTTCCTTCCTTGGGTACCAATATGCTCTTCTATGGTTCAACTCCTTATCTTTGGTCTGATATAACTTGATTCTTAGTTTGGGTAATCCTTGTCGGAACCCTTTGTTAGGATATGTGCCCTTTAAATTCTATTGTATGATGTTATGTATGACATTATGTTGTGATTAATAAAGTTGTTCTATTATTATCTAAAATAATTGTAACATGAATATTTGGACATTATCATGTCCATGAGATGCATAGTATGTGATTCATGTGATTTAATCACAGAAGATATAAATCATAAGTTCTTTGTAAACTCAGAATTTTAGTTCGTAGTCGGTGATGAAATTGAGCATTTCATCTGCGAAGATTACAACATATTAACTAAGATGATTTGTCTTGATCATGGAAGTAGAGATTTCTAGTTGATATGTTGATATGTTTGTTGACACCTATTTTGCAACCCGCATTTAACCTCACATGGAGGGTAAAATGGTAATTTCACTTTGGAAATATGCATCTTGATTCTGGTAATTAGATCCTTACTCTCATTTCACCAAAATGATCTTGATATTGGAATGATCAAATCGACTGGTCATAAGCCCAAAACGAACCACCAGATTAAAAGTTATCATTAAATCAAGTTTTAATAGCTGAGATGCATCATCACAAATTGAGTCCGACTATATGTGATTATGAACAATTGATTTCAATTTATTATAAGTATAATCAATTTGAGAACAATGATGTGTCATAATTTGATTGGTTAGGACTACATTTTATGGTAAGGTTGCACACACTTAATTAACTAGATAGTTAAACATTAATTATTCAATGAGTAATTTGTGCAATTATCTTTTAATTAGAGTAAATTTGGAACAATTAAATCTGAAATGGGAGTGATTTGAGCCATTTAATGTTAATTGGGAGCTAAATTGGGACATATTAATGTTAATTGTGCTGAAATCATTTTCTAACAAATAACCTCTGCTCACCATTTCATCGATATCTCTCATAATATTTTGAATCTGTGAATGAGGTTAATTTTCCCAGAAACTAGACATCCGGGGTTTCAATTTGGGCACAAGAACAAGACAATTCGAATTAGAATTGAGCCAGATATAATTATTCGAAATTGGCTCTGCAAGCTGTTACAGCAGCTACGAGAAAACCGAATTTTGGCATGCTCCTCACTCCCACCAATCTTTCTATTTAATGCACCAGATTTTCCCCAAAGCTAAAATGAGGTCTAGGTTCATGATTCTTTATCAACCCTCATTAAATGGCCTTCCATTATATTTCCTCCACCACTACTATATAAACCCTCCCCTTCCTTCATTCCAGGACACAAAAACCCCCTCTCTTATCTTTTCTTGAGTTCTAGTGAAGTTGAGTAGTCTTGTCATATCTTGGTCTTCCTAAAACTCAAGTTATTGAGTGAGACTCACTCTCCCTCTCCTAACACTTCTTTTCCTTCACCCTTAGGACCTTTACCAAAAGTTCCCTCCTCTACCATATGGATCTTGCATGAAGGTATAATCCCCTTCCCTAACTATTTGTTTATGTTGTCATGATGAGAATTTAAGATTAAAGCATGATAATAATTATTTAAATTTCCTTGAATATGTTTGAATGTTCTTAATTGTTCTTATGTGTTCTTCACATGTTCTTGGTTGTTCATCACATGTTCATGCATATCACAAGTTTTAATCTTAAATCCACATCAAAAATATGAAAAACATGTTTGTTTAATAATTCTTTTAAATCCTTGAATCTAGGTTGTCACCATCCACACACATTCACTAGAATTTATTTTTCAATCCAAATGCAATGTTTAATAAATTGAATTAGGGTTTATCACATGTACACACATTAAATTCAACATGTAAATTGATTGACATATTAGATGATATGATATGAATGTTGGCCACTATAATCTAGAAGACCGGTTTCACCGGGCAAGGTGGGTGCCTAACACCTTCCCACCTTGTAACATAGCCTCCGAGCTTAGATCAAAGATTAGTAGATCAAATACTTATCCATGTAATTTTCGATTTTTAGATTATAATTAGAAAACAAAGCCATATACTTTATCTTATATTGTATCTAGGATCAAAGTCATGTAATCTTCCTATGATCAATATAAATTCAATTATAAATTAATAAAATGAGGAATCTTTCAATTATGGTTTTCTTATTTTTCCAATAATTAAATAAGTGGCGACTCCATTGTAAAACCCTTAATCTAATGGGGGAAATATAACTAGTCGAACCTCCATTTTGAGAGGCAATAACACGACTCCACCCATTCACGTGGATTTGGCCCAACATCTTATAAAAACGGACCGGGGGCGCAGTCTCTCACAATATTTTAAGTGTTATGACATATTAAACTGAACCGCTATGAGATTTATTATTCTACTAACGACTGTCAAATGAATAATAAATCTCACAACTTCTATTTACATCAACTCTTAATCCTGAGAGAATAATGAATCTGATCATGAAGTGTAGGTTGCTTTGATATATCAGGAGTGAGATCTAAAATCATGATCAAAACCTCAGTATGTTAGGCAGCCACATTTAATGTTAAAGGAACATATATTCTCAAGATGAAATTCATAATCTCTTAACGGAGATATAAAATATTCCCTTGAAATAAGTTTAATTTGTTCAGTTATTCAGAGTGTTAGGTCTAACTACTTTAGTAAGGAGTTACTAAAGTAAACATTTATGAAATTGGATTTCATAAGTATATGATGAATAACTTAAAGGATTAAACCAAGTACTCAAAGATTAAGATATAGTAATCTTCAAAGTGGCAGTCAATATTCATGACTTTGTATTACTACGAATATTTTATGAAGAGGTTGTATGTATAATAAAGTCTTGGGATATACTTTATTAATAAGACCTAGAGTGCAATTATATTTATATAGTGGTATTAAATATAATTAATGGTAATTTTAGGCTTGTTAAGTGTTGACAGAAAGGCCCAAAACCCATTGGAGTTAGTGTCTTATTTGTTCCCTTTTAATTACACTCCAAGCCATATATTAAAGCCCAATTGGAATGGCCCAAAAAGCTAGCCCAATTAGATAATCAGTTATAAGGAGAGAAACATACAAAATTTTGAAAGAGAATGAAATGGTGTGTATGTGATTGTAAGCCACTTTCTTATTCTCCCTTGAGCATATACATATAAACTGATTGAGAGACCACACTTCTTGGGCACAAGTGGAATTTGAGTGAAAATTAAGAGTGTTCCTAAGTACTTATAATATTTGATTTTGAATTTCACCGCACCAAGGTACACTCTCTTGTTCTTATATTCTAAAATTTACATAGTACATGTTATCAATTACAAATGAAGTAGATTCATTTATTTTCCGCTGTGTATGTTTTGTATGTGATACAAACATGTATTTTTCCAACACCCTTTTCTTTGTTGATTTGGTAATTTTGTTTTGGAACCTAATGTTGTTTGTGTTACTGGGGCATTTGGCAGATCATGGTGTTGAGATCGGCGTGTGTAGTGTGGTGGGGATGTGGCAGATAGATGTCTTGATTTCTAAGTTTGCAATGGGATGCTTCACAAAAATAGCTTCTTAATCTGGAATACTTGATTTTCTAGTTTTATTTACAAGGAACTCGAGTTCCACGTGTAGTTTTTTAATTAAAAAATTCCAATTCAATGGGTGCCATCGTGGTATTTTTTTTTATGGAACTCGAGTTTCTGGAACTTGAGTTACATGTCAAACTCGAGTTTCATGAACTCGAGTTTTAAAAAGGTGGTAGATTGCTGATTATTTTGAAAACAGTAGTAGATTGCAAAATATTTTGGCCAAAGATGGTATTTGGCCAAATTTTGTATATGTTGTTGATGTGATAAGTGGTTATTAATAAGCGAAAAAGTGATATTTGTGGTGAACCTAATGAGAATCAGTAAAAAAATTATCACAATAAGAATTTTTTTTTAAGTTATCAGTAAAAAAATTATCACAATAACAATTTTTTAAAAAGTTGTAAAATATTTTGCATATCTAACTCTTTGTAATGACCTTATCAAAAAAAAAAAAAAAAAACTCTTTGTAACGACATATAACCCTTACAAATAGCAACTTTTTTGTAGCGCCCAAGCTCAGGCCAAAACTCCCAAGATAACTTAAGTACTTTTTATTTTATATATATATATATATATATATATATATATCCACTCACACACACGAGGATCTTTTAAATTTTTTTTTAAAATAGTTATTTCAAAGTAATTAGAAACAATAAGACTAGTAGATGAAAGTCTTATAGATGCAAGTTATAAGCCCACCTAAAATTCTTTTTGTAGCTTAGCATCTTGTTCACATTTCCCCAATCTCATTACTTTACTAAATGGGGGTAATCTTATATTACTTACTGGTAAAGTCTCTGATGGTTGAATAAAAGATTTGGGATTCAATTCTCGCCTACACTAAAAATCGATTGATGTCTTAGTTTGATGATAAAGAGCTATCATCAGGAGCGGATGCCATAAGTTGAAACTCTCTAAAAAAAAATTGCTTATTGGTGGGGAATATAATAACTTATCCAATTAACAAAATTGTCCATGGTAATAAATTTAATTTACAAAACCCTAATATATTTTCAAAGCCTATCCCCTCTCTCTCATTAAACTCAAATCCCAGCCTCTCTCTCTCTCTCTCTCTCTCTCTCTCTCTCTCTCTCTCTCTCTAAAAGAAAATTACAAACTCTAAACCATGTAGACACCGCATTTTGTACCTTTTACGACTCGAGCCCCCGTTCCCCAACTATGTCAAAATTCTAAGGCCCAAGATTGATTTAGAGTGTCCAATCAGATTACAAATTAACTTAAGAGGTGTTAAAATCGAAAATATAACTTTTTAATAAAAAAATAAATCTTTTTTGGAAAGTAAAAGGCCAAGGAAACCCTTGACTTGCGTACGCTGGCCAAAACTTGCATACGCAAGTCTGATGTATGTGTGCAAAGGCATGGACTTGCGCACACAACTAGGGTTTCAAAAACCTATGAAATATAAGTTTTCTGCATTAATGTTGAGGTTTGGAATGAATCCCACATTGTCTGGGAAGCCAAACCCCTATTTTCTCACTATATAAAGCCATACATGGCACATTTTCAAAACATATAGAAAATCCTAAGGGAAAACCTAAGATTCACTAGAAATAATGAATCAAAGAGAGATTTTTTTACAAAACATGCTCAAGTCAATTTTATTTTGATTGCGTAAATACACTTTTAGTCCCTACATTTTGACTTTTTTCCATTTTGGTCCTTACATTTTCATTTTACCACTTTTAGTCCCTAAACTAATTAACGTGTGACATTTAAGTCCTTACCGTCACCCAACTAATTGAAAAAGTTGATGTGGCTAACAGCACTATTAAAATAATAATTAAAAAACCTATTTTGGCATTAAAAAATGCCACATCAACATCTAAATTAAAAAATATATATATTAATTTTAACTAAATAAAAAAATTAGGCGTAAATGCATCTATTTTTTTTTTTAATTAATCAAACAAATTTAACAAATTAAAAAAGAAAACAACAGAATTAAAATTGAATACATAAATTTAGATCTGAGCTCATCTTCAACAAGAACACAATGAACACAAACCTAGATTTAAATATAAGAATCACACACCCAAATTTTCTAGGATTTTCTTGCTCTTTCTTGTCAACCAAACACAAACCCAGCAATTGATCTTTCTTGTCAACCAAACACAAAAAAAAAAAAACACAAACCCAAACTCCAACAAGAATTCAATTTCGAAGAGAAGCTTCCAAATCTGTTCGATCAAATAACAATCACTTGCAGCTTTTTCGAATTTCTGAGCTTTGACTAGCTCAGTGACATGCTTCAACATCTGTTGTGCCATGTGGATCCACGACTCAAGGATTTGAAGTGTGGTGTACACCGTCTCTGATCGTATGGACTCTTTTTCAAGTAGTGAAGCTCGGTTGGCTTGCAAATGGCATCGTATTCTAGGTTCAGCTCTCCCAAGCGTAGAGTGTACGGGCATGTCCTCATCTCGCACTCGATGAAATACAATATCTTTTCAACAATGTCTTTGGACATTGTAGTGGCGATGGCAGATCGGACCTTTTGGTGGTAGATCGAACCATGGCGAGCAACCCCTTGTTCATTTAAGATGTGCTTGCTGTTTTGTTGTTGCTGGATTTGCAGAGAAATTTTGGGAATATTTTGTTGAGGTTTTAGGTTTGATTTTTTGGGTTATTTGATGAGTTTATAGAGATATTTTTGGAGATTCATCTAGAAATTTTTTTCCTGGTTTTTTCAATGGTTTTTTTTTTTTTTTTTTGTGGCTTTTCTATAGATTTTTCATGAGTATTTGGCTGGGACTTTGAGTGTTTTTCTATGGAGAGGGTAGAGACATGAGAGGGGAGATCTTAAGAACCTGGAGTTTGTTTTTTTTTTTTTTTTTTTTCCTAGTGGAGTTATTGGGGAGGTTTTTGCTGGTTTTGGTGGTGTTTGGTTGAATGTTTTTGTTGGTAATTTGTGTTTGGTTCTAAGTGTAAGAAAATGCGAGAAAAGTTTCTTGTCGGTTTTTTTTTTTTTTTTTTTTTTTTTTTTTTTTTTTTTTTTTTTTTTTTTTTCTGGGTTTGTGTTAATGTGATTGAATTCTCTGTGTTTGTATTCCTTCTTGTTCATGTTTAAGATGAAACTAGATCTGAATTCATGTGAATTTTGGGTTTTAATTTTGTTTTTTTGTTTTTGTTTTTGTTTTTGTTTTTGTTTTTGTTTTTTTTCATTTTTCATTTTGTTTAAATTGATAAATAAATTTTAAAAAATCAAAGGTTGTGTGGAAGCTGATGTGTTTTTTTTAATTACCATTCTATGCTGATGTGGCATTTTTAAATATTATTTTATTGGTCATGTCAGCATTTAGTGAACCAACAGTAAACTCTGTTTGCCACATCAACTTTTTCAGTTAATTAGGTGACGGTAAGGACTTAAATGTCACGTATTAATTGGTTTAGGGACTAAAAGTGATAAAATGAAAATGTAATGACCAAAATGGAAAAAGGCCAAAATGTAGGGACCAAATGTGCATTTACGCCTATTTTGATTGAGACCTTTTCTAGTCTTGATCCTTGAGTTTTGAAGTTTACTAATAATTTTTGTTTGGCTGTGAATAGATTAACTAAGGAGAACAGTCAAAATCAAGCTTGAAAAGCCTTGTTTGAAGTATTAAGTTCAAAACTCTTTTCTTGCATTTCTGCTTTAATCTTGTTTTTAATCTTGTTTCCCTGCTTGGTTTATGTTTAGATATGTTTGTTTAGGTTAGTTTTACTTAGTCTTTCTGTTTTAAAGCATGCTAGGTTGCTAGATTCGTTGTTCTTTCATTTTCTATTCTTACTTTCTGGGTTAGGGTTCTTTTGGGCGTGTCTGTGTGCGCATGCTTCTACATGCATATGCAGGCTCTAAGTATGCATACGCATACAACTGGCCTGCGTACACAAGCCTATGTATGCGCACGCATACTGATACCCAAAAACCCTAATTGTACGCAGGCCAGTTGTATGCGCACGCATATTGATACCCAAAAACCCTAATTCAGGTTTTTTGCTTTTATTTCTTTTTTTCTTTCATATCATATGCTTATGTTTTGTTCTACTTTATGCTTTCTAAGTCTCCATTCCTCTGTTTAGTTGTTTTTTGTCTTCAACATGCTAGATCATGGTTTCCTTCCTTTTCTTATTTTAATACCATGAACATGCATATAACATGATCATGCATTGATGCCATAAGTGCTGTGATGCAGTGAAGAAAGACATGCATTCACATAAACATGCATTGGTATAACCATGTTCGTTTGATGATTTGTTCTTAATGTAATCACATGTTTATTTAAATCTTGTCATGTTTGTACTTTTTACACTTATTGCCTTGTTTGAATAAGTTGTTTGCTATGAAATGTCACGTTGTATGCTTAGATGTATGCTAGTGTGTGTGTGTGTGTGTGTGTTAAGATGCAATGTTGAATGTGCCTATAATGGATTAAGATATAGGACATAATGAGTGGAAGCCGACCCACGGGTCCAGTGGTTTTAGATGCCTAACAAATCGTACCTAAACTCCAAACTCATACTCTAGTAGTAAGACTAGTCCTTCCACGTAAGGGCATTGTATTCATGGTTCCTAGACCATAAAGTTTGGTGGTGACTCCTTGTTTTTTTTTCCCGCCCCAGTCCACTCAGTCGAGGCATACTCACCCCGTTGCACCCACAACCCTAGCCTCTCTCTCTCTCTCTCTCTCCCCAAATCCTAAGACTTTGGTGCTCCTGATAGACCACCACCATTGTTGTCATCATCAATGCTTTCCTTCTTCAATGTCCCTCTCTCCTCTCCCACGGTATACACCATTGTTGTTGTCATTGCCCATTGTTTTAAATTTGATTCCATTGATTCCAAATTTCAATTTTGATTTTCGATTAAATGTACTAAGCCCTAGAGTTTCAATTTCGTCTCCTTCGTCTATAGTTTGTCGGTGGTCTGACGCTTGAATCCATCTCATCTCTTTCACTATATATGTGTGTGTGTGTGTGTACAAGAACACGAAAGGATGGTGGAGAACATTCTAGAATTTTGGTTTGTTCTCTATTTGGTGGCCATGAAATTGTCGTTATAAACATGGTAAATTTTGGTTTGTTATCTATTTGTTTGGCTGTTGAGAAAATGAAGAAAATGACAAATTTTTGTTTTTTGTGGATCTAAGTTATTTGGTTGGTGTAAAAGTGTGGTAAAGTGGAAGAAAATTGTTTTTATTTTCAATGGATTTGAATTGTTTGGTTAGTGAGAAAGTAGAAGAAAATGAAATAAAAATTTGTTTAATTATATATGTGATTTCTAATTAAAAAGTAAAATTTTGTTTAGTTATGTCAACTCGATATTTTTGGAAATTCAAAATTAAAATTGTAATACTCTTAAGAAATGTTAGGAACCATCCAAACACAGTAAAGTTATATTCTTGTAATAGGATTTTATGAATTTAACATTACAAGAATGTTACATCAACATCACAAGAACTGGTCGCCACCTAAGAATGCATCATGACAATGACCTTCATTCAATAGGCATTTGTACCGATTATTCTAAAAGTTTCAAATGGGCACGGCTTTGTAGTTCATACTAGTTACAATCAGTTATTTCACCAAGTGAGTAGAAGTCAAGTTTGTAAAACTCAATATAATTTGTTGGTATGACGTGACATTTATTATTGGGCTCCTTCAAAAGGAACAATAAATGATGTGTCTTAATATATTTTTTTTGAATGCTTTTATAGCAATGGTTTATAACACATCTAATAGCCACGTTCGCTGTATTGTATTTATTATTTTTTTTGGGGGGAGGAGTGCAAATCTTCTGTCTTACTTTCTCTACTCCACTCTATATTCCACAAATAAAAACTTGCTAAATGTCTATCTATTTAATTAAATCCTAATTTTGTGGCTTTATTATTTCAGTTACCTAAATTAAATAAATAAAGAAAATAAGAAAAACCCAAAAGTCAACACATCCTACCACCTACACCACCACCATTGTTCGTCAGAGCCATCAACACCTTTAGTCACAGCCATCCATCGGAACCAAAAAATTTTGGTCGTGATTTTCCTCCTCATCACAAAGAGCACCTCAAAATATAGAGTTTGATATGACAAGTTTTTATTTCTTAGGAACCAAAGGCCGAAAAGATATAACGTGGTACAATTAGAAAGGCAAAATAAAAATAAAAGTAGTTTTATTTGAAAACTATAATAGATTTTACATCACCCACCCGCACTTTTAACTGATTGAATCAACCATAATTTTTAGTTCCTGAGAAAGGCGAGAAAAGGAATGACAGAATATTGGACTTTGTTGGAGTTTGAAGGTCCTATATTTAGATTGGCTATGTTTAGAGTTCCAAGATGGTACCTTACTTGGATGGCTGTGACTAGAGTAGTTGGTGGCTGCGGCGAATGAAGGTGGCGCTACTAGTGGTGGGATGGGTTGACTGTTGGGTTTTTCTTATTTTATTTATTTATTTAATTTCGGTAATTGAAATAAATAAGCCACGAAATTAGGATTTAATTAAGTACAAGTTTCAAATAAATTAGGCAAAAAATTCGTAGGCCAACCTAAAAAATAAATATAGTTATTGAAAAAATAAAAAATTTTGGCAAAAATGCAAAATAGTTTGACCAAAATTCATTTCAATCATTTTACTTTACTTTCATTTAATTGAGTTCTTTAAGTTTCAAGTTTATTCAGTTAATTAGATCTTTCCATCAACTTCTGTTAAATTAAAAAAAAAAAAATCTAAAAAATATTTTTTTAATAATTAATTGGATTTTTTTAATTTATAAATTTTAAATAAAAAAATAAAAATTTGGACACTTAACCGTAACATTTAACAAAATTTGATTGAGAAGCCTTATATAATTGAATGACTTTGAAACATAGATGACTCAATTGAACGAAAGTAAAGTTAGAGATTTGAAATAAATTTTGGTCAAACTTAAATAATGCAATTTACATTTTTGCCTATATATTTTTTGTTTGAAAACGTTTTGTCCTTTTTGTTGAGACATAATATTGCTAATTAAGTTTTGTATTTAGGTTTTACTAGCATCTCTTTTACAATTGATAATAGCTAATCCACTTAAAATTATAATATGATAATACGAGACGAATAAAGTAACTTTTAAGAGTAGAACAATAGAATCTAATTTATTAAATACATTATTGCAACTCCACTTAATAATATAATCTATCATGTGGAAAATTGATTTGCAAAAATTGAAGCCCTAATTTGTTAGAAAAATTCATCATCAATGATTAGTCGGCACACACATAACAATAGTTTTAGCAAAATTGTATAGAGTTTTAATTGAGTTGGATTTCTATTGACTTATTTACGTGGTGAGGGTTTTCTTGAAGGTGGGGAAAATAATACAAAACTCACCTGGGGGTAGAGGGGGCCTTAGGTCAAGGCCTTAAGTCAGTCCTAAAATAAGAAAGTATAATATTAATAGACCGTATATTTCTAAAATGGAACTTTAATTAAGATTTTGACATCTTTGGGCATCCACCGATAAGAAATGTTATCCATCCTATTTTACCATCTCAAAAACTTACTTTATCAATTATACAATACCATTTTACAAGCATTCCAACTTTTATTTTACCATTCTACACATTAAAATAATATAAAAATATTTCTCACTTCTTCTATTTCTCTTACTCTCTCAACCACCCGTTACCACCACCACTGTCTAGCTTCTCAATCACACCACCCACCCAGAATCCTAGTCTCGTCACTCAGCCAAAATCCATAGCAAAATCCATAACAAAATCAAACTAAAAATTCATAGCAAAATCAAAACCCAAAATCCATAGCAAAATCAAAATCCAAAATCCATAGCAAAATCACCACCACCACGCCAACAAACCAAAATCAGAAAACCACCAGTCACCAACAAACCAAACTCTAAAATCCATAGTCGAACCCCAATAGACCACCAAATGAGAGAGAGAGAGGGGGTCATGCTTCACCGGCAGCGGCCAAGCCACCAGGCCCACGTCGCCACAATCCCCTGCCATTGCCGTCGTTGCACCACTTGACCCACGACCACATCAGTCACAAACCCACAATCCCTTGTCGAATTGGTCTCAAAATTTTACCCAAAAAGACATGGAAGCTTGAGTTTGCATCGAATCGAGCTCTTTGAAGCTTGAGCTTGCACCAAATCGGGCTCTCTGAAGCTCGAGCTTGCACTGAAGCTTGTGGTTGCTATCTAGTGTTTTTGTCTTTGATGTGGTTTTGTTTAGGTTTGATCATTGATGTGTGATATTGGATTTAGAAGGAGGATGCTGTTTGGGTCTGAAGAGAGGAGAGAGCAGATGAGAAAGGGAGAAGGTAGAGAGAGAAGAGAAGAGTAATAATAAGAGAGAGGAGAGAGAAATTTCGGAATTAAAAAATAATATCCGTACATACCATAGTGTTAAAGTACCATCATATATTTACGATGGTACTTTAGCACTATAGCAATTTTTTTTACAAGTTTACATGTTTAACATTTGGGCTGTTGAGATTTGGGCCAAATATGCTAAATTTTTCTTACATTTAGAATTTGGCAGTTTCATTGTGGATGCTTATTACAACCCATCTCACAAGGTTCCCGTTGATCATTTTTGAAAACTTTTGATTGCATTCCATGCATAACAATAATAAAGAGTGTCATAGTGCAAATATTAGATTTCATTTCATACATGCATGTGCCATGTCAATCAACTACAGATGGATTTGGGATCAAACCATCAGGGTAACAGTACTCCTCATAAATAATTAACCAAAATAAATCAATTGATTGTACTATTGAGGCAGACAATGTACTACCAAAGGAAATATTAGTAAGATGTCAAATACGGTGTCATCCAGCAATCTTGCAATGCATAAGTTGGTGAATATATATATATATATATATATATATATATCTATAATTTTTTTTTCTTAGAATATGTGCTTGTATTGTTGTTTTTCCTCTATTAGAAAGAATCTTTATGACACGTTATTGAGGATCATTTTCTTGAATTTTCATCGTTGTGATTAATCTATATTATATATAAAGGATTTTTCCTTTTTTTTTTTTTACTTGAATTTAAAGTTAGAAAAAAAAAAAAAAAAAAAAAACTCCATTTAGTAAACAATGATTTTTCTTACAATTTTTAAATTTAAAACTTATTTTTTAAAGGAACTTGACTAGGACTAAAACCATGATCGTTATAAGATATTTAAATAGTGCAATATTATTCATTAATTATATATAGTATTTGACGAGGAATATTTAACTACCTCCATGACTACTCTTTCGGAAATTGCTACTTTTCCCAAATAAGTTGGTCTTCCAAAAAGCACCTACTCACCAAAAGCAGAAGACCAGACACAACCGGCACGGGCACATGTCATGACATGTTGCAATTCCAAAGTCACCTAAAACTCTCCTACACTCACGGATGCCGATAATGGGATAACTTATATCTCCTACAAATCAGTTAAGAGAGAACTCCCCATTCCCTTTGAATCAACTATGGGATAGTTTCCAACTTCTACACGTTAGCTGAGGGATAACCCCATATCCTTACAATTCAGTTACGGTGATCATCCACAGACCAGGGACGGAGGCATTAATTGACCATTCCCCCCTCCCCTAATTTTTTTTATAAAATATATTAGTATATATATATATATGCATTAATTTTAGTAATTTTGTTCTATAAAATTACATTTTGCCCCCTTAACAATATCATTGATTTTTTTTAGAGTAACGTTACAGTTACAAAATTATTTACAACATTTTTGTAAACTGTTGATGTACAAATTCTTGTTGGTTCACGTCTGGGCCTATTAATTGCATCACTTTTTTACTTACCAATAATCACTCACTACATCAGCAATATACCTCTAGCATTTTCCTCATTTTAAAGGCCATTAACAAAATTTATAGATCTAAAATCTAAAACAACATATACTAGCCTAAAAACATTTGTGCAACAACAAAAATTACCAATAGCAAAGTTAAAAAAAATTAAGTCCAATTAACTAATTTTACTCAAACAAACAACTAGCCATTTAAAAAGTTTTTAGAGTAACGTTACAGTTACAAAATTATTTACAACATTTTTATAAACTGTTAATGTACAAATTCTTGTTGGTTCACATCTGGGCCTATTAATTGCATCACTTTTTTACTTACCAATAATCACTCACTACATCAGCAATATACCTTTAGCATTTTCCTCATTTTAAAGGCCATTAACAAAATTTATAGATCTAAAATCTAAAACAACATATACTAGCCTAAAAACATTTGTGCAACAACAAAAATCACCAATAGCAAAGTTAAAAAAAATTAAGTCCAATTAACTAATTTTACTCAAACAAATAACTGGCCATTTAAAAAGTTTTAAATAGAATAATTTTGTCTTTACCCAGCAAATTCACACATTAAAAACTCAAAAAAAAAAAAAAAAAAACCTCCGCGGTTAAGAAGCTGCCGAACTAGAGGTCAGAGTCACCCCCTTAACTTAAAGTCCTGGCTCCGTCACTGCCACAGACCCTTATATAAACATTGAGACATTCTAATCTCAAGGTACGCAAAAAATACTATTAACTTTCGGAGAGTTTTAGGCCGGCACCACATCAATGCTCTCTGAGGGTATTTTCATTTTTTGCAAGTTCACTACTCTTCACTTCTTTGCAAAAAATTGAGAGTTTGAGCGATAGACCTACTGACAATTTTCAACATCATCAATATTTACATTTTTGATAAGTTAATCTATTATATTTTATTATTGTACGTGAGTCTGTAACATTGACAAAATTAAAGCAGTATCAAATAGTCCTCTCCGTTGTCACCGTTGCATAAAGCCGAAAAGCACCTTTTAGTCCCTACATTTTTAGGTGATTCCCACTTTAGTTTCTACATTTTATTTTTACCGCTTTTAGTCCCTATCCTAAAAAACGCTTCCCGTTTTGGTCCTTGCCGTTACATCAGAAACGGAGAAAGCTGATGTGGCAAACAGTAGGAATAAATAATACTAAATTAATGTCCATGTGGCTTAAATTAAAAAATGCCACGTCAGCATCTAAATTAAAAAAAAAAAAATGCTAAAATGCACTTTTTGTCCCTACATTTTGGATCTATTTACAATTTGGTCCCTAAATTGATTTAGCTCCTAGGTCAATCCATGATTTTTAAAAATCGTTTTTAAAATCGTCCCTGCCGTCAACCCGATTACGGAAGAAGCTGACATGACAAACGGAAGTGCCAGGTGTCAAAGTCAACTAATAAAATAATAATAAAATATTTTATTTAATATTTTCTAAATGCCATGTCACCATTTTTTAAATTAAAAAAAGTTAGGTCAGTTTAATTAAAAAAATAAAAATAATTTATATATTTTTTTGGTTAAAATAATTTATATTTTTCATTTCAATTTAATTCAAACTAAATTAAAAAAAAAAAAACAAACTTTTAAATCTGATTTTATTATTATTATTGCTTTCATTATTTTTTTAGCTAAGAACACAAGAATGTTCTTCGGAATCCAAGAACAATCAACTCTAGAGCAAGAGCACAATCAAACTCAGAACAATGCAAAATTTCATACAAAATCCCTATCCTCCACCGAAACCTCCAAAACATGAAAAATTCATCAAACCCATCAAACCCAAAACATGAAAAATTCATCAAACCCAAACCAACATGAGAAAACCAACCCAGAAAAATCATCAAACCTCCAACCCAGAACTTCATCAAACAACACCCCGATCCAAAAAACAACAAATAATCTGCCATCAACAACACCAAATCTGCCATCAGCAAACCCAAATCCACCATCAACTCACCATCAACAGAATCGAATCCACCTGGTCAAAGCCCAGTCCGAGTCATGGTCAACTAAACAGTACAAAAACGACCACCAATCTCCACCCCGACCAAACCCAGAAAAACCCAGCCCTCTTCAACAAAAACGACCACCTCGATCACCGATCTCCACCCCAACCAAACCCAGAAAAACCCAGCCCTCTCCAACCAAACCCAGCCATCTCCATCTCCATCTCCACCCATAATCCAAGACCCATGGATTACCAATCTTCACCCCAACCACACCGATCTCCACCTCCATTACCAACCACCCCACGGAAAACTGGAAAAACCCAAAGATTAGAGAGTCAGGTTTAGAGAGAGTGAGAGATTGAAAGCTTGAACAAAGAAAGATACAAACACATATACGCACCAAGAGACAGAGAGAGAGGATCTGAAAAATAAGGAAAAAGGAAAAAGGATATGAACAAAGAAAGATACAAACACATATTTATTAAGTTATTTTTATTTTGACTTTTCTTTTTTTGGTTTATCTTAAAACGAAAGAAGAAAATGAAATAGATACAAATACAAACACAAACATGCTAGCCTAGAATGAGAAGGGGTGTTAACTTAATGTTTGTTTCTTGAAAAAGTTCAAGAAAAATTGAAACTATAAATTGTTATTTAAAATTGAAAAAATGTTTTTTTTTTTTGAATTTTTTCAGTTTATTTTTTTTGAATTTTTTTATTAATTAAAATGTTGACTTGTCATTTTTAAAAGTAAAATAAATTTTTTTAATATTATTTTATTTGCCACATCAACGATTAACATGCCACGTATGTACTCTGTTTGCCACATCAGCTTCTTCTGTAATCGGGTTGACGGTAAGGACGATTTTAAAAACGATTTTTAAAAATCAGGGATTGACCTAGGAGCTAAATCAATTTAGGGACCAAATTGTGAATAGGCCCAAAATGTAGGGACCAAAAGTGCATTTTAGCTTTAAAAAAAATTAATTTATTAATTTTAACTAAATAAAAAAAATTAAAAACAGAATTAAAAACTAAAAATCATATGAATTGAGATCTAAGTATGTCTTGAACAATAACACAAACTCAGATCCAAGAACACAAACCCAGAAATTAAATTTAAAAAAAAAAAAAAACAGCATTAACAAAATGTAAACTTCACATCTCAGACCCAACTTCTCTTTCTTACCGAAGCTATCCCATCCCATTTCTTTACCCCTTAGTTCTCAAACCCAAAACCCAAGCCTTCACTCTGAAATCCCATGGCCGGAGCAACTCAAACTCTTCTTTCCGATCATCACCAACAACTCTCTAAATCTATTTCTCACTCTAAATCTCACACTCTTGGAACCAGCGCCCGATCGGACCTCAATGGTCCTCACCGCTCAACACTAGCTACCACCATCTTGGTGATAGCCTCACCTTTCTTCTCCATCCTCGATCTCAACCTCTTTCTCTCGGCCTAAACCCAAAAACCCAAGACCCATCTCTCAAAATGAATCTCTCTCAAACCTCCAACTTCGATCTGGTTCCTAGGAGGTCCTAAGCGGCGCGTGAACAATGGATCGACGGTGTGGAGGCTAAGTAAATCACGGATTGACCGTTGACTAAGTGAAAATGCAAACATCACAGAGATTGAAGATAGAAAAATGGAAGATAGGTTTAAGGTTTACCCAGTGGATGTCCTCTTTATTCTTATTTTTGTTTTTATCCTCCGAGTTTGATGGTTGCTAGCTGTTGTTGTTGATTTGATGGCTCCCCTCTGACCTTGATTCACAGTCTTTCTACCTTGATTTGTTGGCTCCACTTGTTCTTTCACATCTCAGACCCAACTAGATTTTTATTTTTATTTTTTTTTAATTTATGGGTTTGTGTTCTTGTTCAAGACGTACTTAGATCTCAATTCATATGATTTTTAGTTTTTAATTCTATTTTTAATTAGTTAAAATTAATAAATTTTTTTAATTTAAATGCTGACGTGGCATTTTTTAATGTCAAAAAATAATTTTTATTATTAATTTAGGCCACGTGGACATTAATTTAGTATTATTTATTCCTATCGTTTGTCATGTCAGTTTTTTCCGTTTTTGATGTAATGATAGGGACTAAAACGGGAAGCGTTTTTCAAAATAAGGACTAAAAACGATAAAAATAAAATATAGAGACTAAAATAAGAATTGCCTAAAAATATAGAGACTAAAATGTGATTTTCGCCTCGCATAAATTGCGACAGCAACACGCCTAGGCTTTCTCGTTAGTGCCAATAATAATGTAGAGTTTTACACGCAATCTTTTATCTATTCATGTCAAATCAAATGTCAATGCGCTAAGTTATGTCGTTATATTACAGCTTACCTGCCTGCCTTTCATACTCATTGGTCTTTGCAATCTACAACTACTCGTCATCTATCATATTTATTTATCAACTTCAAGCTCATCATCACTTTCGGAGATTAGTAACTATTTTATGGTACTAATTTGTGCATGAATATCTTAAAGAAGATCGAAGACATTAGAAAATAGTAAATTTTATATGAAAAGTCAAAGATATAGTTCAAGCTTAATTAAAATTAATTGTTTTGATACTAGAATAAATTATCAAGTAAAAAAAAAAAATTATTAAGAAATAATGAATCTAATAATTTAATTATTATTCCTAACAATAGTTACTTTGATATTTTACCCTCAAATGGCTTTATTGAACGCAGCTTCAGACCGTATTTTTCAAGTTACAGTTTTTATTATTATTTAAAATTTTACTTTTTTATAAGTATAATTTTTTTAAGAATTATGTTAGGGACACAACTTTTGACACAACTTGCTACATGGCAAGTTGTTGCACAAAATTGTACTAAAAGTTGTGTCCCTAGCATAATTCATTTTTTAAACAACTTAATTTTTTCAAATAGCTGAAAAAAAAATTTTAAGGCAATGATAATTCTTAATCGATCTTCCTGAATTGCAAGGTGGGGTAAAAAAAAAGGACAAAAAATTGAGTAGATTAATTCACAAGTTTGTTTGTAGTCCCTACTCTTTGTGAGCATTAACCCTTGGCAGCAAAGCAAATGATCATTACTTTCTGACTCCATTAGTAAACTTAGGCAAAGTACTCTTTGTGAGCATTAACCCTTGGCAGCAAAGCAAATAGTGTTGGCTCTCACACTATTTTGTATCGGGATTTATATATTGCAGGGATGGACACAATATCATGCACAATTGAATGGATAATGGCATATATAGTTACCTTAGAACCTTGCAAAAATGGCTAAAGCCCCAGGTGAGCTTGAAGATGCCCTTGGACGCAAGGACGGGCTTGTTCATGAACTGGACATCTCAAAGTTTCGTTTTCTACAAGCATAAGTGAAAGAAACTTTTGAACCCACTAGCGATTTTTTGAGTTCCCCACAAGGCTGAGACCGACGTAGAAATGTGTGGCTTCACTGCTAGTAGTCTAGTATATACGTATACGCAATGGGACAAGACTCAAGCATATGGACAAACTCAAATTTATCTGTCTAAAAGTAAAAGCTTCTAAGAGCAAGACATTGACTATAATTAAAGGCCAAGGCTTCGAGTTTATTCCTTTTGGAGTTGAAAGAAGAATCTGCTCTAAATTGTCGTTAGCATGCCAAATGGTGCATTAGTTGTCCTTAGCCAGAGCATTCACAATAGCTACTGGAAGTTCACTAGGACCATTTACTTATTTATTTTCTTGTTAAGGAAGTTGAGTAGGATTAACATTCAAATTCTTGATAAATAAGTTTATTTATGTATGGGTTCCAATTAATTAAAATTTTTAATGATTGAATAAAAGATTTGTGGTTCGATATGTACCTGCATTAAAAAAAATTGATTAGTGCATTGATTTGATAATAAACATATAAATTAAAATTCTCTTAAAAAAAAGATTTATTTATGTATTTGATTGTGACATTGACCAAAGTAGTTGCAAGTATCCCTCTCTGGTGTCAACCACGGCGACAGCAGCACGCTTAAGATTAAGAACACAAGGCTCTCTTCTTATAGTGCCAATAAAAATGTAGAGTTATAGACGCAATCATTTTATCTATTAATGTCAATGGGCTAAGTGCAACTGATTGTTAAAAAAAAAAGAAAAAAAGCAACTGATTGTTGTCATTAAATCTTTACTTAATACTATTATATAGAGTTTATATTATAGCTAAGCGTGATCCAAAGACACGTTAAATTTGCTTACCTGCCTGCCTGCCTTCCTTCCTTTCATATTCAATGCTCTGCCAGCTTGACGACAGTAAGATGTTGATTGATGGTGAAAAGCTTTAAATATGTCAGGGACTGCGGGTGTAAAGAACAATGATAGGACCACGAACTTATCGGCGAGTTATGAGGTATGAAATAAAAGTCGTATGTCTACCATTTTATTATTTACGACTTGTTATGGTTCTAACATTACTTTGGAGGTAAAAATGATCAGTAATGCTTGGATTATAAAAAATTTATAATTTTGCCTGGTTTGAGAAAATTGTGACAAAATTTGCAGATTGTGCTCTTAACATTTTTGAAAAGTTACTTATCCAAAAACTAAAAACAAAAAGAAGAAGAAAGAGAGTGGAATTGTGATTGTAGGCTTGTTAAAAGAAAATAAAGAATTCCAAAATCTGCTGTTTGTTGTGATGATTTTATTAATATATATTTGAACTAGAAACAAAAGTGGAAACAACAAAATAATTACTATGAAAGTAGTTGTTGAACACTTGTACCAAATAAATATAACAAAATTTTAAGTAAAAAAAAAAAGAGATAACAATTAGTATTTTCTTTCCTAAAGTTCTATGAATTTTGTTTTTGTACCTTTAAATAATTATTTTTTCGTCCATAATCTATTAAAAATGTTATACATTTTGTCTTTAAAAATTAAAAATAACATAGTATTTTTTGTCCCTATTTTCTCCAATAAATTATTGATAAATGCTCTTGAAAAAGTTTAAGAAAAAGAACGAATTTTTTACATTTTAGGACCAAAAAAAGAAAAAAAAAGAAACCGATACTAATGCTCTAACTAACATATTATAATGGTTAGTGACCATTCTAAAATATATGATTCACATTAGAGACCAAAATAGTAATTAGTCTAAGAAAAATGCTAGGAAGTAGGAACACAACAATTAAAAAAAAAAAAAAAAAGGTTGTGTAATGTAATTTATTAGGCTAGTAGCATTGTTGTTAATCCAATCTTTTTATGATAACGTGAATGACTCCAATCCAAAGAGTAGCATTCACGCGGCCTGTGTGTGATGGTTGTTTAAAGTGGTTAAGCTACTAATGAAGTGTTTTTTTCCCATCTAATTGTTTTTTTTTTATATCCCCTAGTAAAATCGGCAGTCCCAATGTGAGAAAAACCCAAACCCCAAAAAAAAAATGTTGGAGAGATGGATTTATAAACCTACCCATTGCCGACCTGATTGATTGTCATTGATGAGAATTATGAGAAATACTCCCAGAAACCAAACGCCTTTAATTTAATTGATCCCCAACTAGAAACTGCTCTTTAAAAATCGCACGCACATACACGCGCGCACACAGAAACAGAGCGCATGACTCACATTCATTACTCTTTTTCATCCACACGCAAAATCCAATAAATTTTAAATTCCATAATAGGAAGATCACTACTTATTACCGTAATACTAATACATAATAATAATAAAATCCCATTTCTCAAAATATTTTCTGTGAATCTCTCTCTCTTTTTTTCTCTTTCTCTTTTCTCACGGTTGTGTGCATTTTTTGGGTATGGCGATTGCAGCGGCAGCTGTTATCGTCCCATTGGGTATTCTCTTCTTTGTTTCAGGTCTCATCATCAATCTCATTCAGGTATTTTTATTTATAATTGCTCTAGATTGTGTTTATTTCATAGCATATGAATCTAGGTTTTTGTTATACTTCATTTTTTTTTTCTTATTCTATGTTTGATTTCTGAGAAAAAGTGTCTGAAAATTCACGAGATTAGTGTGTATTCGATACTTGATATGTTCCATTACCCTAGCAAACCAAAAAAAAAAAACTTACTTGAGCTTGATTGAACAGTCTCTTTTCGCTGAACTTTTTTTTTTTTTTTTTGCTTGAATTAACTTAGTCGTGTTTGTCTTGTTATCTCCGCTCAACTTTAGCTGTTTTACTTGGATTTTCTCTTCAGGCAATTTGCTTCGTCCTTATTCGGCCATTGTCGAAGAGTACATACAGGAGGATCAACAGATTGGTGGCAGAATTGTTGTGGCTTGAGCTCGTATGGCTTATCGATTGGTGGGCAGGAGTTAAGGTAAAAAATCAAATTCCTCTTATCATGTTACTTTTTTTTTTTTTTCATTTCTCAATGCTTTTCAATTTTGGAGTACTTTAATTTACTTACACTTTGCATAGCTCTAGATTGTTAGATTAAATGATTTAATTCACCATTGCCTAATAACTTAAGCTTTTGGGATAATTAGTAATTTATAACGGTATAGAGTAGGAGGTTTTAGGTTCAAAGTTCAAACTCTGTCTCGACCTATGATCTTTTTTTTTTTTGGATAGGTAAGAAAGAAATATTATTGATAATAACGAGAAAATTCATGATAATGAACAAAGAACAACACAAAAACAATGAAACAAAGGAATCAAGAAACTAAGCTAAGAGACAAAAGAAGCTCAGTAAGAGAAGAATAGTTTGAGAGACCTCAACACTGAGACCAATCAAAAAGAGCACGCTGGCACAGATCAATCAACTGAGCTAGAGATTTCTTAGTATCTTCGAAAGTACGCCGATTATGTTTAGTCCAAATAATTCACAACAAATAACCTAGAACCAAATTCCAAATATCGGAATAATATTTCCCAAGCCATTGCTGCCAACTTAAAAATAAGTTAGTAACAGAACCTGGCATGACCCAATGAATCCCAAACAGCCGAAGCATATGTACCCACAGGGCATGAGCTAATGGACAAAAAAAAAAGAAAGGTTATTCACAAATTCCTCATTACAACAACATAGACAACACTGATTTGCCAAGGGGCGTCCTCGAAGCATAAGATTATCTAATGTAAGAATTTGGCCATGGATGTCCACATAAAAATGCCACCCTTTTAAGAACCTTTACTTTCCAAGTGCCCTTCTAGGGGAAAATGGAAGTAGGAGCCTCCCGAATCTTATGGTAGAATGACTGAGTATCAAACTTCCCCCTACCATTAAGGCCCCAACAAAGATTGTTGCTTCCAACACCCCTAGGAATCCGAGATTGAATCAAGTGAAGAAAGGAGAAAGAAATCGCTAGCTCCCAATCATTGAACTCCCTAAAAAAACGTTAGTTCCACACTCTAACATTTCCAACCCCTGGAATACACGAAGCATCAGAAACACAAGCTTCCTTATTGGTTGAACACACAAACAACTCAGGGTAAAGAGTTTTGAGAGAATTATCCCCAATTCACTAATCATGCCAAAAAAGAATACGAGAACCATCACCCACCACAAAAGACAAGTGCTTAGAAAAACTCACCCATCCTTTACTAATGCTTTGCCATAAACCACACCCATGGGCCCTTCTACAAACTTTAGTACTCCCCCCCCCCCCCCCCTTTTCCCTTCCCATATTTCATGGCAATCATCCTCCGCTAAAGATGATTAGCTTTGTGACCATATACCTCCATAGCCATTTCCGTAATAAATCCTGATTAAAAGACACCAATTTTTGAATCCCCAATCCACCCAACTCAAGAGGTAAGCAAACTTTTTCCCAAGCCACCAAGGGGTATTTGAAACACTTCTCTGAGGATCCCCACAAAAAATTCCTCTGAATGCATTCTAATCTAGTAGCCATAGCTTTAGGAACCATAAATAGAGAAAGATAATAAGTCGGAAGACTTGGAAGGGTACTTTTCAATAAAGTGAGCCTACTGCCCTTTGATAAGCAAAGTCGCTTTCAACCCGAAAGCTTCTTCTCCATCCTCTCCAAGATAGGATTTCAGATAGAGGCTGTCTTATACCAAGTATCCAATGGCATACCCAAATATTTCATAGGAAAACTACCCACCCTGCATCGAAGAATATTAGCTAAAGTATGAATGTTACTCACCTCCCCGATAGGGACAATCTCACTCTTTCCCACATTCACCTTCAAATTGGTAAAGGTTTGAAGACAAGACAAAGCCAACCTAATCCAAACCAACTGCTCCCTAGAAGCATCACAGAAAAGAATGGTATCATCAGAAAAGAGTATCATCAACTGTCTCCACCTATGATCTTACCTCCCATTTTAAAAAAATTCCTGCATGTTGGGCCCCATTTAATAAGGGTAGTTTAGGCTCACATATGAAGGGGCAATGTAGATTAAATGATTAAATTCATCATTTCCTAAAAGTTTAAGCTTTTGGGATAATCAATAATTTATCATAAATAAGTGGCTCTTATTCTTAACAATGATTATGCTTTAATATAGGGATACTAGTATAGGCTTGTTTTTATTCTAGTCTGTTTAACATTATGGGGAAGTTCTAATTTTATGCTATTGTTCATATTATATCAATCTTGTAGTGTATCAAGTGTGACGTGTTTTTTTTTTTTTTTTGGATAGCTAATAAGTGTAGTTGTATTGATAAAACATATTAAAAACATTTGAGTTCACTTCACGATGATGAACACAAAGGAATCCCAACACCGGGATCAATCAAAAAGAATGCGCTGACACTAATCTTTTAAATGATCCAATGATTATTAGTATCCTCAAACAAATGATGATTCCATTCCGTCCAAACAATCCACATCAAACAACATGGAACCATTTTCTGAAGCATATTATTTATAATAAAAAAAAAAAATCTGAAGCATATTTACCCACAAAGCATGTGCTATGTCACAATGAAGAAGGAGGCGGTCCACAAATTCCCCATTTCATCGTCACATACAACACCAATTCACTAATAGAAAACCCCTTCTCATGAGGTTATTCAATGTAAGAATCTAACATAAAGCTGTTTTCCATGTAAAAAAGGAAACCCTTTTAGGAACCTTTACTTTCCAAATACCCTTCCATGGAAAAATGGAGTTAGTAGCACCCTGAATCTCTTGGTAAAAAGACCAAGTATCAAACTTGCCACTTCCCTTAAAGCATCAACGTAAGCTGTCGCTCCCCACACCCCTCGGAACCCAAGATTAAATAAGATCAAGAAAAGAGAAAACTGCCTCTAGTTCCCAATCATGAAAATCCCCATATAATCTCAAGTTCCAAACTCTATCATTCCCATCACCCTGGTGACCCAAAACATTAGAAATACAAGCATCATTAGCACTTGAACGCTCAAATAAATCAGGATATAGAATCTTAAGAGGAGTGTCTTCGGACCACCTATCATGCCAAAAAGAACATGAGTACCTTCTCCTGCTACAAGAGCCATATGTTGAGAAAAAAATCTCCAACCCTTACTTATACTATGCCAAACTACAACCATGAGCCCCCTACTAACTTTAATACTCCACCCCCCTTTTCCTTCCCTATATTTGGTGGCAATAACCCTCCGCCATAGATCAGAAACTTCATGCCCAAACCTCCATAACCATTTCCCTAGTAATGCTTGATTAAAAATTTAAAATACACAATCTTCCTGACCCCCAAACCACCCATCTCCATAGGTGAGCAAACCTTATCCCATGCCACCAATGGGTATTTAAAAATGGTAAACAATGATAAATAATATGTTGGAAGGCTTGAGAGAGTACTCTTCAACAGAGTAAGTCTACCACTCTTAGATAAATAGAGCAGCTTCCAACCCAAGAGTTTCCTCTCCATCTTCTCCAAAATGGGATTCCAAATAGAGGTTGCCTTAAATGGAGCACCCAAAGGCATTTCCAGATATTTCATAGGCAAATTACCCACCCTACATTGAAGGATACTAGCTAAATCATCTAGATTACTCACCTCCCCCATTGGAACAATTTCACTTTTCCCTACATTAACCTTCACACTTGTAATTGCTTGGAAACAAGTCAAAGCCATCTTGACGGAAAGCAATTTCTCCCTAGAAGAATCTCAAAATAAGATGGTGTCATCAACAAAAAGATGTGAAATGCGCACTCCATCAAATTTAATGGGTCCCATATGGAAGCCACGTATTAAACTGCCATCCTTAGTTTTCTTCAAAATCTAGCTCAAGACCTCCATAATCAAAACAAACAAAGGAGGCGACAAAGGATCTCCCATCCAAAAAACTCGGCAGGGGATCCGTTAACTGACACTAAGAAGTGAACAGTAGTGACACAATCCTTAATCCACCCCTTCCATCTCACCCCAAAACCCGTTTTGCCCAAAAGATAGAACAGAGCATCCCAATTCACACGATCGTGGGCTTTTTCTATGTCTAGCTTACAAACCACACTTGGGTCACGACTCTTCAATTTGCTATCTAGACATGCATTAGCAATAAGTATTGAATCCAAGATTTGCCTACCTCCAATAAAAGAATTTGAGTCACATAAATGAGTTTGTCTAACATCACCCTCAATCTAGTAGCCAACACTTTAGACAGCAGCTTAAACACGCTGTCCACTAAGCTAATTGGTTGGAAATATTTAATATTCATAGCATTATTCTTCTTGGGAATTAAGGCTAGAAAAGAAGCATTCAAAGACCTTTTGAAAACAGAGTGCTTGTGGAAGTACTCAAAGAAAGCCATAACATCCCCTTCCACTACACTCCAACATTTTTGAAAGAAGGCCGTAGTGAATCCATTAGGACTGGGGGCTTTATCTCCCTCAGCACCTAAGTGACTGCCTCTTTAGTGAACTCTCTCTCAAGGGCATGCCTCTCATCCTCCTCAATACATGCAAAATCTAACCCATCCATATTGGTACAATTGTGGCATGTTTCTATCCATGTGTTATTGTGCTATTTTATTTAATATCTCTTTCACTCATTCTCTCTTTTTTTTTTTTTTTTTTTTTTTTGATAAGTAAGAAAGATGTATATTCAAAAAACTGCTATATGCAAAGAAGCACAAAGCATATCAAAGATTACAAAAAAGAGAAGCAAAAATGGATAAAAGAAACTAATTACAAAGAAAAAGAGAGCTAAGGAACAAAGGGAGAGATTCACTAGATATGAGTCTCCAAGCCCTAGACCAATCAAAAAGGGAACCAGTAAAGGAAGCAAGCAATTGGTCATTAGGTCTATCCAAGTCTGCCGGTTACGTTCCTTCCAAATACACCACATCAAGCACAAATGAACTAAATTCCAAATGTTAGATGAGTGCTTCCCCAACCAATTCCACTAGCCAAAAAGGAAATCTGCAACCGATCTTGAGAGAACCCACAGAATCCCAAAAGTTCTAAAGACAAAACTCCACAAACGATGAGCCTTCCCACAATGTAGCAACAAATGATCTACTGTCTCCCTACCACAACGACACATGATGCACCAGTCAACAAATTCAAAACCCCTACTTCGCAAATTATCACCTGTGAGAATCCTATCACAAGCAACTCTCCGAACAAAAAAAGAGACACGCTTAGGTGTCTAGACCTTCCAAATACCTTTCCTGGGAAAAACAACGGAAGAACCACATAACTTATGATAAAACGAGTGGATATTAAAATCCCCATTGTTTGTCAACTTCCATCTCATACGATCACCCCCATCCATTGAAGGTAAATTAGCAGCCTAGAATCGAAGGAAATCATCAACCATCTTCATCTCCCAATCATTAGGAACCTGAATAAAACTAACATCCCAACTTCTCCTGCCCCCCACTCCTTGCCTTATTAGCAAAGAATCAACAGAGGCAACTCTGTTAGTAGCAAGATTGTATAAGACCGGATAAGCCAAATGAAGAGGAAGATCCCCACTCCATCGATTTTTCCAAAATTTCACTTTATTCCCCACCCCAACCTGAAACTGGATGTGTTTGCTAAAAGCATCCCACCCCATCCGGATGCTTCTCCACAAACCACACCCACGAACACCCCTTTCCTAGCTTGCATTATAATAAGTCTTGGCATGAATGATGTCAAATTCCACCTAGCCAGGCTGATCCTAGCCGACCATGAGGGTAAACTATTTAGTAAAAGTAGTCAAGATATGGCGCAGATAGAGTTCTACTTTTCAATCCTTTCAACCACACTCATGACAACAGAATGAATTTTGAATAAGAATTCTTGTTAGTGTATTGATGTTAATATTGTTACCATTTAAGCAACAAGTTCTTACGTTCATATTTTATGTTCTTCATCTCTCTCTTTTTCTTAAATTCTATACCCTGACATACACTTTTAGGGAGAATCTTCTAGTACAAAACCCTGTTATTATAATGGAAACTAATTTTTAACATAAGATATACCTTAAGACTATAGGTTTATGGTTGAGTTGGTTGTAGCACCTGGAGAATCAAATCTTGATCACTGAAACTTTTTTGGCTGCAGATCCAAGTATATACAGATCAAGAAACTTTTAAATTAATGGGTAAGGCTAAAACTCTTGTTAAGTGAACACTTGGTGCTTGGTGTTTCTTTTTTTCAGAGAATAAAGGAAAGAATTGCTTACCTATCTGCTCACGTTGTGATTTTTTCCAGGTAAAGAACATGCCCTTGTAATATGCAATCACAAGAGTGACATTGATTGGCTTATTGGATGGGTTTTAGCTCAGGTATAGTTTATAAATTGTGGCCCTAATCACATATGTGCACATCCAAGCAATGCATATTTTATAAATTGTTACCTTAATTGCATGTGTGCACATTCCTGCATGCAAGCCAATATACATTTTGTTTTTGATGAACAAGCCAATATACGGTTATCACTTGTGTTTAATTATTATAAATGTTAGATGATTACATGCTCAAGTTCAGGAAAATGTTCAGAAAAAATGTGCATATATGTATTTATGGCTTATTTTGCCATACCACTTATACATGGATGCTCTCAAATTTTCACATTGGGCCTTCATATTCATTCAAATGTGCACTTTTAAAATCTGTAGTACTGTTTATCTAAGAATAAATGTTGTTGATTTCACTTATTTCTGTTATGTTTTCTACGTCTAATTTATTTTTGTAATTTATTTATGACAGCGGTCAGGCTGTCTCGGCAGTGCAATAGCTGTAATGAAGAAATCATCAAAGCTTCTTCCGGTATGTTTCAACCTTGAAAAATTTGTCGTCATGTTTGAAGTGAAATTTATTGGTGCTGAAGATTCAGCTCACATTTATAATCAAGTTTCTGCCTTAGAATAGCTTTTTTATCTATTTGAAATTGGGCTCACATTTATAATCAAGTTTCTGCCTTAGAATAGCTTTTTTATCTATTTGAAATTGGACTAGCATAGAAATTTATAATCATGTCTTAGCATTGGAATAGCTTTTTATCTTGCTGAAAATGGACTAGCATTTTTAAATGTGATTCTGGTGCAATTACAATGTTTTAGAACTTGGGGAGTTTGGATGCTATACAATATTTTGAGTGCGTGTCTTAATGGGAGGAGGATATCCCTCTTAGATTCCTTTGATCTTGGTTTGCATACTGGTTGGGGTATCTTATAAGGATTCTGTTCCAGTTCTAATATCTAAGAGATGTTAGAAGTCTCAATGGTAATGAATGAGGTGGGAGTGGTTTGAGCCTAGCAGATTAGAACTAACCTTTTGAACTGGGGAAGGTTAGTTTGAAATGGAAAAGCTATGCATGAGGAGAGGGATTTGGTAAGATTAGGTCCAAATAGGAATTAAAGTTTACTTTGCATTGATTTAAAAAAAAAAACCTTTGGGGTGTTGAGGAGAATAGAGGAGGGAGGTTTTTGTTTTATTTTTTAAAATTTTTTGGTGGTTCTTGAGCTGGTCTTAATGCGTCCAAGGGGTTGAGTATTTCACATCTTCTTTTTGCCACCAATAAAATTTTATTTTTGTGATGCGTCTAGAGAGCAATTGCTGTATATCAAGATGATGATTTTCTTTGAAGCTGTACAAGCTTGTGTCAATGTGGACAAGTGAAATAGTCCCCGTAGTTGAGGTGGGCAATTTGAATGCTTAGCAGATATTTTATGTTGCAGACTTGGTAGTTTGCCAATGACATATTTGGGTATGCCTTTGGGGGCTCAATTTAAGAAAATATCAATATGGAATTTCTTTTATAGAGAAGATGGAAAGGAAATTATCTGTTTGAAAGAGATAATATTTGTCCAAGGGAGGCAGACTTTGTTAAAAAGTATCCTATTGAGCCTATCGATGTATTATCTATCCTTATTCACTGTCCCCAAATCTGTGGCAGATAGATTAGAAAGGATTCAAGAATTTCTTGTGGGGGTCATCGGAGGAAGGTTTCAAATACCTGCTAGTGGCTTGGGATTATGTCCGCTCGCCTATCGAGGTTGGTGGTTTGGGGATTGGGAACTTTAACCAAACATTACTAGGGAAGTGGTTATGGCACTTTGGGCATGAAGTCAATCATTTGTGGCATCAGGTGATTGCATCCAAATATGGTGAAGATTCAGAGGGATGGTGTACAAGAGTTGGTAGAGGGACTTGTGGGTGTGAGGTGAAGATTCAGAGGGATGGTGTACAAGAGTTGGTAGAGGGACTTGTGGGTGTGAGTTGTGGCGGAGTATCAGAAGAGTTGGGGATAGTTTCTTCCCACACGTAGTTTTGGAGGTCGGTGAGGGAAATCATATAAGGTTTTGGCATGATTCTTGGAGTGGTCGCCTTCCTCTGAATGATCTATACCCTGATCTGTTTGAATGCTCAGTTGATAAGGAAGCATTAATTTATGACTTGTTGGTTTCTTCCTCACATGGGAGGGTTAGGAGTTGGAATTTGCAGTTCCGCAGAGCTTTTCATGATTGGGGGTTGGAGTTTGAGTATTCTTTTTTTACCATATTTACTTAAGCTGCCTAGGGTGCCAGGGGGTGATAAGATGGTTTGAAGTTTGACTAGGAGTGGTAATTCGATGTTCTCTTTCTCTGCAACACTATTCATTGCATCAATGCTCATTCTTTCCCTTGTAAGAGAATTTGGCATGTTAAGGCCCCAAAGACGGTGTCATTATTTTTGTGGTCAGCAGCTTTGGGTAGGATTCTTAAGTTGATAACCTCATCAAGAGGGGTTTATCCCTAGTTAATAGGTGTTTCTGTGTCTGTGCTGTGGGGGAAATGGTGGATTATCTTTTGCTCCATTGTGAGATTGCATATGAGTTGTGGAGTGAAGTGTCTTTGATGTTTGGGATTCAGTGGGTGATGCTGGAGATGGTAGCATCCCTTCTATTTGGATGGAAAAATTGCTTTGGGAAACATTCCTCTGGTGTAGGAAATCTGGTGAGTGAAACAGACGCATGTTTGAGCATGTTGTGAAACCTATTGATCAATTGTAGTCCTTGCTGATCCATACTCTGTTTAATTGGTCTTGGATGTGGGTTTTTACACATCGTACTTCCATTTTTGATATCCAACACTGTTAGATCTTCTATTTGATTTGCTTGTAATTGTTTTAATACTTTGTGTTTGTCATCGTGAACATGCAGTACTTTTTTCATCTTAAATAGAACTTTTAGTACTTAACTACTTATTAAAAAAAAAAAATTGATTTTTTTTTTTTTTGAGGGAAGGAGAGCAGATCTATAGCAAATTGCTGATCGGAGACAAGGTTTGATGGTGGGTTTGATATGGTTAGGACTTGCAGTGTAATTGACATAATGGTGAAAACCAGCTACAATTTTTTAGACATTTCAATGATGGTTATTGGAGGGGATGAGTCAATTTCGCCTCCACAATAGGAATTCAATTCCAAACCAATGGGGCAAGAAAGTATTGTGTGTTTTGTGGGGGGGGGGGGGGGTTATTTTAGTTGCAGAATGGGATAGTGGGATGGGTGCAACCAACAAGAAACAAAATAGGAAGAGCACCGATAAGTTCATTGGTTGATGAACGAAATGGTTGTAGTAGGGGGTAGGTTGAGACTAGTGGCTTGGCAGTTTGGTGTGGTTTGACCTCTCGGTGTGAATTTAGTGGCATTAGTTATACACAAATTGGAGAGGGGGCTTTCAAATGGGAAAGGATCATAGGCATATCTTCTTTGGAAACACTAAAATGGTGGGTCGCGTCAATATGCTGTTAAAAATGGGCAAGAGATATGCCACAAAGTAGAATTTCACCCAAAACATTGCTATTACTTTGGGGCAATATGGGAAAGATAGGCCACAGGGGTGGAACAGGCCCTAGGGCTTTCAAATGGGAAAGGATCATAGGCGTATGTTATTTGGAAATGCAAAAATAGTAAATGGGTTGTGTCAATAGGCTGTTAAAAATGGGCAAGAGATATGCCACGAAGTAGAATTTCAACCAAAACATCGCTATTACTTTGGGGCAATATGGGAAAAGATGGGCCACAGGGGTCGACCAGGTCCTATGGCAAGAAAAAAACACAGAGATTGGTGCAAATAAGAATTCTAAACATTACGAGGGTTTGCCTCACCCTCTGTGTTAGTTCAAACACATAGCCACCTAACTTAGATCTCCACAAAGAAATAATGTTACCCTCCCAAAGTACCCTTTGTTTTTCTATGTAACCCTTACACATGCTGTTGTCACTCCAAGAACTTAGGTTTATACATGCAGCAAATAATTGTTATGAGCAGTTAATTTGCCAAGTAACTGCTTATATGTTTGCTGCCACCACATAGGTAACTACTCCTGGACATGATGTCTGATGTCTTGAGCCTTTGTCTTGCTGCCAAAACATACACAAAGTCAGCCACTTGCACAAATTCTTGGTAACTGTTGCTAACTGCCACCTCATGCTGCTACAACTTGTCAATTAGACGGATGTGCATAGCCTGCCACACATGTTTCAGCCCACCATATGCCTTGCTCTTTATCTGGCAGCCCATGCAACTTGCCTAGCATTGAGCCTTCGTCAATGCACCAACATGTGGAGGGCTTGGCCCATGCCAATGCCACCTCCCCAATTTGGTCAGCATACTCCAACAACATAGCCCATCCAGCACTTCACCACCCATATGCAAACATAGCCCCACTTGACCATGCAAGCCATGGCCCACATGAACATTTTCCACACTAAAACAACATACTACACACACAAGCAACCCAGTTTTACCTCGCGCACATGCAGCCTGCCTTTTGCACAGTAACTTGTCCATGGCCTACCCCATGCAAGGCTGTCATGTCCCAGCCCCACTGCACTTGCTGCCCACAACACATGCATGGCTTGCAGCCTGCTAAGCCTTGACCATTAATCAAACCTTTGCAAAGCCATTAACTCACTGCCTTTAAGCCAACTTGTGTAGTCTTGAATCACCATGAGGCTACACAGTTGCCTCCAATTACCTTGCATAGCTGATGACATGCCTCCCTTATGTTCATGGCTGTGTCGCCAGCATGGGTGCAAGGTATCACCATATGCAACCATACCCCCTCAATCATCAAGGGTCTAACATAAGGAGAACCCAATTGCATCAAGAGAGGGAGGAGGGCAGCCCCAGGCCTCAACTCAATAATATGATCCACAGGTTAAATGTAAGAAGGTTTGAGATGCATGATGCTCGATATGAAGACCTGACCCAAGAAGCAAACAACTATGGAAAAAATGTTGGAAAAGGGGCCAAAAGTGCTAATGAAGCAGGACTTAAGGTCAAAGGCACCAAAGGAGGCGTGGAGTTGCTGTTGGGAGAGCTGTTGATTGACTTTACTAGTAGAAGATGTTATAGGAGAATCTAAGCCCAAAGCAAAAGAAGGCCCATTAATCCATTTTGTTTAGCCTGTAGCTATTTCAAGACCAACCTTTTATTTGTTGATATTATGTTTTGTTATTACAATGTATTCTTTAGCATTTAAAAAAATCATGTTGGGGGGGGGGGGGTGGTTGGTGTTTTGATGTTGTTCATGGGCCTTATGTTCTCTGCCTTCGGAAGAGTATCAGGAAGAAGTAGGATACTTTTCATTGTTTTGTCTGCTTTGTGGTGGTGATGGGTCTTCTATTAAATTCTGGCAGATTCTTGGTGTGGGGACCACCTCTGAAAAATAATTTTCCAGTGTATGGCATTGCATGTAACAAAGATATGCTCCAGTGGCAGAGCTAATCTCTTTTTCTGGGGATAGCTATCATTGCAATCTCAAATTTTTTTGATTGGTGCAATATTGGAAGTTAGAGTCGTTTGCCTTCTTTATGATGTAATTAATTTTGTTGTGTGGAGAGGGGATGGAATGGATAAGATTTGCTGGGAAATCCCGGGAGGAATTTGAAGTTTGATCCTACTATAAGGCCTTACATTCCACTTCTCAAATGTCTTTTCCATGGAAGATTTTGTGGAAATCAAAAGTGCCAACAAAGGTTCGTTTCTTTGTGTGGACAGCAGCGTTGGGAAGAATCTTAACTATTGATAATTTGCGGAGGTGCCGGATTGTTGTTATTAATTGGTGTTGCATGTGTAAGAGGGCTGGGGAGACTAGTAATCATTCATTCTTACATTGCTCTGTAGCTAGAAAGATGTGGAATATGGTGTTTTCACTATTTGGGGTTTATTGGGTTATGCTAAGGGGTGTTGTGGAGCTTCTAGCTAGCTGGTCAGGCAAGTTCAGTAGACACAGAATTCAGTGATTTGGAACGTGATCTTTCATTGCCTTATGTGGGGTATTTGGCGGGAGAGGAATGCTCGGACTTTTGAAAGGAGTGAAAGATCAATTCACGATCTGAAGCTTTCCTTCTTCCACATGGACAAATGCATTGGGTGCTTGCACTCTTATTTCTTTGTTTAATTTGCTTGATAAATTTACTTTTCACGCGTCATAGTTTTGTTGTTTTAGTGTTTCCTTAGTACATTGCCTGTTTGTTTTGGTTTATTGTATTCTGCCTTTTTTTTTTAATTTTATTTATTTATTTATTTATTTTTATGGAAGTTAATTATTTATTATATTTAAAAAAAAAAAAAATCATGTGACTCGCATGTACCTCTTTTAATGAAATTGGATTCGTAGGATTTAATTGTTATATATGAGAAGGGCTAGGATTATGGGTTACTAAAAATGCTTTTATAAATAACGTCTTTAAGTCATTGTAGGCAACTCTTTTTAAATATATTAAAATTTCTGATTTGCATATTTCTTTAGCTTTTTGTGCTTAGAAAGTGATTTTATTTTTTCAACTTCAATATGATAATTTTTTCTTTATTATGATCTTTGTTTTGTTGCTGGAATTTCTTTTTAATCCTTTTGTGAGAGTCAATTTGTTTGAGTGGTCTCTCACCTTGGGTCCAAAAGATATGCATTCGGTTTTTGATTTCATTGATTCACCTTCTCTTCATTTGTAACTATTTATAACTTATTCATGTAATTCTTTAGGGAACCAAGTGTACATCCTATGTACTTGCGGTATCTCCTCTTATTCAATAGAACATAATTACTTGTTAAAAAGAGAAGTCTTACTGGGAGTGAGAAGCTGGATTGAAGATTTTCCTTATTTTTATCATGGTATATGCAGGTCATAGGGTGGTCAATGTGGTTTTCTGAATATCTTTTTCTGGAAAGAAGCTGGGCCAAGGATGAAAGCACAATAAAGGTATGGGTGTATAATTATGTTTTCTAGATGTATATATCCATGTGTCATCTCTCTATATGTATTAATGTCTCTTTTGAATTACTCATTTGCACCTTCTTTATATCTGCAGTCAGGTCTTAAACGGCTAGAGGACTATCCACAGCCCTTCTGGTTGGCTCTTTTTGTAGAGGGAACTCGCTTTACACAGGCAAAGCTTTTAGCAGCTCAGGAATATGCAGCCTCAGCAGGGTTGCCTGTTCCTAGAAATGTTTTGATTCCCCGTACTAAGGTCAGGTTTTCATTGCTCTATTTGTTTCTTCTTTTAAATTATACCTTTTCTTCCTCTTTTGATGCTTTTATTTTTATTTTTATTTTGGTACTACCTTCTGAAAGTCCTTTGCAGTCTGCCCTCCTAGAGAGGGGCCAAAAAATAAAAAATAAAAAATAAAAACCACAAAAATACAATCTTATGATACTCTTAGAATAATCACTAACTACATAATTTTAGTATCTGCTATGCACTTCTTGGTGAATTTGAGATAAGGTTTACCTGCTAGTTTGGTTCAAAAGAATGGAACCTCCTGCTGATTTCACTTTTTAATTCTATTTGGTGTTTGAATATCATGATTGATGATGCATGAGCTGTGTGGAAGCAGAAGTTTGATAGTGACATCTATGTTTATGGAATTGTAGCAACTGCTGAATTGTTGAGGTTGTTGTTGTCTTTTATGAAAAATTTGTAGGACAATTCAATTTCCAAATTGGAACAGGTAGTTGAGTAATTATGTTTGTTTTTTAACCGTTCTAAGTTAATATAAATTATTGCTGGCACTCCTCTCTCGGTGCGAACACTACAATTGTGCGAACACTCCTCTCTCGGTGCCTCTTCAGGTGGTTCCTGGGTCTGGGTCTGGGTCTTTGGCGTCTCCCATCTTCACTGCATGTGACACAGTTTTTGGGCTACCGCCAATGCTCTCAAGCAAGCTGCCAGATCAGCTGCCACTCTACACACAGAAGCAAGCAGAGGGATCGGAGAAGACAGAACAGATTTTCACCAAAGCACCACATGATTTTGGTCCTACAATTAGTGATTATGTTGGAGATTTGAGCAGAACATGGGGTAATTTCAAAGATTGGATGCTTGAATTTTGGGATGGGAGGAAAATAGTTATTCTGCTTTCCGCATATCGATCTCCTAATTCCGTGTCAGATTAGCTTGCTTTGGAGGGTGTAGGTAATCCAGGTATGGCTTATCTTGTTAACGAGGGACAAATTATTAGTTGGGCTTCTGAGTGTGATGGTGTTGTGGGCTCTGTTGCCTCTGAGTTTGGGTCAGAGGGTGAGGCTTGGGACTCTGAAGAGGGTTTGTTGAACTGGGAACATTTAGGTGAACTGCTAGGAGTGGCACCTTTGGCGATAGATAATTCAGTGGTTATGGAGACTCCTACAGTTGAGGAGAGAGGGTGTATGGTGGATGTAGACAACTCCAAGTTGTCACAATGGGTAACTAATAGAATTAAAGCTTTCCAGAAATCTGTTGGGACCTTGATGGAGGGTTTCGAAGAACAAGTTACAGGTTTGGTCTTAGCTTTAGAAGCTCGAAGAAAAAAGAGGATGCTTGATGTAGCCTCTTAGAGGAAGATGGTTAAGGTTGGGCGTAAAGGGCATTGTGAATTAAAGAATTTATTGAGTTCTTGGGGTGAGGAGAATGAGTCAAAAAGGAGCAGGAGTGCAATTAGGGATCGGGCTGTTGTAGTGCATCAATGAATTTGAGAATTGTTTCATGGAATGTGAGAGGGTTGAATGAGTAGGATAAGCGGCTTCGGGTTAGAAATTTGATCCAAAAGTGGAAAGCAGATATTGTTTGTCTGCAAGAAACTAAGATGGAGTTAATTAATAGAGGTGTCATTTGTAGTTTATGGGGAGGTCAACATGTGGATTGGCTCTACTTAGGCTTTGTGGGTGCTTCAGGTGGGGTGTTATTGATGTGGGACAACAGGGTTGTGGAGAAGTTGGAGGAAGCGGTGGGTTGCTTCTCAATCTCTTGTAGATTCAAAAATGTGGTGGATCATTTTGCTTGGGCTTTCACTGGTGTTTATGGACCCAATTGTGATAGAGGCAGATGTTTCTTACGGGAGGAGTTATCTGGCGTTTGTAGTTGGTGGGAAGTGCCTTGGTTAGTGGGAGGTAATTTTAATGTGGTGCGGTTTCCTTCTGAACGTTCTGGTTCTGCAAATTTCACTACAACTATGCATCGGTTTTCAGCTTTTATCTCAGAGCAAAGCCTTATTGATCTGCCTCTGGTGGGGGGAACTTCACTTGGTCTAATTCTAGAGAGGTTGCTTCAAGATCTAGATTGGATAGATTCCTACTATCAGCGGACTGGGAGGAGAAATTCCCATCTGTTTGTCAACGTTGACTATCTAGGTTGCTTTTAGATCACTTTCCAATCCTATTGGAGGGTGGGAATTTTCTTGGAGGCAAAAAACCTTTTAGGCTTGAGAACATGTGGTTAATTGATGAGGGATTTTTGGAAAGGGTGCGTTCATGGTGGGAGTCCTATCATTTCCAAGGTTCTCCTAGTTATACTCTGGCAAACAAACTGAAGATGTTGAAATTGGATTTGAAGAGATGGAATGTGGAGGAGTTCAGTAATATAGGTCTTAGGGTGTAGAATTTGTGGAAGGATCTCAATGTGTTGGAAGTTATTGAGGATGATCGTGTTCTTTCAACGTTGGAGAGTATGGAAAAGGATCGAATCATGGAGAGTTAGAAAAAACAAATTTGTTGGAAAAAATTTGCTGGAGCAGAAATCGAGGGCTCTTTTTCTTAAAGAGGGAGATAGGAACACAATTTTTTCACCGTATTGCAAATTCTCATAGAAGATGCAATACCATTGATAGGCTTATGGTGAATGGAGAGTTATCCACGGATCAGGGGATCATTGAGGGGTGCATTTCTCATTTCTATAGGCAGTTGTACTCGAAGAATGAGGTCCACAGACCTCTTTTGGATGAGGCTGTTTTTTCTAGCATTTCTGAGGAAGATGCCATTTGGCTGGATAGACCTTTTGATGAGAATGAAGTTTTTAGAGTGGTTCATGATTTCAATGGTGATAAAGCGCCAGGTCCGGATGGTTTTACAATGGCATTTTTTCAGACTTGTTGGTGCTTGATGAAAACAGATATTATGAATGTGTTTCATAATTTTCATGCCCATGCGGTGTTTGAAAAGAGTCTCAATGCAACTTTCCTTGCACTCATTCCTAAGAAAAATGATGCTGTGGATGTCAAAGACTTTCGGCCTATTAGTTTGGTGGGAGGGTTTGTACAAGATTATTGCTAAGGTTTTAGTCAATCGAATGCGAAGCATGGTACACGGTCTTATTTCAGAATCTCAGAATGCCTTTCTGAAAGGTCGTCAGATTTTGGATTTTTTCCTTATTGCTTTTGAGTGTTTGGACAGTAGATTGAAGGTAGGGGTTCCGGGGGTGTTGTGCAAACTGGATATTGAGAAAGCTTATGACCATGTGAATTTGGAGTTTCTCATGTTTTTGTTACAGCAGTATGGTTTCTCTGACAAGTGGAGAAGGTGGATCAGGTGTTGTATATCAACTGTTAAATTCTCCATTTTGATCAAGGGTTGTCCTTTTGACTTTTTTGGGAGTTATAGAGGACTGAGGCAAGGTGATCCGTTATCCTTTTTTCTCTTTGATATTGTCATGGAGGCATTGAGCCGTATGTTAGTTGCAGCTACTATGGCAGGACAATTTTCGGGCTTCTTAGTGGGGAATGCAACTGGTTCCTTGATGACGGTGTCTCATTTGTTGTTTGCGGATGATACTCTTGTTTTCTGTGATGCTGACAACAATCATATAACAGCTCTGCGTGGGATTCTCTCTAGATTTGAGGAGGTGTCAGGGCTAAAAATTAATCTAGGAAAGTTTGAATTGGTTCCAGTCGGGGATGTGCTTAATCTGCATGAGCTAGTGGAGATTTTGGGCCGTAGAGAGTCTGCTCTTCCGCTGAAATATTTAGGTTTTCCGTTGGGTGCTACCTTTAAAGATAAGACAGTTTGGAATCCTATTTTGGAGAAGATGGAGCAAAGGCTTGCTGGATGGAAGAGATTGTATTTATCTAAGGGGGGCAAGGTTACCCTTATTAAGAGTACTCTCTCTAGCTTGCCTGCTTATTTTCTTTCTCTTCTCCCTATTCCAATTAAGGTGGCCAAGCAAATGGAGGAATTACAAAGAGACTTTCTTTGGAATGGTATCGGTGACAAATGTAAACTTCATTTAGTAAATTGGTCGAAGGTATGTAGGCCAGTGAAGAACGGAGGGCTAGGCATTCGGTGCTTAAGAAGGTTTAATTCTGCCTTATTAGCCAAATGGTTGTGGCGTTATAGTGTGGAGAATGATGCCCTTTAGAGAAGGGTCATTGGGGCAAAGTATGGGAATGAGTGGGGTGGTTGGTGCACAAAATCCGTGTCTGGGGCATATGGTGTTTGTATGTGGAAGTCCATTAGAAGTGGCTGGCTGAATTTTTCCAAGTTCCTTCGGTATGATGTGGGTGATGGTACTCGTGTGAAGTTTTGGGATGATATGTGGTGTAGGGATCGTTCTCTTAAGGAGGCGTTTCCAGAATTATATAATATTAGTAGGACAAGGGATGCTTCGGTCTTTGAGGTTATGTGCTATTCAAATGGGAGAATATTTTGGGACTTACAATTTCGCCGTTTAGTGAATGATCAAGAGTCACAATCTTTGGATTTGTGTATGATTTTGATCTATTCCACAAAGGTGTGAGGCGTTGGTTCTGACAAACTTTGTTTGAAGCCAGCCAGCGGTTGAGGTTTCGTGGTGAGCGGGTATTATCACTCCCTTTCCCCCTCTACTGCCACTTCTTTCCCATGGAAAATGATGTGGCATTCGAAGGTTCCCCCCAGGGTTGCTTTTTTCACTTGGACTGCTGCTTTAGGGAAGATTCTAACCATTGATAATCTTTGGAAGAGGTATTTTGTTGTTCTTGAGTGGTGCTGTATGTGCAAAAGATGTGGGGAATTTGTAGATCATCTCCTCCTTCACTGTCCTATAGCTTATGAGATGTGGAGTATGGTCTTTTGCTTGTTTGGTATTTGTTGGGTGATGCCGCAAAGGGTAGTGAATTTGTTGGATTGTTTGGTCATGCAATTTCAGTCGTCATTATAATATAGTTATATGGAGGATGGTGCTGCACTGTTTGATGTGATGTATTTGGCGGGAACGGAATGCTAGAAGTTTTGAGGGTTGCGAATGGTCCATTCTTGAGTTTAAGTCTTTTTTCTTTTTAACTTTTCTTGAATGGTGTTTAGTTTTACCATCTTTTTCTTGTCTTTCCCTTCCTGTTTTGCTTGATCATTGTAATTTGGTTTCTTGATGTTTTTGCCTCTCTAGTACATTTCCTATGTACGAGGCTGTGTTCTTCTTTAATATAAATTTTCCGTTACTTATCAAAAAAAAAAAAAAAATTCTATAAATCACTTTTGATAAACGTGCGTTGAAGTTATTATTAGATAGTTGATGTGAAAGTCATAGCTTCATGATGTGGTAGTTCTTTCAATCTTATCACTCAAAGATTTGAAGAAATTTGGGGCATGTTTTGTAGTATTAATAGATCATCTAATGGAATGCTTATTCATTTGTAATAGTTATTCAGTCATTTGGTTGCATTTTCATTACAAGGAATAGTTATTTCTTATGAATAGTTATTCTTTAAAGTGAGGAATAGCTATTCTTTTCTAAAAAAGTTGTAATAGCTATTCCTTAAGGTGTGTAACAACTTTAGAAATGATTATATTTCTAAAAATATAAACTCTCTCTATGTACATAATAATTATTAAAATAAAAATCCTCAAAAATATCTCTGTGGCACATGTGCTCCTGCATACACACGCACGCACGCAAAACCTCAATTTCTCTCTTTGTCTTAGTGGGAGCGATAGTGACAATTCTAGTTATAGTAAAGTTGATCATTTAGTCGGCGTTAGAGACCTTCATAATTTCATACTTGATGATATTTTTTAGTTAGGGATAATAATAGGGATAGTTATTTCAGATGTTTTGATATTGAAAATCAAACTTTTGAGATTGAGCTTTCTATCACTTAGTAAAGAATCTTTACTAAGTGATAGAAAGCTCTTTTTCTAATTCTCGGAATTTTAGTTATTTGAATAGTGTATCTAATAGTGACAATCCCCACAATGATTCTTATATACCTAAATAGATCAACATTTCTATTTCTTTCTCTCTCTCTCTCTTTAAATATATATATAGATATATATATTATATTTGTTGTTACTCTATATGGATTCGAAAATTCTTTTGTTGTGATTTTTTTAATGTAAATTTTGATATGTGTATTGATTTGATACATAAGCGATAATGTTAACTTAAAAATATTTAATTTCTTAGGATAATTGAATTTCGCAAGTGTAAATATAATTGTATAAGTAAGATATTTTAGAAAGATCTGTGGTTTTATTCCAATTTTTACAACCAGAATGTATGAATAGAAATACTTATTCCATTACAACACCTTCCATTCCTAGTAACATGGACTACCATTCCTAATGTAAATACCATTTAGTGTACCAAACGTGCCCGTAGGAGTTGACTTCTTATGGATTTGATTTGAGATGACATAGAACCTCTGAGTCCGACAAGAAAAAAAAGACAAGGTTGGAAATTGAGAAGGGCAGAAGAGTTGGACAATATAAGAGAGAAAGAAATCATTCAAGAGCTGTCAGCTGGGTAGCCATGGAAGTTCTGTTTTTTAAAAGTTTTTGTATTCTTTAGCTACATGACTAACTTTACATGTTCAATTGTTTCACTGTAACTCAAGCAACATTGTTCTTTGAATCGTTTGGCCTCTTCATTTATACAAGTGGGATGTGGCAGATTTGATTATTGCATCCATCTAACTTTGGTCATGGTCTGGTTGCAACATCTCACTTTATCACTTCTTTTATTCCCTTATTTATTGGTAAAGAGCAAGCTCACTTTTTCTCACTACAACCAATGCACCACTTAAAGAGCTGCAAACTAAATGATACAGATGCAGAATTTGGATGCTAAAACCATGCTTAGTTGGAGGCAACATGAATTGGGCATTGGAGGTAGCCTTGTTTTAAATTAAAGCTGTGGATATCTAATTGGGGCATCATGACCTAGTCTGTTCTGTATGACCCTACACACCAAGTCATCTCTGTGTCTGGTCACCATTATACCATTGACATGTCTATTTTTTTTGACAAGTAAAATGAAGAAATAATCTCGCTTAAGGGAGACTCATCTTTTCAAAGCAGATCTACTGGGGCTGTTATAAATAACTGGATTCATAGCCCCCATAGCGCTGTGTGTGTGGGTAGTAAATCCGCCATTTGTTGAAGTAATGTGGGGGTGAAGTTGTAGTGTCAAGGTCACTAGGTGCGTCATGCATGTATAACTCACCAATAAAAAGTGTGCGTGTTTGTAGGAACTGTATAGTTTCCTTTGTGTGTTCTTTTTTTAATATATTTTTTTAGGTTGTGTTTTTATCCAAGTATGTATGTGATCCTAGAACCATATGATTTCCTTTGTTTGGCTCACATTTTTTTTTTTTTTGGTTAATCCAAGTTTTTGTGTGAGCCTATTAAACCTCACCCCTGGTTGGTAGATAATATTATATTTTAGTGTTCTTACACGGATGCCCTACTCACCTTTTCCCAACCCCCCTACCCAAGAAAAAGAAACACTTTCAACAAAAAAGTGGAACCAGATGTCACTTTTTGAGCAACGCTATTAGATACTTCTTTTACTTTGTAATTCAACTTGTACTGTTTTGAGTTATTATTGGATGGATTATTGCTGCTAATTGGTTCTATTCTATCATTTTTTAAGATGGGCCAATGTGAGTCCTCAATTTTAAAGCTCTAGTTTTTTTCTATTGAACTTTGTAATTGCATGGATATCTCTCATGTGGGATATATTGTTCCACTACATTATATGTTTGGCGTTAAAATATCTATTGTCTGTTGCTTTCAGGGATTTGTTTCAGCAGTAAGTCAAATGCGCTCATTTGTTCCAGCTATTTATGATATAACAGTGGCTATTCCTAAAAGTTCTCCGGCACCCACAATGCTAAGACTCTTCAAGGGACAGCCATCTGTGGTAAGTTATTGAGTTGGAATTTTTAAACAACCACAAAGTGATTTACATTTCTTTTGAATTTTGTGACAAGTGGAATTTTTTGTTGACATGTGATTATTCTTAGTTAAAACATCTTCCCTTTCAGCCTGTTGTTTAGCAATTATCTCATTTATACCCTAAAACTATAAAATTCATCTGAAGCATGCATAACAACATTATATAATTTGTTACTTATATAAAAAAAAAAAGCATTATATAATTTGTTGGACACAAAATCTACTGAGGGATGGTACTGCCGAGGAAGATATGTACAAATGATTTTGAACTGAAGCATTCCCTGATATTCCATCAATTGAATGAGCATTTAGGTTAAGGGGCTAGTTTGGAGTGTTATTTCTCAGGATAAAATAAATAATCATTATTAGTATCACTTTTTCCGTAGAAAGAAATCAAAGACAAAGCCAATGAGCTGTAGCTAAAAATAAAACCTCATCCTTGTGCGTTAAAAGAGGGTGTCACGGATTCATGACCACTGGGTGCGCCATGACTTACTAATTTAAAAAAAAAAAAAAAAATTAAAGGGGGAAAGAAACTAGAAGTAGCCAAATGGAGGGAACAAGATAGGGAAGGAACTTGGGAGAAGGATACCAAGAGATGAGGATGGAGATCATTGGATATCAGTGAGTGGGAAGAGAGAAGAGAGACCTAAATTGTGTGTGAGTGAGAGAAAGAGAGAGAGAGCATGCTTTTTCTAATTTTCTTTGAATTCAATCTGTAAAGAAATTTTTTATGGGCTCTGTAAAACATTGGAAACAGGAGAATAATATTCTATATCCAAACTTTCTGGAGGAGATAAGACCTAAATGTTAGAGAGAGCATGCTTTTTCTAAGGTTCTTTGAATTTCAATCGTTTTCCACTACTAATTTTGCAATAAAAAAGCTTTTTATGGGCTCTATAAAACATTGGAAGCCTGATATTTATCTTCTATATCCAAATCTTTCTGTCATGGTTAATTAATTATTCTGGGGTTGTGGATGATTTGGAAGTTTTAATACATTAGTATAGAATTACTTTGTGAGATATTAGGTTAATACTCAATGAGAACAAGTACTTCTGGTTCTCTTCTGCAGATGCATGTCCACATTAAGCGGCATTTGATGAAGGACCTGCCAGAAACAGATGATGCTGTTGCACAATGGTGTAAAGATATATTTGTGGCCAAGGTGCGTACTAAACAAATGTTTCGGAGATGTATTTATCTGGTATTATAGTTATGCAAATATGAAGTTTTTACAATACAAAGACAAAAGGAAATGAAATAATAACTTTGAAACAGTTGCATACTTTATATCATTATATGCCTAGATGTGCAACTAATCTACCTGGTTGTGCTTGCAATAAAAAGTTGTTCATGAGTTTCCTTAGCGTGATTGTCATGCTTTTTGCTGTCTTCCAGGATGCATTATTGGATAAACATGTAGCCGAGGATACCTTTAGTGACCAAGAATTGCAGGATACTGGTCGGCCAATAAAGTCTCTTTTGGTGAGACACTTGCTCTATTCAAGCACCCCACCCAGCCCATGTCTTCTTTATTTTAACTAGGGTGGTTTTGGTTCTGAGGCTGCAGGATTTGTTTTTCTGATTAATCTTTTTTTTTTTTTTAGAAAAGTTTTTCTGATTAATCAACTTTTCTATGTTTGAACAGGTTGTTACCTCTTGGGCATGTCTGCTTATTTATGGGGCTTTGAAGTTTCTCCATTGGTCTTCACTTTTGTATTCATGGAAGGGTATTGCATTCTCAGCAGTTGGTATGGCCCTCATTACTTTCCTTATGAACATTTTGATACGCTTCTCACAGTCTGAGCGTTCAACCCCTGCCAAGATTGCTCCAGCAAAGCCGAAGAATGGGGGAGAGCATTTAGAGACAAGATCAGACAAACAGCACTAACCGACCTTGTTTCCCAAAGTCTTCCATATATTGTCATCTTATTATACTCGTAGTAGATGTGTTTGTCTCCTAAAAATGACCTCTTTGTGTTTTCATCTTAAACGCCTAATTAGTACGTCTTTTCTTTTGTACAATCCGGAGTTTGTATGCCTATCAATTTATTACTTGCTAGTCAATTGCGGTAATTTTGTATAGACTATCAAAGGTGACTGTAGCGGCCGGCCAGTTATGAGCTTCAACAATGCTTCATATTAGTGTTCTATTTTTAACGAGTAAAATGAAAAGAAAAGGTGAAAAAAAAAAAAAAAAAACTCTCATTAATGTTCTTTACTTTCAAAAGGAAGAATACCATATATTTAGCATGGTCATGAAAATAAGAATAGTTCAGGAGGCGATCAAAAGAATTTTATAGCTAAGAGCCTGTAGCATTATTGACAACTCAAAGTATTCCAACGGAGATGTACTACCTCTCTACTCATTGTTATGATTGACATTTGTCAGTCCATGAAAATTGAAATTAAAATTTCAAAGCAGCCTAGTGGAAGATAGTACGTTTTTTGGACCAATTTTTTTTAAAGAGGGTTTAAACTTATAGTATCCGTTTATTATGATAGTTCTTTTTCATCAGACTAAGATATCAATCAGTTTTTAAAAATACAATCAAACACTTGAAAATGTTTTCTAATATATTTTTAGTAACATAACCAAACATTTGAATACATATATATATATATATATATATATATATATATATATATTCTAAAAAAATGTTTTCAAACGAAAGTTTAGAGATAGAGAATAATATTTAGGCTAATTATTTTTGGTATTTTTATTTTGTTAATTCAATAGTTACAATGAGGGATTTGAAATTTGAATATATTCATTAGTAATGCTAGGAAGTGCTAGTTGAGTTTCAAAGATCTTCACTTTTTTTTTGAGTTTTAAAGGGGTGTTTGTGTGATTGGTAAAAATGAAAAATGGCTTCAGATCCAAAGGTTCACATTTTTTAAGATGTGGCAAAACACAGCATGGCCAAGGATTGTTGGCTTATAATTTTTGAAAGGCCATATCTTTTTCTTTCTTTTCCTGGAGGTGTTTTTTTTTTTTTTCCCCTTGGTATGGAAGATTTAAATTCTAGATTAATATATTATCCATTTGTTTGGTTTTTTAGAAAATTGAGAAATTGAAAGTAAACAGAAGTCTAACTGCTTTTGTAGTTTGGAAAATAAGGGCCCGTTTGGTATGTGTGTTTAAAAACTGAAAATTGTTGTTTAAAAACATTTGTGGAAATACGTGTGGGTGAAAAAGTGCCTTGAAATACGTGAAATGTTGTTTAAAAACTGAAAATTGTTGTTTGAAAACATAAACCAAACACCCCCTAAAAGTCTGTCACAACACCGCGCATTCACACACACAAAAAAAAAAAAAAAAAAAAAAAAATTCAATCATCGCACAAATGAGCCATTGCCCCATTTATATAGACCAAGAAATGCAACTCTTTGACAATGGGCACAACATTTAGTAATGGGTTGGACTTGGCCCATTATTAGGCACAATCTATTTGAGTTTGGCATGGTCCAATATCCCTAACATATACTTTATTTTTTTGGGAGAAACTTCTAACATATACTAACACAAGTAATAAACTCAATTATGATCTCAAACTTGTACCTCTAATTTTATCGCTATCTTTGCTAATATATCAATGTAATCATGAAAATATTGTGTTTCAATATATGTTTTTTTTAATTGATAGTTATCAAAACTGAATTGAGCATTGAATTGTTAAGAGATTAATATGATGATTTATTAGTTCAATCGTTAGGTTATTGATTCAACCTTTAGATTAATAATTAATATATATTTTTAAAAAATATGTAAATAAATTAAAAGAATAAGATGATGTTGATGTACAACATAAATATTAATATGCAAGTATACCGATATAATATTTTTTTTTTTAGAAACAAGTATACCAAATATTGAAAGTTGAAACTTTTTTTTTTGGTGAGAAACCTTGAAAGTTGAAAGTTGAAACTTGATAGAATATTATTACTCCAAAAATGAAAAGAAAAAAGTATTCTTCCAAAAGTTGATAAATTAATCATAACTTCTGTAATAATAAAAAATTGGCAGCGAGCTTGACTCAGAAAATAATAACATATGTCGAATCCAAGGGGGCTGTGTTGTGTGCGATTACTTTCCTGAGACTGAGAGGCAGAGAGACCTATAAACAAAAACAAAAATAAAAATAAAAATGGCCATTTCTCCAAGTCTGAGCAGAGGCAGAGTAGCAGCTCACCAAAACCCCTCACAACTCTAATTCTAATTCCACAGATTTTATTACAGCAATCGGTAAATATATTATATTTGTTTTCATCCACTCCAAAATCCTATGATTTATGTTTTTGTTGATTTGGTTTTTGAAGTTTACTAGGAAATGAGCCAACCGTCTGTGATACTTGCAACTGCCAGCTATGATCACTCCATTCGGTTTTGGGAGGCCAAAAGTGGTCGCTGCTACCGTACTATCAATTACCAGGACTCGGTTTGTTCTTTTTTCTTTTCTTTTTATTTTTTATTTTTTAATTGAACCCATTTTGATCTTAGTGAAGTTCGTTTCACATACAACTGAATTGAGAAATAGAGAAAAACCCACTTTCATTTTCATTCACTAATTACATGTTTTAAAGCTTTCCAGACAATTCCTGTGAGATTCATATATATTTTATTAGTATAATGAATTTTAGATTGTGGAAGAGATTAGGGAATGTCAATGATTTGATTATCCAATTTATGTTGGACTGATACTACTAAAGCCCGTGTTTAGTTTAGGTTGTACTAAAATTGATGGTTAAAGCCGTTAATTTGATAAATGGACCTTAAAAACATTAACTTTAAATTCCTTGATATGCTCTTAGGTTATGATGCTTTGATTCGAAGACAAATCAAAACAATTGGTTGATATTATTATTACTTCTTTCTTCGTAAGTGTCATGAGGCATTGCAGATGCATAATCTATACTATCAATTATTCAACTATGTATTGTTTTTTTTTTTTTTTTCTTCGTATTTTGCTATTTTGGATTGGCCGAAGCTGTGTATGTTATATGTGTAATTTTTTATACAACATGACAAACAATAGTTAGGAAATACTTCCATTGCTCTCTATTTGGTTGCTGAAAGAACAGATGATGTATATATGAATTTTGCATATAAGTCTTGAGTGGAGCACTTTTTCTGTCACAGTTCCCCCCCTCCAAAAAAAAAAAAAATGAAACTTAATTGTACTCCTTCTTACCTACAGTTTCTTGGCCATCGTTTTCTTTTCTTTCCATATATTGTAAATTTTGTGATGCTTGATACTTCAAAAATTTTCATGTTGGGTGACTTTAGTCTGATTTGCCATGTTTGATGCGCGCAGCATGTTAATCGGCTTGAGATAACCCCAGATAAGCACTACCTGGCTGCAGCTGGTAATCCACACATTCGATTGTTTGATGTTAACTCAAACAGCCCTCAACCAGTACGTTACTCCCTTAATTGATCTTACTTTTACTTGTCAAAGAAAAAACAAAATAGTTTTTGTACGTTTTTAAATAGCCTTTTATGTATATTCTTCCATAGTCTGATGTGAACCTGTCTTTGATGGCATGGCAGGTGATGAGCTATGATTCACATACTAACAATGTGATGGCAGTGGGGTTTCAATGTGATGGAAACTGGATGTATTCAGGTTCTGAGGATGGCACAGTAAAAATTTGGGATTTGAGGTGAATTAAAATTTCCCAAAATATATGGTGGATATATTATTCTTTAATTACTATACTATGCTCTTATTGATAATATTATTTAGATTTATTCTTATTTAGATTAATTGCAGAGCTCCAGGTTGTCAACGGGAATACGAAAGCCGAGCAGCTGTCAACACTGTTGTGCTGCACCCAAACCAGGTTCAGCCTTGAATATTATTGTTAGATAAAAATGCTGTTAGGTTCAAAATAACTACATAGGTAAAAGTAATGAAGCATGGATTCTTATAATAAGTAGTGGGTGGAGTTGCTCTTTCAGATCTTTTAGTTTTTCTCTTAAGGTACCTTGGTTGGCAAGTTCATTTCAACTATGAATCTTTGTAACATCTTATGTAAATGGCTTATATTTCTGATTTGACTTCTCACTGAGTACACCCCCAGTGTACTTGGTCTGTTTTATTTTAATAAAAGTTTTCATTACTTATCCTTCCCCCCCCCCCCCCCCCCCAAAAAAAAAAAAATCTGATTTGACTTATTATAGTTTTAGGGGGTTCTGGAAATGCAGTTTTTAATAGTAATTTACTACAGTAGAAAGTATGGAAAATAGAGAAAGTAGCTCATGGCCTCTGCTTGGTTAGACTGTCCAAATATGATTCTGAACCAGCTGGCACATTTTTCTGGTTCTCCAAATAGCCCTGTAGTAGCTCCAGACGAGTGCATTAAGCAATGTTTTATGGCATTGCTTGTAGTGCTCATGCTTTGGCATTTGAATTGGGAATTTAACCTAGTTATCTAGAAAAAAGATTGATCATCAAAATCCCTTGTTCCAATTGCTTGGTCTCTCTGTATCTCTTTGTCCTCCGATTGTCACTCTTCAAAAATTGAATTGTATTCCATAGTGCTTTTGTTGGGTATGTCCTCTTTAAAGAGAGATATTGGAAAATATGTGCAAGCAAGTATGAGGAATTTTTTACATAATGACTAATGCAATAATTAAAAATGATTCAATGATTAATCATTTTTTTTACTCATAAAATAATTAACTAGCTATGCTAGTGGTAGTGGTAATAGTAACTATAATATTTATTAGCATATACGCATTGTGTTGATGTATCCCTAACTATGCTCGTACTGGTGCTTTTGGGTGTATATCTAATGTGTATGTAGTCTTGCAGACTGAACTTATATCTGGGGACCAGAATGGGAATATTCGTGTGTGGGATTTAACAGCAAATTCATGTAGCTGTGAACTGGTATGCTTTGTTGTCTTGTTTTTCAGTACATTTGACCTTTGTTCAGGAATCAGGATTTGCAGATTTAGGAATGTCATATTATTATTTTGGCAGTTTTACTATCATCGGTGTGCAAAAAGGGCAGACCGCTCTAGTCACCAGATATATAAATGAAACCCCTAACATCTAAAGTTTAACAACTCTATAAAAGCTAGCACAAACACACACACACACACGCAGCAATGGAGTTGTAAATGATTCAGTATCACTTATTTTTGCACATACAACAGCAATCTACTATAAATCTATAATTATACTTCACTTCCTTTGATTGTCAACTGTCTGAACTTTTCCCAATAATGCCATCCAAGTGAAAAATGCGACTTGAAGCTTTGCTTTCACCTGCCAGATACTCTGCCTAGGAAAAGACAATGCCTTGTCTAGTTTTCTCAGCATGGTGAAATATGACCTGACCATATATTGCTTTGTTTTTGATAAGTAATAAGTTTATTGATATCAAAAAACGAACACCCTAGTACATAGGGAGTGGACAAGGGGTTAAAAAATTCAAGAACAAAAATTACAAGAATCTAGGAAATCAAGAAAAGAAAAAAATGATTGGTTTCGCAAAGCAGCCAACCAATCCATTAAAGTTCTAAAGAAAAATAACTTTAGGTCTGGTATGGATCTCTCATTATCTTCAAAGCACCTACTATTTCTCTCCCTCCAAAGATGCCACAATAAGCAATGGGGAACAATTAACCATTTATACCTATTTCGATGATGACCAAATTTGCCTTGCCAACATGCTAGAAGCCCCACTACAAATTGTGGCATAACCCAACTTACTCCAAACAAACCAAACACCATAGACCACAGATCCATATCAACTGGGCAATGAAGAAAAAGATGATCAAGTGATTCACCATTACACTTGCACATGTAGCACCAATCTAATATCCAAACCTTCCTTTTTTGTAAATTGCCAAAACTTCACCCTAGACCCATTCCCAATATCATATAGAATGTGGCGAGGAAAAGAAGGCCATCCCCGACTAATATATTTCCACAATCCAACACGATATGAACCATTAACAGACCTAGTACACCAGCCACCCCATCCATAGCCATATTTCACCTCTATCACTTGCCTCCAAAGGGCAGCCTCCTCCATCCCAAATCTCCATAGCCACTTCCCAAGCGAAGCTTCATTAAAAAGTCTTACCTTATCCCCAAGCTACCCGAAGAAATGGGAGTACAAACAGTAGCCCATTTAACCAAATGAAATTTTGGTTCATCACCAATGCCACCCCATAAGAAATTCCACTGAAGTTTCTTAATTCAGTTAGCCACAGCAGCAGGTATAGGAAATAAAGATAGAAAATAAGTGGGTAAATTAGATAAGAGTGCTTTTAATTAAAGTGACTCTACCTCCCTTAGATAAGTACAAACGTTTCCATCCCGCTAATCTCTGTTCTATCTTCTCTAGAATTGGGTTCCATATTGTCTTATCCATGAATTTAGCTTCCAAAGGAAGACCCAAATATTTCATTGGAAGAATACCTTGTTTACAGCCAAGGACATTCAACAGTAAGTCAAAATTATGTACCACTCCAACAAGAACCAACTTTGACTTGCCCAAATTTATATTTAGACCTGAGACCGCCTCAAACCAAATAAGGATCATGCGGAGAAACAAAATCTGATCCAGATTAGCTTCACAAAAGATTAGAGTGTTGTCCACAAAGTGAAGATGAGACACTGCCAAGGATCTTCCCTCTAAATTACCCACACCAAAACCTGACATGTGACCATCATTGATAGCTTTATTCAACATTCTTCCAAGGGCTTCCATAACCAAGACAAGCAGCAAAGGAGACAATGGGTCACCTTGTCTCAACCCCCTGGAACTCTCAAAAAACCCACAAGGAGAGCCATTAATCAGAATAGAGAAGCGAACTGTAGATATACAAAAGAAAATCCACTGCCTCCATTTAGCAGAGAACCCACATTGTTCTAGTAATTGCATAAGAAATCTCCAGTTAACGTGATCAAAAGCCTTCTCAACATCTAGTTTGCAAAGTAGCCCTGTCAAACTAGTTTTCAATCTACTGTCAAGACATTCATTAGCAATAAATACAGGGTCAAGAATCTGTCTGTTCCTCACAAAAGCATTCTGTGAAGTTGAAATTATATCTTCATGACCGTGTGAAGTTTGGTGGCTAAGACCTTAGCAACGATTTTATAAACCTCCCAACAAGACTAATGGGGCGAAAATCCTTGACTTCAATTGCTGCATTTTTTTTTAGGGATGAGTGATGAATGTTGCATTCAAACTTTTCTCAAACTGACCTTTAGCAAAAAAATGATGAAACACAGCCATAAGATCAGGTTTGAGAATCTCCCAGCAAGCTTGGAAGAAAGCCATTGGAAGCCCATCTGGTCCAGGCGATTTATTATCATTAAAATTCTGTATGACATAAAAAATTTCTGCCTCCTCAAAGAGACTATCTAGCCAGTTTGCATTATCACCGGATATCATTGGAAATACCCTGACCTCTGGAAATGGTCGATCAACTTGCTGCTTAAGAGTATAAATTCATGACAAATTGGGTAATACAATCAGCAATCATACCTTGATCGGAAGACAAGCTGCCATTAATCATAAGGCTCTCAATACCGTTATCTCTTCTATTGGAATTAGCGATTCTGTGAAAAAATCTGGTGTTGGCGTCCCCCTCCCTCAAGTGCAGTACCCTAGACTTTTGCCTCCAACTAATCTCTTTTAAAAGAGTGAGCTTTTCAATATCGGTACAGAGATTAACTTGTTCCAACTTTTCCTCAGCTGTTAAAGGATGAGTCTCCTCTCTAACATCCAAATCATTCAATTTGTTCCAGAGTTGCTGTTTCTTAAAAGTGACATTGCCAAACTCTGATTTGTTCCACTTTTTTAGATCCAACTTCAAAGCTGCCAATTTCTTAGCTAGTATAAAACTAAGTTCCTAGGAACAAATAAGATGCCCACCAAGCCTTCACTTTATCAGCAAAATTCTCCACCCTCAACCGCATATTTTCAAAACGAAAAGGAGTTCTACCTCTCTAATGACACCCCCCTTCCAACAGAATTGCTTTGTTAAGAGAGCAGCTGAAAATATATGGAGACCTCTGATAGAAAACTGACTAAAATGCACAGCGACTGACTCAAAATGCATAGCCACAGGCACAAAACTGTAATCTGTGCTGTGGGCAAGCAATTTTGCATTATACTGGTATCCTAAACCCTAACATAACAAAATGGCCCCTATCCAATCTAAGGGAGTTTGTTTAGACAAGTCAAAGACAAATCTCATCAGAAACTTCCCCTAAAGATGATGTTAATTGCTGTGTGGCTTAAGCTTTTGGCATTCTATCTCTCGCTCTCTCTCTCTCATAAAAGAGGTATGTATATCATTATTTTATTGTCTCTATCTAGGTGCCAGAGGTTGATACGGCCGTACGATCTCTAACTGTAATGTGGGATGGGAGCTTGGTAGTTGCAGCAAATAATCATGGGACATGTTATGTTTGGCGCTTGTTGCGAGGGACCCAGGTAGCACCTTCATGCACTTGACAAGCCAATGATTAAGGCTTTGTTGAGTTGAGTTGTATATGTTACCCAAAATCGTATTTGACTTATGCTACATACAATGGATTTTCTTGCAGACTATGACAAACTTTGAGCCACTTCATAAGCTGCAAGCACACAAGGGATATATTCTCAAATGCCTTCTTTCGCCTGAGTTCTGTGAGCCACACAGGTTCAACTCCTTGTATTATGTCTTTGTTTTTCTTTTCTTTTAGCATCATATATATTTTTATATATTCATAGTCTTTATTCCTGCCTAGTGTTCTTGGTGCGATGAGATGTTAGCTAATTTCGGCTGCCATTACATTTTCCAGATATCTGGCAACTGCATCTTCTGACCACACTGTCAAGATATGGAATGTTGATGGCTTCACATTGGAGAAAACTCTAATAGGTATTCTTGATGCCAAATTTATATTGTGATTATTATTTTTATTTGTTTTGATGTCACAAATAGACCCTAATAGTTACTATTGAGCCTGGTGATATTGATTTTACTTTTCCATGTGCTTCCCAGGTCATCAACGTTGGGTATGGGACTGTGTGTTCTCAGTAGATGGTGCCTTTCTTATAACAGGTACTAGTATTAAAAACTCTTAAGTTTGAGTATTAGACCATTGATAGACTCTACAAATCTTTTAAAGAATCGGGGTGTAGGATTTTTATCTGCCACTTGAGGGTTTAAGTTAAGACTCTTATCTAACAGATCTTCATTGGAGTGTTTTATCTTTTTGGATTTGTGAGATTTTGGCCCCAAGAGGAAAGGGAGATTCAAATTAGTGACCTCCACTTTTCTAGTCTTGATCTCCGACCAATTGTGCTCTCTTGGGGTTCAAGTTATTTGGCATATAATTATTATTTCTAACTTCTACATTTGCTAGAATCATACGAAAAACTGCTCGTCCTGAATTTTATTCATTATTACAACTTCAATTATGATGCATTTTAATTTGGCACCTCTATCCCTTATCCATGTAGCTTCCTCTGATACGACAGCAAGACTTTGGTCCATGTCAACTGGTGAAGATATCAAGACGTATCAGGGACATCATAAGGCAACCGTTTGCTGTGCTCTCAATGATGGAGCCGAACCCTCTTCATCGTGAATCTAGAATATTGTTTGTTTTCATGTGCTGCTGTGTAGGAGCATGTAGCAGTGACATTTTGGTACATGGCCAACAAGTTTTAACGGCTAGCATTACACATCATCATGGTTTTATGCCAATGAATGGTGAGGAGGATGATTTGTAACTACTATTCCCGGATTTGGTGTTTACTTCCAAGGAAAAATAGTACACACCTTTTACACACTTGAAATGCACTGAAATTGTGACTTGAAGTCACAATTTCTAACTTGGAAATTATGACTTCAAGTCATGATTTCAATGCATTTCAAGTGTGTGTGTAAGAATAGGTGTAATAGGATGTGTATAATAAACATTACCCTTCAAATCCTAACTCTCTCTTTCCATCAAGTTATGAACAAATCATAATCATATTCACAAGCAGGACTTATTATAGTTTTGATTATATTATATTGTGATTGGTGTACAATAAAAGTGAATTTATTTGAAACTTATATAGCACCAATAACGACATGTCTTTACAAGCAATACTAGTAAAGTTGTTTGGTTGCATCATATTCCAAGTTACAACATACTCTATTTTTAAAATCTAATGAGAATTATTGGTCCAATCATTAACCGTCTCTATATTGGTCTCATTGTTTAAAAATTAATCAATCAATGAAACCAGGAAGCAGATTAGTTCTCTAGTTCTGAGCGGCAGTTCTTGAGTGTAAATATTTACTTTGTACACCTTATGTCCCCAAGGGCTTAACTTGGGTCTACTGCCTCCAATGCGACCCATTGCGATAGTAAAATAATTGATGATTAACCGTTGAAACTAGGAACTAGACTGGTTCTCCAATTGTGAGCAATAGTTCTTGAGTGGATACATGTACCTCATACACCTCATGCCCCCTTAATTACCAAGGATTTGGCTTATGCTTTGTTTGTTTTGATGGAAAACATTGTGTAAAGATAGTTTTTTGATTTTTCAGTATTTGGTAGCATTAGAATAAATGAGTTAAAATAAAACTATCTTTAGTCAACATAAAAAGTATGATTTATTTTTAAAGATTGTTTTTCACTATTTAAAAAAAAAAAAAACTCTATTTCACAGCAAACTAAATAAGGGAAGTTAGGAGATTGTTTTTCAACTCATTTAAGGTTGCTACCAAACATAGGAAAATGATATAATTTTATAGAAAATGGCTTATTTTCTAGAAACATCATTATTGAAACAAACAGAGCGTTAGTACACATAAAGCACACGCTAGACCTAATCTTTGCCCGAATGACAAAGTACACATCCATCATGGGTCCTTCCTCCACAACCCCAACCCCTACTTTTCAAAAATTCCCTCCCTCTAACCATTTTTATTTTATATATATATATATATATATATATATATATATATATATATATATATATATATTGGAATATGATTCTTTGATATCTACTTTCCTATACTCTTCAAAACACTTCTAATGATGTACGAATAAGTGAAAACCAAAAAAAGGTAAGGTTCCTACATAAAAAAAATTAACAAAAAAAGGTTTATCCAAAGAAATACCAATGGTAATTTCCTAGGTACAATTCATCACCCCAACTTAATGCAGGAAAAAAATAAATTAAAAAGACAAATAAAGACCATTAAAAATGAGTCCACACATTCTTTTCCTTAAAATTAGCTTACTATCTTTGTGGGGGGAGTGGGGGAGCTAGAATTATTATTTCCAAGGGATCAACCTAAATATATCAATAAAATTTTATTTTTAATTTTATTTTTAAATCTAGGGGGCCATTAGGAAATATATATATATATATATATATATATATATATATATAAAATGTAACCCTACAAAATTTAATTACTACATAAACTTTACAAATTGGTGTGCCACCAATTAAAAAAAAAGTAATTTAAATATTAATTTATTATGTTGCTTATTCTTGCCACAAGATTGTAGTCTTTTTGTAGTAAATTTTGTTGTAACTAACATTACTTGAGATTCTCTTCTTTTAGGTTTCCACGTCAACAAAATTTTCATTTATGTCAAAGCAATTGTTCATTGACATGTGCCAATGGAGAAGATGCATATATTACCTTTATTTTTGATAGGTAGACACATATCTTAACTATCTATAAGTGTGCACTAATTATTTATATTAAAAAATTATAAAAATATTTTTATTTGGAATATTTATTATTCAAATAATAATAATAATAATAGTAGTAGTAGTGGTGGTGGTAGTAGCAACAAATTTAATAACATGCGCAATCAAGAATATAAAAAAGACCTCACGCACTCTTGGTGCAATGGTCACTCCATAAGTATAAGTGCTTGTGGGGTGTGGGGGGCAAAGATCGGAGTTCAAGTTTTTAGGAGGAAGTTTCACACACATGCACTTAGATTAGGTTAGAGTAGAATTTTTATCTTATATATATATATATATATATATATATATATATATATATATATATATATATATATATATATATATATATATATATATATATATAAAACAAAAGAATATAAAAAATAAGTGCATTTAAACTAGTCAAATAATTAAATATTTGTGAGTTCACTAATATCAACAATTTAAATTTCCTAACTTTTTTCAATGACATGTAATATACATGTATGTGTGTGTGTGTAAACTGTTAGGGTCTAATTTTGTGCCATGTAATTACAAAGAGTATTAATAAGAGAAATGCATCTATTTTCCTATATTAATTATTTATAAGTGGTGCATTTATTATTTGTGTAAAATGAAATTTTAGCATTAATTTTTTAAGATTTATATGAGAAATAATTTATTTGAATTATGACATTTTTGTGGATATTTAACTACGTTTACAACAATTGAAGCAAGTACAACAAAAGACAAAAGCAAATGTAATAATGCACAATCAAGAATGAAAAAAAAAAAATTCATGCACTTAGAGATTGCGGCCCTGGATTGTATTATTGAGGGTGATGCTGTGGTATTTCTCAAAGCAATTTGGAATGAGGATTTTAGTCACCCCGAGTATGGTCATGTGCAGTGTCGGCTGAACAGTGAAGCAAGAAATGCGGTCGCCTAAGGCCCCAGGTAAAAAAAAAAGGCCCCCAAATTTTAACCAATAAGGTTATTTGTAATCAATAAATAAAATAATATTTTTTTTACCAGATGAAAAACAAATAAAAAATAGAGAAAAATGCAATGTTCACAATATTTTTTACAATACTTTTACAATTATGCTAAGTAGTAGGTTGTTACAACCTGTTATTGATGGCAAAAAAATAATTATAGTAATATTTTCAAAGAAAAAAAAAGCAACTTAAAACCTAGGATTTGTTGTAAAAAAATATTGTGAATGCTGTACTTCTAAAAAAAATAAGAATAATAATAAGAGTTTAATTAGCAAACTTTTACTAGTTCTCATCTAAGTTCATCACTAACACCATTTTTTTACTTACTATTATCAATCTACCATATCAACAAGTATGAAAAATTTTATCAAATTTTTTCTGTTTATAAAATTTCTAAAAAAAGAAAAAAATTCTACGTAGTTATTGTTAATTAGTAGTAATTTTGCAAATAAAACAAGATAATCAATTTTTGCCTTAGGCCCCCAAAAACATTAAGCCGCCCCTGGTCATGTGATTGATTATATTCTGGTCTTAGCTAGAGATTTTCATTCCAGTTCTTTCTGTCATGTTAAAAGATCAGGTAATACTGTTGCGCACTGTTTAGCCGGACTTTCTAAGTCTGGTGTTGAGCTGCAGAACTAGTTTAATATCACACCTGCTGACATAGCTCCTCTAGTTTCTCGTTATGTATTGTAATTGTTCCGTTTTTCTACTTCTATTAGAATAAGTCTAGTGCCACACATTTTGGCATAACAAATGTCACAACTTACTATATAGCGAGTTGTGGTTGGTGGAGGGGTGATGGTGGGTTCATGTGGGGACACTCCTCCACCAACCACAACTCGCCACATGGGCGAGTTGTGGCATTTGTTGTGCCAAAATGTGTGGCACTAGACTTATTCCTTCTATTAATAAAGTTTTGGCCTGCAAGACGGTTATCTCAAAAAAAAAAAAAAAAGTTAGTAGAAATAATTAAATATGGGGAAAATCAATTCACTCAAGGAAAAAGTTCATATTCTTAACAATTTTCATTTTCTCCCTTTCTAACTATATGTAATATAATTTAGTATATTTTCTAATTATTATAAAACAATAAATATTGTACACCGAACATTAGATAATTTCTTATAAATATTTCAAAATGTATTGTGCATCATTGGACATCTGCTAGTTATACGTACTTATATAATAAATATAAAGTTTTTTTTTTTTTTGGAGATAGAATAAATATAAAGCTTTGAGTGGTAATTAAACTTTACAATAGTAGGATCCATTAAAAAAACAAAAATAAAAAACCTAAAAGGATTAGGTTTTGCTTAACATCCACGGGAAAATAAACTGAAGATCGAACACGAGAGGAAGTCTAACCTAAGAGAAAGAACAAGCTTGATTTAACATGCACGTGTAAAATAAACTAAAAATTGAAACACATCTCAACAAAAAAGAAGTCTAACCTAAGTGGAAGTTAACCTAAGTGAAAGAACATGTACTATATAAAACATGGATTTCTCATTTCTCCTCTCAATGCTCACATCTCATATCTAGTCCCAACAATTCTCAACTAGTTATTTCGGAAATTTCTAAGCTATTTTGATTATTTTGGAGATTCTAAGAGCATTTTAATTATTTTGGACCTTTTAAAGGTATTAAGGTATTAGTTGTTTCAGAAATTTCAGAGGTATTTTAGAAAGTAAAATGTTGTTCATGTTTGATATATATATATATATATATATATTTTTTTTTTTCCATAAAATATATATAGTAAGAGCACTCACATAAGTGAGAGTATAATAGAAAAATGTGTGAAATTTACACATTTTTGTTCAAAAACTCCCCACATCAGTCCATTCGCAGCAATAACTGTGCAAATATACATGGCTATCGTAGCTTTGTATTTGAATATTTTATTAATTTCTCATTTCATCTCTCTCCCTCACCGTCTATTCTTTGCTTCACTGTGTCTCTCATATAAACCTAGCCATCACTTCAACCCACCACCATCACAAGTCACAACTCATTACAAAATTTGATCATCTTATCACAAAATCTGATAGACTCATCAACCAGAAAACACAAATCAAACCCAACGTTAGCTAAAACCCATTAACCCAAACCCAAAATCAAATCCAATCGGCAACACAATAAAAAACCATAAAATGGAGATCCAAAATTAAACCCATCATCGCCCATTCACCACTGCAACCCAGCACCACCTAGATTAAGAAGAAGATGTTGAGAATAATTATAAATGAAAATAGTAATGATAAAAAAATAAAAAATGATTAATTAAATAAAATAGAGTGTATAATAGACAATAAGATATGGTTGTTTTTGGAAAGATAGAAAAAAGTAGGTTCTTATGCTAAAATAGATAGAAAATTTTATACATATTGATACGAATGCTTTGAGTTCTCAGATTGGAATTTGGAGAGAGAGAGAGAGAGAGAGAGAGAGAGAGAGAGAGAGAGAGAGAGAGAGAGAGAGAGAGAGAGAGAGAGAGAGAGAGAGGATCTAGAATTTGAAGTTAGAAAATATTGAAAACATATAGAGAGAATTTTTTTTTTTAGGTTCTGAGATAGAATTCTACACTTTGAGTTCTTAGATTGGAATTTGGAGAGAGAGAGAGAGAGAGAGAGAGAGAGAGAGAGAGAGAGAGAGAGGTGAGCTAGAATTTAAATTTAGAAAATAACAAAAACGTATAGAGAGAATTTTTGTTTTTTTTTGTTTTTGTTTTTGTTTTTTTGTTTGTTTGTTTTTTTTTTGTTTTGTTTTTTGTTTTTTTGTTTTTTTTTTTGTTTTTTGTTTTTGTTTTTGTTTGTTTGTTTGTTTGTTTTTGTTTGTTTGTTTTTGTTTTTTTTTTTGTTTTTGTTTTTGTTTTTGTTTTTTGTTTTCTTTTGTTTTTTTTTTGTTTTTTTTTGTTTTTTTGTTTTTTTTTGTTTTTTTTGTTTTTTTGTTTTTTTTTTGTTTTGTTTTGTTTTTTTTTTTTTTTTGTTTTTTTTTGTTTTTTTTTTTTTTTTCTGAGATAGAATTCTATTCTAGAATAATTTAAGTATATATGTATGTAGAGCTTTCTCTTGGAGACTTAATTCTCGACTCTTACCTTTCACATCACACAAATACTTATACTTGTGAAGTGGCGTCAAAGGTGTGCGGTGGTATAGAGAGAAATTTTGAAATTATGAGTTATTCTTTGGAACTTTAATCATTTAACATGAAATCCCATATTTTCATGAGTGATAATATTATATTACCACCATTTTATGGGGTAATTCATTATGGGATTCCCTTGGTAATCTTACATTCCCATTTTGTGATGCACAAATAACAAAACAAATGTAATATCTCACATCTCTTGAAAGTGGGTACAAATGTATAATCATCTCTTCAATCAAGCCAAACATGCAATGCATTTTCAAATAAAAGTATCAATATTTAAAATCACCTTCTCTAATTTGAAGTCAGATAGTATCTGTAAGAGCCCAAAATCACTAGGCACACTTGGAATAGTGGAATTAGATATTTCAGGCCTAGTGCAATTAATTTGTTAGAGTATGGGCTTGCAATGTCAACTTTAATACTCTTCTATGATCTAGATATGAGGTTAGTGGAGTTAGGGCTTAGAGAGTAACAAAAAGAAGTACGAAATATGGATATAACACTTCCTCGAGTCTAGCCGAGGAGGTAATGTTCATAAAAGAAGTGCTTAAGTGTTTGATACAAGATGATGTTCTATAACTTCTAATCTTTTTTCAATGATTCGTCCCCCTTCTTGAAGGGATTCTTTTCCTTTATATAGTTCCTCCCATTGCATCTGAGCCCTCCACCTATACAGCTCAAGGTACTAATTTGGATGCGTGTCCCATCAGGATTCTGTTGGAGGTTGTAGAGTGTGCTGTGAGCTGTGAGATTACTGTTCAGGGGTCATTTCTTTATTAATGCGGCCAGTTGAGTTGGTACAGTGCATTGAATGTGGAGGTGATTGCTACTTTACCCAGATATTTTCTCTCTTCTTTACTTGTACGTCTCTATTATCTTCCTTGGTATCCTGTCCTTTGGTGCAAGTGGCCAGCTAAAGAATTCTCGAGGAGTACTCACTCTTCAGGCTCCTCAGACGATGGGTCTCTACATCTTCCCTCCTCAGATGTTTACCCATGTGTCCAACCCAGATTGGTGTGCGAATGGGCATTTTTCCATCCTCGGACTGGCCCCATGGGCTCTATGTCACGTTCGGATCCTGCCCTACCACAATATCTATTTCATTTAATTGTGTGAATCTGAAGTCATTTAATTGTGCTTATTTTTGTTGGTCCATGGTTTCCAAACCATCTTTAATGGAAAAAAGAAAAAACCAGCTAGAATTTTGGAGGCCACTGCTGTCATAGGGTTGTTTTTTTTTTTTTTTTTTTTTTTTAAATTTTTTTTTAAATTTTTATAATTTAATTTAATTTAATTTATTTTATAATTCAATAACTAAAATCTACGAATTTGAACTCTAAAGGTTTCCTATCCATGTGACTGACTTAATAGGCAATGACAATGAGAGCTAGGACAGAAAAATTTATTATTTAAGTGTGTCTAATTGATCTACGGACTACGGGTTTATCTTAAAGATGGGTTGAGAATGTTGCAAAAGCTCTCTCTCTCTCTAACAAATAAACAAAGTTAGGTCCAAAGATCGAAACAATTAATATTTGTAAAAACGTGAAATGGTCTTTGAAGAAAACGTGTGGCAAATTTTGGATCAGGGTAGGATTATCGTCCCACTCATCTCACGATTTGGATCTAAATCCTACCATAGTTCCAGTAACTAATGATTTTAATTCGATCCCAATCATTCACCAATTCTAAGATTACAATCCTACAATCAAAATCCCCATTTTATAACAGCCACTATAATTCTCCCATTTTTGAACTTCGCTGTGCTCCATTTGAAGCTCTAGTAGTTATCACATTAGGCAGGGTCCAGCCATTTTGAGCAATAACATTAATCAAATTAAAATAAAATTACATAAAACTTTGCTTTACATAAATACATCTCTGTTGGACATTACGTTACCAAAAGCTCTTTTGATTCCAACTGAGGGAGGAAAACCCTTACACTCTCGTTAGTACTATGAGGACGTAAATTTTACTAGAGGCCTTTGATGAGACATTTTTACGTAACTATCACTTATGCATTTTACATGAAAAGTACATATGGGGCTGCTATTCTAGTTGGACCGAAAGTGACAAGTTGTGAATTTGAGTTTGTGAATCAGCTTTTCCAATAAATTGGGGATAAGATACTAAAACTGCTTACTGTGATCTTCCTATATCTCGAAAAAAAAAGAAAAAAAAGGAGAGTTTTATGTATTGAATATGACCTTTTAAGATATCTTTAGCACTGAAATGCAATGTTGGCTTGTATATCTTCTAAGCTTAACTAGAGGTTTCAAGCTTTGATCTTGTTTTGGAGGTTGCTACCTCTATAACTGAAGGCCAGAGGCAATGCAGGCAAGTATGATGCTCAATTCCAAATAAAAACGTCAAATTTGATTTTCCTGTGATATATGCATTTTGATACCACAATTAAACTTAAAAAGAAAGAAAATTATACTTCGCATACCCTTATTATTATGTCTTGTTTGAAAATTGGGCCGAGCCCAGTTTACCTGACCCAGAAAAGCTACACTGCCTTATGCAATTTCAGTTATGGAATTAAAAAAAATTAAGCTACATTACCATCATCAATTACCAAGAGAGTAGCACCTCTGTTATTTTCGGACTTTGTATTTCTTCTGATTCTGTAGGAACCATCTCTATGACTAGTTGTAACTCAAGACATTTTACATGGTGTATTAGACAGTGGGTAGATTGTGCCTTGTTCTATTTCTAGTAGCAAATACCACTGCGAGGAAAAATTTCGAGCCATCAAGGTAAAGGTTTGTGCAAGTGCAACATCATATTTGGGCATAGAGGCAGATCGAGCAGTGTAAAATTGCTGCCATAAGAGTAAATTTGATTTCCTTAATTATTCAAGCATAATTTTAAATCCAACTTCTCTTTTCCAATACATTATACATATATTTGATTTAGAAAAGTCAAGATACTCCTTTCAATTTCCCCTTTATACGTGTTATGTACACAAAATGCACATGCTTTTGGGACCGAGGTTGAAAAATCATATTTTAGACCCAAATAACTTAAGCAGTGGATTAATTCATTGATTGCGACTAAGATTTTTATTTAGTCTAAAGTTGACAATTCATTAGATTGCAATGCATAATCACAATAAGTATATTTCCAGGGAACAAGCTTTTGGAATCACAGGGCAGCCAAATCACAGACCATACAACATAAGGATATATTATAATATGCCGTGTAGGGGAACATATATATGATGTAGCTTTATTTATTTAATATTATTGTGTTGATTATATATGGGGATTTGCAAGTGCAGGGCAAAGATGTATGGAAATTTCAGAACAAGACATGGACATAGAAACTCAAATAAATGTTTAGATGTACATCTTTCGAGTTACAATGCCAACACACTCGTGCTGTCTTGGAAACGTAATAAAAGGTTACATATAGGGAGCATGGGATCACTGGTCAACACAATGGCTCCCTTTTGCAGGATGTTAGATTTTGTTGCCTTTTTTCTACGTTATTTTAACAGATGAGTACAAAGTATCAGCTGTAATTTTCAAAATGATCTTACATACTACTTTACATGAATCACAAACCCAAATGTATATAGTGCTTCCCCCACTCCATGTTATCCACACACTGGAATTGTGCTAACATGCTGGATTTCCCCACTGAGTTGCTATTTGTTTACAAACCCCAAGGCCCAAGAATTTCTAAATAAAATTAACAGCCTACGGGGCTTTGAGCTTGGTGAACTTGGTGAACAAATCTCCCCCCACCCCCCCAAACACAAACACACACACACACATATGTATTAGTATTGTACGATATGAATTATATCGTGTACAAAAAATTTTATATGGTAAAGGTGCATTAGAAGTACTTATGAATCGTACGATACAAATGTGTGTATCATAAAATTGTATGTATCATATGATACATAGACATGTGAGTTAAAATGTTTTTTTTTTTGGGTTAAAATTTGTGCTTTTATTTGAGTCCAACAATTGTTAGACTTGTTTTTAATAAAAAGTTATTTGTCTACTTAATTGAGCCTAGTAAAATGACATGACAACGAGGTTTCTCTCTCCCCTATAAAATTTGGACTACACACTTGACCATTTACTTTCATATTAGTAATTTTTTTTTCTATAAGATAAATAAGGAATTAAATGATAAAATAATTATTTTTATTTTTGTTATTATTGTTGTAAGTCTAAGAAACTAGAATGCTAAGAAGTAATATGAAGAAAAAATTATTAAAATTATAGAAGGAAAGAGATAATAAAAGTTGATAATGATGAAGAAAATATTAATGAAAAAATATATTTGTAAGATGATGAACATGATGATAATATTGACTTAGATAGAGTTGATTAGGTAAGATGATGAATGTGATGAAAAGAAATAATTATTTTTGTTCATATGTCTTGTGTATGTCCTTTTGTGATAGGCCAAAATCGTATTGTCCCCTTGTGATGAATTAACCAATTAATTTAGCCAAGTGAATTAATTAAGTTAATTAACATGCAAACGTGTGGTAGCACAAACAAATCACCAATTAACTAAAGTATGCAGCAGAAAATAAATAACATGGTGATTTGTTTACCAATGGGGAAAACCTAACGGCAAAAACCCCACCAGGTGATTTTCAGGTCACCACTCCCGAAACTCCACTATTATCACAACAAGAGGTTACAAGTAAAGGAATCCCAGTACTTTATACCAACCTATAGTTGAACCCTTACCCCAATACCTAATTGGACTTGTTCTGTAGTGACAGTTCCTCCTTTTGATGCACGACTCTCAAGTACGTTACTAACCAATTGCGAGGATCCTAGAACGCGACTTCAATCACCAACTAGAGAAGGTTGTTGGTTGCAAAGTTTTTCAATTCATCCCAACGATGAAGATCAAGAAGATGCTTGATTATAAAACCCAATGGTGCACATATCTAGCAACTTCTTCACAAGAATGATGAACTAGGGCAAAACTTTGTCTTCGGTCACAATTTGCTTTAACAATCTTTGTTTAATGCTTGTGCAACTTGTGAACACTTTGACGGCCCTTAAAACAATCTTTTTATATGTCTAGGGTTAGGAGAAAAGAAGGCCCAAAGACACATTCACGGATTCCAAGAAATCAGAACATAATTTTTGTTTCTTTAAACCTCGACAGATAGAAACTGTCGAGCAGCTGTCGAGCACACTAGGCTGAAACAGCTTTTTTAAGCTCGATAGATGCAGCTGTCGAGTTTTAATGAATTTGCACTTCTTAGCTTGTTTCTTGGACAGACTTGATGACTTCAACACTTAATCTTGAAACCTTGTTTCTTGAAATATTAAAAACATCTTAGATCTACCCAATTACAAGTAAAGTGCGTTTTGTTAAAGGATTAGCCAATTACATAAAATATTGACATATGTTCCTAACAAGTGAATCACATATGTCCTAACATTTTGAATTTAATCAATTTGAATGTGTATGTTATATATGTTAATTTGATTTATTTAGTTAGTTTTGTTAAAGATTATTGTGCAAGTGTTGATTAAATTAGTCATTAGTTGAGTATATTATGAATTTATAATGAATATACTTTTTATATTTGTATATTTATAATTTTTTTTATAAATTTAATTAAGTGTTTATATAATTTAGGATACATGATATGATATGATATACGATATAGAAAAATAAAAAATCAATTCACAACAACTATGTGCATACATACATACATACATACATACATACATACGCTTTGAGTTCAAGTTACACATGATGTAATTCTAAGTAATGTTACACTACCCGATAACTTGTTATTGAATTCATATTTTGAAAATCCCACCGTTGGATTACATGTTCTATATGTTCTTAACATACGTGCCAATTTTCATATCAATCGGATATTATTTACCATTTGATTCATAAACTAATCATTGATGTATTATTTTAAACTCCAAAAATTTAAATTTAAACATTTAATTGATGACACAGTTATTGATCTTTGATTATATTGAATTTTTACAAGCGAAGAATATATGAAAATAATATAATTCGATATTGTGGATTTGTCAAAATTCATATCCTTTTACAAAATATTGAATGATGTAACAATAAACAATGTTACATTAGGTGTAACTTGAATCCAATTCTATATATATTCTTAAGAATATGTTTAAAAGCCTTTTATGGGAAAGAGAAAAAATCATTAATTTTTTGACAATTTTTTATATTTCTCATACAAATGGTATAAAAAATTTCCTAAAATGGTTCATTAAGAAATACCTTAAGGGTACCTATTTGTATCATACATACGGTGTTGTCCATATTGGATGTTAATTTATTTATTAATTTTTTATTTTCTAAGGTGTTGGATTTAATTCATTCAAAATGTGAAGCGTGGAATATCTACTTATTATTAATTAAAATAATATAATAACTTACTCTAATATGGGTGTTGCAAATATATTCTCATTTGAATTATTTTGCTATATTTCTCAAATATTATGATATAAATGACGATGATAAAATGTTACTAATCAAGTATAATCTAAATTGTAACAAGTATTTCTATAGATTTCATTGAGTGTTTTGGTTATTAATAATGATGATAATTATATATTTCATAGTTTCATATAAAAATACAATCATAAAAAATACCTATTAATAATATCATAATTATTAAATTCTATATATAACATTTTATATACAAATACAATTAACCTATATATATATATATATATATATATATATATATATATATATATATATAAATAATTATAAATAAACGTAACCCCCCCACCCCCCACACACACACATTAAAAATTTTATAGGCTACATTAAATTACACTCTCTAACTTAGCCTAAAATTGAATTCAATTTTGTAATTTTAATTTTGTTCAATTCAATTCTATTCTATTGATTTTGGAGTATTTTGGTCATTTCAAGGGTTTAAGAAGTATTATGGCTATTTTAGAAGTTTTGGGGTATTTTTGGTTGTTTTAAATGTTTAAGGGTTTTTTTGATCATTTTTTTAAAAAGGTTTTGGGGGTAGTTTGTAAGTTTTTAGGTTTAGGAGTATTTTGGTCATTTTTTAGGTTCTAGGGGGTATTTCGGTTATTTTTTTTTTATAATGTTTTAGGGGTATTTTGTATGTTTAAGTGTATTTTGGTCGTTTTGAAGGTTATGAGAGTATTTTGGTCATTTTTTAAGTTTTAGGGGGTATTTTAATTATTTTGGAAGTTTCAGGCATATTTTGGTCATTTTGTAGGTTTTAGGGGTATTTCAGTCATTGTGTAGGTTTTGTGACTATTTTGGTCTTTTTTAATGTTCTAGTGGTATTTTGGTCATTTTGGTTGTTTTAGTTTTATTTCCATCAAATTAGAGGTTTTAAGGGTTTTTGGTCATATTTGAGGTTTTAGAGCCTGTTTGGATTCATTTTTTTGGTCACTCAATTTTCATCACTCATCACTCATAACTCATAACTCATCACTCATCACTTAAAATACCATGTTTGTTTTGGCACCATCACTCACTTCCCATCACTCAATATTTTTCACACTATTTGTGGGCCCGATACTTGTCACCGGTGCAGCTTTTTTTTTTTTTTTTCTTTTCAGTACCCAAACTCACTGAATCCAGTGAAAAAAAAAAAAAGAAAAGAAAAGAAAAAAAAAACCACACAGCTAACCCAGGAAAAGAAAAAAAAAGAAAAGAAAAAAAAGAACGAAAGCCAACGCCAGCCCAGGAAAAGAAAAAAAAAAAGAAAAAAAGAACGAAAGCCAACGCCAGCCCAGAAAAAAAGAAAAAGAAAAAAAAGAACGAAAGCCAACGCCAGCCCAGAAAAAAGAAAAAGAAAAAAAAGAACGAAAGCCAACGCCAGCCCCAAAAAAAAAAAAAAAAAAAGAACAGCCAACGCCAACCCAGAAAAAAAAAAGTCAAAAGGTGGTCAAAAGTTGCAGCTGTGGGTCCCCTATGTGTGTTTAATTACAATATTGCCATTGAGTTATGAGTTATGGAAACTGAAAATAGCCAAAAGTTGTTTTCAGTTTCCATAACTCATAACTCAAAAATCAGAGAATTGAGTGATGGAAACAGAGTTATGGAAACAGAGTTATTGTTTGCCAAACAAACTTTTTGCTATGGGTCCCACCATTTTTGAGTTATGAGTTATGGAAACAGAGAATTGAGTTATTAAAACTAGCAATCCAAACGGGCTCTTAGTAAGTAAGTTGGTCATTTTTAGGTTATAGTGGGTATTTGGGTCGTTTTCAAGTTTTTTGGGGCATTTTGGTAATTTTTTAGATTTAATGTTATTTTGGCCATTTTAGAGGTTTTAGGGGTATTTTTGTGATATATATTCATTAAATATTGGGTGGGTTGGGTTTTACCTATAATAATTGGGTTTGAATTATAACTAATTCGTTAAGTGGATAATAAATGGGTAAATGGATTTTATCATCACGTGAAGACATCAATCGGTTTTGGTGTAGGTGGTGTTTGAATCTCAAGTCTCTTATTTCGTTACAAAATTATAACTATAGAATATGAACAACTCATTTTGCCAATATTAATTGCAGTTGCTGCTAGGTTATAACTTGACCTCACTTTAATTAACCAATTGCCTAAGTTGATTAATTAATTCATTTGCATGCAAAGTTCCAATTAATAGTACAATTACATCATGAATCTAGAGTTAAGTGTAGCAGAGAATAAATGAACATTGCCATATATATGGTCATGATGGGGAAATTTTTCGTAGGAAAAACTCTAACCTATGATTGTGTTGGTCATCGCTCCTGAAGAATCCACTAATCAAATTAAGGTTGCAAGTATAGATATTTTTCCCAATTCCAAATACCTATCTATAGTGGAGCCTATTAATACTAGCTTAGCTCCAACCTAATTGGATTATAATCTTAGCAGACTTTGCTTGGTATAGAACCCTTGGTGCACAAAAGTCGCAGCAATAACTTTTTATTTTTATTTTTTGATCTCACAGGTTCAAAAAGTGAATGTTAGGGTTTCTCTCTAAAAGCCTTAGGGTTTCTATCTTTACAACCTTATTTAAAGTGGGCATAATGAGCTTTTTATATAGGCTCTCAAATAAGGTTACGAAAACCCATACCTACAGCCACATAGAGCATCTCCAATGGCTTCTTTAAAGCCAATTTTAGAGAGAAAACACCCCCAAAACCCACTCCAACAGCTTCTCCATCTCCATTTTTTAGATTAGATTTGCTACAGTGCTTCTCTACAAGTAGAGAACACTGTAGCATTTACTGTTCATACTTCAAATGTTTTTTTTAAATATTATTTTTATTATTATAATAATCAGCTATTGAATAAAAAATGTTGGAAGATATATAGTTGTTAAAAAAAGAATAAATAATGAATAAAGAATGAACGAAGAAATAATATTTAAATGAGATAAAGAAAAAGATAAAGAATCTGTTGGAAAGTTTATTTGAAAAAGTAGGTAGGTAAAACCTAAATATTACTGTTCACTGTCCAAACAGTACAAAAATTTAGATAAAGGAGATGCTCTTAAAATAGAACTTTTAAGGCAAATACAGTTGCCGCATATCTCGATTGATTGATTGCTATTGAGCTTGTCTTGATCGATCGGTGAGTTCTTGAGTTGGAGTCGAGGAAACATAAACACCTTTTCTTCAACTGATCCTGAGTCTTCATCTTTTTTTTTGGTAAACCTGAGTGTTTATCTTGGACTTCATAAAACATACCATAAAATCAACATGACAAAAATGGTTTGTTCACTGTTTGCCAACAGTCAAATTTTTTACCCCAACATTTGCATTAGGGGAAATGGAAAGAGTCATTGGGGCTGACTAGACTTTTAATCTGTGATTAAAAAAAAAAAAAAAAAAATTCAATGAAGTGATGTAGATATTTTGTTAATGCCAAGATTTATGGTACGCCCATACCTTTCTTTTGTTACAAATTTAAGAGAACATACCAACTATGCAACAAAATGGTCCCTTGGGTATTCCTTTAATATGCATGTCCTGTCCCCACATTTTTTTTTTTTTTGATGGCAGTCCTGTCCCCACATTGATGTCACAACCCACAAGCCGTTTCGAACCCTTAAACAATGTGATAAAAAGTGGCCCCTTAGAGTGAAGTCTGAACTCTGAAGTGCTAGTCAGCTTTGTAGCAAGTTGTTGGCCATTATTTATCTCCTGATGTACTTAGCTTTTGAAAAAAAAAATAATCTCTTTAGGCTTTGGCATTTGCCTCTTTCATTCTCAGTTCTCACCTTCAGGATTAATAGTTTAATACTGTATACGCACACAGGGCCAGCACACTTATTCAGGAGCTCTTGTCTGCGTTTAACTTCACATTCTTAGGTTTGCTATTCGGCCCTGCATAGAGTGTTATATTGTAGTATATCATGAATATTTTTTGGATGAGAAGGGAGTTATATGTATAACAATTTCCTTACTTTCTTGTTTTTATTTATTAATTAGCTAGGCAGTAAAGAAGATAATACATCTTAGAAAAATCCCTTTCACATATGCACATCTTTTAGGGCAGAAATTCAAAAGGGTTAAATTATTACTAGCTAGAGAATTGTTAGTCAGAGCTACGTCTGGTGCTTTAATTCAAGCCACATGAAGTATGCATCTAACTAGAGCACAGTTTAATATTAATATATGCGAGGCAACATGCAAAATATCCTTGATATTAACATTCTTTGTTATGCTACATACTTCTCAGTTCTCACCCAGGAATGAGGGTTGCGATTTTTTATTTTTATAATCAAGGTTTGCCAAAATTTAAGCAACTAGTGTGTCTCCGTTGTTTATTATTATTCAAAATTTTTATTTTATTTTTATTGATCTTCAATATTAAATTGATCATTAGTAATAATCAGGGTGGTTAATTATTAGGCAAATTAAAGTGTAGAGTATAAAGTAGGCCCTAGGTTTTGCATTACATTATATGCATCCCAAGCCCGACATTGACACATATAGTTTAATACATTGTGTAGGAAGGAGTAAATGCAACCCAATCTAGTACATGATCTGACATCGTTGTAAATTCCCCATTAAACAAATAATTGTAATGTCCTATTATTTTATATATATATATAGAGAGAGAGAGGGAGAGGGAGAGAGAGAGAGAACAGTTACATGGATATGGAAACAGGGGCGGCCCCATCTTAAGGCCAGGACCACCCTAATCTGATTTTTTTTTTTTTTAAAATTTTTTATATATAATAATTTAAAATTTTTTATTTGTCTACCATTCAAAAAAGGTCGGGAACATCCTCAGTTTTTTTATGCCAATAAAATTAAATTTTACTCAATAATTTGTTATATATTTAGTAGATAAATGATTGCTTGGTTTTGTACATTGAAAGAGACGTAGCTTGTAGTATTGATAAAGAGACTATCATACACCGATTTTAAAATATGAAAACTTGTAAAAGACAATTGTAAATTTTATGTATTTACGTGTTTTTTTATTGTTGTTGTTGTTGTCAATATATGAATTTCTCTTTTTATTAGATTGTATAATTTATACTTCTTAAGGAACATCTTGATAAAAGTTCCTAGAGTCGTCACATATGGAAAGAGCAAACAGAATTGGAACAGTGGTGGGGATTGGGACAATCTCTTGAACTCGTAGTTGGCCGGGCAGACCAGTGTGTGCACACCAATGTAAATGTTGGGATTCATTGAAACTACTTGCTAGCTTTTTGTCCCTGCATTTGCATATATAGATCATCTTCTAGTTTTAATAACTATATGGGATTGGAAGTGTAAAACACACGTCCTTACAAACTACTCTTGGTTGGGATCAGGATTCAGGATGACATGCTTCAAATAGAAAGTTCTGACCATATCTCTAGGTTCATAAACTTACTTTTGGTTTTATTTATTTATTTTTATTTATTTATAGAAAATAAGGCTTTTTTATTTTTGAAAAAAGAAGTTGAAAAACAAAGATATCAGCCTTGTAGTCCATGACTTCATGAGAAGAATGACATTAACTGTGTTCATTTGGAGACTACAACTCATACCCATATATATATATATAGCACTTTTAATTTTGGATGCTTTCACTTTAGTGTTATAATGATTTTTACACTTTGTTTTATTGTGATAAAGTATTGGTGGACAAGGGGTATGAGATGCACATTTGCTTTTACGGGGAAGATGTTATTACTTATTACCTGCCGTTTGTTCATGGTGGCCATGGCCGGTTTGGCAATTTCAGAAATAGTGAAGGTATATATATATATATATATATATATATATATATATATATATATATATATATATATATATATATATATATATGAGAAATTATTGTTTCATGCATTTTGATATAGGCTCTATCCATACAATGTCCATACTTGCGTATTAGATGTCCATATTTTAAAGAATTTTTATATTTAACACATGATGTAAAAAGTATATATTGAAAGTGTGAAATAATTAATCATAAAGACCTATACATATTGCATCTATATATGGCTGAATATTTCAACAGAGCATGTGATGTTTGTCAACTCTATACTCTTTCTCATGAGTTGTTTACTAGCAATTCAAAGTTTGTGTCAAGCTACATGTGGGCATGAGTAGACTATTGAAAAAAGAACTTAAGGGATGTATAGATAATTGGATATATTACATCATATATGCTATATTATCTGCATCCGAATCTTCTAAAGAAAAATATCTCATTCATCAATAATTTCATGAAAAATATGGAAGTGGAAATTAATGTGCTTGGCTTTGAAAGTGATGGACTTGGTTCTTTGCTAGATGAATGACATTTTGGCTGTAACAATACATACACTTATGATCTTGATGAATCCCCAAGTCTTCATTCAAACCATGAATGAATGCCACTTTGACTGTAACAAAACATACACTTATGCTCTTGATGAATCCCCAAATCTTCATTCAAACCATGTAGCCAGATAACCACTTTGATGGCTTCTATTATAGTGATGACGCGAAAGTTACAAGAAAATAAATACATTGCTTTCTAAATGGAAAAAAGAAACTAAATGGATGGAAAAAGAAAATAAACACGTTATCTTCTGAATGAAAACCTCAAATCCATGAAGGGTCTCATGAATCCACTAGAGAAAAATAGACAAAGTCTATATTTTTATAAATTTGAAAACTGAATTGCCCTAGAGCCTATAGTATGTTTAAATAGCAAGAAGAAAACCTAGGGCGGCTAGGAAAATTCCCAGAGACTTTAATTCGCACTAATCATGTAATTAGGTGGCAAAATAGTAATTTTTGCCAAAAATAGAAAAATTGAAATAATTGCGGAAATTGAAAATAGTATCTCTAATAGACTTCCCAAAACAGACAAGACATTATTCTGACTTTTAAACTAAAAGTTATTAAGGAAAAAAAAAAATTACCATATGTAGCAAAAACACTATTTTTAGGGCCATAACGAAGGAATTTGCTAAACTTGGGCAACCCTCGAGATATCTTGAGTTTGGATTAGAATGTCGTTTCCATTCTGTTAGGATATATGTGATTCAATGTTAGGAACATATGTTAAAATTTTATGTAATTGGCTAATCTTTTGACAAAATGCACTTTACTTGTAATTGGGTAGATCTAGGATGTGTTTAATGCGTTAAGAAACAAGGTTTCAAGTTCAAGTATTAAAGCCATGTAAGTCTGTCCAAGAATCAAGTAATGAAATGCTGGATTTTAAAGCTCAACAGCTAGCATCTATCGAGGTTTAAAAGCTGCTGAAGCCCGTGGCTTGACAGCTAGCTCGATAGATGTGTATCGATCTAGATTTATGAAAAATAGATTTTCAGTTCTGTTTTGACTCCAATCCGTGAGTATGTGTTTAGGCTTTCTTTTCTCACAACCCTAAACATATATAAGGATTATTTTGAGGGCCGTCAAAGGTTGCACAGTTGCACAAGTGTGAAGCAGTCTTGTTCATGCGAATTATGACCGGAGACAAAATTTGCCTTAGTTCATCTTTCTCTTGAAGAAGCTGCTATGTTTGTACACCGTAGGTTTTTGTGACCAAGGAGCTTCTTGATCTTTATCATGTGATGAACTTAAAAACTTTGCAGCCAACATTCTTCTCAAGTTAGTGATTAAGTCATGTACTGGGATCCGCATAATTGGTTAGTCTCGTACTGGGAGCCATGCATTGAAAAAAAGAGATTGTCATTACAGAGCAAGTCCAATTGGGTATTGGGGTAAGGGTTCAACTGTAGGTTGGTATAAGGTACTGTGATTCTTTTACTTGTAACCGCTTCTTTTGATAATAGTGGATTCTCGGGAGTGGTAATCTTAAAATCACCTAGTGGGGTTTTTGCCGTCTAGGTTTTCCCAATTCATAAACAAATCACTGTGTCAATTTAATTTCCACTGCATATTTAGTTTAATTGGTGATTTGTTTGTGCTACCACGCATTTTGCATGTTAATTTGACTAATTAATAAACTTGGCTAATTAATCAATTAATTCATCACAAGGGGTTAATACATTCTTGACCTATCGCATTCAACCTGCCAAATTTTATGCAATTCCAAAATTTTCGCCTTGATGGCCTCTATTGGCACTCCCCTTAATCTTGCGCTGTGACTTCTGGCATCCTTGTTGCTTCAAGAAGGCTTGTACTATTTGTTCTACATCATATAGATGTATTTAGCATTAGTGGTTAGTAATGCAACATTCAACTATAATATTGACCTCCACTTCTTTGAAGCTATAGCAAATATAAACACGTGGCCTATAGTAGAATGATGCTTACCTAAATAACCAACATAGTATAAAGCAACATAGGCAACTAAGTATCATACAACAAAATCATCCTTAAAAAAATTCAAACCCAAATCATTAGTTTCCAAAAAGTATCTCAATATTCATTTAGTATCTTGTTATAAACACCTCATTTTGTAGCAGTAATTTAATCTTGAGAGAGGGCAAGATGATCATTTCACATATCCAAAAGCATGATTGTAATTTAGCCACTAACTCATTAATCACATTTTGTAAAAATGATATTGAGGTTTCAACAATCACAACGATACGTTCGATGCCTCAATTGGATTGTTGGATTTAAAAATATTGCAAGATCAAGTTTTGACGGTTAATATGCATTTAATTGCGTGAAGGATTATTGAAAAATTAATTTTGATTGGACACTAAAAGTGACTAATTAAAATTGATTAAATGGAATTTGGTAGAGGTAGCAAAATCAACCCAAACCTATCCATTAAAATAAGACCCTAATCCACCAAATTATTAACTGGGTCAAATGGGTATTGACTATTGACCCAATTAAACCAGATCAACATAAGTTTAATTGGGTTCTAACTAGCTACCAACTCTAAGTATCATTTGCAGTAGAACTGGGTATTGCAGAGGCTGTCTTGGAAGGTGATTCAGGGATGATAATTAAGGCTGTGAAAAATGACAGGGACTTGCGGACTTTTCATGGTTTGTTGATCCAGGATGCAAAGTTTTTCTCTAATAGTTTTACTCAATTATGTTACTCTCACATTAAGAGGGAAGGTAATATGGTTGCACACTATCTAGCTAAGTATGCAAAAAATGTTTCGGATTATGTTGTGTGGATAGAGGATGCTCCACCACAATTATATAATGTACCTCAGTTAGATTTTGCCAATTTTCTTAATGAAAGTTCTATCTTCTTCCTCAAAAAAAAAATAAAAGAAAAAAAAGTAAGTATCATTTACCCAAATTACTCAACTCTAAAATAGTCCTAAAACCAATAAAAAAAACCAAAATACTATTGAAACCACCAAAATGACTAAAATACACCCCAAATAACAAAAATACCCCCAAAACCTCTAAAATGCTAAAAATACTCCCTAAAATTTCTAAAATGACAAAAAAAAAAAAAAAAAAAAAATCCAAAAATACCCATAAATCTTTAAAATGAGCCAAAATACCTAGAATCCTCTAAAATTACCAAAATATTCTTGAAACCTCTAAAATGACCTAAATACCCCTGAAATCTCTAAAACGACAATAAAATACACTAAAACCTCTAAAAAGACCAAAATAACCCTGAAACCTCTAAAATGTTCAAAATACACCAAAAATCTCAAAAATGACCAAAATACCTTAAAAATCTCTAAAATGATCTAAAATACCCAGAAACCTTTAAAATGACCAAAATACCCTTGAAAACTTCTAAATAGGAAAGTGCTAGGCACCCATTCCCCCAACTTAAGAGATTCGTTTGGTTGGAAAAGTGGAAAGGTGAGAGGATAGAAAGAATTTAATTTCCCTTATTTGTATTTGGTTGGGAGGCTGGAAAAGTGGAATGATGGAAAACTTTTTTATTTGGTTGAGAAGGAAAATGGGAGGATAGAAAATAGAATTTGTATAAATTTACCATCATATCCCTATTTGATAAAAAAAACAAATTATATTTTTATTTACAAAATTGTGTATGAATTCACACTTTATTTTTTGTTATTAAAAAAGTAGCACAAAAAATTCAAAAACCCAAAGTTGATTAAATAAAAAAAAAAAAAAACCAAAACTAGTGAGAATAGAAACAGATGAACACCCAAAACAAACAAAAGAAAAAGGAAAGAAACAAGTGAGAATCAAACAGTGTTGAAAAAGTCCAAAAAGGAAAAAAAAAAGAAAAGAAAAAAAAAAGAAACTATCGAGACAACATGATGTTGATGCCCCACTTTGGCAGAGAGGCCCAATAGTAGGAAGAAGCTCAACTATATGGGAGGAAAAGGGTTAGTAAATTGAGAAAAAAAAAATTAAGCCCTAATGACAGGAATAATGGATTATAAACCTAGAAAATAATAAATGGGCCTCAAAGAAAGCAAGTGGGCCTAAAGGAGTCCAGCAAAAAGAAGTAGTATACCCATGGGTATTATATGAAATAGAAAGTAAGTAAGAACGGGCTAAAGAGGCCCGAAGTAATGACTTAAGTGAGTAAAGGGTTGATGGAAAGCCCATGAACCCTAAAAGTAAAGGATATGGTTATTTGGGTCGGGGAAGCCCAAAAGACTTAGCAAAGGCCCAAGGGAGTAAAATGGGTTGAGGGTGCCCAAGAAAAGAAAATGGGCTGAGGATGAGATGGGCCAAGAAAGCCCAGAAGCAATGGAATGGGTCAAGGAAGCCAAAATAGTATGAATACTAGCCCAATGGTAATACTAGGCCATGGGAATTAAGCAAAGGGAAAGTATGCAGCAGGCCCCAAAAAGAGCCCAGTAAGCATGGGTCATACAATAGCACAACAGGAATGACAGAATGTCACGGCAGAAGTGCTAGTAGACCTACGAAAGGGGCAAAGGATGGATTAGAGAAGGAATAAGTCATAATCAAGTAAGGCCTAGCCCAGGAAGGAATATGACATAAAGAACGAAGGCTCATGGAAACATTCACGCCACAAGAGGTCAAGAACGAACAGCAGAATGTACAGACAAGCCTTCAAGTCATGGCTAACACATAAGCAGCAGACAAGTCATGGACACACATGGATGTGGAGCACGCACAAGGCTCAGGCACCACCAACTTGTACCCAATCAATATAGGAAGTGGTGGGTCATGGATTAGAGGTAAGAGAGGGTATGGTCTGGTGGTGGGGAGAAGGGGAGAGCCTATTCTAGGGTTCCCGCTCAAACTCTTTTGGGGGAAATGTCTTACTGGGATGACATATCACCCAAAAGAGGGAAAGATGAGTCAGAATCACTAGGTGCATGCCATGAAAGATAGTGAGAGAGAATGTCTACCCTTATCTGGATGGGAATGCCATGGTGAACAAGCAAAAAAAATAAGACTCTTTGTCTGGAAATGGGATGTGGCATGGCCAGCACAGGTAAGTGGTGGTGGCTGAGTAGCTGATAGACCAGTGGGTGGTCTAGAAGAACACCCACACCCATACAAAGCAGTTAATGGGTATAACAGTAAAATCCCTTCATGACAGGTAGTATAAAAGGGCCTTCCACCCTGTATAGGAAAGGGGGAACAAGGAAGAACGGAACAACAAGAGAGAAAAAGCAAGAGTGAACATAACAACCCCACAGGGGAATAAGAAAAAGAGAGAAAAGGGAGGAGAAAACTTAGAAAGAAAAAAGAAGAAGTTAAAAAGAAACAATAAAGAGTAGTCAAAAGTGTGATAGCAGGCATGCACCAATAGGTTAATCCATTCTCTCCCTCTAAAAGCATACCCTCTATTAAGGATTATGGAATTTGAGCATAAGTTATTTAGGCCCATTCTCTCAAAGTGGGTAATTTCCATGGTAGGATCTCCTTGTGAGGCTACCAACATTGAAGAAGTGGTTCCCTTCTTGGACTTAACTTTGTAAGATAATCAATCGTGGCATACTAATCATCTCTTTTTGCATTTTATTGATTAAGCATTGGTGTTATTTCTCTCTTATTATTATCATCTTATTTATATTGCATTTATATTGCTGCATTGCTTTACCTTCTATTTCATTCAATACTTTCTGCTCTTTGGTTAACAGTAAGCATACTTCCCTTTATTGTTTTTATATTATATCTGCTTGGCATAACCCTTTTGTAATAGTTTCCTCTATCGTGGGCATGTCACCAAAGTTTTAGCAAAGGGGCCTTAGTTTGCGTACAAGCTGGTTTGGGGTGTGTTGTAGTCAAGCCGGTCCTAACTCTCTTACCAAGAACCTTTAGGCCTTAGCATAGCAAAAGGTAACCCAGCCTGCAGTTGCAAAAAGGCCCACCACATTTAAATTGGCAGCTCTGCTGGGGAGTTGGGAAAAATACAGGGATAGTAGATGAAAGCCCTCGCAAGCTATGCCCCCAAGATCTAAAGCAACATAAAACATGAGCACTGTGCCCTTATAGGCAGAGTCAAGGCCAACAACACCCCACCAACACTAGCCCAACCAGGTGGAAGGTGTCAGCAGAGCGGGGGCTAAACCCCAGCAACAGCAAAGAATCCCTATTGAAAATGTTAACGTTTTTGTCGAAGTGTTGCAGTTGTTGTAACACTCACAGCAACAGATGATGGAAGAAATCTGTTAAATGAAGGTGGACAAGATGAAAGAAAAAGAAAGCTAGCATGACCAAGAGCATAAATCAGACAAGGAGGAGACCCCAGTTGGAGGTGCTCCGCAAAATACAGAGCAACGTTTCATCACTATGGCTGAAGTCACAGCTTTCTTAGAGCAAGAGAGGGCCAGAGCACCTAAGGAGAGGTTCTACGCATGAAGACCTTCTTCCCTACTAAGAATACTTAGCAAGCCATACCTCGAGAGGTACGAACTATGAGTCTTTGTGCAATACGATGGCAGGAAGGGAAGTGCTGTCGAGCATGTGAGTAAGTTCATTGATACTCTTGGCCCTTATGCGGCAGACGAGGACCTATGTCTTTGGGAATTTTCTAAATCACTGTGTGACTATGCGTACACCTGGTACATCGATCTGAAACCAGGGTCAATCCCAACATGGGATGACATGGTGGATGTATTTTGTACTAAGTACTTTCACAGAGAGGAAACGGTAACACTTGCAACTTTACAAGCATTTAAGCAAAGAAGTGGTGAAGATTTGATGGAATACATCAAAAGGTTTAGAGACATAGCACTTGATTGCTATGATCATTGTGAAAAAAAGACATTGGTGGAAATGTATGGCAAACATAATTAGGGAGTATAGAGCTGTCCTGGAAAATTTGGAAATCTCTCAGTTCGCATAGTTATTGTAAAAAGCCAGAAAGACCACTCAGTTGGTGAAACCAAGTGCTGACAAAAGAAACACTTCGCAAGCTATGGTAGTATCCACTAGTGAAAGAAAAAGGAAGTCTGATGGAGCTAGACGTGCTCCTAGATAAGTGGATAGCAGATGGAGTCTTTAAACTTAGTCAAGTTTCCAGAGAGCCCATCGAAGAAGAGTGGAGAGACCCACGTTTTTGCCACTTGCACAATTATGTGCAGCATCCTACCGCAGAATGTTGGGCACTCCACAGACTTGTGCGCCGAAGAATCAAAGAAGGGACTCTAGAGTTGTCCCAACCGGAAGTTCAAAGAAACCCACTCCCAAACCATAAGGGTAGGAATGGCAACGGGTCGGGTTTGGGCCGGGTTTTTGCATACCCGGACCCGACCCGTGGGTCTGAACCCACGACCCGGACCCGACTCGTTTATTAATCGGGTTTTTTTCCTGGGGCCTAGACCTGCTCCGCCAGGCCCCGTTTAGCTCGTGGCCCAACCAAATTTTTTTTTTTTGAATGAAGCCAAAATTCATTTTTTCTCCCATCTCCGTTTAGGCACTGCATTTACAACAAACACAAAACACAAGATACACATTCCACAATATATTACAGTTACACCACAAAGTCTCAGAATTTCAAGTCTTTAAACTACAATAACTAGAAGTAGCACAACCCATCTGTTGAAGTCCATAGTTTAAGTAGAAAATACCAAACAAAAAAATTGAAACAAACATCTCATATTCTCAGAGACTCATATTAAAAATAAAAAAAATTAAAAAAAAATTGAAGAGAAGTAAAGAACAGATCGGCGGTAAGAGCTTAGGCCGACGATGAGATTGAGAGTGAGTGAGAGCATGGACCAGCGGTGGTGAATGCTTGGAACGGCGGTGAAAGGCTAAGATCTTGGGCGGCGCTGCTTGAAAGTGAGTGAGATTGAGAGTGAGTAAGAGTGTGAGATTGTGTGAGCTGAGATTGAGAGAAAGAGAGAAAACAACCTGACCGGAGGTGCACGTGGTGGCTGGTGGTGACAGAGATTAGAGGTTGGGGAGAGCAGAGTGATGTGAGGAGAGTGAGAGGGAGTGAGAGTAGCCGAGTGGGAGAGGTGAGTGATGTGTGTAAGAGGGTTGGCGACTGAGTGAAATGGGATTAGGGGAGTAGGATTGGCGGTTGAGTGAAATGGGATAAGAGGGTTGGGGTATTTTACCCTTAAACGGGTTGGGTTTGGGTCCGAGTCCGAGTTCGGGCTGGGTATGGATAAAACCTGGACCTGCTTCAGGTTTTTTTTTTTTTAAAACCTATACCCGACCCTATAATTTATCAGGTCGGGTAAAATTTGACCCATTAGGGTTGGATCGGGCCGGGTATCCGCGGGTTGGATATAAATTGCCATCCCTACAGAAGGGGAAGGGTATAGCAGCAATTTTCATTTATGCAGATCTAGGGGAAGACGAGAAAGAAAGGCCGACCCTACCTGCCACAACGATTACCACCTTGTAGAAAAGTTCCAAGTTCAAGAACATGTTTGATCAGTTGGGGATGAATGAAAGATAGTTACAGAGGCCTTGGTAAGCATTGCCTCTGGGACAGGAATAGAATGTTCGACAGTAGAAGTCATGGATGACAGAGCTCTCTTGCAGAAGGCAAGTGAGATCACTTTTAGTGATGAAGATATGAAAGTGGGGTACTTAGATCATAGGAAGCCGCTTTATTTGGTAGCATCTATAAATCAAATCCCCATCAAGAGAGCTTTGGTGGATATAGGTGCTTCTGTGAATCTAATCCCACTGAGCACCTTACAAGTGTCAGGAATTTCAGAAAGAAAGATTCAAGGATGTCTAATGGAAGTAATAGGATTTGGGGGAAGAGGCGAATATATCGCAGGCCACATTTAGCTGTGGTTGAAAGTGGGGCCAATAGCCTCTTTGGCCCGCTTCCACGTGGTGAAAACAGAGGTCTCATACCACGTGCTATTGGGAAGACCGTGGTTGCATAAGCACTGATTGATCCCATATACTTATCATTAGTGTGTAAAGGGAAGGTTGAATGGCAGAATGATACGAATAGCGGCAAATCCATCACCCTTAGATTAAGCGGAGGCTCATTTGGTAGAAACTATGTTCTATGATAAGTAGGCATCATCTGGGGAAAGCTTAGTATCAAAACTGCAGGGCACCTTCGTGCCTAGGTGGGAAGAAGTCCAAGATGACCCAGAGCTTGATCTAAGGAGGCTACTGATGCAGAAGAAGAAAAGGAAAGAAGTGCTCACTTTGGAATTAGATGATGCACCTCAAGTGTCAAGGTTTGGGCCTTTGATGGCAGAATCGTCTATAAATTATGAAGGTGCACGGGGCCCACATGTGATGTGCAAGTGGGCCTTGGGTAAGAATGGCAGCATAAAAGTTTGGTATGCTGCGTGGCTTAAGAAATTTTGGAAGAAGAAAGTAATATGGAGAGAAAGGAGGAGGTTATAACGGAAGAAAGATTGGAAGAGGTTGACCTAAGGTCTAATCCGTAGGAACCAAGGCCTATCTCAATTAGTTAAATACTATCAGAGGAAGAAAAGCCAGCATTGATATTGTTGCTAAAAGAATTTAAGGATGTTTTCGCATGGTATTATAGCGAAATGCCCGAGTTGTATCCCAAGTTGGTGGTGTATACGTTGAATGTGAATCCTAAGGCCAAGCCAATGGCTCAGCTTGCCAGAGTATTTCATACTGAAATAGAGGACCAAGTAGTAAAGGAGGTACAAAAGTTACTGGATGCAGGTTTCATTAAGCCCATCCAGCATCCACGTTGGTTGTTCAACATTGTGCCAGTAAAGAAGAAGAATGGGCAGATAAGGTGTTGTGTAGATTTCAGAAATCTTAATAGAGTTTGCCCAAAAGACGAATTCCCATTGCCAAACATGGACTTGTTGATAGACTCTGTAGCAGGAAACACCATGTTTTCCTTCATGGACGGGTTCAGCAGGTACAATCAGATTCTAATGGCGCCAAAAGATGTAGAGAAAACTGCCTTCAGAACACCCACAGGCAATTTCTACTATACTGTGATGCCTTTTGGATTAAAAAATGCAAGTGCGACCTACCAACGTACCATGACGGCCATATTCCATGACATGATGCATTGAGAGTTTGAAGACTACGTAGATGACATAGTTGTGAAGTCAAAAAGGCGAGAAGATCATGTCCAAATATTGAGGAAAGTGTTTGAAAGATGTCGAGCTTTCAAGTTGAGAATGAATCCCCTCAAGTGCGCCTTTGGAGTATCTTCTAGAAAATTTTTGGGTTTCCTGGTTCATAACAGAGGAATAGATGTAAACCTAGCCAAGGCCACAGCTATAGCAACCATGAAGCCACTTGCCACGGTGAAAGAATTGAAGAGTTTCTTGGGCAAAGTCTCGTACATTCAGAGCTTTATCCATGGTTTAGCATCAATCACTTCAGCCTTCACCAGATTACTCAAAAAGGGGCAAAGTTTTGAGTGGGGAGAAACACAACAGACAACCTTTAAAAGGTTATAGTAGATTATGATGAACCTTCCCACAATGCAAGCCCCAATTCACAAAAGGCCGCTACTGCTTTAAAAGCGGTGTTGAGTAACTAGTTTACTACATCAATTGTGCCTTGAAAGACGTGGAGACTCACTACCCAAGAGCATGCTTGGCGATAGTATATGCTTCACAGAGGCTACGCCATTACTTCCTAGTCTATGAGGTATGGCTAATGATGAAGTCCCATGCAATCAAAGCTCTGTTGCGGTAGCCAATCTTCTCTGGAAGGGTATCCCAGTGGTTACTATAGTTGTCATAGTATGATTTGAAGGTGGGAACACCCAAAAATATAAAAAGCCAGGCCATAGCAGACTTGTTGGCACAATTCTAGGGAGAAGAGGAATTCTCGCTGAACGATGAGATTCCAGGGGAGGTGGCCATGGCGGAAGAAGTTAGAGAACAGTGGGTAATGAAGTTTGATGGATCCTTGACTACCCACTCAAGAGGCGTGGGAATAGTTCTATATCAAGAGGAGGACGAGGCCGTGGCACTCTCATTCAAATTGGAATTCCCCTGCTCAAACAATACCACAGAATATGAGGCTTATCTCACTGGGCTAGCTACGACCCTTGAAATGGGGGTCAAGCACTTAAAGGTAATTGGTGATTTGAATCTGGGGGTCAGCCAGACCAAGGGGAGCTTCTCTTTGAAGGAACCTAGCTTAGCCCTGTACAGAGCGATGGCCCAGACGATGGAGGAAAATTTCTTAACATTTGAGATAGAGCATGCCCTAAGAAGTGAAAATCAGTATGTAGATGCGCTGGCCGCATTAGGGTCACAGATAATGTTTGAAGGAAGTAGCACCAGGATAGAAGTCAACAAATAGAAAGAGTCCATTATTGAAATACTAAAGGAGAGGTTCCAAGAAGAAAGATGTGAAGAAGATTAGAGAATGCCCATAAAAGAAGCTTTGATGAAAGAAGGAGACATGACAAAATTGAAGGCGTTGAAAGATTACGCCATGGTAAAAGGAGAATTGTACTACAGAATGTCGAGAGGAATTTTGTCGAGATGTGTAGGGCAAAAGGAGGCCCAAAGAAAGTTGAAGGAAGTACATGAAAGAACTTGTAGGTTTTGTGGAGAAGTCAACCTTTACCGCAAACTCCAAAGGGCAGGTTTCTATTGGCCAAGCATGGGAAAGGACGCGGACCAAGTCCAAAACCAATATGAGGCCTGTTAGCTTGCGGCAGATAGAGAGGAAAGCTATGCTGTCTTCATCAGTGAAGATTGGAGGAACCCGTTTGTGCAGTACTTGGCAGAAGGCATCCTGCCACAAAAGTATAGTGAAAGATACAAGCTTAAGAGGTTGGCAACACATTATTTTTTGCATGATGGAGTCCTTTTTAAAAAAGGGTATGCTGGAGACCCGTTACGATGTTTGGGTCCCAAAGAAGTAAGGGAGATGATAAATGAGGTACACGCAGGAGAATGTAGGGAGCACTAAGGAAAGAAAAAGTTGTACAGATGCTTGCTACAAATGGGTTATTACTGGCCCAGCAAGAAGAGGGACATAGCAGAATTTGTGAAGAAATGCCACAGTTGCCAAGTACAAGCTAACCTAATTCACACTCACCCACAGAACTTACACAATATGGTCACTCTATGGCCCTTCCACACTTGGAGGCTTGATTTAGCGGGACTAGTTAATCCACCATCATGTGGGTACATATGGATTTTAGTGGCTACAGAGTATTTTACCAAGTGGACAGAAGCAATACCACTCCATAGAGCCATGGGAGGGGCAGTGGCAAATTTTATCAAGGAAAACATAATTGTTAGGTTTAGAGTGTCCCACAGAATCATTAGTGACAATGGCACGCCCTTTGTCAACAGAAAAGTGAGAAAGATGCTAGAGTTTTATCAAATCAAACCATCGGTTGTCACCCTATTACCCTCAAGGGAATGGGCTGGTAGAGGCGACAAACAAGACACTCATAAAGATCATCAGCAAAATGAACCAGGAGTATACTGGGGGATGGGCGACACATTTGCCGGACGCCTTTTGGGCTTACCGAAACTCACCAAAGTCAGCCATAGGGTTTTTGCCCTTCTCTTTAGTCTTCAGAGTAGAGGTGATGAGCCCTGCAGAAGTAATGACTCCCTTTTTGAGAGTCATGCAAATGCAGAAGAAAGAAAAGGAGAAGGAAGTTTTTGTGGTAAAAAGGTGTGAAGACCTAGAGGGGCTGGATGAAAGAAGGGAAAAGGCTCAAGAACGCAGCCACAGATACAGACAAAGAATGACTGAAGCTTATGGTAGGATGATTAGAGAAAGCGTGTTCTCATAAAGGCAACTTATGCTAAAGGCAGCGAACCATGTCAGACGAGGTATGGCAGGACCATCTAAGTTCTCAGCAAAATGGGATGGACCCTTTATGATAAGAGAGGCACATGCAAGTGGGTATTATTGTTTAGCCTAAATGGATGGCAAGGATCTGATGGACCCTATCAATGGCAAGTGGCTAAAATGATACTATGCTTAAAAAAAAAAAAAAATCATGTGGTTACACCTTTTGTTTAATTAGTTCCATGTTTTCTTTCCTTTAGCATGCTTTTATTTAGAATGTAATGAAAAACTACGAAGTATTAGAAAACATATTGTATCATAGTCATAGCAATAGCAAAAGTAGTAACGAGTGTAGCATTATAGTTTACAAACCCAAACTATAGCAGTCATGTCAAACTTGCCAAATAAGCACTATAGAAAATATAATGTGTACTAGATAGGGAAATAAAGGAAAGAAAACAAAGGGGAAACTATATAATCTCAATGAAGTTTGGAAATGAGAGTCTGATCTCTAAAACGACTAGATCCAGCAACACTAGAAAGAAGGCGCTCACAATGTCCCTCCAAGTTTGCCACCTCCTTCCTCAAAGCCTTAATGCGTGTATTAATGGCATCTACAATAGGCTGAACCTTCTTCTTGAAGAAGGCTCGGGCAATCTCATGCAAATGGTCTAACATGAACTCTACAGCAAAGCCCACTCTAATAAACTCCTAGACCGCAGCCCTCCATTGCAAAATCCTCTCGGTAGACACGGTATCAACAAAGTTATGCTCGATATCGTTCATCACACATCCCATCAACTTCAGGAAATGCTCCCTTGCAGAACAGCTGAAAAGAAACCCCTGCATGAAGTTTTCACAGCTACTATAGACTGCCTTCAAATAGGAAAAACACTCCTTAGGAACCTTAAAGCTGTGGAAGCCAACATAAGGAGATCCAACACCCCAGAAGTTCGCAGGATCAAGATTGTTAACCTCGGGTTGGTCGAAGTGAGTAAAGAAGGCCACAGCCTCGCTCATGGGATTTGGAACTATGTCAGAGTTGCTGTCCACCTTAAATTGAGAAAGTGTAGTAAGAATCGGACTTGGAAGAAGATATGGAACGCGGTGTAAGGAATGGATGAAATGGAGGGAGCGAATTCATAAAAAAGATAAGGAAGGAGATGGGAGAAAGGAAACATACTAGGACCCGTAGAAATGGGGGCTGTGGGTGTAGAAGAAACAAGTGCTGTAGGTGTGGCGAAAGCAGGTGTTGCAAGAGTGGTAGAAACTGGTGCTATGGGTATGGAAGAAATAGGTGCTATAGGTGTAGCAGGAGTGGAGGTTGTAGGCATCGTAATGTTTGCTGCAGTTTTAGGCTCCTCAGGAATCTCTGTGATCAGAAGAATGAACACGTAAAATAAATAAAGGTTGCATCAGAAAGTTATGCAGATATATATGAAGGGAAAAAGAAAAAAAAGGATGGCAAAAATAAATGATGGAGAGAAAGCCTAACAAGTGTAAAAGACACGTACCCATAGCCTCGGTCTCGTGCTCATCACTGTCCTCCTCATCAGAATTAGAGACCCTCTTCTTCATGGTAGGCTTATCATCAGAATCCTCAAGAACTTCCTTAGATCCCTTTTCAGAAGACAAGTTTGCATCAGACCCACGAGTGGCAGAGCTAGGAATGGACAAGGGAGTAGCCATCAGAGAAGAGTCATCCTTCACGGCCTGAGATAAAGCCGTAAAAGGATCGTTGGTCAAGATAACAAGAGGTGTAGTAGGGGAGGCAATCTCAGTCTGGGAAGCAGCTAGAAGAGTAACTCCCTTCTGGGGAGTAGGAGTCTCGGCAGGAATGGAAGCAGACTCATTGACCCTCTTGGTCTGGGCACCCTCCTCTACAGGTCCAGGCTCGGCTGAAGGGATAGGGGTCTTGACAGAACCTCCTGTGCAACAGTAGGAGTAGTAGAAGCCATGGTCTCAGCCACCATATCGGCCATATCGAAGAAACCCTCCATGGGTGTGCCCACGGCAACAAAAACCTCCTTAGCCATGGGGTGATAGATGGAGATAAGCTTGGGCTCAGCCTGAAGAACGCAAAATAAAAGAGAAAGGAATGCATGATAAGTGGAGATGCGTACATATATGTATATATATATATATATATATATATATATATATATATATATATATATATATATATATATAAAGAAAAGGAGAGAAATAAACGAGGCACATGATGACACATGGAAATAAGAACACATGCAAAAGGCGAAAGAGAAAGACATACCTCCATCTCAGGCTCATCAAGCAATATGGGGTGAGTAGCAGAAGTATCCTCCTTGTGCTTAGACTACAAAAAAAAAAAAAAGGGACAAAAGGAAGGAAATAAGTAAGCATGTATATAGGGTTAGCCGAAGAAAAGCCCTATAAATAAGAAAAAATAGAGAGGAAGTAAAATTAGAGATAAAATACTCTCCTCTCAAAGGTGGCAGACGAAGGAGAGGGGGGTGGGGATGTCTTCCTCTTGCTGCCTCGGGTCCTACTAGAAGGAGGAGCATCAGCAGATGGTCGCGGAACTGTAGACCTAGACTTGCCTGCAGTATGGCACCTACTAGAACGGGCATGAGCAGAAGGAGGATTAGAACTCTCCAAGACAATATTACCTCTGGGAGGAAGGCTACCCTCGAAAGGGACAATGTCTGAACAAGTCTCGGAGGAGTCATCACCTTTCTTGGTAGTCTTAGGCTTGGCAGACCGAGACGCGGAGCCCTTCTTCGCAGGTACGGGAAGGTTCGTCACCTTCACTTTCTTCTCCCAACCTGTGGGGAAGTCTCTGGCATACTAGAACCCACCCCTTCTCTTCTGCATCCCACTCAAATATAGTAGATCGACTCTACTTCCTAGCATATGCCACCACGGACTTGGTGGGAAGAAGCAATCGAGGATTGGCAGAAATGACTGCATTAAGGCCATCAGGAAGAATGAGAGAAAACCCATGGCTGCCCAATAACTCTTGCTCAAATGAGATCATCACGGCCTGCCAATACCCATGCATGGCAGCAATACAAATACCCCCCCTTTGTGAATCTGGAATAGTGATTGCTGTAAAATGTTTGCTCCAAAACTCAAAGGTGTGTTGCAGGAATGGCCGAACAGAAGTGGGAGATGCCATAATAGCAGAAAAATCATTACGAATATCTTGATCTAATCCAAACTGCCTCCTCATTTTATCAGTAGAATAATATACAAACCGAATCCCCTTATCGGCCAAATAAAGCAACCACCCAACATTGGTGGCAGCCAAGTAAGTAATACCCCTCTCATCAAAACCAGTCAGCGGGGTGGTGGTCCCAGTAGTATCAACAAAAGGACCCATGACATAATCAATACATGTGTAACCTGTACCCAAATTCCTATATGCCCTCCAAAAAAAACCAACTCCTTAGTCAAAGAACTCAACAGCAGGATGTCCAAGTGGCTTCAATCCAACCCAATGAAAAGCCAAAGAAAAATCATATGCAAAACGACCATAGAAATCAGTTATAACCTTCAGACACGAATGATACCTCTCTTTGGCAAAGTGAATAGGCCTACACTTCACCAAATGCCTAGCACAATGCTTCCACAACAAATGCTGCAAAATAGTGCTATGGGCAAATTAAGTAACTATACGGTAGGAACTCCCCTGCTCCTCATCACTTCACAAGATATCTAACTGTACATATAGATGGCCTAGAAACATAGGGGCCAACGGCAGACCCACCCCAGCAGATATCTTGATAGTTAATCAGAAATACAAAGGCTTTATAGAATAATGAGGATGAAAGTCAAATATGAACTTACAGAGCCAAAATGTGATGAAGGCTGCACGACGAGCAGCAATAGAAGCCTTGGAAAAGGCCCTAACCCAATATGACAACTTTGCATTGTCACTCATCCCCTTTCTCAACTCGGCCTCCACAGCCTCCTCCACCGCAGAGAGCTCTAAAGCATTAGGGTCAACATCACCAAGAATGGGTAAAAGCAATTGGTTTGCCACGTTTTCCAAGTTCGCAGTGATCTCACCGCAGGAAAGAAAGAAGGTGTGAGTAGCGATGCACCACCAGGGGACCAAATGGTGGAGATTGAACAAGTTCCTATAGTTGGACAAGCAACGCGATGAAACAATGGCCTTCAACACATCAGCCCGCTGTAACGCCGCCATGAAACCCTTGTCGGACAACTTGGTATCTACCCTACCCATTCTTTCCAACCCAAAGCGGTACATGACCCAAATTTGAAGAGAATGGGCTCGGGGAGTGAAGTACTTTGGTGAATAACAAGATCGGGAATTAAAGAAGCCAACAGAGCCTAAGATATCTCCGTGTTACAATAATAAAGGGAAAGCCATACACGACTCGGCGGTGGAGGCACGTACTCGCCAGACACTTTTGGGAAATGGGTGTGGGTATCGTACCAGGGATCGATGAGAGGAGCGCACTCGCTATCCGGGTTGCGGCGTCCTTCCTCTTCATCAGAATGCTCCGATTCAGAGTGAGGAGCCTCTTTGACTATGACTTTTGTGGCAAGATCATTGGAAGCGATCTTTTTTCCCTTACGGCGGGAAGAACCTTGGCCTTTCGCCGGCATCATGGTGGAATGGTTTATCGGAGTAAGTGGGTGAAAGTGTTTGAGGGAGAAGACACAGCGAAGAAAGGGAAAGGGAAGGAATGTTTTGTGTCAGTGACGTGAAAGGAATCTCTTTAAGTACTAATATCATTAAAGCTGACACGAAGGGAAGTACTAATGTCATTAATGCTGACATGAAGGGATGTAATGGGTCACCCATTGGATAAGGCATGGAATTAATGAAGCGGAGGCTATGTCTCGGAATAACTGCTAAACTGGAAAATTCGAAGAGACAACACTGTTCACGGCCAAAAAAAAAAAAAAAAAAAAAGAGCGAGGCCCACTGTTCGAAAAAGCCCGCAAAGAAAAAGAAAAAACAGAGAAGAAGAAGAGTCATTTTTGTTTGCATATTAATTGCAGGAGCACTTCATATGCTCAACGGGTTGAATGTTGATGCCTACTTTGGCAAAGAGGCTCAATAACAGGAAGAAGCCCAACAATATTGGAGGAAAAAAGTTAGTAAATTGAGAAGAAAACTATTAAGCTCGAATGGTAGGAATAATGGATCAAAGGCCTAGAAAATAATAAATGATCCACAAAGAAAGTAAGCGGGCCTAAAGGGGCCTAAAGAAAAGAAGTAGTAAACCCATGGGCATTATATGAAATAGAAAGCAAGCAAGAATGGGCCAAAGAGGCCCGAAGTAATGAATTAAGTGAGTAAGGGGTTGATGGAAAGCCTATGAACCCCAAAAGTAAAGAATATGATAATTTAGGTAAGGGAAGCCCAAAAGACTTAGCAAAGGCCCATGGGAGTAAAATGGGTCGAGGATGCCCAAGAAAAGGAAACGGGCTGAGGATGCCTAAGGAAAGGAAATGGACCAAGGATGCCTAAAAGGATGAGATGGGCCAAGGAAGCCCAGAAGCATTGGAATGGGTCAAGGAAGCCCAAAATAGTATGAATACTAGCCCAATGGTAATACTGGCCACGAGAATTAAGCAAAGGGAATGTATGCAGTAGGCCCTAAAAGGAGCCCAACAAGCATGAGTCATACAATAGCACAACAGGAATGACAGAATGGCATGGGAAAAGTGCTAGCAGACCTATAAAAGGGGCAAAGGATGGATTAGAGAAGGAATAAGCTACAATTAAGCAAGGCCTAGCCCAGGAAGGAGGTAAGACATAAAGAACGAAGGTTCAAGGAAACATTCACGCCACAAGAGGTCAAGAACAAGCAGCAAAATGTACAGACAATCCTTCAAGTCATGGCAAACGCATGAGTAGTAGACAAGCCATGGATACACATGGAATTGAAGCACTCACAAGGCTCAGGCACCACCAACCTGTACCCAGCCAATACAGGAAGTGGTGGGTCATGGATCAAAGGTAAGAAAGGGTATGATCTAGTGGTGGGGAGAAGGGGGGAGCTTAATCTAGGGTTCCCGCTCAAACTCTTTTGGGGGAAATGTCCTATTGGGATGACATACCACCCAAAAGAAGGAAATATGAGTTGGAATCACTAGGTGCATGCCATGGGGGATAGTGAAAGAGAATGTACACCCTTATCTGGATAGGAATGTCACGGTGAGCATGCAAACAAAATAAGACTCTTTGTCTGGTAATGGGGTGTGGCACGGCCAACATAGGTAAGTGGTGATGGCTAAGTAGTTGACAGACTAGTGGGTGGTCTGGTAGGACACCCGTACCCAGACAAAAGCAGTTAGGGGGTAAAACAGTAAAAACCCTTCATGGCAAGCAGTATAAAAGGTCCCTCCGCCGTGTACTGGAAGACGGGGAACAAGGAAGAATGGAACAACAAGAGAGAAAAAGCAAGAGTGAACATAACAACCCCATAAGGGAATAAGAAAAAGAGAGAAAAGGGAGAAGAAAACTTAGAAAGAAAAAAGAAGAAGTTAGAAAGAAACAACAGAGTAGGCAAGAGTGTGATAGCAGGCATGCACCAATAGGCTAATCCCTTCTCTCTCTCTAAAAGCCTACCCTCTATTAAGGATTAAGGAATTTGAGCGTAAGCCATTTTGGCCCATTATCTCAAAGTGGGTAATTTCCATGATAGGATCTCCCTGTGAGGCTACCCACATTGAAGAAATGGTTCCCTTCTTAGACTTAACTCCGTAAGATAATCAAGCGTGGCAAACTAACCATCTCTTTTTCATTTTATTGATTAAGTATTGGTGTTATTTCTCTCTTATTATTATCATCTTATTTATATTGCATTTATATTACTGCATTGCTTTACCTTCTATTTCATTCAATACTTTCTACTCTTCGGCTAACAGTAAGCATACTTCCCTTTATTGTTGTTATATTATATCTACCTACCAAAACCCTTTTGTAACAGTTTCCTCTATTGTGGGCATGTCACCAAAGTTTTAGCAAAGGGGCCCCAGTTTGTGCACAAGCCGGTTTGGGGTGTGTTGCAGTCAAGCCGGTCCTGACTCTCCTACCTAGAACCTTTAGGCCTTAGCGTGGTAGGAGGCAACCCAGCTTGCAGTTGCAAAAAGGCCCACCACACACGACAAAAGACCAAAATGAAAGAAAAAAAAAAAAGGACAACATTGAAATGTAGCGGTGGCTGTGGTTGTGGTATTAGGGGTAGTTTTGTCCAAAACATAAAAAGAGCAAAGTTTTTAGTTTTCCTTCCTATTTTCTCTCAAATTTGGGAAGTTTGACATTTGGTGGGCCTAGGAGAAAACACATGGGCCCCATCAGTTTTCCTTCCTAATAATCCTTCCAACCAAACACCCTCAAAGTTAATTTTCTCTCTACTTTTCTTTTCACTATTTTCATTCTTAAAATCTCTTCAACCAAATGGACTCTAAAAGTTGCTATGTGAGAAGTTAATGGCCATATCATGTTTTGAAAACCACACATTCAATCATGTAATCATCATTTATCATCTGAAATATACAAATCATTCTCTTCATGCGATCACAATTATTTTGAATGTAAAATTCTAATCCTAACACATGTTCATCTCATACATGTCATCATCATTTTAAGATTATCATCATCAAAGCATGAATACTTGTTATGCTTGAATTAAAACTAGGGATAAAATAACTAGGACTTAAGAGATTTACTTGCATGCACTTGCTCTAGTAAAAGACGTACGTAGTGACAGAATACAGTTGATGCTTGGAGAAAATCTTATGGTCTCCTCTCTTCCAGCTGATCCTTGCACTGATAAGGGAGTTGTGCTTTGAAGGTATTTAATTGTTGATTTGATGGTTATGACCTGATGCTCTTAAGTTTTGATGATCGGAGTTCCTGGAGAAGAACTAGATCATGTTCTTAAATATTTATCAGTTCATAATGACTTTATGAAAAGAACGTGTGACTAATGAGTAGAGTTGGAAAGTGGTGTTTTTCTTTACAAAGAGTGATGTTACATAAAGTAACCTAATGTCTCTCTTACAGGTTTTTCTCTGAATCTCTTTGAATGCTATTATGTTGAATTCTCATAATTTTTTCCAAAGAGTCCCCCCTAATTTGTTAGTCAATCTTTGATTTTATAGAAGGGCAAAACTTAGAGTTGTTGAGTTTGGCTCAAATGTCTTTTTCTCAAAGCTATCTAACTCACATTTATCCAAGAGTTGCTTTGAAATCAACCAAATCTACATTGAAGTGCTGATTCTAGCTTCGGAGTGCTGATCAACACTTTTCTAGGTCAAAGTGTTGATCTACTCAAAGACTTATCTTTAGCTCTGTTTAGTTTTATCTCGATGTTTTGATAATTTTTAGAATCTTTACGTGTTTTGAACCACATTCTAAGCCTTTTCATGATCATATTATTATTGGAGATAATTAGGGCTTTTTAGTTTTAGTAACTATCGATTTTATAAGAGTCTGGTTAACGTGTCTCCTTAGGGCATTTGTTAATAGACCATTTTAAAAAATTTAAAATTTTTATAAGAAATATAAAAGTTGTCAAAAAAATTAGTGTAAAAAAAATTAGAGTTTTTTTTTTTTTTTTTTTCATAAAAAATTTCTAAAAATAGTTTAGAAACCAATGCCTTTAAGGTATCGTTAACTTTTTCCCTTTTTATAATTTTCTAAAAACCATGATTATCTATAATAACTATCTTGTGTATAAATTACGTTCTTGTCTTAAGGCATATTATAATGAGATTTTGACATATAATTAATTACAATCAATTCAACTATTAACAATCATAATTAATTAATCATAATCACATAAATTTAGGTCTAAGTTTAAAGAATGTGTCATAACCATTAAAACTTCATATGGCTTGATCTTTTGATTGGATGAAATTTTTTTATAGCATTTTGCATGTCATTTTGATCATGAAGAACTCTGATGTGATTTGGAATTAAGTGTTTGCTCATCCAACAGTTCAAATGACATTTCTACCCTTTGGTGGTGAAATTAGCAGTTTATCCTTGGTTAATGAACTGATCCATGATGGTTTTGGGGTATTTTGGGTCATCATAGGGGTTTTCGGGATATTTGGTCATTTTAGAGGTTTGGGAGGGGGGGGGGGGCTTATTTTGGTAATTTTAGATGTTTTGAGGTATTTTTGGCCATTTTATAGCTTTTAGGCTATTTTGGTCATTTTAAATATTTTTGGTGTATTTTGTTCATTTTCAAGATCTTAGGGGTATTGAGGTCATTTTAGTGGTTTGGGGGTATTTTTGTCATTTTAGAGGTTTTGGGGTATTTTTGGCCGTTTTAGAGGTTTTGGGGTATTTTGGTCATTATAGAGGTTTTGTGGGTGTTTTCAGTTAGTTTTGAGGTTTCAAGCAGTATTTTGGCAATTTTAGAGATTTCAGTGGTATTTTGGAAATTGTAACAATTTTGGGGGTATTTGGTCATTTTAGAGGTTTTAAGTGTATTTTTGAGGTTTTAGGGGTAATTTGGTCATTTTGAGTTGTCCAATGGTATTTTGGGGTTCAAGGGTAATTTTGAAATTTTTGGGTGTTGAGGCCATTTTCACTCAATTTGTTTTGTGATAATTTTCATCGTTTCTAAGATTGTTTATGGATCAAGTATAAGAATGTTACATTATTGTATTATGATGAGAATGTAATTAATGAACCAAACGACATAATGAAACTTGGATTAAAGTTTACAATAATGTAACATTACAAGGTAATGTAGCATCAAGCAAACCAAACGCCCCTAAAGTGGTTATAGTGATGTCTTATTGTGTGTTCAAAAAGTGCATGAATCATTGTTTTATATAAATGCTTGAATCTAAATGGTTGATCCATCATCTTACCATACATATGTATGCATAGGATTATCTTAGACTAATGTTAATTGGTCCATGAAAAGATTATTTAAAAATTAATTTGTTGTGCAGATAGCACCCCAGGACTTAAATCAATAACAGTAAATAAGCGAAAATTAAATAACAAGCACACACAAAGAACACAAGAATTTACGTGGTTCGGCAAACTGCCTACCTCCACGGAGACGATGGAGAAATTTCACTATAAAAATAGGAAGATACAATAGTGCACAAGAACACTCTCAAGAAACCCAAATCCCAATACACCCTAACTCTCTCACACCCACAAGACAAGAAAACTCTATTCTTCTTCTTATGCGGCTGCTGCTCACTAGGTTAATTGGAATTACTATAATTCTCTCTTTTGTGTATTGCCATTCAACACAAACCTAATATATATATATATATATATATATATATATATATATATATATATATATATATATATATATATATATATATATATATATATATATATATATATATTATAGGTCGGCTATACTAGGAATTATATTCTTAGGTGAATTTGGTTTCCTAATACTACTTGACTTGTGCTTGTGACAATTCAAGCCACACACACGGCCCACTTCAACAAATCTCCACCTTGGCTTGAATTAATTAAGCTACACGATCAAACTCCTCCACTTGTCTCCACCTTAGCCCTTAAGGGCTTACAAGCTGCAAACATCAACCAAGTCCAAGTAGTGCTTGAACTTGTCTGTTGGAATTGACTTGTCAACATACTAGAGGATTCCCAAATCTTCTTCTTCTGTAGTGACCCCATCTCTTCTACATCCCTGTAAGGCAATGGATCTCCACTGCTAGTTATGAGAGCAAAGCTATCCATGTCTTCAAAGCCATATCTCTGTGATGCTTTGTGAACCTGCTTCTCTCTGCCTTTAGCAATTGAATAAGACTCTTCTTGTTGCTGTCGTGGATCAATCTCAACATCACCCTTATCACTAGGTGAACTATTCTCGTCAAGCTCCACCTCAACAGTTAATTTCTCCTGTGGACTATCATCACATGTCTCTACTTCGTTCTGTTTTAACATAAAGGCTTCATCAAATATGACATCTCTGTTGGTCACCGTTTTCTTTGAGATTGGATCCCAAAGCCTGTAGCCTTTAACACCTTTTTCAAAACCAAGAAATACACATTTTCTTGACTTCGAATCCAATTTAGAATGCTCTCCACTCTGCACATGCACATAAGCTGGACAACCAAAGATTTTTAGACTCGAATAATCAATTGGTTTACCTGACCAAACCTCTTCTGGAATCTTGAAATCTATGGTTGATGATGGAGATCTATTAATAATGAAGCTTGCTGTGTTAACTGTCTCTGCCCAGAACACCTTAGGCAACCCTGCATTCAATCTCATGCATCTGGCTTTTTCTGCTAAGGTTCTGTTCATTCTCTCTGCAACCCCATTTTGCTGTGGAGTTCCTTTAACTGTGAAGTGACGAGTAATGCCTTCTAATTCACAAAATCTTATGAATTCTTTATCTCTATACTCCAGTCCATTATCTGTTCTAAGGTATTTTATTTTCCTGCAAGTCTGATTCTCAACCTGTGCTTTCCACTTTTTAAATATGCCAAACACATTAGACTTATGCTTCATAAAATAAATTCATACTTTTCTAGAGTAATCATCAATGAAACTAACGAAGTATTGAGCACCACTATGAGAAGAAACTGATACTGGGCCCCAAACATTTGAATGAATGTAGTCAAGAACACCCTTGCTTGTGTGAGAGCCTGTCTTAAAACTGACTCTATGCTGCTTCCCATACACACAATACTTGCAGAAGTCTAGCTTGCATGTCTTCACCCCTTTCAATAAATTTATCTTGTGCAGCTCTAACATACCACGTTCACCAATATGGCCAAGTCGCATATGCCATAATTTTGTGTCGTCAGTGCTGGACTCCACCAGAGTGGTGACTGCAACTCTTCCTGCAACTGTGTTCCCAATCAATCTGTAAAGTGTGTTTATTTTATGTCCCTTCATCACCATCAAAGCACCTTTGGTAATCTTCATGATTCCACCATTTGATGAGTATGAATAGCCCAAATCATCCAATACTACTAAAGAAATTAAATTTTTCTAAGATCTGGAACATGTCTGACATTACTAAGAACTCTCACAACTCCATCAAACATCTTGATCTTCACGGTACCAATCCCAATAACCGGGCATGTAGCATCATTACCCATTTGGACCATACCACCGTTGTAAGGCTTATACGTGTCAAACCAATCTTTCTTTGGAGTCATATGATATGAGCATGCTGAATCTAAAACCCAAGATTCCAATAGAACATTGTTACTTGAAGAGACTGAAAGTAAATCTGCACCAACTTCACTGTCATCTGATGTTTCTTCAGCAACACTAGCTGATTCTATGGGCTTCTTTCCATTCTTCTTCTCCTCTAAATGCTTTTTCAACTCTTTACACTGATTCTTGTAGTGCCCTTTCTTGTGACAATAAAAGCACTCTACGTCTTTCTTTGCACGTGATTTAGATTGTGATCTATTCCTGTTGGAGTTTCGTCCTCTTGACCTACTTCTACCCCTATTGCTTGACTCAGACTTTACAATAAGTCCATCAGCCTGAGAACTATCGCAATCTTGCTTCATCTTTATACGTGACAAGAGAGCACTAGTCACCTCCTCGAGTACTATAGTCTCTTTCCCGTACATCAACGTAGTCACTAGATTATCAAAAGAAGTAGGAAGCGACGCTAATAAGAGTAATGCTTTCTCTTCATCCTCATAATTCACCCCAAAACTTGACAGTTGGGTGTTCAACATGTTAAACGTGTTGAGATGCTCCAACAGATCAGAACCCTCCTTCATATGCAAACTATATAGTTGCTTCTTCACGTACAACTTGTTCGTCAGATTCTTTCTCATATAAAGACCTTCTAGTTTTTCCCAAACCTCCTTTGCGGTCTTTGCTTCTAGGATGTTGTGAATGACCTCATCACCTAGGTTGAGACGAATAGCGCTAGCTGCTTTCTCATCCATCTCTACCCATTCTACATCCTTCATCGTTTCCGGTTTCTTCTCCTTCCCAAGTAAGGCCTTGTGAACTCCTTGTTGAATTAGGAGATCCTTCATCCGCCTTTGCCAAAGAGAAAAATTTCCATTACCACAAAATTTCTCTACATCGTACTTTGCGCTTGACATCTTTACTGTATTCAAAGGATTGAATCCTAACCTTGCTCTAATACCACTTGTTGTGCAGATAGCACCCCGGGACTTAAATCAATAACAATAAATAAGCGGAAATTAAATAACAAGCACACACAAAGAACACAAGAATTTACGTGGTTCGGCAAACTGCCTACCTCCATGGAGACGACGGTGAAATTTCACTATAAAAATAGGGAGATACAATAGTGCACAAGAACACTCTCAAGAAACCCAAATCCCAATACACCCTAACTCTCTCTCACCCACAAGACAAGAAAACTCTATTCTTCTTCTTATGCGGCTGCTGCTCATTAGGTTAATTGGAATTACTCTAATTCTCTCTTTTGTGTATTGCCATTCAACACAAACCTAATATATATATATATATATATTATAGGTCGGCTATACTAGGAATTATATTCCTAGGTGAATTTGATTTCCTAATACTACTTGACTTGGGCTTGTGGCAATTCAAGCCACACACACGGCCCACTTCAACGTAATTAAAAGATAAAATCCTATTGATTGGTAATTTTGATTATGGTAGACATGCGCAAGCACTAAAACATTTCATGTGGGTAATGTCATCTATTTAATTATTTAAAAATAGTTTTATTTTTCTTGTTAGATAAAGAATTTATTTTAATTAATTAATTAAATTTTTTATTTTTGTTTATTTTAATAAAGGTTGATAGTGAGGGAGGTGGGAGGTGGGGTTCAAATAACACAAATGATGCTATTACTCTTGGCGTATCACCTTAATCCCAAATAATTAAAGTTTAAAATTGAAATAAATCATTCATATTTATTTATACATTGAGCTCTAAATTGTTCTTGAATTGCATTGATCTTTTCATGTAAATTTATTGGAACAAATCTTCAAGGAGGTTTCTTTGAGCGACTCATGTTTTGGTTCATGCACTACTGTAAATTTTTTTAAAACCTTTTTCCCTCTTCTCGTGTGTGTTAAAAATATTTAGTATTCTTCATAAAAAAAAAAAAAAAGGTTTTGGCTCATGCATGCAAGAAGTTTATGGAGGAAATCACTATAGAATGATTCTATAGATTTTGGAACTGTTGTTGTAGCTAGGAAGGAAAGTGATATGCATTTTGGAGAGATTATGGACGTTCCTCTACATAAATTGCTTAGGATCATATTTTTCAAAATAGATTATAAAAAAGCCCTACCATAATTCGTACGAGGTAATGATATTTGACTTGTGAGAGAGCATTGTGGACTTGTAGTGATCTAGTCGATATGATTTTGCCCTGTAAAAGGGGAATAATTAGTGTGTTTAGACATAACTTGCGACCAAATGAAATAAACCACAAAACGGCCAGTAACGGTATTTTTCTAGATTCCGTTCATAAAAAAGTTATATAAAATAATAGATTCTCTCTTCTTCTTCTAATAATAATCAAAATTAGATTATTATTATTATTATTTTTTTCTTAATCTCAGTCTCAGGTGATTCTAAATATATATATATTTCAACTTGCTTTTAATTCTTGAACAGTGTTGAGTACTGTGATCTCTCTCCACTCTCCACCGTCCACTCCCTTCAGTCATCTTGTACTTTCTCTCTCTCACAGTCTCTCTCTCTCTCTCTCTATAAAAGCAAACCCACCACAGCCAAAAAACTATTCCTCTCTCTCACAGCCTTTTCAGTCACCATGGCTGACCCCTACTCAAATTTCTTCTCAGGTCTCTTCAAATTCAACCCTCTGATCCATCAATATTACCCACACTCAAACCCTCCTCCACACCCTTCCTATGCTCACAACTTCTTCATCAACCAAAACCTTAACTCTTTCCCTTACCAAACCCCACCTCCCTCTCCTCCTCTCAGAGAAGCTCTCCCTCTTTTAAGCTTAAGCCCCACAAGACAAGAACAAGAACAACAAGACCAACAACAAAAACAAGAAGAAGAAGAGGAACTACTAGTTGATAAAGAACAGTATTGCACTGCCATGGATGTGGACAAGATCACCAAACACACAGATGAAGAAGAAGAAGATGAGGCTGTCACTGTTGCACTCCACATAGGGCTACCAAGCCCTAGTGCTGCTGAGATGGCTTCCATGCTCTCTGCTTCTTCCTCAGAGATCAATGATAAAGATCATGGAGATGGAGATGATTCTGGCTACTCCATCAACAGGCTCAACAAGGGTCAGTATTGGATCCCTACCCCATCTCAGATTCTCATTGGCCCCACACAATTTTCATGTCCTGTTTGCTGCAAGACCTTCAACAGATACAACAACATGCAGGTAAGTTTGTTCATGTGAAACCATGGCACTCAAAAGGTCTCTCTTTTTCTTGCTTTCTCCTCCTTTTTCTTTTTGATTTTCAAAATAATTGAAGGAAAAAGAAATATAAAATTAAATAGACCTTCCTTTTCGGTCTGTGACTTTCTTGCCTGATTTGAATCCTCAACTGTTCTCCTATGCTTGATTTAATGAGGAAAAAGTAGATTGAATCCAAAGGGTTTTTTTTTAACTAATATTTCTCTGAAATTTATTACCATCTTCAAGTTCATTTCTTTTGCATGGTTTTTGGGTATTGGAGTTCGAATAAATCTTTTCTGATCCCAAACTGAGCTGAGATCAGTATTCAGTACCTTCCCTTTATGTGATTGAACAATACTTGCCATGTTCCTTCTGCTTTTTAGTACTTTGAAGTCTGTGCTGCACACATTGGCAGGTCTGTAGAACTGAAATCTTGCAGTTCTTTAACCAGAGGTCTCAGATCATGAGATTAATCTATGAACAAATTGAGGTCTGTATTTAAACCTTCAGTATGCAACAAAACAGTTTATGGACAAGAAAAGTCCATATATACATAGGATATTACTACTATATATAACTTCCCAATCAAGAAATTCCCGAACCCTGGCCTACACTTCTATATGCTTGTTTCACCTGTTTTATTTTCTATTGCAGGCGTTGTGAGGAGAAAGAAACTGTATTCCGAATAATTTTTGTTGAACAAAGAGAAGCTTATGTTTCATACCAATTCCATTTTCCTTTAGGGTTGTATAAACTAAAATTTTCAAACTAAGGTCATTATAAAGAAGTTAGAAGGTTCTTCCAAATGGCTATTTCAATAATAAATCTTTGAAATTATCAGCCATTACAGAATTTAGTACCCTTATCTATTAGTTCAACAAAACCCCCAAATGTAAAGTAGGAAAGAAAATTGTCACATCTCAATCCTTAATTAAGTACATCAACAAAACGCAACTATTAGTGCCTAATTAAGAAGCCAAATGAATGGATTGAATACGGTTTAAGAACTTCTAGATTTTTTTTTAATAATTTAATTGTTATAATAAGTGGAGGAGGGAAGGTTTGAACTTTGGTTTTCCTTATGGAGAATAGTCAATACCACTAAGTGACAAGTCTCTTAGTATTTGTTGTTACTCCAGTTTATTAGGTCATTGTGTTAATATTTTCTTGATTTTTTTTTTTCTTGTTTATTGTTACATTTAATTATTAATCTTCTTCTTGTTACTTAATTTCGTAGATGCATATGTGGGGGCATGGATCTCAGTATAGAAAAGGGCCTGAATCTCTGAGGGGCACCCAACCAACAGGGATGCTTAGGCTTCCTTGTTATTGTTGTGCACCAGGGTGCAGGAACAACATTGATCACCCAAGAGCAAAGCCGCTTAAAGATTTCAGAACTCTTCAGACGCATTACAAGAGGAAGCATGGAATTAAGCCATTCATGTGCAGAAAATGTGGCAAGGCTTTCGCGGTGAGAGGGGATTGGAGAACCCATGAGAAGAACTGTGGGAAGCTTTGGTATTGCATTTGTGGGTCTGATTTTAAGCACAAGAGATCTCTTAAAGACCATATAAAGGCTTTTGGAAGTGGCCATGCAGCATATGGCATCAATGGCTTTGAAGAGGAGGATGAACCGGCATCCGAAGTAGAGCAGGATAATGAGTCCATGCAGTAGTGAAATCAAAGAAATGGGGCATTAGTATTTGTCAAGCATTTAAGCTTATGAGCTCATTGCCATGAATATAGCCATGGCTCTTAGTAAAACTAAATTATAAACTTCAATTTACTTAAAGACCCAACTTTCCCTTCCAAAAAAAAAAAAAAAAAAAAAGACCCAACTTTAGTTTCTTTCCTGTTCTTTCCTCTCATTTTTTTTTCCTCTATAGCTTTGTAGGATCCAACCGTATAGGCTAAGTTTTTGTATATCCATTTTCCTTTCGACTCATGTTCATGACTTAACCTTCCTCCAATTGACCTTCCTGTCCTTGACAATGCTGATTCATTATATTTATATGTGTGTGTGTGTTAATATATGGTACAAAACCAAAAAGTTGTACTTAATTAATGATACTTAGAATGCGTGAAAGTTGTGATTTTGAAAATATATAGTAGGGAAAACCTAAAGTTTGATCTTTTTTTTTTTTTTTTCTCCAATAAGGAAGACATAATGTCCCGGGTCATTTTTCAATCTAATTTGAAATGTCTTCCAGGAGAATCTTTATTATTGAGGGTAGGGTTTCGTCTTTGCAAAACTCAGACTGGGATAGGGCTTTGTCAAGATCACTGCGGATTGTATAATAATAGGAATAGCTATATCTTTTATTTTTTATTGTGAGTAATAAATTAAAAAGCTTCTTTTTTGTGTGTGGAGAATCTAGTAATAAAAAACTAGATGTCTTAATTGTATAATAATAGGAATAGCTATATGTTTTAATCCTTGTGCTCAAATCTCATATATAATTATATGGGGGTGTATCTACATAAGTATGTACAAGACATACATGCGATCTAAGTACAAGCATGTCTATAAAGTAGTAATTTATTGATCCAACTTGCCGACAAAAGAAGGGTTTACACACGTAGTACGAAAAGTTAACAAATAAGGAAGCCTTGTTTCAAATAATATCTTAAAGCTGATAATTGATACATACAAGAATAATTTGTTGTGGGGTATAATTTCAGAACTTTTTTGGCTCAAATAATGCATTTTCTTTTTAAGATCCCCTCCTCATATTTGTCTTCATCAATTCACAAATCTCAAAAATGGGTAGTGAAGGATGTGAATAAAGCAAAACTCTCAACGGAAACCTGGCCAGAAAAATGGATAACAAGACAAGGTGTGAGTATATTTTTGCAGAAGTATAGTTGAGAAAGTCTTTTCATCCTGAAAATAAATAGCACCTTTTTGTTGGGGGTGCATACGATGCCCCCTTGCTTTGGTTAGTGGAGGAGATGTTTTTGTCGATGGATGGAACATATACCATTTGAGATTCACTATTGCTTGGAAAATTCAAACCAAATGATTAGCTTTTGAGGTGAGACACGGGTAAATATAATATAGCAGTAAGGATAGAAAGACATTATCAGGAGCAATAATAATTATAGTACTGGTTATATGAGATGTTTCATGTTTGTGAGGTTTAGGGGGATTGAAATGAAAGGGGATGGATCTTGTTGGCAGCTTTGTTTTTTATGTGTACATGTGTGTGAGAGAAAGAGAGAGCAAAAAGGTCAGCTAGACTGAAAACTGTGCAAAACTGTGGTGACCAAGCTGTATTGTTTCGGCTAATTTTGCAACAAATACTGATGCCTCCTACAGTGCATAGATACATCTCTTCTGATGGATAAACTGTAGACTGAAATGACATATCAATAAATCTTTGACCATCTCTCTCTCTCTCTCTCTCTCTCTCTCAAGCTGGTCTGAAATGCAGCCTGCAATTCTTGTTGCTAAATACATGTAGCAAAGTGTTCAAGAACAATAATAATGACAATGTGAACGATACTAGCATTATTGGAGATAAGATGAGAAAAACAAAAAAAAATTCATATATACATTGTTTTTTTTATGATTATTATCTTTTGGGTTTTAGCAAGTTGCGTCGCTTTTGTCTTGACAACAATGATCTTTTGTGTAAAACCGTGACCATCACAAAGTTAACTCACTGACCACTGTCAGTGGGTGACCATGTGGGTTTTCTAATTCCTTTGATTACTGTTATGAAGTATTACCAGATCAGAACAGTAAACTAGAACTAAAAGCATTTATTCACCATCAATATCTTCCCTTTGTTGGGGAGACCAATACCCTACCAGAATTGACCCTTGGGCCACTCCTCTTTCCACTATACATCTCTCTCTCTATCTCTCACTCTCTCTCTCATCCTTTAATTTTTGTACTGCATGAGATGTACTGTACATGTGAGTCTGCACAAAATCGTACCAATACCACCAATATGTCTGATACTATGCGATAACACGGGTCAATGCATGAGAGCGTGTATGTATACATAATACACACACCACTTCACTTTTCATGTATAACATTATCGATGTATGTATACAGAATACGAACACACCACTATCATGTACATTTTATCTCTTTTTTTTTTTTTTTTGGGTAAACAATTTTATCTCAATTATCTAATATGATAGAGTGTAATTGACTCTCTATCATTATTATATAAATCTATTATTTTTTCTCTACCACTTACAATTATAATCTGTTATACAAGACAATTGTAATAAAGTGCATATAAAGGTTTGTGATACTAATATTATAGTTTCATGTATATTTGTTTGTTTTAACAATATGTTACATATTTAGATTGGAGACTGATTAATGTTAGGCTTGGTATTGTGGTGAATTTAGAGATGATGGAAAATTAAAAATAAGATAGAAGAAAATGTTATTTTTCATTGTTTTAGGTGTAATGAAAAGGGAGAGGAAAATAGGGGGCTGACAGAGTTTTCCACCTAAATCCACTATTTATTTTTCCTTTTTATTTTCAGAAAAAAGAAGAAGAAAGAAAATGACATTAAAAAGAAGAGTGCAGAATTATCCTTACCCATTTCTGTCATCTCAAAAAAAAAAAAAAAAAAATTTATGTTTCTTTGCTTTTATTGATTGTGATTGCTGTGTGTTGATTTCTTATTATTATTATTATTATTATTTATTGAGGTTACTCGTGAATGCAGGCATAAAATTTGTCCTTAAATTTTGTGTCTTGTGCTTGCTTTTATTGTTTGGCTCTCTTGGCCCTTTGAAGAGGGAGATGGCTAGTTCCCTAAAGCTAGCATTTTCTTTTAAAATCTAATTAGGTTATCTTAATTCATTAAAAAAATATCTCATTTGATTATCTTTATTTATTTTTCCTTTTCTAACAGAACCTTGGTTTAAATCCCAAAACGCTTTCTCTCTCTTTTACCATTATTATTATGTTACTTCTATAATTCCGTCATACGGTTTTTAGAGAATAGTGTCAAGGAGACCAAGATCTGTAGACGAGAATATGTATATAATTTACTCTTCTTTGTATTCATATTCCAATACAAAGAGACAGCTTTGTCTCCCTCGGTTGGAATCATTAGCTTTTCCTTGCGTTTTATATATGTTTTCAAACACCCTTTGCCTAGCAAAACAAAATCCACCTATCTTCTATTATTAAAATATAGTTCTGCAATAACAGCAATAGAAAATAGAAAATAGAAAATATATTAAAAAAAAAACTAAAATACAAAACTAACTCTATAAGTTTCTTCAGATTTCATTTCAGTCTTCTATTTTTGCTTTTGTTTAGTTCAGTCCTCTAACTTTCAAGTTTATTCAATTAAGGATTTTCCATCAACTTTTGTCATATGTTGTGGTTAATTTTTCAATTTTTTAAATTAAAAAAAAATCAATTAATGATTGAAAAATATTTTTCAGATTTTTTTTTCAAAAATTTTTAACAAAGGTTATCAGAAAGGATTTAATTGAATAAATCTAAAACTTAGAGAACTAAAATGAACGAAAGCAAAATTAGATTAACTGAAATAAAATTTGAAGAAAGTTAGAGAGTCAATTTTACATTTTAGTCAAAAAAAAAAAAAAAAATTAAAGGTTAATGATGTAGGAAAGAATTGTCTTTCTTTATTCTTTTATTAAAGAAGAAAATTTAAACTACACCGCTATTTGAAGTTTGAACACAATATTGTTCAATAAAATTTTAAAGTGGTTGTAGGGTTTCATACATTCATAGGATAAAATAAGAAGAGTTTTACTGATCTTCAAAAAATTTCTAGAAGAGATTTTTCATCAAATCTAGTCTAAAAACTATTTTAACTAACTTATTTGTAGATACTCGAACATTACACTCAATATTTATATACTTACTCTATTTAAATATTATTTTTCTCCCTCTTTACGCTCCCCCGTCCTTAACCCATTTTGGCCAAGACACTACAGAGACCATTGCCTAACCCAGCCACAAAACCACCACTCCAACCCAACCACAAAACCCCCCACTTGACTAAACCTCAACAATCGTATGACCCAGCTAAAAAGTCACTGCTTGATCTAGCCTCAAAACCAAAGCCTAACCCAGCTGATTTGTGCATATGAGAGAGAGAGAGAGAGAGAGAGAGAGAGAGAGAGAGAGAGAGAGAGAGAGAGAGAGAGAGAGAGAGAGAGAGAGAGAGAGGAAAACCCAAAATTGCCACTAAAAAGAAAATCCACCACCAAGTTGCCTCCAAAAACTTAGACCTTATACCACCCAATATTTTTTAATTAGATGTGAATTTTAATAAATCCATCACTGAATTATGTTATCTTCTTATATTCTCCATTCTTACAAAATTTAAAAATGATAAAAAATCAATAGCTATGTCATCAATTAATTGTTTAAATTCAAGTTTTCGTAGTTTAAAATAATGCATAAAAGATGAGTTTATGGATTAAATGGTAAATTATATCTGATTGGTATAAAAATTGACATGTATTTTAAGAACATATAGAATATGTAATTCAACGGTTGGATTTTCAAAATATGAATTCTATAACAAGTTATAGGGTAGTGTAACATTGCTTAAAGTTATACCAGTGTAACTCTAAGTAATGTTACACCTTGGAATTTTGAATTTAAACAGTTGACTGATAACATAACTATTACTCTTTGATCACTTTGAAATTTTGTAAGTATGGAGAATATATGAAGATAATGTAATCCAATGGTGGATTTCTCAGAATTCGCATCAAATAAAAAATATTGAGTGGTGTAATATTACTTAAAGTTACACTAGGTATTACTTGAATCCAACCCCATATATATATATACACACATACATATATATGGTCTAATAATAAATGGACCAACTGTAAGAAGGCTAATTTGAGGTACTTTTGATTCTCAAAGTATATGAGACAACTTTGTTTGAGAGGCCCCAATCAGCAAAAAGAAAAAGGCAAAAAGGCAAAAATAATCTTGACCCATAATCACGTACCTTTGAAAAGAAGAAGAAGAAAAAGATAAAATAAATAAAACAAAAGGAAACAAAAATCCTTCTTTTGGACTATACCTAGAGACCTCTTTTTCCCATGATCATTATCCATGACATATGCCTATACTTTGATAAATTTTCTTCTGCTAAAGTTATCTTGCTTTGATGCTGGGAGATTCTCCAAGTTGTAGGTGCATGTTGGGTATCTTTGTTGGTGGAATATATAGAAAAACTTGAAAGAGAAGTAATCAAGCATACTTCAACAACATACACAAGCCACGAGAGAGAGAGAGAGAGAGAGACTGAGCTCTTTTTTTTTTCTTCTCTCTGCTCAAAGTCAGGGAGAAAAGTTATGTTTGACGTTCATGCCTATCAAATCATATGGGTATAATCTAGTTTTTAAAAGGGCTATTTGGAACATGTAATCAAGGTCTATTTGCAGAAGATCCTATTAAAGATAAACAACTATAAAGCCTAAGAAACCCGCAGCCAAGGCCACTCATTAGTAGCAAACCCACACGAACAACCTTTAAAAAGTACCTCAAAGTATTATGGCGATTCCATGCAATTTTCAACTAGGCAGAAGAGAATAACCTTTATAAATTTTATGTTTGTTTTGACATGTGGATTCAGTCATTAAGTTTTCTGAGTCATTTATAGATTATGATAATATATATGTAAGGTTTTCTATCTGGTTATTCAATCATTTTATTTTGGAGGAGTGGTAAGGTGGCTATAATTAAATAACCTAAACATATAAGAAGGATCATGACCAAGTTATATCTGGTATAACTTTAAGTAATATACGTCTTTTAATTTTTTATTTATTGAATTAATATTTTAAAAATCTCATTTTTAGATTACATTTTCTCTATACTCTTAAAGTTTATGCTGAATTTTGTGTTAATTAGTTGTTATTTATTATTCAATCCATAATCTCATCTTTTATGCATAATTCAAAAATACAAATCCTTGAAATTTAAACATCTATAAATAAGAGAATTCTTAATCCTAGATTATCTTGTTGAAATTTAACAAGCATAGATTATATAAAGGAAAAAAATTACAAATGGGCTTGGGGCACTTCCAAGACCCATGACCCAATCACACACAGAAAGCTAGTTTATATTGTTGTAACACCAGTAAATTTTGGCCAAAACACAACCTGCCTAAATGCTTATCCAACTCCATTATTGCCAATTGACACAATCCCTTAAATTTAGTAGTTTCAGAGGTGTCAATCCTTTCATGAAAACAACCAAATAATTTTTGGCTAACCAATCTATCCAAATTCCCATGAAAAACCATATTGTTTCAGCCTCTCAGGAAATCACTACTCAAGGTTGCAATCCCTTAATTAAAAAACATAGTAAATAAAGTTGATCCTTACTCATTAAGAAATGATTTTTGATGTTTCATCAAACTGCTATAAAGGCATGGCAAATGGGAGGCATTAACTTGAAGATTTTACCTACCATATTTACTTTCCATAGTACGTGTGTATTATATACAATAAACGACAAAATAAGTTTTCATTATGTTTATTTCAAAAAAAAAAAAGAAAAGTTTTCACTATATTTGGTATGTATCATGGGCAGATCTCTCTCTCTCTCTCTCTCTCTCTCTCACACACACACACACCACCTCTCTCCAAATTGACCCCTCGTTGTGATTTATTAAGGAAAATCATTGTTTGTTTTATATACAACAAACGACAAAATAAGTTTTCACTATGTTTATTTCAAAAAAAAAAAAAAGTTTTCACTATATTTGGTATGTAGCACGGGCAGATCTCTCTCTCTCACACCACCTCTCTCCAAATTGACCCCTCGTTGTGATTTATTAAGGAAAATCATTGTTTGTTTCCAATTTTTTTTTTTTTTTTTTGAGAAAATTGTTTGTTTTCAAATTGATTTTGAGTTAACCCTTTCATTTGTGAGCTTATTTTATATATGTAACTTGGAAGTAACTGACAAAATGACTTCTAGCTACATAAAATGAAAAAAAATAAAAATAATTGTAGCTGATCTTAACTAATCTATTAAGGATCTATAACCACCTCAAAAAAAATTTAAAAATAATACTCGGTAGCTGTTGTAGAGGTGGTGATGGTGGTGGTCGTGGTGTTGTATTTGTATTTCTGTAGCTTGCAAAACACACTGCTAGCTTTTAATTTATATAGAGACTAGAGAGTGATTATAATTTTTAAAGTGTGTAGTACAATTCGGTTCAACCAACAACCGATTTTGCTGATGATTTCCTCTAAGAACCACTAATTATTCCAGTTAGTTCTCATAATTTCATTACATATCTACTGTAATAGAAAATTAATAATGTCGATCTGTAATACCAAACGACTATTCCGATTTCAACTTTAGCTTTGTTAGGATTTTGATAACTAGTAATCATAATTCACAATCATTCATAAAATAATAATTCATTGCACAAAATTTGTTCAAAGATGTAGTGAAAATATCTTTTCATGGAATATAAAAGTATACCTTACCCTTGGCCGATATGAAGTGGTATTGCTAGCATCTTCTATATATCCGAGTTAAGATTCTGTGATGTCTAACTTTAGTCAAATCTAGTTTTGACTGACTAATCATATAGCTTGGATCAATGCTTTGGTGGGTCGTATCAGATATGTGATGTAGGTCCCATTGTAGATGATAATTTCCATGATCATAATATCTTGCCAAAAACCAGATCAATGAAAAATTAAAGGGAAACTTTTTCTTTCAGAAAGAGCACTTTCACCAGCTTCCTAGAAGGATCCTATCCCCGCAATTAATACATTACACACAACAAAAGTGGAAAAGGAAAGGTGAAAAGCAAAAATATGTCCTATATTTTTTTTGTAACAACAAAAGAAAATCATCAAAAGGAGAGAGCGAGAGAGATTCTGACTATGGAAAGGTACAGTAGAAAATCTTGTATAGTTCAAAAAAATTGTTTTGAGAAGAATATATAAAGTAATTTGATTTGGAAATGAAAGTAGAACCTACACATTAACGCCACTAAATTCAGAAAGTTTTCTACATGAATTAGAAGCAAGTTTCTAATATTGACCCTTTTAATTCCCATATTACACAATTATGAATAGAATTATGGATGAATAATAAAAAAGGCAGGCTTGAAAACGAATATCGAAAATAGTTTGGAAATGAACACAAAAGAGATTAAAAAACAAAAAAACTATCAAAACATAAACCCCCTATCAAATTTGACATTCCACGCATAGGAAATGGCAAGATTTTGATTTGAGTTGAGTTTTAAGAATTTATACCTGAATTGGGCTTAAAGAACCTCCACTTGGACTATAGTTTTAAGGATCTTTACATGAACTTGGATTTTAAGGACATCTACTTCAGTGGCGGAGTTAGAAGTTTATCTTTGGGGGCCATATAATTTTTTATTTTTATTTTTTGTGTATGAAATCTAAAATAGTAATGTACAATACTTCATAACTCAATATATGCTATATAAACAACAACTAAATACATAGGAGCACTGGACAGGAGTGAGGGACTTATGAAAGCTTCCGGCTTTTCTTTCACTTTTTCTTGTTTAGTTTAGTCACACAGAACTTTTACTTTTATATTGTAAACATAAAATTGTATCAGCAGTGGGGGGAAAAAAAGAAAAAAAAGAAAAAAGAAAAAAGAAAAAAGAAGAAGATGGCAAATGCCAATGGAGAGAGAGAGAGAGAGAGAGAGAGAGCACTATGAGCAAAATTTTCTACAATTGTGTGGGGACTTGGTAGTGTGGCAAATCAACAAAGCTGCTAACCTTTCAATTTTTTTATTGCTGTGGTACAAGTAAGCCCTAAATGTGTTGGGATGAAAATTAGAATTCTTTTTCCCTTTTATTTGTTGATGTAATTGTTAAAATACCTATATGTTCATTTCAAAGATGTTGAATGTTTAATTATTATAATTTTTTGACATATATATTTATGGATTGTATTCTATTTTATAATATTTTTACAAAAAATGTTGATGCGACCAATCTCTTATTAGTTTTCATCTAGGCTCACTATTAATATCACTTTTTAATTTACCAATAATCACTCACCACATAAGTAGTGTGTAATATTTTTGTAAAATACTTTGTATCTCTAGCATTATTTTTTTATTTAAATAAAAGTTATGTTTATTTTTAGATTTTCATAAATATATATATATATATATGTGTGTGTGTGTGTGTGTGTGTGTGTGTGTATTATCTGGTATGGGGGCCAAAATGATAAGATTCTTTTAAAAATTTTCAAATTACTTAGGATAATTCAAAAAAAAAATTTCCTTAATTTTTTTGAAAAATTTTGGGGGGGCCAAGGCCACCCTCGGTTATAATGATGGTCCACCACTGATCTACTTAGACTTGATCTCAACTTGAATTTGAGTTTTAAAGGCAATCCCAAAATTTTTGTTTAAGGATTGGTTGTTGTTGTATCTTTATATAGATATATGACGTGAATGGTGGGTTCCAATTAAGAGAGTAAATTTCATACTAGATGTTGTTTTGGTTTGGCTAAGAGAACAAAATATTTCAGTACAAGTTGATATCGGTGTACCACTATTTATACACACACACACACACACACACACATATATATGTTTGTATTTATTTATTAATGTAAGAATGAATTAGTTTTTATGTTTATTAGCAAAAAATTTAAAATCCACATATTTTATAAGCCTAAGTACATTAACCAATATATTAGCTTAAATAACATGTTTTTTTTTTATTATTTTTTTTAATAAAAAAACCAAAATTTTAACATTTTTTATTTTTTTCTATTTTACTGGCTGAAATGCCAACTGGTAATTGAAACACTAGAAATATGTCATGTACAACCAACATAATTTGGTACATTTTGAAGGAGTACCAATACAATAGTACCAATTTAATGGCCGGTACGATATATTCCTTTGGTTCATCCTTAGAGCATCTACACTAGCTCGTGTAAATATATCATCTATTTTACATGAAAAAAATTACTTTTTCTATTTTACACCATTACATTTCTAAAACACCCACATCAGTTCATCTATTTTACAAATCTATTCTAATTAAATAATATTATTTATTGTTTTTTTTATTATTAGTTATTAAAACCGTTTTTTTCTCTCTTTCCCTACCCGTTTCTCTCTTTCCTCACCCATTCTCTCTTTCAGCTTACTCACCCCGTTTCTCTCTTTCCCTCACTCACTCCTAGCTTGCTGATCCGGCCGATCCAGCTCACTCCCAGCTCGCCGATCTAGCTCGCCACCGCCGCTGCCGCTTTCGCTTTCGCCCTCCCTTTCCCTTTCCCTTCCAGCCTCCCTTTCGCTTTTGGCCTCCCTCTCTCCTCCACAACCGACCCTTTGCCTCCCACCTTCAACCAACGACAGCAATGGAAGATTTGGTGGCAGCAATGGAAGACCCGGCGGCAGCAGTGGCAGCAGATCGGGCTGCAGATCTGGCTCCGTTGGGCTGGGTTTTCCGGTGGGTGTGGACTGTTTTCGGGTTGGGTTTCTCGGTGAGTTTTAATTGATTTTGAGTTTGGTTGATTTTTAGGTTTTTGTTGATTTTGGGTTGCGTTGATTTTTGGGTTTCTGTTGATTTTGGGTTGGGTTGATTTTTGATTTTCTGTTGATTTTGGGATATGTTTCTGTGCTAGGTTGCGGTGTTTGGTGGTGGTACTGGGATTGGTGGTTGGGTTTTTTGTAGTTTGGTGGTGGCGCCGGCGCTGACGCTTGGATATGAGAGGAAGAACTCAAGAGGGAGAGGGAAGTTGAGAGTGAGAGAGGTGTTGGTGTGCTCAGTGAGACGAGAGAGAGAAAAAAGAGCGAAAATGAGTTTTTGTTTACTGTACATATAATATTATTTTAAGGTATAAACGGGTTGCAGTGTCCATGTAAATTTACACGGGTACTGTAGCTCGTTGAAAATTATAGATGGGTTTACACGATTTTACATAGACTGATGTAGTGTGTTTTTTGCTTCAAAATGTGTAAGAATGGTCAAAATGTGTATTTTATACATTTATACACAATTATCCAAGAGCTGATGTGAATGCTCTTACCAATACGATATTGACTTTAGTTCCAGTTAGCTCAACTGGTAAAATCTCTTGTCGTCGAACACGAAATCTGAGGGTCGATTCTCACCTATACCAAAAAACTAATTAGTGTCTTAATATTATAATAAAGAGCAATTAACAAGAGCATATTCAATTAGTTACTATTGGTTGAAACTATCTCTTAAAAGAAATGATGTGAATGGTTGGTAGATTCATGATTGGAGTCACAACATAATTTAATTTATAATGAAAATATTAAGTATCTGTTTGGATACTGCGTTTCACGCGTTTCCAATGTTTCACGTTTTCAGTCAGTGGGTCCTGTGCACTGTTCATGGGACCCACAAGTACTTTTTTTACTAAAATTTTCATTAAAACTGGGTCCTACGACACTATACACACATTTAAAAATTATTTTGCTACAGTATTTTCAGTTTTCAGTTTTAAGTAACACCCTAAAATTTTTATTAATAAATGAAGATAACTACAAAAAAAACTTCAAAAAGAAAGAAAACTTCGTTTCCTAGTTACAAACTAAAATAAAACTAGATACAATTCTAATTTTCATAGTTACAATTTAGTAAAAAAGATTATAAAAATGAAATTACACGGACTTGACTATATCTATAAATATCACCTAGACTAATTAATTTCAAAGCTAACTTACGGAGTAGGAAGTTGCTCGGCAATTACTCCGTTTGGTCTACGAATTAGTTTTTTGTGGTACAATAGTTAGTATGTACAAACCTACCAATCCATCACACAATTAGGCATTGTTTGGGAGGAGGGAATGGAATGAAATAAAAAGAAATGAAAAGAATAATTTTAGAATATTCTTGCCTTCCCTTATTTGGGAGTTTTAATGGAGGAAATGAAAAACTCATTCTCTTATTTGAGAGTTTAAGTGGGAGGAAACACTTATTCCTCTCTATTCCATTAAAATCTTAAATTTTCATTCCCCTGAAATTGGGAGGAATGAGAGGAAATGGAATTAGATTTAATGATTTTTTTATTAAAACTCTCAAAATATCCCTATATATTCAACCCTTTATTTTAAAATAGGGTTCTAATAGTAATATTGTTATAAAATAATTTCATTACATTCCTTCCATGTTGCTTTTAAACAAGATTACTTACATTCCATTCATTTTCATGGAACTCAAGTTCCATGCATGATTTATTTATTTATTTATTATTATATATTTTTTAAAAGTTTGATTGCCTATAACTCGATTTTCGCCAAATCGAGTTTTTTTATTGAAACTTGATTTTTTAAAAATTGAGTTTAAAACAGGGGCATATCTCTAAATAGTTTCGACAGTAGGCATTTTACTGTAAAGTTTCAATAAAAGGGGTATATCCCCATTTTGGCCCAAACATTTTCATACTTCATATAGAATTCACATATATGATACCACTTTAACATTTTCAAGCACAATAACAATACCCATGCATGTTCGTTTGCAAAGAAATAGTTAATTTTAAGCATTTTTAATTAATAATATTTGTTGTTCTGGGTTAAATTATTTATTTATTTATTAATATTTTTGTGTGATGAATATTGGATAATGAATGTGAATGTTGTCAATTTTCCTTCGATTTTCTTTAAGGCTCTGTTTGGGAGTTCATAAGAGAATGGAATGGAATGGAATTGAATGATCATAAAGGAATGGAAAGGAATGGAATAGAATGTATTTAAGTAAGGGAAATGAATGGAAAAGAATGGAATGAAATGGAATTAAGTAAATCTAATTCGATTTTTGGCAAATCGAGTTTCAAAATAGGGGCATATCTTTAAATAATTTCAGACATGGAGCATTTTGTTGGAAATTTTTGACAAAAATGATATTTTGCCATTTTGGCCAAATGTTATGAAAACTTTATTATTTGATGAATGCCGTGTGAGAAAAACGTATAGACTTGCCCTAAATGATGTGTGCAGGGGCGGCTTGATGCATTTGGGGGCCTAAGGTGAAAATTGATTATCTTGTTTTATATGCAAAATTAGTATTAATTAACATGAACTACGTAAAATTTTTTCTTTTTTTAGAAATTTTATAGATAGAAAAAATTTGACAAAATTTTTCATACTTATTGATGTGACAGATTGTAGTAGTAAGTAAAAGAGTGATGTTAATGGCAGACTTAGATGAGAACTAGTAAAAGTTTACTAACTCAACTCTTATTATTATTTTTATTTTTTTTTAGAAGTGCAACATTCACAATATTTTTTTACAAAAAATCCTAAATTTTAAGTTGCTTTTTGTTTTCTACTTGAAAATATCACTATAATTATTTTTTTGCCATCAATAACAAGTTGTAACAACTTACTACTTAGCATTAGTTGTAAAAGTGTTGTGAAAAATATTATGGACGTTTTATTTTTCTCTCTTTTTTATTTGTTTTTCATTTGGGAAAAAAATATTATTTTATTTATTGATTTTAGAAAACCCTATTGGTTAAAATTTGGGGGCCTATTTTTTACTTGGGGCCTTAGACGATTGCATCTTTTGCTCACCCATTCAGCCGGCCCTGGACGTGTGGCAAAATGTTTGAAATTGAAAACCAAGTATTATATTGAGATTCTTTTCACCAAAAAAAAAAAAAAGAAAAGGAAAAGAAAAAGAAAGAAAGTATTATATTGAGATTTCTCATTGTTTCATGTGATACAAAGTCAAATGACTACAAGCTAGAATTTCAAATGTTATGCAGAACAATAACATTATTTTATCTGAAATTTTGTGTAATTTTCTATGAAACAAAATTATTTACATTATAGACACATGAAATCAATCCAAATAAGAATCCTAATATAACATTGGAGAAAATTCCACAAGCAAATGATATTCTCTACATGACCTAGTCTATCATTGTACGTAAGTGTCTTAACCTATTATGATCTATGGTGGACCTACATGATGAATGAACATTTTATTATGCACCCCATAAAAGTACAAATGATTATGAAAAGAATGATTTAACAAAACTACACAACCAAAATCAAACTACGACCATCACATGTTATTAATTGATTGACAAGATTTTAATCTAAATACAAATAAAACTAAGGCATCACAGAGTATTTTTAAACCAATTGAAATTAAGAAATTTTTAAACGTCTTTCAAGAACCAATCAAAATAAATAGAATTTGATTGACTGCTCATCTTGGAAACATTTCTAAACCAATGAAAAATGTTTAGTCACACATTTTAATTAAAATTCTTGATTTTACTTTGTAAAAAGACCATTAGGACCTAAAATTCCATGATGACCTGCTATGTTATAATTTTATTTTATTTTCCTTTAAAAAACCCTAGGTTTTAGTATGGGATTTTTACATTTATATGATAGTTAAAATGTTACTATTAACCACTCTAAAATATTATTTCCTAAAGTCGGTATGGAGTTCATTTTTAATCCTTAATTTTTTATTTTTTTTATTTTTGTAGTTTATGGGTAAAAATGGGGACCAAAAAAGAACTTTTTTCAATAGTTTAGGGATGAAATGAAAATATATCCCACCCAAGTTGCACCGAACGCTGCTGAAAGGCCCAAACTAACCATCAATTGTACCGAACTATGATGAAAGGCTTGAACAAAGCATAGTTCGAACAGATCGCCACTGCATATTGACAAAGGCATGACATAATGCCTTGGGAAAATCCGCTTGCCAAACATGAATTTGGTGGCTAGCGCAAGTTCCAAGGGTGTCATTTCAGGAATATTGAGTGGGACATACTCATTTGGGGAAGGGACCCCTCATGATGGCTAACCCACTCAAGGCTGGGTATATAAGGGGAAGGAGACTTAGGAACAGGGGGTTGGGAAAAATTGGGAGAGAGAAAGCAAAAGAGATAAACAAGAGAGATAGGGAGAAAAAGTATTAAGATTGGGAAGGAAAGGGACCTTGCTCGGCACAAAAAAGTAGGGGTCATTAAGAGGATACACTTGGTTAAACCACCACAATTGCCTAACAAGAGCCAACACCATTCTCGAGCCTCCCGTCATAGGATACACTTGACCCATCGCACAAATAAATTAAGAATCTTGGCCCACAGTCTACGAAGTACTGGGCTGAGCTTTCACAATTGGTGCCGTTTGTGGGAATCTCCTACTTAGCTGAAGGCCTAGAGATGGTGTAGTAGTGTCCTAAATGGAGGATCCTATGCAAATCAGGAGTTAGTCGGGTCAGGAGGAAACCACTCAAAGGGCTCATTTTAGGCCCAAAGGAGGATAAAGAGGGAGCGGAAACGAGAGCACGATCTTTGGCAAGATGGGCAAGAGACTCATCTGGACACGGACGAGGCCTCCTCCTGAGGAGAAAGGACCGTTTCATACGTGCCTAAGCCGACAAACCAAAGTGACCGTAACTGTGAAATAGAGAGCTTGCGGAAACAGATTAAAGAATTAGAGCTTGAGATGAGAGGCTAGCACCGAATGAGGGATTATGAAGGGTCATCCCATGGTCACGGATCTACGAGCACCCACACGGGAGGGTCCTCTCACCAGAGCCACTCTTGTCTGTCGAGGGATACGTTGAATGAATCTAGAGAGGATCGGTCGAGGACATTGAGAAGAGAAAGGCTCGGGTGTCCTAGCGCCACTATAGACGCCATGAGTTGAGCACTACAAAGGGTGGGTCGATCACTATTCTCTAAAGAGATAGAGCATACCGAGATGCCTAGGCATTTACAAAGGGTGGGTCGATCACTATGCTCGGGCGTTTACTTGTAATGATGGTAAGATTGACCCTATGGAGCATGTAAGTCATTACACTCAACTTATGGCTCTCCACTTTTGGAATGATGGACTTATGTGTAAGGTATTCCCCTTCAGTCTTGGGGCCCATGACGATGAGATGGTTTAACAATTTGAAGAAAAGGTCTATCCATAGCTTCGGTGAATTGATTCAAGAGTTCGGGGCTCGTTTTATTACATGCAGTTGGACTCCCCAACCTATTGACGCCTTGCTATCAATGAGAATGAGAAGTGGGAAGACTCTTCGATCATATGCCGATTGATATTGGGAATTGTATAATGAGATTGGGGGAGGGAATGAGCAAGTAGTAGCGAGCATGTTCAGAATGAGGCTGCCTCAAGAATCTGAGCTAAGGGATTCATTGACCGTGAGACCCCCCGAGAGTATGCACTAGCTGAAGAGAATGATAGAAGAACATAAAAGGTTGGAGGACGATAGGTTGCAGAGTAAAGGGAAGGCCACTGTTAGTTTGCCATATCACAATGATCCCCGACCTGGGGGCTTCTCACAGAGGTCGTGAAGAGAAGTTCGGGTGTAGAACCCTAAGGTTAGGACTAAGGGAATCAATGTAGAATTTAAAAAGCCGGTACATAAGATATTGGAACGAATAAAGCATGAGCCATACTTTCGATGGCCAGGCAAGATATGCAGAGACCTATCCAAAAGGAACCAAAGTTTGTACTGCACGTATCACCGAGATAAGGGGCATATTATCGAGCAATGTAGGACGTTCAAAGATTACTTGGAGTAGCTTGTTAAGTTAGGACATTTGAGGGAGTTTGTGGTTGGTCAGGGGGGAGGTACCAGGGGCAGACGTCGGGGAGTCGTGGGGGTGCATTGCCTCCACCCTTCGGGATCATTGAAGTCATCCATGCGGCATTAATAGGTGTGACTGCAAGCAGATAGAAAGGAATTCTAAGTATTGCTGCCTTGTAGGAGCCCGAGGTTCTAGATCGCCTAGGCAAAAATCCTAGGTAGGTAAGAGGACAGATAACCTTCGACGACGGCGACCTTGAAGGAACCACCCAACCATACGATGATACTCTGGTAGTAACCCTTAAAATTGGGGGTTTCTTGGTGAAGAGGGTGATGATCGACCTATGGAGCAGGGCCAAGATAATGTACCTAAACCTATAAGAAGGTATGGGCCTAAAGCCAGAGGATCTCGGGAAGTATGATACTTCCTTAGTGGGGTTTGACGGGAAGATGATGGTGCTAGAAGGCAAAATAGAGCTCCCAGTGGTGGCAGAAGGGAAATAGGTAATGGTTTATTTATTTATTTTTTATTTTAGCAAAGGAAAGAGGTGATGGTTAATTTCATAGTGGTGAATGTGTTCTCCCCCTATACATCAATTTTAGTGTGGCCTCAGCTCCATGCCATGGGAGTCATACCGTCCTCATTGCAAGTTAAGGTAAAGTTCTGTACTGAAGAGGGAGTCGTGGAGGTTAGAGATGACTAGAAAGCAGCTCGCTAAAGCTTGGTGGTTGCGATCAACCATGATATTAAGCAAAAGGAGCAGGAAGAGCCGAAACCTTTATAGTAGTTACAATGCCCTGAGGAGTCTGAAGGGACTGATAGTGCCGAGGAATTGATCGAGGTTTGCATCTTGCTGTATGAGGATAAATGTTTCCGAATAGGCAAGAGCCTGACTACCGAGGACTGAGTGAAGGTGCTTTTGTACCTAGTCCAAAATTTAGATGATTTCACTTAGAGCCCGTATGAAGTACTTGGTGTCGATCCTGAGTTTATAATGCACAAACTGAACGTGGACCCTCAATTTCCACCCAAAAAGCAAAAGCTGAGGCTATCCACCAAGCACCATTCCGAAGCCGTGAAAGAAGAAGTGGAGAATTCGAAATAGGCTGGGGTTATCAAAGAGGTATTTTATCTAGAGTGGTTGGCTAACATCGTAGTGGTGAGGAAGAATAGTGGGATATGGAAAGTTTGCGTTGATTTTACTGACCTTAATCAAGCATGTCCCAAGGATCCTTACCTTGTTTTGAAATAGACTAGTTGATGCAACGTGTGGTCACCCGAGGATGAGTTTTTTGGATGCCTTTCAAGGGTATCATCAAATTGCCTTGGCCCCTAAGAATCAGAAGAAAACGTCATTTGTCTCTCTAAAGGGTAATTATCATTACACGGTCATGCCTTTTGGATTAAAGAATGCAGGGGCGACATACCAGCGAATGGCGACTTGTATGTTTAGGGACAGGATTGGTAAAATAGTGGAGGTATATATTGATAACATGGTTGTGAAGAGCAAAGTCCTTGAGTATCATGTACAAGATCTTACTGGGGTTTTTGAAATTCTGAGGCATCACAAGTTGTGCCTTAATGCCGATAAATGCGCATTCAGAGTGGGTTCTGGGAAATTTCTTGGATATATGATATCCTGTAGAGGCATCAAAGTCAATCTAGATCAAATCAGGTCAATCCAGCAACTACGTTCTCCGAGTAATCCTAAAGAAGTGCAAAAACTTACGGGGATGATTGCCGCTCTAAATCGCTTTGTGTCAAAGTCGGTAGACAAGTGTAGGCCTTTCTTTCAACTACTAAAAAAGTGGAAGGGGTTTAGCTGGACACCTGAGTGTGATGAGGCATTTCAAAAATTAAAGGAATATTTGGCCAAACCACCCATCCTATCCAGTCCTGAACCCGCGGAGGATCTTTGTACCTACCAATGTCCGAACATGCAGTGAGTGCGGTACTAATCAGAGTTCAAGAGGGGGTACAAAGGCCGATGTATTATCAGCAAGACCTTGAAGGATTTGGAAACTCGGTATCTACCACTTGATAAAATGGCACTCACCCTGGTGCATGTTAGACGAAAATTACCGCTCTATTTCCAAGCCCACACTGTATACGTTCTAACTGAACATCCCTTACATGCGCTACTACGAAGATTGGACTTCATGGGAAGAATAGCCAAGTGGGATACCAAGCTAGGATCGTTTGATGTTAGGTACAGATTGAGGAATGCCATCAAGGGGCAAGTACTAGCAGATTTTGTTGCTGAATTCACCTCGACAATCGAAGCACAGTTGGTGTGCCTGGTTTCAGTTTGGCCGTGGCAAGTATATGTGGGTAGAGCTTCAAATGCATGCGGAGCTGGGATATGGATAGTGTTGGAATCGCCAGAGGGTATCAAGTTGGAATGATCACTTAGGCTGGGATTAAGGGCATCTAATAATGAAGCCGAATATGAAGCACTTATGGCCGGCTTTCATGCAATGAAGATCTTGGGCGCTATAGAGATAGAGATGTATTCAGATTCAAGGTTGGTGGTAAGTCAAGTTTAAGGGAGTTTCTAGGCAAAAGACTTGTGAATGGCGGAGTACCTAAGGCTAGTTAACTCCCTTAGGAAGTGCTTTCATAGGGTAAAGGTAACCTAGATCTCTAGGGGGCATAACAGACATATAGGCTCTTTGGCTACCCTAGCTTTGTTTGTGGAGGATGGCATACCTCGGGTTATTTCAGTGGAAGTACTAGGTTGGCCAAGCATAGAATGCCCGTGCAGCATAGCCATGGCTTCAGTCATTGCCCCGAGTTGAATGGATCCCATTATTTCGTACATCGCCAATGGTTCGGTCCCATACGAACCAAAAGAGGTCGACAGAGTATGAAGGAAAGCGGCTCAGTTTTGGCTATTAGAGGAAAAGAGGTTATACCGACGGTCTTATGGGGGACCGTACCTTTGATGTTTGCACCCTGATGTCGTAGAAGGGTTACTCACCAAGCTTTATGAGGTGATCTATGGGAGCCACACTGGGGATCATTCGTTAGCCCATCGAGCTAAGACGCAAGGCTTTTGGTGGTTGAACATGTAGAGAGACACACCGGATTATACTAAAATGTGTGACAAGTGTCATAAGCACGCTCCAAACATACATCAGCAAGGAAGAAATCTTAACCCAATCTCTAGTTTGTGGCCCTTTGCCCAGTGGGGCTTGGACATTGTGGGACACTTCCCCTAAGCCACTAGGAATAAGAGGTTTTTTTTAGTCACTACTGATTATTTCACAAAGTGGGTGAAGGCTGAGGCCCTAGCAAATATCTAGGATGTTGACGTAAAGAAGTTCGTGTGGAAGAACATTATCATAAGGTTTGCGGTCTCATGCACATTGCTCTTGGACAACAGGTTACAGTTTGACAACAAGGCATTCAGGAAATATTGCAGCAACCTTGGGATCAAGAATAGGTACTCATCTCCAGCTTACCCCCAAAGTAATGGACAGCCAGAGGCTATCGACACCCAGGCCTTGATCGATTAGAAAATCATCAGGCCTTTGTTCGACCACCCGCTGTGGCGACACTCCTGCGTGTGCGGGGCTCGTTGGAGGCCCCTCTCAATAATGGTGTGGTTTGACTCTAGGAGTCTCGCACAGAGCTTTGGGTATTCTCTCTTGGTGGAGGAAGGTCGGTCTACCTTTAGAGGTATGGCGGGAATCTAAGCCAAATTTTAGGTGATTACCAAAGGTAAGTGAAGTTGCTACCAATTATTGGGTTTTTCTAAAGTGTGATTGGTCACCTGTTTCTAGTTGATTTTATTATTGATCCTAGGCTAAGAAAAATGTCATTTTTCCTAATCTAAAATGGATGGCAAAAAATCTTGCTTCTTGAGTCTAGAAGTTTGATTACGTGTGGAGAAGGTGCTAGGCACCCCACAATGCCTGTTTAAGAACAGTCATTTATTTTGATAAAATCTTAATTTTCGGATAGTGATAGTGAAAAACATGATTTTAACATTGGTTTTCGGGGCTTTGCATGCATGGGGCTTTGAGGTTTGGCTTTTGAATGGGTGGTCCCAATCTATGCTTTCCTAAGGCATTCAGGTAAATACTAGATTTCCATGGCAAAAATCCGACGACATGTCACCTTACTTTCGTGGCGGAAATTAGGCATCGCCTTGCCTTAGATGACATGGAATGTGACAATCACATCGGGAGGGGCGAGCAGGTATATATATACATACATCATGCAAAATGCTAACACACAGAGTAGGAAAGTAAATGCCTACATCCCTAGAGCGTGGCCCAAAATATAGGTGCAAGAAAGTAAACAAGGGTCGCTATACTTTAGAGATGAGGACAAATGGTACATGGCATGATATACCTAATACAACCCATCTAAAAGAGAGAGGAGGGAGGAAGGAAAGGGGTTTAAAAGAGTACATAACCAAATGGGAGAGGCTAGACCCCTAAATCTACTAAACATAGTCGCTTGGCTCATATCTACATGCTTGCATCCGCACCTTTGTGCTTATGCCTAGGAGACCATGCCCTAGCTCCATGCATCCTCGCTCCATATGTGTACATGCAAAGGCAACAACAAGAAACCAGCAGACAAGCAATGGAAAGAAAGAGATGTGTAGATAATGTGCAATGTGTATAAAGCAAACAAGCACACAAGTGAAGCAAGCATAGCATGTGGCAGGGGACATGACAAGCAACAAGATAAGCAAGTGAACTAGAAGGCAAACAAACAAGGAAGCAAGCAAGCAAACAAGCAAGAAGCCAATTAAGCAAGAAAGCAAACAAAATGTGGTGTCCGAGAGGGACAAATGTAGGTTTGGATCGAATGTCCATAACTTCATTGTGTTGAAGCATGGAAGACACACTAGCAAGCAAGACTCAAGCATGGACATGTGAGCAAGCGTGTAAAGATGCATAGAAAGCCAACGAGTGGCACAAACAAACATGGTAAGCATAAAATCACACAAAGTGGAAGGGGAAAGGGTATACGTGGAACAACTGACATCACGAAGATGCATCCCAAGCGGTTACATCCAAACAAGGTCTCATGGGTGTTAGATGTAACCAAACAAGATCAAGCCCACGAAGGGCGCCAAGCATGGAAAAACCTAGAACTAGAGAGGCTAACATAGAGCATAAAGCATAGAAGCAAGCAAGCATAGACATGCAAATAGGGGTAATCCAAACCCTTTTATGTGGGCCTTGGTGTATGGACGATGAAAAAGACCATAAGGTCTAGATTGGGTCTGAACCAATAGGCCAAAATGCAAGAAAATGCGATAAAAGGAACAAAAGGGCTATAATAGCACATGGCATGACAAACAAGGTCTAGGCCCAAGCACATAAACTTGGCATAGAGCATCTAAGCATATAGATTTAACATAGGAGATGGCACCAGGCATGTAGCAAAGAAGATCCAAACACCAAAGCACATGGAGGCGTAGATCTAAACATTTAAGCATGTAGATGTACATCTAAGCATGTGGATATGGTCATAAAGACATGGAAGAACACAAATCCGAGCATGGATATAGGCAGGAAGCATTGGACATGCATACAAACATGTAGATCTAAGCAAGACATAACTATAGACATGATATCAAGCATGTGGGCATGTAGACCCAAACATTAACACATAAGAAAGAAGGATCTAAACATGGGATAAAGCATAAAGCATGAAGAAAAGGAAACTAGCACATGAACAATAATGGAAGCATATGGAAATAAACCAAAAACATGCTAGAAGCAAAATAAAACAAAGAGCATGCATAGATAAAGCAATAAATCATGTTATTAAGTCAAGAGAAAGCAAGATAAAAGCTAGATAAAGCTTTAAAGAAAAAGGGGTATGGATAGTAGCTAAAAAGCTACATCCATACCCCTTAAACCTCAAATCCAAGGTATGGAACCAAGGAGAGGAAGATGGAAGGTATGAACACTACCTTGTATTTTTGGTGAAGAGAAGAATCAAAAGGTTTTGATGTATTTTTTGTGTTTGGAAGAGAGGAGAAAAGCTTAAATTTCATCTAGGCAAAGAGTAGGCGTTAACCAATTTTCGTGCTATCTCGACCATTTTAACTCTGATTTCAACCCATGAGTAGTCGTTGAAATAAGAATTTGATAATCTTCGCAGTGGCATTGGGTTCAACCTGTTTTGACAGTTGGATCAAAATTAGGGTTTTTGGGGCCCACCAAGAGTTAACTCCGGATCAAACTTAGTCAAGCTTGGTCAAAGTTGCCAAAAATCTTCGTGAAGCTCGAGTTTGATGTAAAACTATTGTTGAGGGGAAAATTTTGATGTTCCTAAATAGAATATTGGGTAGCCAAGCCGAAACTCGACGATGGGCCCTTGAAATAAAGCCTAAAGGCTATCGGTGTGGTGTAAGTTCGCCCAAGCAAGAGATAGAGGCTGCACCCTAACAAAAAGACAGCAATAAAGCCCAATAAACATGTTAGTGTTGCTAGTTTGTTATATTATTGGTCCTTTTACATCATCATAGTTCAAATCAATCCTCTAGCGATAAGGGTAAAATTACACTTAGTCCAGAAAAAAACAAATTTAAACAGTCCAATAGTCAATGATTAAATAAGTTTAGTTTGCAGCATTAGGATTCGTTCTTGATACACACCATAATCATATTGATTTAGCTCAATCCCAGAAATCATGGCATTAAATGCAAAGCACTCTAAAATCCCATCATTACCCAAAAAAGGATGGCAGCCCCAAAAGTGAATCTCTTACTTCTGACCAAAAATTCTCAAGAAGCTTAACCTTGATTCATCACCCTTAATGAGTAATGCATTTTTGGATTCTTGTCAATCAATGCTTCTCTAAAACTCCATTATAAAAACATACACACCTCAGCCCACAGGAGGAGGAGGAAGCCTCTCTAAAAATTTCTGTCATTGACTACACTCTACAAAAATTCAATCCCTATTTGCTTTCTTTAAGCTTCTCCAAACTCTCTTAAGCTCACTCACAACCTTTCTTAGCCTATAGTCACCATAACACCAACATTCACCACCTTGTTTATACCTTCCTACTCCATAAACGTCCCATAACTGACTAGGACAGCCACTCCCTCTGAAACCCTTGATTTGTTTACTACTTTGCTCGTGGTTTAGCTTTTCTTAAGCTCACCACTCATCATCTTCAGCCTACACTCATCTAATCCCAGATATTCTTCTCATCCTTCTACACAACCACAGCTCAAAAATGTACTCCAACTAGACACAAATAGCCCATTACTCACAAAAAGCTTCAAAAGTCTAATAATCATAACTTTTCATGGGCTTTTACAAGATGATTGCCATGAGTTTTGAGAATAGATAATTCATAAATTCCATGAGCTTGTAATATTATAATAATATGTTTAAGAATTTAAAGTATTGTTAATTATAGGACTTTTAAGTGAAATAATTATGATATAGTATTTTGCCAAGTATTAATAACCTTGGGCTTTTGATAGAATAGTGCCAAGTAGTTAGCTTAGGCCTTTAATAGTGCCAACGTAAGTTGGGCTTTTGATATTGCCAATGAGAATTGGGCTTTGATGTTGCCAATGAAAATTGGGCTTTAAATAGTGCCAATGTAAGTTGGGCTTTTGATATTGCCAATGAGAATTGGGCTTTGATGTTGCCAATGAAAATTGAGCTTTAAATAGTGCCAACGTAAATTGGGCTTTTGATATTGCCAATGAGAATTGGGCTTTGATGTTGCTAATGAAAATTGGGTTTTGGATAAATAAATTGCTATGGGTTTAAATCGTGGGCTTTGATCATGAATTTGAATTCCATTGATAAAATTGTTTTGCCAGGGACTTGAACCATGGGTTTCTCAAATATTGCCAAGTATACGTATTCTTGGGCTTTAAATAGAATATGATAATAAAATTGGATAAAATACGAGTTTTTGGACTTTTTTTGTGATATTTTATATCATAACCAAATTTAGATGATGAGATATAAAATATTTGTGATTAACATAATAATAGAGCAAAAAATATTTGGGAAAACCCAATAACTTATTAGCGGTGTTTGAAAATAAATAGGTGGTACTTGAATAAAATTAGGTTTAAAAAAAAAAAAAAAAAGTACCCTAATAACTATGAAAAGTGATTTTTTGAGGGGATTTTGACCTTGTTTGACTTTTGACCAACCTAGGGTTAACCAGGGGCATTTTGGTCATTTTGGTTGAAAGAGGCACTTTGAGTGCTCCGGTGTCCGAACAGTTTGCGCCATGTCATTCTAGATGTTCTCGTAGCCCCGTGGAGAGAAGATGATATTTTTGAATTTTTCGGGGTCTAGCACGCAAATCGAGGACGGACAAAATACGGCATCAACAGAGGTGATGAACAAGACTATCGTTAATGGGTTAAAGAAGAGAATAGAAGGAGCCAAAGGAAAGTGGGCTGAGGAGTTACCTAATGTCCTGTGGGCCTACTGAACTACCCTTAGGAGATCTACAGGTGAGACACCCTTTTCAATGACTTTTGGCACCGAAGCAGTTATACTCGTAGAGATTGGTTTGTCAAGCTATAGAATCACAAGGTTTTCTTTGAGCACAAATGACGCAACCTTGGGCGAGCAATTGGATTTTATCAAAGGGAATAGGGAATGGGTATCCATCAAGCTGGCCAATTACCAACAGAAGTTTGCTCGAGGATACAACTACAATGTGAAGTCGAGGGAGTTCGTTCTTGGAGATCTCGTCTTACGAAGGATTTTGGGAAGCATGAAGGAACCATGCTCGAGAAATTTGGCTTCGAGTGGGGAGGGCCCTTATTGAGTAATTGCCATGGCTGGAGCTGGGGCCTACTACCTGGAAGATATGAAAGAGAGGCCACTACCACGACCATGGAATGTGGGCAACTTGTGAAAATACTTCCAATAATTGGTCTTATTTATGTTTACCAAGCTCAAAATGATGTAATATAATGAAAAGTAGATGAACATTTGGCCCTGTCCAATTTATTTCTTCACATATCAAATTATGGCGTACATCTCTAACTCTAGAAAAAGAAAGAACAAGAAAACTAAAGGACAGAAGCCTAGCCTCGGCTGACCCACCGATTGGGTGGAAACCTATAACAAGACTGAAGCCTAGCCTCGGTTGACCCCAATCACCGACTCGATGGAAACCTACCATAGGATAGAAGCCTAACCTCGGCTGACCCTGATCATCGACCAGGTGGAAACCTAAACATCCTAAGTGTTATAGGCCGGTCCGAGTACAGACACTTTGCGAATTCAAAATGGCAAGAGAGAGCAAGAAGGAATTAATAGGAAATGATGTATAAATAAAATATGGAATAAAGCCAAACAAAGACAGATGTGACAATAAAGTACTTGAATCATTCAACAAATTTAAGTCCAAATAAAAGAATGTTGTTGTCTTTACAAAAAGGCGGGCAAACTGCCGAGCAAATCCTATAATAACATAAGAAAATATATATATATAAAAAAGGAGGGTATATCTAAGTAGCGGCATCATGTTCGGTAGCGGGAAGGACGGGGAGAACTTCTTCGGGAACTGGGGGAACTGGGGGAACTGGGTCAAGCAAAGGCTTTGCAGCTTCAAAACCATCGGGAGTGTTTGGAGGGATTGGATTTTCTAGGCTATCACCTCGGTGTGGGCCCCATTTTGCTCGGCTAACTCCCGCATGCCCGGGCTATTCTCCTTTTCCATTAAAGAGATTTCTTTAACTTAAGCCCCTACAGGATCCTTAGGCACAGGAACTTGGCTTAGGTCCCTGAAGGGAGAAGAGGAGGGCAGGTCGAAGGCATTGATGATGGCCATCCACCCTTTTAGGAAACCCTTCCACCGAGAGTCGAAGATTACCTTCCAACTAGAGTGTTTGGCATCATCAAATCCATCATCATAAAACTTTTGCTCGACCTCTTCCAAGTCATCCCTGAGCATTTCCAGTTCCCTATCCCTAGCCGAGATTACTCTCAAGGCTTGAGCTAGCTAAGTGTTAGTGTCCTTGAGCTTTCCCTCAAAGACGTCGACCTTCCATTGATAGAAGTCCCAGTCTTTCTCAGCAGCTACATCCTTTTTTTCCATCACGGCTATCTCTCAGGTTTTCTTCTCAATGGTAGACTTTACCACCTTCTTTATAGCCTTTTCCCTTTTGGCCTTCTCCATGACACCTTTCAACCGACCCTTTAGGACATGGGTCATCTGTGCCGCCCGAAGTAAGGAGTACCAAATCCTAAGTACGAAGCGAAACACTTAGTTAAAAATTATGCTGGTATAATGATTGTAAAGAAGGGGAGTGCTTATTGCAATAGTGTGCCACTTGAAGGTATACTACCACCCTAAGGGAGGGGAAGTAGAGGAGGAAGCCCATCCGGCCATTGCTACAACAGGATGTTCCTCTATTCTCAGTATGGATCTAGTCATAGGAAGAACAGGTGGATCTGTTATGGTCGGGGCAACGGGAGGAGTTTGCTGTTGGATTAGGGGCTCGGTTTGACTCCTAAAGCTGCTAGAGGTCCTTAGTCTCTTACGACTGTAGACACCACACTTTGTTCCCCTTACAACTCAGGCCCTTGTTCCCCAATGATGCTAAAATTCTAAGGCTTAAGGTTGGTTTAGGACCTAATTAGATTACGAATTGACTTGAGAGGTGTTAAAATGGAAAATATAACTTTTTATGAGCAAATAAATCTATTTTTGGAAAATAAAAAGCCAATAAAACCCTCGGCTTGCATACATAGGCATGGACTTGCATACGCAAGTTTGATGCATGCGTACGCAGGCACGGACCCGCGCACGCAGCTAAGGTTTCAGAAACCTATGAAAGACAAGTTTTCTGCATTAAAGACTGAGGTTTTGGAATGAATCCCACATTTTCTGGGAGTTGTTCTAAACCTCTATTTTTCAACTATATAAAGTCTTACATTGTATATTTCAAAAACACACAGAAAATCCTAAGGGAAAACCTAAAATTCACTAGAAATAGTGAATCAAAGAGGGAGTTTTTAACAAAACACCCTCAAGTCAATTTTATTTTTATTGGGATCTTTTCTAGTCTTGATCTTCGAGTTTTGAAGTTTACTAATCATTTTTGTTTGGTTGTGAATAGATTGATTAAGGGAAACGGTCAAAATCAAGTTTGAAAATCTTCTTTTTTGTGGATTTGAGATCTAAACTCTTTTCTTGCATTTTTGCTTTAATCTTGTTTCCTTGCTTTGTTTATGTTTAGATATGTTTGTGTAAGGTTGAATTTATTCAATCATGTGTTGGCTTTATTCTGTGCCAAATTTGCTTGTAATTTAGCAATTAGATACCCTGTATTTAGGTGGGAATTATGTAAGGATAGTGTGTGAGAGAGTGTGAAGAAAGCTCAAGATGTGTGCACTTAAGAAGAGCCTCGCGACTAGATCTCGCAATTGGCAAGTCACCAAAGGTGGCATATGTGTGAAGCATGCAGGGGAGCTGAAGGGTCATGACAGCTGGAGCACTACAGGACAAAACTTCCAGTCTGGCTAGGTAGTTAGCTCGTGACTCAAACTTGCGACTCGTTCCAGTTGCAAGGTCGAGTCGCCAAAATGCCTTAATTCATGAAAACTGACCTTTTGCATTCCTCATACACCCTACTATAAATACGCTTATACCACAAAATATGGATAGCTTTCAGAGAGAATTTTGAGAAAGAAACCCTAGAGAAAAACAAGATTGACTCCTCCACAATCTTCATCCTTTGATTCATAGGTGTTTTACACATTATTTGAACTTTTAGTTTGTTTAGCTTAGTTTTAGTTAGTCTTTATGTTTTAAAGCATGTTAAGTTGTTAGTTTCTTCATTTTAAGTTTCTGCTTTGTTTTCTATTTTCTATTCTAGGTTAGGGTTCCTGAGCAAGCCTACATATGCATGCGCACGCAGGCTTGAAGCATGCGTACGCATACAACTGGCTTGCGTACGCAGGCTTACTCGTGCCCAGAAACCCTAATTTAGGTTTTCTACTTCTGTTTCTTCGTTTCTTTTACACCATATGCCTTTGTTTGGTTCCTTTTGATGCTTTTTAAGTCTCTGTTCCTCTGTTTGAATTGTGTGTTATCCTTTGACATGCTAGAATAAGGTTTTCTTTTCTTTTTTTGCTTTGAAGCTGTGAACATGCATTCATATATCCATTCATAATGCATAGGTGCTAAGATGCAGTAAGGTAAGGGAGGTAAGTAATGCGTTCACATGAACATGCATTAGGTATATGTTTGATGATGAGTATGAACATGTTTTCTTGGATGATTTGTTCTTAATGCAATCACATGTTTATTTGGATTCTATCATGTTTGTGTTTCTGCCATGCATACTTGCTGCAATTATTTGTTGTTGCCTTGGATTAGATGCCATGATAGATGTATGCTAGGTTTGGTTGATAAGCATGATTGATGAATGTTAGGTTTTGGGATGTTTGATGCCTTGTTGATTGTTAGATGCATGTTAGTGTGTGTGTGTGTGTGTGAGTATAGAATACAATGTTGTACATTCCTTTAATGAGATTAAGATGTAAGACACAATGAGTGGAAGTCGACCCACGGGTCGGGAGATTTTGGGTGCCTAACACCTTCCCAAAATTGTACCTAAATTTCGAACACATACTTTAGTAGTAAGATCAGTCCTTCCACGTAAGAGAGCTATATTCATGGTGTGCAGACCATAAAACTAGGTGGCGACTCTGTGTTTCTTCGCATTGGTCCACTAGGCTGAGGAGTACTCCCTAAACCACACGTTGGCCCACAACAGCCACCCGTAGCAGGAGGCGCTCAGGAATGCGGAGGAGATGGTCGGTCCCTAGAAGTATGGGCATTCGAAAAATAGTGTCCAATTTCACCATTGTACTGACGAACCATCTCGACGTCCTCCATGGTTTTAAAAACCGATACGGTGAAAGAACCAGAAAAGGAGCTAATTACCGGTTTTATGGTCGGACCGGGGTCCGACCGATGGTCAAACCAGTGACGTCATAAATAATTTAATTATTATTTATTTAAATTATATAAATAATTAATAATTTTTTAATATACTAAAACTAATAAACCAATAGTAATGAATATGTTTCCTTCAAAAAAAATACAAGTATATAAGTATATAACATCTTTTTAAAAAATTTAATATAATAACATTACAAAACAATCATCCTTAACATAATAAATTTTAAACAAAACCAAATAAATAAGTTCATTAGTCATTATATTTACATCCAAATGGCAAATAACAAATAAGTTCATTACATCCAAATAGCAAATAAGTTTTAAAGTTTCAAACAATCGTCTGTTAATTTCTAGATGTATAGGTTTATGTTCAAATTACACTAGTCAAAAATAATAATAAAATTACATTACAGGTTCTCTTCTCTCTCTAGAAACTAGCCAAATTAAATATAAATTTTAGATAAAACTTTTATTAGTGTTCTATTTGAAGGCTTACAAGAATAAATTTGGTCTGTTCATCAAAAAAAAAAAAAAAAGAATAAATTCTGTCTATAATATGATTTAGAGCATTAGCATCGGTGGTGTTAAAAACTATACTATTTTTAGCACCATTAAATACAAAAGTTAGACTCTATTAGTGGACCAATAGCCAAAATTTATGGCTTTTTTGCTACAAACAATGCATAGCTAAAAGTTGTGCACATAGCTCAAACGAATAATGAAATAATGATATTTTATTTGCCTCTTTAATTAAATAATGTTTCTTGGCTTCCTTTATGTTTCTCTGTTTCTTTTTTTTTCTTTCTATCTTTTTTTTCTTTCGTACGTTCTCCGATTCTTCAACCTCTCCCCTTTTGTTTTTACTCTCTTCCTCTAGCCGATCCAAATCTTTCATGGAAGCTCATCCACTCCTTTTTATTTTTTTTCCCTTTCTTCCTTCACTCGCTGCCAACCCATCAGATTTGTCTAGTGCATAACCATCAGATTTGCCAAACCACCGACCCATAGAAGCTCTAAGCTCGGTCAAAGCGGCAGTAAAACAGCATCATGATCGGCGACGGCGGGAATTCTGGGTTCATGGGCAGGTTTGCGGGTTTCCGATATATATATATATATATATATATATATTTTGCTAGTGTTTTTGGTTCTTCTTCACATGGGTTTTTTCAGGTAGAGTGAGGCGGGATGATCGTGAGACTGAGAGTGATCTGATTAGGCTTAGGGTTAGTTTTTAGGATTTTATTGAGGACCAAAACGACGTAGTTTTAGTGGAAAAGTAAAAAACCCCAATTGGTCATTAACCGGTTTGACCACGCTGGTTTCCAGTTTTCAGGTTGAATTGGCTGGTTTTTACTATTTATCGGTTTTAAGTTCATTTTCGGTTTTTTACCATAACCGGACCGGATTAAGGCCAGTTTCCAGTTAAACCGGTTGGACCGGCCGGTCCGGTCCGGTTTTTAAAACCATGAGTCCTCCCTTTCCTTTTTTGGGATGTTCACTGGAAAATGTTGCAATTGCCTATGAAAAACAGAATCACCTGAACTGTCCCTTATTGGTTCTCTTGATCCTTCCTTTGCTCGACGTGGTCCCCTTCGCCAAGCCTTGTTCATTGAGATATTGGGAAGGAAACCTAATATATAGACGCTGATGTAGGTCAATAACGGGTTTGAAACAGGAAAGGCTAGTCTTGGAGCTTGGTAGCTGGTGTACGAGGGGGTATAGCCTGAAATCAGGTGTGATGCTTGTAGTTGACCATTGAAATGTACAAATATCTTCGAGCAAAGGACAAAATTAAGGTCCGGAGCTTCCATGAGATCGAGGTTCAGTTTGATACATTTGGAATCTGTAAAACAACAATCGAGAAACTACAGTTAGCTAATAATAAAAAAAGGAGGGAAAAGGGTAGAGGATAACTAAAACAAACAAGTTCTTGGGGAATACCTACCTATGACTCGAGGTGATATTGGGCAGGTAAGCTCTTCGGCAAGCTAGTACCCACTCACTTTTATAAATTGCCCTTGGGAATTTCTATTGGAGTCCAGGAGACAAGATGTCAACCTAAATTAGAGGTCCCGAACCTTCAGGTAATAACCATTCTCGAGACTACCACAACAACTGTATAAAAAATTGATGTCATGGTGGGTAAGGTTTAAGTTGTACAGCCTATTCAGTCAGCTAACATAGCTTACTACCCTATAAAAATTAGCAAGACCTTGGTCGGGGTGAATCCCGTAAAAGCTAAGGGTCCTAAAGAGAAAAGGATCTAAGGGGAACTTGACCCCACCTTCAAGGATTGCCATTAGGGGAACATAAATGACCCTTGGCAACCTTTCATCTTCAATATTTCCCTTGGTACAATACTCTATATCTACATCCTGAGGAATATTGAATTGAACCTTAAAGGCTGTTATGGCAGCCTTGTTATTCACTAAGTGAGAGATACCCATCTTAGACAAACAAAAGTGAAAATGAGGGAAGACAAAAGGAAGGGTCTGTTCTTGGGAGGAGGGACTCTTGGGTCTGGAAGAAGTTTAAAGGCTTGAAAGAATGTAAAGAAATTTTTTTTTTGAGGGGTTAGCCCTTATATATAGGGTTGGGGGTATTAAATGCATAGGCGGGGAGATCGATAACCTCCCATATCCGCCTCTGCACATGTGCCTCGGTAATTGAAGTGTTCAGGGATCCTAATCATCGTTCATGACAACTGGCCTTCCTCGTGTGCGTAGTGTTGGCTGTCAAATCCGAGGCATTTATTACCTAATGTTTGACATCCCTGAGGGGACAACGATCACTTCAATGCAGGCTATCAAAATTGAGGCATTTATGGTTTGACTTTGGGTATGACCGAAAAAGAAACAGTGGTTTAGGGTACCACCTGATTTCCATTGAGGAGAACTGACCTCGATCTCATATTCTGTGCTTGAAGGTGAGATTGTGGGGGGCTATTGTTTAGCCAAGAACCAAATCCCGGCCTAAGATCATGGCCTATTTAAGCCAAACCCACCCAAGCTGCACTGAATGTTGTTGAAAGGCCTGCATCGACAATTAGCTGTACCGAACAATGATGAAAGGCCTGCACCGACAATTAGCTGTACCGAACAATGATGAAAGGCTTGAACAAAGCATAGTCCGAACCGATCACCACTGGATATTGCTGAAGGCATGACATAATGCCTTGGGGAAATGTGCCTGCCAAACACGAATTTGATGGCTGGCGCAAGTTCCAAGGGTGTCATTTTAGGAATATTGAGTGGGACCCACCTGCTTGGGGAAGGGGCCTCTCATGATGGCTAACCCATTCAAGGACGGGTAAATAAGGGGAAGGAGACTTAGGAATAGGGGGTTGGAAAAAATTGGGAGAGAGATAAACATGAGAGATAGGGAGAAAAAGTATTAAGACCGGGAAGGAAAGGGACCCTGCTTGGCACGAAAAAACAAGGGTCATTAAGAGCATACACTGGGTCAAACTACCACAATTGCCTAACAAGAGCCAACACCATTCTCGGGCCTCTCGTCGTAGGATACACTTGACCCATCACACAAATAAATTGAGAATCTCGGCCCACAGTCTACGAAGTACTGGGCTGAGCTTCCACAATATATATATTTTAATTTTAAAGACAGAGTGAAATATTTGAATTGTTTTTGGATAAAAAAAGAACATTTTAAAATTTAAAAACAAAAAACGAACTTCATGCAAACTTTAGGGATTTAGACTTAAAAAAATAATTGCAAAATTTTATAATCACTCTAAAATGAAATATTCCCCTATAAAAAAAAAGGGATTTTGCATATAATTTTTATTATTATTTAATTTAGGTATGCATGTAACAATATTGTTTATGCTACTATTTAAGAGGTTTTTCCTATTTAAGATGGACTTTTCTGTGGTTCAAAAATACTAATATATTCTACGTTTAAGTACAAACAAAATTAGAGGATAATCTGATAAAAATAAAATTTTAACTCCCACCAAAACGTATATTGCATACAAAATAAGACCACTCTCTTGTTGGTTTTCAAATTTCTTTACTAGATTATAAATTTGATTAAAAAAATTATATAAAAAATAAAAACAAACACACGTTTACGTCTTGTAAAATATATATTTTTTCTCATATAATATATATATATATATGTTAGGACATATGTGATTCACTTGTTAGGAACATATGTCACTATTTTATGTAATTGACTTATTCTTTGACAAAACGCACTTTACTTGTATTTGGGTAGATTTAGGATGTGTTTAAATACTTCAAGAAACCATGTTTCAAGATCAAGTGTTAAAGCTTTCAAGTCTATCCAAGAAAACAATCTGAAAGTGCAGAGTTACTAAATCTCGACAACTAGCATGTGTCGAGGTTTAAGGAATCTGTTCATCCCGTGTGCTCGACACCTCCTATCTGTCGAGGTTTAAGAATTTCAGAATTCTGATATGATTTTCTTGGAATCCGTGTATATGTCTTTGGGCCTTCTTTTCTCCTAACCCTAGACATATAAAAGGATTGTTTTAAGGGCCATCAAACGGTTCACAAGTTGCACAGGCATTGAGCAAACTCTGTTCAAGCAAATTGTGACCGGAGACGAAATTCTTGCCCTAGTTCATCTCTTTCTCTTAAAGAAGTTGCTGTGTATGTGTACCGTAGGGTTTTGTGACCAAGCATCTTCTTGATCTTCATCGTGTAGATGAACTGAAGAACTTTGTAGCTAACCACTTTCTTAGTTAGTGATTGAAGTCGTGTACTGGGATCTGCGCAATTGGTTAGTCACGTACTTGGGAGCTATGCATTAAAAGGGGGGAACAGTCACTACAAAACAAGTCCAATTGGGTATTGGGGTAAGAGTTCAACTGTAGGTTGGTAAGGTACTTGAGATTCCTTTACTTGTAACTCCTTGTTGAGATAATAGTAGAGTTCCGAGAGTGATGACTTGAAAATCACCTGGTGGGGTAAACAAATCACCGTATTATTTATTTTCCACTGCATAATTAGTTTATTGGTGATTTGTTCGTGCTACCACGCATTTGCATGTTAATTTGATTAATTAATAAATTTGGCTAATTAATCAATTAATTTATCACAAGGGGTCAATTTGTTTTTGGCCTATCAATATATATATTTTTTCTCATAAAAAACTCCTAGAATTATGAACAATTATTGTTGTTTTTTTTTTAACTTTTTTAATTTTTATTTCTTACTATATATCCCATTCACTTACTACACTAAAATGATAAATATATAAAATTGTGTTTCATTTTAAAATATATAAAATTGTGTTTCATTTTAAAATCTCACTAACTCACATTTCTTAGCTACTTACTTTTCAAATGTGTAAAAAAAAAAAAAAAAACCTACTTATTTGTTGTAACTTTTAATGTTAACCACCACAAACTTTTGACAAAGAGAAGAAAGATACTTTATGAGAAGAAAGTGATAGATCATGTCAAACAAAAAATAAGAAATGGAATCTAAGAATTTTTGTGAGTGGTTGCCTCAAATTTTATGATTATTTTATTGTGTGAGTTTTAAGACTGTTGATTTTTTTTTTTTTTTGGATATCGTTATTATTGCTATTTTTTTGGTTGGGTTTGCTTTTCTTTCTATTTTACAATATTGATGCAATAAAAATTCATTTTCAAAGCCTTTTCAGGCTTCTTTTCCAAAGGAAGTTTCAATATTTTTTTAGCACATTTTTGCAATTTACTTATTTGTGTATTTAGGGTTTAGGGTTTAGAAAGAAGAAAAATAATTTACTAGGTTTAGAAACAATTTTCTTATTTGTTTAGAAAGAAGAAAAAAAAAAATAGAACTAGGCTTTTAGCATGCACTCGCACACCTCTTAGCACGCACACACCCCATAACTACTGTGACCATTGCCATTGTCCCACCACTGCATTTGACTAACACCATCGCACCTCTTATTCTCTCTACCGTTACCTCTCTCATATAAACCTAAACACGCATATGATCGCAAATGACAAAAATCAGCCACGCCATCAATTCAACAATATTGTCCATCAACGGCAATCACTCACACGACCATCCACAATTATAATATTCTTCGATCAAAACAGTGTTTTTTAATTTGCATAATTATGCAAATTGAATTAAAATAAAAAAGGTGCAACACAGAAATATGAAAAAAAGAAAAATAGAAGAGAGGGGGGGGGGGGGGGGGGGGGGGGGGGGCGTATTTGCAGAAAAAACGAGACCGTAAAAGAGAACTTGAATTTTAGGAGAACATGAGTCTTGCTCCAAGATCCAAGCAATTGGGTCCTTCGGTGTGGATTTTCTTTTTATTGTCAGTCAATGTGAGGTTTGTTGGAGAAAAATGAAACCAGCCAGAAAGAAAATTAAAAAGATAAACATTTTCTTTGCCTTTTTTTATGTGTTAAAAATTAGAAGGAAAAAAAAAAAAAACTAATCGTTTTAGAATAGATTAATGACAATTTTAATAGCAATAAAAGAATGGGTCACATTGACAATAATTGCAAAATTAGAGGATGAAACTGACAAATTAGAACTTCAAGCACCGAAGTAATGACTAATGAGAGGCCTAAACTTGAGGGATTTAAAATGATTTATTTTATTTTATTTTTTGGGATAAAGTGTTAGAAGTTTAAAATGAAATTTAATCTTTACTAAACTGGGGCCAAAAAAAAAAAAAAAAAAGAGAAGAAGAAGAAGAAGAAGAAAAATATTACTAAATATCAATGTTTTCTGTTCCAATAGGTAAATATAAATGAATTAGATTTTATTTTTATATATAGAGGTCTGCTATCAGTACAACTTTTACCACCATGGCCATACTTGTCATTAAAGAATAGCATTCGATTTGCTTCAAATATTCCTTTTTTTTAAAAAAAATTTAAAATGTGGAAAATAAAAATACAACCAATTTTTGATTCAGTTAGGCGGATCTAGCAAGCTGTTCCATTTCCCAACAAAGCACAGCCTCATAAATTTCATGATTACTTTTTCTGGGGTCAATGTTCAGGGTACCTTTATTAATATGGGATAATGAAATGAAATACCCAATGGAATTCATTTATTTTTGAAAAAAAAAAAAAAACCCGTTGAAACTCCAGCCTCTCCCACTTATGGGATATATTAATCATTGCTATATAAAAAGCAAAGCATTGGTTAACAAGGGTAACATCATCTTTTTGCTGATGGGTGCTCTTTTTTACAAAGAAATTTGGGGCACCTTCATTTAATTGTGCTCCTCCATTTTTTTTTTGGTTGAGTGGGTGGAAACGCTTTTATCCCTCTTTTGCTTCTTTTTTGCTCCTTCAGTGAAGGTCTCTTTATCTTCCTCTTTCCCATACCCTTTCTATCAAAAAAACTTTGGGAAATCCAATCAAAACCTCTCCTTTATTTATTTATTTTTATATCTATATGAAGGAAAGATGATTACAAAGACAGCTTTTGCTCCAACATTTGTCTTTCACAAATTTGTGTTTCTTACATTACATGACATGTTAGGATTTGGAATGACAACTCATTTTACCAACATTTTCAATGAAGATCATGTGCAATATCGTCACTCACACTACCCCTCATTCAATCACAATCTACACAATCGAGTCTCATAGGGCTTTCTTTTCAACTTATATGGGATTTGTTAAATTAATGGTAAATGCAAGATTTTGTGTCTCACTTTGAGTGTTTTATTTTATATTAATTACAATTTAGCATGTGTTTGATTTATTTATTTATTTGTTTTGGTTACTTTATAAGGAAGTAAGAATAAATATATAGTAGACTGTAATTAATTGAGTATAAAGTGGAACATATAGGATAAAAAAATATTTTTATTCTTAGGTACCCACATGTAGTGCAAGAAAGTTGCATTAATCTAACGTATAAGATAATTATTGATACATGAGGATTCATTGTGGGAAAACACATGATTGAGAATGTTGTAACTTGCAATGTTATGAAGAAAAAAAAATTGGACTAGGATTTTGTACAGGCATGATATGGAGGCCTAGACCATTACACGAGTGCAATATGGAGGCCTTGCCCATTAGTTTAAATATACTGAGAACTTTGAGTCCAATAACAAGTAGTAGGCCACATCGATCCAAAAATCTACTACATGTCGGGGATGTGACTATTCGGCAACCGTAGTTCCTTAGGGGAAATCACCTGTTGAGAACCAAATGGCAGTGGGTGCAAGTTTCAAGACAATCACATCTGACTTGAGAGGTGGGTCCCATTTGATCAGGAATATGTCCCAGAAGGGCCCCACTTGCGTAAAAAGCTTCCTCATTATCATGATGATCTCACTAAGGGAAGTCTATAAATAGAGGCCAAAAGAGTGAGAATAGGAGTTGGAAAAGTTGAGGGCAAGAGACATACACGAGACAAAATTATGAGGAACAACGGAAGAGGAGGAACTCACCATTAAGCATGGGACTCCTCGGGGGATGCACAAAAAGGGGTAGGATGACACGGGTGGGACTATAAACTCTGTTATTTGGGCTACTAGATTGGCCTCAGGAGGTCTTCCCATTATAGGAATCTCATTACCCACTTTACACAAATAAATTGTGGGCCTAACCTTAGGACTAACTAGTCACCTTAGGTAAAAATGCTCGTACAATTGGCACCATCTGTAGGAATTACCTACTCAGCTGAAGATCCAGAGTCAGTGTGTTGCTACCCAAGATGGAGGAGTCAAAATTAAGGGAATCCTTGAAGATGCGAATCCCCAAGAACATGCATCAACTCATAAGGAGTATTGAAGAACATAAAAGGCTGGAGGATGATAGGCAACAGAGTAAGAGAAAGGCACTAGTGACCTTGCAGTTTAATAGGGACCCGCGTTCTGGAGGTTTTCAATAGAGGACGAAGAGGGAATCAAGGGCGGTAGAGCTCGAAGTTCGAACTGGAGGAGTGAATGTGGCTTTTAAGGAACCAATCCACAAAATTCTCGAGCGGATAAAGAATAAGCCGTACTTTCGGTGGCCTGGTAAAATGGATGGGGACCCATCCAGGAGGAACCAAAGCTTATACTGCACCTATCACCGAGAGAAGAGGCACACAACTGAACAGTGCAAGGTGTTTAAAGATCATTTGGAGCAGCTTGTCAAGACAGAGCATTTGAAGGAATTTATGGTTAGTTAAGGAGGTAACACAACAGGGAAAATGTCAGGGACCCGAGGACATGCACTCCCTCCGTCCTTAGGAATTATCGAAGTTATCCATGCAGCCTCGGTCAATACTAGGGCGAGCCGACGTAAGGGGGTCCTTAGTATCACCTCGCAGTAGGAGACAGAGGCCAGTGATCAGCGAGAGAAGAGACTGAGGATGAATTTAGAGCCAATTTCTTTTAGGGATAATGATCTGGAAGGGACGTCCTAGTCGCATGGTGATGCGTTAGTTGTGACCTTGAGGATTGGAGGTTTATTGGTGAAAAGGGTGTTGATAGATCAGGGGAGTGAGGCTAAAATAATGTGCCCCAACCTATACTAGGGCTTGGGATTGAAGTAGGAAAACCTCATTAAATATGACACGCCTTTGGTAGGGTTCGATGGAAAGGTAGTGGTGCCCAAGGGGCAAATTTCGCTTGCCATAATGACCGAAGGGAAGGAAGTAATGGTAAATTTCATAGTGGTCAATGCTTTATCTCCCTATACGACTATCATAGGTAGGCCGTGGATACATGTCATGGGGGTAGTGCCTTCTACGCTCCATATGAAAGTTAAGTTTTAGATTGAGGATGGGGTCACCGTGGTCAGGGGAGATTAACAAGCTGCCCGACAATGTCTGGTCGCGGTGATTAACCATGAGATTAAACTAAATGAGCAAGTGGAGCCCAAGCCATTATAGCAGTTACTGGAGCCCGCAATGGACATTAAGGCTAATAGTGTGGAAGAGTTGATACAGTTTAGGATCCTTCCATATGAAGGTAGGTATTTTCAGATCAGAAAGAGGTTGCCATTCTGGGATTGAGTTGTCGTGCTTTTGGCCTTGGTGCAAAATGTGGATGTATTTGCATGAAGTCCTTACGAGGTGCTCGGTATTGATCCTAACTTCATCATTCATAAGTTGAACGTGGACTTGCTGTACTAGCCCAAAAGGTAAAAGCCGAGAAGATCTGCTAAGCAGCATGTGGAGGTTATGAAGGAAGAGGTAAAAATGTTGAAACAGGCTGGGGCTATTAAATATGTGTTCTTCCCTGAATGCCTATCCAATACGATCGTAGTTAAGAAGAAAAATGGGAAATGGAGAATGTGTGTGGATTTTATAGATCTAAATTGAGCATACCCTAAAGATCCTTTCCCTGTACCGAAGATTGACTAGCTAGTTGATGCCATATGTGGGCACCCAAGGATGAGCTTCCTAGATGCATTTTAGGGGTATCATTAGATTGCCTTAGATCCTAAGGAACAAGAGAAAACATCAACTATAACTCCGAAGGAAAACTACCATTACACAGTGATGCCCTTTGGGTTGAAGAATGTGGGGGCCATTTATCAACGGATGATGACAAGAATGTTTTGAGATAAGATTGGAAGTACAGTGGAGGTTTATATCAACAATATGGTAGTAAAAAGCAGGAAGGAGGGAGATCATGTGGCAGACTTGGCCGAGACATTTAAGATCCTCAGGTGACACAAGCTTCGCCTTAACGCCAACAAATGTGCATTCGGTGTAGGTGTTGGAAAATTCTTGGGGTACATGATCTCTAACCGAGGAATTGAGGTGAATCTGGATCAAATACAAGCTATACAACAGCTGGTTCCACCGAGCAACCCAAAGGATGTGCAAAGACTTACGAGGATGATCATTGCATTGAATCACTTTGTGTCTAGGTCAATGGATAGATGCAGGCTGTTATTTCAATTGCTAAAATAGTGGAAGGGGTTTTAGTGGACCGAGGAGTGCGAGGAGGCATTCTAGGATTTGAAGCGTTATCTGATGGGCCCACCCATCTTAACCTGTCTTAAGCTTAGGGAGGAACCATACATGTACCTAGCAGTCTCCGATCATGCAGTGAGTGTCGTGCTATTAAGACTTCGAGATAGGGCATAGTGGCTGGTATATTACATCAATAAGACCCCGGTAGATTGTAAAATATAGTACCTGCCATTGGAAAAGCTGGCTTTGGCCTTAGTCCACGCTATAAGAAAATTGCCTCACTATTTCCAAGCTTACATTGTCTATGTATTGACTGAACACCCCTTGTAGCCACTGTTAAGGAGATCAGATTTCACAGGATGAATAGCTAAATAGAGAACGAGGCTTGGGTCGTTCGATGTGAGGTTCAAGCTGTGAAATGCTATTAAAGGGCATGTGTTGGTAGATTTTGTAGCAGTGTTTATGCCAACCATAAATAGTGCGGTTAGAGTTAGTTCAGTTTCATTGAGGCTGTGGCAAGTGTACATGGATGGGGCATCTAATGCCCAAGGGGCTGGAATGGGCATTGTGTTGGTGTCACCTAAGGGTATAAGGTTAGAACATTCGTTGAGGCTGAGCTTCAGGGCTTCTAACAATGAAGCTGAGTATGAGGCACTTATAGCAGGGCTTAGGGCAGTTAAGGAGCCAGATGCACAAGTGGTTGAGATTTTTTTTTTCAGATTCTCATTTGGTGGTAAGTCAAGTAGAAGAAAGTTTTGAGGCTAGGGATCCCTGGATGGCCAAGTATTTGAAGTTGGTGGGAATGTTATTGGCCGATTTCTGAAGCGTGAAGGTATCATAGATCTCAAGGGGAAAGAACAGCCATGCTGACTCGTTAGCCACCTTGGCTTTGTCCATGGATAATTGTATACCTCAAATGATCTCGGTGGAGGTACTAGAGAAGCTGTGTATAAAGCGATAGTTGAGTGTCTCAGTGGTATTGGTGATTGGTCCGAGTTGGATGGACCCAATTATAGCATTTTTGTTTGATGGTGTACTAACAAGCGAGGTTAAGGAGGCAGAAAAAATTTAGAAAATTTCAGGTCGGTTTTGGCTGAGTAGAGACAGGAGATTGTACCGATGGTTGTTTGGTGGACCGTACCTATTATGTCTTCATCCCAAAAAGGTGGACAACCTCTTAGCCGAGCTACATGAAGGGATTTGTGGGAGCCATACTGGGGGAAGATCACTAGCACACCGAGTAATGACTCAAGGATTCTAGTGGCCAAAAATGCAAAGGGATGCTGTTGAGTACGTAAAAAGGTGTGATCACTAAGCATTCCCCGAATATTCACCAACAAGGGGGAAACCTGAATCTAATCTCTTGCCCTTGACCTTTCGCTCAATGGGGGTTAGATATCGTGGGCCCTTTTTCTCGAGCCACCAGTAACAAGAGATTTGTCATTGCCGCTACGGATTACTTTACTAAATGGGTTGAGGCCGAAGCCTTAGAAAATATCCGAGATGTGGATGTGAAGAAGTTTGTTTGGAAGAACATTGTAACTAGGTTCGAGGTCCCTGAAACACTGATTTCAGACAACAGATTATAGTTCAACAGTAAGGCTTTCTAGAAATACTACAATCACCTAGGGATTAAGAACTGATACTCCACCCTTGCGTATCCTTAGAGCAACAGGCAAACAGAGGCAACAAATAAAGCAATAGTTGCTATAGACACTACATTTTGTATCTCTTATGACTCGAGGCCCCGTTCTCCAATGATGCTCGTACTCTAAAGCCCAAGGCCAATTTAGAGCCCAATCAGATATTAAGTTGAATTGAGGAGTGTTAAAATGGAAAATATAACATTTTAAATGAGTAAAAATATATTTTTGGAAAATTAAATGACCAAAGTGGCCTTTAGCCTGCATACGTGAGTTATGGCTTACGTACGTGAGCTAAAGTATGCATACGCAGGTACGTTCTTGTGTACGTAGTTAGGGTTTCAAAAGCATATGAAAGACAAGTTTTTTGTAATAATGATTAAGGTTTGGAATAAATCTCACATAGTCTGGAAGCCATTCCAAACCCCATTTTTTCAAATATAAAAAGCCTTACATGGTGCATTTTCAAAACACACATAAATCCCACGGGAAAAACCTAAAATTCATTAGAAAATAGTGAATTAAAAGGGAGTTTTTCACAGAACATCCTCAAGTTTCATTTTATTTGATTAGGACCTTTTCTGGTCCCAATCCTTTGAGTTTAAGATTACTAATCACTATTTCATTGAATTGTGATAGATATAACTGAAAGGAACAGTAAAAAATCAAGCCTAAGAGCTTTTGCTTTAAGGTATGCTCTGAAAACTTTTCTTTTTCTTTCCTGCTTTAATCTTTATTTTAATCTATTTCTTTTACTTAGTATGTTTACATTTGTTTGTTTAGGTTAGTTTTAGGTTTTCTTTCTATCTTTAAGTATGATAGGTTGCTAGATTTTACGTTTTTGGTTTTCGCTCTATTTCTGTGTTGATTAGGGTTTTTAGGTAAGGATCTATGTACGCATGATCTAGCTTGCACACGTAGGTTGAACTCATGCGTACACCGACTTGTTCTAGCGTGCATGATGTCGTTACACTAGAAAACCCTAATTCTTTGTTTCTTTTGTTTTGCCTTCACATGTTTTTTCTGTATAAGCCTTTTTCCATATATTTTAAGCTTCATGACCGTATGTTTTCCTTTTAACATGTTTTTTGTTATCATATATTTAGATTAGGGTTTAGGTTAGGGTTTTCTTAGTTTTAATGCTATGTCATTCAGTCACATGTTTATGCATTGATGCCATAGGTGCTGTGTTGCTGAAAGGTAAGTAAAGGGTAAGCCATGCATTAGCAATGTTCATGCATTTGTGTTAGGGTTTTTAGATGTATGATTAGGGTTTTTTAGTATATTAACATTTTGTTTTTGATATATTTTATTTGATGATATTCTTGCTTCCATGTTTAAGTTGTTGTTTTGTTTTAGATGAATGCTAGGGTTTTCTTTTATATGTATGGCTCTCTTTTGTTTAGATAGATGGATAAGTATATGTTTAGGGTTAAAGATGCCATGTTGTTTGCTAGATGCATGTTAGTGTGTGTGTAAGCCTAGAATACAAGTATTTAAATGGTTTTTAATAGGGTAAAAATATAGGACACAATGATGGGAGGCCAACCTTAGGGTTAGGCCATCTTGGGTGCCTGATACCTTTCTAAGAACATATCTATACTCCAAACCCAAACTCTAGTAGTAAGATCAAAGGTCCTTCTTCGAAAGGATGCTATATTCATGGTTCCTAGACCATATAACTAGGTGGTGACTCCAATTTTAATTTTCCCTTTCCCCTTACGCCCACAATTGTTGGACTTAAAAAAAGATTGGAAGGGGCTAAAAGAAGATGGGCGGAGGAGCTTCTGAATGTGCTGTTGGCTTACCATACAACGCCCAGAAGGTCCACGGGAGAAACACCTTTTTCAATGACCTATGGAACTGAGACAGTGATCCTTGCAGAAATAGGGCTATGTAACATGAGGGTCACAGACTTTGCCTTGGAGAAAAATGATACTAGGCTGGCCAAGGACCTCGACCTACTAGAGGAATGAAAAGAAATGGCCTTAATCAGGTTGGCAGATTACCAATAGAAACTGGCTCAGAGATATGACCGAAGTGTGAGACCAAGAAAGTTTGTTGCAAGGGATCTAGTACTATGAAGGGCGGTGGGAAGCATGAAGGATTTAAACGCTGGAAAGTTGGCCCCGAATTGGGAGGGCCCATATCGAATCACCACAGTGGCGGGGGCTAGATTATATTATTTAGAGGATATGGAGGAGAGACCACTCCCCTGACCTTGGAACGTGAGTAATTTGAAGAAGAACTATCATTAGTTGTAACTATCATGATGGATGTCTCGTGTTGTAGATGGGTAAAAAAGAAGAAATGTGAAACAGATCTAGTTGCTTTTCATAACGCTGTGTCATTTTTTTGTTCAATTATTTTACATGTTGTTTATCTGAGAGGATTAAGGACAAAAACCTAGCCTCGACCTAACCCTGGTCACTAACTTGGTGGAAACCTAAATGAATTTTTTCTAGGGACAAAAACCTAGCCTCGGCTTGACCCCGGTCACTTATTAGGCAAAAACCTTAATGAATTTTTTCAAAGAACAGAAGTTTAGCCTAGGCCTAACCCTGGTTACCGACTAGATGAAAATCTTAGAGAATTTTTTTCTAAGGACAGAAACCTAACCTCGGCCTGACCCAGTCACTAACTAGGTGGAAACCTTAAAGAGTGTTTTTAAGGACAAAGGATTAGTCTTGGTCTAACCCCAGTCACCAACTAATTAAAAGACCCTGATTAATTAATCTAAATTCCAAGTTCTCTTTGAAGGGATATCTCATACATCCCCCCGTACATCCACAATAATTATTAATGAATTTTCATAATGCTACCCAAAGATTGTAATAATGCAATGCTTGGATCAAAGGGTTCGATTACAAAGATATTTGCCGACCATCACCACTTGAGATAATTTTTGAAATTGAACTTGAAATTATACAAAATGAGTTTAACCGAGCATATACACTTGCATGTTTTCAATCTCAAAATTCAAGAACTAAAGTATTTTTCAATACATTAGGCAAATACAAGATGAAAAATAAAGCCTAGCAAATTGGAAAAAAAGAAAAGAAAAAAGAAAAAGACAAAGAGCTATCAGCAATTCGATGCATTCACGAGGCTAGGCCTTGAGCAACAACAGGGGATATGGAGGAAAATTCTCTAGAAGTTGGGAGGGTTAGTCCTAGGTTAACTTCAGGGGCGTTCGGACCCTCAGGAGCAACATCGGTGGTCGGGTATTCCATGTCGATCACCTCTACATGAGAGTTGATTTGCTCGGCCAGCTCCATCATACTGGGGCTTTCTCTCCCTTCTTCATCATCTTCTTCCTTGGGTTGCTCTTTAGACGGGGCCTAAACGGGAGGGTCGTTAGGCAAGGGTATTTGAGCGGGATCCCTGAACAGAGAAGACTCAGGGAAGTTAATAGCGTTCACGGCTACCATCTAGCCTTGAGAGAACCTGAGCCTCTTAGCCTTGAAGATGACTTTACCGCATAAGTTCTTAGCGTCAGTGAAGCCCATGTTATAGAACACTTGCTCACACCTCTTTGTCATCTCCTTCAGGTTGGCAAGCTCCTTGTCGTGGGTCGAGACTATACTCTTGACCTGGGCCAACTTGGTCTCATTTCCCCCAGCTTTTCCTATAGCTCCCTAACCTTCTACTCGGCTGAATCCCGAGTCCTCTCGGCAGTCGTTAGGCTCTGTTCCGTGGTGGCCAGCTTAATGACTTTTTCGTTCAAGGTGGATTCAGAAACCTACTCCAGGGCTTTTTCCTTGTCTGCTTCCTCCATAGTAACCTTGAGCCGTCCTTCGAGGACGTGGGTCATTTGGGCAGCTTGGAATAGTGACAAAAAGGAATAAGGGGTTAAATACGACCTAAGGACTAACACTTAAGCAAAAAGACAATGAGGCACTTACAGCTATGGTATGCCATTTTGGTTTGAGGGCAAATTTCTTCATCCCAACAACCTGAGTTGTGTTGCATGTCCTTGGGCAAGAGCAGTGCTTGGCGAAGGCTCTTTACAACTTGACCTCCCAACCCGCTCCTCTAAGTTTGTACCAAAGAGTCATTGGGAAGAGGTTTGTCCCCTAACATGAAGGTGCTGCACCACCCTAAAGAAGGGGATGTAGAGGTGGGGGGCACATTGGACCCAATGACCATTGATTACTCGATGGGCCTTGTTTCTAAATAAGTGTCCCTAGCTGGCGAAGCCATTGTGGTTGCAGAGACTAGGGTAGGGGTGTGCTCAGTGGTAGGAGCATCAAATCTCGTGGAAGGTTCGTCAAAAACCCTCTGCCTTTTTTTGCGAGGGCGGGGTACAGGGGGAGGTGTTTGTTAAGGAGTTTGCTATGGGGCTAATTGACCCTCAGCGGGTTAGGCACCAGGGAACCAGCGCTCAAGGCTCATGTTGCACCTTTGAACCATGTCCTTGGCTAGTTCAGGGATGATGGGATCCTCAATAGGGATGTGCTCGAATTTGCCATGGAAGACTAAATCCACCGAACCATCTCGGGCTGGCACTAAGTAGTCTTCTCTTATAAACCGAGGTCCTCTTTCTTGAGCTTCACCTACTGTAAGGCCCTTTGGTAAGAATTTAGGTAGGCGGATGTCAATGTACGACATCAAAGGGCTACCGACTGTCAAAGTAGATCTGGGATCTTGGTAATTGGTATAGGAGGGAACGCAGCTGAGGATTAGGTGTGATGCCCTAAGTTTCCCGTCAAAATACACGAAGATTTCCAACCGCAAAATGAAGTTCAGGTCTCTTACGTGAACGACGTTGAGGTCTAATTTGAAGCACCTGGAAACTGCATAATAAACCAAAAACAAGGTTGGTACAAATGAAATCTAGCAAAAAATCTTATGTGCTGAATAACAGGTACAACAGAGGGGGGGAAAAATATATATATATATATATATATATATACTGAAATTCATACAAGAAGGGGATAGGGGAAGGCAAGACAGAAGCAATTAACCTTACACGAGGTGTGTTCGGGAAGTAAGAGTATCGATTGATAACCTGAGGTGACGTGGGGCACGTGAGTTCACCCGCAAGCTAGTTCCCGCTCACTTTTACGAACTCTCCTGCGGAGTTCCTATTGGAGTTGGGGAGACACGATATTAGCCTCACCGTGGGACTGCGAATCTTTAGGTAATAACCGGTCTTAAGGCCATTGTAGATATTATACATGAAGTTAATGGCATGATGGTTGAGCCCTAGACCGTACAGGTTATTTAAGCAAATCACACTATTAACTACCCTACCGAAATTAGGGAGACACTGATCGAGGTTGAGATCGTAGAAACTAAAGGTCCAAAGCAACATAGGGTCCATAGGGAATCTAACCTCACCCTCGAGGATTGACATAAGGGGGAAGAAAACCACTTTAGGCAGCCTGTCATTGTCAATATCTCCCTTAGGGCAGAACTCGACGTTAACATCTTGGGGGATGTTAAACCTAGCCCTAAAGGTCGTCAGAGTAGCCTAAGTCCTAAGAAGGTGTGCAAAACCCTTTTTTGGGGGTAACTGAAAGAAAAACTAGGAGGAATAAGGGAAGGGCTAAAGGACTTAGAGTGATACCCTTTTCGTTTGGAAGAATGATCTTGAGTGGAAAGCTTGGGAGGACGAGGCAAGTAAGGATTGAGTGGGAGAAATGAAATAAAAAATCTGGCCAAGGAAGGTTAGGACGTATTTATAGGGAGAAAGACTTTAAATGCTTTTGGAGGGAAAAAGTTAATAACTTCCCTTAGTTATCTGTTACATGCACGTGCCTCGGTATATGAAACAACAGTGAATCTTGACCATTTGATGTGACAGCTGCCGTTTCGCATGTAGGAACACAGATAGACCTATCCATCACATTTAATGACTGATAGTTGGTTGTTTTTTTTTTTTTTTTCATAGAAGGGCTAGTACACTAAGGAAATCATCCACCGACATGAGATCTTAATCCAGACCATCTCCTCACCGACAGGTGGAGGTTAACCACGATCCCAATCCCACGACATGGGAATGAAATTGTGGGGGGCTATCATATAGGTATGATAACGAGGCCCAGTCCATCGCACGGGCGTGATATGGAGGCCCAGCCCATCAGTTTAAATATACCGAGAACCCTAAGCCTAATAACAGGTATTAGGCCACACTGGTCCAAAAATCTACAACATGTTGGGGACGTGACTATTTGGCAATGGTAGTGCCTTGGGGGAAATTGCCTGCTGAGAACCAAATGGCAGCGGGTGCAAGTTTCAAGATAGTTATATCTGTCTTGAAAGGTAAGTCTCATTTGGTCAGGAATATGTCCTAAAAGGGCCCCACCCACCTAAAAAGCTTCCCTATTATCATGACGATCCCATTAAGGGAAGTCTATAAATAGAGGCCGAAGGAGTGACATGAGAGAAAATTGTGAGGAACAACAAAAGATGAGGAACTCACCATTAAGCTTGGGACTCATCAGGGGATGCATAAAAATGGGTAGGATGACAAGGGTGGGACTATAAACTTTGTCATTTGGGCTGCTAGATTGGCCTTGAGAAGTCTTCCCATTGTAAGAATCTCATTACCCACTTTACACAAATAAATTGGAGGCCTGACCTCAAGACTAACCAGTCACCTTGGGTAAAAAGGCTCGTACAGATTTCATTTGTTTAGGTAATTTTTTTTTTTTTTTTTTTGGAGAATGTATTGTGTGAAAAATACCTTTTGAATAATGACTCAATTTCATGTGTTTAGTTATGGCCTCGAAATAATTTCAAAAACGATTTATATCATTTGATTTACATGAAAAATCATTAATGTTTTATATAATTAGTGCAGTGGTGGTGGATGTGGCAATGATAAAGGCCACAAATGTGGTTTTGGTGTTGGTGCAAAACATAGAGATAGCGTGGTGGTGGTGGTGGTGGGTGCTAGTGGGGATGGCTATATGGCAATAGATATGATGGTGGTGACAACAACAATGGATGGTGGTGGTGACGATTGTCATATTGAAAGTGACTAGCAGCCAAGAATAAGAGAAACAAAGGAAATTTGGGTCATAATACTCTTGTTTTATTCTTCATTCTTCACTTATTAATTACAGTGTCTCAACAAAATCAGCAACCAAAAAAAAAATGATAATTATTAAACAAGCTAATAGTAATGTAGAAATAAAGTATTACATCCGAATTCAATCTCCTAATTGTTTTTCTATGATTCTACTACGCTTCTTAAAGGTTAAGAAGTTTTATTTTTTATTTTATCGATAAGATTAAGAAGTTTTATAGATAAGCCTATCGGTAACATAAGAAGAAATCAAAATATTATTATGTTTATCAAAAAAAGCAATCAAAATATTATTACTTGTGTGCCCAACCCAATCTTGACAAGGCTTATAACCTCATCAAATGGAATACCTCATCCAACGGAATGGACTCCTTCAATTCCTCTTCTGCAGCAGCCCGAGATTCCTCAAACTTCATACCCACAGCTTCTTGCATCTTAATCGTATTTGTCTGAATCATAACATTAGTGTTCACAACTCACAAGTCACAACAACAGCAACAAAAAACAGGGAAAAAAAGACCGTTCTCTCTCTCTTTAATTTGGCCTGTTTCCTACTTATAACATGAAACATTTTTATTGTCTAATTGTCTACTAGAAGATATGATCCCATTAAATCAAACGGAACGTGGATGAAAATCTAGTTGTTTAATGTTTCTTATTTGAATAAGTTGATAATATAATTACTCAAAGTTGTATTGAAGATGCTCCCAATGAGTTGAGTTAGATGGTACCTTCTCATACTCTTAAGTGTATGAAAAAAATGCAAGGACCTCTTTTTGAGCCCAGAGGAAGGAGTGTGGAATTTATGTAGTAATATTTTTAGCCAGTAAAAAAAAGGGTATTGTAAAAATGGGTGCAGCAAATGCAAGATGATAATGGAAAGGGGATATTCTTTTGTTAGTAAACCGGCCAAGCCCAAGCTAAAGAAGCGTTTGTCATTGGGCCTGACCCAACGCAACTTAGTGTAGATCCTGGGTAAGTATCATGACAGTTTTGTAGGCAACTTAACATCCAATCCTCATTTAGGAGACACCAGAACTCTTGCGCTCTCTCTCACTCCCTCTACGACTACATAAAGATTGGTTCGTTGATTTGAAGATATTATATGTGCATCAACAAGGAGGCAATCTGTGGGTACCAGTTAGCTCAATTAGTAAAAATTTTTATAGTTAAATAAGATATCTGAGATTCAATTCTTGTGTACGCTAAAAATCAATTGATTTCTTGGTCATTTTAGTTCTCTAACCTTTTATTATTATTATTGTCTTAATTTTTTTTATTGTCTTAACAACAAATTTAAAAAATCTAAAGAGAGAAAGACAAACAAAATAAGGTAAGGAAAATAATAGGCTGAATCAAACACATACACATGGTTTTGAAACCCGGTGACCAATAAAGTGTGCATGGTCTAATAATTTACATGCTAGACATGTTATTTCACTTCTTGCTCCGGTCGGAGTTTAAAAACAATACACATACACGGAAGAGGAGAGAGGGTCCAGATTTTTTGTGTTTGACGTGTAGTAAATAAAGCAAAGGGTAATATGAGTATTTCAACAAATAAGTGAGGGTAATTTAGGAGAGGGAAAAACTTTATAAAGTTCATATTTATGAAAGCATGTGTGTGGGTAGAAAACGCAGAGCATTAAAGTTTTACCAAACACATTAAATTTTTAGTTTGAAAATGTAACTGTGATTTTGGCCTTTGAACGCTGAACCAAAAAATTCTGATTATCTAAAACCCAAGTTTGCTTCCATAAGTGTGTGTTAGTAAAATTCCTAGTTTCTCTACTATTCTTTTTTATAATTTATTTTTATATTCTTAATTTTTATAATTTTTGAATAAAAGGTTATATCTTTTTTAGAAGAAAATCTTTTTTAGAATTTGATCTATCATGGTTTTGACGTATTAGAATGGGGTTTAAGGAAAATTTAAATATTTGAGAGGTCTTATGGTCTATTGGCAATCATGCTCTTGGTACGAGAGGACTGCTGCTATATTTTATTAAATAAGAGAATTAGAGTTTGAATCATTCATCATCTATTATTATAGTTATTAAATTAACTACTAAAATAAATAAATAAAGTCGAGGGTTGGTGATGTACAACATTATAAGTAATACCAACCATGATCCATAATTAATGAACTTTTAAGTTTTTGGGTTAACTTATACAACTCTTTCAAATTAATTAAAACCATAATAATAGTGAAGGATGCTAGAGAGCTTTCATAGCTAGATTTTTTTAAGATATCTGGGCTCTGTTTTATACACCTACTCAAATACATGTTTTTAATTTTTAAACAATATTACACGTATTTTTACACACTTTTTCACATATACGTATTTTCACACATATTTTCAAACATATATTTTCAGTTTTTAAGTCCATGTACCAAACACCTCTAATAGCACAATGTTACCTAACTAGATTTGAATATATATATATATATATATATATATATATATATGTATGTATATGTATATATAAATAAAAGATGAAATGACTACATTGATTATTGAATGTAAAGGATAATATTAAAATTATATGACTGAATTAAATATAAGACAAAAAAGTGCAATTTGCAATTTAATAAAGAAAAATTGACTCAACTATAGTCATACATACTGATTGGCATACGCAATAAAGCTTAGAACCACAAGGAAAAGATTCGTGTGGGCCCCAATCGGAATCTCAACAACACAACGTCTTTCTTCCTTCTACGATAGGTATAAACAAAAGGCCAAAGTTGAAAGCTTTACTACTGGACATTAATTCGTGAGAGTCTAGCCTTGGAAATGGTAATGGAGGCTCTGCGACCAAACTTGGATCTCAAACCAACCCATTGCACATGCACACCAACAATCTCAACCGAGTTCCTAAGACCCACTTCACTCTCACTCTCACTCCGTTCTCATCGACTTTCATCCTTAATAATAAGAAGCAAGAGGCGGAGTAAGTTGAGCTGCATGTTAAGGCACAAATCAGACCCATCAATTTCTGAGGAACAACAACTGATCAAATCAATTGGAAAGGGCCTGTTTGGGTTTGCCGCTGCAGCAGCTGCTTTATTATCAGTCTGTTATGATTCCCCTGCTCTCTCTGAGTCTCTCACTGTCGCTTTTCCTGTTTCACGGGCTCAAGAGGTGTTCTTTTGTTTTGTTTTTGTTTTTGTTTATGGTCATTCAAATTAGTGAATTGCTTAGTTAAGTAAATAAGGTGGGTGTTTTTTTTTTTGTGCTATGCTAGGTGAATACAGTTCAAAGAACTCTTGTGGAGGCTTGGGGTTTGATTCGAGAAACATTCATAGACCCAACATTTAATCATCAAGGTATCTTAGTTCTTAAGGTTTCATTAAATACCTCTGTGTTTTTTGTTCCTAATCCGTGATAATTCTTTGTTTTGTAGATTGGGATTCAAAGTTGCAACAAACAATGGTGGAAATGTTTCCCCTGAGGTCATCCGATGCGGCGTATAACAAAATCAGTGCAATGCTCTCTACTCTTGGAGATCCATTTACTAGGATTATCAGTCCTAAGGTCTAGTTCTCTTATATATTCTTAATATCACTATGCTTTCCTTTTCTTAGTTCTAGCTCTTATATACATATAAATGGTATTATGATTTATCTAAGAATGCTATTTTACTTGCAGGAATATCAAAGTTTCAGAATTGGAAACGATGGAAATTTGCAAGGAGTCGGCCTTTTCATAAATGCTGAACCAAGAACGGGCCATTTGGTTAGTCACACAAAATAAATCTTCTCTTTTTTAAATCTTTTCATAGCAGTTACAGTTATTTACTGACTGATTTTTGGAAATTAGACAAATTTCTGCTTTAAAATTTTCTGTGTGTCCATTTTATACGAAAATCATAACTAGTGAGAACAAGGAGTTATCTACTTTCCCTGTGAGGCAAAATCCTTGGTGATTTCATAGAACATGATCAAAATTTATTGCAATTTATTTTCATTATATGAATTTATTAATTTAAGCAACCTCTATTAGATTATGGATTAATCCCAAAAAAAAAAAAAAAGATTTAAGAAGGGGGGAAAAGGGAAGAGAGTGTAAATCTAGATGTTTCATTGCTACCATTTCTCATCATATGTTCAAGCACCAGATTGATTTCCTTGTTGTTGACATTGCAGGTTGTTTTGTCTTGTGTAGACGGTAGCCCAGCTGCTCGTGCTGGCATACATGAAGGAGATGAGTTGATTGAGATTAATGGTATTCTGCTAACTGAGATTTCCCTTTCATATGGAGTCTTTATATATAGTGATTGAATGAAATAATGACCTTGCCCATCATGGTATGCTGTTGCAGTTACTTCCAAGTCCTATGCACTAAGCTTTATCAAGGGAACACCTCTTTTTGAGGTTTATAAAATTAGCATTACAATTAGTCTTTAGTTGCCGTATTTCTTTGCGTATATATGCTTAGATTTCTGTTTTTATTACTGAAAATAGAATGTTCCTTGTCCCTTTTTGGGGAGCATTATGCATGTGTTACTGAAATTTTTGGAGGATGAAAAATTGTAGATGTCAAATGGCAAACGCTCATACTAGAGTTCTTGTAGTTTGATGTTTGACTAGTTTCAAATAGTTTTACCATATCTTTTTGAAGAAGAACCAACTCAAAACCTGGCTCTAGATATTTATATTGGCAAAAATATGATCACACATTTGTCTTAGGTTCCATGAATGGCAAGTATGTGTTGGGCCTTGTGGAACCTAGTTGTGTTTAATCCAGATTATGATCCGACCCGAAATAATATTGTTACGGTTCTCAATTGGAGATTTTCTAAGGCTTAGTCCATGGAGCAGAGGCTTAGGCCGATAGGCTTTTGGCCTGTTTTGTAACCCATTGTGAATCTTGTGGTCAGGATATAAAAACTGTTATTTTGGAAATTAGGGTTTTGATGTTGTTATGAGAGAGAAAATTGGACTGCCATATCTTGTATTTTTCCTGAGAATAGTGAAATCCTTATAACTCTATTGACGTAGGCAAATTGCCAAACCACGTAAATACTATCTGTGTGTGATTATTTTTCTTGGCATATATTTTTTTCTATATTTTTGCATCTCACAAATCTGGGAATTTCATGCATATTCCCTTCAATATGTAGGTGCCTTCCTATCCTCACAAACCTCATGCACAAGGTAGGCACTTTCAAACAAGAGTTACTGTATTAGTATCCCTTAACAAGCATTCCTGGTGCTGAAATAATGATAGTCATACACATAAATTATGATTATTAGATTATATAATGCCTGTGGAATTTAGTAAAACTTGAATGCTCACAAGTAGAATGGATATCCATGTTATAACCCAAAGAATGGAATACAAATGACAAGAAGTAATTGTTTTATAATATGCATATTATTATTATTATTTTTGCTTATTAAAAACGTAATTTGCATACCACGTTGCTGATTACCAGCAATTCTGCATCTTTGATATCTCTATAATTAACATGGAGATCTCAAAAAGAGGTCCATCTGAAGCTATAACTGAATTCTTTTGAACTAAAAGAGACGCACCAAACTGTTCTTATGTCTCTTGTATATATAGGATTCATACAAAATGGATAAAGAGCAGCAATTAGTGGCACACATCCAATAATAATGGGAATGCAGGAACACCAAAGTACTTTTCATTTTTAACATTTCATTTTTAATTTACCTTGAAGTACATCATAGGTTTGTAGGGTATAGTTAGCTAAAACTAGAGCGAGTAAAATTTCAAGGCACATCACTGCCAGTATTGGTAGCAGGTATTTTCATGGTACGACAACTCAAGTATTTATTTTTTTGAATTGCTATTGCATAAATACTTAAATGGCTAAGTCTAACAACTTGCTTTGGCACGTCTGCAGTTATTTATACAATTTTAATTTATCTAAACATTATCCCACTCAAAGTTTACAATGTATGTTGTTGTAATCTACTATTTTCTTTCAATATATTTTTCTCTTGATTGTCTATGGTGAACAATTTGTTTTCTGAAGAGGCTGGAGGGTTTCTTATAAAGGTCATAATTTTTCCAGCCTAATATTCATCAACTTATGTCATCTGAGTTTTGAACTGTCTTTGGGATTTCAGGGGAGAGGCTTGATGGTGTTGATAGTGAAGCAGCTGCACAGAAGCTTAGAGGGCGTGCTGGAACAATTGTTACTGTAAAAGTCCACAGTGTAATTATCATTCTCTCTCTCTATAACATAAATTTTATTTTTTTTCTCTGTTCTGATACATGTTGAGGATGAACATTTGAGAGTGTCATAGAATTCTTTAGCACTTATTATGCTAAGCTTCTTTCCATACTACTAAATTTACAAAGAAGAAGATTCAATTATATAGTGTTTTTCTATAATAATAAGATCAGGCCTTTATTTTTTCTTATACAGAGAATTAGTATGTTAACCTATCAGTACGAAAGGAGAATACTGACTGTATATTGCTTCCAAATTTTGGTTCATACTTCATTGTATGTTATGGATTCTCGATTCTGTGTCCCCAAGGATGTTGAATTTGAAAAAATTTGACTATTAAATACTTACCAAAAAAGAATTTGACTCTTATGTACATGCATCAGAAGACTTGGCTAAACATAGCATTCTCCAACTGCTGAACCAAAAATTGGCCTCTATTCTTCATTCCAACTTTAGAGTTTCATGTTTGTTAGTGAATGCCTTTTAGCTGAATAATTTATGAGGGATGATTAACCTCAAGTTGTGGAAGAATGAGGACTGTTGAATTTTAATTAAATAAAAAATGCAGGAAGATTAGAACATTCAAGTCAATTCATTTTGTTAGTACTTGTGGACAAGCATGTAATACTAATACATCAGACACTGCATATTTATAGTAAGTCTCCGTATGTATTTCTTTTTTGGGCTTGTTGACTGATGCAAATAATTTCTAAGCAGCAACAATTGTTCTTGATTCTGGGGAATTTTTCTTTTTGAATTGTAATCTGATCTTCTTAACAATCTCACATCCCTTAACTAATACAGTTTTCTGTTTTCCAGAGCAAAGATTTGGGAAGTGATTCTAGTATTAGAGAGGTAATGACATGGAATTGGTTTCTTTCCGACTGTATAGAAAGAAAGCCTAAAATTATAGTTTCATGCACAAGCATGCATCCGCCCTGGCTTGATATATTCTTTAACTGATCTGGAAACTTGCATCATCTGCTTGAAGGTCAAAATACCTCGGGAGTACATTAAGCTTTCTCCCATATCCAGTGCCATCATCCCTCATAGAACAGCAGATGGCCATCTGACAAAAACTGGTTATGTGAAGCTGTCAGCTTTCTCTCAGGTAGTTATAACTTAAGAGTTCCACGTCTTTTTCTGATTTTGCATTCTATAAGGAAATCTAATGGATCATTTGTTAAGAGTTCAAATTATCTCTATGAATCATTTGAAGCCTTTCTGTTTGATGACAGACTGCCGCTGCTGACATGGAGAATGCAATTCAAGAAATGGAAAGTCAGGACGTTCGTGCATATATACTTGATCTGCGGAACAATCCTGTAAATTTTCTTACCTTATATTTTCGTATGGAAAAACATACAAAGTTCATTTTCTTACCTTGAGTTTTAGTCCCATAATTTTTTTCTTGCTTCTTTAAACTCATTTAACAGGGAGGCCTGGTAAAAGCAGGGCTTGATGTTGCTCAAATATGGCTAGATGGGGATGAGACTCTTGTGAATACAATTGATCGGGATGGGAATATGTCACACATCAGCATGGTCGATGGGCATGCTATAACTAATGATCCTCTTGTTGTGCTTGTAAGTATCTAACTTTTATACGTGCAAACATCATATCAACAGGATGCCATGTAAATAATTCTTGATTCTCCTATGTAGAAGAATTTGCATGAACTTCACTTAATAATTTGGAATCTTTGCATCATATTAACAAACGTATGTGCAGATCAATATATAATTCACATATAGAACTTGTTTAATAAGTCAATGAATTTGAAAGGTCCCCAAGTTTGTGTTCATGCAAGTAAAATTGCTAAGAAATGAACTTGAACATGATTAGTATACAATAAAGCTAGGTCCATTTTAGGATTCCAGTTCGATAACTTTAAACCAATTTATTCATTTAAAAAATCTGTTGTAATTAAAACTTTTCTGTTCTTGGGTTTGTCTTATAAAGATCAGCACTGGGTTGAAGCTGGTTGAATTTTTAACCCAAAATGACCTTGGCCGGCCAACATGGATTTACAACGGAGACGTTCTGGATTCAAATCCCCCTTCGCCCACTTACAATGCATAAAAAAACTCTCGTTTTGGATTCAAATTCCCCTTGTATCATTTTAAACTGATTGTTTTATCATTCATTCTGAAAAATATATCGATGTTCTAGTTGATCCTTACATGTCTGAAATTGATATCATATGCATGTTGGCCTGAGTATTTAGTGAAAAAACATGAGAGGGAGAGAACATAAAGCAATTTTTTTGGGGGTAAAGTATCAAGCCCTCAATAATTATGTCTGCGTATCAATTACCACTTGAAACAGGTCAATGAGGGAAGTGCAAGCGCAAGTGAGATTTTGGCAGGAGCACTACATGACAATGGTAGGGCTATTCTTGTTGGGCACAAAACCTTTGGTAAAGGAAAAATTCAGGTATTTTTTTATTCTAAACTTCTTATAAAGAAATACAGATTCTTTACCTTATTATAGCACTTCCCAAGGATTTAATATATTCAAGCAATTATCTTTAATTGATAATGCTCAATTGAAAAATATTAACACAATGCGTGCTTCTAATGAATTGAATGGCAATCAAGCACTAGAACTTCTGGTTATACAATCCCTGGCATGTTCAGTGCTAACTTTGCTCTTTCTTATCTGCATCACTACAATTTCTAACCTTGCACCTTTGTTAAGCTTAAATCATAGGCCACCATAACTGTTTTGAGCTTATGTTGCATGGTTTTTAACTGATGAGTCTTACTACAGAGTGTGACAGAGCTCCATGATGGGTCAGCTCTGTTTGTAACAGTTGCGAAGTATCTATCTCCTGCTCTACATGACATAGATCAGGTTGGAATATCACCCGATGTGCAGTGCACAACAGACATGCTAAATTCTCCTAAGGATTCGTTGTTAAAGGATAAAAGCTCTATTTCATCACTGGAAACTGATTCCTGTATCATGGTTGCTGAGCATGAGCTGGACATTCAACAGTCCAAAGGGACTGCCACTTGAATAAGTAGCTTTTTACCATAGAAAATCAACGTATAGATGCTTTAGAAGAATACACACATTACATAGCCACAATATTCTGTTGTGCATGTGCTTGTCTATTGTAATTTAATTAATGGTGACATTAGAACTAAGTGTATATGTATAGGTTATTCAAAATTTATAAAAGAAGTTTTCTCTAATTTTTAGTGATTTTTTCACAAATATTTTACAAGCTTTCGACTATTCTTTCTGGTATCAAATGATATTTGAACTTATATCAAAGTTTAGTTGAGATAATTTCATTTTAGCAGCCCTCAGAGACCTGATAATCATATTTCAACGAAGAAATAGTTATAAAAAAAAAAAAAAAACTAAAATATGCTTCATGGAATCTTCATTTCACCGTACCGGATAAAAAAAAAAAAAAAAACTAAAATGCAATTTAATCCCTTGGATATTTACTGCAATTGTGAAATTAGTCTCTACTGTTTAATTTTTTTTTATCAATTTAGTCCTAAAATGTGTCAATCTAGTCCATCTATTAATTTGCTCCTATATATATATATATATATATTTTTTTTTTTTTTTGAGAAGCGATTTGCTCCTATATAAATGAATTGAAAATATACATCAGAGAGATGCGACATAAATAACAAAAACTAATAAAGTAGTGACTTTTTATATAAAGACAATAAGATGTATTATAAAGCATCGAATAAGTAAAAAGGAATTTTATTATTATTAACATCATGACCATTATTTCATCGTTTAATGAAAAAATACAAATAAAGGAAAATAAACAAGAAAGAATGAATAAAATGACAATCCAGGTCCCTCACAAATCGCAAAACCAAAGCGAGACAATAACAACCCATTAATCAATAGAGCGAGCGAAATGGTAGCTCACAGCTCAGTGCTTAAAGAGAGCGAGAAGAGAGAAGACAATAGAGAATCCCATTACAGCGGCAGAAAGCGGTGTAGAATAGCCGGCACCTGTGTCCATTGAGGGAGAGGGAGACGGCGCCGTATCGGATGAAGCCATAGGAGTAGCAGCAGCCATAGAGAAGAAAATGAGAGCCACCAATTGCAAGAAAAGCATCAATGCCTTTGAGTTGCTAGCCTGAAAAGCCATATAGATGGACAAGAAAGAAAGAAAGAAAGAAAGAAAGTTATTGTCGAATTGAAATTTGAAATGAGGTGGAGGACACAGTGAAAGTCACTTGATCGATCAGGTCAGAGGTATATATAGATCGATTATGATATGTGATTATTTGTGGTTTGATATACATATGTATATATATATGGAGGAATATATGTTTTGTACGTGGAGCCATGCTGAATGTTGAGACAGCTATTGCTGTTGCTGAGTGAGCGGGTTGTCACGGTTAAACGAATAGTTCCAAGTTTCAGTAGGTGGAGGATGGACACGTTAAACAGTCTTAGTTGGAGTTTCGCTGTTATAGTCGGTTGGGTTGGGATATTTGCCATTTAGGAAGGAATGTGAGACCGTACCAGTCTGACACAAGTCACAGACCTCCATGTGCTAACCCATGTGCCTTTCTTTCTTTCTTTCTTTCTTTCTTTCTTTCTTTTTTGGTAAGTTGTAGGTTACTTGCCTTGGAGTCTTGTGTATGTAATGGATAATGTATCCACCAAGAAAATCAGAAACTACAAGAATACTGGGTCTGATAATTATTGTTAAGCCCATGCTATATCCCCATCAGGGTTATGCTCTAACTAGGGTGGCAGGGTCATCTTTTCCTCTTCTACTTAGCAAAAGAAGATGGGTCCCATGGACTTTGTTCCACCTTAATTAGGAAGGAGTTGGATAATCACTTTATAATTGCATAGGTTATCTTGGTAGTCGAAATATTGATGTCTAACCTACTGTTTTTCTTTAACAGCAGCTGGGTCCCACTGATAAGTAGGTTTGCCATAAGAGAGAAGAGATATATACCCGATATAGGGTATACCTTCTCTCAATATTGAGGGAATAAAACTTTTTTTTTGGGGGTAAATTTCAGTAAACACCCTTGAGGTTTTGGCTAATGTCAATTAGATCCAACATATTTCAAAAGTGATTAATTTGGTCCTTAAACCCTAGTTGGGTTGGTCCCTAAACACTATTAAGACTGTTACTTTTTTTTCTTTTTCTTTTCCCACACAAACTTGGTTCTTCTCTCCTCTCTCCATTTTACTCTCTTCTAAACAAATTTGATTTGGCCCCACCTCAGTAATATCCCTGGATTTCTCTCTCTCTTTCTCACTTTGTTCCTATCCAAGAGACCCACAATAGCAGCAGCTTGGTGGTTCCTTTGATTCTCATAGCCAAAACCCCACTTTCCCTTTCTAAACTCAGATTTGTTGCTACCACCACATGCCATAAACCCAGCCAAACCATAGCATAAAAACCCAAATCCAAAAAACCTTTAGCAAACCACTAACCCTTCGGAACCCACAACCACCTCCAATGCAAATCCACCTCATACCAGAACCCACATGTAGACACTCGATTTTGCATCCATAATTTAATATTGGAAAATGGCTATAATGACCATTCATATGCCTGAAAAAAATTATAGATGCATTAATTCATTCATTACATATCATAAAATGATTTTGAGATTTTAACGGTTGCGACGATATGTCCGATTCTCGAATCGGACCATCGGATTGAAAGATATCACATAATCATGAAGTTTTCACAGTCTGCATGCATTTTGTTTGGATAGAGTTGATCACATGTGATTAAGTTAAATTAATTCTGATCTGTTAAAAAAATAAAATTAATTAAATAATTCTGTGATTGGTTGTTGGTTTTTGTAAAAAATAAGCCTACTTGCATGGGAATAAAGTGGATAATTAGATAACAAAGAAATTGTTGATAATTAAGTCTTTTTAGAATATTTATCTATTAGATAATTATTACTTTAAGGATCTGATCATCAAGAAAAAGGGATAATTTTTTAGAATATGAATTAAAAACACGTCTAGGTGCAATTCTCGACTCAAAAATCCCCAAAAAGAGTCCAAATCGAACCAAAATTGGAAGAGGGGCTCAGCATCCAAGAGGACCAATCGGCACTCTTGGAGTGCTACTCGGCACTTGGGAAGTGTCGATGCCGATTGGCACAAAGTCGAGGCTCGGCCTGGGAACCTTCTGATTAAGATAAAACCTATCTTTTTTGAATTTTTGGGGATAATGACACATTCTAATTCATACCTAATCTGATTCAGCATATTTTTCAAACATCCAACCTCTATAAATAGAGGAAAAAGATTAGAACTCAAGGCCCTTCTTTTTCTGACTTCTTTGCTCCCTTTAAGTTTAAGACATTCTGGAAGCCTTGGCTTTAAGAACTTTTTTGGAAGTAAAATATTTTAGATGTCAAAGAGATGAAAACTTCTTTGATTTCTAAAGTATTCTTCCATTGAAGGGTATATTCATGCAAGTAGGTATTTAATTTTGTTCTTGCATTTATTTTTTTCTTTTCTCTTATTTGATATATTTGTGTTGTTCATTGCATGTTTTTTCTTTATGAATATGTGTTTGATGACATTAGCAATATGATCTTGTTTACAATTCATTTATGCCATGTTTATATGTATAGTTGGATTTTTTTATTTTTTTATTATTTTTTATAGTTGATTAACATGTTTGTGATTTAATTCTTCTTTAATTTCAAAATCTACAATTAATCACTACCATTTTTTTATAAAAAGAAAAAAAGATCTGTATTTTCATAAAATACAGATTTAAAGATTTTTCTGAAACTTAAAAAAAAACAGATCTGTATTTTCATTAAATATAAATCTGAATTTTTTTCTGAAATTTTTTCTTAAAAAAACAGATTTGTACTTTCATTAAATACAGATCTGAAAATTTTTCTGAAACTTTTTCTAAACAATAACAGATTTGTATTTTTATTAAGGCTGTGTTTGGCTCCATGTAAATGAATTTCTGAGCATAAAATAATTTTAGGGGAAAATATTTTTTGGTAAGGAAAATGCTTTCAGGCTGTTTGGTTGCGCCATGGAAAACAGGGTAAAAAACGATTTCCAGTGTTTGGCTGCTGCAGAAATAGTTTTACTGCATTCATTTTCCCATGTTTGTTTTGTTCAAAAATTTCACGGAAAATATGAAATAAAAAACAAAGAAACACTTGCATCCTTGTAACAACACAAAAATAAAGTACTCATCCACTTCAACAGCAATAAAGAGCATCCGAATATTTTCATAATATTTATATCAAAATGCACATAATGTACTTTCACCATTGGCATTACACCTCCATGGTCTAAAAAAATGATAGCTACACGTGGTATTTGAACAGTACACATGTGCCCTACATGCTTACACTAAACATACATAACTTGGGCAATTGTATCATCCCAAGTATACAAAAGACTACATCCTATAGTCAAGGTACGTAACTGTTATTCCTTGGAGCATAACAATTCACAAAATATACATATCGTCATTGTATGTCCAAAGTTAGAAATACATACATAGCTTGCTTACAAATAATACAATACTATCACATATATAGTACAATTAGAGGTGAATACTAGTACTAAAACATATTACCAAATCCCTTAACTACCATCATAGTCAACACCAAAGAGACAAGTCAGAGTCAAGTAAAAAAATAACTATCCACCCAAAGCTTCCTTAACTTAGCATTCTTGGCTAGAAATCCCCTATTTGCCTTCTTATTTTCACACAGATGGTCAAAGGCAGTTGCGAGCATATCTTCGCTATACCCATTCGATGTCATAGCCATCACCTTAGAGTAAAGACTGGTGTAATCAACAGGCCCCTGTTTGATTTCTTTCAAGGCCACATCGATTTCCTTAAGCTGATCAAACAAATCAGTCAGAACACTATCATTACTGGGAGGTGCACAGCCTTTTTTGCAGGACTTCAAAATTGTGGACCTGATGGTGGATGATTCTACCTCATTCTTCCCCTTCTCCCCCTTATCCACCATACCCTCCTTGCCATTATCGGCCACAATCTTAGTGTCATCACCATTCTCTTACTGTGTGTTAAGATCAACGTATGACTTAGCAAAGCTGCCTGTGTCCATATCCTTACTCACTTCAAGCCAACTCATCGCAGATCTCTATCCTCTTGTTCAAAAACTTGGCATGCTTATGATGCACTTGTAAGGGAGAAAGGAATGTATAATAACAATTCAATATTCACTTCACTCATAAATTCAATATAGATGCCATATTCACTCATAATCTCAATATTTATTAACATAACTCAGTACACATTGCAGGATCATCAAAACAAGGCTATATTAACAAAATATTGTTGGAAGCCATACCATAACTTCCTCCTTATAGGTCTTGGCATCGCATGTGATCATCTTGAGGTTGTCATCCCATCCAAATCCACTCTTCTTTTGAAGAGTCTGGATGGTACTCCACATAGTCCTTACGTATGTAGCCGGCTCTCCACAAACGAGGGGTAGCACTCTACCCCAAACTGAGCAGAGATGGCCTTGGCCACAGTGGCAAAGGAGCTTGCCTTGAAAAGGGCTTGTTGCCCTTCATAGCCTTTTCGACAAGTAGAGTAAGCATGGTAGTGTGCATTGGGGGTAACTACCTGAACTGCTTAGAGCCAACCTTCTTCTTCTCTTTCTCTTTCGACATTACTACATATAAAAATTGTATAGTGAGAGTAGCATTTAATAATTACTGTGTATATGAATAACAAATCAAACACACATACAACCATGCTTATTTAAAGAGAAAACGCATTAACAAATTGACCTATAGATATGCACAAAAAACAAAACTAATATTGGAAATAACAATGTAATACTGAAAATAATTATCCTTACACCACCACAAGTCTATAGTAAATACATTGTCTTTACACAACAGAAAAATACATTACATATTACAACTGTAGAAATCTAAATAAAGTAATACTCTCTACTCCTGGTATAATCAGACCACATGGCTTGGCATATCTCATCTCTCTTAACATTCCACACTCTACTTTCTTCAGTGGAGGCTCGACGTAAGTGTGTTTCTGGTTATGAGTCATTAGACTCTACTTGGTTCATTGCAGCTTCCATAATATAGTTAGTAGGATCAACCCCCATAATGTGATTATGAATCACACAACATGCTAACACTACTTCCACTTGGGTTTCAAAAGATCAAAATGGTTCTACATCCAACACTCGAAAACATTTCTTCAACACTCCAAACCCTCGCTCAATGGTAGTTCTTAATGGTAAGTGATGGAGGTTGATCAATTCATGTTCATTCTTAGGAAGATGTTCACTAAACTCTTTCAAGTGATATCAAACAATTCGATAAGGTGACAAAATTCCATTTTAATTACCATACCCAACATCACCAAGATAATATTTTCCTACATATATTGAAAAATAAAATGAAATCACTACTATGCTTTAGTACAACGAACAAAATTTATTAAAACTAATAAACCCAAAAGGTGAAGTAATCCTATAATACCTTCGGGAAATGAAAAGCTCCCTGGCCTAGCGAATGTATCATTTAACACACGCAAATCATGTGCACTACCTTCCCATCTAGCCAATACATAAGTGAACTTCAAGTCAAAACTAATGGCAGCTAACACATTTTGAGTGGTTCCATCTTTGCGACCACAAAACCTTCATTGTATTTTAGGTGGCACAAATGCATGAACATGTGTACCATCAATTGTTCTAACACAATCCTAATTTTTGACAGACATAATGGTTTAAAAGTACACAAATCTTCACAATTTACAAAAATACACAAAGTTGCAATATTTATCTTAAAATATGGGTAGAACCTTATGCTATCCTTTATCTTTAGGAGTGTATCTTCACTAGGCAGTCTTATTAGAGCTTTATATAATTTCAATATCCCCCTAAGGACGACCCTAAAATATCTATGAATATTCTCAATTGATCTATGGAACCGACTACCAATTACATGAAACCTCACATTATGACCAATTATGTGTAAGAAAATTAGCACTTGCTCCCTAACAGACATATGAATAGTCGGCCACATATGTTCCCCCTCAGTGAGGGTGTCACGTAACTGGTGGAAAGCTATAGGCTTTGTCCTAATTTGACTTACACAATGTCTCTCACTTCCATGCAGAATACTATTTATGTAATACTCTCTTTCGGCTGCATGATTAACATAAGGCGCCCTACACAGTCGTCTATGCCACAATTTCCTTAACAATGCAACCCCCATAAGGAGGACAAATGCAACTGAGGCAAGAATTGCTGCTTTGGTTTTTCTCTTCATCTAAAAATCACAAACACTGTGGTCTAAGAGGTACATAAACAAGCATGCTATTTTAGACAATACACAGTATATAAAAACAACATAAACACAAAATAGCACAACACACACTGTCAACCAACACAACAATGTGATCTCTAACACAATTAGTATATACAACCATGCTTACTTTTTGTTAAACCATCCAAATTCACATAAATATTATAACAAGCCCAATTCAAGATCAATGGAAAAAACACAACCAATGTGGCAGTGTGTCCACAGTATTCACAAGCTGCCATATACGTTAACCAAAACATCCAAATCACATTGATAATGAGTACCATAATTTAGGCACATGTATTTCTCTACATATAATTTTAACACCAACAAACTACAATTATCAACATCTGAATAAATCAATAAGTAAATAAATTAAATCAATAATTAAATAAATAAATCAAATAAGTACATATATATATATATAAAGAGAGAGAGAGAGAGAGAGAGAGAGAGAGAGAGAGAGAGAGAAATCAGATCCGAGAAGACAGGGGTAGAGAAGTTGTGGAAAATTTGGGGTTTCAATGGGTTTGAGGGTGGATTTAGCTGAATGGGTTTGAGGGGATGTGGATCGGGTTTTGTAGAGTATGGGTTTGAGAGTACAGCTTTGCTATCAACGTTAGAGCGACAAATTAGAGATGTTGGAGGGGGGTGGGGGGTGTAAGGGAGAGTTCTGGCTATATGGATCGGGTACATGCAAAGCTCGAGGTGGGCGGAGGTGAGGTTGAGTGAGATAAGAGAAGAAAAGGGAGAAAACTCATTGACACAGAGGGGAAAACAACGGCGCTGCTCGACGAAATGTGGGGTGGAGCTCTTTCTCTCTCTCGTTGGTGCGTGGGGTGGAGTTGAGGTGAGCTTGGAGAGGTATTCGGACCGTTTGAGGAGTGTGTGAGGACTGAAAAATTATGGAAACCAATTGAAGGTAAAATGAGTCCTGAAATGAATTTACAGCTTGGCTAGTGTATTTTATAATCAAACTGAATTCTATTTTTAGTTTGATTGTATTTTCAAGTGGCACCAAACACGGACCCAGGTGTAAAGTGTTTTCGGATTTCAGTTTACCAATAAAACAAACGCAGCCTAAATACAGATCTAAAAATTTTTTTGAATAAAAAACTGATCTCTATTTTCATTAAATTCAGATTTGATTTTTCAAGTATTAAAAAACTTATCTATATTTTTATTAAATGTAGATTTGAATTTTCAAGTATACAAAACTTGTCATGACCCAAATCCATGGAACATGAATTTAGATACATGACTAACTTGCTAATCTTACATGACTTAATAAGCATAATTAATCCAAAATAATTCAATACTCCAAAGAAACAGTACTTCTAAAAATCTCTTACAAAAATCCAAACTCCACAAATTTAGAATAATCTCCAAAATACAGTGAAATCTAAAGCGGAATAAAAAAAATAACTAATAATCTTTTAAGACTTCAAGTATTATTGACTTCGCCTAAAACTCCCACGCTCTACCTTGCACCTTACAAAGCAATCCAAAGGCTCTGTTCCCCAACTAAACTTTAATTTGAAATTTGTAATTGATGGGGTGAGCCACAAATCTAGTAAGCAATTATATTCAATATACAACGGAATAGAGTCAAGCAAAGCACGAGTTTAATTTCACAATTTCACTAAAAATATTCGATATAGTTTTCCAAACATATAAAGAACCACTGAACACACACACACACACACACACACACACACACACACACACATATATATATTCAAATCTTAAAGTTATTCGAAAATACATACAGATAATTTATCAGAGCACGGTGTCACATATACACATCACATATTCTCACATACAATCCTGTGAGCGGATACCAACATCTAACCCCTGCTGGTGAAGAATCAACACATATTCTTACATACAATCCTGTGAGCAGATTTACACACATATCTGATATATCTGATCAATTCTAAAAACACTTATTTTGAATCACAGATCACAAAGCAAAGTTTATACAAAATATAATAATTTACTTGATATTAACAATTTCTTTTCAAATATGGAGGCATATCAAAGATCACAATATTGAATAGAATATAAATCAAAGGATGCTTGACTCTCTTCGGGAATGAATAGAGACTGAGGAGTTTATGTAAATATATTACAATTCTTGAGTAAGTCTGAAAATTAAATTTGCTAAAAGAAACATTTTAAATACCATTTGGAGAATAGGAATATGTCTTTGAAATCACTTGGTTTTAACAAACTTAAAGAACAAAAACCTTTTTAGAAAACTTACATTGAAACTCAATTATTTTCGGAAAATAGTTTAGTTTAGAAATCATCTTTTAAATGAGATTCAGACAATCAAAACTTATTTAAAATTCGAAGTATCTCTTTATTTAATAGTCAAAAATTCTCTTTCAATGATACAAAAATACTTTTGACAAACTTTAGAAAATACAAGTTTGAAATACAAAACTTTTGAAAACTTTTATCTTCTAAGAACCTAATGGACAAAACTTGTGCATATTATGCATAATTACTTACCTCTCTTGCTAATACTTCTGAACACAGTTGAACACTTTAATCTTCCGTAAGCTCTAAACAAAAGAATGCTTTAATCAGTAAGCATGAAATCTAATCCTTACAAACCTTTTCTTTCCTACTATCCTACAGAAATCAGGTATGAAAACTACTTTCATATATACCATTGAATTAAGCAATTTATTATTCCTTATCAAAGTCCCACCGCAACAATATATCCCCAAAACTAATCTGTACTAAAGGAGTTCAAACAAATTTCTATAACCACAATTGATATTCTAGGCCAATAATGCTTCCTTGCATTGGGTCAAATCTCATATTACCATTAGAGAAGCAGTAGCCGAAATATTCTAGACCTTAGATTTAACATTCCCATTGAAAGCGTAAGGATATAGGGCCACCTTTAAAATTAAAAGTTATAATCTTGAAGTCTGTAGGCAACTTAATGAGATCTTGTACTAACTATTAAGGATTTAATAATATATATATATATATATATATATATATATATATATATATATATATATATATATATATATATATATATATATATATTTATATATTTATATCATGCTTTGTTAGACCCAAGGTCCTCGATTTCAACAGGTAACCAATATTAAATACAAAACTACCATAAACTTAGGAGTATAACAATCGGATCTCTTCGTGAATAACGCCTATATATATAACCTTCGTTCATGAATACATGGTGTGGCAAGCTTTGGATTTAATATATCTATCCTAATGAAAACGTAAAAAGCCATCTACATGAATTGAGATTTAAAACCATGACTTTTGTTCTTGAATACAAACCGTAGGCAACTAACTTAGTAATGTAAATCGTATTCTAGGAAAATACCCCTTTTAACAATCTACACACCACTAACATTTCCATGATAAAATTCTAAACCTTTAATTCTTTGTTTCTAACAGTGAAAAAATCATACCTGGAACAATTGGTTGCCTCTTCAAATGTATCTCTTCTAAACTCCAAGGAAAAACCTCTTAGCCTCTTTGATAAAACCCTTTCTCTGAAAACCCTAGTTTATCTTTTCCTCCACCTTATATTTTAACACATAAGAGATGTGGGCTTGGTGGGGTAGTGGGCTAGAGTTTAAAACCCACTTGAACTTATCCCTTTATTTTGCAAGAAGCCCATAAAACATCTTCCTCTTTTTTCTTTTTCTTATTTATTTATTTATTTTAATTGCCTCACTAAATCGTATACACTAAACTTTAATTTTCTCATCTATTTGTAGCACCACAAAATTGTCTACTCCCATCTTATTGTGCACAGACATATAGTACCTCAACTCTATATTAAAATTGACAAGGTACAGTGATAATCATAAAATCAAAATTTGGGGTATTACAAAACTGATCCATATTTTCATTAAATATAGATCTGAACTTCTTAAATAAAAATTGCAGATTTTGAATTTTTTTATAGAGTGAATTAATGTTGAATTAATGTATTTTAATATGTCATATCATGCATCTTTTGAAAGGGTATATATGTTGAAAAAATACATGTTTGTATCGCATACAAAATATACACAGCGGAAAATTAACGGATCTACTTCATTCGCAATTGATAACATGTACCATGTAAGTTTTAGAATTTAAGAACAAGAAAGCGTACCTTGGTGCGGTGAAATTTAAAAAAAAAAAGAAAAAAAAGAAATTAGAAGTACTTGGGAACACTTTTAATCTTCACTCCAATTCCACTTAATGCCCAAGAAGTGTGGTCTCTCAATCAGTTTTCAAGAGGAGAATAAGAGAGTGTCTCACACTCACATACACACCATTTCATTCCTTATATGATCTTAATGAAAAAACCTAATGAAATTTTGTATGTGTCTCTCCTTATATATAATTGATTATATAATTGGGCTAGCCTTTCGGGCCATTCCAATTGGGCTTTAGTATGTGGCTTGGAGTGGGACCAAAAGGGAACAAATAAGACTCTAGCTCCAATGGGCCTTGGACTTTTTTGTCAACTCTTGATAAGTCCAAAGTTACCATTAATTATGTTCAATATCACTATATGAACATAATTGCACTTTAGGCCTTATTAATAAATTATATCTTTAGACTTTATTATACATGCAACCCCTTTATTAAAATATTCATAGTAATACAAAGTCATAATTGTTGTCTACCACTTTGAAGATTACTACATCTTAATTCTTGAGTACCCGGTTTAATCCTTTAAGTTATTCATCATATATTTAGGAAATACAATTTCATAAATATGTACTTTAGTAACTCCTTACTAAAGTGGTTGGGTCCAACACTCTGAATAACTAAACCCATTAAACTTATCCCAATGGAATATTTTATATCTCCGTTAAGAGATTATTAATTCCATCTTGAGAATATATGTTTCATCAACATTAAATGCAGCTGCCCAACATACGGAGGTTTTGATTGTGACTTTAGATCTCACTCCTGATATATCAAAGCAACCTACACCGTATGATCAGGTTCATTATTCTCTCAGGATTTAGAGTTGATGTAAATGACCAATTATATACCCTTGTGTTTTGTATGATGTTTTCGTTTGTTTGGTTGCTTATGTCTTGATATGTTTGTATGATATTTTGTTTGAATTTTCCATATTGGTTGTTAAAAGCTTTCCCTAACTGTCATAGTATATGCCATCAAAACAACAAATATACATGCACCTATCTCAACATATGGTCGTAGTAACTATGGATCACCGGTCTTCATTAGATTTGAGTACCCCATGGTGAACTTACCAACTCATAGCCTAAAGTTACTGGATCATTTCTTGTTGACTATAAAAGATAGACCATGTCGTTTGGACCGACGTAATGTTCATCACATTACAGGTTGGGAGGTGTAAAGTCCTAGCTATGGGAAACAATGAAACAACAAACCCACCCTACAATGTAATGACTTAGAACCTATCCTTAGGCGGGGGTCTATGTTAAAATTGCATTGCATTTTGTGTGTGTTTGTTTGGTTGATAGATTGATATAGATGAGGACCTAGCTTTGTTTGACCCAACCAAGCCTTTTCTTAGGGGAGAATTTGGTTGAGATCCAAAGGAAGACTCCAAAGAGAATCCAAGAATGATAGCCAAGCTAGCAGTTCCAGTTCCAAGCATATCATAGTACTGAGGCCTATTAGCATAGAAGGCACTCCATAATTACAACATCTCAATCTTGTGTTTGACTTGCAAGACAGCCCAAGCCACAAGAAGTTCGAAGACTCTGTCACCATGGTAGAGGGAGAGAAGCACTCAAACACTAAAGAGCCAATGAACACTCAAGAGCTACTAAACACCATGGTAGCAAGCCAAATTTAGTTGAGGGAGGACATGAACTTTACGTACAGCAGTTTTAGAATTTGAAGGGAAGCCAAGAGGAGAACAAGACTGATTAATGAGAGGATAAATAAGATGGATGAGGTAATCAAAAGGGCTCGCAAGATGGAAGACCTCATGGATTACCAATCATTCTCACTTTTCCCAGATGTGAGATTGCCACTTAAGTTCAAGATGCCAGTCTTGGAAAAATTCGATGGTATAGGCTGCCCCAAATCCCACCTAAAGATGTACATGAGGGTTATGCAGCCCCTCGGAGCTACAGAAGAAATGTTGGCACAAATGTTCCAAAATACCTTGATTGGAGCCGCTCTTAAGTGGTTCCTCAATGTTGAAGACAATAGAGCAAGAAACTGGGAAGATATTTGTAGGGAGTTTCACAACCAATACAAGTACAACATAGAAGTGGACGAGACGAGGAGAGATTTGGAGACCACTAAACAAGAGCCAAAAGACTCCTTCTCTGCCTTCATTACCAAGTGGAGGTCTAAAACTGCATAGATGATGAATAGGCGAAATGAAGAAGAGCAATTAACCATGATTGTAAAAAACTTGTTACTTGTATACCATAAATATTTGTTTGCTCAATACTTTCCAAATTTTAAGGCTTTAATTGTTGCTGGTACCCAAATTGAGGATGCAATAAATAATGGCACCATAAAAAATGAGGATGCACCTAAGTTTAAGAAGAATTTTGGATCTAGTTCTAAAACTGTAGAGGTCTCTAATATAAACATGATCTCTATCAACTTATTGCCCTAGTGCAAATATCACAAGGGCCACCTCCAAGGCCTAGGAGGGAATTTCACGAGCTGAATATGCCAATAAGTAAAGTGTTTGAAATACTAAAAGAAAAGGGGTTACTAAAACCCTTAGATCCAAAACCAGTCCCAAACCCATTACCTGCAAGGTTTGATGTGAGTAAAAGGTGTGCCTACCATCAAGGCCCAGGCCACGAAACTGACAAGTGTTTTAGCCTTCGTCATGCAATTCAAGATTTAATAGACACTAAGGTGATTGCACCGCCTACAAGGCCTAGTATCACCAATAATCCCTTTCCCAACCATAATTTTGGGAGGGGACCAAGGATTAATTGCTTGATGTCTAAAGAAGAAGGAGAAAAGGACCCATCTGAGTTAATTTATGACCTACCCAAGTGCTTTATGATGACATGGGAAGAGTTTATGGGCATGACGTCCACTGCAGGGTATGATATATGGAGTGAAGATGCTGCAGAAACCCCAAATTACCCAACATCTACATACAGGGGGAGATACTTCAAACCCTAACCAAATTATCCAATATCCACATATGGGGGGAGACACTTCAAACCCCAAGATACTGAATTAAATTACCCATAAAAAATAGCTCAAATCACAAGGGGGGTGGGGGAGACACTTCAAATTCCCATATCTAGAGACAAACAACTTGATAGAGGCCTTGAACAAGTCTACCCAACAAACACCCACTAAAGAGGATGAGGTCCTCAAACAGTTGTAGAAGACGCAAGCCAATATATCTTTGTAGGGTTTACTCATGCCCTCATACAAGCACCGCCAGAATCTAGTAGACCTTTTCAATCAAATCCAAGTCCCTACAACCACTACTTCTCAAGATTTCAATGCTATGATTTGGTCTATAAGTAGAAAACTCACTATTTCATACTCAGACAAAGATTTAACGAAGAAAGGGAAGCACTACAATGACCCATTGCACATTATTGTAGATGCCAAAGGTAACAGGATCCCAATGGTCCTCATTGATGACAGAAGTGCCTTAAATGTGTGTCCTTTAAAGACTGCAAGTTGCCTAGGCCTAAACATTGAGGATTTTGTGCCAACTGATTAGCATGTGTGAGCATACGACAATAGTAGAAGAGAGGTGTTGGGAACCATGACACTAGAGCTCACCATAGGGCTAATGATCAAGAAAGTAGAATTCCAAGTGTTGAATATAGCTTTGTGCTTTAATATGCTCCTTGGGCGATCGTGGATCCATGATACAAAGGCCGTACATTCATCCCTATACTAAAAGGTTCGGTTTCCGCATAAAGGAGCCATAGTTGCCATAAATGGCGACACTTTGACTGTACCAAAGCCCATTTTTGGTATTGATTCTAAGAAGGAGTCATTAACCTTAGATGGCTTTGAAATTGAGAAGCCTAGTTTTGGAAGAAAAGAAGAAGAGGTTGAAAGGATTCCCATGGACTTTGCTCCCTATAGCAATAAAAATGTGGTTGCAATGATGAGGAAAATGAATTATCTTCTAATGATGAACTTAGGGAAGATTGTAAAGGAGGCAACTACTTAAGTTTCGATAATTCCTACCACTACACCACCTTTTGGGCTAGGTTATAAACCTACTAATGATGATTTATTAGAAATGGAGGTGAGGATGATGGCCCATGCGAAGGCCAAAGCAAAGGGACTTCCTTGTCCCTCGGAACCCTTGAAGCCCTACACTCCCACATTGAATGGAAAGTTTTTCAAAGCTAGAGATAGTCAACGCTATTGGGGATTCCTTGAACCAAGGTATGATCTTGAGTTGAAAACAATGGTGCCTATATTTGAGCTGTTTTTCTACTATGACAACAAGCTCCCAGAACGAAAGAAAGAAGACACAAATTGGGTCCCGACTGATTGGGCTGATTTCATGGATCCTAATGCCATTTGCAATATAGAAGAAGAAGAGTACTAGGAGGCTTGCCAACATGCATTAAAAAGTCCATATGAAGTAAGAACAGATGATGAAGATAAGGAAGGGGGAGAAACCCCAAGTGATGATGATGAAGGTAGTGACAACAAGAGTGATAGTAATAGTAACAACAGCAGTAGTGACAACAGAGATAGTGGGGACAATAACAGCAGTGATAGTGACAATAGCAGTAGTGAAGACTATGATAGCCAATATAGTGGCAATGATAGGGGAGAACCCCCTAGTGATAGAGAGGATGAAGATGTGATATTTTTCTATGAAGAACACTTTGATGATGATGTGGACTACTATGATGGAGATGTAGAGGATGATACTGAAGCTATGTATGTAGATATAGAAAATGACGTAGAAGCTGAGAATGTAGATATAGAGGATGATGTAGAATTTGAAGATGAAAAAGTAAAGGAGGGTGTAGAAGCTGAAGGTATAGATTATGATAAATACCCCTACGAGCGACCTTTGGATTGGAGTTGCATTATTGATGTCAGTTCAATATCAGGCCCTCGATATGACAAGCATAGTAGAGAAATTCCTGAGTTAGGATCATTCCATAATTCAAAACATGGCTCACTGACCCCATACGCTAAAGAACAAGATGACATAGATGCTAGATTGACGACACTAGATTGAAAGCTCATGATCCATAGTTTTAGAAACTTAACACTAGAGAATCTTGAAGATGAAGATGAGAGAATGGAAAGGAATGAATTAGAGTACATCCCCCAATACATCCGCCTAAGCAATAAAGGGAAGAAAGATCTATTTGAGGAGTGGATGGATAGCATAGAATGCTTGGATGCTTATGTATTTGACAAGCCCATAGATATGGAGATTGATGGTGAAAGCACAGATTATATGGATGAAGACCCCATGGTACTAATGTTGAGGGAAGAAAGAACTCACTAGGAGCTAGCTACCATTGTTGAAGCCACAACCGAGTTGAAAAACTAGGCATAGGGGGTTGCCACCCACCCCATGGAAGACTCTCTGAAGAAGATTAAGAACGATAAGCCAATCACTCCTGCCAAAAACATTATCTTTGTTCCTATTAAGTCTGTTTCTGCTAGTATTATTGTTCCTGTTAAGTCCGTTTATGATCGTGTTCTTATAGAGTCTGTTCCTATTAAGTCTGTTAAGTCTGTTAAGAACTCTATTCCTTATAATATGATTTCTGAGTTTGCTTATTTGTTGGCTTTGAATGTTTTTATTTTAGAAATTGATAAAGAAACTTTTAATAATGAGGAATTAAAACAAGGGCGAGTAGAACCTATAAAAGAAGAAACCCAACCTATTAACCTGGGAACTAATGATGAACCTAAGATGGTACAAATGGGCAACACCTTAACTGCCTCTAAGAGAGATGCATTAGTCACACTACTGAAGGAATTCAAAGAAGTATTTGCATGGTCATACGAAGACATGCCTGGGATTAATACTGATATAGTGCAATACTGCATTTCAACAGATCCAACCATGAAGTAGGTCAAGCAGAAACTAAGAAGAATGTAGCCAAAATGGACTCTCAAGATCAAAGAAAAAGTTGAGAGACAGTACAAAGCAGGATTTTCGAGGATGGTCAACTACCTTAAATGGTTAGCTAATGTGGTTCCAACGCCAAAGAAGGATGAGAAAGTGAGAATGTGTGTAGACTTCAGAGATCTTAATAAGGCTAGCCCGAAAGATGATTTCCCCTTACCTCATATTGACATCCTGGTTAATAACACAGCAGGACACGCCTTACTATCCTTTATTGATGGTTTTTCAGGATATGATCAGATAAATATGGCTATGGAAGATATGAAGAAGACCTTCTACATTACTCCATGGGGGACGTATTACTACAAGGTCATGCCATTTGGCCTTAAGAATGCTAGTGCTACTTAACAACGTGCAGCCACTACTCTGTTGCATGATTTGATACACAAAGAAGTAGAAGTTTACGTGGTTGACATGATAGTGAAGTCCAAAAATTGTGAAGGGTCACACTAGCTTTATTGAAGTTCTTTGAAAGAATCCAATAGTTATGGTTGAATCCCAAGAAGTGCACTTTTGGAGTAACATCCAGAAAACTGTTGGGGTTTATGGTAAGCCAGAGGGGAATTGAAGTAGATCTTGACAAGATCAAGGTAATTGTGGGAATGAAGTCTCCAAGGAATGAGAAGAAGATTCAAGAATTTTTAGGGAGGATATAATACATCAGCAGATTCATAGCCCAACTCACCATGACATGTGAGCCACTTTTCCAACTACTCAAGAAAGAAGTTCCCATAGTATGGAATGAACAATGCCAAGAAGTTTTTGAGAAGATTAAAAGTTATTTGATGAAGCCAATAATACTAGTTCCATCGATACCTTAAAAGCCGTTATTGTTATATCTCACAACTACGGATACAGCAATGGGGGCTTTGCTTGCTTAGTACCCTAGAGGAGTCTAGGAAAGAGAATGTGATTTATTATATTAGTAAGAAGGTTTTGGCTTTTGAAGAGAAGTATTCACCACTTGAAAAAACATGTGTAGCACTTGTATAGGCAACCTGAAAACTCAGACATTACATGCTTGTTTTCAAGGTCTTGTTAATTGCAAGAATGGATCCTTTGAAATATTTGATGGAGAAGCTTGTGCAAGATGGGAAGATAGCTAAATGGGTTCTACTTTTTTCAGAATTTGATATGAAATATGTGACTTAGAAATCTGTAAAGGGAAGAGTGATTGCTAATCACTTAGCCCACTATTCACCTAAAGAAACTGAAGAAATCCAAGGAGACTTTCTAGATGAGGATATCATGGGGATAGAGTTAGAATTGTGGAAGATGTATTTTGATCGAAATACTATCAGAATGGAAATGGCATTGGAGTTCTCTTAATTTCTCCAAACACACATCCTGTTCTTAGGTAGGCTTTACTTTCCTGCCACTAATAATGCCACTGAATATGAAGCTTACATTAAAGGGTTACAGGTGGCCCTAGGTCTTGGAGTGAAAGAGTTGGAAGTATATGGTGATTCATCCTTGATAATTTCTCAAATTCAGAATAGATGGAAGATCAAAGAAGAAAAAATGATGCCTTATCATGAATGTCTGCAGATGTTGGCCCCAAAATTCAGTAAGATTCAGTACCAGTATGTGCCAAGAATGTAGAATTAGATTGAAAATGCTTTAGCAACAATGGCATCTATGATGGATGGACCTAAGGAAGATGAAGCTCGACTAATAGTGGTGGAACAAAAAGAAGAGCCAGCCTATTGTATGTCAATAGAAGAAGACGAGGTGATGAATGGGGAAGGTGAATGGTATTCAGACATCTTATAGTACCTCAAGGATGGGATATACCCAAAGTCTAAAGACAAGAATGACCAATTAACCATCAAAAGGTTGTCCACTAATTATATTATTTGTGGTGAGAGGCTTTACAGAAGATCATATGATGAAATTCATCTCCTTTGCATAACTGCCAAGGAAGCACAACAAATAATTAAGGAGGTTCATGAGTCAAGTTATGGGCCACATATGAATGCACACATGCTTTCACAAAAGATAATGAGACAAGGTTATTACTGGACTACTATGGAAGCAGACTGTGCAGCTCATGTTAAAAAATGCCATCAGTGCCAAGTCCATGGAGATCTAAAGCACATGTCATCTATGCCATTACATACCATGACTTCACCCTGGCCATTCTCTACATGGGGAATAAATATTATTGGGAAGATTCAACCAACAACATCCAATGGCAATGAATTTATACTTGCCGCTATTGATTACTTCACTAAATGGGTGGAAGCTGCCTTATATAATGTTTTGAACTCGAAGAAAGTTGCTCAGTTTATTCAAACTTATATCATTTGTAGATATAGGGTACCGCATGAAATTGTTTTAGACAATGGACTGCATTTCAAAGGAGAAACAGAAAAGCTACTTTGACAGTTCAACATTCAGCACCATAAATCCTTACCTTACCGTCCTTAGACCAATGGAGCAGTTGAGGCTACAAACAAGAACATAGGGCGAATTTTGAAGAAGAGCATAAAGAACTACAAGGATTGACATCTACAATTACCCTATGCACTTTAGGGATATAGGACATCAATTCAGTCCTTCACAGGACCCACTCCTTACTCATTCGTGTATGGGATGGAAGCAGTCCTTCCCATTAAAATGGGTGTTCATTCATTGAGAACAGTATTAAAGAGTGAAATCCCTGAAGTAGATTGGTTGCAAAGTAGATATGACCAATTATGCATGATGGATGAAAAGAGACTCAAGGCCTTGTATCACATTCAAGGTTACCAAAGGAGACTTAGGAAAGCTTTTAACAAGAAAGCAAGAACTAGAGATTTGAAGTTAGGAGATTTAGTACTGAAAGACATTTGAGCCCCAATTCAAGAAACAAACGGTAAGTTCAAGCGAAATTGGACATGTCCATTTATTTTCAAGTAGATATACTCTGGGGGAGCAGTAATTTTGATGGACTTAGATGCAAACCCTTTTACTGAATCAACCAATATGGATCAATTGAAGAAATACCACGTCTAAGGTGGTAATTTGAAAACACCACATCTAAAGTGGTTGTAAATTATGTTATTTTCTTTTCTAGGTTTGTAAAAAAAATTAAATTAAATAAAAAAGCGTGCTAGGCTAAAAACCCAAAAGGGCGGTCTAGGCAAACATTAGGGCATCAAAAAAAGATTTTTAAAAAAAGGAGAAAAGAGGTAGGTTGAAAACCCGAAAGGGCGATCTATGCAAAAGGAGAGTAAAAAAGAAAAAGAAAAAAAGGAGTGAGAGATCTTGCTAGGTTGAAAATTTGAATGGGTGGTCTAGGCAAAAGTTAAGGCAAATAAAATGAATTATGTGATGACCTGATCCTTCTACCAAAGAGGTACATAGGCAACCATATATTGGTCCAATAACAACTTCCCCAAACCCACTATTTACCCATCAAGCACAAAAAAAGAAGAGAGAAAAAAAAATTTACCAAAAAAAAAAAACCAAACCCTAAAAACCTAAACCTTAAACAGAACCCTAAACCTGAAAGTCCTAAATAATTCCTAAACTTAAGGGTTTCACATCAACTTTTAAAATAAACACGTTCAAAGCCAAAAAAAATAAAAAGTAAAAATAAGAAAATCATTTTTTCTTCAGTCTTTTCTCCTTTGGTTGTTTGTAGGTTCCATCTATGGTAGGTACTTTGTCATCTTTGTCCCTCCTTTTGAACTCATAATTGTTAGCCTCATGTTTCTCTTGGTTATCTTTAAGAACTTGTTTTCTCATAGAAGCCATGTTAGCTTCCTTATCCGCAATTTTGCTCACCAGCCAGTTAGAATATTCCATGGTCATCTTGTGAAAGTGAACCTTAACAAAAGATTGATCCACTCGGTTAGCCATGTCCAAGCCCAACAACATGTTCCTTATAAAAGAAGGATTTATGTCCACAGGAGTGAAAAGTTTTCGTCCTTTTCCACCAGGTATTCCCTACTCATATTGGAATTGTCTCAAGAGTCTATCAGCCTTATAGAAAGTTGCCCTCCTTAATCCAACTATGAAGATGTGATCTAGTCTCAAGGACTGCAACAGTGGAGGTAGACACTCCACCAATTACAATTTCACTAAGTTGAGACACTGGATTTCTTGTTTAGAAATTTCACCCAATTGCTTTTAGTTTGACACTCAGTTTTGAGGACAGTCCTATTGAGAAAATTGCTAGGACCATAATTAGCAACAATAGGTGTAGCAATCATGTCCAAGCTTTCCCTCAACCATATTTGCAAAGTCAAGGGGCTCCCAAGAAATTGTTGTGACTCTCTACCAAGAAATACATAATCCATTTCCAAAAGAGTTTCTGCCAAGATTAGAGAAGCAAGATTATCACCATCCTTAACTTGCCTCACAATACCTATGGCTCGAGCATCCATAAAGCCAGGCCTTCCAGAGCAAAGCAAAAAATCTCCCATGAAGCAAAGAGCTAAGCCAAAATTCTTTTGTATGTTGTCAGACATTCCATGAGTATGCTTGTTAATAAGTTTTGAAACAACTGCATGAAGATTCACCATGTGGCCTTCAATCATGCTACTAGTAATTGAAGTAGAAAGCCCTAGAGCATCACACAAGATTTCCCTATGTTTGGGATCACAGGAAACTACTACAGATTTTTTGCCAAGATCATAACCCAGAATAGCTGAAAATTCTTTGATTGTGGGACAAAGTTCAACAGTTTTAAACCAGAATACATGGTCTTCAGTATCCCAAAACTTCATGGCGGCACGGAGAAAATCCCACTTGATCTTGAAATTCCTCAGAGCCCTGATTCCCTCTAGTTTGTAGGCTGTGAAATTGGTCTTGGTGCCAAAATCAAAGCTACGTACCCATCTGTTGATATCACGTGTGATTGAATGAGGAAAATTTTGATTGCTAGCTATGAATAACTTTTGCATGTGATTTCTATTGCTTGATAACTTTGATGTAGAGATTGGTTTGTAGGTTTAATGCTAAAATAAGCTCCCTAAGTCCCTAACCAGGTTTAAAGAGTTTGCAGCTAACTAGGAAAGTATTTCATAGTCCCAGAAAGAGGAAATGTTTTATAAAAAATAAAAAAAAAACAAAAAAAAAAACCCCAAAAGCACAAAAAACAAGTTGGAAAAGCACGAGGAATCTAGGAAAAATTGGGTGTGCCTGTTGGCACCCCAAAGTGCTAATCAGCACTCTTAGAGTGCCGATTGGCACCCAGCCCAGCCATGACCTAATTACCTTGTTTTGTGTTTTTGGGCACTTTGTGGGTCTATTTTGGCCCTATTTTTCAGTCCAAAAAATGATTGTGCAATAAAGTTTCTCAAAAATTTGCGTGATTAGTCAAACTGGGGCATTTAGATGTGCCTTTTCCATTTGTTAAGGAAAAAAAACCACCTGCATCATTTATTTTTTTTAAAAAGGGGGTAGAATATCATTTTCATCCCTAAACTATCACAAAAGTTTGTTTTTCATCCCTAAACTTTCAAAAGTTCTATTTACGCCCCTAAACTTTGCAAAATGTTCTAATTTTCGTCCTTCCGTCTATTTTCGTTACTTTATGTCTTATGTGGCCTGACAAAGTGCTGATGTGGTACCTAACTTGGACTAAATTATTTTATTGTTAAAAATACGGACACATGGCAAAGAATTATAGGTACACATGAAAACCATTTTTTAAAAGCCCAAAATTACCCCCACTCTTTTAGGTGACCCACACTCCCTCCATTTGTGAAATCCTTACTCCCTCTATTTGTAAAACCCACCCACAACACCAGCCTAATCGGCGACCAAAATCAACAAGTCCAAACTGGTTGAATTTGATTATCTTCTTTGCATTTGCACATACTTTGCTCCCTGCCAATTCATTCAAGCTGAACTTAACCAACAACAACATAAAACCAAACAAAAAAAGACTATAATCCATGACAGAAACAAGAAAATAAGATCAAACCATTCATCAAATATAGTTGGTAGATTCCTAGCACAATATAGAACAACACATAATGCTTTGGAAAAACAAAATTATCTCCAAACCCATATAAGCTATCTATAGCAGCAACCACAAATGGTCCCAACTTCTTCCTGCTCTTCAAACATATAGAGGAAAAGTTGTCATTATTGGAGTTAGAATGGTGGTCAGTCACGGCTTAGGTAAAACATTTCTATCATTTCATCTTAAAAAAAAAAAATTTAAAAGATACAAAGAAATGCCATAGTATATTGTGAGCCAAAAATTAATAACCCAGAATTGTGGCAGAGCTAACAAGAACCTAAGATCAAACCTAAGCTTCAAGGCAGAGCAACCTTTAATTTCATATCTTGACTCAGGTGGAGCTCCACGATTTGATTTGAATAGGAGCTATTCTGCTGATTGGGGTTTCCAATTTGAGGGTGGTGGCATTGGAGGGTTTTCGTAGTTTAGGAATTATGGGTTAATGCACACCTGCCTAAGATTTGGAGATTTTGGTTTAAGGGGTAATTTTGGGCTTTTAAAATTTTTTCCCACATGTACCTATTATTCTTTGCCATGTGTCTATATTTTTTATAAGTAAAATAATTTAGTCCAAGTCAGCTCCCACGTCATCACTCCATCAAGGCATATAAGATATAAAATAACGAAACTAGACGGAAGGACGAAAATCAGAATGTTTTGTAAAGTTTATGGACCAAAATAGAACTTTTGAAAAATGAACTATTGTGATAGTTTAAGGATGAAAATGATATTTTACCCCAAAAAGAAAAGAAAATTAACCAAATCAAATTTTCCAAAGTCATGCATCTATTTTCTAAACTAGGGGCTTTCAGCTTTGCCTTATCCCCTTTCTCTGGAACAAGTAAAATCAATCATCCCTTTTCAAAAAAAAAAAAAAAAAAAAAGAGAGAGAGAAAAATCCTTTTCAAAAATAAAAGGTCATCATGCATAAGTTTTCAGACTAGGTGCATTCGACTGTGCCTTATTTAAGTAAGTACAAATCACATCAGAATTGGTTACATAAGTTCAAATTGATTGCTACAAAGCTTCATCAGGTGAATTCTAAACTTGTCTCATTTAAGTTTCAGCAAGACTAAAAGCTATCCAAAGATAAAGAGCTAAGAAGTTAATACAAATTGTCTAAGGAATACTTCTTCTTTTTTTTTTTTCTTTTTTTTTTTGTCTTTGTAGGAAAATTAAGATACAGGTTAAGCATCATTCGGACTTCGGGTTCGCCTGTAGGAAGATCTCCTAGACCCACCTTTAGAGGAGCCACCCTCAGTGTCTCCTTCTTGACTTGCATAAAACCGAGATTCTTGTTGCTGGTTCTAAAGTTCAAGATTTCTGATTTTCTCCTCCAAGGATCTTGTGTTGGCATTAGCCATTGTCATTCAGCTGTTCTGAAAAATCACCAAATACAAGAGTTAAATCCATTACCATGGATTTCAAGCAAAAAGCATTAAGGAAGCATCATCCTTACCCAATTCATTTCATTGAGCACATATTGGGAAGATTAAGTGCGTGCCACCAACTGCAAATCCCCAATCATCTACATGCTTTCTTCCACAAGATCAATACCAACCTTCAGCACAAATCCACAAGTTCAGAAATAACTTAATGAGAAAAAATGTGGACAAAAGACTAAAGGATTCAGGAACATACTAGGTCATTCTAGGGGACATTTGGGGTATACTCGGGCCGGTCTAGATTCATAGAGCTGAATGACCCATCAGGGTTCATTATTTTGTATTGCCAAGCGGGAAAATGAGGATATGTCTCCATGAAAGAACTAGAAGAGCCGTCAACATGGCAAGGAGGGGGACTCTCCTCCTCTTCAGAGGATGAAGCCTAAAAGTGCAACATGAAGATATTTTCACAACAGTTAGAACAAAGAAGATAAAAGATAAGGATGAAATACATGGTGTGAATTGACTTTAGAAAGAAAGAATGCTACCGTTGTTACAGGAATGCACGCTAAACAACCCTAAAATTGAGTTTGGTCAAATTCAAGATAGTCTCTTAATGTCCCCAAAACAACATGGCCGACTCGAGCACGAGCAATTTCTTCATTAGCCAAAAGGTCTGCCGATCGGATGGAAGGACAAGGATGAGTAGCAATTATCTTAGAAGGGTACACATGTTGAACTTGAGCCAGTACCCGGTCACTAAGATACTAATAATCTCCAATGGCCACACTCAAAAAACACATGACAACCATTCAGTTCCTAAGCCCATGCACACTTTGCATGCTCCTCACATCCAAACCAAAGATTTAAAGACATCTGAAAATCACAAAGAACTTGGAATGAAAAGAAGTCAAACCACAAAAAGAAGAAGAACACAAAATCCCCCCCCCCCCCCCCAAAAAAAAAAATCACATCATCAACAGTTAAGTTATTGATCACCATACACCAAGCCTACAAAGAACGCTTGGGAGGCGTTGACAGACGATACTTAGGCAGCAAACGAAAAAACCATGGATGCATATCATCAACATCTTCTAAAACTTGAGGACCAACACCAAATTATTCATACATCCAGACCTGAAAAGAATCAATACACCTCATCAACACCACAACAATACAAATAACATTTACAAAGCATGCTTAACCGAGAATTTAAAACCTCACTTGCCAAACAAATGACGCTTCTCTTAAGCTTGAAAGGTAGCGACGAGAAAGCTGAGTCATGAAGTGCAAGAGGGTTGCATAAGCCATGCCACCCCAATCATAATTTTTGATATGGCTAATATCCCTCAGACTCCATAAATAATGTAAACTCACAGTGCTCCCTAAGTTTGGACATAAGAGAGTTCCAATGAAGAGAAGCACGAACATACGAGTGTCGGTTGCTATAGTTTCACAATGGTCAACATTGGAGTACAACCACATCAAGGTTACATTCTTACTCCTGACTTTTGGAGGCATCACACCCAGAAGACCTCTCATTTCCACTGATGTGATGGAATCATTATCTTTAATTCTTTGAGCACCTAATTTTAAGCTAGTAATGGCTGAGAAGTCGGTGTTGGCATCACCTCACCAATACCCGAAAAATGAAAAGTGCAAGTGGTATCCCAGAATTGCTCCAACAAGGCAAGAAGCAATTGGAGGTCCTTATATTCATTGGTATCATGATCTAACAGAGCTCGAAAAAAGGTCTGGAAGCCAGCTTCATTAAGGACATTCTTAATGTCTGGGGATAGTGCTTCCCACCTGTACTTCGACATCGGAAGACTACCTCGACTCTTGAGGTTCTACAAAATAAAGTTTAGCCAATCATTGAGATGTTCACAAAACGCCATGTCCCAAAATACTCATTCCAAAATTCCAACCAATAAAATAATGTCCTAAAAAAAAAAAGGCCAAACCCTAAAAGTTATTCCATAAATTCAAATTCAATGTCATCCCACCAATATCCCCATCAACCCCAAATTCTTCATCTCCATAAGTTCATTCAACAATGACTCAAGCACATGCTGAACACAAAAAAATTCATGCCAAAAAAAAAAAAAAAAAAAAATTCCATACCAACAAAAAAGATTCCATGACCAACAAGAAAAATTCCATACCAACACAAAAAATTTCCATGCATGACACAAAAAAAAATAATAATAATAATAATAATTCAAATTACCAACAAAAATTTTCCATACCCATGATAATTTCCATACTCCTGAAAAGAAGCCTACACATCCTAACAAAATTTCCACACTCATCAAAAAATGAGTTTACTCAATCATACCTACACATCAAATTCTCATGATTTCAATACCCACAAAAACCAAGCCAAGATTCATCCAACAATACTACAAGCTACATACAATGCAAGGCTTCATGAATCATCAACATTGTCCAAATTTCACAATACCAAACAATTCATCAATTCAAAAAATGCACCCCCCCCCCCCCCCCGAAAAAAAAGACCCGCATGACCACACATTGATTTCTAACCAAATCATACAATGTTTAAAACTCCCACAAAACAAACAAAAACAAAATGACAATGTCCCACCATAAAGTTCTCAACAAAACATGAAATCAACAAATTTACCAACAAAAAAATGAGCTCACCTTGAAATCCTTTTTGGACGAGTGTGGAGCATGGTTTTAGGGTGTTGAAGGAGCCCCTCTTCCTCATTCCATTCTAGGGATGGAGATATTTCTTCCCATTGAATTGGTCCATGAGTAGATGCCACGGGAGTGCAAAGATGGAGCTTTGAAAATGGGTTTTGCAAAGATGATGAAGAACTCAAGGATCTGAAAAGACATTTTGAGAGATGAAAGAAATCAAGTTTGGAAGCCTAGAGAAGTGATTTTCTAAGCAAGAAATGGTATAGAAGTGAAGAAAATGCAAAAGGAAGAAGCTTGTGAATAATGACAATGGAGAAAGAAGAGAGAGTGAAGAAGAAGTAAAAAAGAAAAGAAAGCAAACCTAATGAAAGCCCCCCCCCCCCCCCCCCCCAAAATTAAAACACAATATGAGTTGCTGAGTCAACTCAAGTTTGATTGAGTTAACTTAGTCAACTCACCAAAAAGAAATTTTTTTTTTTTTAAATGATGATGAAATGAAATGATGGATAGATAATTAAAAAAGAAAAAAAGATGGCATCAATTTCAAGAAAATTTCAAATTTTGAAGTAAAAAAAAAAAAAATCTCAAGGATGTCCAAGAACAAAGGGTTTCATTTTTCAAAAGAGAATTTCAAATTTCAAAACAAAAATGATGAAAAGAAAGTTTTTCAAAGGACCCCCAAAAAATTAATGGTTTTTCCTTTTGAAGAAAAAATTCAAGTCTTAAAGCAAAATGAAAAGGGAGGGAAGGAAAACGAAGAAAAATTGCACATCTCAAATGATGAAACAATAAAGCATTAATGATTTAAAAATATAATCCCAGACTTTGGTCTTTTGCAGGCAAAGCCCCAAATTTAGATTGAGATAGAGAAGCCTCTTAGTCACCCCAGATTTAGATTGAGATAGAAAAGCCTTTCAATCGCCCTAAATTCAGACTAAGATAGAGAAGCCTCTCAGTTGCCCCAAATTTAGACTGATATGGAAAAGCCTCTTAGTTGCCCACGATTCAAACTGAGATAGAGAAGCCTTTCAGTCGCCCTAGATTCAAATTGAGATAGAGAAGCCTGTCAGTCACCCTAGTTTCAGATTGAGATAGACAAGCCTTTCAGTTGCCCCAGATTTAGACTGAGATAAAGAAGCCTCTCAATCACCTCAAATTTCTAGATTGAGTGAACATAGTTCTCGATTGCCTCATCAAATTCAAGATTTAATTCAAGTTCATCAAATTATCAAGAAGATCAAGTATTCATAGTTCTCATTTTTTCATGACAATAAAACACTAGTTCTATGTCCCCAGATTTTAGGTTCTAGGGATAGGCAATCTTTGAAAAGTCAACCTCGATTAAATCATGGTTGCTAAAATCAGTGTCTTTGTTTTACATTGACATTCACTTTGCAAGCTTTGTCAATGAGGGGCATTCTATAGACATTTGATTTTGCACCCATAATTTAATCAGTGAAAGTGGCTAAAATGACCATTCATATAGCCGAAAAAATCATAGTTGCATTACATGCATTAATTCATTCATTGCATATCATAAAATGATCTTGAGATTCTAATGGTCACGACGATATGTCCGATTCCCGAATCGGACCGTCGGATTGAAAGATATTACATGATCAAGTTTTCACGGTTTGCATGCATTTTGTTTGGATAGAGCTGATCACGTGTGATTAAGTTAAATTAATTCCGATTGGTTAAACAATTAAAATTAATTAAATAATTCTATGATTGGTTGTTGGTTTTTGTCAAAAATAAGCCTGCTTGCATGGGAATAAAGTGGATAATCAAATAACAAAGAAATTGTTGATAATTAAGTCTTTTTAGAATATTTATCTATTAGATAATTATTACTTTAGAGACCTGATCATCAAGAAAAAGGGATGAATTTTTTAGAATATGAATTAAAAGCGGGTCTAGGTGCAATTCCCGACTCAAAAATTCAAAAATTCAAAAAAAAAAGAGTCCAAATCGAACCAAAATTGGAAGAGGGGCTCAACATCCAAGAGGGCCAATCAACACTCTTGGAGTGCCAATCGACACTTCGAGGCCCGGCCCAGGAACCTTTTGATTAAGATAAAACCTATCTTTTTCGAATTTTTTGGGATAACGACGCATTCTAATTCGTACCTGATCTGATTCTGCTTATTTTTCAAGCATCCAACCTCTATAGAAGGAAAAGATTAGAACTCAAGGCCCTTCTTTTTCTAGCTTCTTTGCTCCCCTTACATTAAAGATGTTCTAGAAGCCTTGGCTTTAAGAATTTCTTTTTTGTAAGTAAAATATTTTAGATCTCAAAGAGGTGAAAATTTCTTTGATCTCTAAAGTATTCTTCCATTGAAGGGTATATTCATGCAAGTAAGTATTTAATTTTGTTCTTGCATTTTTTTTTTCTTTTCTCTTATTTGATATATTTGTGTTGTTCATTGCATGCTTTTTCTTTATGAATATGTGTCTGATGTCATTAGCAATATGGTATTGTTTACAATTCATTTATGCCATGTTTATATGTTTAGTTGGAAATTTTTTAGTTGATTAACATGTTTGTGATTTAATTCTTCTTTATCAAAATTTGCAATAATCACTACAACTTTAAAAAAAAAAAAAAAAAACAAAACAAAACAAAAAAAACAAAAAACAAAAACAGATCTGTATTTTATTAAATATAGATTTGAAAATTTTTCTAAATTAAAAACAGATCTGTATTTTCATTAAATACAAATCTGAACTTTTTTTTTAATGATAAAATATGGTTTTCTTCTTAAATAAAAATTGCAGATTTTGGATTTTTTAAAGGGTGAATTAATGTTGGTTTTAGAGATTTTAATATGTCTTATCAAGCATTTTTTGAAAAGGTATATAATGGTCACTTAGAGTCTAGAAGACCAGACTCTGCTAGGGTGGAACGAGTGCCTAATACCTTCTCATTTTGCAACCTAGCCCCCGAACTTAGGTTTTTGGATAGTAGACTAGTGTTTTATCTTTTGTTTTGGTAGATTGGAACTAGGATCAAAACTTTGTAATTTTTACATAGATTGTATTTAGGACCAATGCAGTGTGGTCTCTCACACCACCACCACCATGAAAACCACCACCGGCCACAAAACCTAAAGAAAAAAAAAACCCCAACAACCCATAACAAACCAACCACATATCAGAGCCCACCACCACCAAAAGACCAACAACAAACCAAAACCAACCACCAGAAATGCACTACCACCGCAAAACCAACCACCTAAACCACAACTCATAGCCACTAAACCCACACACTATTGAGAAGAAGAGAGGCTTGGACGAGAGAGAGAAACAGAGGATTGAGTGGGTTGGTTTGGAGAGAGAGAGAGAGAGAGAGAGAGAGAGAGAGAGAGAGGAAACGGAGAGACAGAGAAAGAAAGGATTGAGAAAAAAAAAAAAGAGTAACGAAAGGTTAAGAGGGTTAATGGTGTTAGGGTTTATTTTGTATTTAAGGACCAAATTGGTCACTTTAAAAATATCTTGGACCTAATTGTCATCAACCCAAACTTCAAGGGTGTTTACTGGATTTTACCTTTTTTTTTTTTAAAGGAATAAAAAATTATTACAATCAGACATTCTTCATTTGTCTTGGAATTGAGATGTGCTATTTTATATAAGGGATATATGTTATGTTTGGAAGTTTTTAAAAGTTTAGAACAAAATAGAATAAATAATTTTCAAAAGAATGTAATCAAATGGAAATAATGTATTTATCTAGTGTGTCAATTATCAGGGACTTTATAAAATGAGAAAAGGAAAAGGAAGAATTATATACTTTTACTAGCTATTATATTATTCGCCTTTTACTTTCTTCCCTACAAAATGAGGAAAAAATTGGAACTTCATCTCCTAAAAAAATATTTGGAATTTCACTTCTATTAAAAGAATAAGTTTTCCTCTTATTGTTGGTGAATGCTAAGGAATTGGAATGGAATAAGCATTCTCCCACAACCATTCCATTCCTTCTTATTAAACTTCCAAACAACAAAAAGGATGAAATATTCTTTTAAAAAAAAAAAATCTTTTCAATTCATTCCATTTCATTTTGTGGCCATCCCAAATAGATTGTTAGTATCTCATAAATCTAAATACGAATATAGTGGTGTATTATTTAAAACAGTCTCAAAAAACCTATTAACCCGATCCACCCACCTAATTTGACTCAAACTGTTGACAAACAAACAATTTTAATAAGATTTTTAATAAGATCAATAATCAACAGAGGCTTTCCAACGTTCAAACCAGACATTTATCATGTTGTTCGTTAAATGTGGATGCCTGCCACCTACCTCGCCCCCACCCCAATCATCCAATGACACTTCTCTTGCTTCAAGCTTCCAACCTCAATCCTAGCACTAGGAACCCAAAATTTAGTATTAGAAACTCTAAACCTGTAATCGAAGACACCAACTCTCTCTCTCTCTCTCTCTCTCTCTCTCTGAGCATCTTGGCTCTGTTTACTAGTCTCCCTTTTTGTTCAACTATCATTCCCTATTGTTGATGCCCATTTTTGCAAATCCGTACCCAAAAGCCCATGAGGAAGAAAGCCCAATAAGAAGCAAGACTCAAAAGCCCATATGGAGGAAAGCCCAATGAAAAAGCAAGGCCCAAAGGCCTACCAAGAAGACCAAAGAGTAAGAAAGGTCCAAAGAAAGAAATGCAAGGGAAAGCGATCTGCAGCAGAATGCAGATTTGTAGCAGAATACAAATCTGCAGTGGAATACAGATCTGTCACAGAATACAGTTCTTCAACAGAATGGTTTCGATAGATTAAGACAAATTGGGCCTAAGACCCTTTTGATCCAGTCAACATTATTTGGCCCATAAAGGCCTAAATCCTTTTGTATAAAAGAATATGTGTGAAAACTAATATGAAGAAACACGATGAAAAGAAACAAGGAATAGTAGGAAGTGTCAACAGCAGGAATTGCGTGAAGGAAAGAAAATCCAAACCAAAGGAAATGACAAATACAGCAGGAAACGCATGAAGAAATAAGATAGAGACACATAGCAGAACGAAACAAGGCTATTCTGCTTTGCCAAAAACAGAGTGGAAACGAAAGAAGACAAAAATAAAAGATAGTGGAGCAAGCATACAAGGACCGGGGTACCATTAACCTGTACCCAGCCAATACAAGGGAAGAGGGCCCACAGTCAAGGGGATTCAAAGGGTGTGGTTTAGTGGTGGGGGAAAAGGGGTCTATATTTGGTTTGCAGCCGGGAATATACTTACTGGGATGGTATCTTACCCAAAAGAGGTAGTAGATGACTAGGACCATTTAATGCATACCATAAAGGTAGGTGGTGAGGTAGCCCAATCCTTATCCATTTGAACCTAGAGGTAAAGGTATACAGCAAGAAAAAACAAAATAGAATTTTGTTATGAAATGAGTAGTGGTGCAGCAAACGTATTCTGAGCAGAGATAGTGGTTGAGCAACCAATGGGTTGGTGGGTAGTCCTGAAGGAATGCCCACAATAAACCAAAAATAGTTGGTAAAACCCTAGGGGTAAAAGGGAGAAATTCCATTGAATTAGCTTACTATAAAAAGGGGAGATAGCCATAGATGAGAGGGAGGAACCCATGGTAAGAGAGCAATAAGAACCTAGGGGAGGCACCTAGGGAGAGAGGGATCCAAAAGGGAAAAGACCTAAGGGAGAAAAACAACCCATGGCAAGATAGTAGTCAGAAACTAAGAGTAAAAAGAACGGAGAGAAAGAAAGAAAGAAGGTGGTAAAAAGAAGAGAGAAAACATTAGAAATAGGGGCATGCATCAATAGACCATCTTTTCCCTTCCTCTTAGCAAACCCACTCTTTAAAGTTCCCTAAAAGCAATAGTTAGTAGACATTTAGGCCTATTCTCCAAAATGCACAACTTTGATGGCAAAAGCCTATGACAAGGTTGTTCAAGTTGGAGTTTGGGCTCCTTCTTGGTTTACTTATTCTATGGGAAGATTCAATAATTGATTTCGATTGCAAATATATTTGATTTCACTCATTAGAACTTATATTTGCTTTATTTAGTTGTTTTACCATAGCACGTTTTTTATATGTTTGCTGCATCTGTTGTCTTGCTGTGGTATCCTTATTTGCTGTATTAGTTATTCTGATGTATCACCTTTTTATTATATTTACCATGTTAGCTATTATACTAGCTAAATCTTTTTTGCTGAAACTTTCTTATTTTTTTGTTATTATGTGTTGTACTTTTGACATGAACTAATCATTATCTTATCATAAGTATATATACATATACATTGTATCTCATGTTCTGCAAAATATATTTTATATATGTATATGTGAATATGTATAAGTACATATACAAATATATGTATGTATATATTTAAGAATACACTAACCCATGTAAACTAGCTTTTTCTTGATGGGTATTTTCTTTGGGTTTTAAATTTATTTATGTGTAGGAAGTATAAAATTATTTTTGCAGTAAAAAATGAAGAGTAGTCATTTACGTTGTAGAAAAGTGTAGGAAACTTTATTGCACAGCAGAAAGTTAAGAAAAGCCAGCTCTGCAGCAAAAAATGCAGAAATTTCACGTTACAGAAAAATGCAGAAGACGTTACTCCACAGCAGAAAGTTGAGTCAATCTTGTGGCAAAAACTGGAGAAAGGTTCCTTCTGCGGCAGAAATGGAGAACAAGCCCAATTTGCAGCGTCTTCCCTTGGACTTTGGACTCAACGTTTGCGCACAAACTAGCAGTGGTAGAATGGTACCTTGGAGCCCATTTTGCGGAGCGCTAGGCCCAACTTCCTACTTAGAAAAAGCCTAGACTAAGCATTATCCAATAACATCAAGATGTGTGTCTAAGGTACAAGAAACTTAAAAAGAACCTTCAACACCAATCAACAAAATTGTTCTAACTGGCCCTTAATTTGAATAATCAATCCTTTCAATTGAGTTGATCAATTGTGAGATTTTTTTTCCCCACCTGCATTATCAAGTCAAGTAGTAGTTATATACCCAACTTAAGTTTGGCAAAACCATATATAAAGTTGTAACTCTAGTTAACTTTATTGGTGGTTAGAGATTTTAAATGAGGTGACACCAATTTTTTCTTAAATTTTTTATGCATAGAAAGATATTATTATATAAACAACACCAATAAGGAAGAGGAAAATACAACAAAAAAAATAAATACAAAAAGGTTAGACGGATACGAAAGAGCAAGGAAGACCTTATAACTAAGCGAGCCTAGCCTCATCTTGAACCAAGTTAACTAAGTGTTAAAGGCTTTACTTGTTGTTGATGATGGAATGAGAAATGAGGGTGCTTGGGCGGCATTGGGCCAATCACTGGGTTTCATGTTTTCTCAACACATTTATGGCTCCTCATGCCAAACTGGTAATGCTTTTAAGGGCTCTTTAAGGGGGACTTGCCCAATCTCCCTACTCGAGTTGGATCGATGAACAAGATAAGGGGGCAGCATGTGGAGGCACCTTGCTCCACATGATGCCCCAAGGCCATAGCAGATGAGGGCCATAGTGGGCAGAGATGGATTTTGATGATGGGCAGCAACAAGTGGTGCTGACCCTATGTAGTGGTGTATGGCATTGGTAGCTTAGTTGCTGGTTTCTTGTGTGTGAGTTTGGTGGCTTGAGTGCAAGGTAGGATTGGGTTGCTATGATGATTGAATGATGTGACCAAAGCATTGGGCTTGTGGGTGCTAGCTGAATGTATGGACAAGTGTTAGTGGGCTGATGGTAGTTACTTTGTGTGTTGCATGTGGGCATGTTGTGTGGGTTGTGTTACTAATGGGGGAGGCCTTGAGCATGGGCCAAGCCTCCCAAAATTGTGGGAGAGCATGTTTTATGGGTTGTTGGAGGATGGGCAAAGGCCCATGGTCTATTGAGACATGAGTTGTGCATGTGCAGTGGCAGTTATCAAGCAGTTCCTAGCTTTCCTAATGATCAGACCTATTGTGTAGGGGCTGGAAACGTGGAGAGTAGGCCATGATAGCATCAGTTGAAGGTGTCCTAAGTCAGAACACAAGTGGCAAATTGTCCAACAGCCAAGCAGTTACTAGGCAGTAAATGCCATAGTAGTTAATTCTGTGTGTTTAACCCTAAGGCTGTTGGGGGTGTCAACAGTAGAGTGTATTTTTGGCTATGGGAAAATTTTGTGTAATTCTCTAAGCTTGTAAAGGGTTTCCTGTAAATATTGTGTGTGTTGTATGTGCATACATCCCTATATAATCTGTTCTAAGTGTTACTGTAGTGTGTGTGTGTGTGTGTGTAGTGTTGGCTGAGACTAAGTCAGAGACTTAGGGTCATCATAGACAGAAAATTTGAGTGAAAATTTGACTCTGTGACACAAAGGAAGGTGGATCATGCCCAAACCCCAAAGTCAAAAGAACCAGTGTCTTGTTAAGCCACAATGCAACACAAGATGGAGGAGTGTCTCAGGCCTTTATTGCAAAGATCCCTTCATTTTCAAAGGTCATAAACTTACTCGAGCTATCTTTGGTTGGAAGGATATTTGTTGCAATGCATCAAATTTGTCCATTAAGATGACAAGATAAGAATTTCAATTAGAAAAAATTATTAAAACAACTACTTTGTGCATCAACAAGCTGAAATGAGAAGACTCGATTTCCCAATTATCCTAGTTAAAGTGCCAATCGACTCTCTAATTTTTGGGCCTTATCGGATTTGCTAAGGTTTGTTTTAGGGATAATTATGAGTTTTTAATTTTTTTAAAAAGAATATGAGTTTTAAATTATGTTTAGCAACTCAATCATCAGAGTCATCAGACTAACTTGAGGGATACTTAGGATCTTTTTAGGCACTCTAATTACTGGGCCTTATTTTTCAGCTTATTTAGCTAAAATTAAAAACTTTTTGCTGAAAGTATTATAGATAAAGCTAAAAGGTAGTTGAAATAGTACCATAAGACTCATAAATAGTACTAAAAAGTGCAATGAGACCCATGAATAGTAGCAAAAATAAGCTAAATAGTAGCAAAAATAAGCTAAATTATTATTAAAAAATGGTTTTTTAAGTCAATGCCAAACGTAACCTTAATATGCTTAAATTTCTAGATTTGTCCAAGGATAATTACAAGTTTTGAACCAATTTTTAGCAACTTAACGATCATATGATTAGGATTTTTAAAAACACAACGTAATTACATTTTTAGAAGTAGATAAATACTTAAATATTGAAATACCTAGTATTCATTAGATTTATCCTACATATTCTTGTACATTTTTGTCCTAAGGTTTAAACCAACGGTATTTTAACCCCAAAAAAAAAAATTTATAATTAATTCTTCTAAAAAATTAATCATATTCACATGATTTTAATCCTAATTTCAAGAATGTTTCTCGTTTATTAAAATTAATGAATGTTTCTCATATTCATTCCTTGCTTGGCTATGTGGTAAATGATATTTGTCATTTGATCCATGGGTTACATTGAGCTATGCCTAATTAGATTAGGAGGAGAGGGAATATAGTGGCACATGTTGTTGCCCAATATGCTAGAAATTTAGATGAGGATTTGTTTTGGTTGGAGGATACTCCTCCACCTGCATTGGCAGCCGTGTATCATGACTCTTCACTGTTATAATTGAATGAAAGTTTCCTTTTAAAAAAAAAAATAATAATAATAATAAAATTAATGAATGTTTCTCAATTTTTGAACCCAAGGTATCGTTTTGATCGTTAGGAGTTCTCATGATATTTGGAATTAAGCTCCTATCTAACAATTCAAATAACATTTTGCCATTTTTAACAAAATTACCATTTTACCCTTAAAATGAATTAACCTTTGGTTGTAAAAATGAGATTTCTAGACAATGACACTCTTACCCGTTTTCTATCAATTCCTATGGGAAAGAGAAATGGGTGAAAAAGGAATGGTAGAAGAGAATAACGGAGATACATTGATACAAGAGAATATCCATTTCTCCATTTTACCTCGAAATCAAACTTTCAATTCTAATAATTTGTGAAATGAAGGAAAATGAAGTTGAATTCAACAAAGTTTTCATTGAAATATCCATAATGCCCAATCCCATTCTATTCCTTATTCCTTTTTCATTTCATTACTTTTATTTCTTGTGATTCATTTCATTCTTTTGTAAACTCTAAACGAGGCCTAATTGATAGTGTTTTGGCAAAGTAAATCCCCTATCACAGTTTCAATTCTGATGAAGTTGATATACAACAAAAATGTTTCCCAATTTATATTAAGGCTAACGCTATATTAATCTTTTTTATTTTTTTGAGAATTTAAAGCAATATCCGTCTGAAATGGTAATATTATTTTACCATATAGCTGGCATTTTGGATTTTTTTTTTTCTTTCAAAAACAAAATAAAACTAACACAAAGGGGACAAGAAGTATGAATTATGCAAAAGTAATAACAATAAATCCTTAACAAACCAAATAATATAATGTGTGTAATGATAAAAGAAGAAAGAATCAAGTGAATACAATCTCCCATATATATATATAGAAAGAAAAAAAAAAAAAAAAAAAAAGTGAATACAATCAAATCTCACTTCTCTATAACACCATAAAAATCAACTTCTGTGCATCCAAAAAGCTTCTTTGGTTCAAAAAATTCAGATCTTCAGCAGAGCAAGAAGAGAGAACAAAATAGATGACCTCAAAAGGGCACCGGAGATGGGCAGAGAGAATGCCGCTCCGGCGTCCATCGGAGCTGGAGCAGGAGCCAGCTGGCTATCTTGAGCCGAGACCGTCGTAGCCGCCAAGCTTACCACAATCACCAACACCAACATCAAGGCCTTGGAAATGCTAACTTGCGCCATGGCTAGCTGAAGATCACAAACGAATTTGAGGTGTAAATATATAGACAGAGACAAAAGAGAGAGAGTATATAGAAGCGTTGCGTTGCGTTGCTTTGCTTTAGTTTAGTGGGAATGGCAGAAAGTATATATATAAGGCTAAGTGTGCGGCGTATGGACCCTATGGGGGAAGCTGTGACAGCATGTCAAACGGGTGGCAACGGCTACTAACAGCGCAACTTTCAAATCATGCGTGGCATGTGTGAAAGTGTGGATTGTGACTTAGGTTGCCGAATATATGTCGGTAGGCACATGGGAGACTCATGAATGATGTTCCATTAATTTTTTCTAGGATAAAATCTAAAACTTTAAGTTTTAATTTTGTTATTTCAATTATTTTTGTTTCAGATTTTATTAATTTAGTCTTCCCTAAGGCTTCTGTTAACTATTTTCGTTTACTCTTAACTAAAACTACGTCATTTTGGTTTTTTTTTTTTTTTTGGTAATTAAAAAAGAAATGAAAAACTGTTATTAAAAAAATAAATAAATATGAAAGAGTGAAGGAGGCCATGGAGTCATATAAGTCCTTTGCTTGATATCGAGTATCCAAAAACAAATCGAATACAATGCCACTAATGATAAATCAAGCAATATTCACTAGAGCATTCCTAACAAAAATATGATAAAAATTTCACTTTATGAGTGAAAATTATGAACTTAGGGTTCGTCTAGATATAATTTATTTTTGTTAAAATTGAAAATATTGTAATAAAATAATTTTTAAATATATGAATAGTACCGTAAAATCAATTTTTAATATTTTTAAATACATAAACAGTACTGCTATAGTGTGTAAACAGTACTGCTCACTCTATGAACAGTAATAATTGTCTCCTGCCTAAAGCAAAACACGTAAGTAATAATAAAAAAAAAAAAAAAAAAGAAGGGTAGAAAACGTGGACGCACAATGTAGACACGCAATCCAAACTGCACCTTAATGAAACTATTAGGCACAGTAATGAAAACAAAAACGATGCCATTGCATTTGGTCACCGCAGCTAAACTACAGATCATTTATTATTTCTGCTTTGTTTTTCCAAAAAGATAGAAAGATAGATGGTCAAAAAAGCCAATAATATATGATCTGAATGTAAAATGTTAAATTAAGAAACCGAAAGCAAAAAGTACAAGCGATAAAGAAGAATCTAGGACCGATTTTAATCGACGCTTGATGTGGATGACCCACTTGCGACGATAGACTCGGACAACCTTGCCCTCGCGACCCTTGAAGGTGCCATGGACGACATGGACCTCATTGTATTTTCACACAATCATGGATCAGACGTTGTATTTGGATCTGAGCTCGGTGGAGACAGGTGCACTCATGAGGACTCGCCTCACGCTTGATGGGGCAGTGAAGTGAGCCTCACTTTCTTTCTCTTTCCCCCTCTTTCTTTCTCCCTCAGTCAATCCCTCAACCCCTTAATTTTTTTTCTCAGAAATCGATGGGGGGTGGGGTTTTCTTGTTTTGTTTTTACTTGCGAGGTTTTTTTTTTTTTTTTTTTAATAACAGTTTTTCATTTTTTTTTTAATTACAAAAAAAAGAGCCCAAAACGACACTATTTTGGTCAAAGTAAACGAAAATAGTTAACGGAAATTTAACAAATGACTAAATTGACAGAATCTGAAACTTAGAGGATTAAAATGATAAAACTAAAATTTAGAGAACTGAAATGACAAAAGTTAAAACTTAGAGGGTCAGTTTTGAATTTTAACATTTTTTTTTTAATATGTCAGTCAATCTGTTAATTTTTATTTACAGAAATTAGTTACAAAAGTATTCTTTTTACCCCCAAAAAAAAGATGATTTTTCTTCAATATTTATTTATTTACTACTCTTTTCCTTTCTTTTTTCTTTTTTAAATTCCGATTTGCCAACTATTCTATTTTCCCATCCTTAAAGCACTCTTACCAATCATTGCGAGATAGAAAAAAAGTGATTAGTTTTACACATTTTTCTTAAAAACTACACACATCACTACATCAATTTATTTATAAAACTATATATTTACATGGTTATTATAACTTTCTATTTTTTTTTTCTCGCAACTCTCTCTCTCTCTCTCTCTCTCTCTCTCTCTCTCCAACGTCTAGAAAAAGAAGGAAGAAGAAGAAGAAGAAAGAAGAAGAACAACCACCCAAAATCAACGTCCACCTACCATTGCAATCCAGCACCATCCAACCATCACCACCACCACAACCCATTACAACATCATCATAAACCAAACATAAAATTGACCCAAAATCAATGGAAATCAAACCAAAATGAACTCAAACCCATTGGAAAACTCATCTCAAATCCAACTCAAAATCAACCTAAAACAAAATACAACAAAAAACCCAAATCAACCAAAAAGCACCTCATACAGACTTGTCGGAGCCACCACTGCCAAATATGGCTCGCTTCCATGTGTGTACAAAAGGAACAAGAGAGAGCTCATAGGTGCAATCAAGCGAGAAAGATACGAAGAGCGCTTAAGAGTTAGAGAGAGACAAAGTGACAATGGGTGAAGGTGAAGGAGAGTGCTTGTCCAAGGAGGTTCGAAGAGTGTTTTGACATGGGTAGACTGTAATAATAATAAAAATAATTATTTAAAGAAAATAGAATCGTGGTGACTCCTTCCCAACAACCTTGGGCTTATTAGGCCTAAGCCCCCAATTTACTTGTGTTCTTAATTGGATACAACCCACAATGGGAGGCCCTTGGAATGTTTTTATGCTATGGTGGATCACACCTTAGTTCTATTTTTAATTGGGTTGCCTCAAATTAGGCTGGGACGAGAGAAGGTTTTTCAATAGTCGAGTTCCCTATCTGAGGTCCGAGCAAGACCTCAATAATCCCAAGATTCTGTTCCCACCTTATCTCTCGTGTATCTTTCTCCAAATTTTTGTTCCAACCCTTCATTTGGTTTTCCTTCCTCCTTTTATACCTTCCCATTGGTGGAGCCCTTATGATGACAGAATATTCCACACGTGTGTGGGTACTACCACCTTTGGGGTTTAAGTGGATCTTTGTGTCTATAATACTATTCCGGCCTATCAAATCATTCATCAGAAGTGGGGCCTGAAACTCTAACATGGGGAAGATCACTTAGTAACTTGCGCTAAAAGCCAATTTTGTGCTCGGCAAGACGTCCGTCATTGTGTTAATCCTTGTCCTCAATAGGGCCTTTCAAGGAACAGCCTCTTGGTCCATGTTCTCCCAGCCAAATCCTGATGGGCCAGGTCCAAGTTTGGGGTGGGCCTTTCTTTTTACCTCCACTACAAGAGTGTATAATAGATAATTTGATGTCGGTGTATTTGCAAAGTTATTGTGTGAAATAGAAAAAGTAGATTTTTATACTAAAATAGATTAAAATTTTAAATGGACTGATGTGAATGCTCTTAAAACATTCGCAGATTGACATTGTTTTGAGCACTACCTTTCTCTAAAATCATCTTAGTGTCAGTTTGAATTACTTATTTTTGGTGGTTTATTTTTATAATATTTATAAAAAATATAGTTTTTAGTAACTTTTATATTATGTGTTACTAAAAGCTAAAAGCTAAAAGCTAAATTATTTATTAAAACGATGGGGGTGAAAATCAAAGAGCAAAACGTTTTTCAACAATTCTCAAATGCAGACTTAATATCTCTTAAGAATGGGTCCTAAGCTAGCTGGCACTACCAAGCTCGGCATTTATTTGAAGTGTAAATCCATGGTAAGAGCACTCCCATTTAGAAAAGGAAAAAAAAGAAAAAAAAAAAATTCCTACATTGAGTATCAAAAAGTATATTTATTTTATGTTACTACTTTAATAATGAATCATCCCATTCTTTATTCTTTTACCATCATATTTAAATATTCTTTTTTATTCTATTTTAAAATTTTCATTTTAATCTCATATTCTATTCTTTTTATGTGATTAAAATAATTGGGAGTGGTATAAAATAATATTTTTTAGTATATACATGTTGCACATTTATTTTAGATGTTACTATAGCAACATGCAATTTTTTTTTGTTTGTTTTTGTTTTTGTTTTTTTGTTTTTTTTTTTTTATTGCATTTTTTGCATTTTTCATTACCAGATGAGGGACTCTTTTTGTTGATTTGATACTACAGTAACATCCAAAATGGAAATTTTATAGGCATCAACACATTTATTTATTCACTTCCCCACATCACTTTATCCTTCTCAAAAAAAAAAAACTTTATCTTTTTGAATAATTAATTACAAGATTATAGATTTATACTGGGGGCTGGAGCAATTGGTTCAAATTTTATCATATCTAAAATAATAGTAAAAAAATTGATTAAAGATATAGTGATGTCCAACATAATTATTGATTATTGTTTCTATATATAGCTGGCTTTTTGGATATAATTTTTTATCCTAAAAAGAAAAGAAAAAAAAAAGAAAAAAGAAAAGAATTACACAACCAAGGGTCAATGGACAAGAATTATGTAGAAGTAACATCAAATTCTTTACAAAACAAGTAAATATAATGTATGTAATAAAAATAAGAAAAAATCAAGTGAATACAAACAAATCTCACTTTCCCACAACATCATAAAAATCGATCACTCCAACTGGCTAGGATCAAAAAATTCAGAGGTTCAGCAGAGCAAGAAGAGAGAACAAAATAGTGATAGATGAGGCCAAAAGGGCACCAGAGATGGGCAGAGAGAATGCCGCCCCAGCGTCCATGTTCGGAGATGGTGCGGGAGCCAGGTGGCTGTCCTGAGCCGAGACCATCGCAGCCATTGAACTTACCACAATCATCAACACCAACATGAAGGCCTTGGAAATGCTAACTTTGGCCATGGCTGAAGATCAAATAGGAGTTGGAGAAAGAGTATAGAAGACTTGCTGCTCTGCTAATTGCTTTGGTTTATTGAAGTTGGAATTCTGAGAAGGAATGAGAGAGGGACAACTATATATAAGGCTAACTGAGGTGAGGGGCGTGTGGACCCTATGGGGAGCTGTGACAGCGTGTGAAAAGAGTGGCAACGGCTACGAACAGCGCAAGCTTCAATTCAATGTTGCGTGTGAAACTCTGAATAATTTTGAACTGTTAGGTAAGGTTAGAGGGGTGGTTACTTTTGATTTGGTTGGTGGACGTGGCAGTCGCTAATATGTATTGCCACTTGCGAATATAGGAAAATTATAGTATATTTTCAGAGTATCATAAATGTGTATTTTCTCTTCTCACATGAATGGTGGATCTCATTAATTAAATTAATTGTAGGACCTATCATTCATGTGAGATGGAAGAATACACATTTATCATACTCTAGAAGTATCTAATAATTTTCCGCGAATTTGTGTTTGTTTGTCTGTAGGTCCATGGGAGACAGAGGGCCCAAAGGAAATTCTCTTTCATAAAGATAGATCCAAGCCAAGTTGTCAAGCCCCACACCCAGTACATAATGTTGATGAATTATGAATGTTGTGCGTGTGCCATTACTTATTTATTAGTTACAAAGATGATCATTCATCCATATTTATTTTATTTGTTTATTCCAATTTTCCAACTTACATTTTTTTCTAAAAAAATTTAATAGATGGACAAGGAAGACGGGATTTAAAACTAGACAACTCCGATAAAAATATAAAAGTTATAGATTTGCCACGAGCAATACTAAATCCTATCATAACTGTAGGTGTTAGCAATTTTAAGGTAATGAAGAAGTTTCTGACTCAAATTGCAATTTTTTAGTACAGGAGAACTTTAATGAATAGAATCAACCATCCAAGCATTTATGGCCTCTTTGGAAGTTTAGAGAGGAAGTTTAGAGAGGGAGGAGAGTAGAGGAAAGAAGAGTAGAGAGGAATGGTCATCCTCCACCTTATTTGGATGTTTTTAAAATTAATAGTGGGAAATAGAGTAATTAGTCATTCCTCTTGTTTGAATGTTTTAAAAATTATGATAGAAATGAGAGGAAATGATTTAAATAGACAAATTTACCCCAATTTGAAAATGAACTTGCAACATTAATCTATGATTAATTTGTTAGATTAAATAATTATTCAATCAACATTCTCATTCCATAAAATACCACTAATGTTGTGAAATTTTAAAATACTCGCAAGTGTACGAACCGTACCGAAGTATAGTTGGACAAGAACGAGGTCGAACCCACAGAGACTTGAATGAACGTAGGAAAATTAAATCAAATCTTAACCAAATTAATCCTAATCTAGTTTAATAAAAATTGGTTGTTTTGAAATTAAATAAACTAAAAAAAAAATAATTAATCTAAGCAAATATATAAAGCAATAAAAAGATGTAAACAATCAAGAGAAAGGAATTAAGGTTTTGGAATCCGCCTTGTAAGTCATATCAGCATATATTTATGATCATTAATTTTTTCCAACTCACTACATGATAATCTAGAAATCAATCTTGCTATCATGGAAAATATCATCATTAAAACTAATGTTTAAAAATCTAAAGCATGTTCTTCTTCGCTTCTTAAGTATAAAACCAAATCATCAATTGTATCTGTAGCCAAACAAATCACAAGATATATCCAATTCTAAAAATCAAATCATAAATTGTATCCATTGACCGACAAATCAAAAGCGATATCCAATTTTATAATCAAGAATTAATAAACCAAGCATTCAATTAATTAAGACAAATCCTAAATCATGAGAAAAACATGATTGAACTCATATCTAAAATCTCATCTTAGTCAATTGATATGAAGCAAGAACAATTCAAATCATTAAAGAATAACTATTGTGGGAAAAATCAAATCACATAAATATTACTGATAATCCTTAACAAGGTTTCATCCTCAACCCTAATTATAAATTTAGCTACTCATAGTAATTGAAAGAAAACACAAGAATAAAATACTAAACATTAAACTAAACAAATAAAATAAAACTAACTGTCATGGAAGAAAACCAAAGAAGTAGCCACAGCTCTCTATGTTCAGCCCTCAGCCCTAGCACTGGCCTACTTTAATTTTGCCCTAAAGAGCCTTTAAATAGGTAAAGGAATCCTGTTACAAGTTGAATTTCTGTTTGGAGAAAATCCCAGATTTTTAGGCTTCACTTAACCGACGGTTTTGGCCCATTTAGCATCATATTTCGGGCTTTTGGTAAACTACAAAGTTGTAGCCCTTTAAGTTAACTTTTCAGCCCAACTTGAATCATCTCGATTGGACATCTGAGCCAAAAGTTATGCCGAAAATACTAACTGATGTGCAGGCTGAAATCCTAATCCGAATTGGACTTGGATTTGGTGTAAATTTCGTTTGATTCCTTACTCCAATTGGACTTAAATTTAATTGGGTTGGCCTTCTTTTGAATTCATGTCTAGCTGGATGTAAGTTGGCTTGATTCAATTGACCTAGCTCCACTTTGCATGTAAAGCCCTTGTTACCAGCAACACAAAAATATTATATAATCGAACACAAAATAACATAAAAGTAAGGCTAAATATGTAGATATGTGAATATTTTATTGTATATATTTCATGCACATCATTCCATAAAATACCACTAATAAAAGCATAAAACTACTATTAACTATTATAAAATAATTTTTATTACCACAAAAAAATTATAACAAAAATAAATTCAAAAATTCAAAACCCAAATAAAATTCAAAAATTTTCTCAGGAAACAAATTTTCCCATTACAAACAAGCGAAATTACCATAATACCCTCGTACAAATTTATCAAATTTGAAAAAAAAAAAAAAAGGACAAAGATCAAAGACACAATAATTTTCATTTCCAACCAAAAAAGCAAAAATTAAATAAAAAAAAAGAAGATAATTAAAGATTGATCGAGAAAATGAAAATTGGAGAGAATTTTGATTTTCTTTTACAACAATTTTTCTCTCTTTTTTTTTTCTTTCTTTCTTCTTCTAAGATTTTCTCTCTCTCTCTAGGAGAGAGAGAGAGAGAGAGAGAGAGAGATCATAGTGACTGGCGACTTTGTAATCATAGTTGCACATGTGGCGATCGGTGTACCAGTGCTCGGCGCAGAAGAGCTTGCCACACCGGCACCAAAATCCAGTCAACCCTACCTTCCTCCTGCAACCGAAGCACCGATTCACCTCTCTCTTCACCTCCGATCCAAATCTGAAACTGAACCCCTCAGATCTAACTCGATTTGACGTTGCCACTACCGTCGCAACAACGTCCTCGCTTGACACCTCCGTAGTCATAGTAGATTTGAACAAACTCACACTAGATCTATGATGAACCTTCAACAACTTGTTCATCGAAGAAGAAGACACCGTTGTAACGGTTGTCGTCGTTGTTGATGATGAAGCGTTTATTGCTATTGTAGAGTTTGTGTTTGTGTTTGTTGTGGTCGTTGTTGTTGTTGGAATTCGAGGTGTTGAAGCAGTTTTGGCATATGTTCAGGGTATTATGGTAATTTCGCTTGTTTGTCATTTTTAGTGTTAAATTTTCTCAAGAAACGAACAAAAATTATTTATATAATCGGTTTGTAATTTTGTTAATTTAGAAAGGGTAAATTGGAGAATTTATTTGGCCAATAATTTATCTACTCTACTTTCCCTCCAAATCTCTCCAATTTGGGAGAATTAAAAATAAGAGGTTAGAGGTAGTTGAAACCCTTCCAAACTCCTCCCCCTCTTTCTTTAAAAAACTTACAAACAAAGTAATTGAATTACTCTCCCTCTCTTTACTCTACTCCCCTTCCATTTTTAAACTTCCAAACAAGCCATTAGTTCAACCAATAAACAAAAAAAAAAAAAAAAAAATCCTATAGAGGAAACAAAGAACAAACCACCCCTTACAACCCACAATTCTGCCTATATACTCGTGGCCAACCCTATATGACATGAGAACTCACGAATCCATGGGCATAGTGGTCAGTGACCCTACCACAGCCTATGTTTAGGTGTGAACAATTCCAATTAGAACATATTTTTATATGACCACTCTAAACATGCAATTCTATGAATCAAGATAATATATATGCATAAGAAACATTTTCAAATAACTTTCAATGTTTTTCGATTTTATTCATGTTTTTATTATTTTTAAGAGATATTTCAATCCTTTTTGCATTTTTGGATTCATTCCGAGATTGTGTCCATTCACCATTAAAACCCTTCTTTAACTACCTTACATTATCTAAAAGATAAATATACATTATATAATAATCTTAAAATAATTTATACCATACTTAAAATTACGAACCAATAGGATTTTATCTTTTAATTAAGTTTAAATTAATCTTTTTTATAAATCAATTAAAATTAACCTAGGACAATCCTATGCATACATGTCTTTGGTAAGACCCTTCTCAACCAACATATTTAACTTCTTATAAAACCACTAACCTTTGAGCATGCATATAAGCACGTGCTCAGAGACTCTTCTATTTTTTGGGTAAAGGTTAATAATTTGCATAAATTATAATTTGGGATTAATATATTTTCCAATCACAAAAATACCTAGGGGTGTGATAAAAAAATTATTTTACCTGCAAACGCATAATACTCATCACACCCGTAGGTTTTTTTTTTTGTTTTTTTTTTTTGTTTTTTTTTTTTTTTTTTGTGATTGGAAAATATATTAATCCAAAATTATAATTTACGCAAATTATTAATCTTTACCCATAAAATAGAAGAGCCTCTGAGCACGCGCGTGTGCGCATGCTCAGAGGCTAGTATTCCGAAATTATTAACCATTTTTGCCAACTTTGTTTTATATAGTATTCAACTTGTTATTGATTGGAAGATGATGCTATAATTTAGTATTAACCTTTAGGGGGAGGAAAAAAAAGATTCTTTGAATAAATCTTATAAATAGTGCATATATTGAAAATGCATAATGAAATTGTAACAATAAAACTACTTACAAAATACATGTGATGACCTTTACAAAAGCTATCATGAAGAAGTTGATAGATCAATGTAGGAAATTGAAATATTTACATTGAATAAAACTGTAAAATAATTCACTACATCTAAAACATGGAATAGATGAGCATACTCATAACATAAGCCAAGGTAAGCATGATTTGTACAACATCAATACATGAGAATGAATTAATAATTAAGATTTATTTGTGTCATTTGTGTCATTTCAACGTAGTACGTGGATCTAATTCTTACTAAACCACCAATGTTGGGATATTACGTTCATCTAATTCTTACTAAACCAGCAATATTGGGATATTACAACAAAGAGAGGTCTATCACAATCAATTACTCAGTGCACATTTGCTGATTAATTGAGTACATAAGCTCCAAAGAGCAACATTAAGCTTGTTAATGTCTTTAATCTAAAGATAAACTAAATGTCTTTAATCTAAAGAAGAGAAATTGACAAAGTGTATGTGAGAATCAAGCACCATATTTTCACCAATACCAATATACTACCAAGTAGCGTAATCCCCTTAATATATATATATATATAAAAGAAAATTTCCATAAAAAAAAGTTTGTATTTGATTTTACGACAAAATAAATAGAAAGAGCCCTTACCAATATACTTTCTCAAGCAAAGCAACTAGTTTAAACACAAACGGGTAATAAGCAACTGTCAAACACCCCTGAATACTTCGCAGCCATGGTAGGTAAGAACTAAAAAAAAGTCATTGATAAACAAAACAAAACAAAAGAAACAGAAACTTGCAAAAGATAGAACCTGAAAAGCCGTTGGAGCCTTTAACAAAGTCTGTTAAAATTGTTTAGAAACCAAATTTGAAAGTAGAAGAAGAAGAAGAAAGAAGAGAATGTAGAGCTAAACTGAATGTCTTTAATCTAAAGATAAATTAAATGTCTTTAATCTAAAGAATACGAGAAATTATTATGTATTCCTAGAGTACCATAAATGCGTACTCCCTCCTCTCACATGAATGGTGGGTTTCACTAATTAAATTCATGATGAGATCCACCATTCATGTGAGAGGGGAAACTACGCTTTTATGATACTTTGGGAGTACCTAATAATTTTCCAAAGAGAAACTGACAAAATGTATGTGAGTTTGTAGGTCTTAAAGTATAAGAGTTTTAATTTACATATTTATCCTCGTTAGTTGAAGACTTATAAGTGGGTATGATGAGGGTATTTTAGGCATCAAAATTGAGGAATTCACATAAGGAAAATCCTTTAAATAGTAACTAGCCTCATCACATAGGAATTCAAATATGGTGAGGCTTTTTTTTTTTAGCCAAAAAAAAATCATGTGTTTTTATTTTGAGAATCTAATTTATAAGTGTTTTTTTTTTTAATGAATATAATTTATAAGTGGATAAAAATGGATAAAGCAATTTGAAAAATTACAGGAAAGTAATCCTATTTTTTAGGTAATGTTTTAGTAGAAGTTAGAGTTGTATTTTTACCAAAATGTCCTTTAGTTTTGTCTCTACTTAAACATAGAGATTTAGGGGCATTTTTGAACTAAAAAATGAGGAATCCAAACAGGGGAAGCCCCTTAAATAGTAGTATAGATAGATATAGATGACCTAAGCACAAATTTGTACATAGAAAAAGACCAATTCATCCTTAATGGCACAATGACCACTTATGATTTAAAATTTGAAAACTCCCTAGCTTCTCTCTCCTGGATTCCCTTGTCTAGGAAATTAGAAGCCAAGAAACCGGCGTTTCTACGCAAGCTACTAATCTCTATGATCTTTTCTCAGATGTGGTAAGGGCTTTTTTTTTTTTTTTTTTTTTTTTCCCTCTCTTTTCCATATCTTTTTTCTGTTCAATTTTTTTTATTCTTTCTTTGTTTCTTGGCTTTAGCTTAACATTATTTATCGAGTGATATGTTCTTTGTTGGAAGAGATTTGAAAACCTTTCCATTTATCAAATGAAGAGAAGGGCGCAATTGTCATTAAACCAGAGAAGTTATCTTTTTCTCAACAGCATGCTTAGTTTAGTTTTCTAATCAAGTTACAGACTTCTAAGGAGTACAACAAAGAAGCCTTTAATTCTACTCTCTATTAGTTAAAATGTTACAAACATGGGGTTACCATCAGAGATGTGGCTCCTAACCTATACTTCGCTTTTTTTGGCAGGGAAGACAATCCTACATAAATTTTGTGTAAGAGTCCTTGGTCATTCGACAAGAGATTGATTCTCTTGAAGAGATTTCATGGTGATATTAGCCCTTTGATGTCGATTTTTAGTATTCCCCTTTGTGGATTCGGGTTTTTAACATTCCTATTAAGAGAATGTATAGAGATGTTGGTTATCGTGTTGCTAAAGAAATTGGGGACCCTATCACTGTTGATGTTCCAAAGAGTGGTCAAGCATACGGTCCCTTTCTCCGTATTAGAGTAAATGTTGACATTACAAAGACTCTTTATGAGGGAGGGAGATAATGCAGATAAAAGGTGTATTTAAAGGATGAGTTTATTTAGACCGCTAATTCCTTTTATTCTATTCCTTATCTTCATTCTTTTTCATTAAATTATTATTTTTAATTTATTATTCTATTCAATTCTTTTAAAACTCCCAAATGAAGCGTAATTGATAGCATTTTTAAAGTAAATTCCCTCTTTCTCATACTAATTCTCATAAATTTTAGATATAGTAAAAGGTTATAGACCTTTTTTTGTTGATAAATAGAAGGTTTATAACCCCCCGCGCGATAAGTAGAAGGTTTATAAACTTATAGTACAAATTTTTTTTTAATTTATTTTAAACATTGTTTTTTTCAGAGAATATTTTGAACAAGATTAATATTATTATAGGTTTAAATTCTATGGTGTATATATATATATATATATATATATTTTTTTTTTTACTACTAAGTAGTTCTATCCATCTCAACTGGCAATTCGACATTACAATTTTTATATGGTCCAACATATTGTTATTATTATTATTTTCATATATAGCTGGGTTTTTGGATATTTAATTTCTTTAAAAAAAACATTTCGTCTCTACATTTTTACCTAATTCTCACTTTCATCTCAACTTTTTTTTTTTACCATTTTTAGTCTCCAAAATAAAAAACTGTTCCATTTTAGTCCCTACTATTATTCCACTAATAGAAAATAGCTTACATGGCAAAGGGAATACACATGTCAGCATTTTAAATATTAAAAAAATCCATGTCATTATTTTTCATTTTCTTTAATTATTTTAAAATAAAATAAAATTTTAGTTATTAATTAATTATTTAAATAATAATTAAAATAAAATAAAATTTTCCTTTCTTTTCATTATTTTTTTGAAGATCATTTAGATTTTTTTCTACGTGTTCTTCCTTAGAAAATATTTGATTGTTCTTCATGTTCTTCCCCAAGAACATGGTTGCCCAGAAAATTAAAAATTCAAGATTTTCTTCTCTTTTCTTGCATTTTCTTAGCAACCAAGCAGAAAAAAACACATATAAAACCATGATCAAACTCAACAATTCTAACACAATCAACTAACAAAACCCAAATCATGGTCAGATCAAAAACACAAAACCAAAAATACCAAAACCTAAACCACGGTCAAATTAAAACACAAAATCAAAAATACCAAAACCCAAAGTTGATTCATCAATAAACTACACCAAAATACAAGCCAATCCACATCAATTTTAGATCTGGTCAGCCACTATCGATCTGGCCACTACTGATTTGAGTCAGCCACTACCGATTTGAGAGAGAGAGAGAGAGAGAGAGAGAGAGAAGATGAGATGATAGGCAATCTGAGTCAGCCACTAACGATCTGGGTCTTTGGGTCTTCAACCATGGGATTCGGCCATGGGTCTTCTTCCATGGATTTAGAGAAGATGATAGGCCATGGGTTTTTAGTCATGAGATGGATCGACCATGAGAGAAGAGAGAGAGCTCGGGTTTGAGATGAGAGAAAAGAGAGAGGGATGGGGTCTCCATGATTGGAATTTCAGCCATGAGAGAAGAGAGATTTTGAGATGAGAGAATATACTGAGAGAGCTTTTGGGTCTCCGGGTTTGAGTATTGTTTTTGTGTTTGGTTTCTCAAAAAGCTTTTGGCTCATTGAAGAAAAGTTCAGTTTTCTTCAAAAATATAATGAAAAAAAAAGGAAAAGAAGAAAAACTCAAAAATATAATGAAAAAAAAAAAAAAATCTTTTGGGTTTGTGTTCTTGTTCAAGATAAACTCGAATCTCAATTCATATGATTTTTTTGTGTTTAATTTTATATTTTATTTTTTATTTAGTTAAAATTAATAAATTATTTTAAAAAAATTTATGTTGACATGGAAATTGTGACCACAGTCACCAAAACCAACATCAAGGCCTTGGAAATGCTAAATTGCGCCATGGCTGATGATGAAAAAAGGAATTGGAGAAAGCGTATAGTATAGTAGAGTTGCTACTTTCGTTTTTTAAAGTTGGAATTGTGAGAAGGAATGAGAAGGTGAGTAAGACCGTGAGAGAGACACTATATATAAGGCTTAACTATGAGGTGTGTGGACCCATTGGGGAGCTGTGACATTGTGAAAAGGGTGGAAACGGCTACGAACAGCGCAAGCTTCAATTCAAGTGTGGGTTTGTGAATTTTGAATTGTTAGGTTAGGCGGTGGTTACTTTTGTTTTGGTATGTGGACGTGGCAGTTGCTAATATCAGTTGCCAGTTGCCACTTTCGAATATATGTCGGTACTCGGTAGGTCCTAGGGACATTGAGGTCCAAAGGAAATTCTTTTTCAAAAGATAGATCTAAGCCAAGTTGTCAAACCCCACACCCGTGCATAATGTTGATGAAATATGACATGATGTGCCATTTACTTATTTATTAGTTAGGGTAAATTTTACAAACTTACCCTGAGGTTTAGAAAAATACCAATCAAGTCCATAATATTTAAAAACTAACTATCTCAGTCCTTATTCTCAAACAGCTTGTAACGCTCGTTACATCTCTCGTTTCTCTCATCCCTCTCTCCCTAAGTCTTTGTCTTCCCTTTCTCTGATTCCAAGAAGAAAAAAATTAAAGAACAATGACTTTCTTAGTAAAACAATCAAAAGAGCTTGACCATCGACCCAGCAAATTCCATAAATTTAGTGATCATCGACCATAAGTGTCGACGCCTCATGGCTAAAAATGTCGACCACCCATCGTGGCGACACCTGTGTGGAGGAGTTGTGTCATACCTCAGGTGTGTGACTGGAATGTGAGTCGATTTTAAGAAAATTACTAAGGGTAAGTGAAGCCGCCACCAATCATTGGGTTTATTCTAAGGTGTGATTGGTCACTTGACTTTATTTGATTTTATTACTGATCATAGGTTAAGAAAAATGTCTTTTTTCCTAATCTAATGCGGATGGGGCAAAAAATCTTGATTCTTGAGTAAGTCTGGTTATGTGTGGGGAATGTGTTAGGCACTCCACAACACCTGTCCATAGATAGTCTTTTGTTTTGGTAAAATCATAATTTTTAGACATAGGCAATTGAAAACAAGCTATTGGCATTAGCTTTCGTTTGGTTTAGGAATGGGTGTGGTCCCGATCGATGCTTTCCAAGCATGATTGAAGTTGCTATTAAATTTCCACACGAAAATTCGGCAGAATTTTGCCTTATTTTCGTGGCAGAAATTCGACAGTGCTTCACCTTAGATGCATCATAGCACGCTAAATGCTATTCTCACCAAGCTTTCGACATAAGAATGAGACAATGGGGATGCCCCATTTTCATGGCCAAAATCCAATAGAGTTTCGAGTTTGGTAAGCTATGGCGCATTAGTAGAGTTTCGTGTCTATGTATATGGCACATATCGACATGCTCGCACTGTGACGAGCCGAAGCCTTCTAGAGTGTTAGAGCATGTTGATACGTGTTGCATACACGGGGAAACCAATGTCACTTGGTGACATGGATTAAGACAATCACACAGCAATGATCGTGCACACAATATAGCATTAATGTACACCTATGGCAATCACCTTGAATGCATAACCATACTACAAGGTCAAGAGCTCTCGTGACTAAAGAGGATTGCTCACGTAGCCACAAGAGTCCATCATACAAAGTGCACAATCACCCACACATAAACAAGCAGACATATATATATATATATATATATATATATATATATATATATATATATATATATATATATATATATATGTATGTATGTATGTATGTATGTATGTATGTATGTATGTATACATGCATCATGCACAATGCTATCACATAGAGCAAGAAAATAAACCAAACATTGCCTATGTTCCAAGGGTATCAACAAGGTACAGGAAATGTAAAACAGACATTGCCATACCTAGGGAATGTGGCACAAGCAAGAAGTAGGAAAATAAAAGGGGTACATAGAGGGGGACCCTAATACATGCTCTAGAGAAAAGGCTTAGAGAGAGTGAAAGAGAAGACTGTTCTAGAGGGGCTAGGCCCCCTAATTTACTGAACATTTCCCTTTGTGGGCTTGCCCCATTTTGCTTACATCCTTGCCCTTTTTGCTCGCGCTTAAGAGGTTGCACCCTTACTCCAAGTGTCCTCGCTCCATACGTGTATATGCAAAGACAAAAGAAACAAGCCAGCAAACAAGCAAAGAAACAAATGGAAGGAAAAGCATGCTAAAGAAAAGCTAGGAAAAGAAGCCAAATAGGGGCAAACAAACATGTTATCAAACAAAAGATAGTGACCTAGGAGGACAAATGTAGGTTTGGATTGAGTGTTCATAGTTCCATTGGATTAGAATATGGACGACACACAGACTTATGCATGAACATGTAGGCAAACGTGCAAAGATGCAAAGAAGTAAAGAAAGCCAAATGAGTGGCGCAAAGCAAGCAAGGCAAGCATATCAACAATGTACGGAGTGGAGAAGGTGTAAACCAAGCACACCAACATCCAAACAAACCTTAGGAGGGATGGATGTAACCACACGTGCACAAGCCCACGGGGGGCACAAAGCATGGCAAAGCCTAGATCTAGAGAGGTTAACATGGAGCTAAAGCATAGAAGCAATCAAGAAAACATTGACATGCAAAACGAAACGATCCAAACCCTTTAATATAGGCCTAGGTGTGCGGATGTAGGCCTAGCCACAGGATCTAGATCTACACCCCACTAGAAGAGCAAAAAAGCAAGAAAAAATGATATCAAGGGACAAAAAGGGTTAAAGTAGCACATGGCATAGCAACCAACATAGATCCAAGCACATAAGCATGGTATGGAGCACATAAACACATAGATCTAAGCATATGAACATGAATCTAAACACTAACATGTTGATCTAAGCAAAAACATGGCAAGGAGCCTAAATTCATGTGGATCTAAGCACAAACATGGCAAGGAGGCTAAAATCATGTGGATCTAAGAACAAACATGAAAAGTAGACATATCCTAGCCCAAGAAGGCTAGGCCAACAACATCAAAGCAATAAATAATGGTAAAAAGCAAGTAGACATGCTATGAAAGCTATAAAACATGCTAGGAAAAGCAAATAAAGCATTTTATTAAGCAAAAAGAAGTTGGAAAAGAGAAAAAGATAAAGGGGTGTGCATTGTAGCTAAAAAGCTACATACACACCCTTAAACCTCAAATCCAATGGATGGAACCAAGTAGAGGAAGATTCGGTGCAAGAACACTACCTTGAAGATTGTAGAGAAAAGGTGAGAATCTAAGGTGTTCTGAGGTGTTTTGATGTGTTTGGATGTGTTTGGGAGAGAAATTAGAGAGAAATTAGAGAGAAAAGAGAGAGAGAATCTGCCCAAAAATTGCCCAGAATTCGTTTTTTTTTTTTTTTTGGGTCAAACGAGGGGTCAGGGATCATTTATAGTGAAAAAATAACCCTTCGGCTTTCAATGCACCTACGCCCAGTTGACATCACCTATTTCGTCTTTTTCTACTTTTCGGTTCTAACTTCGATCGCATATTTTAAGGCCTTCCTGGACTTGGATTGAGTTGATCTTGGTGTCCCTGGAAATATCTAGATGTCTAGTTTTTATAACACTAAATAAATTGAGAATCCAACAATCAGATCAAAAGTTATGGCCTTGGGAAGCGTGCTAACGCACTTTTTTATGGTTTCTAGATATCTCAACCATTTTAGCTCCGATTTTGATCCATGAATAGTTGTTGGAAAGGGAATTTGATAATCTTCACAATGGAGCTAGTACCAACCCGTTCTGAGGGTTAGATCAAAATTAGGGTTTCTGGTTTCCCTGAGAGTCAACCTCAGATCAAACTTGGTCAAAGTTGATGAAAATCACTGAGTAGCTCGGGTTTGATGTAAAAAATGAAGAAAAAAAATTTTGGGATGATTTTGACCCAACTTTGACTTTTGGTCAACCTAGGTTGACCACATTTCAAAAAAAAAAAACCTAGGTTGACCAAGGGCATTTGGTCAATTTGACCTGAAATGGCACTTCGAGTGCTCCGATGCCCGAACGGGTTACACCATGTCAACCTAGATGTTTCCGTGACCTCGTGGAGAAAAGATAATATTTTTGAAATTTTCTGGGTCTGGCACCCAAATCGAGGGCGGACAAAATATAGTGTCTACAATAAGCAAAACCCACAAACACAAGAAAACAATGGCATCAACAAAACTCACAAACCCACAAACACCATCAACAAATTCCCATCCACAAACCTAGAACAAGCAACCACAGGTGACTGGCATCAACAAATTCAAAAACACAGCCAAACCCATAACAAATGGATAGCCACAGTAGCTGTGGTGTAGACACTTACAACATCTACTCGATTCTAAAATCTAAGCCAAGGTTACGACAATCAATGCTCTACACAAAAGCATTCTTCAAGGACTTTGGCAATAACGTTTTGGTCCTTGCTCCACTCCTCTACTTTGCCGTAACACTTAAAAACAACCTCAACTAGGGGTGGTGGGCCATGGGTCATACACGCAGTGGGTACGATCCATAATTTCTTTGGGTATTTTATAATGTGGGCTTTTATGGTGGGATTGATCCAACAGCCACTGGTAGCGTTGATGTGTTTGTTTATATTCTTGTAACACGAGAGAGAGAGAGAGAGAGAGAGAGAGAGAGAGAGAGAGAGAGAGAGAGAGAGAGAGAGAGAGAGAGAGAGAGAGAGTCGCAGAGGGCTAACGGGGTTAGGGTTAAAATTGTCTTTAAGGACTAAATTGATCAATTTTGAAATATCTTGGACTTGTTGGTATTAACCAAAACCTTAGGGTATATTTGTGAAATTTACCCTATTAGTTACAAAGATGATCATTTATCCATATTCATTTCATTTTTTTTTATTCCAATTTTCCAACTCTTTTCTAGTTAGATTTAAAATAAATAAAAAATAAAGAAGAAGAAAAGAAAAGAAAAAACAGATGGATAGAGAATGATGAAATTAAAACTAGACACCTCTATTAAAAATACAAAAATTATAGATTTGCCAAAAGCAACATTGAATCCTCTCCTAGCCATAGGTGTTAGCAATTTTAAAGTGATGAAGTTATTTATGACTTACGTTTGCAAATTTTTGGTGTAGGATAAAAAAATGAAATGGTTTTAACTTGGTATCTCTTTTAATTTTTCTTATTAATTAGTACCGATTTCCCTCTTTGTTAGCATTATTTTAAATTAAAATTACAAACCAATAGGATTTTATCTTTTGATTAAATTTAAATTAATCTTTTTATGAACAAGTTAAAATTGACCTAGGACAATCCTATGCATACATGTCTTTGGTAAGACCCTTCTCAACCAACATATTTAAGTTCTTACAAAATCATGATCTAAGCACAGTTTTGCACATATAAAAGACCAATTCATCCTTAATGGCAAAATAACCACTTATACTTATGATTTAAATTTTGAAAACACCCCAACTTCTCTCTCCTAGACTCCCTATAGTCTTGGAAAGTAGAAGCCTCCAACTTGTGATTCTATGCAAGCTACATATTGCCGATCTTGTTCTTAGATGTGGTAGACGCTTTTCTACTCTCTTTTCTTTATCCTTTTTCCCGTTCAGTAATTTTTATTCTTTATGTTGTTTCCTAGCTTTTGGCTTAACCTTATTTCTCAAGTGATGGTTTCTTCGTTAGAAGAGATGTGGAAACGTTTCCACTTATCAAATGAAGAGAAGTTGGCAATAGTCATTAAACTAGAGGAGGTGGTTTTTTTCTCAATAGCATGCTCAATTTAGTCTTCTAATCAAGTTACAAACTTCTAAGGAGTACAACAAAGAAACCTTTAAATTTACTCTCTATTAGCTATAGATTGCCTATTTTGGCAATGAAGACAATCTTACAAAAAAAATTGTATAAAAGTCCTTGATCATCCTACAAGAAATTGATTCTTTTGAAGGGATTTCACGATTATACCCTTGTGATGTCAAATTTCAGTATTCTCCTTTTTGGATTTGGGATTTTAACATTTCTATTAAAAGTATGAATAAAGATGTGGGTGATTGGGTTGCTAAAGAAATTGGGAAGCCTATCACTCTCGATGTTCCAAAGAGTCTATTTTAAATGTGTAAACTGCTAATTCCTTTTATTATATTCTTTATGCTCATTCTATTTTATTTCCTAAGCTCATTGCTTTTCATTATTTATTTTATTATTCTATTCAATTCTTTTATAACTTCCAAATGAAGCCTAATTGAAAGCATTTTGGCAAAGTATATCCCCTCTTTCTTATATTAATTCTCATGAATTTTAGATACAATAGAAGGTTGTAGGCTTTTTTTCCCTTGATAAGTAGGAGGTTATAGATGAGCACTAGCATCCGAAGATGTAAAATAGTTTCTATTTTACATCTCTAAAACTCACTCTATCTATTTTACCATCTTATTTTACAACTAACTATAAATCCCAATTTCTAATTTTTCATACAACTTATTAAAATAATATAAACTACATAAATATATATATTTAAAAAAAAAAAAAAATCTCTCTCATCTCTTCCATCTCTCTATTTTGCTTAACAAATCTTCTCCACTCTTCCATACTCTTCCCACTGCTACCTGCCAACATCACCCACAAGGCCATAACCCATACCAAAAAAAAAAAAAAAAACAATTGAACCAGCCCTACAATCCCAGCAAAACACCAAGACCCACCACCATCCACACAGCAAACCACCAAGAACTACCCAAAAAACCCATATCAAACCCATAAACCTGGAGAAATCAACAAAATTTCCAGACACGACTGCCAAACACTCCAAGATCCATACCCACCACCGCTTCACATCCACCATAGCCACAGGAACACACATCAAAACCCCAAAATCCATTTTTGAAACAAATCCCAAAACCTGGAACAAAAATATTTTCTTTCTTAAACCCTCAACCCAAAAATCCCTAATCCTCAAACCCAAGCAAATCTAAAACAATAAAAAAGAAAAAAGGGAGCTTTCGGATCAAACAAAAAAATAAAAATAAAAAATAGAGAGGGAGAGAAGAAAGATCGGCGGCCACTAGGGTGGCTTTGTTGTTGTACACCATTGCTAGTAATGGTGGTCATGGGTTCAACCCCCATGGGCTGAGCTCAAGCAAAGAGAGAGAGAGAGATGGTGAGAATAGAGGGTGAAGAGAGAGGGAGATTCAATATCGTGAATCAGTGACAGTTGTGGTGTTATATGGCGGTGAATGAAGGGAGGCTTTGCTTTGAGAGCTTCAACCATAGAGCTCTGTGCATTTGCGAAGTCAGAGAAACAGAGGTTGAGAGAAAGAAGGAGACCAAATGTTTTTTGGAGAGAGAAAGAGTTGATCTTTTTAAGAGCATCTCTAGTAGATTAGACAAATTTGTGTACTATTTGGAGAATGAACAGTGACTTTTATCTTTTAGGTACCCACTTTTTCAAATACACTTTCCAACAGATTCTCTATCCCACTTTCTAACTCATTTAAATATTATTTCTTCATTCATTATTTATTCTTTTTTTAACAACTATACATCTTCCAACATTTTTTTTATTCAATACCTTATTATTATAATAGAAAAAAAAAAAAAAAACATTTGAAGAATGAACAGTAACCCATCAAACTTGATGAGTTACTGTTCATGAGCCAAAAAAAAATCCGAGTATAGAGAGTCCATTGGAGAATGAACAGTAGCCTATTTTGTGGGTTTACTCTCTAAAGTATAGATGATTTTGTATTTAGCTCTCTTGTTGGAGATGCTCTAATAGAATAAAATTTTTTCTTTTACCAACTAAGCTACAATAGGTTGTATATATCACAACCAACTGTTCACAGTTGCTTAAAAAAAAATAGAAATAGCAATTGGGATGAGGCTGATTATTTGTTGGTTGGATGATAAAATAGAAACTGGGGTTTTTTACACCCCGTTCTTATACTACAAAAAGTTTTTTAATTTATTTTGAACAATACTTTTTTTTAGAGATGAATAGCCGGCTTTTAGGATTTTTTTTTTCCTTTAAAAAACAGAATAAAACTAGCACAGCCAAGTGCCAAGAAACATGAATTTTGTAGATGTAATAATAATAAATCCATAACAAATCAAATAATACAATGTAAGAGAAAAGAAGAAAGAATTAAATAAATACATCAACACAATCCACTCTCAATTTCACGCAACACCATAAAAAATCGCTCCAACTCCTGTGCATCCAAAGAGCTTCTTCGGTTCAAAAAATTCAGGGTTTTAGCAAAGCAAGAAGAGAGAACAAAATAGATGACCCCAAAAAGGCAGTAGAGATGGGAAGAGAAAATGCGGCTCCAACGTCCATCGTTGGAGACAGCGCCGGAGCGAGCTTGCTGTCCTGAGCGGAGACCATCGTAGCAGCCGAGCTTACCACAATCACCAAAACCAACATCAAGGCCTTGGAAATGCTAAATTGTGCCATGGCTGAAGATAACAAAGGAATCGGAGAAAGCGAATAGGGTAGTATATAGAAGAGTTCCTGCTTTCGTTATTTGAAGTTGGAATTGTGAGAAGGAATGAGAAGGTGAGTGAGACTTTGAGAGAGGGACACTATATATAAGGCTTAACTGTGAGTTGTGTGGACCCAATGGGGGAGCTGTGACAGAGTGTGAAAAGGGTTGCAACGGCTATGAACAGCGCAAGCTTCAATTCAACTGTCAAGTGTGGGATGCGTTTGCGTGTGAAACTGTGAATTTTGAATTAGATTAGCGTAGTTGTTACTTTTGGTTTGGTCGGTGGGCGTGGCAGTTGGTCATACTAAAAAATACGTGTTGCCAGTGTGCTAATATATGTCGGTAGGTCCATCATCCATTAGAGAGAAAGGCCTAAAGGAAAAGCTGTTTTCAAAAACGAATCCAAAGACAACTAACCTATTAAGCCCCACACCGGTGCTTAATGTTGATAAGCATGACTGATGTCCCAATATTTTTTAGTTACCAAGGATTATCCCTCATTAATTTTTATTTTTATTCCAATTTTCCAACTATTTTCAAGTTTTATATGAAAATATTAACAGATACCTTATGAGCATTAATATTTAGAAAATATTTAAAAAACCTTTTTATAAAAACAGTAAAAAATAATTAATTTTTTTACAATTTTTTATATTTTCTATGAAATTTGTATTAAAACTTCCTAAAATGGTGTATCGCTGCAGAAAAGCATGGAAGATTTACTTCCATGAAGTCATATCACATCTTCTCCTGAAATTGAATTAGGGTTTATTTGATGTAGTAAATTTTAAAATAGGATCAAAATTTTAACAACTTGATCTTGAGAACTCCTTGATCGTTACCTTAACAACCACGAGAATCTTCAGAGAGTGGACTCTCTTACTTAATTAAGATTAAAATCCTATATTTGTGCTCCTATAAGGACTTGGAATATTCTTATTTTTCCTCTCCTTTGTTGCAACTGTGTATGTCAAATTAGAGAGGGATAAACTCTTCTCACACCCTTAAATGTGTCCTTTTATGCATGTAGTACAGTGCATAATGGATTAGCTATTAGGCCAAGTTATGTGGGCTTTAGTAGGGATGGCGAAAAGTACTCGACCCACAGGTACTCAACCCGACCTAACCCTAATGAGGTGGATTTTACCCGACCCATGAAATAGTAGGGTTGGGTTTGGGATTTTAAAATAAAACCCGAAGCAAGTTCGGGTTAGATATGGGTTTTAGTGATACTCGAACCCGACCCGGTTAGAACAAAATTATCAAAAACCCTTACTCTGTGTGTGTGTGTGTGTGTAGAGAGAGAGAAACACTTAGAAAAACCTTAATCTCTAACTCTCCTCTCATTCATAGCCGTCCCTCTACTTTGTCACTCTCACTCACTCAACCCCTCACCCACTCGACCACTCTCACTTACTCTCATGTCCCTCTACTCTATTGCTGCTCTATCACTATTATTTTTTATTTTTATATATTTTTTAAAATTTGGTTTCATTACATGAAATCTTTGGTTATTGTGAGAGATGAAATCTTTGGTTATTGTGAGATATCAGTGGCTGGCAACATGCATGTGTGGTGGTGGTTGAGAACTGACCGTGCAGTGGTGGTACAGTGGTGGATTATGTTGCTAGGTTTTTTGGGTTTCCAATCTATTGGTGGTTTTCTTTTTTTTCTTTTTTTGGGTGCAATGATTGGTGAAATTTGAGTGTTTAGATCTAGGTTTTCTTGGGTGTATCTTACTGGCTTTTATGGGTTCCGATCTGTTCAAATCAAGGTTTTTTTCTTTTTTGATAAAAAATCTGGGTTTTCTTGAGTGTTCATTTTTCCCTATTGTTTGGTTGCTGAGAAAATCAGATTAGGCAAACATAATTTTTTCCTTTTTTTGATTGGGCCACAGATTGGGCCCTAAAGTGGGTTGGATGGGGCCCGCAGGGTTCGATGGGGCGGTATTGGGGGTTAAAAAAATCCCGTTTATTAAATGGGGCAAGTGAAAAAAAGCCCGTTTATTAAAGCCCGGACCCATCCTAGGCTTTAGTAATGTGATTTGAGATGGGACCAAAAGGAAAATAAAGACACCAACTCCAATGAACCTTGAGACTCTTGTCAACTCAACCTAAAGTTAAACAATGAAACAAGAAAATCATATAAAGGAAGCAAAGAATATAGCACCCATTACAGCCCACAATACCACCACTATACATGAGAAACATGTACAAATAAATTACAAATTTTAATTTTAATCCTATTTAATTTTGAAGAGATAATTCAAGCCTTTTAGCATTTTGGACTCTTTTCATGATTGTATTCTTTTTCACCATTAAAACTCTTCTTAGCAAATTAAAATAGATAGAAATTATATAACGATCTTAAAATAATTAAAAAAGATGTATTATTCACATAGAATTATCAATATATACATGTCTATCATATATAATTAGAATTACAAATCAAGAGGATTTATCTTTCCATTAAATTTAAATAAATCTTTTTATGTACACGGCAATCTTATGCTTGCACATCCTTTGTAAGACCCTTATTACCAATCATATTTAAGCTTTTATAAAAGCATGACCTAAGTACAATTTTAAATGCTAAGGGCTTTGTTGCTAAATCGGCACCTTCCCATGTACAAGATGCTTAGGGGTTTAGGAAAAAAATGGTTTGAACTGCAGGGTTAGCAATATATTGTAACTATATATATATATATATATATATATATATATATATAAATGTACAATTTTAAACATAGAAAAGGAAAAAAAAAATATATATATATATATATATATATATATATATCAATGCATCCTCAATGGCCCAATGACCACTTATGATTTGAATTTTGAGGTCAATGTCATTTGAATTATCAATATTTACATGTCTATCATATATAATTAGAATTACAAATCAAAAGGATTTATCTTTCCATTAAATTTAAATAAATCTTTTTATGTACACGGCAATCTTATGCTTGCACATCCTTTTAATTTGTAAGACCCTTATTAACCAATCATATTTAAGCTTTTATAAAAGCATGACCTAAGTACAATTTTAAATGCTAAGGGCTTTGTTGCTAAATCGGCACCTTCCCATGTACAAGATATTTAGGGGTTTAGGAAAAAAATGGTTTGATCTGTAGGGTTAACAATATATTGTAACTATCTAAAAAAAAATGTACAATTTTAAACATAGAAAATAAAATATATATATATATCAATGCATCCTCAATGGCCCAATGACCACTTATGATTTGAATTTTGAGGTCAATGTCATTTATGGAATTTTCATTTGTATAAAATTATTATTACCCTTTAGTGCTAAATAGGTTGAAAAAATGAAAAACAATTATTGCTAAAGGGGGTGTTATACTGTTATACCAATTTTTTTATGATTTATGTTGATGATGTGATCATAATTTGAGATGATTTGCATGATATTAGGAGTTCAAATAGTATCTCAACCAGCCGTTTGAGCTAAAGGATCGCGGACCAGTTAGCTACTTCCTTGGACATGAGATCACAATATCGAAGGGAGAATTAAATCTCCACCCCTTCTCTCATCTCCTCTCCCCCAATCCAAAAATATTTTCCACAGCGGATTTCGTGAATCATCTGGCAGGACACAAAATAGTTGAATTGAATCTGCATCGATCTCCATCTCTCTGGAACCCTTGTACACAGCCATAGAAAACCCATAATAGATTGCCCAAAATTTTGCCATATCATTGTCTTCTCTTAATATATAAATATATATATATATATATATATATATATATTTGAATTTGAAATTATAATTGTTTTTAACTGGTAGATATGCCACAGTGTTCTAAGTTCTAACTAAAAAACATTCTTGCCACTAAAGGAAATCAAACTAGAGGACCAAACTTCCAACCTGAGTGCTAGAAGCTAGGAGGGTTATTTTTTCACATTAGCATCACATCCTGCTATGCAATATTATATTATGTTAGTTGCAAAACAAAGTTTGATAGACAATAACAACTGCGCGTTGCAATTCTAATAGAAATAGAGATTCTAACATAACATCTCAACTATATATTAATTATTATTTCAGAGACTCAAATCGCATAGTAAATATCTCAAACCATAATTTAGAAGTACAAAATAGTAACCAGTAGTTCAAACATTATCATCTCCAACTCAAACAAAACCATTCTTCCTTATCCAAAACAAGTGAGACACCTCAATCCCAAAACTTCAAATTCATTGCAGTAAAAAGGCAATTAGAGAGGTCAACATAGAAGAGCAGATCAATGCCACGGAAAACGACAAAGAATATCCAGCTCCAGCCTCCAAAGCCGGTAAAGGTTCAATATTTGGTAAAGGTGCAATATTGTCGAAATCCTGTGCCCTACTTTTCGTCACAAAACAGAATGACACAGACATTATGAGCATAAGAAAATGAACCGCAGATGAACTTAACTTTGCCATTCCTATACAAATTTTCAGTAAGATTTTGTTTGGGAAACTAGTGTGTTTTGTTTTGAGATTGTGCAAAGTGTAGGAGAACATGAATATATAGTGTCCATGTGGCATGTGAAACGTTCTTCAGTTTTTTTTTTTTTTTTTCGGGTACAAAGCAAAGGGAAGTGAAAACGTTTGCAATTACTGCCTCAGTTGTCAAAGCTACATAAGGGAAAGAGTGGCTTTTGCGACCTTATAAAGTCGAGAACCATCTAGGTTCTATTCTACTACGTATTATATAGCACAAGCGATTTTTCTAACTTCTACTACGGACCTGGAAGGCCATAAGTTTCGATTGTAGCAATAATCATATGTGTGACCTGGTATAACTGGTTCTGGTGCGATGTGCCTCACCCTAACTCGCTTTTAGCCAGCCGAAGCGCCGAGGCAGAGGTAATATTGAAATTCGTTTTAATATCAACGTGTTGGCACTTTGACGACGCACAAAGTTTGACGGTCCATTTCACATCAAATCAATATTAAATTACAAAATAATTAGAAATTGATGGCGGAGAAATTATAAAATGATATACGTGGCAGACGTGTTTGGTCCGGTAGGGTTAGTTTCAAATCGACTTTTTTTTTTTTTATTATGAGTTATGTCATCGAGTGACTTTAGGGTAATGGTTAACAATTCATTTTAGAAAAGTTTTTATATTACTTTTATGATAAATGAAAAAAAAATTTGTTAAAACATTAATTGTTTTTTTTTTTTTCCTGTAAATTTTTTTTTTAAAATAGATTATTAACCATTGTTTTAATGGCATCCGTTAGCATTATATATATATATATATATATATATATATATATATATATATATATAAAATTAAAAATAAAAACATGTATTTGCCACTTGATAAGTCACGTAACAAATTATTTTTGTGTAGAATGCATTAATTTAGATTCATCTATGTTAAAAAGAGCTTAGTAAAAAAAAAAAAAATTTGATATTTATTTATAATTAATAAAATATACAATCACAAAATTGCTAACCAAAATTATAATCATCCCAATTGATTTGAGTTAGACAATTTAGACGACTATGAGCCCTAATGAAACATTAGTTTGATATTAGTTTCCAAAACATTTTATCATCTTATCAATGGACACAAGCCTAGAACTCTCTTTTGAAAGTTCGGATTTATGTTAAAACACAAGAACTTGTTTAGACACCTAATTAAAAAATATAGCTAGATTGTTTTTACTTTTACTTAATCAAAGTACGGAACAAGAGTAAATGTGCGCAATGAACTGATACTACTCTAATGCATAAACAAGAATAACAAACAATAAAAGTAAAGCACAAGAGTAAGGGAAGAGAGATGCAAATACAAGATAACACCAAGACATAATATCAAAGAGGAAACCGAAGAACTCGATGAAAAACCTCTCCGCGACTCTCCAAGTTGAAATCAGTCCACTAGAGAATAAAGTTGGAGTACACGAATAACAAAAGACCCTCCAAACATAGTCTACCCCATATACTTGAGCCCTCCAAACTCCTGCTACCAACAGACTTCTTGGAGTCATGTCTTCTCTAACTTTTCGGATCTCGCAATACGCTCGATTGCATCCGCCAAGCCTTACCAGTTTCTTTTGGCAAATCCCCAAAGCTTCCCAAACTCCAAAACACTCTCTACACTTTGAAAATATGTGAGTTGTGTTTGGATACAAATCTCCTCTTAAGGTATGACGATGGGAGAGGGAATGAGAAGAGGCTATAATAATTTCTCACTAAGGATGAGTAGCTCTTTCTCTAAAAGATGGGGTGTGTTGTGTTATAGAAAACCTATCTAGGATTTTTCTCTTTGAATGGCATCTCATACTTTTGTGGGTAATGAGGGTATATATAGTATGGGTGAAGGGTAAGAAAGTCACTCTTAAAAAACCTTCAGGCAAAATGTTTCGCGAGTATTTCATAGGAAGGCCTTACCTGCAAGATACTTGCGAAACTAACAACCTGGCATGACTCTTCAACTTCCAATCATGTGCTTCTCAAGTGCCCTTTTCGCGGGAACCCTTCTCGCGAGATACTCGGGAAACTGCACTGATTCTTAATTTTATACTCGATTCTTCACCAACTTAATACTAAACCCAAAACAATAAAATCCCACAAAATACAAGGAACAAAATTAAAGCAAATACAACACTTTTTGTCATGGAATAAAGCCAATATAAAATATAGTTGGAAATCACAACTTTACATCTTTAATACATATTAATGCTGTCCTTTTATGGGTATTAAAAGAAGTGTTGATTTACATAGAAAAGAGTCCTAATTAGGCTAATTTACAAAGGGAATTTTTTTTTCCCACATGTTACTGATATGGACATTTGTTATAATGATTTTGTAAGGTATATTTGGAGGATTCAGATATTCTAGATTTTCTAGGGTATTTTACCAATAGATTTTCTTAAATCCTAATCACTCTTTTATGATTTAAGTGTCTAAATTTTGCTATGTCAATATTTCACTAACAGTACTCTTAAAATAATAAAATAATGTTACAAAAAATACAATTAAGATTATTGTTAGTATAATGCTGACATGGCAAAATCTGGACTATTAAATCATTAAAGAATGGTTTTTGGGTCTTTGTATCAATTTTTTTTAATAAAACAATTCTAAAATCTGATAAGGTCCAAATGAATCTTAACAACTAAACCAGTAGTATATTTTTTCTTCCTTCTCAAATTCTAGAGGGGGGGTGGGGGGGGGCTTCACTTATTTGCGAGAATTCTAAAATGTTAACTTTCTTCTTCACAATCAACATTAATGACATTTCAAGGTCTAATTTTTTTTTTTAATTAAAAAAAAAGGGTTATAAGTTAACTTGTTTTTACTTTGGGTTGAAAATTTCGGGTTCGAAGTGGATATTTTTCCTTTTAGTTTAGTCCAATTTTTCCATGTCTAATGATAAGAACTAGGGCTGTCCAGACCCGACCGGAGCCCGACAACCCGGCCAAACCGCCCAACGACAACCCGATTCCAGCCCGAACCGAAGGTCCTGTCGGTCGGCGACGGGTTTCCGTTCTCAAAAACCGACACCGGCAAGTCGAGTGGCGGGTTTGCATCTCCAAAACCTAAACAACCCGAACCCGACCGGAGCTACAAAAAAATCCAGCCAAATCCTGCAAAAACATGCTAGATCCGGTGAGATCTCGACCAGATCTAGCAAGATCTTGACCAAATCCGGCTATATCTGGTGGGATTTAGCCAGATCCGGCCAAACCCAACAATTTCTAGCAAAAAAAAAAAATGCAAATTTCAGAAGAAAAAAAAGTCCAGTTTCTAGCGAGAATTTTCCAAGTTCCGGTAAGAATTTCCAATTTCCGGCGAAAGTTCCAGATTCCGGCGACGCTTTTTTTCATATTTCGATGCCTTTTTTAATTCTGGCAACTGATCCGACCCAATCGACGCTAACCATCACAGAAAACCGAACTGACCGATTTTTCCGACGGTCGGTTTCGGGTTACTCCGCCCCTCCACCCGACGCCGGCGGGTCGAGTTCGGGTTGGGTTGAAAACCGACCCAGCCCGACCCATGGACAGCCCTAATAAGAACCACACCAAGGCCTTCGACTAAGGGCAAATGATGGATATTTGGACACTCAAAAGAAAGTTTGGTGGAAGAGTCGTAAATATAAATTTTAATAAGTTAGTAACAATATATTCCCTAACTTTTATAGCCTTAGGTCGGTGGAGGGGAAATGAAGACAAGTCATTTTCCTAAAGGTCAGGATCACCAATTTGTCTAATAACATTTAATGCTCGACCTCTAATAAGTAAAATGTTTTCAAATGTAAAATATTTTCAAGTGTTTAGTGTGATATGTAAAATCTTCCAAGTATAAACCACCAAAATTTGTGGCTTCAACTAGATTACTAGCTCTGATTGTCAGATCTAATGGTCCTATGGTGGAAGCTGGTTGTGACATGACTAGAGTCTCTGGCCACCAAATGGGGAGGAAAAGAAGGGGGGGAGCTACTATTTGTTTTTGTAAAATATTTTACCAAAAGTCTTGAAGGTAAAATGTTCTACAACATTTTACAAAGGATTTTATGGTCAACGAAAAACACTTTCAGGTTTGACTAAATTTTACAATGAAACAAACATGGTAAAATGATAAAAACGTTTTTCGTAAAACATTTTACATTGAAAAGAATGGAGCATAAATGTCATTGAAGATTGAAAGATGCTCCAAAGGCTTTCTAGGGGAAGACTCCTAAAGCTTCCCGTAGAAGACTTAACTTTGGAATGAAAAGCATGACCTAACTTCAAAGATCAACTAAGGCTAACTCCCCCAAGCTTGTCTTGCTATTGGCTGGAAGTTCGAGCATAGAATGTTCTTGACCCCTTCAATTGCCCTCTAGCTTTTGATCCCTTGAACTATTGTGAGGGGATTAGGAGCTAACAATGCTTGGTTCATTCGTTTAATGGTTGAAAGCCAAAGGTTTGCCTTGATTTCTATGATGATAGCTATGGGGTGCTAGAAGAGATATCTGATCACCTTAAGTTGTGCATAACTCAAGGGATCCTATATCTACAGTGGTCACCTCGATTATTTCATGTAATCATGGCAAGGACACCCGTTCATTATCCAAATAACAAGTGAACTTTTTACCCATAAATAACTCATCTTTCTCACATTTCACTTTCACTCATCCATAGTTCCTAGAACTATTTGTTGCTTTCCTCCCATCTTCTCCTCATATGTTTTATCACTCTCCAGGTGTCTGTAAGTTTTCTCTTCCCTCTAAATTTCCTCTCTTTGCTTCATTTTGATCCTTATGTTTCTCATTCCTTTTAAGTCGGGATGTTATTTTTGCTCAGTGTTCATGGGTTAGTTAGCTAGATTATTAAACTTGGATTGGAACAGTGGCGGTTCTAGGAATTTTTTTTAGAGTTGTCACTAAAAAATTTAAATTATACAAAATGTAATTATGTGATAACTTCAATATTTGCTACAAATGTGAGTCGAGTCACTAAAGAGAGTAAATTTGTTGTGACTTCAAAGCTAAAAGAAATATAACTGGCATCACCATCAAAGAGAACTGATAACCACAATATTTTTCTTGGTACCAATTTTTACGGAAAAAATGAAATTAGAGATTATTTTTATTGAATAGGTTGAAGGAACTACAAATTTGAATGTTTAGTGATTTTTATCTTTTTGTTTTATAGTAGGCTTTTTGTTGAATAATTAGTTCACTTGTTGTTATTTGGTCTTACCTTGTTTTTGTTTGGTTTATGTTTGTTGTTATTTGGGCTAATATTTATTGTTGTTATTTAATTTTTTTTTAATTTATAAAAGAGATTAAGGATTATGTTTGGGGGGCAGAATTAATTTTGGAGTAATATTATGTCCACAATATTTTTACAATAAATCTTATGTAAAAAACTGTTATTGGTGGATAAAAAAATAATATCAATATTGAGCCCAAATTAAAATGAGTAACAACTTACCACATTGAATTTATTGTGAAAATATTGTGAATGTAGCATTATTTTTATTTTTGTTGAACCCAACTTTTTGTAATTCTTAAATTAGGGTGTTCAACATTTTTATTAGGGTGGTCACAATAGGTTAGTTTAACATATGATTTTTTTTTTTTTTTTTTTTTTGGACAAGTGTATATATGCCATTTTTTGCAAGCCAAGGTGGTCACCAGTGGATAGGAAGATCTTTATCTTTAGAAAATTGACATGGGAAGTTGTGTTTCCTATGATTTCCATGGTGGAAGGGGAATTAGATTCCCTTCTTCTCTTATTAGTAGAAAGTAAGTCTGATACCACAACTATTTTCACAATTTTGCCACAATTTGTCCATGTGGCTATTTGTAAGTGGTAGAATTGTGGACCTATCATTTTTTTCCTACCACTTACAACTTGCCACGAAAACAAGTTGTGATTAAAGTTGTAAAAATTGTTATAATTGTAGACTTACTCAATAGCAAAGTTTCTTCGAAAGCACCACACGTGCTCATCATAGTGTTCTTTCAATGCCATTTGGATAGTCATAGGTAATGCAAAACTGAAAAGGCACCTATAGGTTTCTACATCACTGTCCATGATATCATATAGACCTAACTCTTGCTAATGATCGGGAAGTGGTGTGTGCTACTTAAAGGCCTAAAAGATGGAAATGACCTTTGTGAATGGCATTTCCGACTCAAGTAGTTTTAGGATTACAAATTATTTCATAACTTTTTTTGTTACAACGTTGAGTGGCAGATTGAGAGTAGTTAACTATCATTTTCATATAGACCCACAAATTTTTTTCCACCAATCACATTCTACCACGTCATAATTATTGTAAAAAGTTGTAAAAAATTTTATGGTGCTAGAGTTTTTCTTTGGACCCCAATAAGGCTTATGACAAGGACTACGTTGTTATGTCTAGGAATCAGGTCCTAGAAGGATGAGCGTCTCCGTTTGAGAGGGAAAGCTAGGCATGGGACCCACTTCAGAATAAAATAATTTTTGGGTAAGATTAGTAGATTAAAATAACTTACTTCAAAGTTAAAGGATTAAAATAATTTTTAAGCAAAGTTAACTAGTGTAAATTGCATTTTTGCCAAACAAGAAATAATATCAGTGCACACAAATAAGTATCAAAATTTACATGGTTCACTCTAACTTGGGTTACATCTACAGAGTTGGTGACTTCAAAATGAATTAAAATGATAATCAACATATGAAAAATGCTAAAGTTATAAACTTTTTTACAAATTGTTAATGTGGTTAGTGATTATTAGTAAATAAAATGTAGTGTTAGTGATGAGCTCAGATAACAACTGGTAATAATTTACCACAATAATAGTTTATGAAAATGTTATAAAATAATTTGTGACTTTTTATTAGCATACATATCCATGCTTTTGTAAATTACATTAGTTTAAATAATTGTATGGACACCAAATGTACTCCTCAAAATCTTGCTAGCGGAGCCCTCCACCAGCATAACCTACAAAGTAAATCAGGCTATAGACATATCCCATCATGCTTTGCATGGTGTTTTAGATGTTTTTTCTTTTAAAAAAATTAAAAAAGCAACGTGAAAGCCTCAAAGCCTTCAAAAAATGTGTTCTGATTTATTTTTTTGCAAATGAAAATAGCTTATAAAAACTCTAATCAATCAGGTCTACATGTCACAACTCACATAGACTCGTCAACCACTATTTTCTTTTTTAAAAAATGAAGAAAAAGTAATAAAAAAAAAATAAAAAATAAAAAATAAAACAACGAAGAAGAAGTAGAAAGAAACTTAAAGTGAGACAATATAATAAGTGTGAGTTTGGCATGTGACGAGTAGCATATAAATGGTTGTCCATTACCTGCAAACCGTCCACCTCAGTGACGAGTAAGGGTATGGATGAGTGTAAGTGCATTAATTCTAGGCAGCAATCAATGACCGAGTAAAGAATAGCACAAAACCGTTACCATCGTCCAATAATACAGAATTAAGGGCTGGTACGAATAGAAAACGTTGGAGTTAATTTACAATGCATTGATTACCCAACTGCAACATAACAGCATATTGAGTATTAACTCAGCCTAGGGCTATATAAAGCCAAGGAAAACAAGTAAAAGGACATGAACACACAATTACTACAAAAATTATAGTTTTTCCAGAGAGAATAAGCTAACTTAAGCATCAGAGGGTCCTTGGCAGGCCCCAAACCGGTGCCCTTATCTATTGAGTGCTTTCTCTGATACAAGTTTTACAAGTCGTCCATCATACTGACGAGACAAATTCTCGCTTCATTAGTTTGGCACCTATGGGGAAAATTTTGACAATAAGCCGTTGAATTCTCTATTGACTAAGTTCCTCAAGACCGATGGACTCAACTTCGACCCCACCACCAAATCCAGTGGTAATGGCCCAATAGATTCAAGCACTCACAGCTAACGTGCAAGATTTGATGAAACAGAATGAAGAGTTGAAGCAAAAGGTGCACCCTAGGACTCCGACTATGTCACAGTCTCGATGCAATCACAATGACAACAATGACGAGGCCTATAGTCCAAAGAATAACAAAAGGGATACTTCAGAACATACCACGCAGTCAACTCGTGGTAGTGACTAAATGATGAAAAACATGAGAAAGGAGTTGGACGAGGTCAAGAATGCCATGAAGGGGAAGACAGCAATAAACCTGGATGGCATGATAAAGAGGACTGACTCACCCTTCACAACTAGTGTTCTGGAGTGCCCATTGCCTCCCAAACTCCGTCTCCCTCAACTGGAGGTCTACGATGGTACTAAAGACCCTCTGGACCACATAGAAGCATTCAAAACAATTCTAAGCCTCCAGCAGACCTTAGATGAAGTTATTTGCAGGACATTCCTAGCAACCCTTAGGGGAGCAGCATGGGTATGGTTCAGTAAACTACCTGCAGCGTCCATTGCAAACTTTGACCAACTGAGTGACTCTTTCGTCTGTCACTTCATTAGAGGCCAACGCCATAAGAGGCCTACCTCATATCTACTAACTGTGAAACAATAGGAAGGAGAGACCTGAGGGAATATGTGAAGCGATTCAACAAAGCAATCCTAGAAATTGATGAGGCGAGTAGGTGATAATGACGACCTTCCAGGCTAGGTTGATCAACCCTGCCCTTGTTTTCTCCTTAGGGAAAAATCCTTCGACCTTGATGACGGATTTGTTGTTTAAAGCGCAAAAATACATGAATGGGGAAGACGTGCAGACTGCAAAGGGACTAATGGGTAAACGAAAGAAAGACAAAATCACAGAGTTCCAAAGCAAAAAGAAGGAGCGCAAAGATAATCTTACGGAAGCTAAGACTGGCAAAAGTAGTTTGGAGGCACCATTAAAGAAGAAGTTGAATTTCACCCATTTGATAATGCTTGTGGACAAGATCCTCATGCAGATAAAGGATGACCCTGCCTTGAAATGGCCTAAACCATTGAGCTCATCCTCAAAGCAAAGAGTTTCGAAGAATTACTATCGCTTCCATAAGGACCATGGTCATTATACAGACGAATGCTAGGATTTGAAAGAACAGATAGATGAGTTGATCCAAAGGGGGAAGCTCCAAAAGTTTGTTAAAAAAGACTATCAAGTTTGTTAGCGAACAGAGGAGAAACCCACTGACGACCAAAGAAAGGAAGCTCGAGATAATCTCAAACCCATCGTGGGAGAGATTAGGACGATCAATGGGGGACCAATCATTGGAGGATCATACAAGCCCTTGAGGAAAGCGGTTCAGAGGCAGATGAACAGCGTCCATGTCAATCACCCAATGGCAAAACATCGTCACACTAGGAATGATGACATTGTCTTCTCCGAGCAAGATATGAAGGGGATCAAGTAGCCCCATGATGACCCTCTAGTCATTATGCTACCCATTGAAGGGTTCAACACCCGAAGAGTGTTGGTGGATAATGGAAGCTCGGCAGATGTAATGTACATGACGGCTTTCCAGCAGATGAAGTTGGACCCAATATGCCTTAAACCCTTCGAATCTCCGTTAGTCAGCTTTAGTAGAGACAGTGTTTATCTGAAGGGCATAATTTCATTACAGATTATAGCAGGGACCTACCCCTTAATCGCCTTAAGGCAGTGACTTCCACATATTTCCTGAAGGTGAAATTCCCAACCCCTCATGGAACTAGAAAAATCACAAGGGACCAACTTTTGGCTCGAGAATGTTACCAAGTAGTCCTAGCGTCTAAGGAAAATCACACTTGGATGGTAGAAGAAGAAATGCCCAAACCCATGGAGGAAGCGGAAAATGTTGTGCTAGTGGAATGAGACCTATCCAAAACCACCAAGGTAGGAAAAAAGCTTTAACAGAATTTGAAGGACGAATTGGTGAAGTTTTTAAAAAAGAACTTGGATGCCTTTACATGGAGCCATGAGGACATGTCGGGGATCGACAAACGAGTGATAGAGCACAGTCTTAACGTTGACCCAACAAAAAAGCCTTTCCAACAAAAGAGACGAGTATTTGCTCCAGAGCGGAACAAAGCAATCATGGAAGAGGTGGAAAAACTTTTAACTGCTGGATTCATTAGAGAAGTCTACTATCCAAAATGGCTTGCAAATGTGGTTATGGTAAAGAAGTCCAATGGAAAGTGGAGAATGTGTGTGGACTTTACTGATTTGAAAAATGCATGTCCCAAAGACAGTTTTCCCCATCCCAGAATTGACCAGCTTATTGATTCAACGACTGGCCATGAACTACTAACCTTCATGGATGATTTTTCAGGTTATAACCAAATCCTAATGAAGGAAGAAGATAAGGAAAAAATTGCATTCATCACTAGCCAAGGCTTATATTGCTACAAAGTCATGCCATTCTGACTGAAGAACGTAGGAGCCACCTATCAAATATTGGTGAATCAGATGTTCACCAAGCAAATAGGGAGGAATATGGAAGCCTATGTAGAAGATATGCTCGTAAAAAGCAAGGAAGCTAAAACCCATCTTGCAGACCTTCAAGAGGCATTCGATACTTTGAAAAGGTATAAGATGAAGTTTAACCCTATGAAGTGCCTTTTTGGAGTCTCATCAGGAAAATTCCTAGGCTTCATGGTATCTCAGTAAGGAATTAAGGGGAACTTAGAGAAGGTCAAAGCCATACTTGACATGGTTTCTCCCAAGACAGTCAAGGAGGTGCAAAGACTGATGGGGCGAGTAGCAGCATTAAACCGGTTTGTCCCGAAAGCCATTGACAAGTGTCTTCCTTTCTTTAAAGTTCTTAAACAGGCTTTTTAATGGATGGACGAGTGTGAGGCAGCCTTTCAGAGCCTCAAGGAGTATCTGGCCAAGCCTCCATTACTAAGCCCATCAGTTGAAGGAGAAGATCTATTTTTATACTTGGCTGTATCACCAACAGCTGTCAATTTCGCTTTGATCTGCAAGGAATCCAAGATACAAAGGCTAGTGTATTATACTAGTCAAGCTTTTTAGGGTGCCAAAGCAAAGTATCCACACATGGAAAAGATGGCCTTTTCATTAATCATGACTTCGAAAAAGCTTCGTATATACTTCCAGGCTTATACCATTGTAGTTATGACAAACCAGCCAATTTGAAAAGCAATGAGCAAACCAGATGCTGCAGGTCGTATGGTCCAATGGGCAGTTAAGCTAAGCCAGTTTGACATTGAGTACAAGCCAAGAACAACAGTCAAAGCGCAAGCTTTAACAGATTTCATTGCAGAATTCACTAATCCAAACCATAATCAAGAAGCAAAGTATTGGACAATTTGCACAGATGGCTCGTTTGTAATAGGACTCGGAGGCATCGGTGTCATAATGACGTCACCAGAGAATAACATCCTTCAATATGGGGTTCAGCTCCAGTTTCTAACAACAACCAATGAGGCAGAGTATGAAGCAATCCTTGCTAGCTTAAGGGTTGCTAAAGCCTTGTGAGTCAAGAATTTGAGACTAAGGTCTGATTCTAAGCTGATTGTTTAGCAAAATAACTAATGAATATAAAGTAAAGGAGGAAAGAATGAAGAAATACCTACATTGGATAAGTCATCTCATTGAAGAGTTTGACAACGTTAAACTCGAGCTAATCCCAAGGGAAGAAAACTTATCTGCCGACAAAGTTGCTAGAATTTCCTTAACCAAAGATGCTTTAGCAATGGAAGGCTTACTCATGGAGGTTCAGAAAATCTCCAATATTGACGGACTACAGGCCATTCAGCAACCAAGTAACTGGATGGAACCAATTATATCCTATATTAGAGATGGCCAACTCCCATCTGACCTATCAGAGGCAAAGAAGGTCAGAATCCAAGTAGCAAGATTCACTGTTTTGAATGGAAAACTTTACAAAAGAGGATTCTCGATGCCATACCTAAAGTGCTTGACCCCTGATGAAACGACATATGTGCTACGAGAAATACATGAAGGTGTCTGTGGTAACCATTCTGGACTTCGATCTCTGGTGGGAAAGACAATTAGGGCAGGCGACTTTTGGCCAACTATGTAAAAGGATGTAGCTGAACTTGTGAAGAAATGTGATAAATGTCAATGGTTCAACAACATGCAGCGTATAACTGGGGAATTACTGATGAGCATATCCTCACCCTAGCCATTTTCTACATAGGGAATAGACATCGTTAGCCCATTCCCTTTGGGAAAAAAGGCAAATGAAGTTTCTGCTCGTAGCCATTGACTACTTCAACAAATGGGTCGAAGCAGAACCACTAGTAGTAATCATCGAAGACAAGATATAGACCTTCGTTTGGAAAAACATCGTATGTTGGTTTAGGATCCCTAAGACAATCATATCTGAAAATGGTCGTCAGTTTGATAGTCGAAAATTCAAGGAGTTTTGCGCAAAGCTAGGGATACAAAATCATTATTCGTCACTTGGGCATCCACAAGCTAATGGGCAAATAGAAGTAACAAATCATACTTTGCTTAAACTCATCAAAGCAAAACTTGAGGGGGCAAAGGGTGTATGGCCTGAAGAGTGACCTGGGGTATTATGGGCTTATAGGACAACGACGAGAACACCAACAGAAGAAACTCCATTCAAGTTGGCCTTCGGCACTAAAGCAATTATTCTAGCCGAGATAGGAGACTCCGGTCTTAGGCAAGCTCATTATGATGAAGGTACAAATAATGATGAATTGAGGCTCAGCTTGGATTGTTTGGCTGGAGTCAAAGATGAGGCAGCCTTGAGAATGGCTCGGTACCAACAAAAAATGCAGAACTACTACAATCAGAGGATAAAACTCAGAAGATTCAACCCTGACAACATGGTGCTATGAAAAGTCTCCCAAGCTACTAGATCCAGCACAAGGGAAGTTAGGGCCTACTTGGGAAGGTCCATACAAGGTCGTCCGTTACTTCAGACGAGGAAGCTATTATTTGAAGGATTTGGAAGGCAATCCACTTCCTCGTCCTTGGAAAGTGGAACATCTCAAAAAGTACTATCAGTAAAAGCTATTGCCTGGTCTAATAAGCTTTGTTTGTAAGAGCACCTCGCCTGACGACACATCAGATAAGCGAGATTTAATTGTTTTTTCTAAGTATTTCTTTTCCTTCAAGTATTTTGATAAAGCTATTTTCAGTTTGCTGTTTCCTTGTAATTCCCACGTATATGAGGAATGCATGAAATAATAAAGCTTGTTCAACCATTCCTTTTTTTCAGTAAAGTTTGACAGAGTGTCAAAGCTAAGTTCAATGACAAAAATGAAGTATCTGAAATCTAGCAACTAGTTCAAATCACAAACGTGATAAGAACACGAATGGTAAAAGCTCGAATGACGAGTGAAAATCATAAGTGTGGTAAAAACTCAAAAAAAGAGTCAAAATCACAAAATATGGTAAAAACTCAAAATGACGAGTTAAAATCATAAATGTGGTAAAAATTCACAAGATGAGTTGAAATCACAAGTAAAATCATAAATGTGGTAAAAAAAAACTCACAAGATGAGTTAAATCATGACATATGGTAAAAACTGAAAATGACGAGTTAAAAATCATAAACTTGGTAAAAACTCGCAAGGTGAGTTAATATCACAAAATAGTGTAAAAATCATAAGCGTGGTAATGACTCTAGCGATGAGTTGAAATTACAGAACATGGTGCAAACTCAAATGACAAGTTAAATCCTTAAGCAGGGTAATAAAAGAGCAAGCATAAATCATAAGCAGAAGAACTTCAAAGATCAAAACAAGATAAATGCATTGTTTCTAAGCCTCAAAACAGGAGGCACCCATTGTTTCTAAAATTAAAAGCCTCAAAACAGGAGGCATCCATTGTCTATAAACTGGAACAAAAAAAAAAAAGTTACTTAAATTTTTACTTCAAGGAGCACTAACGATCTCCTCAACATGGCTCGCCTCTATCTAAGCCTCGTTAGTAGCTCCTCTTGTAGCAGCATCTTCACCTTCAACAACATCAGTAGCTTCAGCAATAGTCTCACCTTCCTTCTCATTAGCCTCGTCTGCAAGGATCTTAGTATCAATAGCTTCAAAGTCCAAATTTGCAAAATCAGCTACATGGCCATGGTGCTTCATCATCCACCAACGAAGAAGCTTGAAGCCCTTGAAGTACTGCTTAAACTGCATGTCGGAGAAGTGATCAGACTCCAGGAACTTGGCAATCACCTTCTCACATTCTTCGTTCGTTCTCAGGAAGGCAGCATGAACTTCCTCGCCTTTTCGGATGACGAGCTTTTTCTCAACCTTCAGTGCTTCCTTTAGTTCTTTCACCTTCTCCTTGGCCTTGGTCGACTAGTCCATAGCTTTAATTAGATTCTTCCTTAACCTTGAGCTTTCGGCCTCAACAAAGTCAACCTTGGAGTTGGCCACCACTACCTTCTCCTTGCTACTCAAGTAGTCTGTCGTTAAACGAAGGGACTCACCAAGAACTTGAAAAAGTAAAAAGGGTTAGTAATTTTTAACAAGTGTAACTACTTAACGAGTAATGAAGAAACGTTGAGTAAAATACCTGCATTAGTTTTTGAATATGACAGCTGACTAGTTCATGAGAAGGGATGGACGAGAAACCCTTAAGCTTGTCATCAGTGATGACATTATGAGCACGTCCAAGGGCAGAAGCAAGGTCGTACCAAACCCTCTTGCCAACCTTGGCCTTCCCTTTAGAGCATGTGGTCGGAAGGCTGAAGGTCATCATCTTGAGAGAAGGTGTGGGAGAAGAAAGGGTACCAAAAAGTGACTAGAGGGCAGGAGTCTCGTCCTTCCCTTCATCCAGCTTGTGTTTCTTTGATCTAGGGGTAATGTGAGATAGGGGTTCATTCTTCAAGCTCTTAATGCGGGCATACTTGTCTTTGCTATACCTAGTAGCCATTTCTGCAAGAAAAAGGTTAGTAAGGTGAAAATCTATAAGGTAAGATAAGAAAAGATGAAGGATTAAAAACCCACTCTTCTCTTCTTGGGCAATTTTCTTCAAAATGTATGCAGAAGGCTTGGGTCCAAGACAACACTCCTACAGAGGACGAGGATCAACCAGCTCGTCGAAATTGTCAACTGTGAAGGCAAACTTAAAGGCAGCCTTAATTCATCCTTGGTAGTGCTCCCCCAACAAAAGACGATAAAAAAAAGGGCAAAAGAGAGATCAGAAAAGCAGTAAACTTAAAACAACCTATTTGATGAAGAGAAAAAGAGAGACGCACCAAGAAAAGGGATTTCCCATTTTCGTAGCAACCATGGGACCTCACCCCACAGGTCATCAGACATGGTTTCCCATCCAAATCTAGAAATGAAGAAATATCGCGACTTTCAATCACAAAAGGAAGTAGGGAAGCTACGGACGATTCTAGACTCCCTATTCCAAGGCAAAAGTTCAAAATACCCATAATGGGTGGAAGGCTGCAAACGGTATAGATAAAGAAACTCATTCAGAGTAATCGTGTCCCCATCATGGACAGACACCCAAATCGACATACAACCAATGATCGTCCTCCATGTGTTAGGGACGAGTTGACCAGGTGTAACATTCAGAGCAAAAAGGAGTTGCATAATAAAGGGATGAACTGGAAAACGAAGGCCATATGAAAAAGTAGCTTCGTAAAAACTCACCTCGTCATGGGCAAAGGTGCATGCTTTCTCAGGGAATTGAAACCTCTTACGGATAGATTTCAAATGTCTCGACTCTAAAAAGCAAGACTCAGAGAAAGCATGAAAGGGGATTGAAGACGAAGGAACTTTTGAAGAAGAGGAGGGTTTTGAAGACAGTAGAGGTTTTGACACTACGATTTCAAAATCTTTATCAAAGGACTCACCACTTGACGACAAACCAGTTTCTAACTCACTGTACCTAACGTCACTGTCTCTGTACTCCATGGCAGTCATCTTTAGATGGTGGGCAATTAGAAAACGACGAAGCAAAGGGTAAAGGCTAACCAAAACAGGCCTAAAAAGAAACACAATCTTGAGGAACAAATAAACCTACGTGGGGACGGTGTCCACTAGAAGACTTAAGAAACACTCCTAACCTAGCGAAGAAGAACGAAATAGAGGGAGTTTCCTTCTTAATGAAATCAAAATCAACCATTAAGGAAGGAAAAGGAGTCTTACCGTACAGAAGGTCCAGGAACTCTCTTTTAGTTTCAAACTCCAAGCTTAGTGTATAACGAAGAAGAAGAAGAAGAAGAATATGAGAAGGCTTTTTGATAAAAAAAGGAAATGAATTCAATACGCGGGAAACTCAAGGAAAACACACATGTGCAGCCAACACAAACTTGGAACGTGGCAATCAGCTGACGAAAATGTCGCCCCACAATAGATATGACAAGATGAGAATCTCGGGGCACGAACAAAACGATCCGCTTAAGACGAACTTTCCATATTCCTTAGCTCGTCCAAACAATAGACAACAAATGAATAAGGGGGCAACTGACGAGTAGCATATAAATGGTCGTCCATTACTTGCAAACCATCCACCTTAGTGACGAGTAAGAGTATGGACGAGAGTAAGTGCATTAATTCCAGGCAGCAATCAATGACCGAGTAATGAATAGCACAAAACCGTTACCATTGTTCAATAATATAGAATTAAGGGCCGGTTACGAACAACAAACGTTGGAGTCAATTTGCAATCATTAAGTATTGATTACCTAGCTACAACATAACGGCATACTGAGTATTAACTCAGCCTAGGGCTATATAAAGCCAAGAAAAATAGGTAAAAGGACATGAACACACAACTACTACAAAAATTATAGTTTTTCTAGAAAGAATAAGCTAACTTAAGCATCGGAGGGTTCTTGGCAAGCCCTAAACCAGTGTCCTTATCTATTGAGTGCTTTCTGTGATACAGGTTTTACAAGTCGTCCATCATACTGACGAGGGGCATGCTGACGAGGCAAATTCCTTCTTCATCAGCATGGATTATTTTTGCCAATTTATTTTACTATTCAGCTTATTTTTGCTACTATTCGTGTATTCCACCGCACTTTTTAGTATTATTTATGGGTTTCATTGTACTATTTCAGCTAATTTTTACCTTTATCTACATTATTTTTAACAAAAAAATTTTAATTTCAGCAAAATAACCAAATCAAATGAACACTAAATGTAGGAATATTTGGAAACACATATTAAATAAATTCAATCAGTTTAGTCCGCTTATGTCTGGTGTATATGTACAATCACAATCATCAATTATGTCTTAGTGGGACAAAACAAAACACAGATTGTAACAAGTGACAATTAATATGACATTCGTGTAATCATGCCAAAAGTTATCACTCATCATTCATTACAAACCATTATTTTATGTCAATTCATACTGTTCTCATGGAAGTTGGGGAAAAGAATTTTGTGCATAGTTACCAAAGATGCTATGGGGACACAATCGGCAAAAATAGTCAAATAGCATATTTTTGCAAATTATGTTACAATTTATTACTATTTCAAAAATATTTAGGAATTTGTCACTTTTTGCGTACTTGAGTTTGGTGAAATCATGTTTTTCATGGTATTCAAGTTCATGAAATTTGAGTACCATAGAAAAATTTTGAAAATTTTTTATATAAATAATTTTCCGGCAAATTTGAAGTATATTTTTTCAAAAAACTCGAGTTTTTGGAACTCGAGTTTCATGGCAAACTCGAGTTTCAAAAATGTGATAGATTTCTAAATATTTCCAATATAGTGGTAGATTGATAATTTTGTTGCTAAATAGTGGTAATGGGCCATTTTTGGCCGACACCATAAGTGGTTATAAAGTTGATTTTTTTTTTTTTTTTTTAAGAACAGCAGCTCTTATCCAAAAAAGAGAGAGAGAGAGAGAGAGAGAGAGAGAGAGAGAGAACAGCAGCTTGGATTTTGTCTGTTCATCTCTTGTGGTAAGTAAATCAAACTATTACATGGTCATAGAGGGGAAAGGATTTATACTTTGTAAACCACATTTTGAAGTTAGTATACAGTTTGAAACTAATGTAATCTAGACCACCTAATGATATTTCTTAATTTGCAAGATCGAATGGTTGATTCAATGGGCATAATTTAGTAGTAGAATTATTATATTTAGTTTTTTTTTTTTTTTTGGCTCATGTAGTTGTGATGTAATTGTCGATTGATTCAAACAAAAAGGAGCCATAAATCATGTTGAAGTTTCACCTTGCAAAGCTGCTACTTGGTACCCCAGAATAATAATCATAAGACTACAGGCAGTATACCTAATTTTTTTGGCAACAAAATGTAAGAAAGGCCTAAGGCAACAAAACGTAACTAATCTTCAATAACAATTAATCCTCCAAACAATCAAATGGAAAAATAAAAAATTCGATACATTTACTGTAGAGTATAGAGCATTTGCATCCAATGAATAGTTGTAGTCAGAGGCAGACATTACTTGTAAGAATATTTAGGTTCATTTCCAATCAAAGCAAATGGTAAGTTGACAATCTGTGCTATATTTTATTGCCAAGCCTCTAATCTGTAATCGAAACAACGATATAGATGATATACATTTTATTTTAACACATTCAACAAGACACATTCTTATAGTGATGAATAAGTTAACACCAACTGGCTCTCAAAAATTAGGTTCCTCCATTAAATTTTTGTGCAGACATGAGGCTCTTTGTCAACCAAATTGCTGTTTCTCTAGATGAGACTGCTTCTTCTCCAAATGGTCTTAGTACACCAGCAAGCTCATCAAGTTTGTCCTGCTTAAGTAGCTGCGCACATAGCTCAAGCAGAGACTCCAGAGCATCCGCTCTTTGCTGGCAGGGATTAACCCACTCACTTTTGGTTTCATCACCACCAATTGCAGTAAGTGTACTCAGTAAAGAGATGTCATTAGGTGCCTGATTATTTACATGAGCATCATCTTTCTCTGTCTGCAAAGAGCAGCTAAGGTTATCTGTTTTTGCTCTTACTTTATCTTTAAATGGAAGTGTATCATTACTTTCAGACAATGTGTAATCCATGTGTGAAGCTTCAGTGTATGCATCAGGACTTTCCCTTAGTTGTATAGTTCTAGACTCTACATCAGGTTTATTTTCAACAATTTGCTCAGCTGACAATGAACTTTCATTATCAAGGGAACCATCTTTATTGGTGCATCCTGCACAGGACATTGTCAACTTCCCAGAATCCACTGGTGTAGCAACCTTGCCCTCTGCTTCAGTTTCGTCAGGCACTTGGTTCCCTGGTTTAACAAACTCACTCTCAGCTTCAGTGTATTCTTGAACTTGGTTGCAAAATTTCTCAGGTTTAGCACACTTAACCTCTACGTCAGCTTCTTTTTGAGCTGGGTTGCGAAATGTTTCATCCTTTGTGGTCACAGTTGTGATATTAACATCTTTCAATTGTTTAATTTTTTCAGTATTATTTTCCTGTTCCTCATGCAGAGAATTCAGTGTACTCCCCAAGTTAGTCTCAATGTTAGTCCTCCCCTCTTCAGGTGCATTTCCAAAGTCTGCTTGGTTGTCACCATTGCAAACAATTTCTTCAGAATCAGTTGACACATCTCTTGAACCATTGATAGCATTAGATATTTCAACTGTATAGATGTTATGATCAATCTTCTTTGTCTCTAGGTTGTCTTCTGCTCTAGCTGACACCATTGGCTTGTCACTGTCAGGTAGTAAGCTTGGCTGCACATCAGAATTTCTTTCAGATAGGTTGTCTTCAAGTGGGTCTAGTACTCCAGCCTCTTTTTCTTTGTCTTTGCCAATGCTAGGTCTACTAGATAATGACTTTCTTGATCCCTTCTCCTTGAAATTGTTTAAGGGCTTGATTGGTAGAAAAACAGAAGAAGGATTACGGCAACGGAGGAGATATTGTTGTAAATATGGATGCCTCAAAAGTTCTGCTGCCTGAAATTATGAAGTTGTAAAGGTTACAATGGATCATGGAGTTCAAACACAAATCAGATATGGGAGTGGATTGATCTGAACTCACAGTTGGTCTGTGTTCTGGGTTCTTCCGCAGCATGCTCTTGATAAGTTGTTTCCTGTGAGATTTAAGCCCTTGTTTCAGTTGATACATGTAAATCAATAATGAACTAGAGAATTTATAAGGGGGAAAATGGCAAATGGAACTGTTAAATGCATTATTAATGGATTTACTGCCCTGGTTGGTGACTTTGGATAATTCACTTACATTGTGGAGGAATATGCAATTGGGAGTGGAGAAATGGAGGATCTGTTTATTTTGTTGATGAGTCCAGCCATGTCCTGTTAAATTAAATGATAAAATGGACTTATTTTACTTTTTTAACTGAAGTACAAAAGACATCATTCTAACAAATAATTTCTCCAGTATAAATGGCTGAAGCTCCAACTTACAGGTGCTCTGAATGCTGGTTGATGAGCAGCGATTTCAAACATACAGCAGCCTGAAGAATAAACAAGATGTTATTCCTAGTCAAAATCATGGACACAGCTTTGTTGAATTAGAACCTTGCTTCCACTATTCTTACCAAGCGACCATATATCAGATTTGTAACCATAAGGAATGTCTGCCAGGAGCTCAGGACACATGTAGTTAGGAGTTCCAACAACCTATATAAAATCAAATGGGAGTTGATGACAGACAAATGTGAATAACGAACTTAGCTAAGTAGTTTTAACTTAAACTCTAAAATCTCAAAGACACTTAAGCCATGATGGTACCATTGTAGACATCACAAACATCAGAAAATTTTGGGCAGGGCCGTGTGTTACAGTAATAGGGTTTTAAGACAGTTTTGTAGGTTGACAAGTTGACACAAACTAAACAATCAGCACACAAAAGATATATACACAAGTCCATACCGAGGACGTAAGCTCTTCCGTGTTCAGTAGTTTTGCGAGTCCAAAGTCACCTGTACAGTCCATGTAAGATATACATTGCTTTAGAAGACATGATGACATGGAAGTCAAACCTGATGTAGCAAACAAAATTCTGCTCCCTTAATAATCATTAGGCCTTCATACCAAGCCGGACGTCATTCTCCTTTGTTAGGAATATGTTGGAACACTGGAATTTAATGAAGTTATATTAAAATAAATATAGATTATAGTATCTTTTGCTTTGCAAGGATGGTTACATTACAGTACCTTAAGATCTCTGTGAAGTACACGATTGGAGTGCAGGTAGTCCACAGCTAGCAACAACTGAGTCAGCCATTTGCAAAGCTTCTGAAAACAAAACAGAATAATAATACAAAGTAAGTGAATATCACCTTAGCTAAGTACATATAAAGGACTAAAGACCATGGAATCTTACTGATTACCTCCTCTGGAAAAAATATGCCTCTAGCTTTTTTAATGTTTTCAGCCCTGCTCCAGAGAAATGAAAAAAATTTAAGGTTCCCAAACTCAGTTGACATTCTGATAGCTTTTTTATATTTTTTTCCTTCTAAATATTTACATAAATAATTTTTTACACTAAACAGGTTTTTTTCCTTCTTTCTTTTTTAGCTGCTGTCTGAACAGGTGCCATCAATCCTTTACTAGCATTACTTGGAATCAACTTTCTAACATGGCTCTGAATTTGTGTATAATCTTCTCAATGGATGTGAAAAACACATTTTGTTACATAATCCAAAACCCATACGAAATATTTTACACAAAAGTTCCATACTTACATGTCTCCTCCTTCACAATAGCCAGTCACAATGCATATGCAGTCTCCCTACAAACAGAACAACTCATGAAGATCCATGTCAAATAATTTCTTTAATAAAAAATAACAATAGCTACAGTGCTCTAAATTATTGGCCTATCATCTCATCTAAAGTTATTTGCAGATTTAGGAGCAAAAAATATTGCACATTCACCTTCTCTACCCAAGCATCTTTGTACTGCACAATATATGGATTATTTAGTTGAGCAATTAAGTTCATCTGCAATAGAAATAAAGGAACTATTAGTGATGTGAGTTAGGAGCATTGACTGCATTGTTAAAAGTTATTTCCATAAAATTTTCAATTAAAGAAAAAGTTCATGCATGTGAGGTTGACTATAAAGGCTATCTTCTAGGATAGTTCATGGAAAAGCTAGACACGAAATCAAGATCTTCAGATTGTAATTGGCTAAATATTGTTATACTATGTCCTTGTTAGCATCATATATTGTAGAAATATCATTGGTATAAATCATTCAGTGGGTTTCAAAGAGGAAGGATCTAAAAAGAAATAGTTTTCTAAAAAAATGTTTAGTATAATGAAAGTAATGCTTAGTCAAATTTGTTCATAAATGATTCTGTGCCCTTTCACCATTTATTAGTATGGACCAATTTGCTTGTAATGAGAAGTAGAGATGCATATTTTGGTGTGGTGTGTGAGTACTATTTTAAATGTGGTATATTGCCTCAGTATGTAACTGAATGTTTCTTGAACAAAAAGTAGAGCATCCAAGACATGACATTGTCATCAAAGTAATGTGGTAGAATTGAGGATATAGAGCAATGCTATAGACAAAACAAACAACAAAAATCACATTTTTTTCACTTCTTATGATTGATGCATTACATTTTTTATATGAGTCCACTACTGACACCATTTTTTCTTAAACCAATCCAAACATATCAACTAAAGCAGTTTCAAAAAGGTTGTCAAATTGTTGTAGACAATGAAAAGTTAGAAAATGAAGTTTACTATTCTATAATTGACTGCCCAAATATAGGGAGAACATATATGCTGAAGCCACATTGCTGAGAGGACAGATAAAATGAAAAGGACAACACCTATATAGAGTAGATTAGTACCAAAATAATTATATTAATGAAGCAGACAATAAATTTCTACGTTTAACATGTAACGGAAGTGTTTTTGTTTAGTGACCTCCTGATGTGCTGTGCGTTTGAACTTCTCTGTTTGCTTAGCCAAGCGAATCTTCTTCAGAACATACCTAAAAAGATAAAAGAAAGTTAAATAATTAACAAAATGGAAACTAAGAACACAGCTTCAAGCAAATTAGAGGTTTTGGAATGGATTCAAAGACAGATATATCTTGAATTGTTTAGTTTCTTTCCTTGGGAAGTTAAATTCCCTTAATGCGAATTATAATTTTGTTGTCAACATATATAGTTACTCAAACAAGATTCTTGAAAAAAAATCATCTTATGGGTTGATATGTATACAGCAAGACAACATTTAGTGAAGCTGCTGACAAGAACCAAAGAATTGAAGAAATTAGCATAAAGAAACAAACTTGGTCAGAAAATTCTCTCTTACTTCTTTTTCTCAATCTTATGGAGAACCAGAAAAGCAGCTCCAAATGCTCCTCTTCCTATCTGCTCCATCACTTCATAGTCTTCCATCTTTGACTTTGTGTCACTATTGTCTGTCTCCATGGGGACTCTTCAGAAGCTGAAAGTTAGTTACTGCAGTAAGTCCTACCTCAGAGGCAGATCCATATAGTTATATCAACTAAATTTGTGCCCATGTATATATATAGTAGTTGAAGTTTGTACCTTGGTCACCGAGAAAAATTCTTCTGAGGATGACTGTTGAGACTACAATTGAAGTTCCAGAAATTCTGAGGGATTTTATCTTATAGGTAAGAGACATAAAAATGAGTAAAGCTCCATTCCACAATGATGATATAACGCTAGCTTGTGAGAGGAGAGAGAGATGGAAGGACAAAACTCAAGTAAAGTAAGGTAGAGGATTAATATGATAATCATAAAGTTGATCACTTACCCAAAAAGTAGAGAGAGTGAGAGAGGTGGAAAGATAAACTAAAGTAAAGCAACGTTTCAACATATATATTATTAGATAAATATTTTACTTAATTAGATAGTTAATACCTACCAAAAAGAAAATGTGGAGAGAGAAAGAGGGAGAGCATGAAAGCCAAAAGTTAAAGTGACAGATAAGGAAGACCAAATAAAAAAGCAAGCCTTTGCTTGCATTTGCAAATTCATGGGAGAGCACTCACAACACAAGGGAATGTTTCCCAACCGTGCAGGTGTTATGTCATAGTCCTTGCCCTTGGTACTTAAAAATCTCATATACGAGTTTAAACTTTACGAAGAAAAAACTGTCTTATGTAACCTTTTATGCTTCACTAATTTTATTATAACACAATGTTTTATTTTTATTTTAACTAGTAGCTAACCCATATGGTGCACAGAAATAGTTAAATAAAAATTAGAAGTATTTATTTTTTTTAAAGGTCTATGACTTGACTTAAAAAAATGTATAACTTGAAAATAAATAAAAATAAGCAATTTTTTGCTCCATATAATGGTTTAGAAAAATCCTTTTTCTTTCGTATCATTGGTTCCACATAACACTTTTCGATGTGGATTAGTCTATGGTGATAACTTCACACAATACTCAACTGCAATTAAATCTACTATCAACCACCAATCTAATCTATTTTATCTTGACAGTAGATCTGCAAATTATATTCTCATATCCTCTATCATTTAAAAGGTAACTAAAGTAATGATTGTATGTAATGCATAAATTTTATTCTTTTACAATATAAAATTATTAAAATAATTAAAATAAAATCTAATGTTCTAGAAATTTTTTGAAATAGAATGTTAAATTTCTTAAAGCTTAGTTAATAGAATTTCTATTTTACCTAAAAGTTAACTATCACAATTAATGAGAATTTAACCATTTTTTGCAAAGAGAAGATAACCATAGGCCTAATTTTTATTTTATAGTATAGGATGTTACAGTTAGATCTGTACTATGTATAATACGTTAATCCATTATGATAGTTTCAAATAATATCCTAATACCTATCTATATGAGTTTTCTTTTTAATGATGCCGTAAAGGAGGAGTTTAATAAAAGTCATTTAAGATCCAACGTATCCAATAATTTTTTTTAAAAAAAATGTAATTTCAAAAGCCTTTTAATTATAAATTTTTTTAATCATAAAATAGACTCTATTTAAACTCTAAAGGAAAGTATTTGGAATGATCACATCATTGATACCATATCATGATGGTTGCAAATAGCAATATTATTATTCATGATTAATAGATGAACAATGAAACTATGAATTAACAAATTAACAATTCAAATACTAAGTTTAAACTACAACAACACATATACAAAAGACTTCAAATATTGGAACATACTTCTTCTGTTATTTTCATTATTCAATCAAAACCAAAGTTTCAAAAATAATTCCAATTCAATTAAACCCAATACATACATACATACATATGAACGTAAAGAATTCCAAAAATAAAAACAACAATCTCCAAAAGCCTCTACCTAATACAGTCACTATTTATTTTATTTTATTTCTTTTTAGATTGTATGTTCTTTAGTTCTTTTTCCTTTTATGTTTCATCAAACTTTTTCTAACTGATCAAAATATCTTCATATAGGTTAACATTAAACTTGATGAGAAATCTATACATACCTTTTGTTTTGAAGGCACTCCAGGAACCAAAATCAATGCAAGAGACTGTACAGCTGAGTGGTGTTGAAAGAATAATCCAAAAAAAAAAAAAAACTATTTAAAATATAATATAGGAATGAAATTTTGACAAATCTACCGTTAGATTACATTATTTTCATATATTCTCCATGCTTGCAAAATTTCAATGTGATCAAAGATTAATAGTCATGCCATCAATCAATTCTTTAAATTCAATTTTTTGTAGTTTAAAATAATGCATAAAAGATGAGTTTATGGATTAAATGATAAATAACATTCAATTAACATGGAAATTGGTATGAATGTTAAGAAAATATAGAACATGTAATTCAACGGTGGGATTTTCAAAATATGAATTCTATAACAAGTTATTAGGTGGTATATCATTACTTAGAGTTACACCAAGTGTGATTTGAACTCAACCCACATATATATATATATATATATATATATATATATATATATATATATATATATATATATATATATATATATATATATATATATATATATTATTTTTTTAAAAAAAGTTGTACTCAATTCACAAAACTCTCACTTTTGAAGGGTTTGGGAGAAATCATGATAAATAGTCTTACCTTCAATTTATTGGAAAAACTAATTCTTGGACTCGAACTCAACTTGTCACTTTTGGTTAATAAGAATAAAAAATTGTGATGAATGAGCATTAAGCTGGTAAAGAGTTTTTGTTTGAACTTTGATGGGATACTGTAGAAAATTTTACAACGCTCATGTGCTGGACAACTATTGGCATTAGGTAGGTTTTTATGATTTGCTTTCAGAACATAATCAATGACTTAAACTTTGACCTAAAGTATTAAATTATGTTCATCTTTATTCCTTGGGTTTAATCATAGTTTTGATTAAGAAGGAATTATGAGCCAAAACCAAACCAAATAATCAGGTGAGCTATATCAAATATCGAATCAATTCCAAGTAGGTGGCAAGATCGTCATTGGAGTGGCTAGGATTGTAGAAAAATATTTTCCATTATGTAGAAATTGTACAATCAATAGCTGTTGTGTTGCTTAAATGGAAAGGGAATAGATTCCAACATAATTAGAAAACGTCATCTTAGCTTTCATTGCAGACCACAGGTTATAACGTCACTATAGTATTATCTGTATATATGATAGGTTTTGTTGTAGACGAGAAAGAGAGTTTTATGCTATTCCTTTCATAAAGGACCACAAGAGGAGATACCTTTCCCTGTGTTTCATAATTAGTTAGATGACAAGGGAATATTACATTCTTTTGCTAAGAGAGAAAGGTTAATCATGGCCTACTTGCCAAAATTGTATATAAAAATAGCCCCAACCATGAAAGTTATACCAAGGACCATAATTGATAATCCTCTTCGGATTAATTTTCAGATAACTCTTTTTAAGGTCAAGTTACAAATGCCACCCCTGTGACTGATATTCTCTTACAAAATGGAACTATCATAGGTTTTAGTACAGAAAAAAAAATACATTTTACCACTCTGAACTATACATCATGTTACACTTTGCACCTTAAACTTTTCGAATGCATGTTTTGCACCTTAAAGTATGACCCATATTACACTTCGCATCTCGACATTAAGTTTGCTATTAACTTAAATGGAAAAATATTTATATGATATCATGTGAAAAAGACCTAATTGCCCCTCTTCTCAATGTTTTAAAAACAAAAGATAAATTACACTCTACCATCCCAAATTATACTCTTTATTACACTTTGAATTCTAAACTTTGAATTTTCATCTAAGTTAACACACTTAACAACAGGATACAAAGTGTAGCAAAAATCATAGTTTAAGATAAAAAATATGTATTTGAAAAATTTGAGGAACAAAGTGTAATATGAAGTATAATTTAAGATGCTAAAGTAATTTTCCCTTTATTATGTAACACTTTGAAGGTGGTTTTTATCCTTACGAAGCATTTTCAATAAATTCAATGAAGTTTGATGACGTAACAAATGCCAACACCCATTGAGAAAGAATTAATGAAAAAGATAGTTCTACCTTAAAGGCATTGTAAACATACACAATCCCAAATGGGATTGAAAGAGAGTTGAGGGTAGAACGATTTTTTGATCTTCAATTCTTTCTGCATTTGATGTCGGCACTTGCCAAATCATCGAATTCCGTTAAAGTTAACTGTCGTAGAATAAATCACAAGATAGTTCCATGTTAAGGGTATAAAAACAGGGGTGGTATGTGTAATTTATCCTGTCTAGTCATAGCAATTGCAGGACATTTAGCAGAAAGATAGCTCACATACATACGGTTCTGAATCTCATTTAAACAGTTACAGCAACTGCAGGACATTTAGCAGAATCAGTATTTGTACACAATCAATTCATAGGGCATGGTTCTATTCAGAGGTCAAGTTACTTCCGCCTTGATTTTTTGGAGGTCCTGCGGCTTTCGATTTTTTTCTGCGCAGCCTCAAACTCTTCTTCAGTGGGCTCTGAAACAGAACTATTCCCACCATACTTTGAAACCAAAGATGAGAACATAGAATCAAACTGACCTTTCCTCTCACTTCTGCGTTGAGATATGATTGCCGATAGATCTGCTTCTGACTCTTTATTTGACCTGTAAAATGTTGTCAGGGCCATATTCAGTAAAAAAGTACAGAACACAGGCAAAATTCCGTGCAGTAAATTACTTACTTCCTCCTTTTCAAAGGACTGGTAGGTGGTTTTGTCTCAGATACTTTCTTCGCCCATTTCTGGTAGGCTTTGGTTGCTTTCAGTTCTCCTACAAAAGCAAGAAGTCAAGATCATTGAATTTGATAAAGCATGCCTGGAAATACATCTAAGGAGTCAGATTTTTTACCACTGTATATGATGGTACATTGAAATTGAGACACATCAACCAGTAACTTTTAAGCAATATCCTTTTTAGTGGAAACAATCCAAAATACAAGATAGGCAAACAATTAACAACTAAAAAAAATAAACTACCATCTTACAAAGGTGTAAAATATTCAATAATCCGCTACTAAACTGTGGGTCTATGTGTTGAAAACAATCAACTGTAGCGTCAGTCATCCATTTTCAAATTCAAGAACAGCTAATGTCATAGCAAATTTAACTCATCAATAGCAACTAGAAATTATTACCTGCTGCTATTGTCTCATCAAGAATATCCTTGAAACGATGTGAATCAAGTTGAGGTTCCGAACAAAGCATTGAACAGAAGAGTCTGTCCAGGAAATAAATTAAATGTCAAAATGGCAATTTTCATTAAGAGGCTAAATCGTTACTATTGTACCTGTTCATGTTACCCTTGTGCTTCTTATACAGATCAATTAAATCTTTCTTTTCTGAATCTGATCCTCTATAATTTGCTTCAAACTCTTCAATGTCAGCCTCGGTAACCTGCAGTTGTGCATTTAAAGCCTTACAAAACTGCAAACTAACAGAAGTTATATGAATTAGTAAAGATATTGACCAGATAAAATTGATGTAACCTTTTTGTACATAGTTCTGAAATAAGCATGCAGATTCTGAACCACTTCCCCAGCAAGGTCCTGATTAATGAAAAAGGCAAATGAGTACACGGTATCTTTTGGCTACAGTCCTCACAGTGGACAAAATAATCTAGTAATCAGTGAATTAAATTTTTGCCTTTAACTTGTAAAAAAAGGTGGAGTATCCTTATCCTATAGGATATCCAAGAACACTTGATTTGATTAAATTAAACAAAGTTAGAAGCATTAAACATTTTAAGCAGTCACTCACGGCATCATCAACACAACCAGTCTGATCATAGACTGCTCGCTTCTCCTCATCCCCAAGAATAGATATCACCTTTTGCAATTGCTGAAACTTCACTTTAGCCTCCTATAAGAAGCAAAGTATTAGGTCACATGCAAAGAAATCTGTACTTAATAAAATCGGTATCAAGAAAATAAACTGCTACCTCATCACCG